>CAWUFW010005618.1:0-1301075 GCA_963921515.1 Calotriton arnoldi | reverse complement strand
CATAACAATGTATTCTGGTTCTTCCTGATATGGCCAGTCACGCGCACCCAGACATAACATTATGTGCAATTGCCATGAAGGATTTGATATGCTTTTAATACTGTGTTTTACTAGCGCTTAACTCACTTGGAGAAATCCCTTTCAGTGAGAAGAGCTATGATGTCCTGCTGATGTAATTCTGCATCTAGAGACTGAGGTATGGGGGTTCGCTAGTCAAAGCCCAGAGGTCTTCTATTATTATAATAAACTATCTTACTGCAAGGGGAGGGTGGTAATGTTATTTATACGTTTATCCACTGAGCTCTGAGATGCTTTCCCCGTTTGTATTCTATGGAATTGTAACCATGCTGCTTATATTAGTAATATGCATTATGCTATTAGTACTGACACGTGTACTGTACATTAGAGCACGTAAGTTGGAATAAACATTTTAACCTATCCAGTGTCTCTTCCTACGCACCTTGTGGACAAGTACGAGTGAGTGGCGAAAGAGTGTTCTTGCTTCAGTGAGTCCTGAGATAAAGATACCGTGTTCTGGGTTGTCCAAACATTAGTACTTGGGTGCTAATGGGATGCTAAGCTAGTTGGGTTGGGGTTTTTGGGTGCTACGGTATATGGTGGCAAACCACTGTATTCCGGGGTCCCGTTTTCCTGTGCATAGCTCTGTGTATGTGCAGAAACCTTATGACACTGGGACATAGCTAAAAGTGAAGTCTGTAGACTATGCAAAAGTATTCTAAGGCATCGGGTGCTTCTGCCAATTCCAAGGCCTCAGTTCTGGCACAAAGGGTCAAAAACATGAAGGACAGGCAGCTGCATGGGCTAACCACACCTCTTTGCTATGAAAGGAGTTAATGATGGCTGTGTGTGCAGTAAATCTTGATGACAACCTGTCATCTCCAGATGCCACTGAACATTCTGATCTTGAGATAGCTGGCTCTATTTCTCTGCAGAACAAAAATCTCCTGGATACTGGAACCCTCATTCCAAAACAGTTGGTCGGGGGAGATACATCTGAGATCTCCTCAGAGTCAAAATTAAGTTTGAGTCCACGCCTGGGTACAGTTGAGGAGTATCCTTTTGTTTAAAAAAAATAAAGTAAGCATTAGGGCTTTGGTATTGAATGACACACAGTCACTTGCTTCTTCTCTTTCTCTAGCACCTGCCTTGGCTCAAAAGGGCAATTTTGATCTTCCACAGGTGTCTTCCTTTGCTCCTCATGGGGTAGTATTTGATGTTTTGCAGCCAATTTGGAGCAGAGATGGAGGTGAGCCGGGCGAATTGGTGGCTGAGTCACAGCAAAAGGCTTTCCAGCAGGGCGTAAAGAGTTCCACTATGCAATTGGAGGTCAACAATATGCTCAATCTCATCTTGGACAAGATTAGGGATTTGAGGGCCTCCCAGGCATCAGAAACTGCTGATTTGCATGCCAGGCTATCTAAAATTGAGAAAGCCATTGCTCAGCTACCAGAGAGGCTAAAAGAGGATGAATTCCGGATGTATGAGCTGGAACACCAGCTTGTTATGATGCAGAAGGAAATTGGCCAGTTTCATAAACAATAGTCCTTGTTGGAAAATAAGATAAAGGAACTTGAAAATGTTTCACGCCACTCCAATTTGCTTATTGTAGGGGTGCAGTAGCGTTGTGAGGGTCAACAAATTCTCCAATGGGATGACTCATTCCAGTTTTTTTGCATTCTCAAGCTCAAGATCAGACACCAATCTGCTAGTTAGGGGTATATGTCACTCAAGAATATTCTAAGCTCTTTCAGTTAAACTATCTCCCAATATTTTATAAGATAAAGGCATTGCTCAAAAGATAGACTTTGCTCACCCTGACTTTGGTAGGCAGAGTGCCTCTTATTAAGATGTAATTTCTTCCGCTTTTGTTGTTCTCCTTTGCGAATGTCCCCATCAAAGTCAATAATAGCTATTTCATGGATTTGGATGTGCTACTCGGGAGCTTTATTTGGAGTAACAAAGCACATAGGGTTAAATATTCTGCCCTTCAGTTGGATATTTTACAGGGTGGGTTGGCTTCTTCCCATTTTCAAGGTTATTATCAGGCGGCACTCTTGGATTTATGAGCAAGAGTCTTGGAGGGCGGAGGTACAATGGACTCCTTCTTTCTTGATAGAATGATGCAGGATGATGCTACTCAATTACCAGTTTTTATTAAGGTACCCAAATTTCTAAAAAAAAACACCAGGTATAAGGTCTTAGCAGATATAAGAGCTAGACTTTTGAGTATATATTGTTTTTATAAAGTCTCTTCTGGCTGGGTGTTTCTTACACTTCAAGAGATAGGCCATCAAGTCTTGACAATTTCTGCGGCCACAGTTAGCCATTGGGAACACTCCGGGTTCAGAGAGGTGGGTCACTTTCTTCTCCAGGGAAGATGGAGGACTTGGCTCAAAATTTCTGTGTCTCAATGGGTGTGTCAGTGTATGCATTTCTGAGTTGTAGAGTGTGTCACTGTGTGTATGACTGAGTGAGTGAATGTCAGTTAATGCATCAGTGTGTCCATGGCTGTATCAGTGTATCTATTAGTGAGACCTAGGGTGCATCAGTGTGTGCATGACTGAGTGAGTGAGCATGTCAGCTAATGCTTCAGTGTGTTCATGGGTGTGAACAAGGTCTGTGGCTTTTTCTGGGCTGCCATCAGATTCTATTTTTGTGTAGGGCTCAAAATTGTGATCTCAATCTCGATAGTCACACTGTACTCCAAGCCTTATTCAGGTCGAGGATGGTCGGGATAGGTAATTGGTACTGACTAATATGTAATTTAGAGGTACAACCATATCATATTAAGAATATTTTAGATGAAATACGGTTAACAACACATTGTGATTTCTCAGAGAGAGATTGACAGACTATATCGCTTTTAGGCCATCAGTCATTGAGAGCTGCGAATTTAAAAATAATGTCATTTATCTCTCACTGAATGGCCTAGTGCACTCCAGAGGTATTAAATAAAATGTTCCAGGCATTTGACAATTGCTGTTTTCATTGTAAGCACCAGGGTGCAGGGGACTGGCTGCACATTTTTTATTTTTTCCCTATGTTAAGGCCCTTTTGGTTTCAGTTAGCGTCTGTATTACATTTAACTATGAGGCAACAATTGATTTAGATCCTGCCTTGTTACTTTTTGGGTTTTTAAATAAAGGGCAATCTTTGAATGTACCAAAATTAGGACAGAGGTTCTTGGAAATTGTTTTAATTATGCCCGCTCTCTGATTTTGAAAATGTGGTGAAGCTGTAGGGTTCCAGTTTATCAAGAATGGCTGAGTAAAATGATTAGGATGACGCAATTTGAGGAAGACTATGCAAAGAGGAATGGGGGGGTTAAAATGATTTAATGCCTCTAGGCAGTATTTTGATTTAATTATAAATCAGGGCTCCACAGTCTAGCATAGCTCAGCACAGCTTTAGCTCTCATCAAGCTTTATTCTGTTATGTTCTCAGGTTCCGGGGTTGCATTACTAGGTTAAAATGATTGTAAATATTATTCTCAGCTTACTGTGCTGAAGTGATTTGTATGTTAATAGATACAATGATAATGAGGGATAGTTGCATCTGGTCACTATTCAGGTTTGCTGTAACCCATTACGATATCTGCCAGTAACCATTGTAATGTATCTTATCTAATTTATATGCACTTTATTATGATATATGGCTACTTTAGCGATGAACTTCCATCTTTCGATTGTGCACTGTATTGTACTTGCAAGAAATAGTAGAAATGAAATGAATATTTTTCTACTCTAACTTATATGTACATTTTTAGAGAATCTAATTGAATTTCTGTTTTATTTTTAGAACTCCTGCATTTTTAACTATTATATAAGCTGCTCTATTTTGAAAGAAAGTATTACTTTTAATGTTCGCTATTTATGTATAACTATATATTCAGGTTTCTCGGCATGCATTTGAGTTCTCCATATCAATGATACCAATACTCGTTGGTGCCACATTGGCACACCATCAAATTAATTAAACGTATTCTAAGTTTTCATCTTTATCTTGAACATTAGCAACAAATTCCTTTGCAGAGAGATTTTGCAGATTAACACCTGTCTTCAGTATATGATTCACTGCATATGAAAGTCCAGACAAGTCACTTTCAAACAGAAGATGGAATATGGACGTAATGCACTGATGAAATCTTGGATCCTCTGAATATAGTTGTGTTGAGCGGTATTCAGCTGGTGGTATCTGTAGAACAGGGTCATCATAGGGGCCTCCTGCTCCAGTGGGAAACAGATGGGGAAAACAACGAGCCTCTAAACTGTTTCCCACACTTAAGGGAGCTCCTTTTGCTTGTTTCATTTGAAACAGCTCAATACATCACCAATGATTTCTTTAGCATGCAGGTGATGAATGCTGTAGTGTTCATACATTTGTTCTAATCTGGATTGATCCACTTTTTCAATATGTCCATCTGATGCTAATGTCTCCTCCTCTATACAAGTTACATTTTTAGCAACATCAAAATTTGTAAAGTAAATATGATTTTTTGCTAGGTATAATGTTGCTTTTTTGACCTTATTAACATCTACTAACTCTTGCCATATTTTTCTACTCTGTGTTTGAACACCATTTACTAAATTAATAAGAGGTTCTTCAATATCTTTATCTACCTCTATAGTTTCTATATTCTGTTTAAAATCTAAAGGTAAATACACAACTCTTCCTTTTAGTCCTTTTTGGAGCTTAGTTGGAGGTAATGTTCTTGTCTTTGACTCCATACAAACTATGGCTTGGAATGGATGTATACACTGAAATAGAACTGATTCATAAACATTTAATACTTTAAGCTCTTCTGGAACAGACATCAATTTTAACTTATTAAATATGGCTCTAGCTGGCATTTTATTATTCTCTAACTTATCAAAGCAGTACATACATATAATCTGCTGTGTGGACAAATGTAATCTTTCCTCAACAAATAAATATGCACTAAATTCTTGACACTTATTGTTCTCTTTTTCAGCTTTAGAGTACACATCTACATTGCAAGTTTGTGCTTTGTAGTGAGTGCATTGACAATGAATACAAAGTTTGGTTTCTCAGAGTAAACGATATTAAACTCTGCAATCTGTTATGCAAAGTTTTCAGTACTCATTTCTGTATCCTGTTGTTCTACACCTCCAGTAACCAACTCTACATTTTCCCAAGAGTCCTTTTCTGGACCAAGCAATCAAAACTGAATATCTTCACAAACATTTTCTACCTCTGCTAGTATACCATACAATAAAACTCTCTTCATCTCTCTTAAAAATAAGGCAGGAGATTTTACAAAGTAATGTCTTCTAACTAAAGTTGATATTCTGTAATGGTGAACAGCTAACATCCTGAAATGATGAAAGTTGCTTCTGCAAACGTTCCTTGGAAGACATGTCAATGGATGTCTCTGTAAATTAGTATATTTTCTCACTTTGCATGGATCTAATCCTTGCAAAATTGCAATTTTCTTGTTGAGACTTCTGGATGTAATGTCATGTGTATTTTTTTTTTAATAAATCAATTACCTTCTGACGAATACTGCAAATAGTACTACAGCTCCATTTTCATACCTGTGTACGCCTTACTTGCACCTCTTCAGCTACCACTTCCTCTACATTCCTAGGAACCATCTCCTCTTTTGCAAAAGGAATATCATCTTTTACTTCATAATAATAACCAGTTAAATCAACTGCATGTAACAGTGTGTTCTTTTGCAAATAGCTTTCTTCATTAAAATAAGCTACTGTACTAGTGGTTTGCTTCCATTCACCTTTAAAATGTTTGCAAATATTAGTTCTATCATTAAGCCACTTTCTAACAGTTCTTTTCTTCATACACAACACTGTTTTGTCTAGGGTCCTCATTCTATTCAATATTAATATAAATACTTTTCTCTTCAGAGCAAATGCTTTCTCAACAACACCCTCAATCTGTTCCTTTTGCTTAAGAGCAGCACTTGTCCTCTCATACTTCTTCATACTTTTCAGCAAATTTTGTATTACTCTACTCCAAAGCATTTTAGCTCTTAACTCCTTAAATTGTTTCTGTCTCCATGACAAACTCCCTGATTTCTTAGAGTAGTTTCCACTTTCAGAAACACATGCCCCTTACTTTTTTCCACTTGATGTGTAAATTCCATTTTTAGACAAGACCATAGACACATTTTGCATTTTACATTCATTTGAAGGTGCACCGCAAAAATAAGTAGCACAATCTGGTGTTGGTTTGTTCTTCAACTTTTTATTCTTTATTTCATTGTTCTTTTACGACAGACAGCCAACGCGTTTCGTTCCCACTTCACAGTGTGTGGAACTTTGTCAGGGCTGTAACATATAACATAAATATATACACTTTAAGACATAGACAAAAAATAATAACAAAAATCATTATATATCGCAAAAAATATATAACATTGGACACAACTCCTAAAATAAAACAGCACAAACATACAGACATATAAAGTTATTCTCAAAACCATTGTTCTGGGTTTCCTTTAGTCAAAAAGATATACAACGAAATAATCAAAAGAAATAGAGAAGACAGCAAATAATTTGTAACAAAAATTAAATACAAATAATTTCGATTAAGTGACCTTCATGAAATAACCATGCATTAGCCAAATTCAATCAAATTAGATGCTATTCAAAATCAAAACGAGCAAACAAAATGTATTTAACATATTACTAGGTATCTAAAAGAATGATCTGATAATGTGAGGGAGAAATATTTAAGAAAAAGTGCTAAAAGATAAAGGGTTTAGATTGAAGAAGAACGGAAGAAGAATAAATGAGCAGGGAGGCTCTTTGATTGTACGCCTCACCTTGAATAAAATACATTCGGAAACGTAGTTTGACGGATGACCATAGGGAATCCCAGGAATAATGGGTTTACCTTGAAATGACAGTTTTGTATTTTTTTTAAAACGATCTCATTTATACGTCAACTTTCCTAAGAAGGTGACTTTATTACGTTTTCACCATGCATGTACAGCCTAAATACTTTAGGGAGGAAAGAAAACAGCTGTGCCAGAAAGGATGAAGCCTACTTAGTCCAATAGTTGGCAAACGCTTATAGACATTCAGTAAAGTGTAACGGCATTCTTTTCTATAGTAGCTTAGAAGCTTAAGTCCTTGTGTGCGATAACCATGTAAATTAAACTTCCTATTCAATCTCACCTAGCCCCCCAAAAACCTCTCAAGAATCAAATTGAAAATCACAAATCCAAAAACAAATTGTATGCCTATGTTGGAGATCGTAAGAACTGGTCTCAGCCTTATTATGTTTTATGCGCAAACAACTCATTTGAGGCATAGAACCTAATACAATAAATAATTCACTTGAAAATCCTAACTGACAACCATATATAGTAGATGTCACAAATCAGCAATAAACTCAGCATAAAATGAGTGAAATAGATCGCCAACTAAAAGACACCTCATGCTACACACAGGTAAAAGGGAATCCCACGAGTAAACTATCTTCACTCATTAATTTAAAACTAAGTGAGTGGAAAGACATTGGCCTCCTAAGTGATTTGGAATTTAGATTCATGAAAGCAGATCAACCTAGGTTTCCATGTATTTATGTGTTGCCAAAAGTGCACAAAAAGACCCCATTTCCTCCAGGAAGGCCAATAATTTCGGGGATCGGTTCAGCTACAGAGAAAATGTCTGAATTTGTAGACAACAAATTACAGAAACACATGTCAAACTTACCATCCTACATCAAGGATAGTAAAGACATCTTACTAAAATTCACTGACTTTACATGGTCAGATGACCTGTGTTTCGTCACACTGGATGTAGTTAGCCTCTATACTTGCATTGAACACATTTTTGGGCTTCAAGCAACACGATCATATCTAGATAAAGAAAATGCTGACCAGTATGAACACAACTGCATGATACTAGAAATGATCGAATTGATTTTGACTAACAATTATTTCCTACATGATGAACAATGGTACCATCAGGAACGCGGGACTGCCATGGGGACCAAATTTTCACCATCGTACGCATGCCTCTTCATGGGGTGGTATGAGCAGAAACATGCATGGGGCAGAAACGCCTCCCCCTGGACACAGAATATAGTGTTCTGGGGGAGGTAAATAGACGACATTATTTGCCTCTGGTCTGGTTCCACTGAAACCCTGCTAGAGTACTGTAATTATCTTAATGATAACCCATACAACATTAAGCTGACAATAAACCATCACAGAACTGAGATTGATTTTCTAGATTTACATTTTTATGTAAAAAATGGAAGAATCGAAAGTAGCCTTTATCGGAAAGACACAGCGTGTAACGGAGTGCTTCATGCAACCAGTGCGCATGCAAGATCAGTAATCAAGAATATTCCCTTTGGTGAGATGATAAGAGTAAGAAGGAACTGCTCAGAGAATGTGTCTTTTAAAGCAAATGTGGAAGAAGTAAGTGCCCGTTTTTTAAAAAGAGGGTACAAACCGCAAGATGTTAAAATAGCTGAAACAAAAGTGAAAAATATAAATAGAGAAACCACACTTGAGGTTAGGCCCAAAAACAATGTGCTACTCATGAGTTAAAACCCAGATTTGTCACCCAATACACAATTCATAGTGATAGAATTTTCAGAATTTTGAAAAACATTGGCATGTTTTGCTAGAAGTTCCCAATTTTAGACAACTATTGCCAAAAAATCCATCAATTACATTTAGAAAGGGGCTTACAATAAAAGACAAATTATGCCCAAGCTACATAACAACACCTAAAACGTTGGGGACATGGCTACCATCGAAACCGGCTGGTTTCTTTACTTGCGAAGCATGTATCATATGCCCTTTTGGTAAAAATAAAATTAAGGACTTTATGTACAACGGCCACAAAAGATATAAGATCAAGGAATTCATTAATTGCAACACCACATATGTCATTTATGTATTGGGATGTACATGCGGATTAATTTATGTGGGGAGCACTACACGTAGTCTGAAAATGCGCATCCAGGAACATCGTAGAGCTATTATTAACAGTGATCCAAGATACCCTATGACAGAGCATTATAAGGAAGCCCACGAATCAGATTGCTCTTTCTGGTTTCATGGGATTGAATACATTAAAATAGACAAAAGAGGGGGGGACAGAGAACTCACCCTTAGACAAAAAGAAGCTAAATGGATATGTAGACTACGAGCTATAAGCTATGGCCACAACACTGATAATGAATTTCACTACTTTCTGAACTAATTAGGCTTTCTACAAATTACCAAGATGTTTTTTAAGATATTATGTACAATTGTTAGAAGAACAATAGTTAGATTGAATCGCATTTTATACAAATGTATGAATTTTATGGACTGAACATTACTTAAATGAATGTATAAAAATATGATAAAAACTTCTCCCTTTATATGTGCATCAAAAAGTAATATGTTCAGGTTTTTTAGAGTTTTTTTCTTAAAATATTTCTATCCTTTATGCGTATGTTTTTTCCTTTTGCTTTTCTTTCTTTTTCTTTGTAGCGAAAGAGGACAGCATTGTTCGCAATGTCTCCCTCCAATTTGCTAATGTATTTTTAAAAAAAGAATTAATTCTCTGACAACACAGTAAAGAAAACACATAAGTTCTGATCTAACACTGTATGGATCCCTTCAAACACTAGTATATGTTAACAAAGAATAGTCTTATTCCTTGTATATCAGTCTGTGCGTGTTTTTTGACGCACATCATATAGATCTACACATAAAACACCGTATGCCCTGGATCTTTATTGAAGGGGAGTGACCATTCAAATATGGCGCCCAAATTCACCGCCTTATTTTTGAACTTCCAAGATGGCCCCTGTTTACTGCGTTAATATAAAACGTCCCTACAAATGTAATTTTATAATTTTAAAAAAAACTACTATGGCCACTAGAACTCTTCGAAGCTGATTGTCCGTTGTAACTTAGCCCTCTTTTTCATTGTCTTGCCTTTTACTACTTTTTTATGATCCTAACTCAGCACTCTTCATACTCCCAAAATGGCCACTACCTAATCCCCCTGAAAAAATAACTAGTTTAGTGTTATTACATGTATATCGGTTTGTGTGCGTTTGTGCGCGTTTTTTGACACACATCATATAGATCTATATATAAAACACCGTATGGCCAGGATCTTTATTGAAGGGGAGTGACAATTCAAATATGGATGCCAAATTCACCGCCTTATCTTCGAATTTCCAAGATGGCCCCTGTTTACTGCGTTATTTATAAACTTCGCTATAAATATATTTCTATATTTTAACAAAAACTAATATGGCCACTAGAATTCTTCGAAGCTGATTGTCCGTTGCAACTTGGCCCTCTTCTCATTTTCTCACTTTTTACTACCTCTATATGATCTTAACTCAGTACTTTTTATACTCCCAAAATGGCTTCTACATAATCCCCCCGTAAAAATAATTAGTTTAGCATTTCAGCGCTTTATTCAACCAGGTGTGTTCATTCGACGTCCAATCAGTACCCTATAAATAGAATTTTGGGCGGGTAAATTTTGTTACACACAAGAATCCAAGGAACTGACGATCGGTCCGCTTATCGAGGTATGTGGGTAGATAGTTAAGGGGCACTGTTAAGACTAAGATTGCAAGTGTTACTTTGGAGTCAAGCATGGGTTGGTACTGCAGTTGGAACTCTAAAGTGCATTAATCTTTCAGACAGTATATATTAAGTTAGTTTGTTTTGGGCTTAACATATTGTAATACGACCTTTTTTGCAAAACAAATGTAAATGCCCAGAATTAAATGAAGTTATTTCCTTTTGTTAACAAACTTTCAGACAGTTTGAATTGAGCAAGTTACTTTGCGCGTAACTTATTGTAATACGACTTTATCTGCAATATAATGCAAATGCCCATAATGAAGGGATTTTCTTTTTCGGTAACACACACCTGATTTTTAGGCATCATTTTACAACAAGGCTGAATATAGGAGTCATGATCTTTAGCATGTGTGCTCAGTTTATTGCTGATTTGTGACATCTACTATATATGGTTGTCAGTTAGGATTTTCAAGTGAATTATTTATCGTATTAGGTTCTATGCCTCAAATGAGTTGTTTGCGCATAAAAATAATAAGGCTGAGACCAGTTCTTACGATCTCCAACATAGGCATACAATTTGTTTTTGGATTTGTGATTTTCAATTTGATTCTTGAGAGGTTTTTGGGGGCTAGGTGAGATTGAATAGGAAGTTTAATTTACATGGTTATCGCACACAAGGACTTAAGCTTCTAAGCTACTATAGAAGAGAATGCCGTTACACTTTACTGAATGTCTATAAGCGTTTGCCAACTATTGGACTAAGTAGGCTTCATCCTTTCTGGCACAGCTGTTTTCTTTCCTCCCTAAAGTATTTAGGCTGTACATGCATGGTGAAAACGTAATAAAGTCACCTTCTTAGGAAAGTTGACGTATAAATGAGATCGTTTTTAAAAAAATACAAAACTGTCATTTCAGGTGGCAGGTCTTACTTTGGGTAAACCCATTATTCCTGGGATTCCCTATGGTCATCCGTCAAACTACGTTTCCGAATGTATTTTATTCAAGGTGAGGCATACAATCAAAGAGCCTCCCTGCTCATTTATTCTTCTTCCGTTCTTCTTCAATCTAAACCCTTTATCTTTTAGCACTTTTTCTTAAATATTTCTCCCTCACATTATCAGATCATTCTTTTAGATACCTAGTAATATGTTAAATACATTTTGTTTGCTCGTTTTGATTTTGAATAGCATCTAATTTGATTGAATTTGGCTAATGCATGGTTATTTCATGAAGGTCACTTAATCGAAATTATTTGTATTTAATTTTTGTTACAAATTATTTGCTGTCTTCTCTATTTCTTTTGATTATTTCGTTGTATATCTTTTTGACTAAAGGAAACCCAGAACAATGGTTTTGAGAATAACTTTATATGTCTGTATGTTTGTGCTGTTTTATTTTAGGAGTTGTGTCCAATTTTATATATTTTTTGCGATATATAATGATTTTTGTTATTATTTTTTGTCTATGTCTTAAAGTGTATATATTTATGTTATATGTTACAGCCCTGACGAAGTTCCACACACTGTAAAGTGGGAACGAAACGCGTTGGCTGTCTGTCGTAAAAGAACAATGCAATAAAGAATAAAAAGTTGAAGAACAAACCAACACCAGATTGTGCTACTTATTTTTGCGGTGCACCTTCAAATGAATGTATTATGCGTTAATCTGTGAAATAGTGACACTGAAGGGTGACGAGTGTCGAAGTGTGCACGACTAAAAACCACAAAAAGAAGGGCACAGTCACTAGTGAGGTGCGACTGCTTTGGGTCCGTCATCCGGTTGGCTTTATCTGTTAACATTTTGCATTTTACTTTATATTTTTTGAGAAAGTGCTTAGTACTCTTACCAGCTTCTCTTTTGTTCCTCTAGATATTCTCCTCCTTATTTTTTTGTCTCTATCAGTCTGCAGTTCATAATACTGTTTTCTCTGTTTCTTTCATCTTTTTCTCTTGTCAGGCATTGTAAATCTTCTTTCTTTAATAAAATCAGATGTCTGTAAAAAAAAAAATCAATAAATTAACATCTACAACAAATAACTTTATTACTAATTTACTGACCCTCACGTGTGAGTAGTACGCTTTACGAATCCCTGATTGATTGGTTGATTGACTAACTGGTTATTCTTTAGTCTAGGGTTTATAATGAGTTATGGAAGAAATACTTTCCTTTTATTTTTTACTCTGCTTCCCACAGTACACAGATATAACTCTATATCCATTTACCTTTCTTGAATATATGTATTATAGCTATGCTAACTATAATTGAGTGTGTCACTGAGTCAGTGACTGCATTAATCTGTCCTTGTGTGTATCACTGTATGTATTACTCTGTCCCAGGATGTCTCTCTGCATTTATCAGAGAGTATGTCATTAAATCAATGACTGCATCAGTGTATCCACAGATATCTCAGTGTATGTATAAGTGTCTCACAGACTATCTCACTGTCTGTATAAGTGAGTGTGCCAGTGTGTCAGCGTCTCACTGTATCTATCACTCTCTCATGATATCTGAGTGTGTGTGTAAGTGAGTGCGTCACTATATCGCTCAATGCATCACTGTATCTATGAGTGTATCAGGGTATGTATTAGTGTCTACAATAGTGTATGTATCAGTGAGTACATGAGTAACGCAGGGAGTGCATCATGGGGGTCCTTGTGTATATATCAAAATACCCAGAGTATCTAACCCTCTGTATAATTGACTGTGTGAGTGTATCAGTGAATGTATCACTCCTAGCATGGCTGTGTTAGTGTACATATCAATATGTCCCAGAATGCATAATTGTATGTATAAGTTAGTTTATAAAGGAGTCAGTGAGTGCATTACTGTGTACATGGGTGCCTCAGTGTATTTATTAATCGGTCCCAGGGTGAGAGTCTATACAACTATGTATCTGAGTCAGTCAATGAGTGTATCAATGTGTCCATAAGTATGGAACTGTATGCATCAATGTGTCCCAGGGTGTCTAACTCTATGCATAAGTGAGTGAGTTGATGTATTAGTGAATGCATCACTGCATCCATAGCTACCCTATAGCTCTACTCTACAGTTTGTAAATAGGTATGCAAAGAATATTGTCCTTTTATTCTTTCCTCTGCTTTGTACAGTACACACATATAACTGTCCCTTCATCTACCTCTCTTACACATAGGTATTACAGATACAGTGAATGTATTGTTCTAGGTATTCATGTGTGCACATGTGTGTAACTACATACATTACTGTTTCCCTTAGTCTATTATTGTGGCTCTCACTGTATATCTGGTCCTGTGTAAATACCAATATTATTTTTTGTGGGGTATCTTTCTAGAAATTGCACTATCTACTTTATAGTGGTTGGCCCTACATTACAGTGTATGTTTAGGATCTATCAGTACTTATCTGTATGTCATACCTGTATTGCAGCCTCATTACTTTGTGACTCTGTCTATAAGTGTGTTACTGTATATATAAATTATGTACTTTAATTTTTCACTATATCTTCCACTATCTCTACATGTCCTGCTATAGACTTTAATTTCTCTCTGGGTACCTCAGCTTAAATTTTACTATTTAGCTAGTCATATAAATGCATACATCAATATCTCTCTGAGTGGCTTAGTGCACACATCAGCTTCCTTCTGACTCTGTAAATGTATGCATCACTGTACCCTTTGCTCTGTTAAAATATGCATAGCTATATCATTATATGTGAAAAGTAAATATATTTTACTATATCTTGCTGTCTTAGCAAAAGCATCAGTGTAAAACAGATCACCATAATCTATATATCTGTGAATATGTCATTGCATACCTATATACATAATAAAATGCCTTAATATCTCACTGCATATATAAGCATTTCACTCCTTGTGTCACTCCCTACATTGGTGTATCCCTGTGGTTTATTTTTCTTCACCACTTTTGATTCATAGTTCCTCACCAATGCACTTTACTTTATTTTTATCTTCTACTCACTTTCAACATTTCCTTTTAGTTTTCTCAAACATCCAGCTCACTTTCATCCACATTACTCACACTTAGTCCTTCTGTATCAACTTTTGTTATGCTACAGCTTAATTCACATAAATGTTAAACGTGATTGTTGGTGAGTATTTTTCTTTCTCAGTATCAGGTTGTCAAACTTGTTTCAAGAAAGCACCCAAAAACAGAGCAGAAGAATGGTAGACCACGCTCATTCAAGGCAACCATTAATGTCACCCTATACAACTTTGCTTTCAAGGTTACAGAGGCTGCAAAGAAATAGAAACACTGCTTTTTCATTTTCTTACTAATCATACAGCTCTTCTGAATGGTCACATTTCTTAACCCTTTGTTTGACTCCTCTAAAGAGAGTCCAATTGGATAGCGGTTTTAGGCGAGATTCACAGATTCATGAACGGATCCGTGGCACTCAGCGCACCCCCCGTGTAACCTTGCTGCAGATCCGCGGATCCATGTGGCAATCTGAAGTCTTTCTTAAAAACTATTCCTAAACACTACCACTTATATCACTTCCTACATATCCCTAAATTTAGACCCAAACAACCTTTATTCATTATTTAGTTCATGAGCAATGTCTCCTCACATTGACATTTTAGGCTTTTTTGTTCCCTTCCCCCATACTCCTGTAGCTCTGTTTCCATGGTAACCAAAATTGTAACATTCTCTGCTAGCAGTAGGTCACAAGTTCACAACAGTCTCTACAGCAGCATGCTAATTCCTAAACCCAGACAACAGGTGTGGTTGACTGTATTAGTTGACTTAATTAGAAACATATCCCACTTAGCCAATCAGACATGTACTACTTTAAATTTATACCATAACATAGTTTTAAACAGTGCCATATGTGCAGCATTGAATCAAATGTGGTCTGTTAAATTTTACTTCCTAGGGTCTCTTTTAACTGACTTCATTGTGAAAACTGACTCATTCAGCTGCAACCTTCTCCAGCGTTCTCCTGTGTACTACTGCTCCATCCTTCAAAATGGATAGAGTGTGTATTGTAGTTCATAGCTTTGTGTACTGGGCTAGAGAGTTTGCTACAAAGATGGGATTGATAGGGACCTGGGCTTGCCTAACATGGATATTAGTTGGTTTGGCCAGAGAGGGTTAAATTTGCAGCAATTGCGTCCACTGGTTGAAAGCATTATGGATTCCAAACATCCAGACCTCATAATTGTGCACTTTGGTGGCAATGACCTGGACACACTGACTGGAGTAGGACTGGACATCCTAATGAAAAATACTTTTGAACAAGTAATGCAACTTTTTCCTCACACTGCCTTGGTTTTTTCTAAAATATGCCAGAGGCAGAAATGGAAGTGGTCTTCTGAATTTTGTCCACAGATAGAGAAAGCCAGGAAACATGTTAATAAAACTGTTTCAGCATTCCTTAAAGACCATAACATGGGCTCTATCTACAATAATAACCTGCATTTCAACATGCTCGGAACATTCAGGAGAGATGGTGTTCACTTCACAGATGAAGGCAACAGTGTATTTTTGTGCAACTTTAAACTCTGCATCCACTTGTATATTTAGTCATCATATACAAACAATGAACACAACAACTCTTCTAAGAGCCAACCTATGTCCCACAAAGTTATTATTTTTAACTGTAAATCCTTTTTTTAAAAACATTATCGAATCTGAGGATCTATCGCAGATCCGCAAACCAGAAGCACATATTCAATGCAAAAGAGCACAATTAATATTTCTAGTAGAGGGTTCTGAATGAATCTCGCAGTGGGTATAACAGAGTTTAAATGGGTATCATTTTAGGTGCATAAGTGTCTCAATGCATACCTTAGTGTCTGTAACAGTGTCTGTATGAGTATATCAGCAGATGTGAGACTCTCTATATCAGTATCTGAGTGGCTATGAAAGTGTCTATAGAGGTGTAACTCTGGGTGTGAGACTGTCTGTATGGGTTTGTGAATGGTTGTAACAGTGTATGTAGTATATCGGAATGGGTGTGATGCTGTATGGGTATGTGAGTAAGTATAAAAGTGTTTATATAGGTGTAAGTGTGGGTGTGAGAGTCTCTGTATGGGTTTGTGAATGGGTGTGATAGTGTCTGCATGGGTGTAAGAGTGGGGTGTGAGAGGGTCTGTATGGGTATATGAGTGGGTGTGAAAGTCTCTGTATGGATGTAAGTGTGGGTGTGAAAGTCTCTGTATGGATTTAAGTCTAGGTGTTATAGTCTCTCTAGGGGTTTATGAATGGGTGTAACAGTGTATGTAGGATATCTGAATGGGTGTGACTGTGTCTGTATGGGTATGTAAGTGGGTGTAAAACTGTCTACATAGGTGTAAGTATGGGTGTGAGAGTCTCTGTATGCATTTGTGAATGGGTGTGACAGTGTCTACATAGGTGTAAGAGTGGGTGTGAGAGGATCTGTATGGGTATATCAGTGGGTGTTAAAGTCTCTGTATGGATGTAAGTGTGGGTGTGAGAGACTCTGTATAGGTTTCTGAATGAGTGTAACAGTGTCTACATAGGTGTAAGAGTGCGTGTGAATGGGTCTGTATGGATGTCAGTGTGTGTGTGAGGTTCTCTGTATGGGTTTGTGAATAGGTGTTACAATGTCTGTAGGATATGTGAATGGTTGTGGCAGTGTCTGTATGGGTATGTAAGTGTGGGTGTGAGAGACTCTGTATAGGTTTCTGAATGAGTGTAATAGTGTCTGCATAGGTGTAAGAGTAGGTATTAGAGGACCTGTATGAGTATGTGATTGGGTATGAAAGTCTCTGTATGGATGTAAGTGTGCATGTGAGAGTCTCTGTATGAGTTTGTGAATGGGTGTAACAGAATCTGTACGATATCTGAATGGGTGTGATAGTGTGTGTATGGGCATGTGAGTGGGTATAAAAGTGTTTATATACATGTAAGTATGGGTGTAATAGTCTCTGTATGGGTTTGTGAATGGGTGTGGGAGTCTATGCATGGGTCTGTATGAGTATGTGATTGGGTATGAAAGTCTCTGTATGGATGTAAGTGTGCATGTGAGAGTCTCTGTATGAGTTTGTGAATGGGTGTAACAGAATCTGTACGATATCTGAATGGGTGTGATAGTGTGTGTATGGGCATGTGAGTGGGTATAAAAGTGTTTATATACATGTAAGTATGGGTGTAATAGTCTCTGTATGGGTTTGTGAATGGGTGTGGGAGTCTATGCATGGGTTTGTGAATGGGTGTGATAGCGTCCGTATGGGTGTAAGAGTGGATGTGAGATTGTCTGCATGAGTATGTGAATGGGTGTGGCAGTATCTGTATGGGTATGTGAGTAGCTGTGAGAGGAAGAGAGAGTATAAAAATATATTTATGTATTTTTTTCCAGTCGCGCTAAATACGAGGATCCCCCTTGGAGTTACAGGAGGGGCTGCGCTGAGCCCCATGAGGGATCCGTGGAATTTGGGAGTGGCCCTAAAAAAGTGTTTCCCATTTCTGACCCCAGGGCACATGCTCAGCCCTCTTTTAGAACATGTACAAGGGGTTAGAAAACTTCTCACATGAAACCCTTCATTCAGTTTGCAAATCTTTTTTAGTCCCAGTGACCATTTCTCCGACAAACAAAATGACAGCCGCAACTTTTCTGTGAAGGTGCGGTCAGCCAATCAGGAGTTTGCAAGTGTGCGTGAATATGCGGATTACCTGCTGGTGGATCCATGAGTAATCCACGTCCCCAGATATAAAAACAAATACCAGTTAACATCTCCCAAACTACTGAATGGATTTACACCAAATCGCAAAAAGCATTTTCTGTGTACCAACATCTATCTTCCTGCCAATGTATGTTATTAAAGAGGTCTGAACATGTGTCATGGGGTCAGAAATCTGAAAAACCTTTTTTGGTCCACTTGCGAAATCCACTGATCCCTCGCGTGGCTCAGCATGGCCCATGTGTATCTCTGCAGGGGATCCGGTGAGTTAGCATGACTGAAAAAAAAACATACATATATACATTTTTACACTCACTCTTACTCTCACACCCATTCAGATACCCATACAGATACTGTCACATCCAGTTACATAACCATACAGACACTTTCACACCCACTGTTATACCCATGCAGACACTGTCACAGCCCTTCACATAGATATAGAGAGACTGTCACACCCATTCATATACCCATAGAAACTCTGTGACACCCATTAACAAACTCATACAATCACTGTCACATCCATTCAGAAATCCATACAGACACTGTCTCACCCTTTCACATACTCACAGAGACGCTGTGACACCCATTTACATACCAATAGAGACTCTGTGACACACATTCACAAACCTATACAATCACTGTTACACCTATTGAGAAACCCATACAAACACTGTCACACCAATTCAAAAATACCCATACAGACACTGTCAAACCCATTCACGTACCTAAACAGACACTGACATACCTATTCACACACCCATGGACACTCTGTCACACCCATTCACAAACTCATACAGGCACTGTCATACCCATTCAGAAACTCATAAAGAAACTGTCAAACCCATTTACACTGTCACACCCATTCACAAACCTATAGAGACACTGTCACACCCAGTTAATAACCCATACAGACATTGTCACACCCATTGACATACCCAGACACTCTCACATTCATTCACAAACCCAAACAGACACTGTCACACCCATTCACAAACCTATACAGATACTGTCACACCCATTTACAAACCCTTACACATACTGTCACACTCATTCACATACCCAGACACTGTCACACCCATTCACAAACCCATACAGACAGTCACACCCATTTGCATACTCATAGATTCTGTAACACCCATTTACAAACCCATACAGACACTGTGACCCACATTTACAAAGCCATCATACACTGTAACACTCATTCACGTACCTAAACAGTTACTGTCACAACTGTGGCAAGCAAGTAAGACTGATTCCAATCGGTACGCTTGACATTGGTAAGTGAGCGAGGAGTAGATCAGTGGACGTGGGCGTGGCAGGACACAAGACGACATGAACCGCAAGCAGCAGCAGTGAGGGGGACCCGTTATTGGCTTCACCTTTATTTGTATCTTTGCCCTTCTGCCCCCCCACCTCCGGCGGCAACCTCCCAGTTGACTGTGCCTGGCATCGGAAGCATCGGAAGTAGACAGCCGCATCCGCTGCTTGCAGTTTGACTGCGTCAGCTTGACTGCGCTTGAGCTGGAAAGTTGAAAATTTGGACGGCTGAGCACAGGAGGAGGGAGTCTTGTCATGGCTCGTATGCAGCGGACAGTGGCAGCGGGACAGCCTGATCAGCGCAAGCAAAGCACAAGCAAAGCCAAGTCAAACAGAGCTAAGCCTGAGTGGCAGCCATCTCAATCTGCGCTACATTGTTTTTTTTGGTGTGAGCTGACTGCGGGCAGGCAGTGGGGAAAGTCCTGTGCTGCTGCCGGTGACGGTGATGGAGCTGTGATTGCCTGGTGGTTCTTTGCCTTGCTACTGGGTTGTCTGGCCACCTGATGCTGAAAATTGCCACCATCGCCATAGATATTGCAGAGAAGCTACAAGGCTGAGAGAGGTGAGAAAGGTGACTGTCTGATTGCTTCACTAATTGATGGGCTGCTTTGGTTTGGTCTGGACTATCATGGCGAGAGTTCCCCAGTAGGGGGGTCCCACTAGGGGTGAGTGCTGGAGCAGCAGAGGCAGCCAAGTTAGGACTCAGTGCGGCTTGTGTCTCCGTGCCCACTTAGTCCTATGCCCTCATTCCTCTCTCTCCAGTAGCCCATTACAACCTTGTACAAACCGATCAATGATAATTAACACTAACTACCACTTGTCTCTTCAGTAGAAAAGTCTACTATAAAGATCAGTAATAAGATCGGAGCAGACCCAGCCAAACCTGCATACAGACATTCAGAATTCTTATAGAATTTTCCTCAGCCTCCAGACATGTTTGCAGATATGCCAACAACAACTTATGCTGGGTGAACCATAATCTAATGCTAAAGGGATTGTAATTTTGCCAGTCTGTATCCACTACTTAGTAGCAAGCTGATTGACATTTCAAACTGTTCTAAAGGAGACACTATATGCAGGTCTGATAGAGCAATTAGGGTTTTGCTCAGTAGCTAAGGGGGCTTGGCTTGGACTTAAAGTCACATCCAGAAAACAGAAACTAAAAGGAATCAAAGAACAGTGGGTATCCCTGAGAACCCAAGAACAAGGCTAAATCAAAAGAAAAATCAACAAATAATGTAATAAGAATGTATGGGACAAGAGGAAACCTAAAGGCCACAAGAAGGAGCTTGTCCTGTGCTCAAGCACTTGCACAAAAAGTACGGATTTGGCTAACACATTGGTCGAATTGCCTAATAAGGAGTCAGCATGTATACTGCCAAAGGTCCTGGTATCCTCGCATAGGTTATTTACACCTAGATTCAAAAAAGCTGTTGCCCCTTCAACTCGGGAGGGCATCGAACTGGCCCAATGCAATTTGGGCAAAGCAGAAACATCTGTCTTATGGCCTGCAGCAAGATCCTTGAGTACTAAGGATTATGCAGGAGGCTTTAGGGAATGCAAATCTGGAACTACTTTGTGCCAGGCATCATCGTTGGACCCGGCATATCCCAGGAATCAATGAATGAAACATTCCGATGGCTACCTAATACCAGACTTGCAAACAAGAGTTAAATCGCCACCACTCCTACCATCTTCTTCTATTACTCCCCAGTGCTCTGGGAAAGTAAATACTGTAAACACTATAACAAACTATTATCATTATAACAACAGCAACGCTAACTCTGATGCAATACATTCTCTATGTAATGGCTCTCATCCAGACTGGCATCTGGCGAGACCTAGTATCGAAAAAGTCCATTTTATCAAAGTACATAAGGATGGCCAAGAAGATAAGCACTTCATACTATATTCCTCCTTATCAGACTCAAGTGATTCTAAAAAGGAGTCCAACGAGCTAGTAGGAGAATTAGCATTAATAGGAACATCACAATTAAAGCATCCGCAGCACTGCATACCATCTGGAGAAACATTTTCTTATTTTAAAACTAGTGCATACCCAAAATCCAAATATAATGGAACCAGACGTACGTAACAATTTAGAACTGATAGAAGCAAGCAAGGAACCCTTCTTCCTCTCCTACATTACATTACAAACAATAGGTTCACTAATACCATCTACTGCAGATGCAGCCTCAAATGATATGGACGACCACCATTTAGAATCAAAAAAGCATGGAAGAATCTCAGCTATTTTCCTCCCTTATTCTCCTTCTACCCGACGAAACAGAAGACACTGCGGATGATGAATGTATATAGTGGAAACCCAGAATCTACATGATCAGGACTTGCACAGCTCAGAACTTTCTCTATTGGAGAATCTTGATAGTAATATGATTGATTCCCAAATGAATAGTATAACATCGGACGATTAAAATTTCATGGATGAAAATCAACAAATTCATGCAAGGGAAGAAACGGGAAATCAACGGCTAAACCAGGTCTCAAATCAGACCGTGTACCAATTAGATCAACCAATACTAAGTATTTTGAAGGTCATGTGCACAAAATTGGACTCAATCGTGAATGCATAATACGTCGCAATCCTCAAAACTTTATATACAACTAGAACTTACCAGGCAATTTACTTCTTCAATAATGAACATTGACCATAGGATGGCGCTAGTGGAGGATGTTGTATAGGATAAGAAAGGAGCACAATTCACCCAAGCTCACAAGGAAAGTCAAAGTTGTGTTCCCTTACTGGAGAAACTATTGGAAGTTCCAATGGTCATAAATGACATCTTAGAGGATTGCAGACAAAACTTGGGGAAGGCAGTTGGAGTTCAAATTGCTCCCAGAGAATCTTCAGATAAAAGTTTATCTACTGACCCGAGGCTAGTCTCTGGGGAGAAAAAGAAAAAGACCAAGAATCCCTCAAAACCTCAATCAACTACTGGTGACATAATAGAGGACTTAAGTGAATCATACACCACTACTATAAATGTCCCATCTCCTTATGAAAAAAGACCAGAATCAAAAGGTTTAGCCCAAAAATCAAAATCAAAACGATAGGTAACAAAAGAACTGAATGTAAAAGAGGGGTCACAAAAAATTGAATCATCTTATCTCTGAGCCAAATGCAATTGGAACAGAACTATTTCAACTTGGGATTGAAATTGCAGCAGACCCAGAATATTTAGAAAAAGGAGGTGGATCAGGTAATTCTGTGCCTAACCTAAAAAAAATGATGAGACAAGTGGTGACTTTTTGAATCAAAATCCTGGATTGCTGTGTGATAAAGAATGTACACTCCACTCTCACATAAAACATATACCAATAGGACTCAGGCCAATTCCTCGTACCCAAAAACAGGAACCCTGACAATGAGGGACAGCCTACAGAACAAGGAAACAATAAAGTGTTGATCAATCTACAGAGTGAATCACAGACGCTTTACTCACCACAGAGGCCAGGTAGAAATTTGCTAAACCAAGGTATTTATACCAACTTTGCACAACAACCCGAGCAGGTACACACCAATCTTGGCATCATAGGAAGCAAAACTACCGGATGTCCAGTACTATTGTCTACCATTGTACATCCTGGACCAATTAGTATCAGTACAGGTCC
This sequence comes from Calotriton arnoldi, assembly GCA_963921515.1. NCBI lineage: Eukaryota > Metazoa > Chordata > Amphibia > Caudata > Salamandridae > Calotriton > Calotriton arnoldi. The sequence continues at coordinate 1,277,918 of CAWUFW010005618.1, read as the reverse complement.
AAGCACAAGCGCATCAAATAATTCAACACTGGAAAAAATAGAATCAAGCCTCAGAACGGCTATTCACAGAAGCTTGTGTGACTCGCCCTTATTAGTCCCAACTCACCAACCTGAGCAAATATACCCAGATGTTCCATGACACTGGGAAAATCAAACTAATCACCTGTGCAATAGGCCCCATTTTTCAACGTCAATATATTTACAAAATCAACCATCCAACATAGACCCTTGGACTGCAACTTCAAAAGAAGCGAGACAATGCCATATGCAGAAAACCACACAATGACACAGAGATAACGACATGTTAAGCCACATTAAAGATCAGGCAACAATCATATTTTCCCCTGAATACATCTCAAGATGGAGTCAAGACACCCTCAATAGAAGGACTATTTTCTGTCTAATAAACTCCCTGCCAGGTTTGCAGCATGTAAGATCAAATGATTTAGTGACGGTTAGTTTTGTGCAAATGAATAGGCTTAGTAACAGAGAATCCCCACAGGCAGTATGGTCAAACTTAAGGATAACAAATGAAATTCTCAGTCACAAAAACTTAATGAAGACCTGGAGCATCAACATAAGCCCCCCAGAAAAGGATTCATACCCATTTAAATTCATAGAAAAAAATAACTATAATTGGACTTGAGAACAAAAGTGAGTGTAGCAAAAATATGGGTTCAGTACTGCAAAATTCTTTGAGTTCCTTTCAGTCACTTCCCAAATAATCTAATTTAACAGATATAAAATTCTGTATAGTAAACAATACGACTCAGAATCAACTGCGTCACTCTCTTCAGCCACCATTAAAACCATCATCATCATCATCTTCACTGGTTAATCAAGAAGGTAGATGTCTGTAGTATAAATCCAGAATCACCCCATCAGAAATCGGTCGAAAAATGTGTCTGGAAATAATGAGCTGAAACATAGCAGGTCTAAAATCTAAGGTAAAGGATAAGGATTGGCTGTTCTTTGTAACCCAACAAGACATTTGTTGTTTCCTTGAAACGTGGAACATAGATACCATGGATTTAGATGAATATTCAACATATCATCTACCGGCAACTAAACAACAAAAAGGAAGACCAGTGGGAGACCTTACCATATGGATAAGAACATCTGTTCCTGATAACACCTAAACAATCTACACCACACCTAACAAAAATATTCAAATAATTTACTTAAGAAGCAAGGCATGGTCACTTGATATTATAAACCTAAATTCTTTGCCAGGTGACTGTGCCAAACTTAAATCTGACCTTCTGTCTTTTAAGGATCATCTCTTGATGAAAAGACTAGAAGAACCGTCAACACTACAAATCAGAAACGATGATGGGCCCATCCCCCCACAGCCCAGAAAAAAAGTAAAATGGGTTCACTGACACAACATCGATGTAAAAAATATCAATGTTAAAAATATTGAGTAAAAAATATAGACAACAAAAATATTGACGCCTATACTTAAACAGGTAAGTACAAAAATATTGACTAAAAAATATTGATGTAAAAATATAGGGCATATTATCAAGCAAAACGTTTAAATTATCGCCGGTTTAGCGGCAGAAAACTGCCGCTAAAGCGGCGATAATGGGCTTGATAATATGCCCTGGAGAATTCCAATAGAAGCCCATGTTGACACCAGAACATGGGCTTCTATTGGAATTCTCCAGGGCATATTATCAAGCCCATTATCGCTGCTTTAGCGGCAGTTTTCTGCCGCTAAACCGGCGATAATTGTAATGACTTTTCTTGATAATATGCCCCATAGATGTAAAAATATCGACTTTTAAATAAATATAAAATAAAATAATATATTAAATATATTAAATATTAAATATAATATTTAAAAATAAAATACATTTAATATACATTTTAATAAAATATAACAAATAAACTTAATAAAAAAACACAAAAATATAATAATTTACATATATATTTACTTTAAAACAATTAATAAACTATTATTTTTGATTTATGTTAAAAGTTTAAAATAATATAAAAAATAAAAATATATATTAATGATTTAATATATAAAAACAAAAAACTATAATAAATTAAAATATTAAACTATTAGAAAAATATTTCAACTTACATTTCAGAATACAATCAGTGCAAAAGTAGGGAAAGAGTAGGATAGCAAAGGGGTAAAAATAACTATTCCCACTCCAGTGATTTCAAAAGTAGGGTAAGAGATAGCGGAGGATTTAAATTTACTATTCCAACTCCAGTTAGTGCAACAGTAGGGAAAGTGCTGGATAGCGGAGGGGTAAAAATTACTATCCCCACTCCAGTGAGTGCAACAGTAGGGAAAGTGCTGGATAGCGGAGGGGTAAAAATTACTATTTCCAGTCCAGTGTGTGCAACAGTAGGGAAAGTGCTGGATAGCGGAGAGGTAAAAAGTACTATTCCCACTCCAGTGAGTGCAACATTAGGGAAAATGTTGGATAGCGGAGACACAAAAATTACTATTCACACTCAAACAGTTCAAAAAAAATATATAGTACATTTTTTTAAATCATAAAAATAAACAATATTTGAAAAATCAAATATGTAATATATTAAACATATAAAAAGAACACAGATTATAATATTATTTACATATAACAAAAACCTACAAATATATAAAATAAAAAATATATTTATAAAAGATAATTCTTTTAAACTACAAAATATTTACAAACAAAGAAATTAATTAAAACATAAATGTATTTATTATATTTCCTACCCTATAACACCACACCAATAAAAAAACACTACAACAATTTTAATTACATTTATTTCCATAATTAACATAACTAATAATCAATAAAAAAATATTATTAATAAAAAAAACTAATAAACATTAATTGACTACACACTCTTTAACACTATAATATCCACAACACACACCTAAATTAAACTATAAAATAATAAAACACAATTACAACTATTACTATTAATAACTAATAACTAAGGAGGTCATTACGATGGCGGACGGGAAAAAAAACGACCGCCATGGTAGCGGGAAAAACACCGCCCGCCGCTACCGTGGGAAAACCGATGGCTAGATTAGGATCCTCGGCGGTAAAACTCCAACCGCGGCGGAAAGGAGACACGAGAATCTGCCGTACGCCTGCGGAAAGGGCCCAAACCCGTCCGCGGCGGTCGGTTTCGCAGCGGAAACAGCCCAAACGCCCGCAACCACAGCGGAGTGCAGTGCGCTGTTTCCGACCGCCGCGGTCGACAACATTGAAGAATCAGTGAGACGGCGGAAGCGCCATAGCCGAGCCACCACTGTGGACGCTCCGTTAAAAAAATGGCGGTCACTAGAAAAACACACAACATGGCCACAAAGTGAACCAACCATACAAGGCATGCACCCAAAAATAGCTAACACAGCCCAAAGATACACCTCCATGGGAAACTCCAAAACTACAAATCCCAGGTTCACACACACACCACACCTGCAACCAATACCCCATCCTGACACACCCACAGACACCAGTATAAATCCAGCCCCCAACAGACCACAATCCTTTGCAAAACTCCACAACTGAGGGGACATCCACCACAGATGACAGGAGAGGCAAATCTGCACAACACACACACATCACCACCACCACCACTTCCACACCTGCACCTCTAACACCTTTGCACAGCACACACCATACACATCACAACCACCACTACCACTCCCAAACCTGCACCCTAAACACCTTGACACATCACACACCATGTCACCACAGAGAATGCCCAAATTCAGTGAGAGTGAGTTGAGGGTCATGGTCAATGAGATAATCAGGGTAGAACCACAATTGTTTGGTAACCAGGTCCAACAGACACCACTAGTAACAAGGACGCAAATGTGGAGAAGGATAGTAGAGAAGGTCAATGCAGTAGGGACCGTGCCACGCAATAGAGATGAAATCGTGAAGAGGTGGCACGATCTGAAGGCAGTGGTCAAAAAGAAGAGAGGCAAGAACCATGAGCTGGCTCACAGGACAGGCAGTGGCCCTCCCGTTCCACTCAAAACATTCACTGAATGGGAGGAGAAGGTGCTTGGCATTCTACATCCAGAGAGTCTCTCAGGAATACCCGGGGACTGGAGGCTGGTAAGTACAAACAAATGCCTAACATCACACAAATGTACTGTCTTGCACTATTACAGAATAATACCTCCTAGGTACAAATTAATTCATGTGCACAACACTCCCCCAACACATCTCTCACAGATACAACAGACACTCCCCTGAAGCCCCCAAAGGTAGTTAGCAACATCACCATGGGTACATTTGTACATGCTGCCAGCACTACAACTCCCACCAGGCCCCCTTGGCCCACAGCTGAGCAGGATGGAGCACTGCCCCCACCCAGAAGCATGCCTCAGCCATTGTGTGCTACACCCTCACCTAACAGGTAGGTAGCCATCTTTACCGGGAGGTGGGTGGGTGTTTGGGAGGCCTGCACTACAACTCCCACCAGGCCCCCTTGGCCCACAGCTGAGCAGGATGGAGCACTGCCCCCACCCAGAAGCATGCCTCAGCCATTGTGTGCTACACCCTCACCTAACAGGTAGGTAGCCATCTTCACAGGGAGCTGGGTGGGTGTTTGGGAGGCCTGCACTACAACTCCCACCAGACCCCCTTGGCCCACAGCTGAGCAGGATGGAGCACTGCCCCCACCCAGAAGCATGCCTCAGCCATTGTGTGCTACACCCTCACCTAACAGGTAGGTAGCCATCTTTACCGGGAGGTGGGTGGGTGTTTGGGAGGCCTGCACTACAACTCCCACCAGGCCCCCTTGGCCCACAGCTGAGCAGGATGGAGCACTGCCCCCACCCAGAAGCATGCCTCAGCCATTGTGTGCTACACCCTCACCTAACAGGTAGGTATCCATCTTTACCGGGAGGTGGGTGGGTGTTTGGGAGGCCTGCACTACAACTCCCACCAGGCCCCCTTGGCCCACAGCTGAGCAGGATGGAGTACTGCCCCCACCCAGAAGCATGCCTCAGCCATTGTGTGCTACACCCTCACCTAACAGGTAGGTAGCCATCTTTACCGGGAGGTGGGTGGGTGTTTGGGAGGCCTGCACTACAACTCCCACCAGGCCCCCTTGGCCCACAGCTGAGCAGGATAGAGCACTGCCCCCACCCAGAAGCATGCCTCAGCCATTGTGTGCTACACCCTCTCCTAACAGGTAGGTAGCCATCTTTACCGGGAGGTGGGTGGGTGTTTGGGAGGCCTGCACTACAACTCCCACCAGGCCCCTTTGGCCCACAGCTGAGCAGGATGGAGCACTGCCCCCATCCAGAAGCATGCCTCAGCCATTGTGTGCTACACCCTCACCTAACAGGTAGGTAGCCATCTTTACCGGGAGGTGGGTGGGTGTTTGGGAGGCCTGCACTACAACTCCCACCAGGCCCCCTTGGCCCACAGCTGAGCAGGATGGAGCACTGCCCCCACCCAGAAGCATGCCTCAGCCATTGTGTGCTACACCCTCACCTAACAGGTAGGTAGCCATATTCACAGGGAGGTGGGTGGGTGTTTGGGAGGCCTGCACTACAACTCCCACCAGGCCCCCTTGGCCCACAGCTGAGCAGGATGGAGCACTGCCCCCACCCAGAAGCATGCCTCAGCCATTGTGTGCTACACCCTCACCTAACAGGTAGGTAGCCATCTTTACCGGGAGGTGGGTGGGTGTTTGGGAGGCCTGCACTACAACTCCCACCAGGCCCCCTTGGCCCACAGCTGAGCAGGATGGAGCACTGCCCCCACCCAGAAGCATGCCTCAGCCATTGTGTGCTACACCCTCACCTAACAGGTAGGTAGCCATCATTACCGGGAGGTGGGTGGGTGTTTGGGAGGCCTGCACTACAACTCCCACCAGGCCCCCTTGGCCCACAGCTGAGCAGGATGGAGCACTAGTCCCACTCATAGGCATGTGACGTCTGTGCAGCCGCACATGACACCATGCCACTTAGTCCACAGTCACCAACACAAATAATGCAAAACAGTTGTGTTGTAGTCACCATGCACAAGTCTCTGTACAAAATTGACCCACATTGTGTACACTGTGCCAGGCATCACACACTGCAACACTAACAACGATCATGCTGCCCTGCAGCAGTGTCTGGCCGTTTGTATGGCAAAGTGCAAATCACCCATGTCATACCACAGTGTTGCAATGTAAACAGTGGAAGTGCAGTGCACCCAAAAACTACACTGCAGCTGGGACTCACAATGCTAAACTAAGCACATCCCAAATGTCCTGCAACACACCCAGCTACCACAGTGCTGCACTGAATTGCAGAACAGCACCTTGTCTGAATTAAATTGTCAAAGGTGTCTTGTTTGGACCACCAATGTGTGTATGCATTGACAATGTTCACATCTCACACTGTCTGTCTGAACAGTGCTGGTATAGTCTGGCCCCAAAACCACACATTGTCTGCACAGGGCTGAGTACATCTCACACACACACCACTGTTGACCACAACATGTCAGTGTATGGATGCCCTGGAACAACTGCTACACCAGTACTGGGCTCATGTTCTCAGGTCCACAAATACCATGTAACCATGACAGTGTGGAAGTGTATGCTGGGTGAGATCTTCACCTTGCTGTATGTCACCACTGTGCTACGAGACCATACCCCTTGCCCTATTGTGCCTTCAAATGTCGGGGGAGTGAACCCCACAGCCAGATAGGTGGGACAACAGTGATGGGGGGCTACACCCCATGACCAAATGTAATCTGAAATCAATGGGTACAAAAATCCACACACACATCATGCTCACCACACGCACATTCCATCCAAAGATTTCTACCAAGTCACATAGCCATGTCATTGCTCAGCTTCCCCTCAAATGGTAGTTAGCCATCTTCACAGTGAGACGGTGTAGTGTGTTTGGCTATCCGTCCCACAAAATGCAACATGCATGCTGTTCCACCACTATGGAGAATGGGACACTACACCCCCAATAAGAAGCATGTGGCAGGCAATGTATGCAACCCACCCAACTCACAGGTAGGTAACCGCATCTCACAGGTCGGGGTGTGTGGGGCTGGGAAGCTTGCACAACAACTCACACGGGCCCACCTGACCGCCAGCACACAAGACCCATTACTTCCTGGCACCAACATGTATGTGTCAGTCATTGCAATGTACACTTCAAAAGAACTGGCATGTGGACATATCATGCTGACTTGTCCCACACTGGACCAAGATGGAAGCCCTCATCCTACACACACAGAGAGGTTTCACAAATACAAGGAAAACACAGCAAACACAACATATCAACAGCCACAACATGCATCCAGATATGCATTTAAAAAAACATGTTGGCATAGGACACCAGGCCTCTCAATGCACAACTGCACACCTAGATAGCATTGGCAACTATAGTGTGCACACACCTAAGAAAATGAAACTGTGACAGCAACCAAAGTGTGAATGACTGAAACACATGTCGATGGAACTCCGAGCACAACCATGCACACCACTACATGCCATCTGACAGTAGCAGTGGTCCAGACCACCTAGGATCTAATTAAAGCAAACTTAAGCATGTCTGGAATTGCAAATACAGATATCTACACCACATTGAAAAGGTATGCATGAAACTACAATGCTCACTCACTGTGCAGAGAGAACCGCTGCAAGGGCTCTACAAGTGACACATACGCGTAAATGGATGACATATGATTGATCAATAACAGGATGCCAACATGAGACTGTCAATGTCAAAAGATTATATTGTGCATGTCATGTCAACTCCCAATATGGACAAGTAATGTATGTACCACAACAGCTTGTAATGCATCACTGGATGTCGGTCAATGCTAATTTGTACAGTGAACAACTGCTGGATGTACAAACAGTTGATGTAACACTGCTAACACAAACTTTGATGGGTGCAACACAATGACCATTTCTCATCTGACCCACAGGTGACCAAGAACTCACTGCAGAGGATGACACCACCCTGCAGAGCCAGTCCCCCCCCAGAACAGAGACAACTGGATGAGGACTCCCTGGATTCCTTGGATGAGGAGCTCCACGCTGGCCCATCTGGTGTGGCAGGCCGCAACCAGTCCCAGGCACCCATTGTCCCCCAACCACATCAGCTGCAGCCCCTGACCATCCTCTGACAGCTGCTGTCACGGCCTGTGTGTCAACCACTACTACCACCACCACCACCACCACAGCTGTCCGCAACACCCTTCCTGCCCCAGGGTTGAGCAGCCCACCACATCGACTGCGGAGGCCAGGGAGAGGATGCAGCGGGCCAATGTGAGGACCGGACAGGACCGTGGCAGCAGTGCAGCTGGTCGGGACAGGCTCATGCAGAGGGGGACTGATCCTGGGACGGAAGCCCTGGGCCACATCGACAGAGTCCTTGGGGCATACCAACAGGCCCAGGGACGAATGGGCCGGTTAGAGGAAGAATCTCGGGAGCACCTCCTGCTGCTGAGGTCCATGGACACACGCATGGGACAGATTGTGGACCTCTTGGGGCAGCTAGTGGCGGTTCTGAGGGACAGGCAAGCGCAACATTCTACCCCTCCGCCTCCCCCTGTTGGGCAGCAGGATGACACTTCATCATCCTCCCCTGCGTCCACAGAGGGGGAGTCCTCAGACACCACTGCCCCTGCAGCAGTGGCCCCTCCAGTGAAGCGCAAGAGGGGCCATCCAAGGAAAGGCCAGGGGGACTCACGTGCCAAAGCACCTGCCAAACGCTAGTCCCTGAACCAGCCATGATGGCAGACCACTGCACCACTGCATTGACCTTTTGGACTATCCTTCACCACACTACCATGTGAATGGCATCCATCTGTTGGACTGGGTCTCCACATCATTGTGGGGACTACTCAAGTATCTCATTTACCAAGACTGTCAACTCACTTCTTCAATTCCCCATTCACATTTTCTCCACCCTCGCATGTCACAGTTGTAAATAAATACACCTTACACACATGTTGTTGTGTCTGCTCCGTATTTAATACAGGATGTGCAACCTTCACCATGTAGGACATGGTCCAGGGGAATGGAATGTTGGTAACAAGTGAGATGCTGAAGGGACCTAGGGAAAACCACAGAACAAGGGTCACTTGTATGGGTGTGGCATTGCACACATCACACAACACTTGTCAACAAGGTACTCAGATCTACAAACTTTACACAGAGCAACAGTCACCATAGAGACAATCTGTATCACACTAACCAATCACACATACATTGGCAGGCAGCAATGAGTCAACACCAAGCTGCAGTCAGCAAGCTCACATACACCCACACAGCAACAGCAACACCATCAGACCATTTCGTCCCTTCTACATCGTCACTAACCTTCAAGTGAAGTAGCGGGTGATGAGCAGTCGACACATGTCGACCCCTTCCTCCTCTCCACTGCCCTCGTCACTGGATCCGGCTTGATTTGCAGGCGGCGGCCTTGGCTGCTCATCATCGTCATCCAGGATCAGGGGTATTGCCTTGCGAATGGCCAGGTTGTGGAGCATGCAGCATGCCACCACTATCTGACTCACCTTCCCTGGTGAGTACATAAGGGCACCCCCAGTACGGTCCAGGCACCGAAATCTTGATTTTAGGAGACCAAATGTCCGTTCTATCACACGCCGTGTCCTCCCATGGGCATCATTGTATCGCACATCAGCTGGCGTGACGGGGTTCCGCAATGGGCTCAGCAACCACGGGCGGTTTGGATATGCCGAGTCACCTGGGTGTGAGAGACACAGATTAACCTTGCAGTCCCAAAATGTAACACAACAGCATGTCACACACACACACCACTCTAATCCACTATGCATACTCACCCACAAGCCATGCACGCTCAGGAAGCAGATTGGCCATCAACTGAGGAACGATGCTGCTGCGCAAGATGTGGGCATCATGGGCTGAACCGGGAAACTTGGCACACACGTGTGAGATGATCATGTCCGCCAGGCACACCACTTGAACATTTACCGAGTGTGAATGCTTCCTATTGCGGTAAACCTGTTCACGTGCCTGTGGTGGCACAAGCCCAACATGTGTGCAATCAATTGCACCAATGACATGGGGGATATGTCCAAGGGCATAGAAATCGCCCTTCACAGCCACCAACTCAGGCCCCCTGGGAAAATGGATATATCTGTCTTTGTACAGCATCATGGCCGACAGGACATCCCTCAGCACCATGCTGAACATCGGCTGTGACATCCCGCCTGCACTTGCGACCGTGTGCTGGAATGACCCCATTGCAAAGAAATGCAGGCATGCCATCACCTTAGATGTTGCGGTGAAAGCTGTTGGATATGTCCGACGTGGCTGCAGGTGGGGCTCCAACATGGCACATAGGTTCTGCAGGGTTTGTCGGTCCAGCCTGAATTTGTGGATTATATCCTCATTCTCCATGTCTGCCAGGATTGTGAACGGACGATGGATATTGTGCCTCCTCCTCCTAGGACAGATCACAGTGCACAGATCACAGTGCACAGATGTCAATGCAGAAGACCATGAAATGTGCATCACATCAATTTTTTCTACAGACACATTCCCAAGTCTTACAACATGCACCATTAACCGACAGGGCACTTCACAAGTAGGTTCACATCAGGCACACTACTCGTACACCTGTCCCCTTACCAGCAGCAATTATCTGTGCACCCCTCTGGCTCATTCACATGCACAGTGTGATATACTAACAGATATGTGTGCATACCTGTGAGTATGACCCCCAGCATATGTTAATAATTGCAATACTACCCGAACACACCATGTTGCTGGCCCTGATACACCTCCCAACACAGGTTGCACATGGCACACATCAACTACACACTGACCACCGGCTGAGCATGGGGGACACATGTGTGCATGTGCATTGGACAATGTGCCAGTTGCTGATGCCCCTAGTCCAGTCAATGAGACGACATTGGGCGTTACATTGCACACACAGACATTGACCATTATCTCCATATGCTATGCAACACATTAACTGGACAGTCTACATATCATTACACAGCACATGTGACAATCTGCGAGTGTATGTGCCCATGCAATGTATTGGCGACCCATATATGGTATGTGTTGGTGACGTGGAGTGACATGTCCCTTTTGTGCATTTGCCCTCATGAGGACCCTTCAATTGTTGAGACACTGGGCACTGTACATGTTGGCCTATGCAGAGAGCTGGAGGACACGTTAGGTGCAGCACAGCTACTCCACAACTCCATTAACGCTCACTCCAGGCACTGTCTGGCAGACATATGGCGGTGCCTACCGCCTGGCCACTGAGGTGTGTCACTGCCCATAACCCATGCACGATCGCGGGAGACACCGCCAGATATGTATGTGACAATAGCGGTCACCATGCACCGCTACCCAAATCACGGTCACTCCAGGCACTGTCTGCCAGACATATGGCGGTGCCTACCGCCTGGCCCCTGAGGTGTGTCACCACCCACAACCCATGCACGATCGCGGGAGACACCGCCAGATATGTATGTGACAATGGCGGTCACCATGCACCGCAACCCAAATCACTGTCACTCCAGGCACTGTCTGGCAGATATATGGCGGTGCCTACCGCCTGGCCCCTGAGGTGTGTCACTGCCCATAACCCATGCACGATCGTGGGAGGCACCGCCAGATATGTATGTGACAATAGCGGTCACCATGCACCGCTACCCAAATCACGGTCACTCCAGGCACTGTCTGGCAGATATATGGCGGTGCCTACCGCCTGGCCCCTGTGGTGTGGCACCGGCATGGACCATGCCCTTGCAGCCAATGGGAAGCAGCCTCACGGTAGCCTGATGCGAGATTGAAAATCGCGGTAGGCATGCACCACCCCAACGGAGGCGGTCACTGGAGGCATTCAAAAGATGCAACACCGCGGTAGCGCGCACATGCACCCTATGGTGTGTCACCGGCATGGACCATGCCCCTGCAGCCAATGGGAAGCAGCCTCACGGTAGCCTGATGCGAGTTTGAAAATCGCGGAAGGCGTGCACCACCCCCGCGGAGGCGGTCACTGGAGGCATTCAAAAGATGCACCACCGCGGTAGCGCACACATGCATCCTACGGTGTGTCACCGGCAAGGACCATGCCCCTGCAGCCAATGGGAAGCAGCCTCGCGGTAGCCTGATGCGAGTTTGAAAATCGCGGTAGGCGTGCACCGCCACCGCGGAGGCGGACATTGGATGTATTTGAATGAGGCAGACCTGGTACACCAATTGCCGCACACTGGGACCACTGACACAGCCCCAGGGGCCTATATATGTGTGGGAGGGCGCACCACATTCCCACAGCTACCAGGGACTGCTGACTTACAACACTCCACCTGCTGCTGCTGCCTCAAGGGACTGCTGGCTGCCACCCTGCACCTGCTGCTGCTGCCTCAAGGGACTGCTGGCTGCCACCCTGCACCTGCTGCTGCTGCCTCAAGGGACTGCTGGCTGCCACCCTCCACCTGCTGCCTCAAGGGACTGCTGGCTGCCACCCTCGACCTGCTGCCTCAAGGGACTGCTGGCTGCCACCCTGCACCTGCTGCTGCTGCCTCAAGGGACTGCTGGTTGCCACCCTCAACGTGCTGCTGCTGCCACATGTCCATTGTGATGTCGAGGACTCAGAAGATCCATGCCAGTCCCTTCACCAGTGAGGAGCTTGGGGTCCTGGTAGACGGGGTGCTTGCACAGTACCCAAGGCTTAATGTCGTGGTAAGTCTCCCAGACTGTGAGTGAGAGTGCAGGGTGTGCACACGTGGGGTGGAGGTGCTTCGGTATGTATCAGTGGTTGTGGGGCTCTGACATGCACTGCCTATCATGTTTACTACAGCAGGAAGGGCTTGGTGGGCTCTTTCACACGTTACCCTGCATGCCTATCCTGAGTAGAGGGACATGTCCTGTAGTGTCAGCCATACAGTGCAGCTGCATTTTGGTGATGTAGGAGTCTGGCCAGTTAGCGTTTGTGTGAATGGCTGTGTTGCTCCCAATTAACCCACTCAGTGTCAGTCCACCTGCCCTGCACAATCCCCACCGAATGCCACATGTCCACATCACTGCATGTACAGTGTGTACCATGTGTGTTTGGCTCACGCCTCTTCATCTAAGTCCCATCTCTGCCATGTAGATTGCACAGGAGCAGGCGTGGGAGAAGGGTGTGTGTATGACAGTTGTTGTCACTCTATGTGAGTTCCAGGACACAGTGAGGCTTCCACAGGGCTAGAACACTTAGGTCTGCGCAGTGTTGGACACAGTGAGTCCAACAACATGACACATGTTTTGCCATCTTCTCTATGTGTAGTTGTAGGTAACTGCAGACAGTAGCTGCAGGCAGACTACACGTTGCTTGCTGTGTTGGTATCCTGCATGTGAATGGGATGTGGAGGTACTGTGTCCACCATCGAACATGCATGCCTGTACATCTGATTGACCAATGACATTGCACCATGTTCAGAGCAATTGTTGGCTATGTGACAGTTGTAGCTGGAGTTTTGGATGAGTCACTGTCGTGCTACTGCATTTTCGTTGTGTTGTTATTGTGCACTGTGTCACTGGAACCTCACCCCTCTTGTCTCCCATTGCCTGCAGCTGAAGGTCCACCAGCGTAAAGCCGTGTGGAGGGCCATTGCCTCCAGAGTCCGGGATCTGGGTGTGTCAAACCGAAGGCGCACCCACTGTCATAAAAGGTGGGACGACATCTGCCGGCTGAGCAAGAACGTGGCCGAGATGACGCTGGGGCTGCTCCCTCGGACTGGCAGGTTGGCTAGGCGCAGCATGACACCACTAATGGCCCGCATCCTGGCTGTCACACAACCTGAGCTGGACAGACGACTGAAGGAGCATCAGCAGCGAGCCAGGGGTGAGGATGTGTTGCAGGCTGCCTTTGGCTGGGAGTGGGTGCATGTGTCTACAGAGTGTGCAAATTGTCAGCTGTGTGACGTTGGTTGTGTGGTGCAATGTTTTGTGAGTGGCCTCTGTGCTGGGTGTATGTGCCATGCTTTTGCCCAAATGGCGCTTCATGAAGTGGGGTAGTGTGTGAATTCTGATGGATGGGAATGCCAGTGTGCCAACTGTGAATGCGTTTCAATGAATGCGTGCAATTCCAGACCTCAGATGTCTGCCAGTCAGACATCTGAGGCCAATGTGCAACAGTAGATGTGCCCATGGACTCGATATGGTGGATGGCATGTGTGCAGGGTCATTGTGGGCTGGTATGTTGTAGTCTGTGTGGTCCCCTACTGCTCCACACATGTAGGTGATGTGCACCACGTCGTGGTGTTCATCCTTGCCAACATCGGGACAGTGTGTGTGCACAGGCCATTTTGGGGCTGTGTCTGATGTGAGCCAACTGCACGATGGTGTGCTGTGTGAATCACCTGGGGCACTTATGGCAGGATGTGTGGCGGACATGCACCGTTGTGTAGAAATTTTGGGTGGCAAGATATATGTGTGCACAGGGTGGCATGCAATGTGCTGCACACCTCTTTCTAGGATGCAGATGTATTGGCACGTGTTAGTTCTGTTGATGCCACTCATCTCACAGTACTTCTCTCTCCTATGCAGCAGCTCCCGTATGTGCAGAGGGAGAGGGGACGGACACCAGTGGTGAGGCTTCCACTGCAACAGCCGCACCGGAGCTGACTGACACAGATGTGACCAGCGCCGAGGAGGGGGACAGGAGTCTGCTAGAGGATTCACAGCTGGAGACACAAAGCTCTACCTCATCTGACGCCAGCGGTGACACATCCATGTTGGGGGTACAGGGAACGGGGACTCTGCCTCCTCTTCCGCCACACAGCGTCCAGTGCCCAGCCTCCCTTCAACCTCCACTGGTGCTGCCCGTGTCCGCACGAGTAGGAAGGGAAGAGTCACCTTCACCCCTGGCACAGCTGCCCCAGCCCATGTCAGCCCTGCTGCCCTCAGTGCAGAAGCAGTCGAGCTATTGCGCCAGCTGTGTGTGGGGCAGACAGCACTTCTCAATGCCTTCCAAGAGCACGACAAAAAGTTGGGGCAGGTTATAGCTTTCATGGAGGGCTTACATTCCGACGTAGGTGGGCTACACCGGACTGTGCAGTCCTTGTCATCAACTGTGACAGCAGCCCTGCAACAGGCACATAGTCAGGAGCGGCTCCCAGCACTCGGTCCGGCCCCGTGTCACTGTGCACCTCTGACGACAGTGACAATGCCCAACGGACCCCAAAGTCCCGATACAGAACTTGCAGCACACAAGAGCAGCAGCAACCCAAGCGTACTCAGGGCGCAGACACCATCCCCACATAAGAGTAAGGCCACCCCAGAGCGCAGAGAGAAAAGCCCATCAGGCGACAGCAAGGGCCACAAAGCAAAGAAAAAAGCATCAGGGTCACAGGCCTCACCTTCCTCCCCTGCCAAAGACTCCCCTGTCCCAAAAACGTCTCGCAGAGGCAAAAAGACAGTTTCCACACACACTGAGAAGGTGTTGCCTGCAAACATTACACAGGATGAGGGCCCCATGGATAATCCATCCTTTACCTCCACTCCCATCCCAAGCCCTGTGAAGCCAGCACGGGAGGACACCATAGGGGGCAAAGCTGGTGGACAGAGGGAGGCAGGGCGGCGGCAAACACCAGGCAAGCGCACAGTGGGTTCCAGCATGTCCCCAGAGGGGGGTCACCATCCACACCAGAATCAGCTTTGGTGTTGGGGTCACCTGTTGTGTCTGCCCCAGTTCCCCTCAATCCCCAGACAGGGAAGCCTTTCAGGATCCCCAAGAAGTGGAGAGGCACCCCTCCACAATCTCCGGCACACACTGTGTCTCACCAGGGCATGAGTCCACCTCCCCGGGCCACCACCCCACCTGGTCCAAGCAGCCCCCCAGCTACCACATGCACAGTTGGCTCTTCCACAGTTGTTACTCCCACTGCCCAGGGCAGTCCTCCAACTGACCCCAACACATAGTCAGCTCCAAGTCCGACAGACAGCCCCATCTGAGTAGTGGTCACCCTCACACACCTGTCTGTCCACAGGGGTGCATGTGATGCCCATTGTCAGGCCCATTACCCTGTTGCTGGGCATGGCATGGTAGAGTTGCATACATTCCCTGTGCAGCTTCTGATGTAACTACTCTGCACATTGTACTTGCCTTGTGGTTCACTGCTGTGTGCCCCCTGCCTGTGCAGCTTCTCATGTACCTCACCTGCACTGTGTCCTGGCCACTGGCCTTGTTGTTCACTGCTGTTTGCCCCTTGCCTGTGCAGCTTCTGATGTAGCTACTCTGCACATTGTACTTGCCTTGTTGTTCACTGCTGTTTGCCCCCTGCCTGTGCAGCTTCTCATGGACTCACTCTGCACTTTGTCCTGCCCACTGGCCTTGTGGTTCACTGCTGTGTGCCCCCTGCCTGTGCAGCTTCTCATGTACCTCACCTGCACTGTGTCCTGGCCACTGGCCTTGTTGTTCACTGCGGTTTGCCCCTTGCCTGTGCAGCTTCTGATGTAACTACTCTGCACATTGTACTTGCCTTGTGGTTCACTGCTGTGTGCCCCCTGCCTGTGCAGCTTCTCATGTACCTCACCTGCACTGTGTCCTGGCCACTGGCCTTGTTGTTCACTGCTGTTTGCCCCTTGCCTGTGCAGCTTCTGATGTAGCTACTCTGCACATTGTACTTGCCTTGTTGTTCACTGCTGTTTGCCCCCTGCCTGTGCAGCTTCTCGTGGACTCACTCTGCACTTTGTCCTGCCCACTGGCCTTGTGGTTCACTGCTGTGTGCCCCCTGCCTGTGCAGCTTCTCATGTACCTCACCTGCACTGTGTCCTGGCCACTGGCCTTGTTGTTCACTGCGGTTTTCCCCTTGCCTGTGCAGCTTCTGATGTAACTACTCTGCACATTGTACTTGCCTTGTTGTTCACTGCTGTTTGCCCCTTGCCTGTGCAGCTTCTCATGTGCCTCACCTGCACTGTGTCCTGGCCACTGGCCTTGCTGTTCACTGCTGTGTGCCCCCTGCCTGTGCAGCTTCTCATGGACTCACTCTGCACTTTGTCCTGCCCACTGGCCTTGCTGTTCACTGCTGTTTGCCCCCTGCCTGTGCAGCTTCTCATGTAAATACTGTGCATATTGAAATGCCCACTGGCTTTGCTGTTGCCCAAATTTGTTGTCTCAATATGCAAATTGTGAATAAACACAGTTGGTCCTGCAGTGAGTTGTGTCAGTGTCCTTCCTGAATAAAGTTGTTTCTGTGTGTGCATGGTTTACTGTGTCACAGGCTCAGTATGCCACTTCGACATTGCCAATGGGTTGTGTCACATTTCATTTTTGCAGGGGTGGGAGGCACTTCATTTCTACATGACTGTGATACTTATGGGTGCAGTGCAGGTGGTTGGCAATGAAATCTTGTAGTCATCTTCCTTCTTGGCTCATGTTGTCTATGGTGGACACATGTCAGGTTTGTGGGCAATGGCAGCACAGGGTGGGAGTTTGGGCACAGGCTTACATGCAGGCAGGCCAGGGTCATGGGGTCTGTGTGAGCTTCCTTTCTGTGTGCCAATCAGTGTCGGTGTATGGACATCTTGTGGTGATGAGTTATCCAGGTCCCATGGCTTACTTCCAATGTGTGCACTTGGGTGGTGGAGAAGTGTATGGTGTGAAGGGGTGACTTTGTTGTGACTGTGGATGTGTGTGCACCTGCATTGTCAACTACTGCCATGTGTGACCCTGGAGTGGTGTGCCTGTATGTGTACTTGTTTAGCCCTGTGGTTGTGTTTTGTGCACATGGCAGTATTGTGTGTTGCTGTTGTGGGAGGAGGTATGTGTGACATATCCTACATGTGCTTGGCTGTCATGTAGTGTGTCACTGGGCCCTGTGTGTTGTGCAGCAGACATTGTCTTGTCCAATGCCTATGTGTGGCTGGTCAGTGTTTGAGTTCAGGGCCTTCCTTACATCCCTGTGCCTATACATGGGTGTCCTTGCTGTCTCCAGGAGTTGTTGCATTGGGGTAACCGTGGTTTGTGTTGACTGACTGTGTCAGCCATGTGTGCTGTGATGGGCTGTGTGTGTTCTCACATGTGTCTTGTCTTGCATGTGCATCACACATGCTTGATGGTTGTGTCACTGCCCTTCCATTTGTGGGCACCTCACTTTGGCTTTCCTATATGTTGTCCTCCATTACTGCTGGCATGTGGTGTGTGTATGTAGCTGTGAGTCAGGGTGGTGTGTGTGTGTGTGACTTGTCAGGTAGTGTGTGCACTGAAGTGTTTGGTCCTCATCTGTGTGTGTGTACATTTTGTGCCTGGCCTCAGTGTTCTTGGCTTGTGTGTGATGTTGTTGTGGTGTGTGTGTTGGCTGGGGCCTGGGCTTCTGTGCTATGTGTTCCTTTGCAGAGGGTCCTGCTGTGGCTGTATATGCAGTTGTTGGGACGTGGGGCATGGTGTGGCTGTAGTTGTGTGGTTGTTGTGCAGGTGTGGCACTTGTGAGGCACATGTTGTGTCCCTTCAGGGAGGTAGCTGGTGTGTTGTGGATGGAGTTGTGGCTCTGTGCGATTTGTACGGTGCCCTTGGCATGCGCTGGCCCTGTGCTCTGCGTTGTGTGCATGGTTTCATGCACACTGACCGCGGCGGTGACGTGACCAGGACATTTGTTCATGAATGCAGTACATGGGTGGGCAGTATGTGGCGAGATGTTTTTGTGACAGGTGGGACATGTGTTTGTGCAGTGATGGCTGTGTGCCTGTCCCCACAGGGGTGTGTGGTGTTCCCATGCGATGTTTTTCCACCCTGGAGCTGTGTATTGTGTTACTTGCACTGTTGTGTCTGTACGTATTTGCGGAGGCGTCCGCGGCGGTGGATAACTTGCAGGTGGTGGATCATGTACAGCACCGGGAAGGCGTGTAGGGCAGGATCCATCGAGGTGTGTCCCGGGTGTTTCTTTTCTGTCTCCGCTGTGATGTCTCTGCCGTCTTTCGCTGTGTGGTTTCTCCGTCGCGGTGCGATGCCCTGTTTCCGGCATCGTGATATCTTCGGCGTACGGGACGTCCTTCCGCACGGCGGTGTGTGTTGATTGGCTCACTCCGCTGCGGTGGCGGGCGCTCTTTGATGGTGGTCGGCGTCGCACCGCAGCGGGCGGGAAATGTGCAATGTGTGGCCATCCTAATATGGCGGGCGTGAAGACCGCTGGCGGCGTGCGGTAAATGGGTGTTAAGGCCACCGCCGGCACCGCGGTCGTGTCTCCGCCCGCCATCGTAATAGGCCCCTAAATAATTAAAATATATTTAATACCCACCCTTTACCCCTTTAAAAGTAAAAACAACACACACAAAATAAACAATTACCCAAAATAATTATCAGATAATTAACATTAATTAACAACTATATATTAATTAATTAAACACAAATTACTTGCCACCCTTTACTCCTATAAACAGCACAACAAACACCTAAAACTAATCACACAATTACCATGATTAATTACCAATTAATTAATTAAAATTAATTAACAACCAATTATTAATTCATCAATTCAAAATAAATTACTTCCCACCCTTTACACCTATAAACACCACAACACACACACGTGGGATAGATATCGTGGAGTGCCTTCCTGATCAATAGGGCTCTCTAAAGATAATTTTACGGACGCTTTTGAGCAGTTCAATTTGAATCGCTCCAGTGCCCTTTGGTTAAGAAATAATGTTTTGATTTCTTTTTTAGATACTGTAGTGCAAGTTAGTGGAGATGTAAATAGATGACCCAAACCTAGAGAGGTGAGGCTATTTTTAATGTATGATAACCACTGAATCCTTTGAGCGTGTTCCAAAATAAGGCAGTCTTCTATTAGCCTCTGTGTAAGGTTTACTGATGCTCTTCTCCAAATCGAATGCCATAAGAATATGGGTGCCAACCTAATTATATCATCAATATAAGGGATATCCAGCTCTGCATGGCATATAAAGTTAGAACAGCTTGCCGGAAGGCCAATGAGTTTTTTCCAAAAGGAATTCTCAATAATTTGGAGGGTATGGGCGTTAGTATATCCACATATCCCTGCCCCATAGGTTGCCACTGATATTGATTTGGCACAGTAAACCTTTTTGATAATTTCAAGGGGCTTTGCACCCAGTTTCTTGGTAAAAGAATTAAGTTCTATAATACTTTTTTCCAGGGCTAGGCCCCTAGTTGAGATCATGTTGGACCAAGATAGTTGTCTCTCAAAGGTAATTCCAAGGTAAGAGAAGGTGTCTGTATGAGCTATTTCACGTCCTTCTATGTAAAAGTGTGGAACACTCCTTTCTCTACCCCCAGTTATTAAGACAAGATTCTTCATCTCGTTTGTTTTTAAATCTAAACTACTCATGTACATACATAGATCCCCAGTAGTTGTTGTAAGGCTCGACCAGTGCGGGCAATCAGGACAGCATCATCTGCATATAGCAGATTTGGGGTGCGCACATTCTTGATCGTTGGGACGTCCGGTGTGGAATTCAGCAGGGGTGCTTCCACCCCATTCGTATAGATGGAAAAAAGGAATGGGGCAAGGACACAACCCTGGCGGACTCCCCTCATGATTGGAAATGGGCTAGAGCACTCACCCTGGTTTCCATAGTGCACGGTTGCCCATGCTGATGAGTAGAGCTGTCTAATAAAAGTAGTTATCTCATCGTCAATACTAATTTCTGCCATTATTCTCCAAAGATGGTGGTGGGCTACGCTGTCGAATGCTGCTGATGGATCCATGAATGCCAGTTATAATTTCCCCTGCTTTACTTGAGTATACTTGGCCATTAGTAGAGTTAGATTGAGGCTTTTGTCCTGAGTGCCACTTCCTTTTTTAAACCCGTATTGAACCGGGATTAAGATGTCATTATCAGTGGCCCATTCCTCTAGTCTGTTAAGTAGAATGCGACCCATCAGTTTAGCGGTACTATCCAGCAGAGAGATTGGCCGGTAGTTTTTAGGCTGGGATTTGTCTCCTTTCATATGGATTGGGACTATGATTGACCTCTTCCACAAGTCAGGTGGGCCCACTGTGTCAAATATGTTAAAAACATTAGTGAGCACCGGTCCCCATAAACCAGGGTGCTCCATAAAAAAATCTACTGGTGTGCCATCCGGCCAGGGGCTCTATTAGTGGAGGACTGTGAAAGGGCCAATCTTATTTCGTGTAGGTTAAAACATAAGAACGATTTGGTAGGAGAGCTACTAGGTGTCAGCTGACTAGCCAAACCCTCTACATGAGGGTTAAAAATGGAAGAAAAATGTGCAATCCAGGAATCCTCATCCACATGACACGCAGTGCTCGGATCTTTAGAAGATTTAAGGAATGGGGCATTGATGACTCTCCAAAAATCCCTGAATTTTTTGAAAGGGCTGCTTGATGAAGGTTCTCCCAAGCTTCTTCCTTGAGAGTATTAGTTCTCCACTTCCCAGTCTCTGAGTAACGAAGCCGCAGAGTCTTGACCAGTGCTGGATCCCTAGGAGTAGATCTAAGAGCCTGGTGTAGCATTGATAAGGACTTTGTGCAAGACTGGTCAAACCAATTAGGTCCTGAAGTATTAGAGGTTGTTCTTTCCCTAGTTAATGCCTGTTTTGCCTTTGATAATAGTCTATCGAAGGCTGTTTTACGAGTATTGGATCAGGGTTAGCTGCCAGACAGGTCATGATGTCGTTGAGTCTATTACCGACCACCACTGTGCCAATTTTTGCTTTGTCTATCATCTCCCATTTTAGAATTATCCCTTTTTTCCTTGCAATCACAGGGTTACCATGTCTTGGCTGCTCCAGAACAGTTCCTCCCCATACCAAATCACCAGTTATAGCATGGTGATTGCTGAATCCATATGGTATGATTGCAATATTAGAGATAGACTTTTTCAGGGACGAAGAGATCAATAGATAATCTAAAGTCGAACCCTGACTGAGCAATCCAAAAGCATGTTGTAAAGAACCGGAGCTAGGGTCAATAGGATTCATAATTTCCAGATCGTTAATAAAAAATATTCTATTCAGGGCATCACCATGGGAGTCGTGCACAAAGTGGGAGGTTGGATTGCCAGAGTCATTAACATGCCACATACTCTTTTATTTGAGAAGGCACAACAGTGTGCGTTAAAGTCACCCACCCATAGGATTTTGAAGGCTGCTTAAGGCTCTTAAGGAAAGTATTAACATCTCTTTCCAACATATCAGCGACCTCTTTCATATTCGCATTAAAATGATTGTTGTAGTAGTTAAAGAATGGTGTCACCATTTGGTCCTTTTAAGTAGAGAAAATGATAATAAGGAGAATCATTAAAAAATTATAAGACTGCTAGATTTAAGGTGTTTTTTAACAGAGTTAAAATCCCTCCTGGCGCGTCCAGAAACAGAAGGATGGGCTGGAGTATAGAAAGAACGATAACCGTCTAAATCAATTGGTCATGTTTCCCATGTTTCCTGGAGACAGATCAAGTCATGTTTAATGACAATTGCTGACCAATCTAAATTGGACACTTTGGACCTTAGTCCAGCAATATTCCAGGAGACTAGTTTAACATGATCTCTGGGGATGGGTGTATGATTGGGGATTACCGGGTGGGATTTAGGAGAGTTGGGCCCTGGGTTCCAAGGACTTTGAAATTGATTAGTAGTGGTCCCATTCCCGTCCTGTCAATCGCACCCATCCAAATCTGTTAAGGCACTGAAACGGTTATTGATGTGGAGGGGAATAAGAGGGCGGCCTTGGGAGAGGTGAGGGGGCTCATGATGGTTTTTGCTGTATGGGATCAGGGAAGTTTGAGCCCTATTAAAGGGTCTATCAGGTTTATAAAAGAAGCCAAGTGGCAGCACAAATAACTGGGTTTGTTGTGTAGCTGTGTCGGGTAAGCGCCCAAACAATTGCTGGACCAGATGGTGCAAATTAAAATTAACTACCACACAATCCCCCTGAATGGATTTCCTGGAGTTCCCTACACAAGCCACCCTTCTTGCCTTTAAGATACAAGGAAGTACCTCCACCCGACCCCCGTGTTTGCTGATCCAATGACATGCCTTGGTAATAAGCTGGTCCGTGGTTTCTATCTGTGTGTTCACTAGTTTAGGAACATTCGCCAAAACTATTACATAAGGACAAGCGGCGGGGGGAAGGTCCAATCTTAGATCGCAAGATATATTGGTCCCATTTGTCACTTCGATGTCGTAGACGCTGGAGCATGCCACAATCGATGGTAAGGATGATAAGGATGGGCTAGGTGCCCTCTGTGGTTGCAGGGAATAACGAGAAGAGTGATGGGGGGATGGATGGCTTGCGAGTTTGAAGGTGGGGAATGATTTCTAGGTTCCCCGGTGATCATGCCTGCTGATTGAGGACCTCTTGAACTGGGGGCCTCACTTTCAGGTCTCATACTATCCTGCATGATAGGAGAGCGCTGAGGTACTACGGTAAGCTCAGGGGGCAGGGGCGTCTCTGTAGCCCTAACCCAGTTAACACCACTAATACCTGTTATGGTAAGGTTTAAGGACTTCAAGGTTGCCTCAATTCTACAGAGCCTATCTGAAGAGGGCTGAAATAAGCGTGTGAAGGACTGTTCCATTTTTGATAGCAAAGTGTCCATTGTGGGTACGGAGGCTGCTGTGACTTCTTGTGGAGCAGCGAAAGTTGACTTTGTAACTAGTCTTATGCCCCCTTTTTTCCTTTTTGGAGGCGGTTCAACATGGGCGGCCGGAGAGTGGGCTCTGGCATCAACTTGAGGTTTTGGATGTTTTGAGCGAGTTACAGCTGGCTTAGGTGATAGGGAGGAAGTACACAGGTCTTCCGCATGTGCAGTCGGGGGCCCAATGTTAGTACAGTCAGTTGGGCAATCAGGCACTACAAGATCGCCCATTGATAATCTGCGTTCCACAGTCCGAATCTCTTTATTCAGGGCAACAGAGGCTCTTATGAGGAAGGCGTCTAGAGTGTTAGTTGACTCAGCTCCATTAGTGGTGGATTTCCTTTTCCCCGTCTCCGGATCCGAGACCATCTCTTAATTACAAGATTTTGAGATGGAGGGAGATAAAGGGGGGGCCCAGCCCAGCCTCCTCTGGGCTCCGACAGGCGCGTCCCCATGCGCGTCCCGTGCTGCGGTGCGGCGCTGCGCTTAAGAGTGCTGTGGCATGGGCGCTGGGCTGATGGGATATTGAGTCCTGCAGTGCCTCTCCTCAATGGCACGACTCTCCCCAGATGAAACGTGGGCGGTCTACACGGGACCGCCAGCGGTGCTGCGCTTAAGAGCGCTGTGGCATGGGCGCTGTGCTGATGGGAGATTGAGTCCCGCAGTGCCTCTCCTCAACGGCACAATTCTCCCCAGATGAAATGTTGGCAGTCTACATGGGACCGCGGGCGGCGCTGTGCTTAAGAGTGCTGTGGCATGGGCGCTGGGCTGATGAGAGATTGAGTCCTGCAGTGCATCTCCTCAACGGCACAACTCTCCCCAGACATAACAACCAATTATTAATTAATTAATAATAAATTACTTTACACATTTACACTACAACATCTCAATTAAACAATTATGAATAAATAAAAAATATTCAATACATTTAATATAGTTAAATTACTTCCCACCCTATTCCCCTATAAACCCACAACCCGGTACGAAACTAAAAACACAAAATTCAAATAAAAAAATTAATAACTACTAAAAAATTAATTCTTATACAAAAAAACATGCATCACATACATATAAAATATATACTAAAATACATAACATTAATAAAAAAACAATATTTTTAACAACTATGGGGCTCATTACGATGGCGGACGGACTGCAGTCCTTCGGCCATCGTCCTGGGATTGGGACTGGCCGCCTATGTGGCGGCGGTCCCGCACGTGGAATTACAATGCGACAGCCACTGTGGCGGTCGCATTGTGCATGTTTAGCATTGCGGCGGGTGCTGCTGGCTGCAGCACCCGCTGCAATGGTAAAAATGGATGTTGTGCATTTTCCTGTATTACGTGGCAGGCACCAGGCGGTGCCTGCCACCTGGTGCAGGGAACTGTAGGGGGGCACCATAGGTGCCTCCCCCAAGTGCACAAACAATCAGCCCCTACACAAGAGGGGCCCGCAATGGGCCCCCAAAGTCAATCCCATCAACCTTTCCATGGCGGGGGAACCACCATGGAAAGGCTGGTGGGATGCAGCATCCTAATGTGGCAGACGGTGCCTGCTAGGCACCGCCACCATTCTGGGGCTGTGGGCGGGTCGGACAGGCAATCCTAACGATTGCCTCTATCGGACCCGTGGCGGACGGGCTTTACGCCCGCCAGCACACCGCCCGCCATCCTCATCTGGTGGACGGGGAATGGCCTTACGATGGCAGTGAACCCACCGCCGGCAACCTGTCGGTGGCGGGTTCACTGCCATCGTAATCACCCCCTATATTTTTGCAAATGATATTAAACACTTCGATATTTTTAAAATCAATATTATTTACCTTAAGTTTATATTCTTAACCTCGATATTCTTGCTGTCGATATTTCTGAACCACGATATTAATAACTCAATATTTGTGCAACTCGATATTTTTTCTTGATATTCTGTCTCTGCACCTGTAAAATGGTCTGTGGGCATTTCAATACTACGTTGCATCCATTATTCAGGGATAAATCAATAATTGACAAGGATAGAGCTTGGGAGATACCCCCACCACACACAGATCATTGTAAAAGCACAAAGAAAGGCAAAATAATTTTCTAAGCTTTAATAGAGGGAGGTCTCCACCCGCTAAATGGCCAAACCAAATCAGATAAATTTACTTTTCGAGCGGGTGCCAGACAAAATCTTTTCGTTTCCCATGACATCTGATCATTGACATGGGAGTAATCAGCAGGATTGAAAGTGATCATGACCCATTGCTTTTGCTATTGGAGCATCCAAATCCATACTCTTTTGAGTCAATTCCTAGTCAAAATATAAGTGGCCACAAAATCGCCTAAAAATCAGATAGGAAGAATATTACTAGGAGTGATGGCAACCATGATTCAGACACTTAAGCCACTAGCTGTAAATGGACAATACTACATACCATGACACAATTCATCTGTGAATAACATGGAGCAACAGCAGATGCAAATGCATAAGTTCGAGGAGCTGCTGATACAAACAACTCTGGAAAGAGAGTACAAAACAAACGCTGCCTCTGTGAATCCTTCTCAGGAAGGCCAGTATTGGTTTGACGTGGAGTGTGGGAAGCTAAAAAAGTCTCAATCTCTGGCCTTAAGGAATCGACACCTGTGTGAAGCTAATGAACAGCTTTTTCTAGAGAAAAGAAAACATGACAAGGGGTTATTAAAATATAAAAAAAAGTACTATTCGTATAAGCTATGGCAAGATCTGTTGGACACAATATCCTCATGAAACCCAAAGAATCTCTGGGAAATTAGTAGTTGTGAATGTGAGGGTGAACCAAAGAATCTGGAGCTGAACATTAGCCCGCAACTCTGAACCGATCACTTTACCACTCTGTATAAAAGAGATGCTGAGCTACCGCCCAATGGGACTATTGCCCCATTACCACAACACCAATTGACAGTAGCTGTCACTCAAATTGCCATTGGGAAAATGCAATTTAAAGATTCCAGTAGGAACATAGAACCTAAGCTAACAGCTAATAATCAAGAAGGCCCGAAACACTGCATTTTAGACCACGTATTTTCAGTGACAGCTCGCACAACTCCTGGAAATTCACTGATCATAGGGCAAATGGAAAAATTCACTGAAGAGGAAGTCGTACAAGCAATCGAGGCTCAAAAACATCATAAAGCTGCTGGCCCGGATAAAGTTCTTTCTGATGTTTTTAGAAATCAGTTAACTCTTTGGTCTCTGGTTCTAACTCAAAATTTAGTAACTTCTGGTACTTAGGAAAAATCCCTCAATCATGGAGAAAATCAATAATTGTGCATATCACTAAAAGGGTCAAAGAGTTCTTCTGACTAACTACCGGGCAATTTTGTTGCATGATGGTGTGGGTAAAATATTTGAAAAACTGCTTTAATCTTGTTTAAACCAATGGTTGGAAGAAATGGATCTGATATCACCCTATCAAGCAGGCATTAGGAGAGGCCAGAGCACCGTAGACCAGATAAAATCTTAAAGCTCCTAATTGCCCTGCAGTCTGGTAACATTACAAGGATTTGATATAGTACTAGAGGTGAATATACAACAGAGATACCAATACAGCGAGACGCAAAACAAGGTTGTGTTTTTTAGCACAACCTCTTCAACTACTACATAAACAATATCGTGACAACTCTGAAGGACCTCCAACTGGATGTACCTAAATCAGGCAATGATCAAATACCAATCTTGCTTTTGATGCGGTACTGTTGGCTAGAACAGAGATATCGATGCACTGTCTGCTGAAAGGTTTTGAGTCCTTTTGCATAGCTAGGAAACTGTCCATTAACATTGGGAAAACTAAATATATGATTCTCAGACAAAAGCAAAAACTGCAAGCCACATTTAAGGTTTATAAAACACCCTCAAATCAAGTATCCACTTATGACTATTTAGGCATCCTATTGGACGACAAACCTAAGAGGTCTCCGCAGTTATCTAAAAGTAACATCACTCTTGCACAGCAATCTGGAACGATGTTGAGATAAGCAAATTCCTGCGGCAATCACTCAGTGAAGTCAGCAACGTTGGCTTACAAAATGAAAGCAAGTGCTGCTTGTCTATATAGACCCGAGATTTGGGGACATAAGAAGACCGCAGAATTACAAATTACCAAAAACAATTTCATTCGATGGTTATTACATCAGGGCCACAGGACACCAATGCTGGTTGTGAGAACTGAACTAGATCTAGAGAAAATTGAGGATTATACTGCATTGGCCCCATTAAAATACTGGTTTCGCATTTGGTCTAAGGATGAATTGGCCTCTTACAGACTCACTCTATTAGACATCATGAAGCAACAAGATACCATGGTTTACCCATCTGTCAGAGGCTCTGGTCAGTATTGGCCTGAAGGAATATTGGCTTCATCCTGAAACGATCACAAAGGAAAGTCTTGAAGAGGCAACAAAGGCATATTAGAACCACAAAAACCAAGTGAACTTTAACCTTCTAGGTTCCTTGTCAAAATGTTACTTTTCTTTAATTGAGATCAGGCCCCTGTCGATTGTATTGATGACATCTACCCCGTAGAAAAAAGATCTCTTTATTTACATTTTCAACTGGGAACACCACCAGTGTCTTCAGTAACCAAAAGGTGGTCACCATCCTCAAACGAGGATTATTGCCTCTGCTCTTTGGGAGGTCTAGAGACACTATCTCACTTCCTCCCTCTGTGCCACTTCACGCTTATGCCTTCACAAATACTACCTGTGACCATTGCTCCTAAAGTTTGAGATCAGAACATGTAAGGAGGCGGATGTTTTTTGTATGAGAACTGATGATAGAGTTATTATATTGGCCGTCTCATCCTATATTCTTGCTGCATGGAAACAAAGAGCAGAAGCACTCATAAAATTGAAAACAGATAGGCAATGTCTGTAAGTCCGCTGAGGTGCTGCTTGTTAGCTGCCCAGATGGCCAGTTGCTGTTCTTCATATTTAGAAGATCGACTGACAACGTGCAATTGAGTCCTACTAGATAAAAATAGCACTCAAGCACTTGTACATTACTCACCAGCTTGACTGGTAAGCAAAGTTTGTAATGTTATACAGGTCTTATTGCTATAAGCAGGCACTTAGACGAGACAAAGGGCCTAGCATTAAGAAGGGCTTAGTTTTATAATACCTTCTTTTCTCATTGGATTTTTATGGAAAGGTGGGATGACACCCACTTGGCGGATTTGATCTGACACATTGTTGAAGAAAGAGTTGACATATTTTTAGCACATTATATTATAAACATTTCTTGCCATTTTTCCTGGTTATTTTACCACTTGAGGGGTCCATTGAATCACTATTGAATGTAATTTACTCAGGTTGCTTAAAAAAAAAAATATATATATATATATATATATAAACCCATTACAGAATGCTCAAAATTAAATTCTGATTTCAACTCAATATGCTGAGAACCAATTAAAATATGTTCAAAGAACTACGCCAAATGGCTATGGAATGTGGCCATAAGGGGTAGCTATACAAAGTAGACATATCTCTAGGATATAGTGTCGTGTATAAGACCAAGTGGCCTGTTTTAGCTTTTTATCTCCTTGTTGAATCCAATAATATTTCAAATGACTGACAAATGAGCCAAGATAAAGGTCTCCAAAAACAATAGATTACCACATTATATCATAACATGTTGGGCTACAACTGATACAAAAGTGTTGGTCAAGTGAAGAAAAAGTGTAGTGCAAAAAACAGAAAAAGATAATCTAAACCCCCACCACTATAAATTTAAAACTGTGCAATGTTATTGGATTCAACAAGAGTTCTAAAGTTGGAAATCAGTATTTAATTTTGAGCATTCTATAATGGGGTTTGGAATGCTGAGAATGCCTATAAAACTACTGTGGATTTATTATCATCAATAATGTCCACTGTGTGCTAAGATAAAATTGCTTTGGCAATTATTATCATCGAAATTAGCCCTATTGAATAATGTTTATATTGATTCCCACTTAAGAAAGTATTTGGGTATATTTTGGGAAAATGTTTATATGTGATTTTTATTTTATACAGATGTCTGTATTTATAAATGAATTTTATATTTCCCAAGAAATCATGTAGTTATCTTCTGAAAGTCTTTTTACCATGGCTATGTGCTACAGCTGATTTGCACTGTTTTTAAAGGAATTTGCCACCATACACCGTTGATTGAGGCTTTGACAAAGACCGCAAGGACGAAAAGCGTCAGCCTTCAAAAATAAACTGAAGAGGTGACTAAAGATTCCTGGAGTGCCGGCTTTTCTTTTGTGTGTATGCTGACACAAAGATTCCTTTGAACATATATATATATTCACTGAAAAACCATAGGTTTTAGGGAAAGTTATAGTTAGTTGGACATTTCACTCGTACAAAACCAGAGAAATTCCCCCGTTATAGTTAGTTCAGCTAACTATAACTCGCTCCCCGCAATGCACTGCTGATGACGTCACATATGACATCACTCATGACATGGTCAGTGACATCACTGATGACATCACTGATGACATCTCAAATGACATCACTGATGACATCATCTAGTGACTGTGTGTTTCTGTAAAGTTTAAATATGTTTAATATATATAGGGAAAGGCGTATTGAAGAATGAGTGGGTGTATAAGTGTCTGAATGGATGATTTAGTAGGTGTGTGACTGACTCTATAAGTGAGTGATTAAATGTATCTTACTGAATGCACGGGTTAGTGACTAAACTGTGTGAATGTCTGTATCCGTCTGTCTGTTGGTGTGTAAGCGGCTGCATGGGTTTGTGAATAGCTACATGAGTGTCTATATGGGTTATTGATTGGTTGTCTGAGTATCTGTATGGATGCCTGAGTGTTTGTATGGGTGGGGTGTGTGTGACTCTGTGCATAGATGTGTGAGTGGGTGATTCACTGGGTGCATGGTTTAAGAGTGCATCTGTGATGGACTGTATGGGTGTGTGAGTGTGTGTATGGGTGTGTTAGTGAGTGCATGTATATCTCAGTGGTACATGTGTGAGTAACTACATATGTGAATGGCAGTATATATGTGTGTTGGAATATATAAATAGCTATAAGTGAGAGTGTGTGATTATGAGAGTGACTGTATGGATGAGTGTGTGCTTGTATCAGTGATTGTATAAGAGCATAAGAATGTCCTAGTATTTGTATGAGTAAGTGAGCTGGTGTGTGTATAACTGTATAGGTGAGTAAATGGGAGTGTGATTAATTATTTGCATGACTGACTAGGTGTGTGAGTACCTCTATGGATGAGTGGTGGTGTGTGAGTGTCTATATAGGCGTATGAGTGCATATGATAGTCCTGTACTGAGTGATTGTAAGTAGGAGTGACTGTATGGGTGAGTGAGTGGATATGTGTTTAGACCTAAGAATCAGTGAGTGGGTATGTAGTTATTGCTGCTGGAATGTCTACGGTTTTGAGAATGGCAGTCTGTTATTTAGAGTTGGTGTATCAAAGGTTACATTAGGGTGTGAGAAGATGCATCAAATTATCACATGGATGATGTCATCAGTGATGTCATGAGTGATGTTATTTGAGATGTCATCAGTGATGTCACTGACCATGTCATGAGTGATGTCATATGTGACGTCATCAGCAGTGCATTGGCGGGGCGCGAGTTATAGTTAGCTGAACTAACTATATCGGGGGAATTTCTCTGGTTTTGTACGAGTGAAATGTCCAACTAATTATAACTTTCCCTAAAACCTATAGTTTTTTCAATGAATTTCTAAGGTTTTTTAAAGGCTAATTTCTAACTATAACGTGCCTGAAACCTATGGTTTTTTCAGTGAATTTCAAAGGTTTTTTAAATGCTAATTTCTAACTATAACATGCCTGAAACCTATGGTTTTTTAAGTGAATTTCAAAGGTTTTTTAAATGCTAGTTTCTAACTATGCCTACAGAGGTAGGACATGTGAAGAAAGAAGAAGAAAAGCGCAGAAAGAAGGAAGACAAATGCAGAAAGAGGCAACAGAAGTCCAGAAAGACGAAGAAAAGTGCAAGAAGAAGGAAGAGATGTGCAGAAAGAACCAACAGAGGAGTAGAAAGTACTCCTGTGCCCCCAACGTTTTGCTGATGGGTACTGGTGGTAACTGACTCTGTCTCTGGTGGTAAAAGACACTTAGAATACAGTGAAAACACCTACATACACTAGGGAACACTATGCGTTGGGGTACCCCTGTTATTAGCATGACCTCCTCTGTATTTGCCATGAGTTAGTGCCTGGGTCATTGGATGAGTACATGGGTACTGACTGGATGATTAGAGTACTGCAAAGAGAGTGGATGGTGAATTTATAAGTGCTTGTGTTTTGGCGGAGGGATTGGATAAGTACATGGTGCTCGCTGATTGATTGGAGGAGTGCATGGGTAGTTACAGGGCGATGGCTGGACTGCATCAGTAGTGCTCAGGGTAAGTTGGAGGATTAATTCCCCTTGAATCCTGAGGGTCCCTATTTGATAAAAGCCCTGGCGGTGGCGGTCCCTGGGGCTTGGGGGGCCTTGGAGGCCCCCAAACATTAAAAAACAAGCCCCGGAGATGGCGGTCCCCGGGCTGCGGGGCCCCCGCGGGCCCTGCATATATTTGTTGGCAATGCCCCCGGGACCTGGCCCACCCGTGGGTCTCAATTAAATGAAGCGCGGTATCCCGCGCTTCATTTTTTACATTTCGGCAGGATTCGCGACCCCAGCGCGAATTTCGCCAATTTTTTTAAAAAAATGCTTTTTTTGGCCCTGGGGTCCTTGTGGGACCCCCTGAGCAGGCCCAGGGTGTTTCTACCCTGCCCCCTTTTCTTCTTTTTCACCTTTGTTGCCCTGTTTTCTTGTGACTCGGTTCTACCGAGTCACAAGATGGCTGCCAACACTTCCTGGTTTGGAGTGTTGGCAGCCAATTAAAATGAAGCTCGTGGTCGGGAGGGTTCGCGTATCCACCGCGCCTCTAGATATTGATATTTGTTTTTTTACAATTTCTCAGCAACTACCGAACGGATTTACACCATTTTTAAAAAGGTCGCTTTCTGAGCCAAGCAGTTCTCAAATAGCGACAAAGCACTTTTGAATTATTTGTTATCTCTATGTTTTTTTATCCAGTTGACCACTTGATTAAATGTTACGCTTAGGGGAGAAAATGTGGTGTTACCAAGTTGGAGTTTCTGCTTCAGCTCGTCATTCTGTGATTCTGGTCAAATCACTTAATCTCCCCATGCCTACAACCAAAATGAGTTTGTCCTTGTATGATGTAACCAATGCTCATGTAAAGCACTCCAATATCTGACCAGCCTGCACTATATAAAACTGCAAAAAAACAAAGGATAAAAAGTGTTTTCCACACTTCTGTCATTGGGCTATACGTGGGCTACATCTGGGTGATATTTGTGCTACATTTGGGCTCATTTTTCTCTGGTGGCCATCTTGGGAGACTTCAATTACATTCATTAAACTTTATTCGATCTGATTTAGAAACATAGATCATAAAAGTGTACATAAAAACAGTAAATCCTCTTTCTTAATACAATACAGTGAGAATTAATTAAAACCAGTAGGTAAAAATGGGTGTTACAAAGCCCGGTTCAGAGCAACTTCAGGTTAACAGAATAGTAAAGTTCAATGTTTCGCAAGATCAATCTCATGTACTTCGTGCAAAATACGCAATAAGGGGTCCAAGTAAGATGCAACGCTCCAATACCTGACCAGTCTGCACTATATAAAACTGCAAAATAACTAAAAATAAAAAGTGTTTTCCACACTTTTGTCATTGGGCTATATGTGGGCTACATGTGGGTGATATTTGTGCTACATATGGGCTCTTTTTTCTCTGGTGGCCATCTTGGGATACTTATTTGTTATGAAGTTTCCTAATTTCCTCATTTACTGCAGTCTCCTCAGTAGGAAATGCTTTCAGTTTTTTACTTTGATTCCATCAAGAAGGCATTCAGATGTGTCACACATTTGCCATAAATTCAGAATGTTAGCACTCTAGTTGCTCATTAGATCACTGTAGTAAAGCTACTGCTCACCAGGGAGTTAACTGGAAGTCTACTGCTGGTATTGAAAGTGATTGTTTCAGTCTGCATGTCAGAATTTTCTAATGAAATAGAAGAGGATTTGAGATCTCACTTAAAACATGCCCTAATTTTTCTTTCTGCAGAACTAACCATAATTTCTATGGCAAAATGAACCCCCTCATTTTTTTCCTTTTTAAATTAAATGTTTTAAGTGTTACCGGTTTATTCCAATCAAGATGGCTTCAGGTGTGCCATAATTTTGTCATAAGTAAGACTGTTAGCGCTCTAGTTGTTCTTTAGAACACTCTGGGAAGCTGCAGTAGAACACAAAGGAATCAACTGGCAGGCTGCTCCTATTGAAATATAACAGGAAGATTTTTGTAATCTCACTTAAAACATGTCCTAATTTTTCTTTCTACAGCACTAACCATAATTTCTATGACAAAATGAACCCCCTCATTTTGTTCCTTTTTAAATTAAATGTTTTAAGTGTTACCGGTTTATTCCAATCAAGATGGCTTCAGGTGTGCCATAATTTTTTCATAAGTAAGACTGTTAGCGCTCTAGTTGTTCTTTAGAACACTCTGGGAAGCTGCAGTAGAACACAAAGCAATCAACTGGCAGGCTGCTCCTGTTGAAATATAACAGGAAGATATTTAAGATCTCACTTAAAACATGTCCTAATTTTTCTTTCTACAGCGCTAACCATAGTTTCTATGACAAATTGAACCCCATCATTTTGTTCCTTTTTAAATTAAATGTTTTAAGTGTTACCAGTTTATTCCAATCAAGATGGCTTCAGGTGTGCCATACTTTTGTCATAGGTAAGGCTGTTAGCGCTCTAGTTGTTCTTTAGAACACTCTGGGAAGCTGCAGTAGAACACAAAGGAATCAACTGGCAGGCTGCTCCTGTTGAAATATAACAGGAAGATATTTGAGATCTCACTTAAAACATGTCCTAATTTTTCTTTCTACAGCACTAACCATAATTTCTAAGACAAAATGAACCCCATCATTTTGTTCCTTTTTACATTAAATGTTTTAAGTGTTACCAGTTTATTCCAATCAAGATGGCTTCAGGTGTGCCATACTTTTGTCATAGGTAAGGTTGTTAGCGCTCTAGTTGTTCTTAAGAACACTCTGGGAAGCTGCAGTACAACACAAAGGAATCAACTGACAGTCTCTGCCCTTGTTGGATTTACATGTTTTACTGAGAATGTCAGACTTCATTCTCACATGACTGAGAAAGATAATGTGAATTTACAGAAAATATGCTCTCATTTTAGCTTCTGGAGCACCTTCCAAACCTCTGTGGGACAAGCATGAGAAAATTGTTTTCTCTCAAACATGATTCATGAAATCCCAGCAGAAGGTTTTTCACAGGGTAAAATCACCCTAGAACACACCACAATTCCTAAAATTAGTATGGTACCATCAACAAATGAATTCTAATGTAACTAAAGTCTGTTATCACCCTTTATAGTTCTCCTTTTGGTGACCCTCAAAATCTTCTATTCACTACAATGCATTTCATTGGGGTGCTATCATGTATATTGGTCCCAAGATGGCTGCCAACACTTCTTGGATGAAGTGCTGACAGCCAATCAGATCTCACGATGACATGTGTGGTTAGGCTCCGCCCAGATATATATAGTTCTTCTTCCTTTAATATTTAAAAACTACTGAATGGATTTACACCATTTTTGAAAAGGTCGCTTTCTGAGCCAAGCAGTACCTTTATGCCAAATTTGGGGTAAATCCGTTCAGTAGTTTCCGCTGTAGCCTTGCACAAAGTTCCCTATGGGAAATTGATTTTTTTACTCTTATTTTTTGAATTTCTCAGCAACTACTGAACAGATTTACACCATTTAACAAAAAGGGCTCTTTCTGAACCAAGGGCTACCTTTTGCAAAATTTGGTGTAATTCCGTTCAGCAGTTCGGGCTGTAGCTTTGTCTAAAGATTCCTATGGAAAATAACATGGAGAAAACACGTTTTGGGACCCCCTTTTTCTCGGCTCCCGCTTGCTGAATCACCCCGAAACTTTCAAGATAGGAGCGGACTGAGCGCCCCACGAGTTTTGAAAATTTCGCGAAGATTCGTCGACCGGCGCCAAAGTTATTGGGAATAGAATGTTGTGAATTTCCTATGGAAAATAGGTCCTAACTATAACTACCTACTGGCGACCGCCAGTAGGTAATATATATATATATATATATTCACTGAAAAAACCATAGGTTTCAGGCACGTTATAGTTAGAAATTAGCATTTAAAAAACCTTAGAAATTCACTGAAAAAACCATAAGGTTTTAGGGACAGTTATAGTTAGTTGGACATTGCACTCGTACAAAACCCGTGAAATTCCCCCGTTATAGTTAGTTCAGCTAACTATAACTCGCGCCCCGCAATGCACTGCTGATGACGTCACATATTACATCACTCATGACATGGTCAGTGACATCACTGATGACATCACTGATGACATCTCAAATGACATCACTGATGACATCACTGATGACATCATCCAGTGACTGTGTGTTTCTGTAAAGTTTAAATATGTTTAATATATGTAGGGAAAGGCGTATTGAAGAATGAGTGGGTGTAGAAGCGCCTGAATGGATGATTTAGTAGGTGCGTGTCTGAGTCTATAAGTGAGTGATTAAACGTATCTTACTGGATGCATGGGTGAGTGACTAAACTGTGTGAATGTCTGTATCCGTCTGTCTGTTGTTGTGTAAGCAACTGCATGGGTTTCTGACTAGCTAAATGAGTGTCTATATGGGTTATGGATTGGTTCTCTGAGTATCTGTATGGGTGCCTCAGTGTTTGTGTGGGTGGGGTGTGTGTGACTCTGTGCATAGATGTGTGAGTGGGTGATTCACTGGGTGCATGGTTTCAAGAGTGCGTCTGTGATGGACTGTATGGGTGGGTGAGTGTGTGTATGGGTGTGTTAGTGATTGAATGTATATCTCAGTGGTACATGTGTGAGTAACTACATATGTGAAAGGCAGTATATATGTGTGTTGGAGTATATAAATGGCTATAAGTGAGAGAGTGTGATTGTGAGAGTGGCTATATGGATGAGTGTGTGCTTGCATCAGTGATTGCATAGGAGCGTAAGAATGTGCTAGTATTTTTAAGAGTAAGTGAGCTGGTGTGTATAACTGTATAGGTGAGTAAATTGGAGTGTGATTAATTATTTGCATGACTGACTAGGTGTGTGAGTACCTCTATGGATGAGTTGCGTTGTGTGAGTGTTTATATAGGTGTATGAGTGCATATGATAGTCCTGTACTGAGTGACTGTAAGTATGAGTGACTGTACGGGTGAGTGAATAGATGTGTGTGTGTAGACCTAAGAATCAGTGAGTGGGTATGTACTTATTGGTATTGGAGTGTGTATGGTTTTGAGAATGGCAGTCTGTAATTTAGAGTGGGTGTATCAAAACTTATATTAGGGTGTGAGAAGATGCATTAAATTCTCACATGGATGATGTCATCAGTGATGTCATCAGTGATGTCATTTGAGATGTCATGAGTGATGTCATCAGTGATGTCACTGACCATGTCATGAGTGATGTAATATGTGTTGTCATCAGCAGTGCATTGCGGGGGCGCGAGTTATAGTTAGCTGAACTAACTATAACGGGGGAATTTCACGGGTTTTGTACGAGTGCAATGTCCAACTAACTATAACTGTCCCTAAAACCTTATGGTTTTTTCAGTGAATTTCTAAGGTTTTTTAAATGCTAATTTCTAACTATAACGTGCCTGAAACCTATGGTTTTTTCAGTGAATTTCAAAGGTTTTTTAAATGCTAATTTCTAACTATAACGTGTCTGAAACCTATGGTTTTTTCAGTGAATTTCAAAGGTTTTTTAAATGCTAATTCCTAACTATAACATGTCTGAAACCTACGGTTTTTTCAGTGAATTTCAAAGGTTTTGTAAATGACAATTTTTAAATGTATTAATTGTTATATTTATTTTTTTCATACTGATTTACTACATTTTTAGAAACAATTTTTTTTTACATATTTTATTTTTTAAATTACATTGTAATTACATTATACATTACAAAAAATACTTTCTCAGAATGAATTACTTTAGTTTAAATACTTTGCACATAGGCAATAGACTTTTAAGTACAGTAGTTACAGTTGTTGCAATGGGCAACACATTTTCAAACACAATGCAACATTCAGCTCAATGTGAATTTCTAGTTAAATGCAATTAGTTACTTTATGGATTACTTTTCTAACCACAGGACTGGATCCTAGATTCAGTCCTGGGACATCTCCTGTAAACAGTTGAGTAAAAGCGTTTTGGTTACAGTAGTGATTTTTAAGGAATATTATTGTATTTTAAAAGTTGACACTTTGAAACTTTTTCTCATAGAATCACCAATGTTATCCTATGGAAGGAAATTCACTTAGCAGGTAAAAACTGTTATCGTTACTTTTTCTTACTCAGTGTTGGATCCTGGATCCAGCACTGGTGCATCTCCTGTAAACAGTTGAAAGAATGCGTTTAAGTCATACAGGCGATTTTTAAGGAATATTTGTATTTTTTGGCTAATCGACACTTTGAAACTTTTCTGCTGAAAACCAGACAATGGATTCCTATGGAAGAAAATATAAGTTACTGGTAAGTACGGTTAAAATTACTTTTCAGGGTCAGTGCTGGGCTAAAAGATGCAGCACTGAGGTCTCTCCTGATAACAGGTGAGTAAATCGGAATTCGTATTTCGGCTGATTTTAGAGGAATATTTTAAAGTTCCAAAACTCCACACTTAGAAGAATTTCCAAGTGAAACCAGTCAATGTTAGCCTATGGAAGGAAATTCAAGTTACTGGTAAGTACGGTTAAAATTACTTTTCAGGAACAGTACTGGGCTGAAAGATACAGCACTGAGGTCTCTCCTGATAACAGGTGAGTAAATCGGAATTCGTATTTCGGCTGATTTTAGAGGAATATTTGTATGTTTCAAAAATCAACACTTAGAAACTTTTTCAGCAAAAGCAGGCAATGATATCCTATGGAAGGAAATTCAAGTTACTGGTAAGTACGGTTAAAATTACTTTTGAGGATCAGTACTGGTCTGAAAGATGCAGCACTGAGGTCTCTCCTGATAACAGGTGAGTAAATTGGAACTCGTATTTCGGCTGATTTTAGAGGAATATTTTAAAGTTCCAAAACTCCACACTTAGAAGAATTTCCAAGTGAAACCAGTCAATGTTAGCCTATGGAAGGAAATTCAAGTTACTGGTAAGTACGGTTAAAATTACTTTTCAGGACCAGTACTGGGCTGAAAG
The DNA here is from genome assembly GCA_963921515.1 of Calotriton arnoldi. Classification (NCBI taxonomy): domain Eukaryota; kingdom Metazoa; phylum Chordata; class Amphibia; order Caudata; family Salamandridae; genus Calotriton; species Calotriton arnoldi. The sequence goes on along the minus strand of CAWUFW010005618.1, from coordinate 1,239,033 downwards.
ATACAGCACTGAGGTCTCTCCTGATAACAGGTGAGTAAATCGGAATTCGTATTTCGGCTGATTTTAGAGGAATATATGTATGTTTCAAAAATCAACACTTAGAAACTTTTTCAGCAAAAAGCAGGCAATGATATCCTATGGAAGGAAATTCAAGTTACTGGTAAGTATGGTTAAAATTACTTTTCAGGATTAGTACTGGGCTGAAAGATGCAGCACTGAGGTCTCTCCTGATAACAGGTGAGTAAATCAGAATTCGTAGTTCAGCAGATTTTAGAGGAATATTTGCACAATGGTGAAGGGAGGGGCGGGGCCTGAGGTGACATCTGTGCAAACGCGCCCCGTGGCGCGTTTTAAGTTGGAGGATTAAGTCCCCTTGAATCATGAGGGTCCCTAGGGGCCAACTAGCCCACCAGGAACCTCCAGTATGCGCCAGAGGGCTGCGTTGCAGAGACGTGTAGAGAGGCCACACCCCTTTTACACCTCTCTGCAACGCAGCTCTGTGGAGCTTTCTGGATGTACCTGTTGGGCTAGTTGGCCCCCAGGGACCCTCAGGATTGAAGGGGATTTAATTCCCCATCTTAAAACGCGCCACGGGGCCTGTTTGCACACATGTCACCTCAGGCCCCGCCCCCTCCCTTCACCACTGTGCAAACGCGCCCCGTGGCGCGTTTTAAGTCGGGGGATTAACTCCCCTTGAATCCTGAGGGTCCCTGGGGTGCAACTAGCCCACCAGCTACCTCCATTAAGCGCCACAGAGCTGCGTTGCAGAGAGGTGTAAAACGGGGCGTGGCCTCTGTACACCTCTCTGCAAGGCAGCCCCCTGGCGCATACTGGAGGTTCCTGGTGGGCTAGTTGGCCCCCAGGGACCCCCAGTATTCAAGGGGAATTACTTCCCCTTCTTAAAACGCGCCAGAGGGCGCGTTTGCAGAGTACTGCAGGGAGGGGGGCGGGGCCTCCGGCACAATGCCGTTTTTTTAAATTTTTTTTTATGGGAGGGGGGCTGCGTGGCCCCCCTTCCCTCGGCCACTTTTGGCCCCGGGGACCCCATCCCCCGGGGCCTGAGCATTTTTTTTTGTTTTATTTAAAAAAAATAATAAAAAAAATGGGAAGAGGGCCGCGTGGCCCCCCTTCCCTGGGCCTCTATTGGCCCCGGGGACCCCATCCTCCGGGGCATGCCCTCTTTTTTAAATAAAAAATATGGAGGGGGGCTGCGTGGCCCCCCTTCTCAGGCCATTTAAGGCCCCGGGGACCCCATCCCCGGGGCCGGCCTTGCCCTTATTTTTTATTTTTTTATTTTATTTTTATTTGGGGAGGGGGCTGCGTGGCCCCCTCCCGGGCCACTTATGGCCCCGGGGACCCCATCCCCCGGGGCCTGGCCTCTGGTTGGGGACTGTTGGGGTGTCCCCAATCCCCCACAGTCCCGCCGGCTCCCCGCGTCCTATGGGAGCCGGCATTGCTTTTCCACATGGGGAGCAGCTAAGATGCTGCTCCCCATGTGGAAAAGCAATGGTTTGCATTTTGAAAGAGAGAGCAGGTTTCCTGCTCTCTCTTTCAAAATGCAAACCAAGTTTGCTATGACAGGATGGGAGCCGCGAGGCTCCGTCCTGTCATAGCAAACAGCAGTGTCCCGGGGGTAGGCACCCCGGGACACTGCAGGAGCCGGCCCTGGGGGTGGCGGTCCCCAGGGCCATCAAGGGCTCCAGGAGGGGGGCCGCGCGGCCCCCTCCCTACATTTTGAAAGCCCCGGGGAGGTGGTGGTCCCCGGGGCTTGGGGGTCCAAAACGGACCCCCATTTTCAATTTTGTTAGTGCCCCGGGGAGGTGGTGGTCCCGGGGCGTGTGGGGGCTGGAGTCCCCCACACAGGTTAATTTAAAAATAAAGAAGCCCCGGGGAGGTGGTGGTCCCCGGGGCTGCGGGAGGGCTCAGAGCCCTCCCGCAACTTTTCTAATAAAGCCCCGGGGGTGGCGGTCCCCGGGGCTTGGGAGCCCTTAGAGGCCCCCATACATAAAATAAACCCCCCAGCATGCTCCCGGGACTTGGCCCACCCGGGGGCAAGTAGCATCGAAGCGCGGGAGACCGCGCTTCTATTATTTTTTCGGCAGGATCCGCGCTCCCTGAGCGCATCCTGCCGATTTTTTTTTTTTAATGCTTTTTTTGCCCAGGGGTCCTTGTGGGACCCCTGAGCAGGCCTAGGGGGTTAGGGTGTTTCTACCCTGCCCCCTTTGTGCGTTTTGCGCACTTGTTTCTTTTTTTCTCGGCGGGATCCGCGCACCCTAAGCGCATCCCGCCGATTTAAAATTTTAAATGCTTTTTTCTGCCCAGGGGGTCCTTGTGGGACCCCTGAGCAGACCTAGGGGTCAGGGTGTTTCTACCCTGCCCCCTTTTGCGCTTTGCACACTTGTTTCTGTCCCTCGGTTCTACCGAGGGACAAAATGGCTGCCAACACTTCTTGATTTGGAGTGTTGACAGCCAATTAGCATGCAGCTCGTGATCGGGAGGGTACGCGGATCCGACGCGCCCATAGATATATATGTGATTTTAATTGTGAATTTCTCTGGAACTACTGAACGGATTTACACCATTTTAGCAAAAGGCACCAGTCTGAACCAAGGGCTACCTCTTTGCCAAATTTGGGGTAATTCCGTTCAGCAGTTCGAGCTGTAGCTGCGACTAAAGGTTCCTATGGAAAAATGAATGGGGAAAACGCGTTTTGGGACCCCCCTTTTTCTCGGCCCCCGCTTGACGTATCACCCCGAGACTTTCAGGGTAGGAGCGGACCGGAGCGCCCCAACAAGTTGGAAGCTTTCGCGAAGATTCGTCAACCGGCGCCAACGTTATTGCAAATAGAATGTCGCGGATTTCCTATGGATAATAGGTCCTAACTATAACTATCTACTGGCGACCGCCAGTAGATAATATATATATATATATTCACTGAAAAAACCATAGGTTTCAGACACGTTATAGTTAGAAATTAGCATTTAAAAAACCTTTGAAATTCACTGAAAAACCATAGGTTTTAGGGACAGTTATAGTTAGTTGGACATTTCACTCGTACAAAACCATAGAAATTCCCCGTTATAGTTAGTTCAGCTAACTATAACTCACGCCCCGCAATGCACTGCTGATGACATCACATATTACATCACTCATGACATGGTCAGTGACATCACTGATGACATCACTGATGACATCTCAAATGACATCACTGATGACATCATCCAGTGACTGTGTGTTTCTATAAAGTTTAAATATGTTTAATATATATAGGGAAAGGCGTATTGAAGAATGAGTGGGTGTATAAGTGTCTGAATGGATGATTTAGTAGGTGCGTGACTGACTCTATAAGTGAGTGATTAAACGTATCTTACTGAATGCATGGGTTAGTGACTAAACTTGGTGAATGTCTGTATCCGTCTGTCTGTTGCTGTGTAAGTGGCTGCATGGGTTTGTGAATAGCTACACGAGTGTCTATATGAGTTATTGATTGGTTGTCTGAGTATCTGTATGGGTGCCTGAGTGTTTGTGTGGGTGGGGTGTGTGCGACTCTGTGCATAGATGTGTGAGTGGGTGACTCACTGGGTGGATGGTTTCAAGAGTGCATCTGTGATAGACTGTATGGGTGGGTAAGTGTGTGTAAGAGTGTGTTAGTGAGTGAATGTATGTCCCAGTGGTACATGTGTGAGTAACTACATATGTGAAAGGCAGTATATATGTGTGTTGGAGTATATAAATAGCTATAAGCGAGAGTGTGTGATTGTGAGAGTGACTGTATGGATGAGTGTGTGCTTGTATCAGAGATTGTATAAGAGCGTAAGAATGTGCTAGTATTTGTAGGAGTAAGTGAGCTGGTGTGTGTATAACTGTATAGGTGAGTAAATGGGTGTGTGCTTAATATTTTGCATGACTGACTAGGTGTGTGAGTACCTCTATGGATGAGTGGCGGTGTGTGAGTGTTTATATAGGTGTATGAGTGCATATAATAGTCCTGTACTGAGTGACTATAAGTATGAGTGACTGTACGGGTGAGTGAGTAGATGTGTGTGTGTAGACCTAAGAATCAGTGAGTGTGTATATAGTAATTGGTGTTGGAGTGTCTATGGTTTTGACAATGGCAGTCTGTATTTTACAGTGGGTGTATCAAAAGTTATATTAGGGTGTGAGAAGATGCATGAAATTATCACATGGATGATGTCATCAGTGATGTCATCAGTGATGTCATTTGAGATGTCATCAGTGATGTCATCAGTGATGTCACTGACTCATGTCATGAGTGATGTAATGTGTGACGTCATCAGCAGTGCATTGCGGGCGCGAGTTATAGTTAGCTGAACTAACTATAACGGGGAATTTCTATGGTTTTGTACGAGTGAAATGTCCAACTAACTATAACTGTCCCTAAAACCTATGGTTTTTTCAGTGAATTTCAAAGGTTTTTTAAATGCTAATTTCTAACTATAACGCCCCTAAAACCTATGGTTTTTTCAGTGAATTTCAAAGGTTTTGTAAATGACAATTTTTAAATGTATTAATTGTTATATTTATTTTTTTGATACTGATTTACTACATTTTTTAAACTATTTATTTTTACATATTTTATTTTTTAAATTACATTGTAATTACATTATACATTACATTACAAAATATACTTTCTCAGAATGAATTACTTTAGTTTAAATACTTTGCAAATAGGCAATAGACTTTTAAGTACAGAAGTTACAGTTGTTGCAATGGGCAACACAATTTCAAACACAATACAACATTGAGCTCAATGTGAATTTCTAGTTAAATGCAATTAGTTACATTATGGATTACTTTTCTAACCACAGGACTGGATCCTAGATTCAGTCCTGGGACATCTCCTGTAAACAGTTGAGTAAAAGCGTTTTGGTTACAGTAGTGATTTTTAAGGAATATTATTGTATTTTAAAAGTTGACACTTAGAAACTTTTTCACATAGAATCACCAATGTTAACCTATGGGAGGAAATTCACTTAGCAGGTAAGTAGTGTTATCGTTACTTTTTCTTACTCAGTGGTGGATCCTGGATCCAGCACTGGTGCATCTCCTGTAAACAGTTGAAAGAATGCGTTTAAGTCATACAGGCGATTTTTAAGGAATATTTGTAGTTTGTGAAAATCGACACTTTGAAACTTTTCTGCTGAAAACCAGACAATGGATTCCTATGGAAGGAAATACAAGTTACTGGTAAGTACGGTTAGAATTACTTTTCAGGGTCAGTGCTGGGCTAAAAGATGCAGCACTGGGTTCTCTCCTGATAACAGGTGAGTAAATCGGAATTCGTAGTTCTGCTGATTTTAGAGGAATATTATAAAGTTCCAAAACTCCACACTTAGAAGAATTTCCAAGTGAAACCAGTCAATGTTAGCCTATGGAAGGAAATTCAAGTTACTGGTAAGTACGGTTAAAATTACTTTTCAGGATCAGTACTGGGCTCAAAGATGCAGCACTGAGGTCTCTCCTGATAACAGGTGAGTAAATCGGAATTCGTATTTTGGCTGATTTTAGAGGAATATTTGCACAATGGTGAAGGGAGGGGGCGGGGCCTGAGGTGACATCTGTGCAAACGCGCCCCATGGCGCGTTTTAAGTTGGGGGATTAAGTCCCCTTGAATCATGAGGGTCCCTGGGGTCCAACTAGCCCACCCTGTACCTCCAGTATGCGCCAGAGCTGCGTTGCAGAGAGGTGTAAAAAGGGGCGTGAAGAATTTCCAAGTGAAACCAGTAAATGTTAGCCTATGGAAGGAAATTCAAGTTACTATTAAGTACGTTTAAAATTACTTTTCAGGATCAGTACTGGGCTCAAAGATGCAGCACTGAGGTCTCTCCTGATAACAGGTGAGTAAATCGGAATTCGTAGTTCTGCTGATTTTAGAGGAATATTTGTTTCAAAAATCGCCTGAAACTTTTTCAGCAAAAAGCAGGCAATGATATCCTATGGAAGGAAATTCAAGTTACTGGTAAGTACAGTTAAAATTACTTTTCAGGATTAGTACTGGGCTCAAAGATGCAGCACTGTGGTCTCTCCTGATAACAGGTGAGTAAATCAAAATTCGTAGTTCGGCTGATTTTAGAGGAATATTATAAAGTTCCAAAACTCCACACTTAGAAGAATTTCCAAGTGAAACCAGTCAATGTTAGCCTATGGAAGGAAATTCAAGTTACTGGTAAGTATGGTTAGAATTACTTTTCAGGATCTGTACTGGGCTCAAAGATGCAGCACTGAGGTCTCTCCTGATAACAGGTGAGTAAATCGGAATTCGTAGTTCTGCTGATTTTAGAGGAATATTTATATGTTTCAAAAATCGCCTGAAACTTTTTCAGCAAAAAGCAGGCAATGATATCCTATGGAAGGAAGAGCAAGTTACTGGTAAGTACGGTTAAAATTACTTTTCAGGATTAGTACTGGGCTCAAAGATGCAGCACTGTGGTCTCTCCTGATAACCGGTGAGTAAATCGGAATTCGTAGTTCTGCTGATTTTAGAGGAATATTTATATGTTTCAAAAATCGACACTTAGAAACTTTTTCAGCAAAAAGCAGGCAATGATATCCTATGGAAGGAAATTCAAGTTACTGGTAAGTACGGTTAAAATTACTTTTCAGGATTAGTACTGGGCTCAAAGATGCAGCACTGTGGTCTCTCCTGATAACAGGTGAGTAAATCGGAATTCGTAGTTCGGCTGATTTTAGAGGAATATTTGCACAATGGTGAAGGAAGGGGGTGGGGCCTGAGGTGACATGTCTGCAAACACGCCCTGTGGCGCGTTTTAAGTTGGAGAATTAATTCCTCCTCAATCCCGAGGGTCCCTAGGGGCCAACTAGCCCACCAGATACCTCCAGTATGCGCCAGAGAGCTGAGTTGCAGAGAGGTGTTCAGAGGCCACGCCCCTTTTACAACACTCTGCAACGCAGCTCCGTGGCGCTTACTGGAGGTACCTGGTGGGCTAGTTGGCCCCAGGACCCTCAGGGTTGAAGGGGATTTAATTCCCTATCTTAAAACGCGCCACGGAGCCTGTTTGCACACATGTCACCTCAGGCCCGCCCTCCCTTCACCACTGTGCAAACGCGCCCCGTGGCGCGTTTTAAGTCGGGGATTAACTCCCTTGAATCCTGAGGGTCCCTGGGGTGCAACTAGCCCACCAGCTACCTCCATTAAGCGCCACAGAGCTGCGTTGCAGAGAGGTGTAAAAGGGGCATGGCCTCAGAACACCTCTCTGCAACGCAGCCCCTGGCGCATACTGGAGGTTCCTGGTGGGCTAGTTGGCCCCAGGGACCCCAGTATTCAAGGGAATTGTTCCCCTCTGCAAACGCGCCAGGGGCGCGTTTGCAGAGTGCTGACAAGGAGGGGCGTGGCCTCCGGCGCGATGCCGGATTTAATTTTTTTTTTTTTAAAGGGGGCTGTGTGGCCCCCCTTCTTTTTAATTATTTTGGGCCCTGGGGACCCCATCCCCCAGGGCCTGACCCCCTTTTATTAAATTTTTTAAAATGGGAACGGGAAGGGGACCGCGTGGGTTCCCCTCCCGTGGCCAATTTTGGCCCGGGGACCCCATCCCCCGGATCATTGCCACATTGTTTTTAAATTATTTTTATGGAGGGGGGCTGCGTTGCCCCCCTCCTCAGGCCTCCTTAGGCCCCGGGGACCCCATCCCCCGGGCCGGCCTTTTTAAAAAAAAAATCTTTTTAAAAAAAAAATCTTTTTTTAATAATTTGGGGGAGGGGCGCGTGGCCTCCCTCCCGGGCCACTACTTGCCCAAGGGGGCACCATCCCCCAGGGCTGGCACTATCCTTTGAGGTCCGTGGGGGGACCCCAACTCCCCCACGGACCCTGCCGGCTCCCCGCCTCCTGCGGGAGCCGGCTTTGCTGTTCCACATGGGGAACTGCTAACATGCAGCTCCCCATGTGGAAAAGCAAAGGGCTTTGGATATTGGAAGCGAGAGCAGGTTTTCATGCTCTCGCTTCCAATATCCAAAGCAAGTTTGCAATGACAGGGCGGGAGCCGCGAGGCTCCCGTCCTGTCATTGCAAACTACAGTGTCCCGGGGGTGGGCACCCCGGGACACTGCAGGAGCTGGCCCTGGGGGGTGGCGGTCCCCAGGGCCATGGAGGGCTCCAGGAGGGGGGCCGCGCGGCCCCCCTCCCAACCTTTGCAAAGCCCCGGGGAGGAGGTGGTCCCCGGGGCTGGGGGGGTCCGTAACGGACCCCCCAATCTGCATATTTAGGGCCCCGGGGAGGTGGCGGTCCCCGGGGCATGTGGGGGGGCTCAAGCCCCCCCACACAGGTGTTCAAATGTTTTTTAAAAAGAAGCCCCGGGGGGTGGCGGTCTCCGGGGCTGCGGGTGGGCCATGTGCCCCCCACCATTATTTAGTTGAAGCCCCACGGGGTGGTGGTCCCCGGGGCTTGGGGGGGCCTTAGAGGCCCCCCTCATTTAATATTAACAAACCCCCGCATGCCCCCGGGACTTGGCCCACCCGGTGGCTTTTTGAATAGGAAGCGCAGGAGCCTGCGCTTCCTTTTTTAAAAAGTTTCGGCCGAAATTCGCGCTGGGTGCTCAAATCTCGCCGATTTAAAAAAAAAAAAAAATGCTTTTTTTGGCCCTGGGGGTCCTTGTGGGACCCCCTGAGCAGGCCTAGGGGGTCAGGGTGTTTCTACCCTACCCCCTTTTCTTGTTTTGCGCAATTGTTTTTACTGTTTTCTTGTGACTCGGTTCTACCGAGTCACAAGATGGCTGCCAACACTTCCTGGTTTGGAGTGTTGACAGCCAATTAGCATACAGCTGGTCATCGGGAGGGTGCGCGGACCCTCCGCGGCCATAGATATATATGTGTTTTTACTTTTGATTTTCTCAGCAACTACTGAACGGATTTACACCATTTAACAAAAGGGTTCTTTCTGAACCAAGAACTACCTCTTTGCCAAATTTGGTGTAATTCCGTTCAGCAGTTCGGGCTGTAGCCGTGGCTAAAGTTTCCTATGGGAAAATGAATGGGGAAACCACGTTTTGGGACCCCCCTTTTTTCTAGGCCCCCGCTTGACGAATCACCCCGAGACTTTCAGGATAGGAGCGGACCGGAGCGGGCCACAAAGTTTGAAAATTTCGCGAAGATTCGTCACCCGGTGCCAAAGTTATTTCAAATAGAATGTTGCGGATTTCCTATGGAAAATAGGTCCTAACTATAACTATCTACTGGCGACCGCCAGTAGATAATATATATATATATATATCACTGCTTTCCGCGTTGAACTGAAAGGTTCTTCCCTGCAACAACGGACACGGACCAAATTAGTAAGTGCAATTGTATTTATTTAATCTTCAATGTCGCCATAACGTTTCGGCTCGTCCGAGCGTTTTTCAAATGACATTGTATTCTTACTTGACTTCCGCTTTTAAAGTGACCAGTGCAATTAACCAACAATAACGTGCAAATGGTGCCCATAGACATAGAAAAATTTGTAGTTCATTGACAATTCATGTGTAAAGTTAAAAACCAACCGCAAGTTAAAACATTAATATATCGTAAAATCAATATAAAATGTATAAACGGACATGAGGATAAAGACAGCAGTAGAAATAACATCAAATTTACAAAAAGATTTTTGTGCATAAAAATGCTGACCTGCCGCCAAAATCAAATTGAAATAATATTAGCATAAATGCATTGTATTTGTTAAATCCGTCTCACTCCATAAAAGCAAGATTTGTTTGTCCACAACTGGGAATCCCAAAAATTTATTAAAAAGGACCCCCGTTGACTCATTCATGGTTTTAGGCTATTACCATAATATTCTCATGCATGTTAAGTGACACCTATTGAAACAATTAATTGTTGTGTTTCGGGTTAAATCCCATTTCCTAACGCCACGTGCATGTAGTAATGTTTGTATATGTCAATGAAGCCTACAAACGTGCATAAAAAATATCCTCCGTGATGAAATTGACCTAAACTCTGTGTCTGTTAAAATCAGGAAATAAAATGTGCAACGATAGTTACTATGTTAATTAACCCTTTTCGTAGTTACAGAGCAACCTAAGGCAGATATTAAGAAATTAGATCCATATCTGGGTCCACATGGAGGATAATACTGTTCCATCACCTATCCTCAATGTTATCAAGAAATATCTTGTTTGAATATATGGAATAAATTATATGATACAACCCCAATAACTCCCCCATCCATTCTCTATAGTTTAACCTTTATATAATGTAAATTCCTGTCTTGCTAATTCACCGTTATGAACAGGTTTGTAATTGTCACACTTCTTTGCATAAAAATATGTAAATAGATATAAATATATAAATATAAATTCATAAATATAAAAATGCATAACAACCAAATATAAAATACATTATCACTGTACATAAAAGACCCAGTGTAAATATTTAAAAAGGTAATATAGAGTAGAAAAGTGTAGAGGTTAAAAGGAGCTGCCATCACATAAAAATAAATACCATAAGCATTCGACCCGTAAATAGATAAAATATACACGTTGTCATCTACCCCAAACATGTGTGCAAATCCTCTGTGGCGTTCAATCCCCTGGGGTTTTGGAATCAAACTGGAGAATATATCTTGTCTCTAATCTACGCAGTTTGGATTCCCTATCTACTCCCCTTCTACTAGGAGGGATTGCATCCACCACATAGTACTTGAGACCCTCATTATTGCTGTTGTGATACTCTCTAAAATGTCGCACCACAGGATATATATATCCAAACATCACAGAATTGCTCCTGATGGGGAAAGCCTCTCCGGTGGTTTACCGTTGCTAACATGGAGGTGCAGCGAGCAGAAAGGTGACCACGATGCCAATAATAACAGCCTAACGCGTTTCGGGCAGGAACGCCCTTGTTCACAGGCAGCCAGGAGTAAAACACTGAAATGATGCAATCACGTGCTTTTATCTTCAAACGTGCCCCGCCCCAATGGGCTCCTGAGCACTCTGGTACTTGTAGTGTTGCACTATCAATCCCCAGTGGGTTCCAGTGTAATATCCCATCATTTGTGCATAAAAGTCAAACCACAGTGGGTCGGCAGACGTGTCAAGCAATAAAGTTCGTTGCCATAACTATTACTCCATGTGAAACACCACCAGTCTAGGAACCAAACCATCGTGGTCCCATGATCCGCACAGTTGCGGCGGGCAATCCCCCCGACTTTCCCCATCAGGCGCAATTCTGTGATGTTTGGATATATATATATGCACTCCAAATACAGGCATGGTCACCGACATCCGTCCACCCTAACGTCACAATGAGTTCTTAGAAACCAGACCCTAAGCTCTCGGGAGTTCCCCTAGCACAGGATTGAGTTCTCCAAGAACTCATCTATTATGTATGAACCGTTATACCTTAAGGGTTCATTCCTGACGTCTTCCTCTGTCCGACTTCACGTCAATGCTAACATTCCAAGGCACCTATCAGATATAAATATACCTTCCCTTGCCCAAGCAAGTTAGAGGAGACCTCGACTTCAGAGGAGCCCGTATCCCGGCCTGACGCACTGAGAAGACGCTGTCATTCCTGCTCGCAGAAGAATCCAGCTTCCAGTGTTCTGACTCCCTTCGCGGTGTGTTAGAGTTCCAGATCCGGCAAGAGATTCCCACCTCTCTCATTCTCAAGGTATGGAGCTGACTAGAACCTAGAGGGACTCTTGGCATACTTGGCGTACTAGACTTAACATACTCTTAGTATACCATACTAGAGAATACTCCACCTACTTCTTACCTTTCCCTACACCTAGACTAGGTTAGGTACATTGGGGTAGAACTAGCTTAGAGACGCATCGTATGAGTACTCGCATTTTTAGCTCATGTTATTTATGTACGTGAATATATGCTAAAAGATAATGCTAGCGCTGTATTATTTATTTCTACTGCTTACCCTGTACATTATTTATCTTGCATACTGTCTTGTGATCATAACAGCACATATCTCTTACACGAGAAACAAGACTGTTCAATAAAACCTCTTTATTGAAACGCCCCTCTTTTCTTTCTGTGTAACTCTGCGGAAACTAAGCATGCACGATTGACTGAGTGAAACTGTTATCTATTGTTTCCACGATTCTGAGACGTGTTCCGATTCTAAAGGGAAACAAAGTAGTCATGTTTATGCGGTTGCCAGAAACTACTCCCTTCTTGTTCTCAAGGAGTTTCTAGTGGCCTCTGAGCTAGCTGGCACAAAAGTAATTAAGTTTAATATACTCGATAGGGACATACTGACCTCAGTCCTATGTCAAGCCTATAGGATATATTATTCCAATGCGCAGAGCCTATTAGGGAAATAGGAACTACACTACATGGCGCCCAACCATTTGGTAAGGTAGTAATTTAACGCTAGATACTGAGTAACTCAGTCGTGCTTTTCCCAGAGACCCCTACTCACATACTCCATAAGATGTCTGGAGTGGGTAGGGTTAAATATCCGCCAAAACTAAATAGGACAAAAAACCCTATATATTAGTTGCTTGGTTTGTTCAACGTTGAAGGATACAGTGTTCCAAAATATTGTGCACCTTATCTTTTTGTTTCCTTGAAAGTTGTTCTACATTTTTCAAAAAACAAATGTCCATACACGGGGACAATAACACTGCTGCGGCTGACCCAGTCGTAGCAGCTTTTAACTTTACTTTAACTTTAAATGAAACCGAGGAGGGTGTTATAGACATCCATACAAACTTAAGAAGAGCCATCACTCTAAAACTTATAAGACACGGCCTACCACCAAGAGGCGGTAGAGCAGTTTTCGTGATAGAGGCACACAAATCATTTCAGACAGAGGTATTCTATTCATGGATAGTATTCCCTGAATCAAATCCAGTAACAAAACTGTTTCACTTCTACAAAGAAGATGAACCACCAGAGGAATATATTCCTTTCGAGGATATTGAAATTCCACTAACATACCAGGAGCATCAGCTCTGGTTTAAAGGCGCCCTAAAACATCACAGAAACATTACCAGGCTCGGTCCACTAGGTAGACCAGGAGACACATGGCCGATTCTAGCCGGCTACACACCTCATCCTGACATTGAAGAGATGTCAGACGAGGAATTACTTACTCAACTTACAGAGTTAATACAAATTTACAGACAATTGGTCCAATATGTCATGCAGACTTTCACAGTCCAACCACCATTGACCATTCCAAATCAAACCCCTCAACAGGGGAATACACTAAAAATTACACCACAGACTTTATACGCAGTCATGGGTAAAATGCCCACAAAAAGTGAGCAAATTCCATTCTGGATAGCTCAAAAAATTACTCAAATCGAAGCAGTATTTCCTAATACTAGCCCCTATGAGAAACACAGAATCCTAACAATCTGTTTACCAATGGGGATCACACCACAACTGGAAGACTGCACCACTTGGGGCTCAGTCTTTGCTGCCATCTATACTAAAACACATGGTGTTCCGTCAATTACAGTAATACGAGATGTCCTGAAACAAATTCAAAACAAATACGGGGCAGAGCCTGCTCTGAATTTAGGTATGAAATTCCTGAAAAACTTCGACAATAATATTATCTAATATTAAAGGAGAGGCAGCAGCAGTGGCGATCCGCCAACGATTAAGGGAATTTGATGTTACAGAACATCAAACTGAACTACCCAGAATAATAGAACAATCTTATGCAGAATTAGGTAGAGATAGTTTGGGTGGAAGACCATTGAAGCCAAAACTATCTGAAAGTCCTGAGAAGGACTATATTAAACAAACTCCTACATCTTCTAAAAAGAAGTGGGAAACTAACAAACAAAATTCAAATGAGAAACGTTCTCAATCCCGAGGTAGGTCTCCTCAAAAGGAGCCCTCTGAAAGGAGGTATAACCTCAGGAATAGGGATAATTTAAAAAAGCCTGACAGGTATCAAGATACTGATACACGTTCCTCTCGTACCTTTCAGATATCGTCACAGACATCGGAAAGAAGAGGTCGGTCAGAACAAAGAGAAGAACGTGTGAAATCAAAAGACGACAAACACGTTCCGAAAAATAAATCAAAACCTCAATTCTCAAAAAGAAGGTAGCAGGTCTGAAGATCAGACATGCCGAGGATACTGAGAACACAACTCAAGAACGGAGAATGGGCTCAGACAATGCTGGGCAGTGCGGCAGAAGTCACAATAGCTCGCCAGAACCTGAAGGAACTTTTGGAGACAGTGGACTTGAATGAGTACATCACAGTTGAGACTGTAGACACCAGGGTTAGTACTCCACAAAAGTTATATGAAATAACACTCCGAATGGAGGGAGACATACCAAGAAAGGTGAAAACACTCTTTTGGGAAAAACTTTCAAAGGGTTATGATATACTTCTAGCAGAAAAAGACTGGCCACCACAATTTGGCAGGGAGTGCCCACATGGTGAGGACATTATTATGCCTGCCTTCTCCAACCATATTCCAATTCACATAAAATATACTTATGCCAGGAAATGGGCAGTTGCCCAGGCCCCAGCATTATACAAAAATCATGTAGGATGGGATGAGGACTCACCTCACCACAAAATACATCTAAAAAATGAACCTACTGCACAAAGGCAGTACCCAATAAAGCAAGAAGCTAAAAAACAGGTCAGGGAGATCTTAGATCAACTTGAATACCAAGGGGTGATTGAAACATGCACCTCCTCAATGAACAATCCTTTGTTTCCTGTCTCCAAACCAGACAATACATATCGTCTAGTTTTGGATTACAGACATTTAAACACTTGTTCAAAAACATTTGCAGTGCAAAATGCACAAAGTACAGCATTAATGAATAACATTGTGCGTAAAAAATATAAAACCACATTGGATATCTCAAATGGTTTCTTTTGTCAAAACATAGCACCTGAAAGCAGGGACTTAACAGCTTTCTCATTAATGGGGACCCAGAATCAATTTTGTCGACTCCCTCAAGGGTTCAAGAACAGCCCGGGGTTATTCTCAGCGAGGGTAACAGAGTTACTACAAATTTATGATAATGAGGCATTGTCATATGTCGATGACATCTATCTGACAGACGATGACCTGGATAGGCACTTGAACAGGGTGAGCACCATTATACTGGGCTTCGCCTCTGAGGGCTATAAGTTCAACTTTAAAAAATCCAAAATTGCCCATCTCAATGTCCTTTTTCTAGCATAGAGCTTTCAAGTGAAGGCAAAAGCTTGGCAGCCAACTTTTTAGAAAGGTGTGCACTGCTCCAACCTCCAAAAACGCTGAAAAATTTACAATCCATCCTGGGTTTCCTAAATTTTGGAAGAACTTACATTCTAAATTACGCAGAAAGGGTTAAACCTCTCTACGCATTAATCAAACCTGATTTTTCAATCAAAAATTGGACACATGAACACACAGAAATCTTGCGTTCACTCCAAGCTAACATGTTAGCATCAAATCACTTACAAACACGCGTAAATCAACGCAATTTAGTGATCCGAATAATTTCGGGTCAATGCGGATTCACCTACTTAACATTTAATGAGGGTGAAAAAGTACCAATAGCATACAAATCACATTGGTATACACAAGCAGAAATGCGCTTCACTTCAACTGAAAAAATACTGACAGCAGTTCAAACCGCTGTAGCAAAAGAAAGAGCTCTAGTCCAAGGGAAACGCATTATTGTCGTAACCCCAGTACCGGCCTTAGAGGCGGTAACTAAAGTGAGCATTCCAAATGCTAAAGCATTACATCCTAGATGGATACAATGGGTTAATTCTCTTGCTGCAACAGATGTTGAATAGGTTTTTGATCCTGATTTAAAAACACAAGCGTTCCTGCAATATGAACATGAATGTCCTCTGCCCACTGAAATTTTGCCTCTCGATCAGTACGAATTCATAATTTACACTGACGGATCCGCACAACCCGCTACAGGAGTAAGCAAGCTTACAGTGCAGCGTGCGCAATCGTTAAAGGTCGCATGCGCGATGGTAACTTCAGACCAATGGTCACTAAAACTCAATCTCTAGGAGATTGTACAGCTCAGCGAGCTGAACTACAAGCATTCAAACTGGCACTTGAAAGTACAGATCGCGAATTCCCCACACTAATAGTGTGCGATTCTTTCTACTGTGTGCAGTCGTATAATGAATATATACAAAATTGGCTTGAAAATGGGTTCAAAGATGCAAAAGGTGGCACAATAAAGCATAAAACGCTTTGGGAACAAGTAGTTCAGTTAAAAAACGAACTACCAAAGGCTCACGTGATACACATGCTGAGTCATCAACGAGATGTTGTTCACGTTGCAGGGAATTCATTGGCTGACGAAGCCGCAAAGGGGGCTGTTCAGACGGCTTCCGTAGCTGCGATCACTCGTTCAAAAATGAGAATAGACAGTGAGATATTGTTGGCTGTCAATGCTACTGAGCAAAGGCAGTGGTGCAGCGTTACCAAAAAAATTTCCACTCAAGTACTCTTATGTAATTGATGCGAACAACGTTCCTTTTGCTCGAATCCCTGGAGTGGGGGATAGGGTATTTCCAAACATGGAACGTAGAGCAGCTTTGATTTATGAAGCACATCTGGGGGAGGGTCTGTCACATCAAGGGATCTCTAAAACAATATTGACATTAAAGAGATGTACTGGTGGCCTGGAATGAATACACAGATTCACATCTTCATCAATGACTGCGTAGACTGTAAGGTACAGCGTGATGCAGAACGCCACCAGACACCATGCTACGAAGTAGCCTGCCCAGTACAGACACCATTGTTAGACAAATGCGATCCCACAAATACTAAGTCAAGGTTCCTATGGATATGGCCTCAGCGCTCGTCTGACGCTCGAACTGTTATAAAAGATTTGCGAGTCTTTATCGGCACATACGCAATAGGCACGCTACATTCTGACCAGGGCCCTGCGTTTAGCTCTCGGGCTTACAAAGAAGCCATGGCCAGTCTGGGCGTTGCATTGCGGTTCTCCTCTCCGTTTCATCCTGAGGGAAATTCTGTTGTGGAAAGGAAAAACCGGGACATAAAGCAGTCTATAACAGCTAGGGTATTAGGTTCGGGTGATGGGTGGGTCAAACATCTTTATGGGGTCCAACGCTCATTAAATAATTTGCCAAGAAGTTCTCTAGGGGGTCACTCCATATGAGGTCCTATTTGGGACAAGAATGTGGGTTCCTGATCTCGAATGTAAAGGCACAGTAGTGGAAAATAAACCCTTTGATATCAATGATCGTTTGATTGTTTTACAGGATCTAAATGAACTAAGATCTAAACAAAGCAACGTGTTCCTGCAGCCTACCACCACTGGGGAAAAACCGGCAGTCCCAGCAAGGCCTGTCTGGATTCCAAAAGTTGGGGATCTAGTCAGAGAGAAGATTGCGGACAAGAAGGAATTTGGACCTTCTTACAGACAACCAGTACCTGTCCTAGCCATACACGGAACAAGAACAGTACTTCTGCCGCCCCTTGCTGGAAAAAAGGAGAAAAGATTTGTGTCAATCGACCTCATCAAACCACAGTATGTGGCCAATACTAAATAGTAGGCCTCGTGGACTTCGACCTAGTAGCAGACACACTCCTCTCACTACTATCCAAGAGGTTCAGACTGAAAGACTGATAACCATCGAGAATTCAGCAGTAACAGATGAAGGACTGAGCAACAATGCTATGGAACTCATCCCTCTTGAAACTCAAGTAACAGTTCGTCCAAATACACCTGTCTACAAGTGATCAACTGGTTCCAGCGATTTCGACAAATCCTGATGCAATTCCAACAATTGACAGAACTGCTTCTGGCTATTTCATTAACTTTGATACGTTTTCTGAGGATCTGAGTGAGCCTGAAACGTCGCCAGCATCAAAAACTTTTAAACAGCAAGTACAAGACTTTTTTCATTTCCTGAGAAAGACGTATCTGGTTTCACCATGGATTGAACTGTGGATTATTTCTGGAATATTTTTCTTTTTGCTTTGGCTAGCTCTGGTTATGACTATCAGCGTGCTAATAAATGGCAGATACATCCATTTGGACATTGAAAGTAAAGATGTGAACTTACTTTTAAAACCACACAAATCATCCCATCATGAAGCAAGAGACTTGTCAGCAGTGAACATCACAGCCGTTCCTATACAGGCTGGTATAGTGTGGGACAAAACAGATTTCGATATCTACGGCCCTACGGAACATTTGAACATTCCACATTTATTTAAAATTTCACTAAGTGATTTTATTTCATCCAGTACCTATTCTGATGATTGGGACTTTGAAACTGTAAATTATATGATGTGTGATCTAGAAAGGGATGCTGCATTTTCTAATAATGAATATTTAGAGGGTTCATCAGACTATGAACAGCTGTATTGCTATAACCACTATGGTCATCATTTTTTGCATAAATCTGCAACACCAAGAAATGTGTTTATGTTTAACCAATGGGAGCATTGTCCTACACCACCAAAAGGTAGTTCAAAAATGTTTGCTAAAAAGTTTCCATATTTTTCAGGATACAATATATCTGATCCAGAAACATTTTACTATAAAAATGTAAACAAAACAGGACTGAAAATTATGTTAACTAATACAAAACAGATTTACTCTGCAGCATTTATTGCCCAACTGTCTAGACATGGTTTCGACTTGTGGAAAGACACAATAGACACAAAATCTGTCTGGGGTACTAAAGATTGGCAAGTGCAGGGGATAGAAGCTTTGTTTAGAGCCTGTATCATTCCTCAGCAAATAATGTTTTTGAATGACACTGTGCAACAAACGTCTTGCCTTGGTTTAGCCAAGATCAAAGACATGAAAACACCTTCTGTACCAACACCTGCCAGTAATAACAATACACAGGCAGCGGTTACATTTGACACAATACTACAAATCAACAGAACAAATCCTGATTGGAGAAAATGGTTGATCTGGCCCACAGACACAAACAAATGTCAAGAAAGATTCCTGAATAAAACACAGGGGTTTACTATCCATAGGCCAGACCCACGATACGTCCAAAGACAACATCCGGGGGTAGTAACAACATACAGTGTAGGAAAATTGTGCCTCGACTGGCTACAAAAATCTACGCTTAAGGATGTGAAACAACACTTATCTTTACTTAAAGAAGACGCAGACCTTAGGGAGTTCTTGCTTGGACCAAGAAAACCCCGTCAAAAACGTTTCATATATGCCGGCATCTATGCTGCTTATAATGAAGCATGGAAGGTTTCACAGGCAGAGGCCGCAGAACGAATACGTGAACTTGATCGTATTAACTTAGAGAAAACTCTCACTGTGGTCGACAATGGGTTAACAACTTTGTCATCCAGAATTTATTCATTGGACAACATTGTATCCTCTGCTATTGACATACTGGAACAAGATTTAGCCATGTTACAACAAGGCCAATCTCAGTTACGTTCTATTATGTTATTAAACTGGACGCTGCAATCTTTGCGTGCGGGCTATGTGCCTTGGCGTTTTATCAACACGTCGGCTCTGTTTGCAGAATACAATCTAACTGATAAACAGATCGAACTGGCACAAAGAGGAGCGAAGTATACAGTGCTGAGCATTGAAAAACTGGAGAAATTACCATTTACAGTGGCAGAAAAACCAGCTACAGAATGGCTTATTCATGGCAAAATTACTCTGCCTGTCACTACTTTTCAGTTTCAGTATTGCCTCAAACAAATGCAAGCAGGCAATTATGAAAGGTTGGGTAAAGAATACATTAAGACATCCTGGACTTTACCTTACACATATAGATGTTGGAGTGGGGATCGTGAAGTGTTTCTAAGTGGTACACACTGTGAAAATGCAGTAAGCGGTTCGCTCCTTTGTCAGGACATCTCTTTACACGGGGCTTGTAATGGTTCTGTGGCAAATTTGTCCTGCCCCCAGCAGGGTACACCAGCTACTGTGATTAATCCAACGTTTGGCCAACTTTCTAACGGGAGTTACCTCATGTTGAATGATCAGAGTTGCTGTGGCATGTTGCCAGGCATCCCATATCTAGTAACGGTGGACTCTAGGTTCACTTGCTGTATGCAAGTATTGTTCCCCCCAATAGACACAGTCAGGGAGTCACCTTTATGGCCTTCATTGAATGTTTCTTTTATACGATTTGATACTTTATGCTGAATGAAAGCCATGCTTATACAATAAACAGTGCCTCTGACCTCGGCCAAAGAAATCTATGATTTGCAAGTTGCAAGGACTTCGGCTGAGATACAGGCTTTAATTCGTACAAGCTGCCCTATACATTTCGTTGAAATGATGGGACGTATCTTTAACATGTCTGATACGAGCGGAATTGTACATGTATTCAAGACCATCTGTTCCGGACTATTAGCACCTTTCCAGGCTGTCCTCGGAATCATCCCAAACTTCGCACATTCGGTGTTTGGTGGTGTGCCGTTAATTCTAGCACTTGTTGCAGGAATTCTATTTCTGTTCCTACTACTACGCTATGGCAAGCCTATTCGCCAACATCACTCCGAGCGATGTGGAGAAAGCTCTCCTTGAACGAAAGTGCTGTGAGCGAATAGTACAGCTTTTGGGCATGCCTCATCTACGGGAACTTAATACAACGTGGTTCCTGTCATTCAGACCAATCTGGCAAGATTGCATCTTACCTGTTCTACGCTGCCTGCTTTGCGGTGAAGAATGCGTGCTAGACACCTGTCTAACACTCCCATCAGTCATGCCAACGGATGTCGATACTCTGCTGGACCCGATAACGGCCCATGCTCTGTGTTGTCCCCAGAGGCTACCAATCCTGATGACGGCATTCATTGAGATCTCACAGACGCTTCCTGCAGCTGCTGAGGTACGAGATGGATCAATAGGCACACAGGTAACAACGGACGCGAACATTGCATCTTCGGCTGAAGGCGATGTTTCTCATCTCTGGGCAATTAACCTTCTGAACGAGGCGTTCCAAATGTCACCAACTTCGGTAGACGATATTTTGGCTACGGAAATAGATGATCTCATGTTTACGCCAGACCCATACACTGACTTCGATTCGGCTCACAGTGTACCAGGGAAGCAATGAAATTTGGCCTTCATATTTTCCAAACTTGGAACTTTTCCCAGAATTCAACTTTTTCTTTTTAATTTTTGAAAATACTTGGCAAAACAATCTGCTTACAGTAGAACTAGTCTTATAAAATGGACTTCTTTGAACTCTTCCAGGGACACATTGTCACCTTACTTGTCTAACATTTCATTTAATACCATGATATGCAATGGCTTTGATTTTTTTGAAATCTTAAGACCATTTCATCATATGCATATATTTCTTTTATTCATTCATGTTGCATTTATTTCAATTTGCATTGCCCTTATATAGGCATAGAATCCCAGTCCTTATTTAGGCATTAGCCGTGCACTCCAAATACAGGCATGGTCACCGACATCCGTCCACCCTAATGTCACAACGAGTTCTTAGAAACCAGCCCTTAAGCTCTCTGGAGTTCCCCTAGCACAGGATTATTGATTTCTACAAGAACTCATCTATTATGTATGAACCGTTATACCTTAAGGGTTCATTCCTGACGTCTTCCTCTGTCCGACTTCACGTCAATGCTAACATTCCAAGGCACCTATCAGGTATAAATATACCTTCCCTTGCCCAAGCAAGTTAGAGGAGACCTCGACTTCAGAGGAGCCCGTATCCCGGCCTGACGCACTGAGAAGACGCTGTCATTCCTGATCGCAGAAGAATCCAGCTTCCAGTGTTCTGACTCCCTTCGCGGGGTGTTAGAATTCCAGATCCGGCAAGAGATTCCCACCTCTCTCATTCTCAAGGTATGGAGCTGACTAGAACCTAGAGGGACTCTTGGCATACTAGACTTAACATACTCTTAGTACACCATACTAGAGAATACTCCACCTACTTCTTACCTTTCCCTACACCTAGACTAGGTTAGGTACATTGGGGTAGAACTAGCTTAGAGACGCATCGTATGAGTACTCGCATTTTTAGCTCATGTTATTTATGTACGTGAATATATGCTAAAAGATAATGCTAGCGCAGTATTATTTATTTCTACTGCTTACGCTGTATATTATTTATCTTGCATACTGTCTTTTGATCATAACAGCACATATCTCTTACACGAGAAACAAGAGTGTTCAATAAAACCTCTTTATTGAAACGCCCGTCTTTTCTTTCTATGTAACTCTGCGGAAACTAAGCATGCACGATTGACTGAGTGAAACTGTTATCTATTGTTTCCACGATTCTGAGACGTGTTCCGATTCTAAAGGGAAACAAAGTAGTCATGTTTATGCGGTTGCCAGAAACTACTCCATTCTTGTTCTCAAGGAGTTTCTAGTGGCCTCTGAGCTAGCTGGCACAAAAGTAATTAAGTTTAATATACTCGATAGGGACATACCGACCTAAGCCCTATGTCAAGCCTATAGGGTATATTGTTCCAATGCACAGAGCCTATTAGGGAAATAGGAACTACACTACAGTATGATCATCTACAGCGGCCCAATTAAGAGTAATTATTCACCAAAATGGTAGGTTGTAATTTAGATAAATCATGTAAATTACATAGTTTTAATGGATTATTGATTATATTGTATCTTTTTAAATGTGGTAAATTTTTATGAAATTAATGTGTTTTGTGCAATGTAATATTAATTGTTATGGCCAGTGTGTCTGATAACAATAAACTGATTTGATTTGATTTGTTACTGTTACACCCATTGACAAACACATACAGACACTTTTATACCCATTTAGAACCCCCATACAGACTTTGTCACATCCATTCACATACTGATAGAGATACTATCACACCCATTTACATACCTATACAGGAATTGTCACACCCATTTATATACCATAAAGACACTGTTGCATCCATTGACAAACCCACTTATGCACCTACAATGATACCCATTTAGACTCTGTTATACCCACTGTGATCTGCCTTCAGAACCCTTTACTAGAAATATTAAATGTGCTCTTTTGCAGTGAATGTGTGTTTAAAAAATACAATTATAATACAGAAATAGAAAATATTAACAGTATTCAATTGTTATTTGAATACTATTATTAATTACATTTTACTATCATTGTTAGTACTCTGACATCTATTATGGAACTTGAAGTACTATATTAATTCCTACCATTTTGATCTTTGCCACTGCTTTCATGTTACTGTTTTAGTATTATTTACAGTACTTTCTTATTGTACTACTCTATAAATTTGATACTATCACATTTTTTTGTCATATTTTGCATCCAGATAAATCTTCATTATTCAATGTTGTGTAAACTAATAGAAGTACAGGGGACTTGGCGCAGACTCTGATTGCTGCAGACTGCCGAAATCAATCTACTAGATAATTAAAAAATAATTAAAATTGACTTAAAAAAAGGAGAGAGATGATTTACCTAGTAAACATAACTTTAAAAACTATAGTAATTTAGTAAAAATAACAAAGCTTACAAAAATGATATACCAAGACAATTAAAATTTAAAGAAACATATACATTCCGTGAAAAACTAAAGGTTACAGGGACGTCATAGTTAAGAAATAAAATTTAAAAAAACCTTACAAATTCATTGAAGAAACCAAAGGTTACAGGGACGTTATATTTAGGCTGACATTTCACTCATAAAAAAACAGAGAAATCCAGAAGTTTTAGTTACCTGAGCTAACTATAACTCACGGCCTCGGAATGCACTCTTTATGCCCTCACATATTACATCACTCATGACATGGTCAGTGATATCACTGATGAGATCACTGGTGACCTCTGAAATTACATCACTGATGACATTATCCAGATAAACACTGACATAACTACTTACACCCCCACAAAACATGTCATATACCCACTCCCAGACAATCACTAAAAACTAATTCACAGAACCCATACAAACACTCCCACATCTTGTCACTAATCCATACAGCTAGTAACACATCAACTCACCCATAGAGCCACTAACAGAAACACTAACACACATATACAGCCACTCATGAACCTACTCACTTACCAATACAGCCAGTCACAGAGACATAGACACACTTACACACCCACTCATACATCCACAGAGCTACTGACACAATAAATGAGTTAACCATACACCTACTCACATACCTACTCACTCACCCATACGATCACTCACACAGCCACTAACTCACCCATACAATTACTCACATAGCCACTCAGTTACTTATCCATATACTAATACATATACTCACTCACCTATACAGTGACTGAGAGAACCACACACTTCCCCATACAACCTCTCTGCAACTCACTTACTCAACCATACAACCACTCAAACACCCATTTGCTCACACATACAGCCACTCATACACTGACTCACTCACCCATATACCCACTTACACACCCATTGATGCACTAAGACAGCCACTCATGTACCCTGTCACTCGCCATACAGACACCTATGTATCTGCTCAAACACTTATTCAGCCACTCATGCACCCTCTGATTCACCACTTACAACCACTGATATACTAACTCAGTCAACTATACAGATACTCACACAGCCACTCACTTACTCATACATGTACTGACACACCCACTCGCTTAAATGTACAGAAACTCACACACACACACTATCTCATGTATACAGTCTCTTATATACCCAGTCACATTTCTATACACCACTTACACACCCACTCACTTACCCATACAGACACTTCCACAGCAAGTTACCTTAGTATATATGTTTAAAATTCAGTAACTTTTAGAAAACACTTACAATCACTGGATGATGTCATCAGTAATGTCATTTCAGATATCATCAGTGATGTCATTTCAGATGTCATCAGTGATGTCACTAACCATGTCATGAGTAATGTAATATGTGAGGTTATAAGCAGCGCATTGCGGGGCGTGAGTTATTGTTAGCTCAGGTAACTATAACTGCTGAATTCCTTTATTTTTGTATGAGTGAAATGTCAGCCTAACTATAATATCCCTGTAACCTTTGGTTTTTTCAGTGAATTTCTAAGTTTTTTTAAATTCTATTTCCAAACTATAACATCCTTTTAACCTTCGGTTTTTCTGGGAATTTCTAAGGTTTTTTTAAATCTATTTCATAACTATAATGTCCCTGTAACCTTTGATTTTTTCAGGGACTTTTTAAAGTTTTTTTTCATTCTATTTCATAACTATAATGTCCCTGTAGCTTTTAGTTTTTCACTGAAATTGTGAGGTTTTTTTAATTCTATTTCCTAACTATAGCGTTTCTGTAACCTTTGTTTTCTTCAGTGAATGTGTAAGCTTTTTAAACTCTCATTCCTATCTATAACGTCTCTTTATCATTTGTTTTTTTAAGTGATTTTCTAAGGTGTATAAGATTTTATAAATTAACGTTAATGTCCTTATTACCTTTGGTTTCTTTTAGGTAAACTTGTATAACTTTTGTATTTTTTTTTCTATAATTAGATAATGAACATTACATCTGCATGGTGCACTGCTTATTGTTGTATTTGTCATCTATGTATTTAAAAAGTACATCAATCAGCTTATTTCAAGATATTTTTGTTTTTCGTGACAACGTCGCAATCGCCGTGGACACAACGGGAATACCGCATATTTTTTACAAAGCATAAAACACATAAAGCTTCAGTGTATCTGTTTAGTAAGATACTAATTTAACTTTCCTCTTTGTATTCATTTGTTGAAAAAACTACATCACAAATGCATTTTCCTTGTTCACAGTGACACTGGAGCTGACGATGACGTTGGTAGTCGTGAATATGAATGACAAAGTGTAAAACACATATATAGACATATTTTTCATAAAGTTTGAGCCTAGCTGTTTGGTAACATATTGGTATAACTATATTTTTACAACACATCTGTCAAAAACAACAGTTTCAAGAAATAACTTTCCACATCTGTACTCGCAAATGGCACATGACTACCAAATAAAGAAATGTAATTGGTTTACATAGTTTACTTTATGAAAGGAAATACACACCCATTTCTCCCTTCTTGAACTTTCCAGGTACTGGTTAGTTTATTATAGGAGCTGTGCCAAACTGATTTTGAAAATTGAGATGGATTTGAACTTTTCTTGGCTATTTCTACAAAAACAAAATGGCATCAGAAGAACCAGAGGAAGACCTACTGCTGGTTGGAGTTGTTGACCAGGATTATTCAGCTGCACATGAACAGTCTTCTGATGAAGAACCACCAATGAAGAAACAAAGTATAGCTTGGGATTTTTTCACTATTCCATCTGATGAAACGAAGACCACAACTAAATTGGTGATGTGCAGCATATGTGAGAAGACATTATCTCGGGGCGCAGCAAAAAAAAAATCATGTGGTACAACAAGCATGTTGTACCACTTGAAATCATACCACAAGAAGCAACTTAAAATTGCACAGAGAAAATAAAGGAGAGAGGTCATCAACCTCCAGACCTCCAGCCCCGGCTCCTGACGATAAAGTTCCAGCTGAAGCGGAGAGAAGATGAAGTGAAATGTCACCAGAACTAAAGTGTTTTGCTAACTTCTGCACGGACTGCAACACCATCGTAATAGCCGGGGAGCAATCAGTGGATGGAATTTTGCAGAATGTGAAAAACCACACTAATTATTTCTCCTTTCTTATTCAGCAGTTCACCTACTGTGTAAAATTATAAACAAAGTAAAATGCATTAGGATTTCATTTTGAACATTAGGCAACCAAAACAAGATACAATGGTGAAGTGGTGAAGAGACTTCTTAGATGCAACTTACTGCTGCTGGTATTATGTTACCTCCAATTAGTTTTTATCTGTAGTAACAGAATGTAGTCCTGTAATGTTTGATAAATTCCTTTGCTGCAGTTAGAAAGAGTCTTTTATTTCTAACAGCTTGTTGTAGACAATACCCCTATTAGGCCGAATAATGTCTCAGAAACACATAATTCTTATACATGTCAACACAATACAATATTTTGTTATCCTAATCTGTCCTTAGAACTTCAGTTCTAGAAATAGCAGATATGAATTTGGTAACTTTTTAAGTACTCTTGATTTGAATGTCAATTGTATATATCATTGCACTCTGTCCATCCTCTTTGATATCTTAAACATATTGTGTAGTGTGTAGAGGTTATATTAACTCCTTCATGAAATATGATTGCTATAGTTGTGAAAGTTCTTTTTGAAATGGAAATTTGTTCAGCTACAAAGTTTTTAATTTCACTTTCTAATTTAGTAACATCCTCTCTGCATCGTTGTAGCATGACTATGACATATTTTCCATACCTTTATAGTAACAACGTAGACCTAGTTCTGAACTGCGATTTGGACAGGTTATATCTTGATGGCCATTTTTGGTTACATTTTCAAAGGCCATAGCTTTACAATCTGGTAACATCAAGTAGAGGAATCATTCTGAATTGATTTCAGTACTAAGGGTGAATTCACAATGTTCACAGTTATGGTTCCATTTATAAGTTAAACCAAATAATTAATTGATATTCACATCCTCTTCCTCTTATAGTCCTAGCATTCCCATCAAAAATTCTTGAGCTTCGTGCTGAACATTTTGAGAAAACACTATTAATCCAGTACACTACTCTACCTTTTAGACCTTTCTGCAGCTCTGTTGGTGTTAACTTGCCTGTCTTTGGCTCCATACCGACTATAGCTTGAAATGGATGTATACTTCGGATAAGAAATGACTCATAAACATTTAACCTTGAAGTGGTTCTGGAATAGGAACCAGTACTAACTTTTTATGCACAGCTCTAGCTGGCATTTTATTATCCTAATTTACTGTAACAGTATTTAAATATAACTTGCTGTGTGGACAAGACAAAGTGTTCCTCTACAAATAAGTACACAGTAAACTTTTGCCAGTGATCGTTATTTTCTTTTTCACTTTTTAAATACAAGTCAACAGTCCATGTTTGAATCTTGTAGTGAGTGTGTCGACAACATATACAAACACACTCTGGTTATTCAGAGCACACTGTGTTAAATTTTGTAATCTCTTCTCCAAAACTATCCACTATAATACATGTGTCCTGTTCTGCAACTCCACCTGTAATCAACTCTCCATTTTCTGTTGAGTACTGTTCTGGACAAAAGAAACGAAACTGCACTTCATCACAAACCTTTAATATCTCTGCCACAGTACAATGCAAGAGTACTCTATTAATTTCTCCTAAACATAAAGAAGGGGTTTTCACATAGTACAGCCACCTAACTAAAGTTTGCATTGTTGAGAAGTGTACAGCTTACATCCTGAAATGATGAAAGATATTTTGGCACATTTTCTTTGATAAAAAAAGCTAGTGAGTGTTCCTCCAAATGTGTATGCTTTCTAACCTTGCAAGGATACAATCCTTGTAAAGTACGTATTTTGTGTTTTAAACTTCACCTTGGAAAGATATGTAGAAATGTTCTTAGTATATCAATGGATTGCTGTTGAATGCTACAAACACTACTACAATTCCATTTGTATACAGGTCCTGACTATGCCTTCCCTGTACCTCTTCTGTCTGCAATAACTTGTTCTACATTTCTAGGTACCATCACCTCTTTTGCTATAGGAGGGTCATTCTTCATTTCATAACATTGTCCTCTTTCATCAATAGCATGAACTAATGTGTTATCCTGGAGATAGCTTTCTTCATCAAAGAAAGGCTCTGTAGTAGAAGTATGTATCCATTCTCGACTAAAAACTGTGCACAAGTTTCTTCTATTCACTCATCATTTCTTCTGATTTTGTCTTCTCATGTACAACACCATTTTGTCAAGAGTCTTCTTTCTATTTATAATCAAAATGAAAGGCTTCCTTTTCAAAGCAAAGGTCTTATCAACTATTCCCTCAACTCATTCTTTCTGTTTCAGTGCCTCTCTCCTTCTTCTATACTTCTTCATATTTCTCAGTAGATTCACAATCACTCTACTACGAAACATCCTGGCTCTGATATCCTTAAACTGCTTCTTTCTCCTGGTTTAGGTGTGTCCATCTTTGTTACATTCATTCCTGTTCTTGTAATATAGATTTTGTCCACTCTTATTCTTTCTCATAGTTTGCTTTTTATTTTCATCATTTTGTAATCTTTGCAGGTGTCCACATATATTTTTAAGAAATGACTTTGTCCTCTTACCATTAGCTCTTTTTTCTTTCACCACTTTTTCTGCATTCTGCCCCTTAGGTGTCTCAGTTCTGCATTGATGCTGTAGTTGCTTCTGTTGCTTTTTCCTCCACACTTTAGTAGTCATTCTAACTATCTATAGTTATGTAGATATTGTTCTGTGAAAAATAAGTATATTTTAATTTTTACTCTAGCCAACGAACCAACTACTTTACTATTGACTTACACATAATACAAAAAACAGTTTTTATGTTGTGTTGCAGTTTTAAATGTGCAGATCAACCTATCTATATAAATACATGCGCTTACTTCAATATACATGCATGGATAGTGTGTACGTGATTGTTTAAGTGCATGGATAGCACCTGGCAGATTGGTTGAGTACATGAGTAGTGTTTCAGTGATTAGATGAGTACATGGCTGCTGCCTATGTGTTTTTGGTTGAGTGAACAGGTGGTGCCTGAGTGATTAGATAAGTACATCGGTAGTGCCTGGATAATTGAATAAGTGCATCAGTAGTGCCTGGCTGATTAGATGAGTGCATGACTAGTGTCAGAGTGATTGCATGAGTCCATTGTTAAAGCTTGAGTGATTGGATGAAAGCAAGTGTACAGCTAGCGTGATTGTAAAAGTGCAAGAGTATTGCCTCAGTAATTGAATGAGTGCATAGGTACTGGATGGATGATAGGTTCACTGCAATGATACTGCCTGCGTAATTGGATGAGTGCATGAGTTGTGCATCTGTATTTAGATGAGTGCATGGGTTGTAAGCAGGTGTTTGAATGAGTACATGGGTTGTACCTGGGTATTTTAATGACTGCATAGGTACAGCCTTGGTGACTGCATAAGTGAATGGTTAGTGCCTGGGTGATTGGATGGATGCATGGGTAGTACCTGCATAGTTCAATGACTACATAATTAGTGCCTGCATGATAGGAAGTGTGCATGTGTACTGCCTGGGTGATTGAAAAAGTGTGTGGTTAGTGCGTGAGTGATTCAATGACTACTTGAGTAGTGGCTGGGTGATTGGATTAGTACCTGAGTAGTGCTTTGGCTGACTGTGAAAGTACCTCTATTGCTGTTAGATACATAACAGTTGTTACTATATCTGTGTCTCATTGTTTAAGTCCTGTCAATATCAAATTACCTGTTTTAGTGTATCTATCCTTTTCTACCTAGATATGTGTGAGTGAAGTCTAGATATCACACTTGAAATATAATTGGATACATGGCTCTCTAGGAGCATAAATTGCTCTGTTACTTTGCATGCACATGCATCAGCAAGTTTCTACAACTGAAAACAGCAATTCTCACTTTTTCAAAGCACAAAACCTTTTCTTAATGGCATACCTACATAATGTTTCAAATATTTCTTGTATCTTTAAAACATATATTCAGCACTTCTCAAAGAAAGGTTCCACACCAAGTGAAGCTAGCACAAGAACTGTCAAGAGACATTCTGCACTATTAACCCTCCTCAACTATAAACACAGCATGTTTAAAGAAATACAACACTCTCACCATATTATACATGACATTTTCAAGAGCCCTAAAGAATATAGATCACCATGTAAACATATATGTGATTTCATAATAGATATACATCTTCACTCCATCGTTCCAAAAATATATAGTTCTTCACATCTTTAAGTAAACTAAAGAGTCTCATCGTACATATAACTATCTGCAACCAGAAAAACCATATCTCACCTCTAAACATATGCAAACTGGTCATATAAGTTAATAATCACATTGACAAACACTTCCTAATACATATCTAACAAGTATTACTACTTTATAATTCATATACATGCGCAGCAAATTTTCTTATCTTATTTTTGCGACTACATTACTCCTGTTTAATAATGTGATGAAAAGTACTGCAATTCCAAGAATGCAAATAACATAGATGTATGTATTGTGCACATAATGCTTACACATTTTTAAACATTCTCAGTTTTAAATACATTCCTCATTGTAACTTTCAACAATACTATCCTGTTGTTTTTCTATAAAGAACACAATGGAATAAAGGGGCACTAATTCATATTCCTATTACTTCCCAAAACATTTGGTACTAACATCTTAAACACATACCCTCTGCCAGATACAGTTCATCTGATATATTTTTTTCATATCACTGTGATACTCCTTTTTTATCAAACTCCCACATACAACTTCATTTCTAATGTAAATATTTTAATAATGAAAAAGTTATGTATATACCAGTGAATTGAGTTCATAGATTATATTGTTGTTTTAGCTCTTTATGGATTGTTTTGACACTGTTAGGATTTGTAAAAACTAAGCACAAG
Source organism: Calotriton arnoldi (assembly GCA_963921515.1). Taxonomy (NCBI): domain Eukaryota; kingdom Metazoa; phylum Chordata; class Amphibia; order Caudata; family Salamandridae; genus Calotriton; species Calotriton arnoldi. The sequence goes on along the minus strand of CAWUFW010005618.1, from coordinate 1,207,647 downwards.
AATGGTACACACTCTCATGCAAAGCAACTATAAAATGGCAACCTCTTCAACTTTCCACTCTATGATCATGAGAAAGGCAGAAAATGAAATCATGTTTTCATTATAGACTACTCTAACTGCACTTGTGAATGGTTAGCATCTGTTAACCCTTTCCCTCTCTTTCAAAAAGAGATTCCTGTCTATGCATGTTCGCAATGTTTTTGCGATCATCGCAGAGTAATCACGAAAAAAATGTAAATACTGCACAACAATTTATTACATAGTCCTGAGCTTGAAATTAAAGTTTATCTTTACTTAAATTGTGTCATAACTCCTCAACTTTAAAAACAAAATCTTTCCCTTTAACACCCTGCCCCCAATACACTCTCAGCTGAGTGTGTGTAGCAACCCAGTAGAACCAGAAGTCATAAGTTCACAGCACATTCTAGAAGGTCCATGCTACTTGCAAATCAGATACAGTAAGTGTGGTTTACTCCACAGATTCAAAAGCATATCCATGTCTGTATTACATTTCTTTTTTTAAATAACAGCCAAAAATAGGACTTCTCGCTAATTCATCCAACACACTACCTAATTTTAACCACTTACATGATGACAGCATCCAATCAAATATATCTTTTTTTTTAAAACAACAAGAAAACACCTCCATTTTAACTGCTTTTCATTTGGAAAACTACCTCGTTCAGCTCCAGGCTTCTCCAGACTGCTATTGCTCCTTCACTTCAAAATGCTTAGAGTGTGGATTGTGGGCCACAGCTATGTCTATTGGGCTAAAGAGACTGAAACAAACAGAGGTATTGACAGGGACTTGTGTTTGCCAAATGTGGAGATTACTTGGGGGCATATTATCAATGGCCAGCGATAATTATCGCTGGCCGTGCTTAGCGACGAATTTCTTATCGCAGGCTATCTCTGGAATTTATCGCCCTGGTAGCGCGTTATTAACAAATCGTTTCTCCAGGGCGCTAAAAATTCCAGAGATAGCGAGGTTATCGCCGTTTTGCAGGGAACATCGCTGGTTTTCCAGCGATGTTCCCTGCAAACGGCGAGTATCCTTGCTGATACGACCCTGTGGTCGTATCAGCATAATCCACCCCTATGTCAAACATAGGTAAGTCAGGATTTTAGCAGACGTTAGATTTTGGCGAAAACGGCCGTTTCGCCAAAATCTAACGTATGCTAAAATCTAGTGAGCTGCCTTGTAAATATCGCGATGTGAACATCAGCGATATTTGCAAGGTAGTCCATCAGTGATGCCCACTTTGCATCTCATTAGAGATGCAAAGGGAGGCGTTAGGAAAAGGGTGCTAACATGCGATTATGCATGTTGCACCCTCTTGTAAATAGGGCGATAGTTTTATCTTTTTAAGCCAAAAAAGCGGAGATAAAGCCCTTGTAAATATGCCCTTGGTTTGGCCAGAGTGGGTTAAAGTTTCATCAGCTGTTGGCTTAAGTTAAATCCATTCTGGGTTGCCAAGCTCCTCACCCCATGATTGTGCACTGTGGTGGAAATGACTTAGGCACACTAACTGGGGGAGGGCTGGAAATCCTAATGAAGGAAACCTGAGCAGAACTGATGTCACTCTTCCCTCATATTGTCTTGGTGTACTCTAATATATGCCAAAGACAGAAATGGAAGTGGTCAAATCAATTTGTTACACAGATTGACAAAGCCAGGAAGCATGTTAATAAACTTGTTTCTGCATTCCTCGGAGACCATCGCATGGGCTGTCTCTATAACAACAATCTGTGTTTTGACATGCATGGAATTTATAGAAATGATGGAGTGTACTTTACAAACAATGGCAACAGGGTGTTTCTAAGTAACTTGAAACTCTTCATCCAGTATTATGTGTAGCTGCCATATGCACACAACCAACACAACGGCTCGGTCAGAGTCAACCTAGTACCCAAAACATTGTTAATATTTTTTCTAAAGATCCTTTTTTTCAGTTGTTGGGACTCTTCGCAACAACGTCGCGATGATCATGAATAAGTCACGAAATTGCAAAACAAAAGCAGACATTCAACGGCCACCAGCACATGCAAAAATAACACAAAAAAATCCATTCTAAACATTGCGCTACACATATTACTATATCCATGCTTTTTAAAAAAAACATGTTTAAACTCATGTTTTTGTACTGTTTGTTTAAAAACCATCTTTAAAACCTATTTTCCATCTTCGCGGTTATTCAGGGTGTCATGGCGACGTTGTTAATCGCGACGATCGTGCCTTTTACATAAAGTGTAAAACACATATATGCACAGTATTTTACACACTAGGGGGCATATTTACAAGCCCCTTGCGCCACTTTTGCGCCGCCGTTGCATCACGCATGTGACGCAGCGGCGACGCAAACCATGCGCCGCGTTGCGCTATATTTACAACGTGACGCATCTAGGGAGATGCGTCACGTAGTAAACCCCTGCGCCACATGAAACCTGCATCAGGTTTCATGTGGGCGTACCGGCGCAGGGGGGGGCGTTCCGGTGCAGGATCGCCTCGGAAAAGTGACGTAGTGAAATCTACAAGATTTCACGCAGTCACTTTTCCGACGCTGGTGCGTCAAATCCTTACGCCTGCTTCAAGCAGGCGTGAGGATTGACGCACCATGTTAGGGATAGGGAAGGTTGGAACAGTGCTGGAGTTGCGTCGCGCTTGCGACACAACTTCAGCACTGCGCCAACCTTCCGCCGGCAGATGCATCACACATCTGCTTATCCTTGCGCCACGATGCGCCGGATTGTAAATGCGGCGCATCGGACATGGCGCAAGGGTAAACTTGCGTGATGCATTTTCCCTGGCGCATCCCTGCTGATATGCAGGGATGCGCCAGGGAACGTAAATATGCCCCTAGGGGTTTATTACTGTATTGTCTAAAGTCATGTTTTTCTAGTGAGTTTCTATAAAAACCATCTCTAAAACCAATTTTCCGTGTTCGTAGTGACGGTGGGGATCGCAATAACGTTGGTAACCTCGAAGATCGCGCCTTTTTTACAGACTGAAAAACATATATATATGCACACATATTATAGTATTTTTGGCACTAGGGGTTTATTACTGTACAGTCCAAACTGATGTTTTTCTACTGAGTTTCTATAAAAAACATCTCTAAAACAAATTTTCTGTTTTTGTGGTGACGCCGGGATTCACGATGACGTCGGTACCAGCGATCGCCGCGAATACGTCATGAAAGCACAAAGCAAAATCAGGAATTCAATAACCACCACCACATTAAAAAATTATAACTATATAATTAATTCGAACCATTATACTAGATAAATCACTATCTAAATAACTCTATAAAAACATTTATTAGTCTCTCAATATCTCTATTACAGTGTGTATTAATGATTCACTGGGTCATGTCAGTGGTTGCATAAGTCTCTAAGTGTGTCTGTGACTGGCTGCATAAGTCCTTCAGTAGGTCTATAAGTGGGTGCATAAGCCTCTGAGTGGGTATATGAATGGGCGCATAAGTTTTTGAGTGAATTTGTGAATGGGTATTTGAGTGGGTGTGTGATTGTCTGAGTGGGTATGTGAATGGGTATATGAGTCTGTGAGTGGATCTATGAGTGGGTGCAAAGATGTCTGAGTGGGTCTGTCTATCAATGGGTGTGTGAGTGGAAGCATAAGTGTCTCAGTTCATCTGTGAGTTGGTGCGTGAGTGTCTGAGTGGGTCTGTGACAGGGTGCATGAGTCTGTGAGTGGGTCTGTGACAGGGTATATAAGTCTGACTATGTATCTGAATAGGCGCATGAGTCACTACATGCATCTGTAAGTGGGTGCATGAGCCTCTAAATGCTTTTCTGAGTACACACATGGGTCTCTGAGTGAGTCTGTGAGTGGGTGCATAGTGTCTGAGTGGTAAGTGAGTGGGTGTATGAGTGTCTGAGTGGATATGTGAGTGGGTACATGAGTCTGTGACTGTGATCAGAGAGGGTGTGTATATAGATATAGATACTTGTTGTTTTATATTTTCACTAATATTCTCAAAGAAGTCAATAGTCTCGAGGTCCCTGTAACGGTACATGGGGGGCCGCTCTGGCGATTGCAGCATTGTCTCAAATATCGCACGCAATTAAAAAAATCAATTTTGGACACATACTTTGTGTCACTAACACCCCCATTAGCTTTCACAGAAATCTTCAGCCCCAGGAACCGTTCCCGATCGATCAAATGGCGACCGCAACTTTCTGTTCAGAGAATTCCCATTAGAGCGTGCATTCATGAATACTCGCAAAACTGTCGCAAAATATCTGCTGCCAGAGATATCACTATAATTTTAAGCTTACATTTCTCAAAAACTACTAGACGGATGTACACCAAATAACAAAAAGCACAATCTGCGTAACAACATCTGACTTTCTGCCAAAATTGGTGTAATTCAGTCAAGCAGTTCGGGCTGTAGGTTCGACAGCGCGTTCCTATAGGAATTAACATTACAAATGCACTGTTATTTTATGCCCCTATTTCTCAGTCCCCACTGCACGTATCACCCCAAACTTTCCATGATACACAGCACCTAGCTTGACACTTTTTGGGGAAAATTTCATAAAGCTTGGTCAACAGACGCAAACACGATAGGCAAGTCAAGAAATGATTTTCCTATGAAAACATGGTCCTAACTATAACTACCTACCAGTAGGTTATATAAATATATATGTATATATTTATGTATGTGTATGTGTGTGTGTGTATATGTATATATATATATATATATATATATATATATATATATATATATATATATATATATATATATCCACACAATCCTTCAGCCAGAAGGAAAAGGGGACGCACTCCGTAGTTCAGTGCAACAATGATTTTATTCCTTTAGTTGTTCATTCATCGGGATAGCAAGAACGATCTACGCGTTTCGGTTTTACAAAAACCTTGTTCACGATCATCTGAACGCCTATCCCCGTCCAGTATAAATATTCAAACAAGCATTACCTCATTTCCTGTTTGGTGATTACCAACGCCTTGTGCATTATGGGTGATGTAGTTTATAGTGAGTGAATAAACTATTTACAAAAAGTGACATTATTATAAATAATCAAGCCCGATCATACCGTGCTCAAACATTAAAAAGACAACCATTTTTCTTAATTAAAAGGTGAAACAGAGTTCTTAAGTCCATTTACATTTCATACTTCAGAATTGTCACATCCTTGTTATATCTTTTCAATGGGACCTTTGAAAAGATATAACAAGGATGTGACAATTCTGAAGTATGAAATGTAAATGGGACTTAAGAACTCTGTTTCACCTTTTTAATTAAGAAAAAATGGTTGTCTTTTTTAATGTTTGAGCACGGTATAATCGGGCTTGATTATTTATAATAATGTCACTTTTTGTAAATAGTTTATTCACTCACTATAAACTAAATCACCCATAATGCACAAGGACGTTGGTAATCACCAAACAGGAAATGAGGTAATGCTTGTTTGAATGATCGTGAACAAGGTTTTTGTAAAACCGAAACGCGTAGATCGTTCTTGCTATCCCGATGAATGAACAACTAAAGGAATAAAATCATTGTTGCACTGAACTACGGGAGTGCGTCCCCTTTTTCCTTCTGGCTGAAGGATTGTGTGGAAGTATTGAGCGGCGTGGTTCTGCCGCAGGGAGCCGCACCCGTGATGAGCGCTGCACTTCCCAGTGTAAGGGAACCGTTTTGGAGGAATATATATATATATATATATATTATCTACTGGCGGTCGCCAGTAGATAGTTATAGTTACAACCTATTATCCATAGGAAATCCGCGACATTCTATTTGAAATAACTCTCTTGCCGGTTGACGTATCTTCGCAAAATTTTCAAACTTTGTGGCCCGCTCCGGTCCGCTCCTACCCTGAAAGTCTCGGGGATTCGTCAAGCGGGGGCCGAGAAAAAGGGGGTCCCAAAACGCGTTTTCGCCATGCAATTTTCCATAGGAAACTTTAGACACGGCTACAGCCCGAACTGCTGAACGGAATTACACCAAATTTGGCAAAGAGGTAGTTCTTGGTTCAGAAAGAACCCTTTTGTTAAATGGTGTAAATCCGTTCAGTAGTTGCTGAGAAAATCAAAAGTAAAAAGATAGTGATATCTATGGCCGAGTAGGGTCCGCGTACCCTCAGCGCACCCTGCGCGCACCGTCCCGATCACGAGCTGCATGTTAATTGGCTGTCAGCTGGCTGTCAACATTCCGATTCAGGAAATGTTGGCAGCCATTTTGTCCCTCGGTAGAACCGAGGGACAGAAACAAGTGCGCAAAGCGCACAAAGGGGGCAGGGTAGAAACACCCTGACCCCCTAGGTCTGCTCAGGGGGTCCCACAAATCGGCAGGATGCGCTCAGGGTGCACGAATCCTGCCGAAAATCGAGCGCGGTCTCCCGCGCTTCGATGTAATTGGCCCCGGGTGGGCCAAGTCCCGGGGGCATGCTGGGGGGGTTAATTTTATGTGTGGGGGCCTCTAAGGGCCCCCAAGCCCCGGGACCACCACCCCCGGGGCTTTATGTGTAATGGTGCGGGAGGGCTCTGAGCCCTCCCGCAGCCCCGGGACCGCCACCTCCCCGGGGCTTCTTTTTATTTTTGATTAACCTGTGTGGGGGCTCCAGCCCCACACGCCCGGGACCACCACCTCCCGGGGCACTAAGAAAATTACAATGGGGGTCCGTTTTGGACCCCAAGCCCCGGGGACCACCACCTCCCGGGGCTTTCAAAATGTAAGGAGGGGGCCGCGCGGCCCCCTCCTGGAGCCCTTGATGGCCCTGGGGACCACCACCCCCAGGGCCGGCTTCCTGCAGTGTCCCGGGTGCCCACCCCCGGGACACTGCTGTTTGCAATGACAGCACGGGAGCCTCGCGGCTCCCGTCCTGTCATTGCAAACTTGCTTTGGATATTGGAAGAGAGAGCAGGAAACCTGCTCTCTTCCAATATCCAAAGCCGATTGCTTTTCCACATGGGGAGCAGCATGTTAGCTGCTCCCCATGTGTAAAGCAATGCCGGCTCCCGTAGGACACGGGAGCGGGGACTGTGGGGTTGGGGACCCCCACAGTCCCCAACGGAGAGGGCCAGCCCCGGGGATGGGGTCCCCGGGGCCATAAGTGGCCACGGAGGGGGCCACGGAGCCCCTCCCCAAAGGAAAAAAAAAAAGTGCTAGGCCGGCCCGGAGGGATCCCGGGGCCGTAAATGGCCTAGCGCAGCCCCCCTCCAAATAAAAAAAGAGGCCATGCCCCGGGGATGGGGTCCCCGGGGCCAATACAGGCCCAGGGAAGGGGGCCACGCGGCCCCTTCCCGTTTTTTTTTTTAATTTTAATTTAAAAAGGGGTAAGGCCCTGGGGGATGGGGTCCCCAGGGCCTAAAAATAGGAAAAGGAAGGGGGCCACACAGCCCCCCTTCAGGGGAAAAAAAAACGATCGGGCCCGCAGGCCCCGCCCCTTCCTTCACCACTCTGCAAACGCGCCCCTGGCGCGTTTGCAGAGGGGAACAATCCCCCTTGAATACTGGGGTCCCTGGGGCCAACTAGCCCACCAGGAACCTCCAGTATGCGCTAGGGGCTGCCTTGCAGAGAGGTGTACAGAGGCCACGCCCCTTTACACCTCTCTGCAACGCAGCTCTGTGGCGCTTTTGGAGGTATATGGTGGGCTAGTTGCACCCCAGGGACCCTCAGGATTCAAGGGGAGTTAATCCCCCGACTTAAAACGCGCCACGGGGCGCGTTTGCACAGTGGTGAAGGGAGGGGCGGGGCTTCAGGTGACATGTGTGCAAACAGGCCCCGTGGCGCGTTTTAAGATGGGGAATTAAATCCCTTCAATCCTGAGGGTCCCTGGGGGCCAACTAGCCCAACAGGTACATCCAGAAAGCGCCACAGAGCTGCGTTGCAGAGAGGTGTAAAAGGGGTGTGGCCTCTGTACATGTCTCTGCAACGCAGCCCCTGGCGCATACTGGAGGTTCCTGGTGGGCTAGTTGGCCCGTAGGGACCCTCATGATTCAAGGGGACTTAATCCCCTACTTAAAACGCGCCACGGGCGCGTTTGCACAGATGTCACCTCAGGCCCCGCCCCCTCCCTTCACCATTGTGCAAATATTCCTCTAAAATCAGCCGAAATACGAATTCTGATTTACTCACCTGCATCTTTCAGCCCAGTACTAATCCTGAAAAGTAATTTTAACCGTACTTACCAGTAACTTGAATTTCCTTCCATAGGCTAACATTGACTGGTTTCACTTGGAAATTCTTCTAAGTGTGGAGTTTTGGAACTTTAAAATATTCCTCTAAAATCAGCCGAAATACGAATTCCGATTTACTCACCTGTTATCAGGAGAGACCTCAGTGCTGTATCTTTCAGCCCAGTACTGGTCCTGAAAAGTAATTTTAACCGTACTTACCAGTAACTTGAATTTCCTTCCATAGGCTAACATTGACTGGTTTCACTTGGAAATTCTTCTAAGTGTGGAGTTTTGGAACTTTAAAATATTCCTCTAAAATCAGCCGAAATACGAATTCCGATTTACTCACCTGTTATCAGGAGAGACCTCAGTGCTGCATCTTTCAGCCCAGTACTGATCCTCAAAAGTAATTTTAACCGTACTTACCAGTAACTTGAATTTCATTCCATAGTATATAATTGCCTGCTTTTTGCTGAAAAAGTTTCTAAGTGTTGATTTTTGAAACATACAAATATTCCTCTAAAATCAGCTGAAATACGAATTCCGATTTACTCACCTGTTATACGGAGAGACCTCAGTGCTGTATCTTTCAGCCCAGTACTGGTCCTGAAAAGTAATTTTAACCGTACTTACCAGTAACTTGAATTTCCTTCCATAGGCTAACATTGACTGGTTTCACTTGGAAATTCTTCTAAGTGTGGAGTTTTGGAACTTTAAAATATTCCTCTAAAATCAGCCGAAATACGAATTCCGATTTACTCACCTGTTATCAGGAGAGACCTCAGTGCTGCATCTTTCAGCCCAGTACTGATCCTCAAAAGTAATTTTAACCGTACTTACCAGTAACTTGAATTTCCTTCCATAGGATATCATTGCCTGCTTTTTGCTGAAAAAGTTTCTAAGTGTTGATTTTTGAAACATACAAATATTCCTCTAAAATCAGCCGAAATACGAATTCCGATTTACTCACCTGTTATAAGGAGAGACCTCAGTGCTGTATATTTCAGCCCAGTACTGGTCCTGAAAAGTAATTTTAACCGTACTTACCAGTAACTTGAATTTCCTTCCATAGGCTAACATTGACTGGTTTCACTTGGAAATTCTTCTAAGTGTGGAGTTTTGGAACTTTAAAATATTCCTCTAAAATCAGCCGAAATACGAATTCCGATTTACTCACCTGTTATCAGGAGAGACCTCAGTGCTGCATCTTTCAGCCCAGTACTGATCCTCAAAAGTAATTTTAACCGTACTTACCAGTAACTTGAATTTCCTTCCATAGGATATCATTGCCTGCTTTTTGCTGAAAAAGTTTCTAAGTGTTGATTTTTGAAACATACAAATATTCCTCTAAAATCAGCCGAAATACGAATTCCGATTTACTCACCTTTTATCAGGAGAGAACCCAGTGCTGCATCTTTTAGCCCAGCACTGACCCTGAAAAGTAATTTTAACCGTACTTACCAGTAACTTATCTTTTCTTCCATAGGAATCCATTGTCTGGTTTTCAGCAGAAAAGTTTCAAAGTGTCGATTTTCACAAACTACAAATATTCCTTAAAAATCGCCTGTATGACTTAAACGCATTTTTTCAACTGTTTACAGGAGATGCACCAGTGCTGGATCCAGGATCCAACACTGAGTAAGAAAAAGTAACGATAACAGTTTTTACCTGCTAAGTGAATTTCCTTCCATAGGATAACATTGGTGATTCTATGAGGAAAAGTTTCTAAGTGTCAACTTTTAAAATACAATAATATTCCTTAAAAATCACGACTGTAACCAAAACGCTTTTACTCAACTGTTTACAGGAGATGTCCCAGGACTGAATCTAGGATCCAGTCCTGTGGTTAGAAAAGTAATCCATAAAGTAACTAATTGCATTTAACTAGAAATTCACATTGAGCTGAATGTTGCATTGTGTTTGAAAATGTGTTGCCCATTGCAACAACTGTAACTACTGTACTTAAAAGTCTATTGCCTATGTGCTAAGTATTTAAACTAAAGTAATTCATTCTGAGAAAGTATTTTTTGTAATGTAATGTATAATGTAATTACAATGTAATTTAAAAAATAAAATATGTAAAAGAAATTGTTTCTAAAAATGTAGTAAATCAGTATGAAAAAAATAATATAAAAATTAATACATTTAAAAAACCTTTGAAATTCACTGAAAAACCGTAGGTTTCAGGCACGTTATAGTTACAAATTAGCATTTAAAAAACCTTTGAAATTCACTGAAAAACTATAGGTTTCAGACACGTTATAGTTAGAAATTAGCATTTAAAAAACCTTTGAAATTCACTGAAAAAACCATAGGTTTTAGGGACAGTTATAGTTACAAATTAGCATTTAAAAAACCTTTGAAATTCACTGAAAAAACCATAGGTTTCAGATATGTTATAGTTACAAATTAGCATTTAAAAAACCTTTGAAATTCACTGAAAAAACCATAGGTTTTAGGGACAGTTATAGTTAGTTGGACATTTCACTCGTACAAAACCCGTGAAATTCCCCGTTATAGTTAGTTCAGCTAACTATAACTCGCGCCCCGCAATGCACTGCTGATGACGTCACATATTACATCACTCATGACATGGTCAGTGACATCACTGATGACATCACTGATGACATCTCAAATGACATCACTGATGACATCATCCACGTGATAATCTGATGCAGCTCCTCACACCCTAATATAACCTTTGATACACCCAATCTAAATTACAGACTGCCATTCGCAAAACTATAGACACTCCAACACCAATAACTACATACCCACTCACTGATTCTTAGGTCTACACACACACATCCACTCACTCACCCGTACAGTCACTCATACTTATGGTCACTCAGTACAGGACTATCATATGCACTCTTACTCCTATATAGACACTCAAACACCGCCACTCATCCAAAGAGGTACTCACACACCTAGTCAGTCATGCAAATAATTAAACACACTGCCATTTACTCACCTATACAGTTATACACACACCAGCTCACTTAATCATACAAATACTAGTACATTGTTGCGCTCTTATACAATCACTGATACAAGCACACACTCATCCATACAGCCACTATCACAATCACTCACTCTCGCTTATAGCTATTTATATACTCCAACACACATATATACTGGCTTTCACATATGTAGTTACTCACACATGTACCACTGGGACATACATTCACTCACTAACACACTCTTACACACACTTACCCACCCGTACAGTCTATCACAGATGCACTCTTGAAACCATCCACCCAGTGAATCACCCACTCACACATCTATGCACAGAGTCGCACACACCCCACCCACACAAACACTCAGGCACCCATACAGATACTCAGACAACCAATCAATAACTCATATAGACACTCATGTAGCTATTCACAAACCCATGCAGCCACTTACACAGCAACAGACAGACGGATACAGACATTCACCCAGTTTAGTCACTAACCCATGCATTCAGTAAGATACGTTAAATCACTCACTTATAGAGTCAGTCATGCACCTACTAAATCATCCATACAGACACTTACACACCCACTCATTCTTCAATACGTCTTTTCCTATATATATTAAAAATATTTAAACTTTACAGAAACACACAGTCACTGGATGATGTCATCAGTGATGTCATTTGAGATGTCATCAGTGATGTCATCAGTGATGTCACTGACCATGTCATGAGTGATGTAATATGTGACGTCATCAGCAGTGCATTGCGGGGCGCGAGTTATAGTTAGCTGAACTAACTATAACGGGGGAATTTCACGGGTTTTGTACGAGTGAAATGTCCAACTAACTATAACTGTCCCTAAAACCTATGGTTTTTTCAGTGAATATATATATATATATATATATATTAACTACTGGCGGTCGCCAGTAGGTAGTTATAGTAGGGACCTAGGGCTCGATTCACAAAAGTAATCTGAGACAAAATCCTAACTTTATGACTTTCGGTATTCACAAAGGGCATTTAGTAGTAGTAAAGTTAGGATTTTGTCTTAACCCCTTCGCTGCTAGGCCTTTTCCCCTCCTGTGCTAAGCCTTTTTTTGGTTATTTGGGGTAGTGCGAGCTTAGGCCCCTGTAACTTTTTGACCACATAAGGTATCCATGCCAAATTTGCGTCCTTTTTTTCCAACATCATAGGGATTCTAAAGGTACCCAGGGTTTGTGGATTCCCCTGGCGGGGACCCAGAAATTAGCCAAAATACAGCTACATTTTGTTTTTTTGGGGAAAAATGCAAAAAAAGTGCTACAGATGAAAGCGTCTGGTTTTTTCCCTGCAAATGGCATCAAAAAAGGGGTTGTGGTGCTGAAATCACCATCTTCCCAGCTTTCAGGGACAAGCAGACTTTTGTCAGAAAACCAACTTTTTTTACACAGTTTTGGCATTTTTCTGGGACATAGCCTATTTTTGCTATTTTTTGTGCTTTCAACCTCCTTCCAGTTAATGGTAGAAATGGGTATAAAAACAATAATGGATCCTGGAAGGCCATACATTTCTGAAAAGTAGATAAAATTCTGAATTCAGCAAGGGGTCATTTGTGTAGATCCTTAAAGTTTTCCCTATAGAAACTAACAGTTAAATAAAGGAAAAATTGAAAATTAGTTGGAAAAAACAGCCATTTGTGTCAACGTTTTCACCTGTAACTTCTTCTAATTATGACAGCTATTTGAAAGCAATATACCGTTATATCCGCTGGACCTTTCTGGTTGTGGGGATATATAGGACTTGTAGGTTCACCAAGAACCCGACAAACCCAGAGCCAATAACTGAGCAGCATCTTGCAATGGTTTTTTATTATGTACCGGGTATATAGCAATTATTTTGGGAAAATGTATACATGGAAAAATTGTAATGAAAGACACCTATGTATTTCTGAAATGGGAACAAAATGTAGATTTTAGAAACAGTAGATATTTGCACATTTCCGAAATTGGGAGTACCCATACTAGCATGAGAATTATAGGTCATTTTTCAAAATGACTTATTTTTTACACATTGTCTTTCATTTGGAAGGCAGAAATGCATTGAAAGTCAATAGGTAATAACAGTTGCTCTACATTCTGTGTTACCCTAAGTCTCCCGATAAAAATGGTACCTCACTTGTGTGGGTCAGCCTAGTGCCCGCGACAGGAAATGGCGCAAAACGCAACGTGGTCACACCTCAATTTCGCAGTCAAAAATGACTCTTTTTTGGCAAAGTGCTTAGCTGTAGTTTTTGAACCCTAGCTCTGCCGGCACCTAGGGAAACCTAGCAAACCTATACATTTTTGAAAACTAGACACCCAGGGGAATCCAGGATGGGGTGACTTGACTGCCTCCCACCAGGTTCTGTTACCCAGAATCCCTTGCAAACCTAAACAATTGTCCAAAAACACATTTTCCTCACATTTCTGTGGTGGAAAGTTCTGGAATCTGCATGGATCCACAAATTTCCACCCACCTCGCATTCCCCAAAGTCTTCCGAGAAAAATGGTACCTCACTTGTGTGGGTCAGCCTAGTGCCCGCGACAGGAAACGGCGCAAAACGCAACGTGGTCACACCTCAATTTTGCAGTGAAAAATGACTCTTTTTTGGCACAGTGCCTAACTGTAGGTTTTGAACCCTAGCTCTGCCGGCACCTAGGGAAACCTAGCAAACCTATACATTTTTGAAAACTAGACACCCAGGGGAATCCAGTATGGGGTGATTTGACTGCCTCCCACCAGGTTCTGTTACCCAGAATCCCTTGCAAACCTAAAACATTGTAAAAAAAAACACATTTTCCCCATATTTCTGCGGTGGAAAGTTCTGGAATCTGCATGAATCCACAAATTTCCACCCACCCCACGTTCCCCAAAGTCTTCCGAGAAAAATGGTACCTCACTTGTGTGGGTCAGCCTAGTGCCCGCGACAGGAAACGGCGCAAAACGCAACGTGGTCACACCTCAATTTCGCAGTGAAAAATGACTCTTTTTTGGCAAAGTGCTTAGCTGTAGTTTTTGAACCCTAGCTCTGCCGGCACCTAGGGAAACCTAGCAAACCTATACATTTTTGAAAACTAGACACCCAGGGGAATCCAGGATGGGGTGACTTGACTGCCTCCCACCAGGTTCTGTTACCCAGAATCCCTTGCAAACCTAAATAATTGTCAAAACAAACCCATTTTCCCCACATTTCTGTGGTGGAAAGTTCTGGAAGCTGCGTGGATCCACAAATTTCAACCCACCCCGCGTTCCCCAAAGTCTTCCGAGAAAAATGGTATCTCACTTGTGTGGGTCAGCCTAGTGCCCGCGACAGGAAACGGCGCAAAACGCAACATGGTCACCCCTCAATTTCGCAGTGAAAAATGGCTCTTTTTTGGCAAAGTGCCTAGCTGTAGTTTTTGAACCCTAGCACTGCCGGAACCTAGGGAAACCTAGCAAACCTATACATTTTTGAAAACTAGACACCCAGGGGAATCCAGGATGGGGTGACTTGACTGCCTCCCACCAGGTTCTGTTACCCAGAATCCCTTGCAAACCTAAACAATTGTCAAAAAAAACACATTTTCCCCACATTTCTGTGGTGGAAAGTTCTGGAATCTGCGTGGATCCACAAATTTCCACCCACCCCGCGTTCCCCAAAGTCTTCTGAGAAAATTGGTACCTCACTTGTGTGGGTCAGCCTAGTGCCTGCGACAGGAAACGGCGCAAAACGCAACATGGTCACACCTCAATTTCGCAGTGAAAAATGGCTCTTTTTTGGCAAAGTGCCTAGCTGTAGTTTTTGAACCCTAGCACTGCCGGCACCTAGGGAAACCTAGCAAACCTATACATTTTTGAAAACTAGACACCCAGGGGAATCCAGGATGGGGTGACTTGACTGCCTCCCACCAGGTTCTGTTACCCAGAATCCCTTGCAAACCTAAAAATTGTCCAAAAACACATTTTCCCCACATTTCTGTGGTGGAAAGTTCTGGAATCTGCGTGGATCCACAAATTTCCACCCACCCCACGTTCCCCAAAGTCTTCCGAGAAAAATGGTACCTCACTTGTGTGGGTCAGCCTAGTGCCTGCGACAGGAAACGGCGCAAAACGCAACATGGTCACACCTCAATTTCGCAGTGAAAAATGGCTCTATTTTGGCAAAGTGCCTAGCTGTAGTTTTTGAACCCTAGCACTGCCGGCACCTAGGGAAACCTAGTAAACCTATACATTTTTGAAAACTAGACACCCAGGGGAATCCAGGATGGGGTGACTTGACTGCCTTCCACCAGGTTCTGTTACCCAGAATCCCTTGCAAACCTAAAAAATTATCCAAAAAAACACATTTTCCCCACATTTCTGTGGTGGAAAGTTCTGGAAT
This sequence comes from Calotriton arnoldi, assembly GCA_963921515.1. NCBI lineage: Eukaryota > Metazoa > Chordata > Amphibia > Caudata > Salamandridae > Calotriton > Calotriton arnoldi. The sequence goes on along the minus strand of CAWUFW010005618.1, from coordinate 1,192,136 downwards.
CTGCGTGGATCCACAAATTTCCTCCCACCCAGCGTTCCCCCAGGTCTCCCGATAAAAATGGTACCTCACTTGCATGGGTGGGTGAAGGACCCGCGACAGGCAAGGGCCCAAAACCTATTGAGGCGACATCAAAATTACCTATCACAAACCAACCTGGTTTTGCATGGGGGGTCCCATGAGTTTTTGGCCCGGGGCTCGGCAGCCATCTAGGGAAACCTACCAAGCCCACGCATTTCTGGAAAGTAGACACCCGGGGATGCCAGCGAGGTATGGCTTGCATGGGTCCCCCATCATTCTCCTACACAGAATCCCCTGCAAACCTCAAATTTTTGCCGAAAAATGCACTTTTTTCTCAAATTTCTGTGTGGGAAAGTTCTGGAATGTGCGTGGATCCACAAATTTCCTCCCACCCAGCGTTCCCCCAGGTCTCCCGATAAAAATGGTACCTCACTTGTGTGGGTAGGCATAGTGGCTGCAACAGGAAATGGCCCAAATCGTACTGTGGAGACTTCAAAATTACCTACAGCAAAACTACCTGGTTTTGGGGGGGGGCACCTGAGATTTTGGCCCCGGGCTCGGCGGCCATCTTGGGAAAGTACCAAACCCAAACATTTCTGAAAACTAGACACCCTGGGGAGTCCAATGAGGTATGGCTTGCGGTGGATCCCCCAACGTTTTCCTACCCAGAATGCCATGCAAACCTCAAATTTAGCTGAAAAAAACCACATTTTCCACATATTTTTGTGTGGAATCACCGTGCCGGCACAAATTTCCTACCACCCAGCGTTCCCCTTGTTCTCCCGACTAAAATGATACCTCACTTGTGTAGGTGGGCTAAAGGCCTGTGGCTAGGAAGAGCCCAAAACATAGGGATTTATAGTATAGCACCGAGAATTCTAAGCGCTACATTTTTTTAAAAATACGTTTTTAGCCAATTCTGCTTTGGACACCCACACAAGTGAGGTATCATTTTACTCGGGAGAACAAGGGGAACGCTGGGTGGTACTGAATTAACGAGAGTCCTCGCCACGAGAGGAGCACTAGAGGGACCGCACACGGACCTTGCTCACTGTTTGAATACTCTGGACCTTACTGAATTAACTCTTACTCTAGAACGCTTACCAATAAGTATAGTGGATCTCGCTGTATATCTCTACCGAAGATCTAGTCGACACTCCTGGACCACTTTATGTACTATCAACACGCTTATCATAATACTTTGGGGTCCCTTCTTCCAACTGCATCTCACCCTTGGCAATCCATTCTGTGGAGTCTTATTACGCTCAACCTGTAGAAAACTGTCCTGAAGAAGGTGTTTATCTTACGTACTCACCGAAACGCTGCGTCGACAACTGTTTTCTTAAAATTACGGACTTTTTATGAAATGTTCCTATGACAATTGTTTTCTTAAATTAACGGACTTTTTATGAAATGTGTTTATGATCACTATTTGTCTAATATTGTGTATGATAATTGTTTTCCTAAAATTACGGATCCTTTATGAAATGTTTTTTATGACTACTACATGCTCAATATTATGTATTTTTAATGTAATGTTTTTATGCTATTGTTTTTAAAATATTGCAAGTGAATAAATATCCTATGCAAACCCTCTCTTATGGTATTTGATGTTATGTTGTGACTTCATAGTATTGTATAATTGTTATGTCCTCCATTATTGCTAGTTTTTTAACCACCAACATTAGTTTAACTTGTGATTGATTTTTCACTACTGTTAGGGACCCTTATGTTTTATTTAGAGAGACTAAAAAGACAAAGATTCCTGCACAGCCATCTATTCCTCAAACACACACACATACTGGTTGGATTTGGCACGAGGGCGAGTGATGGTTCAGTATATATAATTTTTATTAACAAGAGATTTCACAAAAATGAAATGCACTGTCAATAATTAAATGGACAAAAAACCGAACCAGTGACTCGCAGCTCGTGAGCTGTAAAGCCACGTCAAGGCCCCAACCGCTTTACAGGCCATTCACACACCTTTCATACGTGATACACACAAGACCATTCACACCACCAGGCACAAAACCAACACATCACAACATTCACAAAAAGGGACAAGGTACACCCTGCTTCAGAAAGACAAAAAAGACAAATATTACTGCACAGCCATCTAATCCTCAAGCACACACACATACTGGTTGGATTTGGCACGAGGGTGAGTGATGGTTCAGTATATACAATTGTATTAGCAAGTGATTTCACAAAAATGAAATGCACTGTTAATAATTGAAAGGACGAGAAACTGAACCATTGACTCACAGCTCGTGAGCTGTAAAGCCACGACAAGGCACCAACCTCTTTACAGGCCATTCATACACCTTTCATACGTGTGACACATACAAAACATTCACACCACCAGCCGCGGGCCCATCACATTACAACACTCACACCCGCAGACAGCGCCATTCAAGGGCCCATCATTTTCACACGCCCACATTCCTGACACAGCAACTACACAAACTGATGGTTTGCGTGGAGTGGCGCTCAGCTAGCAGTGTGTGTAGTGACCAGCAGCAAGTCACTACTCGCACACCGCCAGCCGAGCGCCAGCCCATGCACACCACCAGCCAACCGCCAGCCCATGCACACCGCCAGCCAACCACCAGTCCACGCACACCGCCAGCCAAGCGCCAGTCCAGGCACACCGCCAGCCAAGCGCCAGTCCACGCACACTGCCAGCCAAGCGCCAGTCCACGCAGACCGCCAGCCAAGCGCCAGTCCACGCACACCGCCAGCCAAGCGGCACTCCACGCACACCGCCAGCCAACCGCCAGTCCACGCACACCGCCAGCCAAGCACCAGTCCAGGCACACCGCCAGCCAAGCGCCAGCCTACACACACCGCCATCACATTTAGGATTTTTTTATACAAAAAAAAACCACAAACAAATTGCAAATAGATACAAATCTACTAACACAAAATCTGAAACTAAATACATTGCACTAATGCCAACCTTGAAACAGAATAAAATTTTTTACACAATACAGACCAGGCAGTTCACTTTACCACTCATGGATGCTCCCAAAAATTCTTTTGCGTGTGGTACGCTCTAAAACAAGCAGGCACCCACAGCCCAGGGTTAGAAGGACCCTCGGGGCAGAAAAGACGAGTCTCCTTCCGCAAACCTCTTCGCCAACAGACTCTACATCTCCTAGTGGGAAAGTCTTTTGAAGATGTGGGAGGAATGTAATCAGGAAAGTGGCGATCTTTCAATCAAGCCACATCCTCCACCACTCCAACTCTAGGAACACTTGCCTGTTCCACTAAAACAAGGCTGCCTATTACAGACTCTTGAAACTTAGCAAAAGTCATCTTTGACTCAGGACAAGAATCCTTGAACACAACAAAAGCATTAAAGGTTGCCAAGTGGAAAAGATGGATAGCCAACTTCTTATACCAAATGTAAGCCTTACGAAGAGCAGTGTAAGGTTCCAACCTCTGATCTACTCTGTCAACACCACCCATGTGCCTATTATAGTCTAAAATGCACACAGGTTTGCGCACTTCAGCAACCTGACCCCAAACAGTCACAGGTGCAGTGCTTTCATCATGGATGGTAGTCAGCATGTGGACATCTCTCCTGTCTGAAAACTTCACAGCTAGAAGCTCCTCGCAACGCAACGCACTGCACTGTCCCCGCACAAGCTTTTGACAAACAAGTTCTTTTGGGAAACCTTTATGGTTACAGCGGATTGTGCCACAAGCAACAGTGCCCACTTTGGCCAATTCCCTGAACAACCGCACACCAGTGTAGACGTTATCTACATATAAATGGTGGCCTTTGTTAAATAATCCTCTACCAAGCTCCCACACAATTTTCTCAGTCACTCCAAAAGTGGACGGACAACCAGGGGGGTAATGTTGGATTCCTTACCGGTGTACACCCTGAAATTAGAGACATATCCAGTCCCACTGTCACACAGCATATACAGCTTAATTCCATAGCGTGCCCTCTTACTAGGAATGTATTGCCTAAAAACCAAGCGCCCCTTGAACAACACCAAAGACTCATCCACTGCTATTTCTTTTCCTGGAGCATAGATCTCAGAAAATCGATCAACGAAGTGATCAAGGACAGGCCGAATCTTAAAAAGACGGTCACAATCAGGGTGATCTCGTGGCAACGCTAAACCATTATCGACAAAATGCAGCATCCGAAGCAGAAGCAGATACCTATCACGACTCATGACTGCCGGAAATATATCCGTTGCCATCAAGGGAATAGTAGACCAATATGAAGACATTGATGGCTTCCTTAGCAAGCCCATCAAAAAAGTTAATCCCAAGAACTTCTTCATCTCTGCAAGATTTGTGGGAGTCCACCGGGTAGCTCTAGAATAGGGCTTAAGGCTGGCACTGTTGTCCCTCAAAAACTGTTCGGCATACAAATTAGTCTGCTCAACAATCTCTGCCAAAAACACATCGTCCATAAACAACTGAAAAAAATGTATCGGCAAAAAGTTCTCAGTATTCACTATACACCCTGGAACACCAGTAAAGTCTGGCAATGCCGGCTGCACCATGCCAGGGGCAACCCAGAGGTCAGCACTTTCAACGGGAAGCCTTGCAGCCCCAGCCTGCAGCCCAGATGCCTCTTGCCACACTACACCAACGGGAAGCCTTGCAGCCCCAGATGCCTCTTGCCTCACTACACCAACGGGAAGCCTTGCAGCCCCAGATGCCTCTTGCCGCACTACAGCAATGTGAAGCCTTGCAGCTGCACGCTGCAGCCCAGATGCCTCTTGCCGCACTATCGGCACATCAATGTCCTCTTCTAACACAGGCACTTCATCCGCACTGAGAGAAGCTTCATCATCCGATGATTCCATGTGGAGAGAAAACTCACTGCCTGAATCATCCCCTCCCACCTCTGCCTCAGAATCAGAGTCAGTCTCTGAACCACGGTCAGAGGAACACTCAAAAAGCATACCAACAACCTGCTGAGCAGTAATCCTGTGGCTAGCCATTATCCTTACTAAGAAAGGAGACTGCACAAACAAGTCAACAACAACCAACACTGTGCAAAATAAGTAGTAAACAAAGTGTGGCTTTAGCACAAAGATCTATATACTCAAAAACAATATAACTCTTACCAAAGATAGCTACACTCACCAGCACCTACTCTGCAGAGACACAGCAAAAATCAACGATATCCCACTAGAAAGAAAAACAAAACCAATTACTCATAAGACAACAAAGTACACATCAAGCACTAATGCAAAAAGATTTTGACACTCAAAACACAGAAGCCAAACATACTGCTATTACTACACCATTTGCAAAAAACACATTCATGTAGGGAAATTAATCTAATTTACAATAAATAGTACGAAATAAATTTGGTTACCAAGCACATGCAACAACAGAAGCTGCAAAACCAGCAGTAACAAAACCGCAACCTGGAACAGTGTAAACAGCAAAAGCCTTGAACTAGAATAAAATAGAGAAATAAAAAAATTACTATTACATTTCACAAACAATATGACAATTAAAATTATAACACACAATGTCGCTACCCAAATGATCATTCGGCCACATGGGCCTTCAAATAGGGCTGAGAAAAATGGGGATTAGGTGAGGTTTTCCACCAAGCCACTCTATCTCCCAGGTGGGGCAGAAAACAGACAGATATTTGTCGCCCCCTGGAAAAAAAAATAGATCCCTGGTGCCTACTGGGGATTTCTGCCCCTCCCACCCGGGGGCAGTAAGGACAAAAAAGACCGACTGCCACCAAGGGGGCGGGCAGAAAAACATCAACAAAAAATGCTCCCTTTGGTCGCTTCCATGTACATTTAAATGCCCCCAAATGGAAACCCTGGTGGCGTTTTCTGCCCCCCCTGGGGGCAAAACAGCCGAAAAGACAGGCCGATTTGCCCCCGGGGGGGCAGAAAAACATTCCTAATTACATGACCCTCTAGGAAGCGACCCTTGCCCAAGGGGTCTCTTCCATAAAAAATAATGGCCCCCAAAGTAATCCCTGGTGCCTAGTGGTGTTTTCTGCCCCCCCCCGGGGGCAAAACGGATGAAAAATGGGCCGATTTGCCCCCAGGGGGGCAGAAAGACATTCCTAAATAAATGTCCTCAAGGAAGCGACCCTTGCCCAAGGGGTCGCTTCCATACACAAAAAAATGGCCCCCAAAGTAATCCCTGGTGCCTAGTGGCGTTTTCTGCCCCCTGGGGCAAAACGGCCGAAAAAGGGCCGATTTGCCCCCAGGGGGGGCAGAAAGACATTCCAAAATAAATGCCCCCAAGGAAGCGACCCTTGCCCAAGGGGTCGCTTGCATACACAAAAACATGGCCCCCAAAGTAATCCCTGGTGCCTAGTGGCGTTTTCTGCCCCCCTGGGGGCAAAACGGCCAAAAAAACGGGCTGATTAGCCCCCAGGGGGGCAGAAAGACATTTCAAAATAAATTACCCCCAAGGAAGCGACCCTTGCCCAAGGGGTCGCTTCCATTACGCATGTAAACAAATCCCTTGTGCTAGTGGGGGCATTTCCGCTGCACGATCACGACGCTGTGCGTGATCGTGAAGCAGAAATGCCCTGCAAAGAGACATCAGGGGAGAGGAAAATCTCTTTCCTCTCACCTGATGCCTCTATGCATTCCCTAAACCCCCCCAGGAACGAGGAAACCTACCTTGTTCCTCGACGCTCAGGAAGCAAATGGCTTCCCGAGCGACTGGGACTTCCTGATGACGTCAGCGAGCGCTGTGCGCGCTGACGTCATGGGATTCCCATGGGGGTCGGGGTGGCAGCGGAAACTCTTCCGCTGCCATCCCCTTGTGGGAGCAAAATTGGACACCCGTGGGGGGGAGCGCCAGCGCTTCCCCCGTGGGTGGGTCCCATGACGAGCTGGACTCGTCATGAGCACACGTCCACTGTGTGCCATGACGAGTCCAACTCGTCATAAGCATGGAAAGGGTTAAGTTTGTCTTAAGTTTTGGTCTTAAGACAAAATCCTAACTTAAGTTTAACTTAAGACCAGAACTTAAGACAAACTTAAGACAAAATCCTAACATTACTACTACTAAATGCCTTTTGTGAATACCGAAAGTCGTAAAGTTAGGATTTTGTCTCAGATTACTTTTGTGAATCGGGCCGTGTGTTTCCATAGGAAAAGCATTTTTTGATTTGCCAATATCGTTGGCGGCGTTTGACGAATCTTCGTGAAATTTTCAAAAACAATGGGGTGCTCCGATCAGCTCCTGTCTTGAAAGTTTCAAGCTGATTCGTCAAGCAGGGGCCGAGAAAAAAGGGGGGTCCCAAAACACATTTTATCCATGTTAATTTCCATAGGAACTTTTGTCGCGGCTACAGCCCGAACTGCTGAACTGAATTACACCAAATTTGGCAGAGAGGTAGCTCTTGGTCCAGAGTGCACTCTTTGCTTTAAATGGCGTTAATCTGTTCAGTAGTTCCAGAGAAATTTAAAAATTAAAAATATCGATATCTGGTGACCGAGGAGGCCTCCCGATCATGAGCTTCATTCTGATTGGCTGTCAACACTTCAAACCAAGAAGTGTTGGCAGCCATCTTGTGACTCGGTAAAACCTCCCCGGGTCTTGAAAAAAAATGCGTAGGGGGCTCCAACCCCCCATGCTACCCCAGGGACCGCCACCATCCCGGGGCTTCAATGTATTTGAGGCGTGGGGGCCTCGTGGGCCCCCCAAGCCCCAGGGACCGCCACCTCCCTGGGGCTTAAATTTAAATAAATTAGTGTGGGGGGGCTACTGCCCCCCACACTGCCCCGGGGACCACAACCTCCCCTGGGCACTAATTAAGAGAATGCGGGGGTCCGTTGCGGACCCCCGGCCCCGGGGACCATCACCTCCCTATGTAAATGTTGGGAAGGGGGCCGCGCAGCCCCCCTCCTGGAGCCCTCTTTGGCCCTGGGGACAGCCACCCCCCAGGGCCGGCTCCAGCAATGTCCTGGGGTGCCCACCTTGGGACATTGCAAATTGCAATGGCAGGGCGGGAGCATGGCTCCCACCCTGTCATTGCAAACTATGCTTTGCTCCATGGAAGCGAGAGCAGAAAACCTGCTCTCGCTTCCATGAAGCGAAGAAGATTGCTTTTGGACAAGGGAAGCTGCATGTCAGCAGCTCCCCTTGTCTAAAAGCAATGCCGGCTCCCGCAGGAGGTGGGGAGCTAACTGGGACCGCGGGGGCATTGGGGCTCCCCCTGCGGTCCTCATCAAAGTGGCCGGGCCCCGGGGATGGGGTCCCCGGGCAAGAAGTGGCCCGGGAGAGGGGCCCTCCCTTTTAATTTTTTTTTTTGCTTAAAAAACGGAAGGCCGGCCCCGGGGGATGGGGTCCCCTGGGCCATAATTGGCCTGAGGAGGGGGGCCCCCTCTAAAATTACAAATTAAAAATAAAGGCTGGCCAGGCCCCTGGGGATGGGGTCCCTGGGGCCAGAAGCGGCCCAGGGAAGGGGGGCCACGTGGCCCCCCTCCCGTAATTAAAAAAAAAACGAGGCCAGGCCCCGGGGGATGGGGTCCCCGGGGCCAATAGTGGCCCATGGAAGGGGGGCCACACAGCCCCCCTCCTGAATTAATAATTAAAAAAAACGAGGCCATGCCCCGGGGGATGGGGTCCCCTTTCTGTGTTTTTTTTTTTTAATGGGTCAGGCACTGGGGTAAATGGGGTACCCAGGGCCCACAAAATATTAAGAGAAGGGGGCCACACAGCCCCCTTCTAACAAAAAACAAAAAAAAGAAAAGTCTGCATCTCGCCGGAGGCCCCGCTCCCTCCCTGCACCACTGTGCAAACACGCCTCCTGGCGCGTTATAAGTAGGGAGATTAAGTCCCCTTGAATCCTGAGGGTCCCTGGGGGCCAACTAGCCCACCAGGTACCTCCAGTAAGCCCCACACAGTGGGATTGCTGAGATTTGGTCTGAGGCCACACCCCTTTTTACACCACTCTGCAAACGCGCCTCTTGGCGTACTGCTGATGGGGCAATGAGGTCCTCTTCTGTCCTGAGGACCTCAGGACTAAAGTGGACTTCATCCCCCGAGCAGCAGTGCGCCAGGAGGCACGTTTGCATAGTGGTGTAAAAAGGGGGCGTGGCCTTGGAACACTCACAGCAATTAAGCAGTGTGGGGCTTACTAGTGATAACAGGAGGGCTAGTTGGCCCCCAGGAACCCTCAGGAGGCAGGGGGACTTCATCCCCCAACCAAGAGTGCTCCAGGAGTTACGTTTGCAGAGTAGTGGAGAAAGGGGGGGTGGCCTGTGTCCACCTCTCAGCAATCCCACTAGCTGGGGCTTACTGGAGGTGTCAGGTAGGCTACTTGGCCCCTAAGGACCCCCAGCAATGAAGGGGACTTTAATCCCCATCCAAGAGCGCGCCAGGGAGCGCATTTGCAGAGTGGTGGGCAAAGGGTGCGTTGCCCTCTATGAGAACTTAGCAATCATGCTGTGTGGGACTTACTGGAGGTAATAGAGAGGGTAGTTGGCCCTCAAGGATGTCCTTGGGGGCCAACTACCCTCCTGTTACCTTCAGTAAGTCCCATTCAGTGGGATTGCTAGGAAGTCTAAAGAGGCCATGCCCCCTTTCTCCACCACTCTGCAAATGTGCCTCCTGCACACTACTGGTTGGGGGATGAAGTCCACTTTACTCCTGAGGGACTTTGGGGGCCAAGAAGCCTTCCTGGTACCTCCTGTAAGTCCTACGCAGCAGAATTCCTGAGTGCTGGTAAGTGGCCCAGTCCCCTTTCTCCACCTCTCTGCAAACGCGACTACTAGTTAAAGAAGCATTTGGAATGTAATAGGTCTCACATTTGTGAAAGTTATGGCTATTGGTGTTGTAAATGTACAAGTTTTTTACTAATGTTTTTTGTTGTGGAGTGGATGTACGTTGTGTGTAGTGGAATTATGCGGTATGTTGTGCAGTGAAATTATGTGGATAGAAAGTATGTGGTATTTAGTGTATAGGAATTATGTAGAGTGAGATTATGTGTTATGGAGAGCAATTATGTGGTATGGCAGTCTGTGTTGTGAACTGGTAACCTCAGGTTTAGTCTTCCTCGTTTCCATAGAAGCTAAACTATAAACTCAATGAGACAAAAAAAAGAAGGAACCACTGAGGAGCACTTCTGGACCTAGTCGGAGGTATGAGCAGGGCCACTGGAATTATGAGACTGTTCGGCTGCACCGATTTTCGTATAATTAGACATTTTCCGCATTTGCCACATAATCTATCATCTGCTGCACAATCTGCAGATTTGAACAAAAAAAACCTTCTTTCTAGCTCAAACGGCTCAAACGTTACCAAAAATGCAGCGACAAGTGTTACAGCGTGGTGGAAGGCCCTTTGCAAACCTGGAATGTTTATCTGTTACTTATTGCTAAATGTGGGTGTTAAATTGGTACTAATGGTGCGCAACCCACTCTTGCTTCTTTCTGTGCCTCTCTTGCCTCTTTCTGCATTTCTCTTGCTTCTTTGTCCACCTTTCTTCCTTTTTCTGCACTTCTCTTGCCTCTTTCTGCACATCTCTTCCACTTTCTGTACCTCCCTTCTTTCTGCACCTTTCTTGCTTCTTTCTGCACCTCTCTTCCTTCTTTCTTTTGCACCTCTCTTGTATCTTTCTGCTCCACTGTTGCTTCTTTCTGCACCCCTCTTGCCTCTTTCTGCACACCTCTTCTGTCTTTCTCTACCTCTCTTGCCTCTTTCTGCGCCCCGTTCCCTCTTTCTGCATCTCTCCTGCCTCTTTCTGCACCTCTGTTGGTTCTTTCTGCACTCCTCTTGCCTCTTTCTGCACCTGTGTTGCTTCTTTCTGCACCCCTGTTCCCTCTTTCTGCACCTCTCCTGCCTGTTTCTGCACCTCTCTTGCCTCTTTCTGTACTTCTCTTGCTTCTTTCTGCACCTCTGTTGCTTCTTTCTGCACCCCTCTTGCCTCTTTCTGTACCCCTCTTCCTTCTTTCTGCACATATCTTCCCTCTTTCTGAACTTCTCTTCCCTCTTTCTGCACCCCTCTTGCCTCTTTCTGTTCCTCACTTGCCTCTTTCTGCAAATCTCTTTCCTCTTTCTGCACCTCTCTTGCCTCCTTCTGCAACTCTCTTGTATCTTTCATCACTTTTCTTGCCTCTTTCTGCACCCCGTTCCCTCTTTCTGCACCTCTCTTGCTTGTTTCTGTACCTCTCTTGCCTCTTTCTGCACCTCTCTGTCCTCTTTCTGCATCCCTGTTGGTTCTTTCTGCACTTCTATTGCCTCTTTCTGCACCCCTCTTGCCTCATTCTGTACCTCTGGTGCTTCTTTCTGCACTTCTCTTGCCTCTTTCTACACCCCTCTTGCCTCTTTCTGCACCCATTTTGCTTCTTTCTGCACTTCTCTTGCTTCTTTCTGTACCTCTTGTGTTTCTTTCTGCACCCCTGTTGCCTCTTTCTGCACCCCTCTTCCATCTTTCTACACCCCTCCACCCTCTTTCTACACCCCTCCGCCCACTTTCTGTACCTCTCTTGCCTCTTTCTGCACCTCTGTTGCTTCTTTCTACACCCCTCTTGCGTCTTTCTGCACCCCTCTTCCCTCTTTCTTCACCTCTCTTGCCTCCTTCTGCACCTCTCTTGCCTATTTCTATAGTTCTCTTGCCTCTTTCTGCACTTCTGTTGCTTCTTTCAGCACTTCTCTTGCCTCTTTCAGCACCCCTCTTGCCTCTGTCTGCACCAATGTTGGTTCTTTCTGCAGTTCTCTTGCCTCTTTCTGCCCTTTCTTGCCTTTTTCTGTGCATCTCTTGCCTCTTTCTGCTCTTCTCTTGCCTCTTTCTGCACTTCTCTTGCTTCTTTCTGTGCTTCTCTTGCTTCTTTCTGCACTTCTCCGGCCTCTTTCTGCACCTCTATTGCCTCTTTCTGCACCTATGTTGCTTCTTTCTGCAGCCCTGTTCCCTCTTTCTGCACCTCTCCTGCCTGTTTCTGTACCTCTCTTGAATCTTTCTGTACTTCTCTTCCCTCTTTCTGCACCTCTGTTGCTTCTTTCTGCATCCCTCTTGCCTCTTTCTATTCCCCTGGTCCCTCTTTCTGCACATCTCTTCCCTCTTTCTGCACTTCTCTTCCCTCTTTCTGCACCCCTCTTGTCTCTTTCTGTGCATCACTTGCCTCTTTCTGCACCTCTTTTGCCTTTTGCTGCACCTGTCTTGCTTCTTTCTGCATCTCATTTGCCTCTTTCTGCACTTCTCTTCCTTTTTCTGCATCTTTCTTGTTTCTTTCTGCAACTCTCTTGTCTGTTTTATCACTTCTCTTCCCTCTTTCTGCACTTCTCTTCCCTCTTTCTGCACCCCTCTTGCCTCTGTCTGCACCTCGCTTGCCTCTTTCTCCACCTCTAATGCCTCTTTCTGCACCTGTCTTGCTTCTTTCTGCACTTCTCTTCCTTTTTTCTGCGCCTTTCTTGTTTCTTTCTGCAACTCTATTGTCTGTTTCATCACTTCTCTTGCTTCTTTCTGTACCTCTGTTACTTCTTTCAGCGCTTCTCTTGCCTCTTTATGCACTTCTTTTGCTGTTTCTGCAACTCTCTTGTATCTTTCATCACTTCTCTTGCTTCTTTCTGCACCTCTGTTGCTTCTTTCTGCACCCCTCTTCCCTCTTTCTGCACCCCTCTTCTCTCTTTCTGCACCTCTCTTGCCTCTTTCTGCATCCCTGTTCCCTCTTTCTGCACCTCTCTTGCCTGTTTCTGTACCTCACTTGCCTCTTTCTGCACCTCTCTTTCCTCTTTCTGCACCTCTGTTGTTCTTTCTGCACTTCTCTTGCCTCTTTCTGCACCCCCTTGCCTCTTTCTTCACCTCTGTTGCTTCTTTCTGTACTTCTCATGCTTCTTTCTGTACCCCTCTTTCTGCACCCATTTTGCTTCTTTCTGTACTTCTCTTGCTTCTTTCTGAACCTCTCTTGCTTCTTTCTGCACCCCTGTTGCCTTCTTTCTGCACCCCTCTTCCCTCTTTCTGCACCCCTCTTCCCTCTTTCTGCACCCCTCCTCCCACTTTCTGTACCTCTCTTGCCTCTTTCTGCACTTCTCTTGCTTCTTTCTACATTTCTGTTGATTGTTTCTGGACTTCTCTTGCCTCTTTCTGCACCTTTCTTGCTTCTTTCTGTACCCCTCGTGCGTCTTTCTGCACCACTCTTCCCTCCTTCTGCACCTCCCTTGCCTCCTTCTGCACCTCTCTTGTCTCTTTCTGCACTTCTCTTGCCTGTTTCAACTTCCCTCTTGCCTCTGTCTGCACCAATGTTGGTTCTTTCTGCAGCTCGCTTGCCTCTGCTACTTTTCTTCTTTAAATTGGATTAAGAAAAGTATACAGAAATTAATGTTTTGCGACAAATAGATTGGGGTGTGTGTGGTGTGTGTGTGACACACCCCACCCACCCAACACAGGTACACAAAAGTGTTTCTTTGTAACAAGCTTTTCGGCGAGTTCGTCTTTCGACACAATATCGCTATTTTTGGTTGTTTTGTTGATTTACAATGTATGTGTATGTAAAGTTAATGTAAATTAAGGGTGGGTGGCGGGGGCAAACTCCATCACTCGGCGGAATCTGAGTTTTTTGCCGAACTCCGCCTCCCAGTAGAACGCGGAGTTGGCAAAACTCCACAAACTCCGCTGGCGGAGCGGAGTTCGCCGCCCACCCTTAGTATGTATGCATGTCTATGCTTTTACCTAGTGACAGCACATTTGCATAGTGGTGTAAAAAGGGGGAGTAGCCTCGGAACACTCTCAGCAATCCAGCTGTGTGGGGCTTACTAGTGATAACAGGAGGGCTAGTTGGCCCCCAGGAACCCTCAGGAGGCAAGGGGACTTCATCCCCCTACCAAGTGCGAGCTAGGAGTTATGTTGGCAGAGTAGTGGAGAAAGGGGCAGTGGCCTGTGTCCACCTCTCAGTAATCCCACTATCTGGGGCTTACTGGAGGTGTCAGGTAGGCTAATTGGCCCCTACGTACCCCCAGCAATGAAGGGGACTTAAATCCCCATCCAAAAGCGCGCCAGGGAGCGCATTTGCAGAGTGGTGGGCAAAGGGTGTGTGGCCCTCTATGAGAACTTAGCAATCATGCTGTGTGGGACTTACTGGAGGTAATAGAAAGGGGTAGTTGGCCCCCAAGGATGTCCTTGGGGGCCAACTACCCCTCCTGTTACCTGCAGTAAGTCCCATTCAGTGGGATTGCTAGGAAGTCTAAAGAGGCCACGCCCCCCTTTCTCCACCACTCTGCAAACGTGCCTCCTGCACACTACTGGTTGGGGGATGAAGTCCACTTTACTCCTGAGGGACTTTGGGGGCCAAGAAGCCTTCCTGGTACCTCCTGCAAGTCCTACGCAGCAGAATTCCTGAGTGCTGGTCGGTGGCCCAGTCCCCTTTTTCCACCACTCTGCAAACGTGACTATAGTTAAAGAAGCATTTGGAATGTAATAGTTCTCGCATTTGTGAAAGTTACGGCTATTGGTGTTGTAAATGTAAAAGTTTTTTACTAATGTTTTTTGTTGTGGAGTGGATGTACGTTGTGTGTAGTGGAATTATGTGGTATGTTGTGCAGTGAAATTATGTGGATAGAAAGTATGTGGTATTTAGTGTATAGGAATTATGTAGAGTGAGATTATGTGTTATGGAGAGTAATTATGTGGTATGGTAGTCTGTGTTTTGGAGTGGTAACCTCAGGTTTAGTCTTCCTCGCTTCCATGGAAGCTAAACTATAAACTCAATGAGACAAAAAAAAGAAGGAACCACTGAGGAGCACTTCTGGACCTAGTCGGAGGTATGAGCAGGGCACCTGGAATTATGCGACTGTTAGGCTGCACCGATTTTCGCATAATTAGACATTTTCCGCATTTGCCACATAATCTATCATCTGCTGCACAATCTGCAGATTTGAACAAAAAATCCTTGTTTCTAGCTCAAACGTCTCAAATGTTACCAAAAATGCAGCGACAAGTGTTACAGCGTGGTGGAAGGCCCTTTGCAAACTTGGAATGTTCACCTGTTACTTATTGCTAAATGTGGGTGTTAAATTGGTACTAATGGTGCGCAAACCACTCTTGCTTCTTTCTGCGCCTCTCTTGCCTCTTTCTGCACCCCTCTTCTGTCTTTCTGTACCTCTCTTGCCTCTTTCTGCACCCCTGTTCCCTCTTTCTGCATCTCTCCTGCCTCTTTCTGCACCTCTGTTGGTTCTTTCTGCACTCCTCTTGCCTCTTTCTGCACCTGTGTTGCTTCTTTCTGCACCCCTGTTCCCTCTTTCTGTACCTCTCCTGTCTGTTTCTGCACCTCTCTTGCCTCTATCTGTACTTCTCTTGCCTCTTTCTGCACCTCTGTTGCTTCTATCTGCACCCCTCTTGCCTCTTTCTGCACCCATTTTGCTTCTTTCTGCACTTCTCTTGCTTCTTTCTTTACCTCTCGTGCTTCTTCTGCACCCCTGTTGCCTCTTTCTGCACCCCTCTTTCTTCTTTCTGCACCTCTCCGCCCACTTTCTGTATCTCTGTTGCCTCTTTCTGTACTTCTCTTGCCTCTTTCTACATTTCTGTTGCTTGTTTCTGGACTTCTCTTGCCTCTTTCTTCACCTCTGTTGCTTCTTTCTGCACCACTCTTGCGTCTTTCTGCACCCCTCTTCCCTCTTTCTTCACCTCTCTTGCCTCCTTCTACACCTCTCTTGCCTCTTTCTATAGTTCTCTTGCCTCTTTCTGCACTTCTATTGCTTCTTTCAGCACTTCTCTTGCCTCTTTCAGCACCCCTCTTGCCTCTGTCTGCACCAATGTTGGTTCCTTCTGCAGTTCTCTTGCCTCTTTCTGCCCCTTTCTTGCCTTTTTCTGCGCATCTCTTGCTTCTTTCTGCGCTTCTCTTGCTTCTTTCTGTGCTTCTCTTGCTTCTTTCTGCACTTCTGCTGCCTCTCTCTACACCTCTATTGCCTCTTTCTGCACCTATGTTGCTTCTTTCTGCAGCCCTGTTCCCTCTTTCTGCACTTCTCCTTCCTGCTGCTGTACCTCTTGTGAAACTTTCTGTACTTCTCTTGCCTCTTTCTGCACTTCTGTTGCTTCTTTCTGCACCCCTCTTGCCTCTTTCTGTACCCCTGGCCCCTCTTTCTGCACATCTCTTCCCTCTTTCTGCACTTCTCTTCCCTCTTTCTGCACCCCTCTTGTCTCTTTCTGTGCATCACTTGCCTCTTTCTGCACCTCTTTTGCCTCTTGCTGCACCTTTCTTGCCTCTTTCTGCATCTCAATTGCCTCTTTCTCCACTTCTCTTCCTTTTTCTGCACCTTTCTTGTTTCTTTCGGCAACTCTCTTGTTTGTTTTATCACTTCTCTTCCCTCTTTCTGCACTTCTCTTCCCTCTTTCTGCATCCCTCTTGCCTCTGTCTGCACCTCACTTGCCTCTTTCTCCACCTCTCCTGCCTCTTTCTGCACCTGTCTTGCCTCTTTCTGCACTTCACTTCCTTTTTTCTGCACCTTTTTTTTGTTTCTTTCTGCAACTCTCTTGTCTGTTTCAACACTTCTCTTGCTTCTTTATGCACCTCTGTTGCTTCTTTCAGCACTTCTCTTGCCTCTTTCTGCACTTCTTTTGGCTGTTTCTGCAACTCTCTTGTATCTTTCATCACTTCTCTTGCTTCTATCTGCACCTCTGTTGCTTCTTTCTGCACCCCTCTTACCTCTTTCTGCACCCCTATTCTCTCTTTCTACACCTCTCTTGCCTCTTTCTACATCCCTGTTCCCTCTTTCTGTACCTCTCTTGCCTGTTTCTGTACCTCACTTGCCTGTTTCTGTACCTCACTTGCCTTTTTCTGCACCTCTCTTTCCTCTTTCTGTACCTCTGTTGGCAAGAGAAGTACAGAAAGAGGGAAGAGGGGTGCAGAAAGATGCAATAGGGGTGCTGAAAGAAGCAAGAGCAGTGCAAAAAGAACCAACAGAGGTGCTGAAGGAGGCAAGAGGGGTGCAAAAAAGAGGCAAGAAGGGTGCCACAATATTCATTAGAGGTGCAGAAAGAAGCAAGAGCAGTGCAGAAAGAACCAACAGAGGTGCAGAAACAGACAAGAGGGGTGCAGAAAGAGGCAAGAGAAGTTCAGAAAGAAGCAACAGAGGTGCATAAGGAGGCAAGAGAATTGAAGAAAGAGGCAAGAGACTTGCAGAAAGAGGCAAGAGAGGTGCACAACGAGAGAAGAAGGGTGCAGAAAGAGGCACGAGGGGTGCAGAAAGAAGCAAGAGAGGTGTAGAAAGAAGCAAGAGAAGTGCAGAAAGAACAGCAGAGGTGCAGAAAGAGGCAAGAGAAGTGCAGAAAAGGCAAGCAAGGTGCAGAAAGAGGGAAGAGTTGTACAGAAAGAGGCACAAGGGGTGCAGAAAGAGGCACAAGGGGTACAGAAAGAAGCAACAGAGGAGCAGAAAGAGGCAAGAGAAGTGCAGAAAAAAACAACAGCGGTGCAGAAAGAGGCAAGAGAAGTGCAGAAAGAGGCAAGAGAGGTGCAGAAATAGGGAAGAGGGGTGCAGAAAGAGACACAAAGGGTGCAGAAAGAGCCATGAGGGGTGAAGAAAGAAGCAAGAGAAGTGCAGAAAGAAGCAACAGAGGTGCAGAAAGAGGGAAGAGGGGTGGAGAAAGCGGCAAGAGGGGTGCAGAAAGAAGCAAGAGAGGTGCAGAAAGAAACAAAAGAAGTGCAGAAAGAAGGAGCAGAGGCAAGAAAGGTGCAGATAGAGGGAAAAGGGGTACAGAAAGAAGCAAGAGAAGTGCAGAAAGAAGCAACAGAGGTGCAGAAAGAGGGAAGAGGGGTGCAGAAAGAGATAAGAGAAGTGCAAAAAGGAGGCAAGGTTAAGAGAGAGGGAAGAAAGGTGCAGATAGAGGGAAAAGGGGTGCAGAAAGAGGCACGAGGGGTACAGAAAGAAGCAAGAGAAGTGCAGAAAGAAGCAACAGAGATGCAGAAAGGGGGAAGAGGGGTGGAGAAGGAGGCTAGAGGGAAGCAGAAAGAAGCAAAAGAGGTGAAAAAAACCAAAAGAAGTGCAGAAAGAAGGAACAGAGGTGCAGAAAGATGCAAGAGCGGGGCAAAAAGAAGGGACAGAGGTACAGAAAAAGGGATGATGGGGGAGAAAGAGGCAAGAGAAGTGCAGAAAGAAGCAACAGAGATGCAAAAATGTGGAACAGGGTTGGAGAAAGTGGCAACAGGGGTGCAGAAAGAAGCAAGAAAGGTGCAGAAAGAAACAAAAGAAGTGCAGAAAGAAGAAATAGAGCTGCGGAAAGAGGCAAGAGGGGGCAAAAAGAGGTAAGAGGGATACAGAAAGAAGTACAAGTGGTGCAGAAAGAAGCAAGAGAGGTGCAGAAAGAAGCAAGAGGAGTACAGAAGGAAGCAACAGAGGTGAAGAAAGAGGCAAGAAGGGTGCAAAATGAGGGAAGAGGGGTGCAGACAGAGGCATGAGGGGTGCAGAAAGAAGCAAGAGATGTGCAGAATGAAACAAAAGAAGTACAGAAAGAAGGAACAGAGTTGCAGAAAGAGGCAACGGGGTGCAGAAAGAGAGAAGGGGTGGAGAAAGAGGCAAGAGAGCTATAGATAGAAACAAAAGAAGTGCCGAAAGAAGGAACAGAGGTGCAGAAAGAGGCAACAGGGGGCAGAAAGAGAGACAAGGGGTAGAGAAAGAGGCAAGGGGGTGCAGAAAGAAGCAAGAGAACTACAGAAAGAAACAAAAGAAGTGCAGAAAGAAAGAACAGACTTGCAGAAAGGGGCAAGAAGGGTGCAGAAAGAGGCAAAAGGGGTGCAGAAAGAAGCGAGAGGTGCAGAAAAAAACAAAATAGGTGCAGAAAGAAGGAACAGAGGTGCAGAAAGAGGCAAGAGGGGTGCAGAAAGAGGGAAGAGGGGTGCAGAAGCAGGCAATGGGGTACAGAAAGAAGCAAGAGAGGTGCAGAAAGAAACAAAAGAAGTGCAGAAAGAAGGAACAGAGGTACAGAAAGAGGCAAGAGGGATGCAGAAAGAGAGAAGAGGGGTGCAGAAAAAGGGGAGAGGGGTACAGAAAGAGGGATGAGGGTTGTGAAAGAGGCACGAGGGGTACAGAAAGAAGCAAGAGAGGTGCAGAAAGAAGCAACAGAGGTGCAGAAAGAGGGAACAGGGGTGGAGAAAGAGACAAGAGAAGTACAGAAACAAGCAACAGAGATGCAGAAAGGGGTAGGAGGGGTGGAGAAAGAGACAAAAGAAGTGCAGAAAGAAGCAACAGAGATGCAGAAAGGGGGAAGAGGGGTGGAGAAAGAGGCAAAAGAAGTACAGAAAGAAGCAAGAGAAGTGCAGAAAGAAGCAAGAGAAGTACAGAAAGATGCAACAAAGGTGCAGAAAGAGGCAAGAGGGGTGTAGAAAGAGGCAAGAGAAGTGCAGAAAGAAGCAACAGAGGTGCAGAAAAAGGCAACAGGGGCGAAGAAAGAGGGAAGAGGGGTGCAGAAAGAGGCAAGGGGGTGCAGAAAGAAGCAAGAGAGCTGCAGAAAGAAACAAAAGAAGTGCAGAAAGAAGGAACAGAGGTGCAGAAAGAGGCAAGAAGGGTGCAGAAAGAGGCAAAAGGGATGCAGAAAAAAGCAAAAGGTGCTGAAAGAAACAAAAGAAGTATAGAAAGAAGGAACAGAAGTGAAGAAAGAGGCAAGAGAGGTGCAGAAAGAAACAAAGAAGTGCAGAAAGAAGCAACAGAGGTGCACAAAGAGGCAAGAGGAGTGCAGAAAGAGGGAAAAGGGGTGCAGAAAGAGGCACGAGAGCTGCAGAAAGAAACAAAAGAAGTGCATAAAGAAGGAACAGAGGTGCAGAAAGAAGCAAGAGAAGTGCAGAAAGAAACAAAAGAAGTGCAGAAAGAAAGAACAGACATGCAGAAAGGGGCAAGAGGGGTGCAGAAAGAGGCAAAAGGGGTAGAGAAAGAAGCGAGAGGTGCAGAAAAATATAAAATAAGTGCAGAAAGAAGGAACAGAGGTGCAGAAAGAGGCAAGAGGGATGCAGAAAGAGAGAAGAGGGGTGCAGAAAAAGGGAAGAGGGGTGCAGAAAGAGGGAAGAGGGGTGTGAAAGAGGCACGAGGGGTGCAGAAAGAAGTAAGAGAGGTGCAGAAAGAAGCAAGAGAGGTGCAGAAAGAGGGAACAGGGGTGGAGAAAGAGACAAGAGAAGTGCAGAAAGAAGCAACAGAGATGCAGAAAGGGGGAAGAGGGGTGGAGAAAGAGGCAAGAGAAGTGCAGAAAGAAGCAAGAGAAGTGCAGAAAGAAGCAAGAGAAGTGCAGAAAGATGCCACAGAGGTCAATCAATCAATCATGTCACTTATAAAGCGCACTACATACCCGCGAGGGTCTCAAGGCGCTGGGGGAAGAGGGGGGTGGTGCTGCTACTGATCGAAGAGCCAGGTCTTGAGGAGTCTTCTGAAGGCCAGTAGGTCTTGGGTCTGTCGGAGGTTGGTGGGGAGGGTGTTCCAGGTCTTGGCGGCGAGGTGGGAGAAGGATCTGCCGCCGGCGGTCGTTTTCCGGATGCGGGGGACTGTGGCAGGGCGAGGCTGGTCGAGCGGAGCTGGCGGGTGGGGGTGTAGAAGCTGAGTCGTCTGTTGAGGTAGGCTGGTCCAGAGTTGTGGAGTGCTTTGTGTGCGTGGGTGAGGAGCTTGAAGGTTATCCTCTTGTTGACAGGGAGCCAGTGCAGGTCTCTCAGGTGGGGTGTGATGTGGCTGCGTCGGGGGATGTCGAGGATAAGACGTGCAGAGGCGTTCTGGATGCGTTGCAGCCGTCTCAGGAGCTTAGCCGTCGTTCCTGCGTAGAGGGCGTTTCCGTAGTCCAGCCTGCTGGTGACGAGGGCCTGGGTGACTGTTTTTCTTGTTTCGGTGGGGATCCACTTGAAGATCCTGCGGAGCATTTGGAGGATGTTGAAGCAGGATGAGGAAACGGCGTTGACCTGCTTAGTCATGGAGAGGGTGGGGTCGAGGATGACCCCTAGGTTGCGTACGTGGTCGGTGGGTGGCGGGGCTGTTCCCAGTGATGTTGGCCACCAGGAGTCGTCCCAGGCTGAAGGGTTGGAACCAAGGATGAGGACCTCCGTCTTGTCCGAGTTCAGCTTCGGGCGGCTGGTCCTCATCCATTCGGCGACGGCCTTCATTCCTTCGTGGAGGTGGGCTTTGGCGGTGTGAGGGTCTTTGGTGAGGGAGAGGATCAGCTGGGTGTCGTCGGCGTAGGGAGATGATGTTGAGGTTGTGCTGTCGGGCGACGTTGGCGAGGGGTGCCATGTAGATGTTGAACAGCGTTGGGCTGAGGGAGGAGCCTTGGGGTACGCCGCACATGATCTTGGTGGCCTTGGATCGGAAGGGGGCGAGGCGGACGCTTTGTGTTCTGGCCGGAAAGGAAGGATGTGGTCCAGTCCAGGGCCTTCTCTGGATCCCGGCGTCGTGAAGGCGTGTTCGTAGTGTGTGGTGGCAGACCGTGTCGAAGGCGGCTGATAGGTCCAGGAGGATGAGGGCTGCTGTTTCTCCGTTGTCTAGCAGGGTCCTGATGTCATCGGTGGCGGCGATGAGGGCGGTTTCGGTGCTGTGGTTGCTGCGGAAGCCGGACTGGGAAGGGTCCAGGATGTTGTTCTCCTCGAGGTAGCGGGTCAGTTGTTTGTTGACGATTTTCTCGGTGACCTTCGCGGGGAACGGGAGCAGAGAGATGGGTCGGAAGTTCTTGAGGTCCTTGGGGTCTGCCTTGGGTTTCTTGAGTAAGGCGGTGATCTCGGCGTGCTTCCAGCTTTCCGGGAAGGTTGCTGTCTCGAAGGAGATGTTGATTATTTTCCGGAGATGGGGCGCGATGGCTGTACTGGCTTTGTTGAAGATGTGGTGAGGGCACGGGTCTAGCGGTGAACCGGAGTGGATGGTGTTCATGATCTCGCTGGTGTCCTCGTCGTTGATGTTGGTCCAGGAGAGCAGGCGGTTGGTGGTTGTGGGGGCAGTGGTCTCGGTGGTTGCCGGGGCGGTCGTGGTGTTGAAGCTGTCGTGGATGTCGGCGATTTTGCGGTGGAAGAAGGTGGCCAGTGAGTCGCACAGGTCTCGCGACGGCTGGATGTCGTTGGTGTTGGAGCTGGGGTTGGAGAGTTCCTTCACAATGTTGAAGAGCTCTTTGCTGTTGTGTGCGTTGTTGTCTAGGCGGTCTTTGAGTGAGGCCCTTTGGCGGATCTGATGAGGTGATGGTGACTGCGGGTGGCGCTCTTGTGGGCGGCGTAGCTGTCCGCTGTCCGTTCGTGGAGCCAGATCTTCTCCAGTTTTCGGCATGTTCGTTTGGAGGCCTGGAGGTCTTCGGTGAACCAGGTGGCTTTCTTGCTGGTGTGGCTGTTGGGCGGATTCTTGAGCGGGGCGAGGGTGTTGGCGCAGTCGTCGATCCACTGTCTGAGGTTGTGGGCGGCGGTGTCGGGGTCGGAGGGTTCGGCGGGTGGGCTCAGGGCGAGGGTTGTGGTTAGCTGGTCTTCCGTGACTCTGCTCCAGCAGCGGCGAGGCATTTGTTCGGTGCGGTGGTGCGTGGTGGGCTTCCTGTAGGTGAAGTGGATGCAGTGGTGGTCAGTCCAGTGGGGTTCGGAGGTGTGGTTGAAGGAGACGTGTGGGCTTGCGGAAAAGATGGAGTCGAGCGTGTGGCCGGCGGCGTGGGTGGGTGTAGTCACGAGCTGTCTGAGTCCGAGGGTGGCGAGGTTGTCGATCAGGGTGGTGGAGTTGGTGTCCTTGTTATTCTCGAGGTGGAAGTTCAGGTCCCCGAGGAGGATGTAGTCCGTGGAGGCGATGGCGTGTGTGCTGACGAAGTCAGCGATGGAATCGCTGAACTGTGGTCGGGGTCCGGGGGTCTGTAGATGAGGGTTCCTCTGAGGGTGGTATTGGGATCGGTGTGGATCTGGAAGTGCATGTGTTCGGCGGTGCTGAGGGTGTCGTCGGTGTTGGTTGAGACTCTGAGGGTGTTCCTGTGGACGATGGCGATGCATCCTCCGACTCTGTTGGTGCGGTCCCTGCGGGTGATCTTGTATCCGTCCGGGATGGCAATGGCGATGTCGGGGGCTGAAGCGGGATTCAGCCAGGTCTCCGTCAGGAATGCGACGTCTGGGGAGGTTGAGTCGAGAAGGTCCCAGAGTTCGATGGCGTGTTTGCGGGCGGAGCGGGTGTTGAGGAGGATGCATCTGAGGTAGTTGGGTTCTTTCCTGGGCGGTGGTTTGGCGGGGCGGGTGCTGGCGAAGCTGCAGTTCCGGCAGGTGAAGGGCCCTTGGGCGCGCTTCGGGGTGGCCTGGTAGCAGGCGTGATCTTTTCCGTGGTTGAGTGCGTGGAGGGTGCTGGCGTCGTATCGGCGTCTGTTGATGTGGCGGGCGCGGGGGATGCCCGGATCAGGGGGTCTGGCGCTGGGCGCGGTCACGGCGCGGACGGGCGCAGACGGGCTTGCCTTAGGCGCGCTTTGGCGCGCCAGCGGCGCGCCCGCTGCGCACGCCCGCTGCACGGCGCGCACAGCGGCCGCCAAAAATGGGGAGGTGGGAGGGAGGAGCAGGGACTGGGGCAGCGAATGGGCAGTGAGGGGCGGGGCCGCACGGCGCAGCGGCGGGAAACAGGCACAGAAGGGAAAACAAGTACAATCAGGGCATCAAGGGGGCACAGAAAGGAAAAAACGAGCACAATGAGGGGCAGCAAGGGGGCACAGAAAGGAAAAAACTAGCACAATGAGGGGCAGCAAGGGGGCACAGAAAGGAAAAACGAGCACAATCAGGGGCAGCAAGGGGGCACAGAAAGGGAAAAAACGAGCACAATCAGGGGCAGCAAGGGGGCACAGAAAGGAAAAACTAGCACAATGAGGGGCAGCAAGGGGGCACAGAAAGGAAAAACGAGCACAATCAGGGGCAGCAAGGGGGCACAGAAAGGAAAAAACGAGCACAATCAGGGGCAGCAAGGGGGCACAGAAAGGAAAAACGAGCACAATCAGGGGCAGCAAGGGGGCACAGAAAGGAAAAACGAGCACAATCAGGGGCAGCAAGGGGGCACAGAAAGGAAAAAACGAGCACAATCAGGGGCAGCAAGGGGGCACAGAAAGGAAAAACTAGCACAATCAGGGGCAGCAAGGGGGCACAGAAAGGAAAAACGAGCACAATCAGGGGCAGCAGCAGGGCACACAGACGGAGCTGTGTGGTGGGGGAGCGACCTACCAGTCAAGGTGCAGAAAGAGGCAAGAGGGGTGTAGAAAGAGGCAAGAGAAGTTAAGAAAGAAGCAACAGAGGTGCAGAATGAGGCAACAGGGGTGAAGAAAGAGGGAAGAGGGGTGGAGAAAGAGGCAAGGGGGTGCAGAAAGAAGCAAGAGAGCTGCAGAAAGAAGCAAAAGAAGTGCAGAAAGAAGGAACAGAGGTGCAAAAAGAGGCAAGAGGAGTGCAGAAAGAGGCAAAAGGGGTGCAAAAAGAAGCAAAAGGTGCTTAAAGAAACAAAAGAATTGCAGAAAGAAGGAACAGAGGTGAAGAAAGAGGCAAGAGGGGTACAGAAAGAAACAAAGAAGTGCAGAAAGAAGCAACACAGGTGCACAAAGAGGCAAGAGGAGTGCAGAAAGAGGGAAAAGGTGTGCAGAAAGAGGCACGACGGGTGCAGAAAGAAGCAAGAGAGGTGCAGAAAGAAGCAAGAGAAGTGCAGAAAGAAGCAACAGAGGTGCAGAAAGAGGGGACAGGGGTGGAGAAAGAGACAAGAGAAGTGCAGAAACAAGCAACAGAGATGCAGAAAGGGGTAATAGGGGTGGAGAAAGAGACAAGAGAAGTGCAGAAAGAAGCAACAGAGATGCAGAAAGGAGGAAGAGGGGTGGAGAAAGAGGCAAGAGAAGTGCAGAAAGAAGCAAGAGAAGTGCAGAAAGAAGCAAGAGTAGTACAGAAAGACGCAACAAAGGTGCAGAAAGAGGCAAGAGGGGTGTAGAAAGAGGCAAGAGAAGTGCAGAAAGAAGCAACAGAGGTGCAGAAAGAGGCAACAGGGGCAAAGAAAGAGGGAAGAGGGGCAGAGAAAGAGGCAAGGGGGTGCAGAAAGAAGCAAGAGAGCTGCAGAAAGAAACAAAAGAAGTGCAGAAAGAAGGAACAGAAGTGCAGAAAGAGGCAAGAGGGATGGAGAAAGAGGCAAAAGGGGTGCAGAAAGAAGCAAAAGGTGCTGAAAGAAACAAAAGAAGTGCAGAAAGAAGGAACAGAGGTGAAGAAAGAGTCAAGGGAGGTGCTGAAATAAACAAAGAAGTGCAGAAAGAAGAAACAGAGGTGCACAAAGAGGCAAGAGGAGTGCAGAAAGAGGGAAAAGGGGTGCAGAAGGAGGCACGAGGGTTGCAGAAAGAAGCAAGAGAGGTGCGTGCAGAAAGAAGTAAGAGAAGTGCAGAAAGAAGCAACAGAGATGCAGAAAGGGGTAAGTGGGGTGTAGAAAGAGGCAAGAGGGATACAGAAAGAAACAAGAGAGGTGCAGAAAGAAACAAAAGAAGTGCAGAAAGAAGGAACAGATGTGCAGAAAGAGGCAAGAAGGGTGTAGAAAGAGGGAAGAGGGGTGTGAAAGAGGCACGAGAGGTGCAGATAGAAGCAAGACGGGTGCAGAAAGAAGCAAGAGAGGTACATAAAGAAACAAAAGAAGTGCAGAAAGAAGGAACAGAGGTGCAGAAAGAGGCAAGAGGAGTGCAGAAAGAGGGAAGAGGGGTGCAGAAAGAGGCAAGGGGGTGCAGAAAGAAGCAAGAGAGCTACAGAAAAAACAAAAGAAGTGCATAAAGAAAGAACAGACATGCAGAAAGGGGCAAGAGGGGTACAGAAATAGGCAAAAGGGGTGCAGAAAGAAGAGAGAGGTGCAGAAAAAAACAAAATAAGTGCAGAAAGAAGTAACAGGTGCAGAAAGAGGCAAGGGGGTGCAGAAAGCGGGAAGAGGGGTGGAGAAGCAGGCAATGGGGTGCAGAAAGAAGCAAGAGCGGTGCAGAAAGAAACAAAAGAAGTGAAGAAAGAAGGAACAGAGGTGCAGAAAGAGGCAAGAGGGATGCAGAAAGAGAGAATAGGGGTGCAGAAAAACAGAAGAGCGGTGCAGAAAGAGGGAAGAGGGGTGAGAAAGAGGCACGAGGGGTGCAGAAAGAAGCAAGAGAGGTGCAGAAAGAGGGAACAGGGGTGGAGAAAGAGACAAGAGAAATGCAGAAAGAAGCAACAGAGATGCAGAAAGGGGGAAGAGGGGTGAGAAAGAGGCAAGAAAAGTGCAGAAAGAAGCAAGAGAAGTGCAGAAGGACGCAACAGAGGTGCAGAAAGAGGCAAGAGGGGTGTAGAAAGAGGCAAGAGAAGTGCAGAAAGAAGCAACAGAGGTGCAGAATGAGGCAACAGGGGTGAAGCAAGATGGAAGAGGGGTGGAGAAAGAGGCAAGGGGGGCAGAAAGAAGCAAGAGAGCTACAGAAAGAAACAAAAGAAGTGCAGAAAGAAGGAACAGAGGTGCAGAAAGAGGAAAGAGGGGTTCAGAAAGAGGCAAAAGGGGTGCAGAAAAAAGCAAAAGGGGTGCAGAAAGAAGCAAAAGGTGCTGAAAGAAACAAAATAATTGCAGAAAGAAGGAACAGAGGTGAAGAAAGAGGCAAAAGGGGTACAGAAAGAAACAAAGAAGTGCAGAAAGAAGCAACAGAGGTGCACAAAGAGGCAAGAGGAGTGCAGAAAGAGGGAAAAGGTGTGCAGAAAGAGGCACGACGGGTGCAGAAAGAAGCAAGAGAGGTGCAGACAGAAGCAAGAGAAGTGCAGAAGGAAGCAACAGAGATGCAGAAAGGGGTAAGTGGGGTGGAGAAAGAGGCAAGAGGTATACAGAAAGAAACAAGAAAGGTGCAGAAAGAAACAAAAGAAGTGCAGAAAGAAGGAACAGAGGTGCAGAAAGAGGCAAGAGGGGTCCAGCAAGAGGGAAGAGGGGTGTGAAAGAGGCACGAGGGGTGCAGAAAGAAGCAAGAGGGGTGCAGAAAGAAGCAAGAGAGGTGCAGAAATAAACAAAAGAAGTGCAGAAAGAAGGAACAGAGGTGCGGAAAGAGGCAAGAGGAGTGCAGAAAGAGGGTAGAGGGGTGCAGAAAGAGGCACGAGGGGTGCAGAAAGAAGCAAGACTGGTGTAGAAAGAGACAAAAGACGTGCAGAAAGAAGCAACAGAGGTGCAGAAAGAGGCAAGAGGAGTACAGGAAGAGGCACAAGGGTTGCAGAAAGAAGAGACAGAGGTGCAGAAAGAGGCAAGAGAAGTGCAGAAAGAAGCAACAGAGATGCAGAAAGGGCGAGGAGGATGGAGAAAGAGGCAAGAGGGCTGCAGAAATAAGCAAATGGGTACAGAAAGAAACAAAAGAAGATCAGAAAGAAGGAACAGAGGTGCAGAAAGAGGCAAGAGGGGTCCAGCAAGAGGGAAGAGGGGTGTGAAAGAGGCACGAGGGGTGCAGAAAGAAGCAAGAGGGGTGCAGAAAGAAGCAATAGAGGTGCAGAAAGAAACAAAAGAAGTGCAGAAAGAAGGAATAGAGGTGCGGAAAGAGGCAAGAGGAGTGCAGAAAGAGGGTAGAGGGGTGCAGAAAGAGGCACGAGGGGTGCAGAAAGAAGCAAGACTGGTGTAGAAAGAGACAAAAGACGTGCAGAAAGAAGCAACAGAGGTGCAGAAAGAGGCAAGAGGAGTACAGGAAGAGGCACAAGGGTTGCAGAAAGAAGAGACAGAGGTGCAGAAAGAGGCAAGAGAAGTGCAGAAAGAAGCAACAGAGATGCAGAAAGGGAGAGGAGGATGGAGAAAGAGGCAAGAGGGCTGCAGAAATAAGCAAATGGGTACAGAAAGAAACAAAAGAAGTGCAGAAAGAAGCAACAGAGGTGCAGAAAGAGGCAAGAGGAGTGCAGAAAGAGGGAAGAGGGGTGCAGAAAGAGGCATGAGGGGTGCAGAAAGAACAAGAAAGGTGCAGAAAGAAGCAAGAGAAGTGCATAAAGATGCAACAGATATGCAGAAAGGGGGAAGTGGGGAGGAGAATGAGGCAAGAGGGATACAGAAAGAAGCAAGAGAGTTGCAGAAAGAAACAAAAGAAGTGCAAAAAGAAGGAACAGAGATGCAGAAATAGGCAAGAGGGGAGCAGAAAGAGGGAAGAGGGGTGCAGAAAGAGGCACAAGGGTTGCAAAAAGACGGGACAGAGGTGCAGAAAGAGGCAAGAGAAGTGCAGAAAGATTCAACAGAGGTGCAGAAAGAGGGATGACGAGTGGAAAAAGAGGCAAGAGAAGTGCAGTAAGAAGCAGCTGAGATGCAAAAAGGGGGAACAGGGGTGGAAAAAGTAGCAAGAGGGGTGCAGAAAGAAGCAAGAGAGGTGCAGAAAGTAACAAAAGAAGAGCAGAAAGAAGGAACAGGGGTGCAGAAATAGGCAAGAGGGGTGCAGGAAGAGGTAAGAGGGGTGTAGAAAGAAGCACAAGTGGTACAGAAAGAAGCAAGGGAGGTGCAGAAAGAAGCAAGAGTAGTGCAGAAAGAAGCAACAGAGGTGCAGAAAGAAACAAAAGAAGTGCAGAAAGAAGCAACAGAGGTGTAGAAAGAGGCAAGAGGAGTGCAGAAAGAGGCACAAGGGTTGCAGAAAGAAGAGACAGAGGTGCAGAAAGAGGCAAGAGAAGTGCAGAAAGAAGCAACAGAGATGCGGAAAGGGAGAGGAGGATGGAGAAAGAGGCAAGAGGGGTGCAGAAATAAGCAAATGGGTACAGAAAGAAACAAAAGAAGTGCAGAAAAAAGCAACAGAGGTGCAGAAAGAGGCAAGAGGAGTGCAGAAAGAGGGAAGAGGGGTGCAGAAAGAGGCATGAGGGGTACAGAAAGATGCAAGAAAGGTGCAGAAAGAAGCAATAGAAGTGCATAAAGAAGCAACAGAGATGCAGAAAGGGGGAAGTGGGGAGGAGAATGAGGCAAGAGGGATACAGAAAGAAGCAAGAGAGTTGCAGAAAGAAACAAAAGAAGTGCAAAAAGACGGACAGAGGTGCAGAAATAGGCAAGAGGGGAGCAGAAAGAGGGGTGCAGAAAGAGGCACAAGGGTTGCAAAAAGAAGGGACAGAGGTGCAGAAAGAAGCAAGAGAAGTGCAGAAAGATTCAACAGAGGTGCAGAAAGAGGGATGACGAGTGGAAAAAGAGGCAAGAGAAGTGCAGTAAGAAGCAACTGAGATGCAAAAAGGGAGAACAGGGGTGGAGAAAGTGGCAAGAGGGGTGCAGAAAGAAGCAAGAGAGGTGCAGAAAGAAACAAAAGAAGAGCAGAAAGACAGAACAGGGGTGCAGAAATAGGCAAGAGGGGTGCAGAAAGAGGGAAGAGGGGTGCAGAAAGAAGCACAAGTGGTGCAGAAAGAAGCAACAGAGGTGCAGAAAGAGGCAAGAGGAGTACAGAAAGAGGGAAGAGGGGTGCAGAAAGAGGCAAGGGGGTGCAGAAAGAAGCAAGAGCTACAGAAAGAAACAAAAGAAGTGCAGAAAGAAAGAACAGACGTGCAGAATGGGGCGAGAGAGGTACAGAAAGAAGCGAGAGGTGCAGAAAAAAACAAAATAAGTGCAGAAAGAAGGAAAAGAGGTGCAGAAAGAGGCAAGAGGGGTGCAGAAAGAGGGTGCAGAATCAGGCAATGGGGTGCAGAAAGAAGCAATAGAGGTGCAGAAAGAAACAAAAGAAGTGCAGAAAGAAGGAACAGAGGTGCAGAAAGAGGCAAAAGGGATGTAGAAAGAGAGAAGAGGGGTGCAGAAAAAGGGAAGAGGGGTGCAGAAAGAGGGAAGAGGGGTGTGAAAGAGGAACGAGGCGCAGAAAGAAGCAAGAGAGGTGCAGAAAGAAGCAAGAGAGGTGCAAAAAGAGGGAACAGGGTTGGAGAAAGAGACAAGAGAAGTGCAGAAAGAAGCAACAGAGATGCAGAAAGTGGGAAGAGAGGTGGAGAAAGAGGCAAGAGAAGTGCAGAAAGAAGCAAGAGAAGTGCAGAAAGAAGCAAGAGAAGTGCAGAAAGACACAACAGAGGTGCAGAAAGAGGCAAGAGGGGTGTAGAAAGAGGCAAGAGAAGTGCAGAAAGAAGCAACAGAGGTGCAGAATGAGGCAACAGGGGTGAAGAAATAGGGAAGAGGGGTGGAGAAAGAGGCAAGGGGGTGCAGAAAGAAGCTAGAGAGCTGCAGAAAGAAACAAAAGAAGTGCAGAAAGAAGGAACAGAGGTGCAGAAAGAAGCAAGAGGGGTGCAGAAAGAGGCAAAATGGGTGCAGAAAGAAGCAAAAGGTGCTGAAAGAAACAAAAGAAGTACAGAAAGAAGGAACAGAGTTGAAGAAAGAGGCAAGAGGGGTACAGAAAGAAACAAAGAAGTACAGAGAGAGAAGCAACAGAGGTGCACAATGAGGCAAGAGGAGTGCAGAAAGAGGGAAGAGGGTTGCAGAAAGAGGGAAGAGGGTTGCAGAAAGAGGCACGAGGGATGCAGAAAGAAGCAAGGGAGGTGCAGAAAGAAGCAAGAGAAGTGTAGAAGGAAGCACCAGAGATGCAGAAAGGGGTAAGTGGGGTGGAGAAAGAGGCAATAGGGATACAGAAAGAAAGAGGTGCAGAAAGAAACAAAAGAAGTGCAGAAAGAAGGAACAGAGGTGCAGAAAGAGGCAAGAGGGGTGTAGAAAGAGGGAAGAGGGGTGTGAAAGAGGCACGAGGGGTGCAGAAAGAAGCAAGAGGGGTGCAGAAAGAAGCAAGAGAGGTGCAGAAAGAAACAAAAGAAGTGCAGAAAGAAGGAACAGAGGTGCAGAAAGAGGCAGGAGGAGTGTAGAAAGAGGGAAGAGAGGTGCAGAAAGAGGCACGACGGGTACAGAAAGAGGCAAGAAAGATGCAGAAAGAAACAAAAGAAGTGCAGAAAGAAGCAACAGAGGTGCAGAAAGAGGCAAGAGGAGTGCAGAAAGAGGCATAAGGGTTGCAGAAAGAAGAGGCAGAGGTGCAGAAAGAGGCAAGAGAAGTGCAGAAAGAAGCAACAGAGATGCAGAAAGGGGAGAGGTTGATGGAGAAAGAGGCAAGAGGGGTGCAGAAATAAGCAAATGAGGTGCAGAAAGAAACAAAAGAAGTACAGAAAGAAGCAACAGAGGTGCAGAAAGAGGCAAGAGGAGTGCAGAAAGAGGGAAGAGAGGTGCAGAAAGAGGCATGAGGGGTGCAGAAAGATGCTACAAAGAGTGCAGAAAGAAGCAAGAGAAGTGCATAAAGAAGCAACAGAGATGCAGAAAGAGGGAAGCAGGGAGGAGAATGAGGCAAGAGGGATACAGAAAGAAGCAAGAGAGTTGCAGAAAGAAACAAAATAAGTGCAAAAAGAAGTAACAGAGGTGCAGAAATAGGCAAGAGGGGAGCAGAAAGAGGGAAGAGGGGTGCAGAAAGAGGCACAAGGGTTGCAAAAAGAAGGGACAGAGGTGCAGAAAGAAACAAGAGAAGTGCAGAAAGATTCAACAGAGGTGCAGAAAGAGCGATGATGAGGTGGATAAAGAGGCAAGAGAAGTGCAGAAAGAAGCAACATGAGATGCAGAAAGGGGGAACAAGGGTGGAGAAAGTGGCAAGAGGGATGCAGAAAGAGGCAATAGAGGTGCAGAAAGAAACAAAAGAAGAGCAGAAAGAAGGAACAGAGGTGCAGAAATAGGCAAGAGGGGTGCGGGAAGAGGGGTTCAGAAAGAAGCACAAGTGGTGCAGAAAGAAGCAAGAGAGGTGCAGAAAGAAGCAAGAGTAGTGCAGAAAGAAGCAACAGAGGTGCACAAAGAGGCAGAAGGAGTGCAGAAAGAGGGAAGAGGTTGATGGAGAAAGAGGCAAGAGGGGTGCAGAAATAAGCAAAGTGAGGTACAGAAAGAAACAAAAGAAGTACAGAAAGAAGCAACAGAGGTGCAGAAAGAGGCATGAGGGGTGCAGAAAGATGCTAGAAAGGTGCAGAAAGAATCAAGAGAAGTGCATAAAGAAGAACAGCAGAGATGCAGAAAGGGGGAAGAGGGGAGGAGAATGAGGCAAAGAGGGATACAGAAAGAAGCAAGAGAGTTGCAGAAAGAAACAAAAGAAGTGCAGAAAGAAAGAACAGAGGTGCAGAAATAGGCAAGAGGGATGCAGAAAGAGGGAAGAGGGGTGCAAAAGAGGGAAGAGGGCGGAGAAGAGGCAAGAGAGTGAAAGTAGCAACAGACATGCAGAAAGGGGACAGAGGTGGAGAAAGAGGCAAGAGAGGTGCAGAAAGAGGAAGAGGGTGAAAGATGGAAGAGGGTGGAGAAAGAGGCAAGAGAAGTGCAGAAAGAAGCAACTGAGATGCAGAAAGGGGGAACAGGGGTGGAGAAAGAGGCAAGAGGGGTGCAGATAGAAGCAAGAGAGGTGCAGAAAGAAACAAGAGAAGAGCAGAAAGAAGGAACAGAGGTGCAGAAAGAGGCAAGAGGGGTGCAGAAAGAGGGAAGAGGGGTGCAGAAAGAAGCACAAGTGGTGCAGAAAGAAGCAAGATAGGTGCAGAAAGAAGCAAGAGTAGTGCAGAAAAAAGCAACAGAGGTGCAGAAAGAGGCACATGGGTGAAGAAAGAGGGAAGAGGAGTGGAGAAAGAGGCAATGGAGTGCAGAAAGAAGCAAGAGAGCTGCAGAAAGAAACAAAAGAGGTGCAGAAAGAAGGAACAGAGGTGCAGAAAGAGGCAAGACGCGAGCAGAAAGAAACAAAAGAAGTGCAGAAAGAAGCAACAGAGGTGCACAAAGAGGCAGAAGGAGTGCAGAAAGAGGGAAGAGGGGTGCAGAAAGAGGCATGAGGGGTGCAGAAAGAACAAAGAGAGGTGCAGAAAGAAGCAAGAGAAGTGCATAAAGAAGTAAAATAGATGCAGAAAGGGAGAAGTGGGGTGGAGAAAGAGGCAAGAGGGATACAGGAAGAAACAAGAGAGGTGCAGAAAGAAATAAAAGAAGTGCAGAAAGAAGGAACAGACGTGCAGAATGAGGCAAGAGGCGTGCAGAAGGAGGGAAGAGGGGTGTAAAAGAGGCATGAGTGGTGCAAAAAGAAGCAAGAGCAATGCAGAAAGAAGCATGAGAGGTGCAGAAAGAAACAAAAGAAGTGCAGAAAGAAAGAACAGAGGTGTAGAAAGTGGCAAGAGGAATGCAAAAAGAGGTAAGAGGGGTGCAAAAAGAGGGAAGAGGGGTGGAGAAAGAGGCAAGAGAAGTGCAGAAAGAAGCAACAGACATGCAGAAAGGGGGAAGAGGGGTGGAGAAAGAGGCAAGAGGGGTGCAGAAAGAGGGAAGAGGGTGTAAAAGATGGAAGAGGGGTGGAGAAAGAGGCAAGAGAAGTGCAGAAAGAAGCAACAGACATGCAGAAAGGGGGAAGAGGGGTAGAGAAAGAGGCAAGAGGGGTGCAGATAGAAGCAAGAGAGGTGCAGAAAGAAGCAAGAGTAGTGCAGAAAGTAGCAACAGAGGTGCAGAAAGAGGCAAGAGGAGTGCAAAAAGAGGGAAGAGGGGTGCAGAAAGAGGCACAAGGGGTGCAGAAAGAAGCAAGAGATGTGCAGAAATAAACAAAAGAAGTGCAGAAAGAAGGAACAGAGGTACAGAAAGAGGCAACATGGGTGAAGAAAGAGGGAAGAGGAGAGGAGAAAGAGGCAAGGGGGTGCAGAAAGAAGCAAGAGAGCTGCAGAAAGAAACAAAATAAGTGCAGAAAGAAGGAACAGATGTGCAGAAAGAGGCAAGAGGGGAGCAGAAAGAACAAAAGAAGTGCAGAAAGAAGCAACAGAGGTGCGCAAAGAGGCAGAAGGAGTGCACAAAGAGGGAACAGGGGTGCAGAAAGAGGCATGAGGGGTGCAGAAAGAACAAAGAGAGGTGCAGAAAGAAGCAGGAGAAGTGCATAAAGAAGTAAAATAGATGCAGAAAGGGAGAAGTGGGGTGGAGAAAGAAGCAAGCGGGATACAGGAAGAAACACGAGAGGTGCAGAAAGAAATAAAAGAAGTGCAGAAAGAAGGAACAGACGTGCAGAAAGAGGCATGAGGGGTGCAGAAAGAGGGAAGAGGGGTGTTAAAGACGCACGAGGGGTGCAAAAAGAAGCAAGAGCGATGCAGAAAGAAGCAAGAGAGGTGCAGAAAGAAACAAAAGAAGTGCAGAAAGAAAGAACAGAGGTGCAGAAAGTGGCAAGAGGAGTGCAAAAAGAGGTAAGAAGGGTGCAGAAAGAGGGAAGAGGGGTGGAGAAAGAGGCAAGAGAAGTGCAGAAAGAAGCAACAGACATGCAGAAAGGGGGAAGAGGGGTAGAGAAAGAGGCAAGAGGGGTGCAGATAGAAGAAAGAGAGGTGCAGAAAGAAAGAAAAGAAGTGCAGAAAGAATGAACTTAGGTGCAGAAAGAGGTAGGAAGGGTGCAGAAAGAGGGAAGAGGGGTGCAGAAAGAGGCATGAGGGGTGCAGAAAGAACAAAGAGAGGTGCAGAAAGAAGCAAGAGAAGTGCATAAAGAATTAAAATAGATGCAGAAAGGGAGAAGTGGGGTGGAGAAAGAGGCAAGAGGGATACAGGAAGAAACAAGAGAGGTGCAGAAAGAAATAAAAGAAGTGCAGAAAGAAGGAACAGACGTGCAGAAAGAGGCAAGAGGGGTGCAGAAAGAGGGAAGAGGGGTGTAAAAGAGGCATGAGTGGTGCAAAAAGAAGCAAGAGCAATGCAGAAAGAAGCAAGAGAGGTGCAGAAAGAAACAAAAGAAGTGCAGAAAGAAAGAACAGAGGTGCAGAAAGTGGCAAGAGGATTGCAAAAAGAGGTAATAGGGGTGCAGAAAGAGGGAAGAGGGGTGGAGAAAGAGGCAAGAGAAGTGCAGAAAGAAGCAACAGACATGCAGAAAGGGGGAAGAGGGGTGGAGAAAGTGGCAAGAGGGTGCAGAACGAGGGAAGAGGGGTGTAAAAGAGGGAAGAGGGGTGGAGAAAGAGGCAAGAGAAGTACAGAAAGAAGCAACAGACATGCAGAAAGGGGGAAGAGGGGTAGAGAAAGAGGCAAGCGGGGTGCAGATAGAAGCAAGAGAGGTGCAGAAAGAAGCAAGAGTAGTGCAGAAAGTAGCAACAGAGGTGCAGAAAGAGGCAAAAGGGGTGCAAAAAGAGGGAAGAGGGGTGCAGAAAGAGGCACAAGGGGTGCAGAAAGAAGCAAGAGATGTGCAGAAATAAACAAAAGAAGTGCAGAAAGAAGGAACAGAGGTACAGAAAGAGGCAACATGGGTGAAGAAAGAGGGAAGAGGAGAGGAGAAAGATGCAAGGGGGTGCAGAAAGAAGCGAGAGAGCTGCAGAAAGAAACAAAATAAGTGCAGAAAGAAGGAACAGATGTGCAGAAAGAGGCAAGAGGGGAGCAGAAAGAACAAAAGAAGTGCAGAAAGAAGCAACAGAGGTGCGCAAAGAGGCAGAAGGAGTGCACAAAGAGGGAAGAGGGGTGCAGAAAGAGGCATGAGGGGTGCAGAAAGAACAAAGAGAGGTGCAGAAAGAAGCAAGAGAAGTGCATAAATAAGTAAAACAGATGCAGAAAGGGAAAAGTGGGGTGGAGAAAGAGGCAAGAGGGATACAGGAAGAAACACAAGAGGTGCAGAAGAAATAAAAAAGTGCAGAAAGAAGGAACAGACGTGCAGAAAGAGGCAAGAGGGGTGCAGAAAGAGGGAAGAGGGGTGTTAAAGAGGCACGAGGGTGTAAAAAGAAGCAAGCGCGATGCAGAAAAAAGCAAGAGAGGTGCAGAAAGAAACAAAAGAAGTGCAGAAAGAAAGAACAGAGGTGCAGAAAGTGGCAAGAGGAGTGCAAAAAGAGGTAAGAAGGGTGCAGAAAGAGGGAAGAGGGGTGGAGAAAGAGGCAAGAGAAGTGCAGAAAGAAGCAACAGACATGCAGAAAGGGGGAAGAGGGGTGGAGAAAGAGGCAAGAGGGGTGCAGATAGAAGCAAGAGAGGTGCAGAAAGAAACAAAAGAAGTGTAGAAAGAATGAACTTAGGTGCAGAAAGAGGTAGGAAGGGTGCAGAAAGAGGGAAGAGGGGTGCAGAAAGAGGCATGAGGGGTGCAGAAAGAACAAAGAGAGGTGCAGAAAGAAGCAAGAGAAGTGCATAAAGAAGTAAAATAGATGCAGAAAGGGAGAAGTGGGGTGGAGAAAGAGGCAAGAGGGATACAGGAAGAAACAAGAGAGGTGCAGAAAGAAAGAAAAAGAAGTGCAGAAAGAAGAAACAGACGTGCAGAAAGAGGCAAGAGGGGTGCAGAAAGAGGGAAGAGGGGTGTAAAAGGGGCATGAGTTGTGCAAAAAGAAGCAAGAGCAATGCAGAAAGAAGCAAGAGAGGTGCAGAAAGAAACAAAAGAAGTGCAGAAAGAAAGAACAGAGGTGCAGAAAGTAGCAAGAGGAATGCAAAAAGAGGTAAGAGGGGTGCAGAAAGAGGGAAGAGGGGTGGAGAAAGAGGCAAGAGAAGTGCAGAAAGAAGCAACAGACATGCAGAAAGGGGGAAAAGGGGTGGAGAAAGAGGCAAGAGGGGTGCAGAAAGAGGGAAGAGGGGTGTAAAAGAGGGAAGAGGGGTGGAGAAAGAGGCAAGAGAAGTGCAGAAAGAAGCAACAGACTTGCAGAAATGGGGAAGAGGGGTAGAGAAAGAGGCAAGAGGGGTGCAGATAGAAGCAAGAGAGGTGCAGAAAGAAGCAAGAGTAGTGCAGAAAGTAGCAACAGAGGTGCAGAAAGAGGCAAGAGGGGTGCAAAAAGAGGGAAGAGGGGTGCAGAAAGAGGCACAAGGGGTGCAGAAAGAAGCAAGAGATGTGCAGAAATAAACAAAAGAAGTGCAGAAAGAAGGAACAGAGGTACAGAAAGAGGCAACATGGGTGAAGAAAGAGGGAAGAGGAGAGGAGAAAGAGGCAAGGGGGTGCAGAAAGAAGCAAGAGAGCTGCAGAAAGAAACAAAATAAGTGCAGAAAGAAGGAACAGATGTGCAGAAAGAGGCAAGAAGGGAGCAGAAAGAACAAAAGAAGTGCAGAAAGAATCAACAGAGGTGTGCAAAGAGGCCGAAGGAGTGCACAAAGAGGGAAGAGGGGTGCAGAAAGAGGCATGAGGGGTGCAGAAAGAACAAAGAGGTGCAGAAAGAAGCAAGAGAAGTGCATAAAGAAGTAAAATAGATGCAGAAAGGGAGAAGTGGGGTGGAGAAAGAGGCAAGAGGGATACAGGAAGAAACACGAGAGGTGCAGAAATAAATAAAAGAAGTGCAGAAAGAAGGAACAGACGTGCAGAAAGAGGCAAGAGGGTGCAGAAAGAGGGAAGAGGGGTGTTAAAGAGGCACGAGGGGGGCAAAAAGAAGCAAGAGTGATGCAGAAAGAAGCAAGAGAGGTGCAGAAAGAAACAAAAGAAGTGCAGAAAGTAAGAACAGAGGTGCAGAAAGTGGCAAGAGGATTGGAAAAAGAGGTAAGAGGGGTGCAGAAAGAGGGAAGAGGGGTGGAGAAAGAGGCAAGAGAAGTGCAGAAAGAAGCAACAGACATGCAGAAAGGGGGAAGAGGGGTGGAGAAAGAGGCAAGAGGGGTGCAGAAAGAGGGAAAAGGGTGTAAAAGAGGGAAGAGGGGTGGA
This sequence comes from Calotriton arnoldi, assembly GCA_963921515.1. Classification (NCBI taxonomy): domain Eukaryota; kingdom Metazoa; phylum Chordata; class Amphibia; order Caudata; family Salamandridae; genus Calotriton; species Calotriton arnoldi. The sequence continues at coordinate 1,154,776 of CAWUFW010005618.1, read as the reverse complement.
GAAAGAGGCAAGAGAAGTGCAGAAAGAAGCAACAGACATGCAGAAAGGGGGAAGAGGGGTAGAGAAAGAGGCAAGAGGGGTGCAGATAGAAGCAAGAGAGGTGCAGAAAGAAGCAAGAGTAGTGCAGAAAGTAGCAACAGAGGTGCAGAAAGAGGCAAGAGGGGTGCAAAAAGAGGGAAGAGGGGTGCAGAAAGAGGCACAAGGGTGCAGAAAGAAGCAAGAGATGTGCAGAAATAAACAAAAGAAGTGCAGAAAGAAGGAACAGAGGTACAGAAAGAGGCAACATGGGTGAAGAAAGAGGGAAGAGGAGAGGAGAAAGAGGCAAGGGGGTGCAGAAAGAAGCAAGAGAGCTGCAGAAAGAAACAAAATAAGTGCAGAAAGAAGGAACAGATGTGCAGAAAGAGGCAAGAGGGGAGCAGAAAGAACAAAAGAAGTGCAGAAAGAAGCAACAGAGGTGCGCAAAGAGGCAGAAGGAGTGCACAAAGAGGGAAGAGGGATGCAGAAAGAGGCATGAGGGGTGCAGAAAGAACAAAGAGGTGCAGAAAGAAGCAAGAGAAGTGCATAAAGAAGTAAAATAGATGCAGAAAGGGAGAAGTGGGGTGGAGAAAGAGGCAAGAGGGATACAGGAAGAAACACGAGAGGTGCAGAAAGAAATAAAAGAAGTGCAGAAAGAAGGAACAGACGTGCAGAAAGAGGCAAGAGGGGTGCAGAAAGAGGGAAGAGGGGTGTTAAAGAGGCACGAGGGGTGCAAAAAGAAGCAAGAGCGATGCAGAAAGAAGCAAGAGAGGTGCAGAAAGAAACAAAAGAAGTGCAGAAAGAAAGAACAGAGGTGCAGAAAGTGGCAAGACGAGTGCAAAAAGAGGTAAGAAGGGTGCAGAAAGAGGGAAGAGGGGTGGAGAAAGAGGCAAGAGAAGTGCAGAAAGAAGCAACAGACATGCAGAAAGGGGGAAGCGGGGTGGAGAAAGAGGCAAGAGGTGTGCAGATAGACGCAAGAAAGGAGCAGAAAGAAATAAAAGAAGTGCAGAAAGAAGGAACAGACGTGCAGAAAGAGGCAAGAGGGGTGCAGAAAGAGGGAAGAGGGGTGTAAAAGAGGCATGAGTGGCGCAAAAGAAGCAAGAGTAATGCAGAAAGAAGCAAGAGAGGTGCAGAAAGAAACAAAAGAAGTGCAGAAAGAAAGAATAGAGGTGCAGAAAGTGGCAAGAGGATTGCAAAAAGAGGTAAGAGGGGTGCAGAAAGAGGGAAGAGGGGTGGAGAAAGAGGCAAGAGAAGTGCAGAAAGAAGCAACAGACATGCAGAAAGGGGGAAGAGGGGTGGAGAAAGAGGCAAGAGGGGTGCAGAAAGAGGGAAGAGGGGTGTAAAAGAGGGAAGAGGGTGGAGAAAGAGGCAAGAGAAGTGCAGAAAGAAGCAACAGACATGCAGAAAGGGGGAAGAGGGGTAGAGAAAGAGGCAAGCGAGGTGCAGATAGAAGCAAGAGAGGTGCAGAAAGAAGCAAGAGTAGTGCAGAAAGTGGCAACAGAGGTGCAGAAAGAGGCAAGAGGGGTGCAAAAAGAGGGAAGAGGGGTGCAGAAAGAGGCACAAGGGGTGCAGAAAGAAGCAAGAGATGTGCAGAAATAAACAAAAGAAGTGCAGAAAGAAGGAACAGAGGTAAAGAAAGAGGCAACATGGGTGAAGAAAGAGGGAAGAGGAGAGTTGAAAGAGGCAAGGGGGTGCAGAAAGAAGCAAGAGAGCTGCAGAAAGAAACAAAATAAGTGCAGAAAGAAGGAACAGATGTGCAGAAAGAGGCAAGAGGGGAGCAGAAAGAACAAAAGAAGTGCAGAAAGAAGCAACAGAGGTGTGCAAAGAGGCAGAAGGAGTGCACAAAGAGGGAAGAGGGGTGCAGAAAGAGGCATGCGGGGTGCAGAAAGAACAAAGAGAGGTGCAGAAAGAAGCAAGAGAAGTGCATAAAGAAGTAAAATAGATGCAGAAAGGGAGAAGTGGGGTGGAGAAAGAGGCAAGAGGGATACAGGAAGAAACATGAGAGGTGCAGAAATAAATAAAAGAAGTGCAGAAAGAAGGAACAGATGTGCAGAAAGTGGCAAGATGAGTGCAAAAAGAGGTAAGAAGGGTGCAGAAAGAGGGAAGAGGGGTGGAGAAAGAGGCAAGAGAAGTGCAGAAAGAAGCAACAGACATGCAGAGAGGGGGAAGAGGAGTGGAGAAAGAGGCAAGAGGGGTGCAGATAGAAGCAAGAGAGGTGCAGAAAGAAACAAAAGAAGTGCAGAAAGAATGAATTTAGGTGCAGAAAGAGGTAGGAAGGGTTCAGAAAGAGGGAAGAGGGGTGCAGAAAGAGGCAACAGAGGTGCAGAAAGAGGCAAGAGAGGTACACAAAGAAGCAAGTGAGGTGCAGAAAGAGGTAACAGAGTTGCAGAAAGAGGCAAAAGAGGTGCAGAAAGTAGAAGAGATGTGCAGAAAGAGGCAACAGAAATGCAGAAAGAGGCAAGAGAGGCGCAGAAAGAAGCAAGAGTGGCTTGCACACCATTAGTACCAATTTAACACCCACATTTAGCAATAAGTAACAGGTGACCATTCTAGGTTTACAAAGGACCTTCCACCTCGCTGTAACACTTGTCGCTGCATTTTTGGTAACATTTGAGCCATTTGAGCTAGAAACAAGGCTTTTTTTGTTCAAATCTGCAGATTAGGCAGCAGTTGATGGGTTATGTGGCTAATGCAGAAAATGTATAATTGTGTGAAAGTCGGTGAGCCAAACAGTTGCATAATTCCAGTGGCCCTGCTCATACCTCTGACTAGGTCCAGAAGTGCTCCTCAGTGATTCCATCTTTTTTTTGTCTCATTGAGTTCATAGTTTAGCTTCAATGGAAACAAGGAAGACTAAACCTGAGGTTGCCACTCCACAACACAGACTACCATACCACATAATTACTCTCCATAACACATAATCTCACTCTACATAATTCCTATACACTAAATACCACATACTTTCTATCCATATAATTTCACTGCACAACATACCACATAATTCCACTACACACAACGTACATCCACTCCACTCCAAAAAACATTAGTAAAAAACATTTTTATTTACAACGCCAATAGGTCTAACTCTTGCAAATACGAGACCTATTAAATTACAAATGCTTCTTTAACTGGTAGTCACGTTTGCAGAGTGGTGGAGAAAGGGGGCTGGGCCTCCAACCAGAGCTCAGGAATTCCACTGCGTAGGACTTACAGGAGGTACCAGGAGGGCTTCTTGGAACCCCAAAGTCCCTCAAGAGTAAAGTGGACTTCATCCCCCAACCAGTACTGTGCCAGGAGGCGTGTTTTGCAGTGTGGTGGCGAAAGGGGGGGTGTGGCCTCCGAAGACCTCTTAGCAATCCCACTGTGTGGGACTTAGTGGAGGTAACAGGAGGGGTAGTTGGCCCCCAAGGACAACCTTGGGGGCCAACTACCCCTCCTGTTACCTCCAGTAAGTCCCACACAGCAGCATTGCTAAGTTCTCATAGCAGGCCACGCCCCCTTTCCCCACCACTCTGCAAACACGCTCCCTAGCACGCTCTTGGATGGGGATTAAAGTCCACTTCGCTACTGGGGGTCCTTAGGGGCCAACTAGCCTACCTGTTACCTCCAGTAAGCCCCACACAGTGGGATTGCTGAGAGGTGGACACAGGCCATGCCCCCTTTGTCCACCACTCTGCAAATGCACCTTCTGGTGCGCTCTTGGTTGGGGGATGAAGTCCCCTTGCCTCCTGAGGGTCCCTGGGGGCCAACAAGCCCTCCTGTTACTTCCAGTAAGCCCCACACAGCTGGATTGCTGAGAGTGGTCTGAGGCAACGCCCCCTTTTTACACCACTCGGCAAATGTGCCGCCTGGTGCACTGTTGCTCGGCGGATGAAGTCTACTTCAGTCCTGAGGTCCTCAGGACACAAGAGGACCTCATCACCCCACCAGCAGTGCGCCAAGAAGCACGTTTGCAGAGTGGTGTGAAAAGGGGTGTGGCCTCAGACCACCTCTCAGCAAACCAACTGTGTGGGGCTTACTGGAGGTCCCTGGTGGGCTAGTTGGCCCCTAAGGACCCTTTGCATTCAAGGGGACTTAATCCCCCAACCCAGAATGTGTCAAGAGGCGCGTTTGCAGAGTGGTGCAGGGAGGGGTCGGGGCCTCCGGCGAGATGCCGGCTTTTCTTTTCTTTTTGTATTTTTAGAAGGGGGCTGTGTAGTATTTTTATGGGCCCTGGAACGCCATCCCCCAGGGCCTGACCCATTTTTTTTACTTTAATAAAAAAAAATAAACAGGAAGGGGGCCGCGCAGCCGCCCTCTCGAGGCCGATTTCGGCCCCTTGGGGCATTGCCTCCTTTTTTAAAAACATTCCTTTTAAAAGAGGGGGCCCGCGCTGCCCCCCTCCTGAGACCATTTTTGGCCCGGGGACCCCATCCACCGGGGCTTTGTCTCTTTATGATGTTTTTAAAAATGTTATTATGGGAGGGGGGCCGAGTTCCCTGGGCCACTTCTGGCCCCGGGGACCCCATCCCCCTGGGCCTGGCCAGCCTTTATTACTAATTTTAGAGGGGGCCGCGTTGCCCCCCTCCTCAGGCCAATTATGGCCCCTGGGGCCCCATCTCCTGGGGCTGGCCCTCACTTTGGGGACCAGGGTGGCCTCAATGTCCCCGTGGTCCCAGCCGGCTCCCCACCTCCTGCGGGAGCCAGCATTGCTTTTGGACAAGGGGAGCTGCTAACATGCAGCTCCCCGTGTCCAAAAGCAATTCTGATTTGCTTTGTGGAAGCGAGAGCAGGTTTCCTGCTCTCGCTTCTATGAAGCAAAGCAGAAGTTTGCAATGACAGGACGGGAGCAATGCTCCCGTCCTGCCATTGCAAGCTGCAATGTCCCAGGGGTGGGCACCCCAGGACATTGCTGGAGCCGGCCTGGCGGGTGGCAGTCCCCAGGGCCATTGAGGGATCCACGAGGGGGGCTGAGTGGCCCCCCTCCCATCATGTAGATAGCCCCGGGGAGGTGGTGGTCCCCGGGGGTCTACATTGGACCCCTGTATTAACATAATTAGTGCCCTGGGGAGGTGGTGGCCCCCGGGGCAGTGTGGGGAGGGGAAGGAGCCCCCCCACACTTCTATAATTTAAATGGAGTCCGGGGAAGGTGGCGGTCCCCGGGGCTTGGGGGCCCCGCAAGGCCCCCCCACCCCTATTAAAGTAAAGCCCCGGGGAGGTGGCAGTCCCCGGGGCAGCGTGGGGGGAGAAGGAGTTCCCCCATGCATTTTTTTGTAAATAAGCCCTGGGGAGGTGGCGGTCCCCGGGGCTGTGGGGGCCACTGCGGGACCCCGCACCATGATAAAACATTTCCCCTGGGATCTGGCCCACCCTGGGGCTTAAGGAAAACGAAGCACGGGAGCCCGCGCTTCGTTTTTTTTTTTTCTGTCGGATTTGCGCACCCAATGCGAATTCGGTCGAAAATAAGTTTAAAAAATTCATTTTTTGGCCCTGGGGGTCCCTGTGGGACTCACTAAGCAGGCCTAGGGGGTCAGGGTGTTTCTACCCTGCCCCCTTTTCTTGTTTTTTATCCTTTTTTTACTGTTTTCTTGTGACTCGGTTTTACCGAGTCACAAAATGGCTGCCAACACTTCCTGGTTTGGAGTGTTGACAGCCAATCAAAATGAAGCTCGTGCTCGGGAGGGTCCACAAACCCTCCTCGGCCACCAGATATCGATATATGTTTTTTTGAATTTCTCAGGAACTACTGAACGGATTTACACCACTTAAAAGAAAGGTCGCTTTCTGAACCAAGAGCTACCGTTTTGCCTTATTTGGTGTAATTCCGTTCAGCAGTTCAGGCTGTAGCTTTGTCTAAAGTTCCTATGGAAATTAACATGGAGAAAATGCGTTTTAGGACCCCCTTTTTTCTTGGCCCCTGCCCGACGAATCACCCCGAAACTTTCAAGACAGGAGCTGACCTGAGTGAACCATTAGTTTCGAAAATTTCGCGAAGATTAATCAAACAGCGCCAAAGATATTGGCAAAATAAAAAAACGCTTTTTGAATGGAAACAAGGTCCTACCTATAACTACCTACTGGCGCCGGCCAGTAGGTAATATATATATATATCCTTCGGGCGGTGGCCAGAACGTAGCCATAGTTAGGACCTAGGAAGAGCGTTTTTTCATCTGAAATGTTTAAAACTAGTTCAACGATCAATTCAGTTGGTGTCTTAAAAGTTTTGGAGTGATCCATCAACCTGTGGCTGAGAAAAACAGAGGTCCCAAAATGCACTTTCCCCATGTTAATTTCCATAGGAAACTTTAGACACGGCTATATCCCGAATTGCTGAATTTAATTACATCAAATTTGGCAGGAAGGTAGATTTTAGTTCAGGGAAGTGCCTTTTTGGGATTTGGTGTAAATTCGTTCAGTAGCTGTGGAGCAATTTACAGAAATATTCAGTTGTATATCTGGGGACGCGAAGTGTCTGCAACTCCGGCACGTTGCTACGCAAAGCAACGCGACATTTGGAGTGCTGTCATTGGCTGGACACCGTTTTTGAAAATGTTGCAGCTTTCATTTCCTGAAGCGAGCAAGTCCTGGGGGATTGTGTAAAGGGTAAAAAAACATAGAAGGTTTCAGGGTAGGAGTACCTTGACCTCATGGGTGTATTGTAGGGGTGTTATGGAGATCTATTTTGAGTTTTAGAGTAGTGAGATCATTTTGTTTTTACACATCAATGGGGTCGCGACTCCAACTCGGCTCTCAGCGCGACTGCCTTGGAACATCGCAGTGGAGTTGTGAATCCCACCAAAATGTTTTAAACAAAAAAACAGAAACAACTGCCATTTCATGCAGTGGGTGCTGGTACGGGTGTATATATTGAAGTGATAACTGGTAGGGGTACCCTGACTCCAATATTGTATTGTAGTGAAGCATCACTTATGATTCGTGAAATGTGGTAGGTTTTTTTTTTTTCCATGCACATGGAGCCGCAATCCCATCGTGGCGCTCAGTGCCATCCCCAGTATAACATTGAGGTGGAGTTGTACACCCCACCAGAATAAATTAAACAAAAAAACTGAAACAGCCAACCTTTCATGTAGTAGGTGCCGGTCCCTGGGGATATATGGGATTGATAAAAATTTAATAAGGGGTCAGGTTAGGGGTACCCTGACTCCAATATTGTATTGTAGGGGTTTGTAAAGCATCCCTTATGAGTTGTGAAATGTGGTAATTTGTTTTTTGTTTCCACATGCATGGAGTCACGACCCCATTGCAGCGCTCAGCCTGGCCCCTGTGTAACAACGCAGTGGAGTTGTGAACCTCACCAAAATAAATAAAAAAATATACATTCAAACACTCACTCATGCATTAATGCATGTACTCATAGAATCACACAGTCACACATTCACTCACAGAGCTACTCACATATGCATACATCCACTGAGAGACCCACTCAAGGACTCACACACCAACTCAGATGAGCACCAAACAGAAAATCACCCACTCAGAGACTCATGCAGAGTCATGCACCCACTAACAGACCCACTCAGAAACTTACACAACCACTCGCAAAACCACTCAGAGACTCATGTAACCACTCACAGAACCACTCAGAGACTCACACACCCACTCATAGACCCCCTCAAAGACTCACACACCCACTCACACACCCACTCGGAGACCCATGCACCCACTCACAGAACCACTCAGACATTCATACAACCACTCAAAGACCCACTCAGAAACTCACAAAACTACTCACAGAACCACTCATACACTCATGCACCCCCTCACAGACCCACTCAGAGACTAATGCACCTGCTCACAGACCTGCTGTGACACTCATACACCCACTCACAGACCCACTCAGAGACCCACACACCCACTCACAGAACCATTCTGAGACTCAGACACCCACTCACAGACTCATGCACCCGCTCACAGACCCACTCAGAGACTCACACACCCACTCATAAAACCACTCAGAGACTCTTGCAGACCCACTTAGAAACTCACTCATCCATATACAGACCCACTCAGAGACTCACAGACCTACTCACACACCCATGCACCCACTCACAGACCCACTCAGACACTCATGCATCTAGTCAAAGACCTACTGAGAGACTCACAGACCCACAGACAGCCTCATGTACCCACTCACAGATCCACTCAGAGACTCGTGCACCCACTCAGAGACTCATGCACTTGCTCACAGACCCACTCAGACACTCATATACCCACTCACAGATCCACTCAGACACTGACACACCCATTCACAGACCCACTGAGACTCTCATGCATCTACTCACAGACCTACTGAGAAACTCACATACCCACAGACCAACTCATAGACTGATACACCCACTCACAGACCAATTCTGAGACTCATGCACACACTCACAGACTCACTCAGACACTCATGCAACCACTCACAGACTCACTCACAGACTCATGCACTCACTCAGAAATATAGTCAGAGTCAGGCACACAGTCAGAGATGCACTAAGAGACTCATGCACTTACTCACTAATTACTCAGAGACTCATGCACCCATTCATAGAACCACTCAGAGACTCATGCACTCAGTCACACATCCTCTCTGACTTATGCTCTCATTCATAGACCTAGTCACTAACTTATGCTGCCACTCATAGACTCACTCAGAGACTGCCAAACTCACTGATAGAGCCACTAAGATAGTCGCTCACCTACTCAGACACCTACTCAGAGGCGTATACAGCCACTCACAGACCCACTGAGACACTCATGCTCTCACTAATAGACCTGCTCAAATACTCATGCACTCACTGACAGACTGAGTCAGCGTCAGAGTTATGCACCCAGGCACAGACTCACTCAAACACTCAAACACCCACTCACAGACCTACTGAGAGACTCACATACCAAGTTATAGACATACTTCAACACTGATGCACCCACACACACTCAGCAAGTCCACTGAGCCACTCAAATATCCACTGACAGATCACTCTGACAGTGATGCAGCCACTCAGAGAGTTATTCACACACTCATGAACCTACTCATATACTTACTCAGACACTCATGCATCCACTCACATACCCACTTAGAGAATCTTCCCCTTAGGCACACTTTCACTTAGAAATTGACATATGTACTTCCAGACTTAGTCGGTCTTATTTATCGAGTTATTCACATAGTTAGAAACTTGGAAAATCACTTAATCACTGAAATTTGTATGGTATTAAAATAATACTTACAAATTTTAAATGTGTTTTTATAAAAAAGATTTAAAATAAGTATTATTTAGTAGTGGGCAATAGGCGGCTATGAAAATTGCCTTTGTGTTCATTGAAAGTATGTGTCATCTACTCATAAGAGCGGATGCAGATTTTCAGGTTGCTTAGAAACAAACTGTTGCCTTCATCTGTAAAGTGAACTCCATCACTTCTATAGATTGCTTGCATATCGAAACACAGGATGTTGCTGTAGGTAGAGCCCATGCTATGGTCTCTGAGGTGTCCAGAAACAGCTTTATTAATATGTTTCCTGTCTATATCAATCTGTGTACAGAATTGATTTGACTGCTTCCATTTTTGTTTTTGGCATATGTTGGAGTACACCAAGACAGTGCGAGGCAAAAGTGCCATTAATTGGCCAAAGGTCTCCTTCATTGCAATTTCCAATTCAAAACTACTAATAATGCCTAGGTCATTGCCACCACAGTGCACTATTTAAGAGGTCTGGATGTTGGGAATGTGCAAGACTCTCAACCTCTGTGACCAAACCATTTAATATCCACATTTGCCAAACCTAATTCCATGTCAATTCCACTTTTTCACACATAGTCTCTGGCCCAGAAAATATAGCTGTGACCCACAATCCACACTCTAACCATTTTGAAGGAAGGGTCAGTAGCAATCAGGGGAAGGCAGCAGCTCAATGTGAGAGTTGGAAGAGTAAAAGGCAGTTAGAATGGAGGAGTGGACTTTGTTTTAAAAAATGATATGCTCCATTGGGTGCTGTTATTAATTTATAACTTAAAAATAGGTTGTGTTTCACTTTGAAATGTGAGTATATCTGTGATTAGCTGCATTTAAATGTTTCAAAAGTAATGCTAATGTGGATAAGCTTACTTTTATATGCTCTCAACTACACCTGCTTCCTGCCAATTGCAAGCTGCCATGCTGTGGTCTGAAAGTGTATGAACCTTTGACCTACAGTTGCAGCACAGTATTTGAAAACAGGTTGCTATGGAAATGAAGCAAACTAGTGTGAGGTTAAGGGTTTGAAATAGGTTGTGGATTGGTATGATAAAGCATAGTACTTTAAATATAGTATGTATTTGAAAAATTTACATTTTCATATTCACTGTAGATATTATAGTAGAGATATGATTTAAAAAATATTGTATTAATATTTTGAATGCTAAAACAGACTCCTGTACGGAGTCACTACTCTATCACAGAGTAACACAGGGGAACCACACAGGGCACTGAGATGGAGTCACAACTCTTACCACAGGCACTATCAGATTGGGCTTTCTATCAGGAGGCTATTAAAGGGTTAAAAGAAAGTGACCAATATGAACTAGCATAAGAAGAGGAAAGAATGAACAGAAACTTTTAATTTGCTTAGCATATGAATATCAGAGGAAAAGAGAGAGGGGAAAAGTGCCATTACTGGTTCTTTCTTCCAGAGAGACATACTAATCATTTTCACACAGAAGACATTTGAAGACGTTGCTAATACTTAGGAAGCAACTACGCCAATTAAGAGCCATGTTAATAATGATGAGATTTATAATGTGTACATATATATAGATAATTCGATATGTTGCACAAGCCACCAAATTATCAAGGACGGACATCTATTCCAAATGTCATAACTGCCTAAATAATATGTGTACAAATACTGATATAAGTTGCCTTATATTAGAATTATACTCTCTTTTACTCTTCTATGTCTATGGTTTTCACTGTCACGTGATACATTTCACAATGCACCTGTCACTTTCAAAATGGAACCAAAATGAACTTGCTATGTCATGTGAACAAGGCTCGGACGAGCCGAAATGCGTAATGGCGACGGAGCAATAAAATAATTGCAAGCACTTATTGCTGGGTCCGTGTTTGGAGAAATCCTGGAGGTGACGGAATGGAGTAATGTAATTGACCGTATGGTTTCACTCGGTCATACACGGACCCCCTCTCCAGCTGGACGACGCGCGAAGTGAAACACAAGTTCCGGGGCAACCTGGAAGTGATTGTGATCCAGGAAGGATACGTTGCGTCTGACCCCCCAGAACCTGAAATTACAATGATGCCTAGTGGAGCTCTGTGAACGCTGAGTTGGAGGACCCGGACGGAACGGATTCAAACCAGGTAGGACAAGCAGGCACTCTGGGGAGGAGAGGTGTGCAAAACTAGTGGAGTGAGCTGTATTGGGACAGACGTAGTCTTCACGAACAACATTCAGAACAAATATTGCAAATGTCGGCCGACATGGTACGCGACAGGGAGGCGGCTGCGATGGAAATGTTTTCCAACTGCCTCCCAGTGACATCTGGTGCCAAGGAAAAAAACAAAGAGAACACCAAAGATACTAACTCCGTAAAAGAAAAATTTTAAACTTTAGAAAAAAAGATGAAAATGGAACAGAGCAAGTGGTGGGAGTCTCGTTCCCTAGAAAGATATATTGATGTGGGCAGAATTCCAAGGGGCCTTAGGATCCTCACTGCCCCAGTTATGAGAATCCCAACCCTGAATTGATGCGTGAATGGGCAGAGTGCAACCTTGATTCCTCCAGAAAACTGGTATTGATTTTAATCAAGTATGCAGACATAGACCGTGCACAGCTACTGAAGGACATTGATGAAATTAATGAGGAGTTGGAAAGCTCAGGTCAAACTGAAGAAAAGACCAAATTACAAAGTGAGATGATGATGTTCAGATTGAAGAAGGAGGAGGCTAAGATAAAAGAGAGGAAAACTTTCAAGTTTCACAGAGATAAAAACAACTATGATTTGGGACAAATATTTACTTTTGCCAAAAAATATGATGCATTACGGGTATCCAAATTTAGAACAACAGAGGGCCCCAAAACAGCGATATCAAAAAGTGGTGGATTACTAACTGACACATCCCACTCAGACTTAAGCTCGGCGGGGGGTAGCGAGTCAGAATCGGACTTGAGAAACCCCCAGGGTGGAAGACAATTGCCAAAACCGTCACCAGCTGAAGAACTGAATTTTTTATGCTACGAGCGAAGGCAAACCCTCCGGCCGAGACCACAGAAGAGCAACGCAGAACAGGCAGAAACTTCAGGCGGAGGCAGAGGCGCAAGGCAAACAGGCGGCGCTACCAATATGAAAAAAAGAGGAAGGGGACATTGGCAGAAAAAATAAACAAAGTTGCTACAACCAGCAACACTATTATGAACTTAGCCAACATCAAATTGTCTAACCGCTTCGACACGGCTGGAATTCCCCCGCTGTGCGGGAGAATTCCACACGTGCGCGGAACGGACAGCCCCCGGCCGTCCTCCGCACACGCCCACCGTGACGTCGGACGGCCAGGGGCCGTCCGATGCATGGAAGAGGTTAAAGAGGAAGAAAATCTGCTCAGCCTCGGATTATCATACTCCCCGGGTATTAATTTTAACTACGCGTCCACGAGAATGGACATATACAAGAGTGTCAAAAAACTTAAACTTAAAAAATACCATATTTTGGCTAAAACTGAGGGAAAACGAGGACGACAAGAACTCACAGATCCAATGATGTATCCAAATCTATCTCAGTCTGATTTACTCCTCCTAAGAGAAATAGAAGATCTTTGGGAAGTGGATGACATAACACATCAATATGAAGGGGAAGTAAATACAAATGTGGAGACTCTGAATCCCATTGAACAAAGCAAGGGCATATCTATGCAACAAACGCCATTTAAACCAAAATTCACATTTAATCCCATCACCCCCTGGGACTCCATTGACATATTCCACGAAACAGTCACATCACGAATTAAAAAATTGAATAGAACTATACAAACGACACAAAATAAATTCAACAGACGCAATCAACAATACAATGATTTAATCAAGAGATTGCAGAATGATAACAGTATAGTTATTCGCAATAGTGACAAGGGAGGCAATATTGTTATTTGGTCCCAAGAGGAGTACAAAAAAGAAGCATTCAGTCAATTGAATGACAGATCCTGCTACAGCCGAAGCAGTGCCTCCAATCTTAAAACAATGTACAACGAATTTTACAACAAATTGTCGGTATGGAAAACCGAGGGGCTTATACCTATGGAAGAATATACGTTCTTAAGAAAGGACGAACCCGACCACCCCTACTATCTATTTTATCCCTAAAGTACATAAGGACCCAAAATAAAACCCTGGGCGACCGATAATCTCAGCCAGGGAAAGTTTGTTAGAACATACCTCTCAATACGTTGACTTCTTTTTGCAGGACTTTGTGAAAGCACTACCTTCCTATGTACGTGACACCAGCGATTTCCTAAGAAAAATCAGGAATTTTGAATGGCAACATGAATATCTGTTGATCGCACTCGACGTAACCTCCCTATATACTAGTATTCGACATGTTGATGGAGCCAAGGCGATTGAGCACTATTTGGCTCAGAGACCAACACAGTATAACAAACATAACAAAATGTTGGTAGAGATGGTGACTTTTTGTTTAAAAAATAATATTTTTATGTTTAACAACATTTTGTATCAGCAGACTAGAGGGGTGGCAATGGGGGCCAGCTTCTCTCCCAGCTATGCAAGTCTTCACATGGGCTGGTGGGAGGAGCTGGTCCTCAAGGTAGAAGGACAGAACAGGGGAACCCTACTTAGTGAGGAACCAGGGTAAGTAGTTATAAAGGAAAACAGTGGTTCCTGTGGAATAATACAGTCAATATTTGTAATAATATGCACAATCGCAATAAAGAGGGATTGAATAAGGTCAGAGGTGGAAGAAACCGCATAGACCGATGATTCAGTGTAACACAATTTATAGGTTTTAAACAGGGGAAAAAAAGGGATATTTACAATGTTACAGATTCATTGAAAACATTTGTTGTGCATAGTGTCCCAAGTGAACAAAGGAACCTAAAACATAAGTGAAAGTGTGATAATTATTTACAAGGTTTCCACAATTTTGTACAAGTCGACCATTATCAATTATATTCAGTGTGAACAGCAGCTATATACAGTGATACGCGCTGAATAATTGTTCGCTTCCTCTATGTGTCACATTGTTCACTTGGGACACTATGCACAACAAATGTTTTTCAATGAATCTGTAACATTGTATATATCCCTTTTGTTCCCCTGTTTAAAACCTATAAATTGTGTTACACTGAATCATCGGTCTTTGCGGTTTCTTCCACCTCTGACCTTAGTCAAACCCTCTTTATTGCGATTGTGCATATTATTACAAATATTGACTGTATTATTCCACAGGAACCACGGTCCTCAAGGTAGAGCATAGCCATTACATCGATAACAATATCAAGATGTGGCTTCGCTTTATCGATGATTTGTTTGTGATTTGGCAAGGAACACATGAACAAGCATTGGAATTTGTAAACACTATTAACCAAAATGATGTCAATTTACACTTTACTGCCACCATTAATGAAACTACAGTAAATTTCCTCGATACACAAATCTACATCAGCAACAACAAGATAAAGACCAGATTGTATTGGAAAGAAACCGCGGGCAACTCTACATTACATGCGAGCAGCTCGCATCCCAAGCATCTAATAAACAGTATACCCTACGGGGAGATGCTACGCCTTAGGCGTATTTGTAGCAATGATGTAGACCTAAAACAAGCCCAAGACAACAGCAGAATGAGATTCCGGGAAAGGGGATATTCCAATGACCTCATTAGTAAAGCCATATCCAAATCTATGCTACAGACAAGGGAGGAGTTACTGAGAGATAGACAGTTGAACATGCAGGAGACTCTAGATCCAGGAGTGATAGGAAAAGGCCGTAACACCAATGAATTCAGGATAATTATGGGACATAGCAAACAACAGAAAATCTTGCAGAACATTATTCAACAAAACTGGCCATTAGTGTTGAACGACCCGGTAATAGGACCCTGCTACCGCAGAGGGTGTCCATTACCTACAGCAGAGCCCCATCCATGAGAGATAGCCTGGTGAAAACTAATCCAGAGATTATTGAAGGAACTAGCTGGCTACAAACACATAAAGGCTTTTTCAAGTGTAAAACTTGTAAAGCGTGCCAACATGGTATCAACAAGAGTACATACCGTACCCCCTTCAATGACAAGGAGTATAAGATTAAAAAGTTATTGACGTGCAAAACAGAGTATGCGTTCTATGTGCTGCTGTGCCCATGTGGCCTGCAGTACATAGGCAGCACCAAACTCCAAGTACACAAAAGGGTGTTGCAACATTTACGCGCAATAACTAACCAGGACAATACCTATCCTGTTGCACGACACTTTAGGGAGTTTCATAAATCCAACAGTCTGGAACTAAGTTACTTTGTAATTGATGCAATTCACCCCAGCAGACGCGGGGGAGACAGAGAATGTAAACTTAGAAAACTGGAAACGAGATACATTATAGAAATGGATTCCAAACACCCAGGGGGATTAAACGCAACAGAGGACTTGTTTATGAGAACAACTTTATATTAACTTTATATGGATTTTACAATATAAATGATTTTATCCAATATTACAACATTTTACAATTTTGCAATGTTGAAGTTATATATGATTTTATATGTTGTAATTTGTAAGATTGGAGACTGCTATGTATTTATTTATTTATGTATTTATATATTTATATATGTATATTTAAATCTATTTATATTGGCAGAGGTTTGCACAAATCCATATTAGATGTAAATAAGCAATATTTAAAAACATCGCTTTATCTGGTATTCATACCAATATTGAATTATTAATGAGATTTCTTAGGGATAAAAGTCGAGTAAATCCCCACTTGCAAGCTCATAAATTTTAACAACAATTGTGAGAAACAAACCTAACAGTTATGGAGATATATATTACGTATTAGGTCGACAGAACACCAACACGTTAAGCACTTTATGTTTAGCACTACAGCACTTTATCAGTTTAACTAACCAGAACCATATAAAGAGACATAAATATAAGGCACATAACGTCAGTTATGGCGGTTTGAACTTCATGACATCCATCATGTTTTAATGCATGTATAAAACGATGGTTTTTTGCTCACATAACATGAATATGTGATGTTATATTCCATGATATGCAAATAATTACAAGACATGATGAGAGTGACGCAACTTGGGCATATTTTATGGTAACTCTATTTTAAACAATTTAATGTTTCATAATAATTCAATATGTTGCACAAGCCACCAAATTATCAAGGACGGACATCTATTCCAAATGTCATAACTGCCTAAATAATATGTGTACAAATACTGATATAAGTTGCCTTATCTTAGAATTATACTCTCTTTTACTCTTCTATGTCTATGGTTTTCACTGTCACGTGATACATTTCACAATGCACCTGTCACTTTAAAAATGGAATCAAAATGAACTTGCCATGTCATGTGAACAAGGCTCGGACGAGCCGATACGCGTAATGGCGGTGGAGCAATAAAATAATTGCAGGCACTTATTGTTGGGTCCGTGTCCGTGTTTGGAGAAATCCTGGAGGTGACGGAATGGAGTAATATATATATGGGGGTCTGCATTTCCCCAGCAAGAAATGCCTTGCCCAGGAGACTGGCGCCCTCCGGTGACTGGGCACCGCGGACGCCTCCGCCGAAGCGGTGAGGACTGTTTGGCGTATTCAATTTTTATCTACCGGTCCCCTTCAACCTCGAGTTTGTGCCTGGTTAGAATCCACATTTACAGCTGCTTGTTATCAAAAACATTGAGACTTCTTTACCTTTAAGAGACCAGACTTCATTGACCTTATCATCATTGTTTTGGTTTCTGGTTTATGGCCCCCAGTAAATGTATTTATGACACTGACTTCCATACGGGGCACATGCCTGTGAACTGCTGTTATGCACACGATCGCCAAGCTGCATTATGGGATCGGTAGTCCCGTAGGGATAGAAGCACGCGCTGGTAGGCTGACGTTCAAGTCGGAAATTCACAAAATGTGTGCAGTTTGACCTTGGAGTGTGGCTGCAATTACCCTGTCCCAATGCCGCTTGTGGTTTCAGTATGGACTGATGTGTTCGCAAAAGGGCTGATGTGAACATTGTTCCCGTAATGTGGGTCAGAGGTCGAATACCGGTGGACCCGCTACCAGCTTTTTATAGAAACAGTTTGGGTGAGAGGTTGTCTCGATCTGACAAACAAATGACATTCAGCAGCATTGTTTTTTAATAAATGTAATATTATTTTATACATTTAGGTGATACGTTAGGAGAGATTGGTGACGTATTTTAAAAGTAAGCAATATTCCCATTAAGGCGGGTGACATATTTATTTTTAGCATGCACGTCCATATACTAATGAAATTACAATATGGCTAAATATGTAGGCGGATCATGCACTGAGTAGTGCTAGGTATACTAATTTATTGCAATGTGCAACTTGTATACTACTGATTTTTTTATCTGCCGCATTGTGTGCATTCATGTGTAGAGAGTATTCATTCAATGTATAGGGTTTACATGGGTGCAATGTGCCTAATAGTATTTTCTTTATGTTCAGTAATGCCTTAAGTGGGAAGGGCTATATATTCTGACATTGCTATGCGCCAATTAGATTGATAAAGGCTTCTGTGAAGCCGAAACGCGTCTCTCTGGTCTCGGGGTCGAGGGTGACCTGAGAAAATAAAAAATGCTGTATCCATACAGCCTCGAGTACGTGCCTTCTTCTGTGGAAGTCTCTGTGGAAGCAGGATTGTGTGTTTATATATATATATATATATATTATCTACTGGCGGTCGCCAGTAGATAGTTATAGTTAAAACCTATTATCCATAGGAAATCCGTGACATTCTATTTGAAATAACGTTGGCGCCGGTTGACGAATCTTCGCAAAAGTTTCCAACTTGTTGGGGCGCTCCGGTCCGCTCCTATCCTGAAAGTCTCGGGGTGATACGTCAAGCGGGGGCCGAGAAAAAGGGGGTCCCAAAACGCGTTTTCCCCATTCATTTTTCCATAGGAACCTTTAGTCGCAGCTACAGCCCGAACTGCTGAACGGAATTACACCAAATTTGGCAAAGAGGTAGCCCTTGGTTCAGTGTCGTGCCTTTTGCTTAAATGGTGTAAATCCGTTCAGTAGTTCCTGAGAAAATCAAAAGTAAAGTCACATATATATCTGGGTGGAGCCTAACCACACATGTCATCGTGAGATCTGATTGGCTGTCAGCACTTCATCCTGGAATTGCTGGCAGCCATCTTGGGACCAATATAAATGATAGTACCTCACTGAAATGCATTGTAGTGAATAGAAGATTTTGAAGGTCACCAAAAGGAGAACTATAAAGGGTGATAACAGGCTTTAGTTACATTAGAATTTATTTGTTGATGGTACCATACTAATTTTAGGAATTGTGGTGTATTCTAAGGTGATTTTACCATGTGAAAAAACTTCTGCTGGGATATCATGAATCATGTTTGAGAGAACACTATTTTCTCATGCTTGTCCCATGGAGGTTTGGAAGGTGCTCCAGAAGCTAAAATGAGAGCATATTTTCTGTAAATTAACATTATCTTTCTCACTCATGTGAGAATGAAGTCTGACATTCTCAGTAAAACATGTACATCCAACAAGGGCAGAGACTGTCAGTTGATTCCTTTGTGTTCTACTGCAGCTTCCCAGAGTGTTCTAAAGAACAACTAGAGTGCTAACAGCCTTACTTATGACAAAAGTATGGCACACCTGAAGCCATCTTGATTGGAATAAACTGGTAAAACTTAAACAATTTAATTTAAAAAGGAACAAAATGATGGGGTTCATTTTGTCATAGAAATTATGGTTAGTGCTGTAGAAAGAAAAATTAGGACATGTTTCAAGTGTGATCTCAAATATCTTCCTGTTATATTTCAACAGGAGCAGCCTGCCAGTTGATGCTTTGTGTTCTACTGCAGCTTCCCAGAGTGTTCTAAAGAACAACTAGAGTGCTAACAGCCTTACTTATGACAAACGTATGGCACACCTGAAGCCATCTTGATTGGAATAAACTGGTAACACTTAAAACATTTAATTTAAAAAGGAACAAAATGATGGGGTTCATTTTGTCATAGAAATTATGGTTAGTGCTGTAGAAAGAAAAATTAGGACATATTTCAAGTGTGATCTCAAATATCTTCCTGTTATATTTCAACAGGAGCAGCCTGCCAGTTGATGCCTTTGTGTTCTACTGCAGCTTCCCAGAGTGTTCTAAAGAACAACTAGAGCGCTAACAGCCTTACTTATGACAAAAGTATGGCACACCTGAAGCCATCTTGATTGGAATAAACCGGTAACACTTAAAACATTTAATTTAAAAAGGAACAAAATGAGGGGTTCTTTTTGAAATAGAAATTATGGTTAGTGCTGCAGAAAGAAAAATTAGGGCATGTTTTAAGTGAGATCTCAAATCCTCTTCTATTTCATTAGAAAATTCTGACATGCAGACTGAAACAATCACTTTCAATACCAGCAGCAGACTACCAGTTAACTCCCTGGTGAGCAGAAGCTTTACTCCAGTGATCTAATGAGCAACTAGAGTGCTAACATTCTGAATTTATGGCAGATGTGAGACACATCTGAATGCCTTCTTGATGGAATCAAAGTAAAAACTGAAAGCATTTCCTACTGAGGAGACTGCAGTAAATGAAGAAATTAGGAAACTTCATAACAAAGAAGTCTTCCAAGATGGCCACCAGTGAAAAAAGAGCCCAAATGTAGCACAAATATTACCCAGATGTAGCCCACATATAGCCCAATGACAAAAGTGTGCAAAACACTTTTTATTTTTAGTTTTTTTGCAGTTTTATGTAGTGCAGACTGGTCAGGTATTGGAGCATTGCATCTTAAAACATGACCCCCTACACTACAAAAACACCACTGCACTACCTTAAACCCTAAAACACTACCCCCAGCACGACCCCCTACACTACCCAAACACCACTGCACTAACCTAAATCCTAAAACACTACCACCAGCACGACCCACTACACTACCCAAACACCACTGCACTACCCTAAAACATGACCCCCTACACTACACAAACACCACTGCACTACCCCAAACCCTAAAACACTACCCCCAGCACGACCCCCTACACTACACAAGCACCACTGCACTACCCTAAACCCTAAAACACTACCCCCAGCACGACCCCTACACTACACAAACACCACTGCACTACCCTAAACCCTAAAACACTACCCCCAGCACGACCCCCTACACTACCCAAACACCACTGCACTAACCTAAATCCTAAAACACTACCCCCAGCACGACCCCTACACTACCCAAACACCAATGCACTACCCTAAAACATGACCCCTACACTACACAAACACCACTGCACTACCCTAAACCCTAAAACACTACCCTCAGCACGACCCCCTACACTACACAAGCACCACTGCACTACCCTAAACCCTAAAACACTACCCCCAGCACGACCCCTACACTGCCCAAACACCACTGCACTGCCCTAAACCCTGAAACACCAGCCCCTGCATGACCCCTACACTGCCCGAACACCACTGCACTGCCCTAAACCCTGAAACACCACCCCTAGCACGACCCCCTACACTGCCCGAACACCACTGCACTGCCCTAAACCCTGAAACACCACCCCTTCACGACCCCCTACACTGCCCGAACACCACTGCACTGCCCTAAACTCTGAAACACCACCCCCAGCATGACCCCCTACACTGCCCGGACACCACTGCACTGCCCTAAACCCTGAAACACTACCCCCAGCAAGACCCCGTACACTGCCCAAACACCACTGCACTGCCCTAAACCCTGAAACATCACCCCCAGCAAGACCCCTACACTGCCCGAACACCACTGACATAAACCCTGAAACACCACCCCAGCACGACCCCCTACACTGCCCGAACACCACTGCACTGCCCTAAACCCTGAAACACTACCCCCAGCATGACCCCCTACCACTGCCCGAACACCACTGCACTGCCCTAAACCCTGAAACACCAGCCCCAGCACGACCCCCTACACTGCCCGAACACCACTGCACTGCCCTAAACCCTGAAACACCAGCCCCAGCACGACCCCTACACTGCCCGAACACCACTGCACTGCCCTAAACCATGAAACACCAGCCCCAGCACGACCCCTACACTGCCCGAACACCACTGCACTGCCCTAAACCCTGAAACACCAGCCCCAGCACGACCCCCTACACTGCCCAAACACCACTGCACTGCCCTAAACCGTGAAACACCAGCCTCAGCACGACACCCTACACTGCCCGAACACCACTGCACTGCCCTAAACCCTGAAACACCACCCCTGCACAACCCCCTACACTGCTCGAACACTACTGCACTGCCCTAAACCCAGAAACACCATCCCCAGCACGACCCCCTATACTGCCCGAACACCACTGCACTGCCCTAAACCCTGAAACACTACCCCCAGCAAGACCCCCTACACTGCCCGAACACCACTGCACTGCCCTAAACCCTGAAACACCAGCCCAAGCACGACCCCCTACACTGCCCGAACACCACTGCACTGCCCTAAACCCTGAAACACCACCCCTGCACGACCCCCTACACTGCCCGAACACCACTGTACTGCCCTAAACCCTGAAACCCCACCCCAGCATGACCCCTACACTGCCCGAACACCACTGTACTGCCCTAAACCCTGAAACCCCAGCCCCAGCACGACCCCCTACACTGCCAGAACACCACTGCACTGCCCTAAACCCTGAAACACCACCCCCTGCACGACCCCTACACTGCCCGAACACTACTGCACTGCCCTAAACCCTGAAACACCACCCCCAGCACGACCCCCTACACTGCACGAACACCACTGCACCACCCTAAACCCTGAAACACTACCCCCAGCAAGACCCCCTTCACTGCCCGAACACCACTGCACTGCCCTAAACCCTGAAACATCACCCCCAGCAAGACCCCCTACACTGCCCGAACACCACTGCCTGCCTAAACCCTGAAACACCACCCCCAGCAAGACCCCCTACACTGCCCGAACACCACTGCACTGCCCTAAACCCTGAAACACCACCCCCAGCAAGACCCCTTACACTGCCCGAACACCACTGCACTGCCCTAAACCCTGAAACACCACCCCCAGCACGACCCCCTACACTGCCCGAACACCACTGCACTGCCCTAAACCCTAAAACACCAGCCCCAGCACGACCCCCTACACTGCCCGAACACCACTGCACTGCCCTAAACCCTGAAACACCACCCCCAGCACGACCCCTACACTGCCCGAACACCACTGGACTGCCCTAAACCCTGAAACACCACCCCCTTCACGACCCCCTACACTGCCCGAACACCACTGCACTGCCCTAAACCCTGAAACACCACCCCCAGCATGACCCCCTACACTGCCCGGACACCACTGCACTGCCCTAAACCCTGAAACACCACCCCCAGCAAGACCCCCTACACTGCCCAAACACCACTGCACTGCCCTAAACCCTGAAACATCACCCCCAGCAAGACCCCCTACACTGCCCGAACACCACTGACACTAAACCCTGAAACACCACCCCCAGCACGACCCCCTACACTGCCCGAACACCACTGCACTGCCCTAAACCCTGAAACACCACCCCCAGCATGACCCCCTACCACTGCCCGAACACCACTGCACTGCCCTAAACCCTGAAACACCAGCCCCAGCACGACCCCTACACTGCCCGAACACCACTGCACTGCCCTAAACCCTGAAACACCAGCCCCAGCACGACCCCTACACTGCCCGAACACCACTGCACTGCCCTAAACCATGAAACACCAGCCCCAGCACGACCCCCTACACTGCCCGAACACCACTGCACTGCCCTAAACCCTGAAACACCAGCCCCAGCACGACCCCCTACACTGCCCGAACACCACTGCACTGCCCTAAACCGTGAAACACCAGCCTCAGCACGACACCCTACACTGCCCGAACACCACTGCACTGCCCTAAACCCTGAAACACCAGCCCCATGCACGACCCCCTACACTGCCCGAACACCACTGCACTGCCCTAAACCCTGAAACACCACCCCCAGCACGACCCCCTACACTGCCCGAACACCACTGCACTGCCCTAAACCCTGAAACACCAGCCCCTGCACAACCCCCTACACTGCTCGAACACTACTGCACTGCCCTAAACCCAGAAACACCATCCCCAGCACGACCCCTATACTGCACGAACACCACTGCACTGCCCTAAACCCTGAAACACTACCCCCAGCAAGACCCCCTACACTGCCCGAACACCACTGCACTGCCCTAAACCCTGAAACACCAGCCCCAGCACGACCCCCTACACTGCCCGAACACCACTGCACTGCCCTAAACCCTGAAACACCACCCCTGCATGACCCCCTACACTGCCCGAACACCACTGTACTGCCCTAAACCCTGAAACCCCACCCCCAGCACGACCCCTTACACTGCCAGAACACCACTGCACTGCCCTAAACCCTGAAACACCACCCCTGCACGACCCCCTACACTGCCGAACACTACTGCACTGCCCTAAACCCTGAAACACCACCCCCAGCACGACCCCCTACACTGCACGAACACCACTGCACCACCCTAAACCCTGAAACACTACCCCCAGCAAGACCCCTTCACTGCCCGAACACCACTGCACTGCCCTAAACCCTGAAACATCACCCCCAGCAAGACCCCCTACACTGCCCGAACACCACTGCTCCTAAACCCTGAAACACCACCCCCAGCAAGAACCCCTACACTGCCCGAACACCACTGCACTGCCCTAAACCCTGAAACACCACCCCCAGCAAGACCCCCTACACTGCCCGAACACCACTGCACTGCCCTAAACCCTGAAACACCACCCCCAGCACGACCCCCTACACTGCCCGAACACCACTGCTCTGCCCTAAACCCTGAAACACCAGCCCCAGCACGACCCCCTACACTGCCCGAACACCACTGCACTGCCCTAAACCCTGAAACACCAGCCCCAGCACGACCCCTTACACTGCCCGAACACCACTGCACTGCCCTAAACCCTGAAACACCACCCCCAGCACGACCCCCTACACTGCCCAAACACCACTGGACTGCCCTAAACCCTGAAACACCAGCCCCAGCACAACCCCGTACACTGCCCGCACACCACTGCACTGCCCTAAACCCTGAAACACCAGCCCCAGCACGACCGCCTACACTGCCCGAACACCACTGCACTGCCCTAAACCCTAAAACACCACCCCCAGCAAGACTACCTACACTGGCCGAACACCACTGCACTGCCCTAAACCCTGAAACACCACCCCCTGCACGACCCCCTACACTGCCCAAACACTACTGCACTGCCCTAAACCCTGAAACACCACCCCTCAGCACAACACCCTGCACTGCCCGAACACCACTGCACTGCCCTAAACCCTGAAACACCACCCCAGCACGACCCCCTACACTGCCGAACACCACTGCACTAAACCCTGAAACACCACCCCCTGCACGACCCCCTACACTGCCGGAACACCACTGCACTGCCCTAAACCCTGAAACATCACCCCCAACGCAACCGCCTACACTGCCTGAGCACCATTGCTCTGCCCTAAACCCTGAAACACTAGCCCCAGCACGACCCCCTACACTGCCCGAACACCACTGCACTGCCCTAAACCCTGAAACACCACCCCCAGCACGACCCCCTACACTGCCCGAACACCACTGCACTGCCCTAAACCATGAAACACCAGCCCCAGCACGACCCCCTACACTGCCCGAACACCACTGCACTGCCCTAAACCCTGAAACACCAGCCCCAGCATGACCCCCTACACTGCCCAAACACCACTGCACTGCCCTAAACCCTGAAACACCAGCCCCAGCACCCCCCCCTACAATGCCCGAACACCACTGTACTGCCCTAAACCCTGAAACACCACCCCCTGCACCGCCCCCTACACTGCCCGAACACCACTGCACTGCCCTAAACCCTGAAACACCACCCCCTGCACGACCCCCTACACTGCCCGAACACCACTGCACTGCCCTAAACCCTGAAACACCACCCCCTGCACCACCCCTACACTGCCCGAACACCACTGCACTGCCCTAAACCCTGAAACACCACCCCCTGCACCGCCCCCTACACTGCCCGAACACCACTGCACTGCACTGCCCTAAACCCTGAAACACCACCCCCAGCATGACCCCTTTACTGCTCGAACACCACTGCACTGCCCCAAACCCTGAAACACCACCCCAGCATGACCCCCTACACTGCCCGAACACCACTGCCCTTAACCCTGAAACACCACCCCTGCACGACCCCTACACTGCCCGAACACCACTGCACTGCCCTAAATCCTGAAACACCACCCCTGCATGACCCCCTACACTGCCCGAACACCACTGCACTGTCCTAAACCCTGAAACACCACACCCAGCACGACCCCCTACACTGCCCGAACACCACTGCACTGCCCTAAACCCTAGAACACTACCCCCAGCATGACCCCCTACACTACCCGAACACCACTGCACTACCCCAAACCCTAAAATACTCCCCCAGCACGACCCCCTACACTACCCGAACACGACTGCACTGCCCTAAACCCTAAAACACTCCCCCAGCACGACCCCCTACACTACCCGAACACCACTGCACTGCCCTAAACCCTAAAACACTCCCCCAGCACGACCCCCTACACTACCTAAACACCACTGCACTGCCCTAAACCCTAAAACACTACCCCCGCATGACCCCCTACACTACCCAAATACCAATGCACTACCCTAATCCCTAAAACACTACCCCCACACAACCCCTACACTACCCAAAGACCACTGCACTACCCTAAACTCTAAAACAATACCCCCCGCACGACTCCCTACACTACCCAAAGACCACTGCACTACCCTAAACCCTAAAACACGACCTCCTACACTAAACAAACACCACTGCACTACCCTAAACCCTAAAACTCTCCCCCCATCACGACTCCCTACACTACCCAAACACCACTGCACTACCCTAAACCCTAAATCTACCCCCAGCATGACCCCCTACACTGCACAAACACCACTGCACTACCCTAAACCCTAAAACACTACCCCCAGCACGACCCTCTTCACTACCTAAACACAACTGCACAATTTGTTACAGGCGTTGCAACGCAGGCCTGTGGTGCTTACTGGAAGTACCTGGTGGGCTAGTTGGGCCCCAGGGACTCTCAGGATTCAAGGTGACCTAATCCCCCAACTTAAAACGCGCCACGGGGCGCGTTTGCACAGTGGTGAAGGGAGGGGCGGGGCCTCAGGTGACATGTGCGCAAACACGCCCTGTGGTGCGTTTTAAGTTGGGGAGTTAATTCCCTTTGAATCCTGGGGGCCAACTAGCCCACCAGGTACCTTCAGTAAGCACAACAGAGTTGCGTTGCAGAGAGGTGAAAAAGGTGCGTGGCCTCGGAACGCCTCTCTGCAACTCAGCTCTGTGGTCCTAACTGTAGGTACATGGGGGGCTAGTTGGGCCCCAGGGACCCTCAGGATTCAAGGGGACTTAAGCCCGCAACTTAAAACGCGCCACGGGGCGCGTTTGCACACATGTCACCTCAGGCCCCCCTCCCTTCACCACTGTGCAAACGCGCACTGGCTCTGGTTAGTCAGAGTCAGTTACCACCAGTACCCGTCTGAAAAGTTGTGGGCACAGGATGATTTTGCAACAAGGCCTCTTTCTGCTCCTCTGTTGGTTCTTTCTGCACATCTTTTGCTTCTTTCTGTGCGTTTTTTCTTCTTTCTTCACATGTCCTACCTCTGTTGGCATAGTTAGAAACTAGCATTTAAAAAACCTTTGAAATTCACTTAAAAAATCATAGGTTTCAGGCACGTTATAGTTAGAAATTAGCATTTAAAAAACCTTTGAAATTCACTGAAAAACCATAGGTTTCAGGCACGTTATAGTTAGAAATTAGCATTTAAAAAACCTTTGAAATTCACTGAAAAACCATAGGTTTTAGGGACAGTTATAGTTAGTTGGACATTGCACTCGTACAAAACCCATGAAATTCCCCTGTTATAGTTAGTTCAGCTAACTATAACTCGCGCCCCGCAATGCACTGCTGATGACGTCACATATTACATCACTCATGACATGGTCAGTGACATCACTGATGACATCACTGATGACATCTCAAAGGACATCACTGATGACATCATCCATGTGATAATTTCATGCATCTTCTCACACCCTAATATAACTTTTGATACACCCACTCTAAATTACAGACTGCCATTCTCAAAACCATAGACACTCCAACACCAAAAACTACATACCCACTCACTGATTCTTAGGTCTACACACACATCCACTCACTCACCTGTACAGTCACTCATACTTACAGTCACTCAGTACAGGACTATCATATGCACTCATACACCTATATAAACACTCACACACCGCCACTCATCCATAGAGGTACTCACACACCTAGTCAGTCATGCAAAAAATTAATCACACACCCATTTACTCACCTATACAGTTATACAGACACCAGCTCACTTACTCATACAAATACTAGCACATTCTTACGCTCTTATACAATAACTGATACAAGCACACACGCATCCATACAGCCACTCTCACAATAACACACTCTCACTTATAGCCATTTAAATACTCTAACACACATATATACTGCCTTTTACATATATAGTTACTCGCACATGTACCACTAAGATATACATTCACTCACTAACACATCCATACACACACTCACCCACCCAAGCAGTCCATCACAGATGCACTCTTGAAATCATGCACCCAGTGAATCACCCACTCACACATCTATGTATAGAGTCACACACACCCCGCCCACACAAACACTCAGGCAGCCATACAGATACTCAGAGAACCAATTAATAACCCATGTAGACACTCATGTAGCTATTCGCAAATCCATGCATCCACTTACACACCAACAAACAGACGGATACAGACATTCACACAGTTTACTCATGCATTCAGTAAGATACGTTTAATCACTCACTTGTAGAGTCAGTCACTCACGTACTAAATCATCCATTCAGACACTTATACACCCACTCATTCTTCAATACGCCTTTCCTATATATATTAAACATATTTAAACTTTACAGAAACACACAGTCACTGGATGATGTCATCAGTGATGTCATCAGTGATGTCATTTGAGATGTCATCAGTGATGTCATCAGTGATGTCACTGACCATGTCATGAGTGATGTAATATGTGACGTCATCAGCAGTGCATTGCGGGGCGCGAGTTATAGTTACCTGAACTAACTATAACGGGGGAATGTCACGGGTTTTGTACGAAGTGCAATGTCCAACTAACTATAACTGTCCCTAAAACCTACGGTTTTTTCAGTGAATTTGTAAGGTTTTTTAAATGCTAATTTCTAACTATAACGTGCCTGAAACCTATGTTTTTTTCAGTGAATTTCAAAGGTTTTTTAAATGCTAATTCCTAACTATAACATGTCTGAAACCTATGGTTTTTTTCAGTGAATTTCAAAGGTTTTGTAAATGACAATTTTTAAATGTATTAATTGTTATATTTATTTTTTTGATACTGATTTACTAAATTTTTTTAAACTATTTATTTTTAGATATTTTATTTTTTAAAATTCATTGTAATTACATTATACATGACATTACAAAATATACTTTCTCAGAATGAATTACTTTAGTTTAAATACTTTGCAAATAGGCAATAGACTTTTAAGTACAGTAGTTACAGTTGTTGCAATGGGCAACGCAATTTCAAACACAATGCAACATTGAGCTCAATGTGAATTTCTAGTTAAATGCAATTAGTTACTTTATGGATTACTTTTCTAACCACAGGACTGGATCCTATATTCAGTCCTGGGACATCTCCTGTAAACAGTTGAGTAAAAGCGTTTTGGTTACAGTAGTGATTATTAAGGAATATTATTGTATTTTAAAAGTTGACACAAACTTTTCCACATAGAATCACCAATGTTATCCTATGGGAGGAAATTCACTTAGCAGGTAAGTAGTGTTATCGTTACTTTTTCTTACTCAGTGGTGGATCCTGGATCCAGCACTGGTGCATCTCCTGTAAACAGTTGAAAGAATGCGTTGAAGTCATACAGGCGATTTTTAAGGAATATTTGTAGTTTGTGAAAATCGACACTTGAAACTTTTCTGCTGAAAACCAGACAATGGATTCCTATGGAAGGAAATACAAGTTACTGGTAAATACGGTTAGAATTACTTTTCAGGGTCAGTGCTGGGCTAAAAGATGCAGCACTGGGTTCTCTCCTGATAACAGGTGAGTAAATCGGAATTCGTAGTTCGGCTGATTTTAGAGGAATATTATTACATGTGAAATGTCCATCATGTAAGGCATGCAAATATGCAGTCAGTACTACTTCATATACTTGTCCCTTTAGAACAGAAGCTGTACTGATTACAACATTTCTGACATGTAAAACGGAATATGCAGTATATGTGCTGGAGTGTCCCTGTGGCCTGAGGTATGTGGGGAGCACTAAGCTGCAGGTCCACAAGAGGATACTCCAGCACATCAGGGCTATCAATAACTATGATCCCCTGTACCCCGTTGCCAGGCATTTTAAAGATGTTCATAACCAGAATTCAGGGCTTTTGAAATATTTTGTGGTAGACGCAGTCTTACCATTGAGAAGGGGTGGTAATCGTGAATCACTCCTCCGGACATTAGAGACAAGATATATCTTAGAACTGGATAGTAAGGTTCCTTCTGGTATGAACTCGAGTGAAGATTTCTATACTTGCCTGTAATCATATGTTGCCATCTTTTTCTCCTTTGGAGTATGATGAAAATTCTGTTACTTGTTTACATTTAATCAATATGCTGCTTCCTATTTTTAACCTTGTTGAATGTTTTGCACTTTGCACTTTATTAGGTGGCACTGTAAGGAAAGTTATATTTAGCACTAGCACTTTATGGGATTGCATAGAAACATGGTCGATGCCCACTTAGGGCTTTATTCAGCTTTCAGCCATACAAGATTCATGTTAATAGATGGCTTATTATGGTCTATAACGGAATCCACCCTATATCGTAATATAGATGTAGGGTATGGAAGGTTCATGATTAATATCAATTTATTTTAATTTGGTGTTTTTATGACCTTTTTAAATCTTTGCCCGTTATTTATATAATTGTGTATAACAATACTGTGCGATTATAGGTGATGCTTTTAAATGAATTTAATTTTAAGTATTCACATTGTGTATATGAAGGTACATATATTTATATAGTGTATATTCTGTGTATTTATATATTTATATATTTATATTTATATATTTCTATGTTGGTATGTTTATTTATATCCCCATGTGCAATATTACAAATATACAAATCATTATTAGGGCAGGCTGTAAGAATTTAAACTTGCTAAAAGAAAGACCTGAGATTGAATGTTTCTTCTATGTTTAGCTGTCATGTGACAGGTCACGAGTATTTGCACTAGGCACTTTAAAAAGGTATGGCACTACGCAGCGCGTTATGTGAACAAGACCTCTGGTAGGTCGAAACACGTCGTGGCGGTGGTGCGGGGCATCTACAATAAAATATTTCACCTAGCACCAAGTAAAGGGTCCGGTTTCGTCTTTTCCTTGTGGACTGGATGTTGTTGGCGAACTCCATTCGATATATATATATATATGTATGTATATATTATCTACTGGCGGTCGCCAGTAGATAGTTATAGTTAGGACCTATTTTCCATAGGAAATCCGCAACATTCTATTTGAAATAACTTTGGCGCCAGTTGACGAATCTTCGCGAAATTCTCAAACCTTATGGCCCGCTCCGGTCCGCTCCTATCCTGAAAGTTTTGGGGTGATTCGTCAAGTGGGGGCCGAGAAAAAATGGGGGTCCCAAAAAGTGTTTTCCCCATGCAATTTTCCATAGGAACCTTTCAGCTCAGCTACAGCCCGAACTGCTGAATGGAATGACACCAAATTTGGCAAAAAGGTAGCCCTTGGTTCAGAGTCGTGCCTTTTGCTTAAATGGTGTAAATCCGTTCTGTAGTTCCTGAGAAAATCAAAAGTAAAATCACATATATATCTGTGGCCGCGTAGGGTCCGCGTACCCTCCCGATCACGAGCTGTATGCTAATTGGCTGTCAACACTCCAAACCAGGAAGTGTTGGCAGCCATCTTGTGCCTCGGTAGAACCGAGGCACAAGAAATCAGAGAAACTAACGCGCAAAACGCAAAAAGGGGGCAGGGTAGAAACACCCTGACCCCCTAGGCCTGCTCAGGGCCAAAAAAATGTATTTTTTTTTAAAAAAATCAGCGGGATGCGCTTAGGGTGCGCGTATCCCGCCTTGAAACAAAAAAGACAAAGCGCGGTCTCCCGCGCTTCGTTGTTAATTGGCCCCCGGGTGGGCCAAGTCCCGGGGGCATGCGGGGGGTTTTCAAATTTATGTATGGGGGGCCTCTAAGGCCCCCCCAAGCCCCGGGGACCGCCACCCCCCGGGGCTTTAAAAACAATGGTGCAGGAGGGCTCTCGGCCCTCCCGCAGCCCCGGGGACCGCCACCCCCGGGGCTTCTTTTAAAAAATGAAAAGTACCTGTGTGGGGGGGCTCCAGCCCCCCCACATGCCCCGGGGACCGCCACCTCCCCGGGGCACTAAAGATTTATATGGGGTTCCGTTACGGACCCCCAGAGCCCCGGGGACCACCACCTCCCCGGAGCTTTCAAGATGTTGGGAGGGGGGGCCGCGTGGCCCCCCTCCTGGAGCCAGTGATGGCCCTGGGGACCGCCACCCCCCAGGGCCAGCTCCTGCAATGTCCCGGGGTGCCCACCCCCGGGACACTGTAGTTTGCTATGGCAGGGCGGGAGCCTCGGGGCTCCTGTCCTGCCATAGCAAACTGCTTTGGTTTTTGGAAGAGAGAGCAGGAAACCTGCTCTCTTTTCCAAAAACCAAAGACAATTGCTTTTCCACACGGGGAGCTGCATCTTAGCAGCTCCCCATGTGGAAAATCAATGCCGGCTCCCGAGGGACACGGGGAGACGGCGGGACTGTGGGGGGATTGGGGACCCCCCCACGGTCCCCAACGGAGAGGGCCAGCCCCGGGGTTGGGGTCCCCGGGGCTACAAGTGGCCCGGGAGGGGGCCACATGGCCCCCTCCCCAAAATTTGATTTTTATAAAAAATTAAAACAAAGGCCGGCCCCGGGGGATGGGGTCCCCGGGGCCATAAGTGGCCTGAGGAGGGGGGCAACGCAGCCCCCCTCCATAAGTTAAAAAAAAAAAAAAAAAGAAGGCCAAGCCCCGGGGGATGGGGGCCGATTAAGGCCTCGAGAGGGGGGCCACGCAGCCCCCTTCCACTTTTTAAAAAAAAAAAAATAAAAATTAGGGGGCAGGCCCTGGGGGATGGGGTCCCCAGGGCCAATAAATTAAAAAAAGAAGGGGGGTCACACAGCCCCCTTCTTAAAAAAAAAAAAAAAAGACCGGCATCGCGCCGGAGGCCATGCCCCCCTCCTTGCAGCACTCTGCAAACGCGCCCCCTGGCGCGTTTGCAGATGGGGAACGAATTCCCCTTGAATACTGGGGGTCCCTGGGGGCCAACTAGCCCACCAGGAACCTCCAGTATGCGCCAGGGGGCTGCGTTGCAGAGAGGTGTACAGAGGCCACACCCCTTTTTACACCTCTCTGCAACGCATCTCTGTGGCGCTTTTTGGAGGTACATGGTGGGCTAGTTGGACTCCAGGGACCCTCAGGATTCAAGGGGACTTAATCCCCAACTTAAAACGCGCCACGGGGCGCGTTTGCACAGTGGGGAACAGAGGGGGCGGGGCTTCAGGTGACATGTGTGCAAACAGGCCCCGTGGCGCGTTTTAAGATGGGGAATTAAATCCCCTTTAATCCTGAGGGTCCCTGGGGGCCAACTAGCCCACCAGGTACGTCCAGAAAGCGCCACAGAGCTGCGTTGCAGAAAGGTGTAAAAAGGGGTGTGGCCTCTGAACACCTCTCTGCAACGCAGCTCCCTGGTGCATACTGGAGGTACAGGGTGGGCTAGTTGGACCCCAGGGACACTCATGATTCAAGGGGACTTAATCCCCCAACTGAAAACGCGCCAAGGGGCGCGTTTGCACAGTGGTGAAGGGGCGGGGCTTGAGGTGACATGTGTGCAAACAGGCCCTGTGGCGCATTTTAAGTTGGGGGATTAAGTCCCCTTCAATCCTGAGGGTCCCTGGAGTCCAACTAGCCCACCAGGTACCTTCAGTAAGCGCAACAGAGTTGCGTTGCAGAGAGGTGAAAAAGGTGCGTGGACTCGGAACGCCTCTCTGCAACTCAGCTCTGTGGTCCTAACTGTAGGTACGTGGGGGCTAGTTGGGCCCCAGGGACACTCAGGATTCAAGGGGACTTAATCCCGCAACTTAAAACACGCCATGGGGTGCGTTTGCACACATGTCACCTCAGGCCCC
This sequence comes from Calotriton arnoldi, assembly GCA_963921515.1. Classification (NCBI taxonomy): domain Eukaryota; kingdom Metazoa; phylum Chordata; class Amphibia; order Caudata; family Salamandridae; genus Calotriton; species Calotriton arnoldi. Next base: position 1,121,131 of record CAWUFW010005618.1, on the reverse strand, counting down.
CCTCCCTTCACCACTGTGCAAACGCGCCCTGTAGTGCATTTTAAGAGGTAGTTTTAATCCCCTGCCCTATTATGTACTAGGGACTTACAGAGTAGGTCATGCTAATCACAGGGGTACCCCAACGCATAGTGTTCCCTAGTGTATGTAGGTGTTTTCACTGTATTCTAAGTGTGGTTTAGCATAGCACTGGCTCTGGTTAGTCAGAGTCAGTTACCACCAGTACACGTCGGAAAAAGTTGTGGGCACAGGATGATTTTGGAACAAGGCCTCTTTCTGCTCCTCTTTTGGTTCTTTCTGCACATCTTTTGCTTCTTCCTGCACTTTTCTTTGTCTTTTTGGAGTTCTGTTGCTTCTTTCTGCATTTCTTTTGCTTCTTTCTGTGCGTTCTTTCTTCTTTCTTCACATGTCCTACCTTTGTAGGCATAGTTAGAAACTAGCATTTAAAAAACCTTTGAAATTCACTTAAAAAACCATAGGTTTCAGGCACGCTATAGTTAGAAATTAGCATTTAAAAACCTTTGAAATTCACTGAAAAAACCATAGGTTTCAGACACGTTATAGTTAGAAATTAGCATTTAAAAAACCTTTGAAATTCACTAAAAAACCATAGGTTTTAGGGACAGTTATAGTTAGTTGGACATTTCACTCATACAAAACCCGTGAAATTCCCCGTTATAGTTAGTTCAGCTAACTGTAACTCGCGCCCCGCAATGCACTGCTGATGATGTCACATATTACATCACTCATGACATGGTCAGTGACATCACTGATGACATCACTGATGACTTCTCAAATGACATCACTGATGACATCACTGATGAAATCATCCATGTGATAATTTCATGCATCTTCTCACACCCTAATATAACCTTTGATACACCCACTCTAAATTACAGACTGCCATTCTCAAAACCATACACACTCCAACACCAATAACTACATACCCACTCACTAATTCTTAGGTCTACACACACATCCACTCACTCACCCGTACAGTCACTCATACGTATGGTCACTCAGTACAGGACTATCATATGCACTCATACACCTACATAGACACTCACACACCACCACTCATCCATAGAGGTACTCACACACCTAGTCAGTCATGCAAATAATTAATCACACTGCCATTTACTCACCTATACAGTGATACACACACCAGCTCACTTACTCATACAAATACTAGCACATTCTTACGCTCTTATACAATCACTGATACAAGTACACACTCATCCATACAGCCACTCTCACAATCACACACTCTCACTTATAGCCATTTATATACTCCAACACACATATATACTGCCTTTCACATATGTAGTTACTCACACATGTACGAGTGAGATATACATTCACTCACTAGCACACCCATACACACACTCACCCACCCATACAGTCCATCACAGATGCACTCTTGAAACCATGCACCCAGTGAATCACCCACTCACACATCTATGCACAGAGTCACACACACCCCACCCACACAAACTCTCATGCACCCCTACAGATACTCAGACAACCCATCAATAACTCATATAGACACTCATGTAGCTATTCACAAACCCATGCAGCCACTTACACAGTAACAGACAGACGGATACAGACATTCACACAGTTTAGTCACTAACCCAAGCATTCAGTAAGATACGTTTAATCACTCACTTATAGAGTCAGTCACGCACCTACTAAATCATCCATCCAGACACTTATACATCCACTCATTCTTCAATACACCTTGGCATATATATTAAACATATTTAAACTTTATAGAAACACACAGTCACTGGATGATGTCATCAGTGATGTCATTTGAGATGTCATCAGTGATGTTGTTGTAATTTGGCAGCATTTAAGTTAAGCATTAACTGAAGACAGCCTGTATTTAGAGGCTAAATTGTCCGCTTTGTGGAATCCATTTTGTATTTCTGTCAGCCATTTTGGCTGCCATGTGCTACCATGTGCTCGCCATGTGCTCTGTCCTACCTTCCTGTCAACTGCTCTTGAAATCTGCCTAGAGACAAGTTATATTTAGTTCCTCTTGCTTTGCACATGCTCAGTTGAGCTTGCAGCTGTTCCGAGTTTATAAATGTCAGGATGTGTCTGCTAAAAGTAGAAACTGTTAGCTCCACCCACTTGTCGACTGTGCATTCTCTGTATGACCTTATATGTACCTAAAACCAGCATTTGTGTTAGTACCGCCTTCATTTGAGCCCCTGTGTGGGTATAAAAGGACCAGGATCCTTCCATTCAGTGTGCTACTTCATGCATTACTGAAGGGTGATGTGTGAATGTTAGCTCCACCTCATGAGGTTTAATAAACTCTGTCTTTTATATTTCAGTTTCTGTGCCAACTTCTTCCTAAGTGTCTGAGGACTCTGTGCAGAGAAGGGAGAACCCCTAAGCACTGGTAGGCCTTGCTGAGGCTCACTACAACAAATTGGCGCTTCCAACGTGGGACTCATCAACGACTCGGATGCCCGAAGGACTGGTCGCGACGAAGGATTGGAATCTCGCTTTTGGACGCGATCGCTGCCTGAGGAGACACCAGAGTCTTGGCACCCACGGCGTTTTTCCTTTCTTTCTGATCTGACCATCCCGGCGGCGCCGGTCCTTGACTGAGATCTCTTCTGTTGATTCGCCGTGCAGTGACCATTTGGTCGATTTGAGAACTTGGCAGTTGGAACCTGGACACCATTTGATTGGTAAGAGCCGTTTTGCGGCACTTGCTGTTGGTTTGATGCCTTTGATTGGTAAGGTAGTTTTAGTAACACTTACTGTGGCTTTGTTTGTATAATTGGCAAATTTTGGAATCTGTTTTGTAATTATATATGTATTGCAATACATATAGGCAGGTAATGAGGAGATTTTTCTCTATTTAAAATTGTTTGAACAGCGCAACGTATGAAGAGTACCTTAAGCGCTACTTTGATTATAATACTGCATATTTTGCACTATTTTTTGGCATGCCTGTTTTCAGCACACTTCGTAGGATGTGTTGCTTTTGTAGTGGTACCAATTTGAGACTTGACGAAGCACAACCAGCCCCCCGGAGGGGACGCCTAATAGGGATATGTATATTAAGTATGGTATTTCTTCTATAATGTACTGCACGTTATGGAACAAATATACTAGTAAAGATCCTGAGTTGCGTTGGCCTATGTATGGGTCATTTGATTTGCGAAAGATTCAGTATGTGGAACAATGTATGTTTAAACGAAAGACTAGGCAAGATATGTTTGATTGTGTGCGAATGTGGGAGAAAGAAGTGCGTGAGCGAATGAAGCGTGAGCAAGCCTTGATTGACAAAGAACAGCGAAAGACCATTTATGCGAAAGCATTAGAGTTAAAAAACAAGGAGATGAGAGAAATTAAAGAGAGGGAAGATAGGGAACGCCATTTACAGGTGACTGGCCAATACGCTGTTAGGCAGCCCCTTTATCCTATCCTTAATAAACCACAAGATGATTTCTTATTAGATCGTTCTCCACCTCCGTATATTTTTTCTTCTGCTCCTCATGAGTCAGATGAGGACTCTTTTTCAGACCAGGACAAAGCTCGAGAAACTCGTTCCATGCTATCTGCTGAGCGTGCATCTGACATTAGATCTACTGCGCGTAAAGCCGTTCGTAGTACTACCACTGCCTCTGAACTTTTAGATAGTATAAAAGGATGGCAGGAAAGGGAGCAAATATATTTTACCGATACATTTGCTGCAGAGGTTATTGAACAATTTAGGAAGTATTCGGTAGAAGTGGAGCCCAATGATGTAGCAGCTGATTGTAAACAATTACGTGACGGTCTTTTTGTCTTCTCCCAGGTGGCTGACACGATCAGACGCTTGGTTAAACTGCGTGTTGAAGCAGCCCGTTTGCGAGAGGAGAAAAAGGCAGCAGAAACAGCTGCACTAGCATCTCAGATCAGCATGGCACAAACTTCTACTCCTGAAACAGATAAGAATGCTGTAATTCATGTGAAACCCATGCGGGAAGCCGCGCCTTTATATGTTCCTCCTAAAGGAACGGGTACAGAGGATGATAAGACTTCTCTTAATGCGAAAGGGTACTTTATTTATAATTGGGTTTACACTCCTTGGAATAGAGCAGATGTTATGGCCCTTAAAAATGCATTGCCTGACCCGCGAAAGAATCCAGCAGCCTTTTATGAGGAAGTTGAGGGTGCAATCAGCTCTTGTACTATGACTCTGTCTGATATTGATTTGTTTTTTGGATTAATATTACCGCCTGATATGTGGAGAACTGTGCGTAAAATAGATGATAATGCGACATTTGGAGCATTGTGGAAAGATTTAGAGCGGTTAGATGAAGATAGAGAACCTGCACAGAAACCGTGTCAGTTAATTTTAAATCTTCCGGCAGCTATATTAGTTAAGTTAAAGACGATCATTCCCCCTAAAAAGATAGATTGGACAGTGCTAGCGTCTTGCAAGCAAAAGGTAGATGAATCAGTTTCTGACTTCTTCACACGCTTTGAAGAAGCATTTCACGATTTTAGTGGCCAGTCATTGACAGATGACACAGGTAGGCATCTGTTTGTCGATAAATATGTCGCAAACCTTTTGCCAGGAATAGCTAGTCGCTTAAAGGCCAGTGAGAGTTCATGGACTACATCTTCTCCGGTTTCTCTTTTAACTATGGCCCAGTATTATGAGCGGCAAGAATTAGAAGCCAAAGGTAATGAGGACAAAAAGTCTAAAGAGTTGAAAACAAAGGTTATGTTGGCTCAAGCTTATGGTCCACCTTCTAGAGGTAATGATAGAGGTGGACGTGGATCTTATGGTTCATCCTTTCCTTCCTCTGCCCGTTCGAATTTGTCTGTTGATCAGTGTGCGTACTGCAAAAAATTTGGACATTGGCTTTCTGATTGTCCAGTGCTGCGTGCTCAGCAGAATCTACGTGGTCGGGGACAAATGAGAAATCGTTCAGGATATCAAGGGCCTAGAGGAAGCGCGAATGATCGTGCTCGGTTTGATGCTAATACACGTGGGCAGAATGGGTTTAACACTTTTGATAGAAGGAACCAATATCAAATGTCTGACTATGCGCCCTCTGATTTTCAAGATTCTGCTTATGCATAGGATTGCCTAGGACGGGGTAAGGAATCAGTTGAAGTTCCAGTAGATCAGAGGGGTCCCTATGTTACAGCACATGTTTTGGGTTCTACTGATCAGTTTCTGGTTGATACAGGAGCTACTCGTAGCGCCTTGTCTAAACAATTGGTTCCAAGGGCTCCCCTGTCTGGCTTAACCATTACATCGATAGGTTTCGATGGAACACCTTCCCTTAGCCCATTGTCACAACCACTTGCATTTGATATTGATAAGTTTACTGCTCCATGTCCGTTTTTGCTTTCTCCAAACACACCAGACAATATTGTGGGTCTTGATATGCTTAAATATTTTAGGGCTACGATACGGTGTTCTCCGGAAGGAGTACGGGTTATTTTGAATGACAACTACCCTATGATTGAGAGATCTTGTATTGTTAAAGAGGACATTGCACTAGCCTCACTCCCTAGTACTTTGTGGGCTACTTCGGACACTGATGTAGGGCAAATGGTTATTCCACCAGTACATATTAGTGTCAAGGAGGGCGCTTTATTGCCAAGACTGCCTCAGTATAAAATTTCTCGAGAAGGAGAAGAAGCACTCACACGTATTGTACATGATTTAATTAAGGTGGGGGTTGTGGAAGAAGTTCCTTACAATATTTGCAATAGTCCGATTCTTCCCATTTTGAAAAAAGATACTGACACTAGGATTTATAGATTTATTATCGATTTGAGAGAAGTCAACAAGATTGTAGTACCACAGTACCCTGTAGTCTCTGACATAACGACATTGCTTACCCTGGTCCCTCCAACAGCAACTACATTTTCTGTAATTGATCTGAAGAACGCTTTCTTCTCGATTCCTATTCATCCTGATAGCCGATATTTGTTCGGTTTCACTTTGAATAATAGATCATACAGATTTTGTAGAGTTCCTCAAGGCTATACTGAGAGTCCTAGTATTTACAGTCAAGCATTGAAGAGACAGCTTGATTCCTTTACCTTGCCTAAAGGAGTGGCTCTCATACAATATGTCGATGACATCTTGTTGGCAGCCGATACACCTGAGCAGTGTGAGAAATGCACTTTGTCTTTGCTTTCTTTTCTTGCTACACACCACCATAAAGTATCACGAAAGAAATTGCAATATTGTAGACCGAAGGTGACCTATTTAGGACACCTTCTGTCTAAGGAGGGCCGTGCACTGACACCAGATCGCATTCAAGCAATTTTAGACACCCCAGTACCTTCCACGCAGAAAGATGTCCGTGCATTCATTGGTCTGACTTCGTTTTGCAGGCAATGGATATTGGGTTTTTCACACATTGTTAAACCCTTGCTAGCACTTTTGACTAAAAACACTCCGATCCCCCTTCCATGGACAGATGAATGTCAAAATGCTTTTTGTCAGTTGAGACAAGCTCTTTGCTCTGCACCAGTGTTAGGCACACCAGATTACACGAAGGCTTTTACACTCTATGTACATGAGAAAGAAGGATGTGCATTGTCAGTTTTAGTACAGACACACGGGGACAAACAGCGTCCTTGTGCATACCTTTCTGCAGTTCTTGACCCTGTTGCTCGTGCATTGCCTGGGTGTTTCCGTTCAGTTGCAGCGACGGCTGTGTCCATACGTCAGAGTGAAGGGATAGTTTTGTCACACAAACTGTTGGTGCTAGTACCCCATGCAGTAGATGCCCTTTTGAATCAGACTAAGACTCAGCACTTAACTAGTGCTCGTTTGACAGGATACGAATTGACACTGCTAGCACCTCATATTACCTTGAAAAGATGTGCGACACTGAACCCCGCCACTTTGTTGCCATATCCTGCGACTCAGTCTCAGTCAAAGGAGCCTCACGATTGTATATTCCTTACTGAGGAACAGACAAAGGGTCGCATCGATTTGCAAGATACGCCCCTTCCAGATGTAGATGGGGAACTGTGGGTTGATGGGTCCTGTTTGAAGTTACCAGATGGCACGACTTCAGCTGCTTATGCAATTACCACGCTTGAGACAGTAGTGGAAACAGCTCGCATACCTCAGAAGTCAGCTCAAGCAGCTGAACTAATAGCTTTGACACGAGCGTGTGAGCTTAGCACTGACTTGTGTGTGAACATTTACACGGATAGCCGCTATGCTTTTGGAGTGGTTCATGATTTTGGCCTACTCTGGAAGGAAAGAGGCTTTCTTACATCCCATGGGATGCAGATAATGCACGGAGAGTTAGTGCATAATCTCTTGACTGCACTTACATACCCAAAGAGAGTTGCTATTATGAAGTGTAGCGCACACAAGAAAGTGACTGACAAAATAGGACAAGGCAATGCCTTTGCAGACCGCGTAGCCCGTGAGACTGCGATGCAGCGAAGCACTACACCCATGTACGTAGTGAAATCACAAGCTGAGCGTTGGCATGATGCTAGAGAGGAAGTATTGGATATACAGAGATCTGCTTCTGTGGAAGAGCTTGAGCAATGGTCTAAAGAAGGAATATTAGATGATGAGGGTTGTTGGCGTAACAAAGAAATGAATAAGTGGAAATTGCCTGCGGCCTATTTACAACCTATGGTTCAAATGGCACATGGGCTGGCACATGTTGGAGCTCTAGCAATAACTACATTGCTTACACAAGTTTGGGAGCATCCTGAAATTGCTAGCACAGCCAAAAGGGTAGTACAGTCCTGTTTGATCTGTTGGCAGTATAATCCTGGAAAAGGGACACGAACTCCTACAGGAGGGTTTGCTACACCAACCGCACCTTTTGAAGTTTTGCAGATGGATTACATCCAACTCGAACACTGCAATAATCTGAAATATGTCCTAGTGGTGGTATGTGCCTTTAGCAAATGGATAGAGGCATACCCTACGAAGGATAATACTGCTATCACCACAGCAAAGGTGCTTCTAAAGGAGTTTTTCCCTAGATACGGTGTTTGTAAACTTTTGTGGAGTGACAATGGACCTCATTTTATTGGGCAAGTTGTTGAGCATGTCCTGAAAGGATTAGGGATCAAACAGAAATTCCATACAGTTTTCCACCCGCAATCAGCAGGATTGGTGGAAAGGTATAACGCTACTCTAAAAACAAAGTTGGCGAAAATACTGGCTTCCACGTCCCTAAAGTGGCCAGATGCCCTACCTTTGGCATTGTTGTCCATAAGATCGGTGCCACATTCACGATCAGGTCTTACCCCCTATGAGGTGGTGTTTGGAAGACCAATGAACATTTGGGGAATTCCTAAGCCACGCCCCATACATGATGTTCCTTGTGTTCTGATGAATGATTATTTGGCACAGTTAACTGACAGTTTGATTTCTATTCATCAACAGGTTCGAGAAGCTCTTCCTGACAGATCTACAGGTGAGGCCCACGAACTCCGTCCTGGTGACCATGTAATGGTCAAGGTCTTCGACAGATCGAACAGCTTGGAGCCAAGGTGGCGAGGACCAGAGCAGGTGCTCCTTGCGACAAGGACAGGAGTTCGAGTGACAAACAGAAAGAATTGGATCCACAGCACACACTGCAAACGTGTGTCGCCTGCCTTGGTGGAACCTGCTGTGTTGACCGACCATCGAGAGATTCTGGAGACGGAGAAAGGCCAAGCTATCTCACCTGACGAATCTGCGGAAGTCTTCCCGGACCACACGATCACTGGAGTATCCAGATATCAATTGAGACCGAGGAAAGGATCTGCAGTTTTGAAAAAGACTGGTTGAGCTACCACCCTGGGTTAGTGAAACGGAGAGCCATTGTGGCAAGGGGAGGGGATCAACCCTGTATTAGTGTAGTGACACCTACTTTGGCCCATGGTGAAGAAATCAGCGGCTGCCCAGGGAGAAGAGCTCCAACGACTGTTTTCAACAAGTTTTCAGAAAGATCAATCATTACTGCTGCTACAATGAAAAAGCAAATCATTTGTGCTGTAGGGTTTGTTGTTGCTATGGTGGCTATGGCAGCAATTACGTGGTACATCGAGAAGGTGGCTCCTGTTCGACAGCTTTTTGTTGCCACTACGCCAGTACCCGTGGAACACCACTACTTTACTCTTCCTTACCATGAGCAAAAGCATCGACAATCCTACCTGAACAATACTTTTATCCAGATGTTGCACCATACTCACAATGCTACGAATACTACCAACTGTTGGGTGTGTGGGATGATACCTGCACATCAAAAGAAAGGAGGAACACCTTTTATTCCTCTTCCATTTTCTCACAATGGTTCTTGTCAAGCTTGGTATGCGCTCTTGTTTGCATATGGAAAGCCTTCAGTAGGTGGGATTATTTTTCAACTTAATAAAGTATGTTAACAAAATAAAGAAGGTTATCCACAAGCCAAAGGGACTAAATGGGAATGGGAAGAGTATCAACCGGACAATATTTCAACACCATATGTTTTCACAAATGTGAGAATAATAAAGAACATTGGACCTTTTGTGATTTCTGTGACAAAAGCTAAAGCAGATTTGTGTATTTGTAGTGTTGGAAGAATTCCAGTGGGGAGGAGCGAGTGTACTGTAATCCTGACCATTGAAGGTGCCAATAAGAGCACTTTCACAGCCTCGCATAATACGTATTTTGTGTGCGGAAATAACGGATATTATCAATTACCTGTTGGGTGCTCAGGAATCTGTTATGTATCTTTTCTGTTGCCCCCTGTGTTTCTGGCACCTGCATTGTATCACCGTGATTTTAAACTGTACAATGACATTTCCACAAACAGAAATAAGAGGACAATAAGTATGGATGAAGTTGACCAAACCGACACTACCCTACAACAATATGTTGATTTCAACTTGGGCTTATTTTTCTTTGTGGGTGCTGCATTAAACAGCAGGAAAATCCGACGACTGACTCGTGTTGTGGAAGCTGTTACTAATCAGACAGCTATGGCACTTGGGAACATTACAGAGGAACTACAGATTGCAAGGATTGTAGCACTCCAGAATAGGATGGTGCTAGACGTGATTTTGGCTGATCGAGGTGGTGCATGTCGCATCATCGGTAGCAGCTGTTGTGTATTCATACCAGATCACTCACCTTCAGTATATGACGCAATATCAAAACTGCATAAGATTGCTGCAGAAATTCATCCAGAGACTGGAACTTGGACTTTTGCTGGATGGTTTTGGACTCTTGTTTCTGCTTGGGGCTGGAAGCTACTGACTATCCTGTGTGTAATAATTACAATATTTTTTACATGCTGCGTATGTATCCAATGTGGTCCAATGCTTTGCTCCATTTGCATCTCTGCTTATATACCTGCCAGAGGGAACGTTGCTGAAACAAAGGCCCAACAAATGTTGAATAAAGAGGTGGCCGAAATAATGTTAATAGATGTACGGGATGAATATCTAGATTACCCCAGATAAACGAATGTCTTCAGCCAATGCTGAAAGGGTCGTCTGTTGTAATTTGGCAGCATTTAAGTTAAGCATTAACTGAAGACAGCCTGTATTTAGAGGCTAAATTGTCCGCTTTGTGGAATCCATTTTGTATTTCTGTCAGCCATTTTGGCTGCCATGTGCTACCATGTGCTCGCCATGTGCTCTGTCCTACCTTCCTGTCAACTGCTCTTGAAATCTGCCTAGAGACAAGTTATATTTAGTTCCTCTTGCTTTGCACATGCTCAGTTGAGCTTGCAGCTGTTCCGAGTTTATAAATGTCAGGATGTGTCTGCTAAAAGTAGAAACTGTTAGCTCCACCCACTTGTCGACTGTGCATTCTCTGTATGACCTTATATGTACCTAAAACCAGCATTTGTGTTAGTACCGCCTTCATTTGAGCCCCTGTGTGGGTATAAAAGGACCAGGATCCTTCCATTCAGTGTGCTACTTCATGCATTACTGAAGGGTGATGTGTGAATGTTAGCTCCACCTCATGAGGTTTAATAAACTCTGTCTTTTATATTTCAGTTTCTGTGCCAACTTCTTCCTAAGTGTCTGAGGACTCTGTGCAGAGAAGGGAGAACCCCTAAGCACTGGTAGGCCTTGCTGAGGCTCACTACAACAATGTCACTGACCATTTCATGAGTGATGTAATATGTGACGTCATCAGCAGTGCATTGCGGGGGCGCGAGTTATAGTTAGCTGAACTAACTATAACGGGGGAACTTCACGGGTTTTGTACGAGTGAAATGTCCAACTAACTATAACTGTCCCTAAAACCTATGGTCTTTTCAGTGAATTTCAAAGGTTTTTTAAATGCTAATTTCTAACTATAACGTGTCTGAAACCTATGGTTTTTTCAGTGAATATATATATATATATATATATATATATATATATATATATATATATATATATATATATACGAAAGCCTTCGCCACTGCAATCCCTCAGCACAACAGACGAAAGCAGACCCAAAACTCAGTGCGAAGTTTTTGATTTATTAGATACCCTTCGTGTCCGCCATGACGCGTTTTTGGCCTTCAAGAGGCCTTGATCACATGACGCTTCAGGAGGAAAAGTGCAGAATTTAAAGTGATACGTTCGTAGAGGCATAATTAGCATACATCACATGTTCAATGGACATAGAGGAAACATTTGTAGATACTAGGCAAGTGCCTTGGTTCAATGAGTGCTAGCACTAGTACCAAAGAAGTAGTTGTACATAATAGACAATACATCTTGCATATTAAATACATTTGAAATTTGGTAAAAATATTTCAGGAAATTTTTTAAGATTCCCTAAAATACCAGAAACGACACTTTTGCTTAAAAGATGCAAAAAATAGTAAAACCCCAGTTGGTAATACTTCAATATTATAAACAAAGGAAAAAATTGATTAACCAATAAATAGGCTAAAAACTTCTCAATAAAACCAATCACAATATATATTCAAAATATCTAGAATAATATATCAATTGATTTACACACGAGATACAAAAGGCGAATTAATATATACATAAAAACCTTACATGAAAAAAAGTTTCTATTAAAAAATTTGCCACGTGAGAGATTGAATAGCCTAAAGTGCTAGTGCAAGAAACAAACTACAATAGTAGATATCATGCCCAAGTGGGCATCCTACTGAACCTCTATGTCAATAAAGTCCTAGTGAGATAAGTGATTAAAAAAGTGTGCGCTAAAAAACCCATTTTAAAAAATCTGCTAAAAATATATACAAATGAGTTATCTTTGTTAAAACGTGGTATCAATTTCTGCCCAACTCAACAAATGGACATGGCCAAAACCAGAATAGACATTTATAAGTACATAAGAAAAATTAAGCTAGCAAAAACCTTCCAGGAAAACAAGGAAATGGCTAATTATGCAAAAAGGAGAAGACTCAAACCACCAGAGTCAAGCTTAACAACAACAGATAAAAATGCCTTATTAACCTTGATCAATTTGGATGTAACAAACGAACAAGACAACATAACTGTGGAAACGGCATGTCCTCAAATGGGAGCAGGATTGAGTGGAAAGAAACCCACCTCACGGTTCTATCCACAATTACAACCAGGGAACAAAATTGACATCTTTCAAGAAGCAGTAATCCAAGACCTCTACATACTAAAAAAACAAAATATTATGACAACTTGACAAAACAAGAAAGAACGGCCTTAACAACCTTGGCACAGGATCAAAGTATCATCATAAAAATGGCCGACAAAGGCGGTAACATTGTCGTTTGGAATACAACGGACTATGAAATAGAAGCGCATTCACAATTAAAAAATACTGAGTACTATCGGAAATTGGAAGGCAATCCAACAATAATTTTCAAAAACATCTTGGATAAGAAAATTATGGGATGGCTCTCACAAAACCTTATTGATGATGAGGAGAGGAAATACCTCACAACGGAACATCCAATCACTGCAACAATCTATTTCCTGCCAAAGCTCCACAAAAATCCCTTGAAACCACCAGGCCGTCCAATCGTTTCGGCAAAGGGATCATTACTTGAGCCCATAGCCAACTACTTCGATTTCTTTCTAATGCCATTTGTGTTAAACCTAAACTCCTACATTAAAGACACAAGTGACCTGCTGCGACACCTCCAGGATTTGTCTTGGCAAGAATCCTATTTGCTCATCACAATGGATGTAATATCCCTATATACGAACATTGACAACAACATAGGAATACAAGCATGTGGTTTCTTCTTAAAAGAAAAGAATATACAATACAACCAGCACAACCAAATGCTTTTAGACATGATTGATATGTGTCTAACTCAAAATGTTTTCCTGTTCGGTGAGGAGGTCTACAAGCAGATAAAAGGATGCGCAATGGGGTTTTCTTTTAGCCCCAGCTACGCATGTCTGGTGATGGGGTGGTGGGAACAACAGCTAGCCTGGCACCCAAACAATGACAAATATGTAAACAAAACTGCAATGTGGCTGAGGTACATAGACGACCTGTTGATTGTATGGGATGGAACAACAAAGGAGTTCCAGGAGTACTTTGAAATCTTAAACTCCACAGATGCAAATCTAAGATTTACCTACACTATCAGTAAGGATAGAGTCGTCTTTTTGGATACCGAAATATATGTAGTGAACAACAAAATTCAAACAACACTACACCAAAAATCGACATCAACAAACACCACATTACACGCAGACAGTTTTCATAAGTCATCAATAATCCAAAACATACCGTATGGAGAATTTCTTCGAATCCGAAGGATCTGCTTTGAAGAAACCAAATGGGAAAATCACAGTATGAAAACATCATTGAGATTCAAGCAAAGAGGATACAAAGACTGCAATATAAGGAAGTGCTGGCAAAGATCAAATGGAAAAACAAGGGAAGAAACCTTAAAAGCAAAACCATTGGTAACCCAGAATACTCAGGAACCAATAAGACTGATTATGGATTTTTCGAGTTAATCTAAAAAAGTAACCAACATATTAAGAAAAAATTGGAAGATACTCCAATTGGACCCGACCGTGGGGAAAATTATAGGAACAAATCCAAACATAACGTTCCGGCGGGCAAAAAATCTGAAAGATAACTTAATCCATAGTCACTTCCAACAGAAAAAGAATGTAAAAGGGACTCAATGGTTAAAAACAAAAGGCTTCATAAAATGCCACAACTGCAAAGTATGTCAAATAGCTAAGAACATCACGGAGGTAAGAATGGCAAACAATAAAATGTGGCAAATAAAAGAACTAATAACATGCAAGAGCAAATATGTTGTTTACGTCATAGAATGTCCATGCTCCATGAAGTACATTGGGAGTACAATATGTGAACTTAAAAAGAGGATCCTTGAGCATGTTCGGGCAACAATAAATCAAGACCGAGGAAGTGCGGTGGCAAAACACATGGAGTCTAACCACGAGGGGAACTGGAAGTTGCTAAATTTCTATGCAATTGAAACAGTACAAAACAATGAGAGAGGCGGCAACCGCGAGAAAAAACTACGTCAGAGAGAATCGAGACAAATCTTAAATTTCAGAACCTTTACTCCGTTTGGGTGGAACCAAAACGAAGAACTGTATGCCCATCTATAAATTGACCTGTACAATTCTTGAGTGGATTTCAGATCTAAAAATCAGCAGCACTTCACGTAAACACAAAATAAACCGCATTACCTTGTTTAAACGGGCACTATAAGCAAAGATGAGTAATAAGAAAAATGGGACTGCAACAGAAAATGACCAAAGCAATTAAGGGGCAATGCCCACTGGAGGGCTAAACCACAGATGAAATAAAAGACTGACTTGGTAATATAAGAAAAATAAATTGCCTAAGAGGAGCACAGAACTGGGCAGTCTCAAACCAATGAGGCATTTGGGTCTAACAAAATGAAATTATTAATTACGGACAATGTGAATTGCCATGTATATAAACAAGGACATTGACTTTCTCGTGCAGTATTGCAACTGAATTATTATTACTTTATTCACGGTTTAATTTTATTATTAATATTCACTTGTTTTTGATTTACATGTTCACTCACAAAAGTGGCTAGAAATGAGATAAGAAAACACTGATGTATAGCACCAATGCACTTCAACTCTCATAAGACTTTGTAATGTATTTAAACCCACATTTGGGTCACATGATGTTGAAGAAGTATTTTTATTGGTTGCTGCAAATATCGTCATTCCTACCGTGATGAAGTTCTCAGTGAGAACGAAACGCGTCGGTTTGGTCTTTCAACCTGAAATGTTTGGAAAATAAATGAAGCTTGGAAACTATTTCCTCTGTGAGTGCGACCTCATTTCCCTGAAAAGGATTGTGTGTAATGTATATATATATATACACATATATATATTCACTGAAAAAACCATAGGTTTCAGACACGTTATAGTTACAAATTAGCATTTAAAAAACCTTTGAAATTCACTGAAAAAACCATAGGTTTTAGGGACAGTTATAGTTACTTGGACATTGCACTCGTACAAAACCCATGAAATTCCCCCGTTATAGTTAGTTCAGCTAACTATAACTCACGCCCCCGCAATGCACTGCTGATGACGTCACATATTACATCACTCATGACATGGTCAGTGACATCACTGATGACATCACTGATGACATCTCAAATGACATCACTGATGACATCATCCAGTGACTGTGTGTTTCTGTAAAGTTTAAATATTTTTAATATATATAGGAAAAGACGTATTGAAGAATGAGTGGGTGTGTAAGTGTCTGTATGGATGATTTAGTAGGTGCGTGACTGACTCTATAAGTGAGTGATTTAACGTATTTTACTGAATGCATGGGTTAGTGACTAAACTGGGTGAATGTCTGTATCCGTCTGTCTGTTGCTGTGTAAGTGGCTGCATGTGTTTGTGAATAGCTAAATGAGTGTCTATATGAGTTATTGAATGCTTGTCTGAGTATCTGTATGGGTGCCTGAGTGTTTGTGTGGGAGGGGTGTGTGCAACTCTGTGCATAGATGTGTGAGTGGGTGATTCACTGGGTGGATGGTTTCAAGAGTGCATCTGTGATAGACTGTATGGGTGGGTAAGTGTGTGTAAGAGTGTGTTAGTGAGTGAATGTATGTCCCAGTGGTACATGTGTGAGTAACTACATATGTGAAAGGCAGTATATATGTGTGTTGGAGTATATAAATAGCTATAAGCAAGAGTGAGTGATTGTGATAGTGGCTGTATGGATGAGTGTGTGCTTGTATCAGTGATTGTATAAGAGCGTAACAATGTGCTACTATTTGTATGAGTAAGTGAGCTGGTGTGTGTATAACTGTATAGGTGAGTAAATGGCAGTGTGTTTAATTATTTGCATGACTGACTAGGTGTCTGAGTATCTCTATGGATGAGTGGCGTTGTTTGAGTGTCTATATAGGAGTAAGAGTGCATATGATAGTCCTGTACTGAGTGACCGTAAGTATGAGTGACTGTACGGGTGAGTGAGTGGATGTGTGTGTGTAGACCTAAGAATCAGTGAGTGGGTATGTGGTTATTGGTGTTGGAGTGTCTATGGTTTTGCGAATGGCAGTCTGTAATTTAGAGTGGGTGTATCAAAGATTATATTAGGGTGTGAGGAGGTGCATCAGATTATCACGTGGATGATGTCATCAGTGATGTCATTTGAGATGTCATCAGTGATGTCATCAGTGATGTCACTGACCATGTCATGAGTGATGTAATATGTGACGTCATCAGCAGTGCATTGCGGAAGCGCGAGTTATAGTTAGCTGAACTAACTATAACGGGGGAATTTCATGGGTTTTGTACGAGTGCAATGTCCAAGTAACTATAACTGTCCCTAAAACCTATGGTTTTTTCAGTGAATTTCAAAGGTTTTTTAAATGCTAATTTGTAACTATAACGTGTCTGAAACCTATGGTTTTTTTCAGTGAATTTCAAAGGTTTTTTAAATGCTAATTTGTAACTATAACGTGTCTGAAACCTATGGTTTTTTCAGTGAATTTCAAAGGTTTTTTAAATGCTAATTTCTAACTATAACGTGCCTGATACCTACGGTTTTTTCAGTGAATTTCAAAGGTTTTGTAAATGACAATTTTTAAATGTATTAATTGTTATATTCATTTTTTTTCATACTGATTTACTACATTTTTAGAAACAATTTTTTTTTACATATTTTATTTTTTAAATTACATTGTAATTACATTATACATTACATTACAAAAAATACTTTCTCAGAATGAATTACTTTAGTTTAAATACTTTGCACATAGGCAATAGACTTTTAAGTACAGTAGTTACAGTTGTTGCAATGGGCAACACATTTTCAAACACAATGCAACATTCAGCTCAATGTGAATTTCTTTTTTAAATGCAATTAGTTACTTTATGGATTACTTTTCTAACCACAGGACTGGATCCTAGATTCAGTCCTGGTACATCTCCTGTAAACAGTTGAGTAAAAGCGTTTTGGTTACAGTCGTGATTTTTAAGGAATATTATTGTATTTTAAAAGTTGACACTTAGAAACTTTTTCTCATAGAATCACCAATGTTATCCTATGGAAGGAAATTCACTTAGCAGGTAAAAACTGTTATCGTTACTTTTTCTTACTCAGTGTTGGATCCTGGATCCAGCACTGGTGCATCTCCTGTAAACAGTTGAAAGAATGCGTTTAAGTCATACAGGTGATTTTTAAGGAATATTTGTAGTTTGTAAAAATCAACACTTTGAAACTTTTTTGCTGAAAACCAGACAATGGATTCCTATGGAAGAAAATATAAGTTACTGGTAAGTACGGTTAAAATTACTTTTCAGGACCAGTACTGGGCTGAAAGATACAGCACTGAGGTCTCTCCTTATAACAGGTGAGTAAATCGGAATTCGTATTTCGGCTGATTTTAGAGGAATATTTTAAAGTTCCAAAACTCCACACTTAGAAGAATTTCCAAGTGAAACCAGTCAATGTTAGCCTATGGAAGGAAATTCAAGTTACTGGTAAGTACGGTTAAAATTACTTTTCAGGACCAGTACTGGGCTGAAAGATGCAGCACTGAGGTCTCTCCTGATAACAGGTGAGTAAATCAGAATTCGGATTTCGGCTGATTTTAGAGGAATATTTGTATGTTTCAAAAATCAACACTTAGAAACTTTTTCAGCAAAAAGCAGGCAATGATATCCTATGGAAGGAAATTCAAGTTACTGGTAAGTACGGTTAAAATTACTTTTGAGGATCAGTACTGGGCTGAAAGATGCAGCACTGAGGTCTCTCCTGATAACAGGTGAGTAAATCGGAATTCGTATTTCGGCTGATTTTAGAGGAATATTTTAAAGTTCCAAAACTCCACACTTAGAAGAATTTCCAAGTGAAACCAGTCAATGTTAGCCTATGGAAGGAAATTCAAGTTACTGGTAAGTACGGTTAAAATTACTTTTCAGGACCAGTACTGGGCTGAAAGATACAGCACTGAGGTCTCTCCTGATAACAGGTGAGTAAATCGGAATTCGTATTTCGGATGATTTTAGAAGAATATTTGCACAATGGTGAAGGGAGGGGCGGGGCCTGAGGTGACATCTGTGCAAACGCGCCCCGTGGTGCGTTTTAAGTTGGGGGATTAAGTCCCCTTGAATCCTGAGGGTCCCTAGGGGCCAACTAGCCCACCAGGAACCTCCAATATGCGCCAGGGGCTGCGTTGCAGATACGTGTAGAGAGGCCACACCCCTTTTACACCTCTCTGCAACGCAGCTCTGTGGCGCTTTCTGGATGTACCTGTTGGGCTAGTTGGCCCCCAGGGACCCTCAGGATTGAAGGGGATTTAATTCCCCATCTTAAAACGCGCCACGGGGCCTGTTTGCACACATGTCACCTGAAGCCCCGCCCCTCCCTTCACCACTGTGCAAACGCGCCCCGTGGCGCGTTTTAAGTTGGGGATTAGTCCCCTTGAATCCTGAGGGTCCTCGGAGTCCAACTAGCCCACCATATACCTCCAAAAAGCCACAGAGCTGCGTTGCAGAGAGGTGTAAAAGGGGTGTGGCCTCTCTACACGTCTCTGCAACGCAGCCCCTGGCGCATATTGGAGGTTCCTGGTGGGCTAGTTGGCCTCCAGGGACCCCCAGTATTCAAGGGGAATTCGTTCCCCTCTGCAAACGCGCCAGGGGCGCGTTTGCAGAGTGGTGAAGGAAGGGGCGGGGCCTGCGGGCCCGATCATTTAAAAAAAAAAAAATGTTGTTTGTCCTCTGAAGGGGGCTGTGTGGCCCCCTTCCCTTTTCCTGTTTTTGGGCCCTGGGGACCCCATCCCCCAGGGCCTTACCCTTTTTTTAATTTAATTTAAAAAAAAAAAAACGGGAAGGGGGCCGCGTGGCCCCCTTCCTGGGCCTCTATTGGCCCCGGGGACCCCATCCCCCGGGGCATGGCCTTTTTTTATTTTCTTGGGAGGGGGGCTGCGTGGCCCCCCTCCTCAGGCCATTTAAGGCCCCGGGGACCCCATCCCCCGGGGCCGGCCTTTCCATTTTTTTTTTTTATTTTTTTTTGGGGAGGGGGGCCGCGTGGCCCCCTCCTGGGCCACTACTTGCCCCGGGACCCCATCCCCCGGGGCTGGCCCTCTCCGTTGGGGACTGTGGGGGGTCCCCAATCCCCCACAGTCCCGCCGGCTCCCCACGTCCCTTGGGAGCCGGCATTGCTGTTCCACATGGGGAGCAGCTGACATGCTGCTCCTCATGTGGAAAGGCAATCGGCTTTGGATATTGGAAGAGAGAGCAGGTTTCCTGCTCTCTCTTCCAATATCCAAAGCAAGTTTGCAATGACAGGACGGGAGCCGCGAGGCTCCCGTCCTGTCATTGCAAACAGCAGTGTACCGGGGTAGGCACCCCGGGACACTGCAGGAGCTGGCCCTGGGGGTGGCGGTCCCCAGGGCCATCAAGGGCTCCAGGAGGGGGCCGCGCGGCCCACTCCCTACATCAGCACAGCCCCGGGGAGGTGGTGGTCCCCGGGCTTCGGGGTCCAAAACGGACCCCCATTTTAATTTGTTAGTGCCCCGGGGAGGTGGCGGTCCTCGGGGCGTGTGGGGGCTGGAGCCCCCCACACAGGTTGTTTAATTTTTTAAAAAGTTCGGGGAGGTGGTGGTCCTCGGGGCTGCGGGAGGGCTCAGAGCCCTCCCGCACCATTTTTAAAAGAAAGCCCCGGGGGTGGCGGTCCCTGGGGCTTGGGGGCCCTTTGAGGCCCCCACACATAAAATTAAACCCCCACCATGCCCCCGGGACTTGGGCCACCCGGGGGCAAAATACAATCGAAGCGCGGCAGGATTCGCATCCTGCCAATTTAAAAAAAAAAAAATTTTTTTTTTTTTTGCCCAGGGGGTCCTTGTGGGACCCCCTGAGCAAACCTAGGGGGTCAGGGTGTTTCTACCCTGCCCCCTTTGTGCGCTTTGCGCACTTGTTTCTGTCCCTCGGTTCTACCGAGGGACAAAATGGCTGCCAACATTTCCTGAATCGGAATGTTGACAGCCAGCTGACAGCCAATTAACATGCAGCTCGTGGATCGGGACGGTGCGCGCAGGGTGCGCTCAGGGTGCGCGAATCCTCCGTGCCCATAGATATATATGTACTTTTACTTTTGATTTTCTCAGCAACTACTGAACGGATTTACACCATTTAACAAAAAGGGTTCTTTCTGAACCAAGAACTACCTCTTTGCCAAATTTGGTGTAATCCCGTTCAGCAGTTCGGGCTGTAGCCGTGTCTAAAGTTTCCTATGGAAAAATGCATGGGGAAAACGTGTTTTGGGACCCCCCTTTTTTCTCGGCCCCCGCTTGACGTATCACCCCGAGACTTTCAGGGTAGGAGCGGACCGGAGCGCCCCACAAAGTTTGAAAATTTCGCGAAGATACGTCAACCGGCAAGAGAGTTATTTCAAATAGAATGTCGTGGATTTCCTATGGATAATAGGTTGTAACTATAACTATCTACTGGCGACCGCCAGTAGATAATATACATATATAGAGTTTTATAAGTGATATACTAATGTGCTAGATGTCAAATAATACTTATATAATGTATAATATAAATGTCAATGATTCTAAATGTTTCTTTATAAGTTATGTGAAGTGGATGTGGAAATAGTTAACTATTTGAAAAATAATAGTTGCTTAAAATGGAGAGTATCTTAGATAGGCTTTTCATAATATAATAGTAAATACTAGTAAGACCTGTGTTCTCAAATTTGTATTTTAATTTAGATGATTAAAAATATTGTAAATGGATTAGTGAATATTTTTATATGCTACATACAGTTTTAGTACCTTATCTGCAAATATAATATTTTAATGATTTGTAAGGTTGTAGTTCAGTGGTGTATTTGTAGTAGGTGGGGGTGATAGAGACCATGTGCATGAAGTGTTAAGGCTTGCATGTGTCACATGTCATATCTTTAAGGCTATGTATTAAGTTGTACTGGTAGGGAACATGATATTTAAAACTGCTTCAGAAGCTTTAACCTGTTGGCGTAGTATTTAAAAGTGACTACTAAGGTGGCATGTACCTAGGCCATAGGGTAAACTGTATGTGTATAAAAGGACAAAGGTGTAGTTAGAGGTTTTCCAGAGGTAAACAAAGTTTTAGGCAGATATGCTGATTTATAAATCAAGTGTTCTACATTAAGTCATATATATTTATGAAAGGGCAGACCTACTGATACATTCACTCAGTCACTGTTTGAAGTATGTAAATGTTCACTCATATGCAGACACACAACTGTTTTGTATGTATTGCTAATGAAGGCAGTGATACTGCTACTTAAAGATCTTATTAGTGAGTGATGCACTTACGAGATAATCCATATCACACCTTACATATAGATTTACAAAACCAGAAAGCCAGAAAGAGGCAGCAATGTAGTGAGAGAATTTCTGCATATATAAAAAAAAACCTAGATGAGAACTGAGACACCTAAGCAGATCTGTAGTAAAGCTCTGACGCTAGCGAGTAAACAATCCAGACAACTAGCCCTTTGAAAAAGTTGTAGGCTTATTGCACTTAAGCCTGGCCATGCAGTTATACTGCTAGGTTGAGTTTGTATTTCAACCCCTTGACAAGCCTTAACCTGCTGCTGTACTACTTAAAAGTCACTCCTAGGGTAGCTGGTAGCTAGGCCATAGGATAAACTGCTATGTGTATAAAGGCAAAGACATGTAGTTTGGCATTTTTCACAGGTAGATGCACACTTTTAGGCTTATATGTTGACCTATACATCCAGTGTTGTACATGTAAGTTGTTATGAAAAGGCAGATTGTAATTCATCCTCTCAGACACTTACATGCAGAGACACAACTCTTATCAACAGCAAAGAGCTCTTCAACATCGTGAAGGAACTCTCCAACCCCAGCCCCTGCTCCAACGACATCCCGCCGTCACAAGACCTATGCGACTCCCTAGCCACCTTCTTTCACCGCAAGATCGCAGACATCCATGACAGCTTCAACTCCCAGACCCTCCCGACAACCATCGACACCGCAGACTCACCGCCCCCCAGCCACACCAACCCCCTGCTCTCCTGGACCCATGTCAACGACTACGACACAGTCAAAATCATGAACACCATCCACTCCGGCTCACCATCCGACCCCTGCCCTCATCACATCTTCAACAAAGCGAGCTCCATCATCGCACCCCAACTCCGGAAGACCATCAACAGCTCCTTCGAGACCGCCACCTTCCCGGAAAGCTGGAAGCACGCCGAGATCAACGCCCTACTCAAGAATCCCAAGGCGGACCCTAAGGACCTCAAGAACTTCCGGCCCATCTCCCTGCTCCCTTTCCCCGGCGAAAGTCATCGAGAAGATCGTCAATAGGCAACTGACCCGCTTCCTGTAGGAGAACAACACCCTGGACCCATCCCAATCCGGTTTCCGCAGCAACCACAGCACCGAAACCGCCCTCATCGCTGCCACCGACGACATCAGGACCCTGCTGGATAACGGCGAAACCGCAGCCCTCATCCTCCTGGACCTCTCGGCCGCCTTCGACACCACACCCTACGAACACACCTCCATGACGCAGGGATCCACAACAAAGCCCTGGACTGGATCACCTCCTTCCTCACCGACAGAACCCAGAGGGTCCGCCTCCCTCCATTCCGATCCGAAGCCACCAAGATTACCTGCGGCGTACCCCAAGGATCATCCCTCAGCCCCACCCTTTTCAACGTCTACATGGCACCGCTCGCAACATCGTCTGATCGCACAACCTCAACATCATCTCTTACGCCGATGACACCCAGCTGATCCTCTCCCTCACCAAGGACCCCGCCACCACCAAAACAAACCTCCACGAAGGAATGAAGGCCGTCGCCGAATGGATGAAGAACAGTCACCTGAAACTGAACTCGGACAAGACAGAGGTCCTCATCCTCGGCCCCACCCCCTCCGCCTGGGACGACTCCTGGTGGCTGACCGCACTGGGAGCCACACCTACACCATCTGACCATGCACGCAACCTGGGGTTCATCCTGGACTCATCGCTCTCAATGACCAAGCAAGTCAACGCCGTCTCCTCCTCCTGCTTCAACACCCTCCGCATGCTTCACAAGATCTACAGATGGATCCCCACTGGAACCAAAAGGACAGTCACCCAGGCCCTCGTCAGCAGCAGACTGGACTACGGCAACGCCCTCTACGCAGGAACGAAGGCAAAACTGCAGAAAAGACTACAACGCATACAGAACGCCTCCGCACGCCTCATCCTCGACATCCCCCGCTGCACCCACATCACAGCTCACCTGCAAGACCTGCACTGGCTCCCAGTCAACAAGAGGATCACCTTCAAACTCCTCACCCACGCTCACAAAGCACTCCACAACACCGGACCAGTATACCTCAACAAACGACTCACCTTCTACACCCCGAACCGCCAGCTTCGCTCCGCTGACCTCGCCCTCGCCAACGTCCCACGCATCCACAGGACGACCACCGGTGGCAGATCATTCTTCTACCTCGCCGCCAAGACATGGAACACCCTCCCCACCCACCTGCGACAGACCCAGGACCTGCTGACCTTCAGGAGACGTCTCAAGACCTGGCTGTTCGAGCAGTAGCTGCACCCCCTCTCCCCTCAGTGCCTTGAGACCCTCACGGGTGATTAGTGCGCTATACAAATGTTTGATTGATTGATTGATTATCTATCTGGCACAAATAGAGCCAGTGACATTCTCACTGAAACAACTCATTAGTGCATGACACAACCACGAGACAATCCATGCCCCTCTCACATGTAGATTTGGAGAACCAAACAGCCAGAATCAGAGCCAGCTATGTATGAAGAGACTTTACTACATATAGAAAAAAACACCCAGATAGGAACTGAGACTCTTATCCAGGTATGTACTAAATCTCTGACACTACCAAATGAACCATCCATAGAAGTAGCCCTTCAACATGTTTCAGTCCAAGTACACTTGAGCCTGCACATGCAGTTCTACAGCTGTGTTGACTTGCTATTTCAAACCCCTTGACAAGCCTTAACCTGCTGTACTACTAGATAAAAGTCACTCCTAAGGCACCTTGTGGGTAGGCCTTAGGGTAATCTGGTATGTGTTTAAAAGGAAATATATGCTGTTAGAAGTTTTTGATAGGAACATGCACACTTTTAGATGCATATGTTAATTTATACATCCAGTGTTCTACATTAAGTTGGAAGCCATGTAAGTAGTTATGAAAGGGCAGAGCTACTAATACATCCTCTCAGGCAGTCCATGAATCATCTACACCTTGACTGACATGCACAGACACTACTGTTATGTATCTAGCGCTAATGGAGGCAGCGACATTCTCACTTAAACAACTCCTTAGTAACTGATGCATCCAAGATGGAGTCCATACCACACCTGACATATAGATTTACAGAACGAGGCAGCCAGAAACAGGGCCACTAATGTACTATGAGAATTTACTATATATAGAAAAAAAAAACTAAATAGGAACTGAGACACTTATCCACATATGTAGAAAAGCTCTGACACTAGCAAGTGAACCATCCAGACAAGTAGTCCTTTGAAAATGTTGCAGGCCTAGTGCACTTAAGCCTGCACATACAGTTCTACTGGTAGGCTAACTTGGTAAATGAAACCCCTTGACAGGGCGTAACCTGCTGTTACTTAAAATGTATCCCTAACTTAGCTTGTAGATAGGGCATAGGGTAAACTGTATGTGCATAAAAGGAAAAACATGTAGTTTGAAGTTTTTGACAAGTACACACACACTTTGAGGTGCATATGCTCACTTATACATTCAGTGTTCTACATTGAGCTGAATGTCATGCATGTAGTAAAGAAAGAGCAGAGCTATTAATATATACCCTTAGACAGTGTTTCTACATCTACACCTTTACTGATGTACACAGACCCAACTCTTATGTATCTAACGCTTATGGAGGCAATGATATTCTCACTTAAACATCTCATTAGTAACTGACGCACCCAAGGGACAATACATGCCATTCTTTTCATATAGATTTACAGAACTAGACAGCCAGAAACAGAGCCAGCAATGTAGTGAGAGACTTTCTACATATAGAGAAAAAAAACCAGATGGGAACTGAGACACCTATGCAGATATGTTGTAAAGCTCTCACTAGGCAAGTGAACCACTCAGACAACTAGCCCTTTGAAAATGTTGCCGGCCTATTGCACTTAAGCATGTCCATGCAGTTGTACTGCTAGGCCAGCTTTGTACTTCAACCCCTTTAACAAGTCTTAACCTGTTGCTGTACTATTTAAAATCACCCCTAAGGGTAGCTAGGCCATAGGGTAAACTGCTATGTGTTTAAAAGCAAAGACATATATTTAGACATTTTTGACAGGTACTTGCACACTTTTAGATGCATATGCTCATTTATACATCCAGTGTTCCACATTGAGTTGCATGTCATGTAAGTAGTTATGAAAGGCCAGAGCTACTAATATATTCTCTCAGACAGTCTTTGAAGCATTTATACTTTCGCTCACATGCAAAAACAGAACTCCTATGAATCTAGCGCTAAAGGAGGCAGTGATATTGTCACTTAAGCAACTCATTAGTGAGTGCCGCACTCATGAAACAATACATGGTACCCCTCATATATAGATTTACAGAACAAGGCAGCTCGAAACAGAGCCAGCAATATACTGAGTTTACTACATATAGAAAGGAAGTCCCAAATAGAAATAGAGACACTTATCCAGTTATGTACTAAATCTCTGAGTCTAGCAAGTAAACCATGCAGACAAGTAGTCATTTGTTAATGAGGATGCTGTAGTAAACTTGAGCCTGTTCATGCAATTCTACAGCTAGGCCGACTTGCTATTTCAAACCCCTTGCCAAGCCTTAACCTGCTGTGCTACTAGTTAAAAGTCACTCGTAAGGTAACTTATAGGTAGGGAACATGGTAAACTTGTAGGTGCTTAAAAGGAAAGATATGCTGTTAGACGTTTTTGATAGGTGTACATACACCTTTAGACGCATATGTTCATTTGTACATCCATTGTTCTATATTAGGTTGAATGCCATGTAAGTAGTTAAGAGAAGGCAGAGCTACTAATACATCCTCTCAGACAGTCTTTCAACCATCTACACCTTCACTGACATGCATAGACACAACTTTTATGTATCTAGCGCAAGTGGAGGCAGCTACATTCTCATATAAACAACTCATTAGTAACTGATGCACCCAAGACAATATCCATGTCACCCCTTACATATAGAGTTACAGAATGAGGAAGCCAGAAACAGAGCCAGTAAAGTACTAAGAGACTTAACTATATTTAGAAAATAAACACCTAGATAGGAACTGAGACACTTATTCACATATGTGGTAAAGCTCTGGCACTAACAAGTGAGTCATCAAGACAAGTAGCCCCTTGAAAATGTTGCAGGCCTAGTGCACTGAAGCTAGCCCTTGAAGTTCTACTGGTAGGCCGACTTGGTATATGGAACACCTTGACAAGCCTTAAGCTGCAGTTGTACTACTTAAAAGTCATCCCTAACTTAGCCTGTAGGTAGGCCATAGGTTAAACTGTATGTGCTTAAAAGCAAAAACATGTAGTTAGAAGTTTTTGTCAAGTACACACATAGTTTTAGGTGCATAAGATGACTTATACATCCAGTGTTCTACAATGAGTTGAATGTCATGTCAGTAGTAATGAAAGAGCAGAGCTATTAATATACTCCTTCAGACAGTGTTTCTAGCATCTACACCTTTACTGACCTGCACAAACACAACTCTTATGTATGTAGCGCTAATGGAGGCAGTGATATTCTCACATAAACATCTAATTAGTAACTGACGCACCCACTGAACAAACCATGCCACTATCTACATATAGATTTACAAAACCAGACAGCCAGAAACACTGCCAACAATGTACTGAGGCACTTTTTAGAAATAGGGAAAAAACCAGATGGGAACTGAGACACCTATGTAGATATGTAGTAAAGCTCTGACACTAGCAAGTGAACCATCCAGACAAGTAGCCTTTGAAAATGTTGCAGGCCTGTTGCACTTAAGCCAGGCCATGCAGTTGTGCTGCTCAGCTGACTTTGGATTTTAAACTCCTTGACGCGCCTTAACCTGCTGTTGTAATACTTAAAAGTCACCACTAAGGTAAGCGACAGTAGGCCATAGGGCATACTGATATGTGTATAAAAGCAAAGATATGTATTTACTTGCACACTTTAAGACGCATATGCTCATTTATACATCCAGTGTTCTACATTGTGTTGCATGTCATGTGAGTAGTTATGAAAGCCCAGAGCTACTAATATATTTCTTCAGATAGTCTTTGAACCATGTATACTTCCAGTCACATGCAGAAACAGAACTAACTCTAAAGGTGGCAGTGATATTGTCACTTAAAAAACTCATTAGTGAGTGACACACACAAGAGACAATCCATGATATCCCTCATATATAGATTTACAGAACCAGGCAGCCAGAAACAAAGTAAGCAATATACTGAGAGACTTTACTATATATAGAAAGAAAATCCAATATAGAAATTGAGACACAGATCCAGTTATGTAGTAAAGCTCTGACACTAGCAAGTAATCCATTCAGATAAGTAGCCCTTTCAAAAGTGTGCAGGCCTAGTATGCTTGAGCCTGTGAATACAGTTCTACTGCTAGGCTGATTTGGTATTTGAAACCCCTTCACAAGACTTAATCTGCTGTAGCACTACTTTTATGTCACACTAAGGTAGGATGTAGCTAGCCCACAGGGTAAAGTGTATGTGCCTAAAAGCAAAGACATGCAGTTGGAATTTTTTTAAAGGAAAATGCACAGCTTTAGGCACATATGCTGATTTATACATCCAGTGCTCTAAATTGAGTTGAATGTCATGGAAGAACTTATGAAAGAGCCGAGCTACTAATACATCCTCTCAGATAGGGTTTCAACCATCTACACCTCCACTCACATACACAGACACAACTCTTATCTATCTAGCGCTAATGGAGGCAGTGACACTCTCACTTAAACAACTCATTAGTGATTGACACACCCAAGAGACAATCCATGCCACCCCTTACTTATTGATTTACAGAGCCAAACAGCCAGAAACAGAGCTAGCAATGTACTAAGAGACTTTACTACATATAGAAAGAAAACCCTAGATAGGAACTGAGACACTTATTCAGAAATATAGTAAAGCTCTGAAACTACCAATTGAACCATTCAGACAAGTAGCTCTTGCAACATGTTGCAGGCCTAGTACACTTGAGCCTGTGCATAGAGTTCTACTGCTAAACTGACTTGCTATTTCAAACCCCATGACAAGCCTTACCTGCTTTAGTACTACTTTAAAGTCACCACTAAGATATCCTGTAGGTAGGCCATAGGGTAAACTATATGTGCATAAAAGGAAATACATGTGTTAGATGTTTTTAACAGGTGCATGCTCACTTTTAGGCACATATTCTGACTTATACACCCAGTGTTATAAATTGAGTTGAGTTTCATGTGAGTAGTTATGAAAGGGCAGAGCTACTAATATATTCCCTCACACAGTTTTTCTAGCATCTACACCTTCACTCACATGAAGATATACAACTCTTAGGTATGTAGCACTAAAGGAGGCAGATACATTGTCACTTAAACAACCCATTAGTCACTAATGCACCTAAGAGACAATGCATGCTACCCCTCATATATAGATTTACGGAACTAGGCAGCTAGAAACAGAGCCAGCAATATACTGAGAGACTTTACTACATATAGAATGAAAATTCAAAATAGAAATTGAGACACATATCCAGTTATGTAGTAAAGTTCTGACACTAGCATGTGACCCATCCAAACGAGTAGACTTTTGATAATGTTGCATGGTACTACACTTAAGCCTAGGCATGCAGTTCTACTGTTAGGCCGACTTGTTATTTCAAGCCCCTTCACAAGCCTTAACCTGTTGTTGTACTACTTAAAAGTCATCGATAAGCTAGCTTGTAGGTAGTGCATAAGGTAAACTGTATGTGCATATAACTAAGGATATGTAGTTACATGTTTGGGAGGTACACACACACTTTTAGGTGTATATGATGTCTTATATATCCAGTGTTGTACATTAAGTTCAATGCCATGTAAGCGCTTATGAAAGGGTTCTAAGAGACTTTGCTACATATAGAATAAAAACGCTGAATAGGAACAGAGACCATATACAGATATGTGTTAAAGCTCTGACACTAGCAAGTGAACCATCTACACAATTAGCCCTTTCAAAATGTTCCAGGCCTAGTGCACTTGAGCCTGGGCATGCACTTTTACTGCTAGGTTAACTTAGTATTTCAAACGCATTGACAAGTCTTAATCTGCTGTAGTACTACTTAAAAGTTACCCATAAGGTAACGTGTAGGTAGACCATAGGGTAAACTGTATCTGTATAAAAGCAAAGATATATAGTTAGAGGATTTTCAGAAGTAGACACATATGTTTAGGTGCATATGCTGACCTACCTCTAGTGTTGTAGATTTACTTCAATGTCATGTAAGTACATATGAAAGGGCAGAGCTACTAATACATGCTTTCAGACAGAGGTTCAAACATAAACACCTTCACTAACATGTAGAAAAAGAACTGTTATGTATCTTGTGCTAATAGAGGCTCTGACAGTGACACTTAAACAACGTATTAGTGACTGACACACCCAAGAGACCATGCATACCAGTCCTTACATATAGATTTATAGAACCAGACATGCAGAAACAGAGCAAGCAATCTACTAAGAATCTTTACTAGATATAGAAAAAAAACCCAGATGGGAATTGAGACACGTATCTAAATATGTAGTAAAGCTGTAACACTAGGAAGTGAACCATAAGGACATTTTGCCCTTTGAAAATGTTCCAGGCCTACTACACTTGAGCATGGACATCAACTTCAACTGCTAGGCCGACTTGGTATTTTAAACCCATTGAGAACTCTAAATCTGCTGTAGTCGTACTTAGCAATCATCACTAAGGTAGGCTATAGCCAGGCCATTGTGTAATCTGCATGTGTATAAAAGTAAAGATATGTAGTCAGACGTTGTTGACAGGTACATGCACACTTTTAGATGTATATGCTGACATATACATCTAGCATTGTATATTCAGGTCAATGTCATGTAACCTCTTATGATTTAATGTTATTTAGTTTAATTGTAGAACGTAAAATTAAAATTCTATTTTTTTTCAGACATCTGGTTCAGTTGAAAAAGTAAATTCTAAAATGGCAAGCAAGGAACAGAGGAGAAAAGCACAAAAAATAGTACTATTTTAAGAAGACTCAAAAGGAAAAAGTATACGATGTATGGAATATTGTCCAGGAAAAAAATGTTCTGGTAAGAAAGAAAAACTGTTTCTTAAATCAGTATTAAGAAGAATGCAAAATGTTGACAATGATGAGGAGAAAAACAAAACTTTAACAAGAAGTTTGAAATGAAAAGGACTAACTCATGTTCAAACTGCAAAGAAATGTAAAAAAGAAAGTCATCTAATATCAAGACACAAACAGTACAAAGATATAAGAAGTAGAATGTTTAGAAGTAGGGTAATACAAAATATAGTAAAAGCATAAAACAGTATAAGAGAAGATCAGCAGCTTATAAGCAAAGGCAGCAGATAGAAAGTATAGTAGATAAAGCTTTTATGTTAAAGCGAAAACTATTTATCTTAATACTAAACAGAATGAGAACACTGGATAAAACTGCAGTCTCTAGGAAGAAAAAAGTTTGACAAAAGGC
This sequence comes from Calotriton arnoldi, assembly GCA_963921515.1. NCBI lineage: Eukaryota > Metazoa > Chordata > Amphibia > Caudata > Salamandridae > Calotriton > Calotriton arnoldi. The sequence goes on along the minus strand of CAWUFW010005618.1, from coordinate 1,089,960 downwards.
TTGTTAATAAAATGAACTTTTTTCAAATATTTACTGGTGAATGGAAATACACTTCCAGCACTGAGCCTTTCTTTAATGAAGAAATCTATCTACAAGAGAAGACATTAGTGCATGCAGTTGAAACAAGTGGTCGATGTTACGAGGTGAAAGATGGTAGTCTCATTTCAAAAGAGGAGATGGTTGCTAGGAAATTGAAAAAGTGATAGCTGAAGAAGTACAGGAAAGGCATAGCCAGGCTCCTGTATATAACTGGAATTGCAGTAGTTTCTGTAGTATTCAGCAAGAATCTATTGATATTTTACCAAAATTTCCAGAAAGAAGTATCAATTGGATGATTACTATGTTGCAAGGAGTAGACCCATGTAAAATGAGAAAGTATACTAACTTACAGGGACATTCTCTGGCTTGTCTATCCCGGAAAGTTTGCCAAAGCACCTTTCATCATTTCAGAATGTTAACTTTACCTCACTCTGAAATGTAAAAAGTTAATTAGGAGATATTACTTTGTGAAAACTCCTGCTCTATGTTTAGGTAAAATTAATTAAGATTAATTAAGCTTTCTTACATGGTACAGTATCAGTTGTAGAGAAAGTTTGTGATGATGTGCAGTTTCGATTCAATGATCCTGAAGAGGAACGTAGAAAGAGTGAAGACTTCATATCTGCAGGTGCAGTCGAACATGAAAGAGACATTAGTACTAATAACTTTGTAGAAGAGATTACACAGTTTAACAGAGTTTACTCTGAAAAACGATACTGTGATTGTATTTGATGTTAACGCACTCACTACAAAAGTCAAACTAGGAATATTGATTTATATTTAATGAGTGAAAAAGAAAACAATGATAAGTGGCTACAATTTGCTGTTTATATATTTGTAGAGGATCGGTTTGACTTGTCCACTCGTAAAGTTATATGTAAGTACTATTACAATAAGTTAGAAGAAAACAAAATATCAGCTAGAGCAGTACATACCAACTTAGAGTTGGTACCTATTCCTCAAGAACGGGAAGATTTAAATGTTTATGAGTCTATTCTAATCCAATATGTACACCCATTCCAGGCTGTAGTTAGTATGGAGCCTAAGACAGGTAAGCTGCCACCAACTGATTTATAAAAAGGCCTAAAGGAAGAGTTGAATACTTACCTTTAGATTTTAAGCAGAATATTAAAACTATTAGTTTAGACAGAGAGGAAAATGATCCACTGGTTAGTCTAGTAAATGGTGTTCCTACAAAAATAAAAAAATCTGGCAAGAGTTAGTAGACATTAGTAAAGTTAGAAATGCAACATTATACCTGGTACAAAATAATGTTTATTAAAAGAATGTTGATGTTGAAGATACAACATGTGTACAGGATGAAACATTATATTCAAGTGGCTAAATTGAAAAAGGAGATTTATGAACATTATAGCATACATCCTCTTCATTCAAAAGAAGGAATCGATAACACAATTGAGTTATTTCAAAGGAAAGAAGCAAAAGGGGCTCCTACGAGTATATTGGAAAAAAGCTTAGAAGCTCGCTGTTTCGCACAGCTATTTCCCACTGGAGAGAGTGGACAATTTGATGACTGACCTGTATGGAGTCCAGCATCTGAATACCGGTCAATAAGATTATACTCTGAAGATCCAAGATTTTGGCAGTGCATTCCCTATATATTTCATCTTTCCTTTGAAAGTGATTTGTCTGGACTTTCATATGCAGTGAATTATATATTAAAAACAGGAGTTCGTCTACAAAATCTTTCTGCAAGAGAATTTATGAACAAAGGGATGAAAATTTGTAATCTCACTTAATCAATTTGGTGGCATGCCAACGTGGCACCAACGAATATTGGTATCATTGTCATGGTGTACTCAAATGCATGTCAAGAAACCTAGGTAAACCTACTTGGTTTCAAACACTCAGTTGTGCTGAGTATGTGTGGGATGACCTACTTCAATTCTAATGAGAAGAAAATTAAAATCTAAAGAACATTGCAGTAAAGACAGCTGGAGAACTTTGTTACTTGGATCCTGCAAATGTTTGCCGATATTTTCACAATAGGTTTTCGAGCTATGATGTTGTTTATCTACAACAAACGTAAACCACCTCTTGGAGAGGTAACTGATATCTTTTGACATAAAGAGTACCAAGCCAGAGGTGCTCCTCATATGAACACGCTATTATTGATGAAGGATGCACCAAAATTTGGAACAGATAGTGATGAGGCTATTCTGTCTTTCATCGAAAAGTGTGTCAATTGTGCCATACCAAGAGAAGATAGAGAAAACAGACAATAAGAAACAATAAGTTTTACGGTTTCAAAGTCATTGGTGTTTAAAATACTGCCATCAAAAATACAGAAAGCAAAAGAAAATTTTATACACAATGTCATTTTGGATTTCCATGACCTATAATTTCACAAGGAAGAGTAAACAGCTTTTTGTCAGTGGTAAGACATACAATAACTAGGAAATCTCCCCAAAATACATACAACCTAAGGGGAACAGAAGCTTTAAACTGTATTAATGACTATTATCCAGACATTTTGAAAATGTGGAATGCAAACATGGATATTTAGTTTGTTGCAGACAACTCAATTGCTGTTGCTCGTTACATCAGATCCTACATTACAAAATCTGAGAAGTCAGAGACGAAAGAGATGTGGGAGGAGATTTCTGCAGAAAAGAGTCTCAGCCAAAAAATGTACAGCTTCAGCTTGAAGATGCTTTCCCATAGAGAGATAGGATCCTATGAGTACTCGGATCCGTTGCGCTCAGACAGTTTTATTTCAAAGTCAAGAGGAGTTGTTTTAGTAAGCCTCGGCCTAGCCAGTATATGCAACAGAGTATTGAAGTCTTTGCCTAAAATCCAATACTCAGCAGAGATTGAGCCAGAAAGCACTGATATTGTGAAAACTAATATGTTGGATACATACTATACAAGAAGGAGTCTACAAAATGCATGCCTCCATGAAATACTACAACACAGATTTAAAAGGAATGTTACTGAAAATATAGGACAAAAAAGTATGGCGTAATTGGATGTGATGGATGTTTAGTCAAACATGCCAAAGGAAATCTTATTAACCATAGAAAACTCAGTTGCCAAATTCCACATAAGAGAGAATTTTCACTTTAGCACTTCTGAACTGTTTAAGCCTTGGCGTAGCGAAACAGAATTACTTGGAGATTTTGACTGCTACAATGATTCTTTCAATGCTATAAAAGACAGTTTTTAATGTTCAGTTTTTCCTATCTATTTAAAAATGTTAAAAGAAGAAATTGAACAAGAAGAAACTATTGCAGTAGAAATAGCTAGTGAGTTCACAAAGTAGTCAAAGTTCTGGACCATTAACTCAAGATCCACTTGGACAACCAATTATTCAAAATGAAGCAGCAGTAGCCATGAATGAGGTAGAAACTGCAATGGAGCAAGCAAAACAGGACCTTATTGACTTTGAACAGTTAGAAGGTCAACTTAACAGCTTCTCGGCCTTTTGGCTAAGATCACGATCACGATGACATTTCGGTTTACGTTTTTGTAACTGGATGGCTGGACGGCTGGACAGCCTGCTGTAAGGCAGGCTGTCTGGCTGACTGGCTGACCGGTGATTTTTTACGTAGGCTGGCCAGCTAAGTTGGACTGCTGTGCAGGCCGGCTAGGCTGACCGGCCAGGCTGACGACCTCGGCTGAAAGGCGGAGCTGGAAGGCGGAGCTGAAAGGCTAAGCTGACCGGCTTGTCTGGTGAGGCCCTCCCCGGGCTGTCCGGGTTAAGGCTGACAGGCTAGGCTAACTGTGAAGTGGTCCGCACAGTTGGCTATGCTAGTCGGCCCCGACAGGCTAGGCTGACTGTGAACTGGTCTGCACAGTTGGCTAGGCTAGTTGGTTGCTGGATTGCTATCTCGGAGGGCGCTGGACGAGTAGGCTGGAAAGCGGTGCCGTGTTGCTCTGCCAAGTTGCTGGGCGAGTTGGCCAGGCTGGAAGGCTAGGCTGGCTAGCGTGGCTGGCTGGCTTGGCTGGCTGGCTAAGAGAGAGATTGACGGAGGATAGATATAAAAAAAAATTAAAAGACTTAACAGCAAACAAAAAGAAATATATTTACAGGTGAAAGATAAAATAGAACAGGGATTCATCTATGACAAGAAAGAATGTCAGTGCTCATCATTTAAACCTATTCTATTATACATCAGTGGTCAAGCTGGCACAGGAAAACGTTTCATAATTAAAGTTCTGATGAGTTATCTGCACAGATTTACAGAATCAAATTCATCCTGTGTAGTAACAGCACCAACTGGATTAGCAGTACACAACATTAAAGGAATTACTTTATATCAACTACTTACGCTACATGTTGAACATGATAATAAACTGGAATACCAGAAGTTATCTGGAGAAGCTTGTCATAAAGTCTCAAGACTACTGAAGAAACTGAAGCTTTTAATCATGAGGTGAGCATAGTCTCAAATGTAATGCTTGCCTTAGTATACTTGAGAATACAACAGATTTTAAAAACAGGGTATGATGTGCTGTTTGGAGGGAAGCATTTAAATGTCTTCGGGGACCTACTGCAACTGACTGCTGTTACAGGACAACCTGTTTTAAAACACCTCTGCATAATGAGACAAGGAATTCTTTCGGAAGCAGTGGAAATGTAAACATTTAGCTAAACTTTGAATACAGGGACTAGGGCCAAGCAGCTGATGAAGAATATGGAAATATCCTTAAGGACATAAGAATAGAAGTTTTGACAAAAGAAGGTAAACAAGCTTTGGAAAGTCAACTAATAAAGAACTGTTTACATCTGAAAAGACACCAGCACAACTAATGTATAATACGATTGTAGAAGACAAATCCATAGTTTGTTTAATGCCTACACTGCAAGAGTGTTCCAACTTTAATGAAAAACTATGCAAACTTGAAAAGCAAAACATTTTGAAAATTACAGCTATTGATAAAATGGAATACCAGGGAGTAACAATCCTAAAAACTGAAAAACTACAAGCAAAATTGGATTCTTTTGAGAAGTCTATAACGAAAACTGCAGGATTAGAAAAGTGTTTACGTGTGTGTAAAAACAGTTATTTTGTGACATAATTTGAATGTAGAGGAAGGATTAGTAAATGGTGCTGTGGGTAAAGTTGTTTATTTTGTTAATATTTCAAACAGGTATCAGATAGAATTCTTAGTTGTAAAATGTGATTAAATTGTTGGAGTAAAGCAGATTGGGTGTTGTGTTGTACGCTTTTTGCTGTAAAGAACTTGTATGTCCGATGATAGCAGTGTCCAGTTATGTTATGTTATGTTATTTTGTTCTTATATAGCGCATGTATACCGACAGGTCTCTTAGCGCTTCGGAAGAAGAAAAACAGCATCAGGGCAGGGTGGTCCCCATGTTACTAAGAAGAATTAGGTCGTGTCTAGAGCTTCCCTGAAAAGAATGGTTTTAAGCTGTTTCCGGAAGGGGAGCAGACCAGGTTCTTTACGGAGGGTGTCGGGCAGCCGGTTCCAGAGTTGTGGCAGGAGGACCGAGAAGGCTCGTCCTCCCTTAGAAGCGAGATTACCCCGCGGGCAGACCATCTGGGCGGCTTCTGTTGAGCGAAGCGCCCGCCCAGGCACATATTTGATTAGGCGTTCCCTTATGTACCCTGGGGCGTGTCCATAAAAGGCTTTATGGGCAATACAGAGTCCCTTGAACTTCGCTCTTTGCCTAACCGGCAGCCAGTGCAATTTGCACAGCAAAGGAGTGGCATGAGTTCTTCTGGGCAGCCTGAAAATCAGACTGGCAGCATCATTCTGTACCACCTGTAGCTTATTCATAAGTTTCTGGGGGAGCCCGACATAAAGCGCATTGCCATAGTCGAGTCGCGAGATGATAGTTGCTAATACAATGGTTTTCAGAGATGAAACTGAGAGCAGTGGGACCAGCTTCCTCAGCTGTCTTAGAAGACCAGTGCAAGTGCCCACTACCGAGTTGACTTGGTTAATCATGGAGAGCTCGGAGTCGATCTTGATTCCCAAGCTTTTTACCACTGGTGCTGGGCTGGGACAGGCCCCCAGCTCTTGGGGCCAAAACAAGCCGCTCCATGGGTTATTTTTTGCCGGAATTGCTAGGACTTCGGTTTTATCAGGATTAATTTTTAGGGAGTTTGCAGTCATCCAGTTTATTGTGAACCTGAGGATGTTCTGGGCAGACTCTTGGGCGCAGACCGAATTATCGATCTTCAGGATAAGCTGAGTATCGTCTGCGTAATTGAAGACCCGGCATTCCATTTTGGATAGTGCGGCCACCAGGGGCTGCAGGTATATATTGAAAAGGAGCAGGGACAATGCGGAGCCCTGGGGGACCCCGCAAGAGATGTTACCCTTTTCCGATACCTGATCGCCAAGTTGAACCCTCTGCGAACGTCCTGATAGGAAGGATTCTAACCAATTATAGGCGTGCCCCCGGATGCCCAGGTCCGATAGCTGGGTCAGTAGTATTGTGTGGCTGACCGTATCGAACGCCGCAGAAAGATCTAAAAGAATCAGGGCGCTCGACTCCTTGTTATCGGCTTTTATCCTGAGATCGTCGAGTACCGATAGCATTACTAGCTCTGTACTATGATGGGCTCTAAACCCAGCCTGGCGGGGTTGGAGTAGCTCGTGTTCTTCCAAGAACACCGAGGTTGTTTGCAGGACATGTCGCTCCACAACCTTCGCCAGAAACGGGAGCTGAGAGATAGGTCTATAATTTTTAAGCTCGGCCTTGTCCGCTCCTAGTTTCTTTAGTAGAGGAGTAACTCTAGCCTCCTTCAAATTGGAGGGGACTTGACCAGTCGCCAAAGAGTTGTTGAGGAGGGTAAGAATCTGGCAGTCCAGGGCCGGAAGGGCCATTCGAAAGATCCTTGGCGGACACGGGTCGGCCGGGGAGCCTGATTTGGTACTATTCATCAGGGACGTCAGAGATTCTAGGTCTAGTGGAGGGAGACTGGTCAGGAACTGGCCGGGAGGGAGCAGGGGTGTAGACAGCTCCATGGGGCTCAGGGTAATAGGAGTTTTTCCAATCTCCAGAGTGATATCTGTTACCTTCTGGAGAAAGAAAGTCTGTAGTGCATTACAGTCTGAAGGTGATGCTGCAGATTTTACGTCAGATTTTTTACTAAGTTCATTTAGGATCCTAAAAGTTTCCTTTTGTTTATTTGGAGTGTCCCTAGCATATGCTGTATCTCAAGATTTAAGTATAGAGAGAGCTTTTGTGAACACCGGTAGTCATGTTTTTAAAGAAGAAATGGCATATGATGCATTGTCTCGGGTAGGAACACTGTCTGGTTTGTATTAGATGGAATTTAATGAGAAAAAAGTTAGTGCTGATGGAACTTGTGTAAGAGAGTACAATTGGTTTAGAAGTCTATATGATCATCATTTAGGTCAATACCCTATTTATGAGAAACGGATAATGTGTCCAAAGTGGAAGCATACAAAAGACTCAAATGATGTCCAAGAAAAGAAAGGAAACCACGAAAAGATAGAAGACGCTAAGAAGAAAAAAGCTGAAACTGAGGGAGATATTGTAGGACACTAGTTGGAAAACAGTTCAGGTATCAACTGCTATGCCAATATGGTTCTTAATGTAGTGTTTAATTTATGACATCTTGTTAATGAAATTGAACAAAGGTGTAAACAAAGATTCTGTTCTGCTCTATACCATTTACTCCAATGTTTACTCAGTGACAGAACTACAATACATTCTGCTTCAGGCATTCGAGATATTTTAGATACATGTAACGGTTCAGTAATATTTAGTCTCAACATTCAACAAGCAGCAGATTTTTCTTTTTTTTTTAGTTTTATATACCGCGAACTAGACACAAGACATCGGGTACCAGAGCGCTTTACATGAGCACCAGTTTCGTTACAGATGAACACATTCATCATTTTGTTTTTTTGTTTTTTTGTTAGGCACGGGGATATAAAGTGATTTGCCCAGAATCACAGGATGTTGAGCGTCGTTGCCGAGACTCAAACCGGGTTCCCCAGGTCCGAGGTCGACCGCTCTAGCCGCAAGGCTACATCCTCTCCCCAATAATGGTTATGCTTCGAGTTTTAGAACAAGAAGTAAATATTGATTTCTTATTTGGAATAAGTTATAAATGGGACCATCAATGTGAAAACTGCTCATTTACATCTACTACTAATATAAATACTGAGTGATTTCTATACTTAACACTACCAAATTGCAAAACATTGTCGTTTGAGAAATTGATTAGAACGGCCAATCAGAATATCACGTGCTCTAATTCTAGATCAGACAAGACATCTACGTTGCAAATAGAAAGAAGTGGAAAATACATCATACTAATGTTACAACGATGTAGACCAGATGGTGCAAAATTACAAACAGAAATTACAAACTTCAATGCAGGTAAAATATCAATTTCAAGAAGAACTTACCCAACAGTGGAAATTATTTTTCATGAAGGGCCTTATGTAACATCTGGACACTACACTGTTTTTTAAAGAGTAACAGTGGATGGATGGATTGCAATGATAGCAGTCTTAAATTTAAAACTAGACTGCCTTCCAAACTACAAAAATCATACCCGTTATTTCTTCAACCAAAGTTCTATAACCATCATTCAGCCTATTGGGGGTGATGTCCTTAAAAGTGGACTGGATGTAACTACATCAATATCGATATTTACACTTTTGTACATCATTTAGACTAGTAGGAATAATATTTGGAAAAATGTCTTTCAAATGCGGTTTGTATTTGTTCTTAGTATTGTACCAGGTATAATAATAATAGAATAAATGCTGAATTCCATTTATTTTAACTAATACAGTAAATATAGGAGAAACAAATAATTAGCCAATTGTAGTGAGTATAAAGCATAGTAACACATATTTGTAATGATGTACTGTACAGTTTTTTTGTACAGTCCATACGATTGTTTTTTCCCTACTGTTCGAAGATGACGTTACATACAGACCACCGAATATTGATGAAGTAGTATGAAAGCTGAGAACATTAAAAAGGGGAAAATTACATTTCTATGAGATTATAATGCACTATTATTGTTTAAGAAACAATTAATATTATAATGGTTACTTTTGAAGATAGCATACTAACATATGTTTATCATCTTTTGTATTTAATAGCATCTTCTGTTCAACATTGTGAAGTACTTGAAAACACTAGGGTGTAGTAGAATGTTCTGCCAAGAATGCTGTCACTGGAAAATCCAACTTAATTACCTGATGGGTAAGAATGCAGAAGCGTGTATTGGTCATGAACTACACACCCCTCACAAAGATATTAGTGAGCTGCTGGGCAAAACTTCAACAAATAGGCATATTTCAAAGTCAGCAGAACTACTTCCTCAGAGTATACCCGTAAAACAGATGTTTATGTATAGAAAAAGGCACCCTTGCCTTTGGCCGAGATTGTCATCTGGCAGGCATAGTTTGACATGTTGGAACTTGTATGTATCTAGCGCTAATGGAGGCAATGACACTCTCACTTAAACAACTGAACAGTGACTGACACACCCAAGAGATAATCCATGCCACCCCTTACATGTAGATTTATCGAGTCAAATAGCCAGAAACAGAGCCAGCAATGTACTAAGAGACTTACTACAAATTGAAAAAAACACCCAGATAGGAACTGAGATACTTATCCTGATATACAGTAAAGCTCTGACATTACCAAGTGAACCATCCAGACAAGTAGCCCTTTCAACATGTCTCAGGCCTAGTACACTTGAACTAATACATGCAGTTTTACAGCTGGGCTGACTTGGTATTTCAAACCCCTTCACAGGCCTTAAGCTGCTGCAGTACTACTTCAAAGTCACCCCTAACTTAGTCTTTGGCTAGGCCGTAGGATAAACTGTACCTGCATAGAAGCAAGTACATGTAGTTAGGAGAAATGTACTAAAACACATTACTACATATAGTGAAAAAACCCCTAGACAGCACCAGAAACACTTGTCCACATATGTAGTACAGCTCTTACACCAGTAAGTGAACCATCCCGACAAGTAGCCCTTTCAATATGTCTCACGCCTAGTACACTTGACTCTGTGCGTGCAGTTCTACTGCTAGGCTGACTTTGTATTTCAAACCCCATCAAACGTCTTAATCTTCTGTAGTACTATGTAAAAGTCATGCCTAAGTTATACTGTTGCTAGGCCATACTGTAAATTGTATGTGCATAAAAGCATGTATTTAGAAGTTTTTTGACAGGGAAATGCTCACATTTAGGCGTATATCCTGATTTATACATTCAGTGTTCTACATTGAGTTAGATGTCATACAAGTACTTATGAAAGGGTAGAGTTACTGATACATCCTCTCAGACAGAATTTCAAGCATCGACCCCATCACTCACATGCACAGACACAACTCTTATGTATCTACCACTAATGGACACAGTCACACTGTCACTTATAGAACTGACAATGAGCTATACACACGCTTTCAAATATATATACTGACTCGCTCATCTACTGTTGCAGCTTGAGCTCAATCTTATATAGCAATATATGAAAGCAGACACGCTAATACACAACTACACAAAAAAAGAAGTAGGAGTAAACTATAACTCGCTTATAGAGGCTTATGGGAAAGTTAATATGTTTGAAAAACTGCCCTCACCCACAAAATTGTGGCATGCTTTATCATTGAGATGTTAAACAACACCCCTGCGCAGACCAACGCATGGGGTGGAGCAATAGGGAGGTGGGAACAATACAAACATAAAGAAGAGTAGGGATCAAGCAAATATTATGTGCAGAAATTTGACTCTAAAACTAGCTCAAGGATATCCAATTCCCTATTTTATTCCCGGATTCCCTGGCCAGGATTAAATTATTTTTTTACAAATTAGAGGATGGTGGTGACAGGGTTAGCTATAAAACCTTCACCCCTCCTCTCATCATGTAAGTCAACATGTTTCTGCCGGTTGTGTGTCTTTTCTGGCTTTCGTCAGGACCGCAACATCCCCTTTATAATACCCTCCTTTCCTACCTTTATATTAGTAGATCGAGGACTGACCCTGTTTTTTCATACAGGATGTGTATTCACACTTCAAACATGATCTGTGGATTGGAACTATAATCATGTGAAAAAATGTGCAAAAAAAACAGACATATATGTGCATATATTAAAAGAAACATATAACCATGCCGCTCTAGAATAAGTTAGTGAGTTTGCAACTTGACCTATTGAAACAAAATTTTTGTTTTTTGCTCGTTCACCTTATATCTGGACTATACCATCATATGATATCAATAAGCATTATTCTTTATTTATTTTGTTTATATGAAAATCATTGCTCGGAAAAACCACATACAACATCCCCACAAGGGGGTGTATCGTCATAAAATTAGACCAGTGTTACCTTATCGAGTTTCACAGATGTTAAAGCTCGAAAAGGGATGGGAGCGAGGGAGGCTCCCTGTAGTCACACACTGGTTATAAAAGGGAGGTAATGTATAGAGAGTTAGAAAAAGACTTCATTTCAACCTGTGTTTATCCATTCTTGCACATACTTTAGCCATGAGCTATACTCCACTGGAAAATGGTGGATACCCACGGATTTGACCGTGTCTGAGCGTTATATCAATATCGGGTGTACCAAACAAAGCCCCACATAACTATGAAATTTCCATGTCCCTAATCTGTATACATTGGGATATTTCTCTTCGCACTCACCCGAGTGCAGCACCCCATTCTTCTTCCTCTTACTTCGTCAAGGAGATTCCGCCGATTAGACATTGTCTCTCCGTACGCTGTGAAGGTTCTGAGCAAATGCTCGGAATCCCCTTTGCGGCGTAACCACTTCCCGTCACGTGACCTCAGGAGGCGGTCACGTGATCCGAATCTTATTTTGAAAGACTAGAGAGTGTCCACCCCTCTGGGTGTCTGTCCTGTCGGGAGTATGGAGGAATATTTCCTTTTTGATATACGGCTTATCCTTTTCCGGCACGTGACCAGAGAGCACGTGGTCACGTGATCGGAGACAAAATTTGTAAAGCCCATTTATTGTACTATGCGTGAGTGTTAACATAGGAAAACATAAGTATCATTAATCCTGTGCTCATTAATATGGGTGTTGTAAAAGACAACAGGAGTATAACCCATAAACCACGTTGAGATGTGGGTAGGTACGTAATGTTAACAACAATATCTCAACCGGTATAATTAATAAGGACAGTTAGAATTGCATGGACACCACATTACAAAAAGGAAAAAGGGGAGACTCCAAAGAAATTTTTGAAAAGTGCACTTGGCATCATATATTTTAAGAACACAATAATGTAGGTACAGTTGTAGCAGCACTGTAGGCAATGAAATGCAAGAGCAACCCGAATTGGACTTGGTGCTGAATTGTGTTTGTGACACACAAGTGGCGACGCAAGTGACAATGTGAAATCAGCGTAAACGTCGCAACGTGCAATCGGTGAACAATTATATACAGTGAGTATATGTGGTTCACAATAATAATTTACAATTTTGTAATCGAGACAGTAATATTTTTAGTTGAACCACATGGGGTAATGCGCCACCAGTTGCGCTGAGGGGTCGACGACGTTTCAATCCTATAACTCAGGATCATCTTCAGGACCGGGTTGCTGATTGTAAACGGTGCTGAAAGGAACTTGTGTTCCAGGGAGATGGCGAATCAAATTACATCAGGTTTCCAGGGAAGGAAATCCTGGAGGCAATCCACGTCAAGGAGCGTGGTGGCTGGTGCCGTGTCAAGGAGAAAACATCGGCGGTTGGATAGCAATCACGGAGCTCCTTGAAGTACCGGGGATCAGTACCGATGGGGGAGATCTTGATGTGAGGAATGGATCCTGGATAAATAAAGGGGACGCCGGAATCAGCATCTTGCCTCTACCGCACACGATCGTGGCGGCAAGACGCTGATTCCGGCGTCCCCTTTATTTATCCAGGATCCATTCCTCACATCAAGATCTCCCCCATCTCCCCCATCGGTACTGATCCCCGGTACTTCGAGGAGCTCCCGTAATTGCTATCCAACCGCCGATGTTTTTCTCCTTGACACGGCACCAGCCACCACGCTCCTTGACGTGGATTGCCTCCAGGATTTCCTTCCCTGGAAACCTGATGTAATTTGATTCGCCATCTCCCTGGAACACGAGTTCCTTTCAGCACCGTTTACAATCAGCAACCCGGTCCTGAAGATGATCCTGAGTTATAGGATCAAAACGTCGCCTACCCCTCAGCGCAACTGGTGGCGCATTACCCCATGTGGTTCAACTAAAAATATTACTGTCTCGATTACAAAATTGTAAATTATTATTGTGAACCACATATATTCACTGTATATAATTGTTCACCGATTGCACGTTGCGCCGTTTTTCGCTGATTTCACATTGTCACTTGCGTCGCCACTTTGCGTGTCACAAACACAATTCAGCACCAAGTCCAATTCGGGTTGCTCTTGCATTTCATTGCCTACAGTGCTGCTACAACTGTACCTACATTATTGTGTTCTTAAAATATATGATGCCAAGTGCACTTTTCAAAAAAATTCTTTTGGAGTCTCCCCTTTTTTCCTTTTTGTAATGTGGTGTCCATGCAATTCTAACTGTCCTTATTAATTATACCGGTTGAGATATTGTTGTTAACATTACATTAATATGGGTGTGTCACAGACCATCTGATATTGTCAGCGTATTTTCCATATGATGTACGGTGTGTGCCTCGACTGAGCTCGGTATGTATTCTTACTGTGATATTATGAGCGTAAGTACTACCGTCAGTTCACAAAAAAGGCGGGGACCTACTTGATCCTATGCTCATTTAAAGGTGTACTATATTCGTGTCAAAATGTTGGCGTAATAGACACCCGCTCTGTGGTGTGTTCCCTTGAATAAACTTGATGTACCTTATATCACCTAGTTATGGGATATTGTCTTACATTATTAGTAGGAGTGAGTTACTCTACAAACGTCCGGGATTGCTACAGAATATTTAGAAGAATTCTATTGTATTTTTAACCAAACTACATGGGGCTCTTGGTAAGTTCTCTATTCTCAGAGGTAAAGTGTGGTAGAAAGGGAGTAGTGCTGGAAGTTAATCCATCAATATTCATAGCCTGCTCAAAGTGTTCCAGAGTATCTCATCATTGAGACCCTTTTCATGACTAGGGATCCTGTAAATCCACTTCTGTTCTCTCAGGAATAGGACTTTCTTTGGGTCTAGTATCGTAGTGGGAATGTATGGTTTATCCAATACAGTCCAGTGGATGTCATCCACTGAGTGTCTTTTCTCCACATAGTGTGTTGTGAACCTTGTCATGGTTCTCTGGCAACTGATGTTGCTCCTGTGCTCCATGATTCTTATCTTTACCTTTCGCGTCGTCATGCCCACATAAAGTAGGCCACAGGGGCATTTTATAATGTAAATTACATTCTCTGAATTACAATATGTGTGTTTCCGTTGCTCCCAGGGGTAGTTCAAACCAACATCAATGCTTGTGTCTTCAGTGAGGTTTCAAACATCGCATGACGCATATCTAGTATGACCTGTGACTTGGGGAAGGTCCTAAAGTCTTTATTATCCACCCTGCACTTCTGGTCGTGGTCTAGAATGGACTAGGTAGTCCCTCACATTAGAACTTCTCTTGAAGGAGAAAAGAGGTTTTTCCAGATTGAGTCCATTCGAGTTTAAAATTCACCAATTCCTTAATATAATGCGTTTGATGTTATTTGAAGCAGTATTAAAGGTTGTGACGCAAATGGTGTTATTGACAGATGGTTTTTCTGTACTTTCCAGGAGGGCCTCCCTGTTGCAATCCAATGCTCTTTTCTGGGCTTTCTTGAAGATCTTGCCTGGGTAGTTTCTGTTCTGGAGTTTCTCTGCCAGTGCCTTTGACTCTTTCTTGAAATCCCCTGAGTCAGAACAGTTCCTCTGGAGATGGAGGAACTGTCCTACTGGTAGGTTTTCCCTCAGTGATCTGGGATGAAAGCTATCAAACAGTAGGAGTCCGTTCCTGTCCGTGGGTTTTTGAAAGACCTGTGTCATAAGCTTTCCATCCTTAGGGACGATCTCAAAGTCTAAAAATGGGAGCCTTTCCCTGGTGATGGTGGATGTGAAGTGTAATAGGGGGTTACGGCTGTTCAACCAATGTAAGAAGTCAGTGATGGAGGTTTCATCCCCCTTCCAAATGAGCAGCACGTCATCTATGAAATGTCTCCATAGTCTGATTTTGTCACTCCATGGGTTTCTTTGATCGCGGATGTATTGCTGTTCAAAAGATGCCACATAAAGACCTGCCAAGCTTGGGGCAAATGCACTACCCAAGGAAGTCCCATGGGTCTGCAGGTAGTAGGTTCCTTGGAATTCAAAGAAGTTTTTAGTGAGTGCAATTTCTGCCAGATGCAGTATAAATGATCTTTGGGTGCTGTATGTCCAATCCTGTGTGTAGAGTAGTTCCTCTATCACCCTTAATGTTTTCATCTGGGGGATATTAGTATAAAGGGACTCAATATCCAAACCCACTAGAAATTCTTTGGTAGGGTCAAAATCCATGTCCTTGACGAAATTCAGGATATCCCTCGTGTCCTTCATATAGGCCTCCATTTTCTGAACTAATGGTTTGAGAAAGAAATCGCAAAACTCCGACAGTGGTTCCAGAATGGATCCGATACAAGACACAATCTGTGTTCCCAGGGGTGGTCTGGTGGGTTTGTGTATCTTAGGGAGGGTGTAGAAGTGCGGGATAATCGTATTCTGTTGACACAAGAAATGGCCTTCTTGTTCTGAGATCCACTCATTACTGACTGCTTCCTCAACTAATACAGCTATCTCAGATTTGATTGCTGGTGTAGGGTCACTATGGAGGATGCTGTAGTTCCTATTATCTGAGAGTAGTCTATTGCACTCGTTAATAGGCAGTTTTTATCTGGATGACAATGGCCCCTCCCTTATCGGCAGGTTTGATAATTAGATCTGGATTTCCTTTCAATTGTTCCAATGCCTCTTTTTCATCTCTAGTTAAATTCCTATTGGGATAAGACTCTTTTTTGGCTAGTTCCTCCACTTCATGGATCACTGCCCATTCAAAAGTAGCTACCTCTAAGGGGACTGTTGAAGTCATCGGTGTAAATTGAGACCTGGGGGCGGAAAGTAGTGTCCCCTCTCCTATCTTCCGAGTCATTTTTTCCTTCAAAGAATATCTTCAATCTGATATTTCTAAAGAAATCTGTCAATTCCTGTCGAAATTGGAAGCTGTTTAGGGTGTTGATGGGAACAAACCTAAGGTATTTGTTCAACAGTCTCTCCTCGGGTTCAGTGAGTGGTGTATCCATCAAGATCATGACTAGGGTCAATCCCTTCTGGTCCCGGGTGTATGATCCCACCTGTTGGTTGAGGTCCTCTAACTGCACTCCCTGCGATCCTCTTTGTTTCCCCCCTTCCTCGCCCCCTTCCTAAAAAAAGATTGGGCATTTGGGGGTATTGAGGGTTATGGGGCCCTTGCATCGATTGGAATGGTTGGAACATTGTTGGCCAGCCAAAACCCTATCCTGGATAATCAGGGAACATTGGGTGTACATTGGGCGAGGTCCCTGATAGTAACCCTTTTCTCTCCCCCTTCTTCTTGGTTTGTTTTCATAGTCGCTCCCATCACTGCTAGTGCTCATTGTATCTACATCTCTCTTACCCCCCTGGGTTCCCTTCTTCATCTCCTTGAGTTTTTTCTGAATATACTCCTCTGTGGTTTATGGGTATATTTTCTCCCTGGAGAATTGTTTGAGGTCTTTCTGGCGTTTATTAATTTTTGACTGCATGAGATAGTCTTTGTATTCACCTAGCTCATTATTGGTTTCTTCCAGTTTTCTCTTATATGTCGCTAAAATGACACTAGCTTTCAGCCCCTGCTCATTCGCCTGGATCTGTATATACAGGGTATCAGCTATCCTTTTTGCTGTGGTGATAATAGGGATCAGCCAATCCCTCGTACACTTCCAGGCTATGAGAGCCCAGTCTTTTCTAAATGTCACATCTTCTAGGAAGATCAAGGGTTCATTGTTCACTATTATGCCACGTGGGGCTGCATTTGCTCTTAGGTCCTCCGTTAAAATTGCCCCATGTAAGATGATTTTCACATGGGACTTCTTCAATTCCATCAATGTGTCCCACCCTTCACCCTGGGTCAGGACTTGGTTAATGGTGGTTTCTCCGAGTAATGAGGGCCCAGATAGGATCTGCATCACTGTGTCCTCCCCATAAGCCAGGCCCTGTTCCTCTGTCATATTTATAGGGATAGCAGTTAGAAATACCAACCTGATACCAAAATCTTCCCTAGTATATAAAAATCCCCTACGGCTCAGCGGCCGTGCCAAGCATGCAACACACTCAGACAAGGGGGAAGAGGAAGAACGCCTACTTCGACCTCCACTGAAAATATCCAACTACACAAAAAGAGAAGTAGGAGTAAACTATTAGACACTTATGGCAAAGTTAATATGTTTGAAAAACTGCCCTCACCCACAAAATTGTGACATGCTTCATCATTGGGCTGCTAAACGACACCCCTGCGCAGACCAATGCATGGGGTGGAGCAATAGGGAGGGGGAAACAATACAAACATAAAGAAGAGTAGGGATCAAGCAATACACCACTTCACAAAGTGACACAAACATACAAAGTTTGGCGGCCATTTTAGGGTCAGGACCCGCCGTTTCTTAATCATTTTATGCTTTCCGTCATTCACTTTTCTTTTGCCTTATTTGTTTTAGCTATTTGACTGTTATTTTCCTGGACCTCCACCTGGGAGGGTAGCCTGCCAGGTTGGTGGGCAGCTATGGGGCTCCGGTTGTTTTTGGTTGCCCTCCTCTCTTTTTGCCTCATCAGCTACTCCCTCTGGGAGACCGGCTATTTAACCCTGGCAAAAGTGCAGATTCGCAGCAGATGCATGCTGCGGGCGCGCCACTGGTGTGTCAAAGGCAAGCCCGTTTGCGCCCATCCGAGACCGGCTGCCACCAGTCCCCCTGTGGGTTTAAAACAAGGGTAAATGCATTATACTATGGAGGAACTTCTTCAACTGGCTCCTAAGACCGACGAACATGGTAAACACTCCATCAACATCACTAAAGCTGTTAGGAGTTGCAATCGGTGCGGTTTTGTTGTCACAACCCAAGCCTGTCCCATGATGTTAACTGATAACATCTGCTCCCCTCCCAGCCTCTGTTGTTCTGTGCTGTGCTATCTGCTTAACTGCCGCTCACTCCCTAAATACAAATTGGAAATAAATTACTTCCTAGTGAATCAGAAACCAGAGGTATTGTTCCTGGTTGAAACATGGCTTACGACTTCATCGGCCCCCGACATTCTGGAGGCCAGTCTAGAAAACTATGCGATCCTAACAAGGGATAGACAGGTCAAAAGGGGTGGCGGGATTGCTGTAGTTTTTAAACAACATATTTCTTGCACTTTGGCAGAAGTGGAGATTACTGGCTGTAAGGCAGCTGTCTTTTCGCTGACCCTCTCTAGTCAATGTATGCTAGCTGGTTTATTGATTTACCACCCGCCTGGCCCTGCGACACCTTTTGCTACTGCCCTGGCAGACTGTGTGCCGGCTTATGCCTTGCGCTACTCTAATATTCTTATTTTAGGAGATCTGAACTTGCACGCATGTCATGTGGCAGCATCACTTATCGAACATCTCAGGATGCTTCAGTGTTTACAATTGGTTCAGACTTCAACACATACAAGCGATCATATTCTGGACCTATCTTCTCGAATTCTACTTATATCAGTGCAGCGCATCCAATGCCAGTGATATGGTCAGACCATTCAGTTATACATTTCCATGTCTCTATGGTGGTTCTAGCAGTGGCGGCTCCTCCATAGGGGCATGGGGGCGTCGCCCCACTGCTTTCTCGCAGTGCGAGAAGGCAGAAACATAAAATGGTAAAACTACCATTTTATGTTTCTGCTTCTCGCACTGCGAGAAAGCAGAATGCCTGGAGTGCCTGGTTGGTGGCGGGTGGGTGGGCGGTCCTGCTCGAGGGCAGGGGGGAAGTGGCTTTGCCCACTGTTGTGGATACTGACTGTATGGTCGGCCCCAGGGCCGAACAAAGCAGTCATGCGCACTCCCCCATTTCTCTATGTAGGCTGCATGCAGCAGCCTACATAGAGAAAATGGCCCGGCTGGGGCGCTCTCCACTGCGCCTCACCAATCACAACGCTGCCATTGCAGCGTTGTGATTGGCGTAGGGAGCAGGAGGAGGGAGGCTGCCTAAAATGGTTACGCGCCAGGAGCAGCAGGAGCTGCGGCGGCGTGTGATGCCTCGTGGAACTGGGGGAAGGTAAGTTTTTTTATTTTATATAATACCGTCCCACTTCCCACCCCGCGCGAACCCACCCGCCCATTTTTCCGGCCGCAACTGAGACACAGTCAGTACTGGCATGGGATCAATACCCAAAGCACAGACCCGAGCGCAATATTCAAACACATTTCCAGTCTGCTCGTTCCTTACATTTGGTGTAGATATCATTATGGTTGCGTTAAAAAAGCACAAGCCTTAACGCGCGGAATATTACCACTCGGTAAGTAGAGTATTAGGGAGCGGTGAATATTACGCGCAGTGAAGGCAGAAATGTTAGAATTCCCCAGCCCCGGGAGCAGAAACAGCTCGCTGACAAGTCCCCGCCAGCTCTTCACGATTTCTTAGCAGCCTGAAGTGTTTCAGTTTAACTTGCGTCTGCTGAGAGGCAGGCGCCTGCTTTGCATGATAGAGGGAAGGCTGGAGTATGCCTTACAGATGTAATTGTGCATGCCAAAATAGTAACTAAATCATCTGTATCGGCTGGGTCTTGGATGTGTGTGCCAGGCAACGATACGTAAGCAGAGCACTCCGATAAATGTTGTTTGTTTTATTTTGTATTGACTCAACATTTTTAAGCGTGTTAATGTAGCTGAAACATTAATCTGTTTAGGGAACATATTTCTTTACTGTGTAATGGAGGTATTTGTTGAGGTTGCCGTGGGGCTCCTTGTCGAGTAAACTTGACGAGCTAAAACAACATTTTCTATTCTGGGTGTTCAAGATCGTCACAATTTAAATAAAGTAAAACCGAAACTACAAGTCCAAGAAAGAAAAGTACGTTCGACTTAAAACTCGGTAGCTGTGATTTAAATGTTCTTGTATTGGTTCCCTTTACGTGACATCTTTGCTGTACTGATGGTAGGGCAGGGGCTGGGAAGATTCGGCTGTGGATCATCTGATTTCGCATAGACAGCGGCTTTTGCCTGCCTGATATACGGCTCCAAGGACAGTCAGAGGCGAGTCCGTGGTGGCGTTTAAATAATCTCCCATTAAATCCATTGTCAAAACCATACTGTATTGAATTATGATATAAAAGCCACAACAAGACCTGAGAGTGCTGTATCGGTAAACAATAATTTCCAGACGTGCAGCACCAGCTTCATCAAGTAAAAGGAATGTTGCCTCATATTAAAGTTCCCAGAGCATCCGTGAAACTGCGTCAACTGTTGTGCAATATGTGGTGGGTGACTTATCACCCATTGAGGTACAATGCAAGGACCGAAGTGAAAAGAAACACAAGTGCAGTGATAATAAAAATAATCAAAAGCAAAAACACTCATGAAACAATAAACGGAAGGAGGAAAACATCTAAATAACAGTAACTCCTCATATAAATGCACTGCCATCTCCTTATCTGAATTCAAACCGTGAGGAGTTAAGTATCAACCCCTGAAACTGGTGATGCACGTCTTGAAATAGTTTTTGGGGATTTAACTGTAGAATAGTCCTGTCAAAGGCAGTTGGAAAAGAATTGTCAAGCAACAAAACACTTGTTGGTTAGTGCTGTGCAAGAACCTGTACACCAAGAACTGCAAATTCTGATTTAGGAGAAGCAATAGATGTTAATTAATCAATTTTAAATTGTTCAACTACCGGTAATTACAGCATTAAGGGGATTGTGGAGTGCTCGAGGATTAGTGTGTTTTATATTGACATTTGTCTCCTTTGAGGACTTTTTAGTGGAATTTCCTCACCAAGAAGCACTTGCCCACCATAATTATATCTTCTTAACTGATCATTTTGTCCTGCAAGCAGATTGTACTACTTGACACGTGTAAAATGTGGGCCAGTGTGCACCATAATACCCAGCTACCGATCTAGGTTTATTGTCAGATAAAAACATAGCTGATCATATTTTGTACTAAGAGCCTGCCCCTGCATAACTACCCCTGCATAACTCTTTTGAGTTTGGCTGGCTCACACGTTTTCATCCTGCCTACAGTTTCCGCCGCACCATATATAAAATCCACCAGCCGCCACTGGGTTCTAGGTACCACTATGGCGATGGATTGGCTCCATAAAACAAGGAATTGGGCTAAGGTGCCAAAAACTGCTTTTACTGAAGCTTTGAATTCCAAATGCCCCTCGCTCTTAGAAGAGACCCACCTAGAAAATCTGCAGGTGGATACCTGCATTTGTCAAGCTCTGGAAGACATTGCGCCTGAAAAAAATAGGCAGTCGAGCTCACTTAAAGCCCTCTGCTGTGTGGTCCAGTGAGAAGCTACACATTCAACCTCATACAACAGTAGCGTCGGTGGCAGCATGCGGCTCGCGCGCAGCTGCTAGTGACCGTTGCTCCTCCCCCAGCCTCAGACCACTCGCACCCTCAATGAACGGTATGGTGGCGATGAGGCCGTATGGCAGTGGTTCCCAAACTGTGCGCCGTGGCTCCCTGGGGAGCCGTCAAACCTAGCCAGGGGAGCCGCACACCAAGCACTTTAATGCATTTAATGTTGAAGGTGTTGTTGACTTCAGTTAAACTAATTAGACTTAAAGGCATGATGTCGATGATTTGTAAGTGATATGCCTAAAGCTGTAAACGTAGTGCTTAATTGATGGCATGTTGGACGAGATGATCTCCATATTTCACTAGATACCCACATTACAACACTCCCAAAGTAAGCGAAAGATGCCTGATTTATTTTGTTAGACTCATTAATTGTTTTTTTTTTTTCCAAATGCATTTTACACCAATGCAAGTTATCAGGAAAGTACAGTTGTCATGTCTATTAAACACACTAAGTATTATTAAGTATTGACATTTGTATTTGAATCATAGCTACTTCCAGTACACATTTCTTTCAGTACACACACATTACCAGACTGGCCTGCTCTCTCTCCTTGAGCATAGGGAAGTAAAACACTATAGACGGCATAATACCAACATTTGGAAGCAAGAAAGAGGGACGTTTAAAAAAAAAAAAAATCAAAGGAATTTATTTTACTTGCATTGATTTGGAGGCAATTTCAGGGAGGAGACAGCAAAAACAAAGCTGTATGTGGTGTAAAAAATCGTGAGTCACCCTGCTGAGACAGGTGTGTTGGCACGTATGACATAGGTAGAAATAGAAGTGCATGCAAATATTCTTCAAGCGCAGAAACACTTTGGCAATGGGACCTACATGCATAGGGGTGCTATCTAGCACTGTAAGTGGGATAAAAACCTTTGAGAGGGTACTCTAAAAAAGGCATGGGCAAAGAAGTGTAACTAGGAATATTTTATTAGAGGCGCCTCCTTAGTAATACGAAACACCCTGCGTATGTGTTTATAACACCTTCATCAGCTTTATCCCAATTATTTTCCGGGAGAAAAATGCAAGTACTCCAGAGGCTGGGCTTACATCCCCCCACCTTCCAAAAAAAGTAAGAGTGGGGAGCCACGGGCAATGGCCAATAGGTCAAGGGAGCCGCGTGTCGAAAAAGTTTGGGAACCACTGCCGTATGGGCTTTACAGGCGGCATACTCGAGGTCCGGCTGAGAATTAATGAAAGCAGGATTCCGCGCCTCCTTCTTGTCTCCGGTGAATTCCTGGGGAATGGACGCTGACAGCTGATGGCTGACGGCTGATGGGCGGTGGCGGTGGAGTCAATGAGGGACATTCTCGGCAGGTAAGAGGGTGGAGTGCCGGCGAAGCGCCAGGTCCATAGGAGAGAGGAGGAGGTGAGCCCCCTGCAGTCAGGCAAGCGGTGTGTGGCGCTGTAGTCCCTGCAAATAGCTACAGCTTGGATATTGCTTGGGCATATCTGGAGTCGGAGTTAAAGGGCCGGCAGGCCCTGGGGCTGGAGAAAAAAAAAAATATATATATATATATATAATAAAAAACTAGAGGTGAGCCTGAAGGGGAAAAAAGGAGGCTGCTCATTTTACAGTGTGGACGGTAAACGGAGGTTTTTGGATCACTCTCCCTCCCTTGCCAGAGTATTACCTCAGTATTCCCTGGAACTACAGTTTAAGGAGGCTGTTTATTCCATTGTTGTGTGGACGGAGGTTCTAGACATATAAAAGAGCTGGGCTGGGTTGGGACATTGGAGTACTGAGCACGATTCTGGATTAACTCTGAGTGCTCTGATAGCTCAAACCTGGGAGTTGCTGCGAGAAGAGGTCCCTGCTTTCAAAAGCAAAAATGGGAAAGCATTTAAAGTTGCCAAATCTAATGGCCAAAGTAGATTCAGCGGTGGGCCTCAAAGCAAAAACGCGGCTAGCTCAATCAAAGGCAGCATCAGCCGCGGCAAGAGCGGAGCACAATTTAAAAGCACGACCCGGCTCCATCATAAATTCTAGCTCTGAGAGCTCGGAGGAGAAGCTGCCAGAACCGAACCAGGATTTTGGTGCGAGGGATCCAGCTACAGAGAAGATAGTGCAAGGAGGCAAGGAGGAAGGAGTAAGATCAGAGGAAGAACGGGGCCCGGGGGATAAAATATTGGAAAATCTCGATCCACCGGTTGGGGCTCGCGAGGATGGAAAGAACAATACAAAGGAGTATCCGTTATTTTCAAAAGGCAAAGCATCCCTGGTCACTCAGATTGCCTCGGCAAGATTACAAGGCCCTCTTGATGGGACACAAACTAGTCCCCTTCAAAATGTGCAACTTCCTGCAGGACAATCAGCTACCCTAGAACAAAAGGGCACACATAGTTCCCTTCAAAAGCATAATAACCTCTCCATCGATTTGCAGCCGCAGGATCAGGCGTCTTCATCATTTCCACAGCCACGACTTGAGCAGCCTCTACAGGATTCGACACTCCAGCAACCTCCGCCGCAACATCAGTCCCAGTCATCAATAGGACAGCAAGGGCAGCAAGCCTGGATCCAGAAAGAAATTGGTGGGCCCCAATGCAGCTCGTCGGCACAACTTCAAGAAAAAGAAACTTTTCTGCAATGTGATATAAAAACCATGCTGAATCTAATTTTAGATGAGATAAGAGAACTCAAACATCTCAAGCAAATGAAATAGCCTCTCTTCACCAGCGCCTCACAAGGATTGAGGAGGCAGTGGGCAGTTTTCCAGGAAGGATACAAGAGGCAGAAATAAGGATTGCACATCTTGAAGATCAAATGAAGACCATGCAGCACCAAGTGAAGGTAGTAACAAAGGAGAAAATTTCACTTAAGAGCAAACTTGAGGAGCTTGAGAATCACTTGCGGCGTGCAAACCTCTCAATCAATCATGTGTTTGTTAATCGCGACTACTCACCCGTAAGGGTCTCAAGGTGCTGGGGAGGAGGAGAGGTGCAGGTTCCAGTCCATCAAGGAGGGGATCCGTCAAAGAGCCAGGTTTTGAGGTTTCTCGTGAAGATGGGGAGTGATGTTGTCTGTCTGAGGTGGAGCGGTAGGGCGTTCCAGGCTCTGGCCGCGAGGAAGGAGAAGGAGCGGCCTCCCGATCTGGTCTTTCTGGCGTGGGGGACCACAGCGTAGGAGAGCTGGGCTGATCATAGGGTCCTTTGGGGTGCGTGGAATTTGAGTCAGCTGTTCAGGTATGCTGGTCTGGTGTGGTGGAGGGCTTTGTGTGCGTGAGTGAGAATCTTGAAGGTGATTCTAGCCTCGATGGGGAGCCAGTGGAGTGTGCGCAGGTGCTGGGAGATATGGCAGTGTCTTGGCAGGTTGAAGACCAATCTTGCGGCGGCGCTCTGGATGTTTTGTAGCTTGCGAGTGAGGTTTTTGTTTATTCTGGCATAGAGTGCGTTGCCATAGTCGAGTCTGCTGGTGACGAGGGCGTGAGTGACGGTCTTTCTGTGCTCGAGGGGGATCCATTTGAAGGTCTTACGTAGGAGGCGGAGGGTGTGAAAGCAGGAGGATGTGACAGAGTTGATCTGGCGGTCCATTTTGAGCTCGGAGTCCAGGATGATTCCAAGGTTGCGTGTGTGGTCTGTGGGGGTGGGTGGGCTTCCGAGGGCAGGGGGCCACCAGGTGTCCTTCCAGGCGTCGGGGTGTGGGCCCATGATGAGTACTTCTGTTTTGTCAGTATTGAGTTGTAGGCAGCTGCTTTTCATCCATTTGGCGACAGCTTCCATGCCTTCTTGAAAGTTGTTTTTGGCTGCGTTGGGTTAGTTGGATAGGGAGAGGATGAGTTGGGTGTCGTCTGCGTATGAAACAATGTTGAGTCCGTGGGTTCTGATGATGGGGGCGAGCGGGGCCATGTAGACGTTGAAGAGCGTGGGGCTGAGGGAGGACCCCTGGGGGACTCCGCAGGTGGTGGTGTAGGGTCCGAGAGGAAAGGAGGCAGTCTGACCCGCTGCGTTCTGCCGGAGAGGAAAGAGTGGATCCAGTCGAGGGCCTTGTCCCGGATCCCTGCGTCGTGGAGTCTGCGTGTTAGGGTGCGGTGGGAGACTGTGTCGAAGGCCGCTGAGAGGTCGAGGAGGATGAGGGCTACTGTTTCTTCTCTGTCCAGGAGGGAGCAGATGTCGTCTGTTGCGGCGAGGAGGGCGGTTTCTGTGCTGTGGTTTTTTCTGAAGCCGGATTGGGAGGAGTCGAGGATGTTGTGCTGTTCGATGAAGGTGGTGAGTTGGCTGTTGATGACTTTCTCATGACTTTCTCGATGACTTTCGCTGGGAATGGGAGCAGGGAGATGGGTCTGTAGTTTATGAGGTCAGTGGGATCCGCCGAGGGCTTCTGCAGGAGGGGGTTGATCTCTGCGTGTTTCCAGTCATCTGGGAAGGATGCGTTTGCCAGGGAGCGGTTGATGGTGTGGCGAAGTATGGGTGCGATGGTGTCGGCGACTCTGTTGAAGATGTGGTAGGGGCAGGGGTCCATGGGGGCCCCGGAGTGGATTGTCTTCATCGTCTTCAGTGTGTCTTCGGTGGTGAGGGCTGTCCAGCTGTCAATCGTTGGCTTCAGGGTGTCGGGGGTGGCTGGTGAGGGTTCAGTGTGTTGGATGTCTTCATCGAAGTTGTCATAAATGTTCTTGATTTTGTGGTGGAAGAAGGTGCTGAGTTTGTTGCAGAGGTCTTGTGAGGGAGGAATATCAGTAGCCTCGCTGGTGGGTTGGGCGAACTCCTTGATGATGCTGAAGAGTTCTTTGCTGTTGTGCGCGTCTGTGGAGATTCTGTCTTCGATCGCTGTTTTTCTCGTATTTCTGATGAGTTGGTGGTGGGCGTTGGTGGCGGCTCTGAAGTTGTTGTGGGCTTCTGTGGATTTGGAGTTCCTCCAGGCTTTTTCGAGGCGGCGGCATGTGCGTATGGACTCTTGAAGTTCGGTGGTAAACCATCTGGCTTTCTTGGCGTGTGTGTTGTTGTTCTTCTTGAGGGGGGCTATGGTGTTGGCGCGCTCAGAAATACATCTGTGCAGAGTTCGGGCTGCAGTGTTGGGGTCGTCGTCTTCCGCGATGGTTGGGGTGGAGTTGCCGAGTGAGGAGGTGAGCTGGTCGTCGGTGATTTTGGTCCAGTTTCTTCTTG
The DNA here is from genome assembly GCA_963921515.1 of Calotriton arnoldi. NCBI lineage: Eukaryota > Metazoa > Chordata > Amphibia > Caudata > Salamandridae > Calotriton > Calotriton arnoldi. The sequence continues at coordinate 1,063,232 of CAWUFW010005618.1, read as the reverse complement.
GGAGCAGGTGCTGGTGTCTGTGGATGGTGGGTGTTCTGAAGGTGAAGTGGATGCATCAATGGTCTGTCCACAGGAGTTCGGTGGTGTGGCTGAAGGTGATGGAGTTTCCTGTTGTGAAGAGGGGATCAAGGGTGTGTCCTGCTGAGTGCGTGGGTTCGGTCACGATCTGGCGGAGTCCAATGTTGTGGAGGTTGTCCAGAAGGGATGCGGTGTTGGGGTCTAGTTGGTTGTCGAGGTGGAAGTTGAGTTCTCCCAGCAGGGTGTAGTTGGTGGATGCGATGGCTTGCGGGGAAATGATGTCCGTGATGGAGTTGGTGAAAGGTCCGCGAGATCCGGGGGGTCGGTAGATGAGAGTTCCTCGGAGGGTGGTGGTAGGGCTGGCTTGTATGTTGAAGTGTAGGTGTTCCAACAGGTCTGTGGGCTCGTCGGGGAGTGTGCTCAGCCGGAGGGTGGATTTGTGGATGATGGCGATTCCTCCTCCTGGGCGGGTGGGGCGGTCCTTCTGGGAGATCTTGTATCCTTGGGGAATGGCGATGGCGATGTCGGGTCCCAAGGTGGTGTTGGTCCAGGTTTCGGTGAAGAAAGCTACGTCCGGGGTGGTGCTGTCGAGGAGGTCCCAGATTTCGGTGGCGTGTTTGTGGAGTGATCGGACATTGAGGAGGATGCATTGCAGGGTCTTCGGTTTGGTTGTGTTCTTGCGGGCGGGTTGTGCTGGGTCCGTGGTCCTGGTGGTGCTGCAGGTGTGTCGGCATCAGTGACAGCTGAAGGGTCCGTGGGTGTCGGCTGGTGATGCTAGCTTGCAGTTGTTGTTGCGGCCTGGGTTGAGTGCGTGGAGTGCTGCTGGGCTGTAGCGTTGGCGGTGCGGAGGTCCAGGGTTCCTGGCGCTGGTCGCGGACGGGCGCAGACGGGCTTGCCTTTGGCGCGCCAGCGGCGCGGCCGCGCAGCGGCCGCTATTAAGTAGGGGTCGGGGAGGGCTGGACAGCTGGGAGGCGGGAGCAGGGAGGGGAAACTGGCTTGGGCTTGTCGTGCTGGGGGGGCCCCACGGGGCAGCAGCAGCGGGAAGAAAAACAGGCGCAAAAGTGGGAAAAAAGGAAAAGTGAAGGAAAGTGGAAGAAAGAGTGAAAGGGTGAAAATAAAAATGAAGAGTGAAAAACGAGGAAAAACGGAGCAGAAAGGAGAGGAAAGAGCAGAGCGAGAAAAGGAGTCAGAGGTCCACTGGACCACCAGGGATGAGGCGCAGGTATAACCTGCGGGTGGAGGAGGGCTTCGAACACCAACACAGAGTGCAGGAGGGCCTCACTTAATGGTGGAGCTGCGAGGGAGGGAGAGCAATTTCACTGACAATGAGTCAGTGGTCTTGCTCGCCTGTCCTCGCAGCGGCCGCCATTAAGTAGGGGTCGGGGAGGGCTGGACAGCTGGGAGGCGGGAGCAGGGAGGGGAAACTGGCTTAGGCTGGTTGCGCTGGGGGGGGAGGGGCCGCAGGGGCAGCAGCGACGGAAAGAAAAACGGGCGCAAAAGTGGGAAAAAAGGAAAAGTGAAGGAAAGTGGAAAAAAGAATGAAAGGGTGAAAATAAAAGAGAGTGAAAGGGTGAAAATAAAAATGAAGAGTGAAAAACGGAGCAGAAAGGAGAGGATAGAGCGGAGCGAGAGAAGGAGTCAGAGGTCCACTGGACCACCAAGGATGAGGCGCAGGTATAACCTGTGGGTGGAGGAGGGCCTCGAACACCAACACAGAGTGCAGGAGAGCCTCACTTAATGGTGGAGCTGCGAGGGAGAGAGAGCAATTTCACTGACAATGAGTCAGTAGTCTTGCTCGCCTGTCCTCGCAGCGGCCGCCATTAAGTAGGCGTCGGGGAGGGCTGGACAGCTGGGAGGCGGGAGCGGGGAGGGGAAACTGGCTTGGGCTGGTCGCACTGGGGGGGCCGCGGGGGCAGCAGCGGCGGGAAGAAAAACGGGCGCAAAAGTGGGAAAAAAGGAAAAGTGAAGGAAAGTGGAAAAAAGAATGAAAGGGTGAAAATAAAAGAGAGTGAAAGGGTGAAAATAAAAATGAAGAGTGAAAAACGGAGCAGAAAGGAGAGGATAGAGCGGAGCAAGAGAAGGAGTCAGAGGTCCACTGGACCACCAGGGATGAGGCGCAGGTATAACCTGCGGGTGGAGGAGAGCATCGAACACCAACACAGAGTGCAGGAGGGCCTCACTTAATGGTGGAGCTGCGAGGGAGGAAGAGCAGTTTCCCTGACAATGAGTCAGTGGTCTTGCTCGCCTGTCCTCGCAGAGGCCGCCATTAAGAAGGGGTCGGGGAGGGCTGGACAGCTGGGAGGCGGGAGCGGGGAGGAGAAACTGGCTTGAGCTGGTCGCGCTGGGGGGAAGGGGCCGCGGGGGCAGCAGCGACGGAAAGAAAAACAAGCGCAAAAGTGGGAAAAAAGGAATAGTGAAGGAAAGTGGAAAAAAGAATTAAAGGGTGAAAATAAAAGAGAGTGAAAGGGTGAAAATGAAAATGAAGAGTGAAAAACGAGGAAAAAAGGAGCCGAAAGGAGAGGATAGAGCGGAGCGAAAGAAGGAGTCAGGGGTCCACCAGAAATGAGGCGCAGGTATAACATGCGGGTGGAGGAGGAGCTCGAACACCAACACAGAGTGCAAGAGGGCCTCACTTAATGGTGGAGCTGCGAGGGAGGGAGAGCAATTTCACTGACAATGAGTTAGTGGTCTTGCTCGCCTGTCCTCGCAGCGGCCGCCATTAAGTAGGGGTCAGGGAGGGCTGGACAGCTGGGACCAGGGGAGGGGAAACTGGCATGGGCTGGTCGCACGAGGGGGGAGGGGCCGCGGGGGCAGCAGCAGCGGGAAGAAAAACAGGCGCAAAAGTGGGAAAAAGGAAAAGTGAAGGAAAGTGGAAGAAAGAGTGAAAGGGGGAAAATAAAAGAGAGTGAAAGGGTGAAAATAAAAATGAAGAGTGAAAAATGGAGCAGAAAGGAGAGGATAGAGCTGAGCGAGAGAAGGAGTCAGAGGTCCACTGGACCACCAGGGATGAGGCGCAGGTATAACCTGCGGGTGGAGAAGGGCCTCGAACGCCAGCACAGAGTGCAGGGGGGCTTCACATAATGGTGGAGCTGCGAGAGAGGGAGAGCAATTTCACTGACAATTAGTCAGTGGTCTTGCTCGCCTGTCATCGCAGCGGCCGCCATTAAGTAGGGGTGGGGGAGGGTCTGACAGCTGGGAGGCAGGAGCGGGGAGGGGAAACTGGCTTGGGCTGGTCGCGCTGGTGGGGAGGTGCTGCGGGGGCAGCAGTGGTGGGAAGAAAAACGGACGCAAAAGTGGGAAAAAAGGAAAAGTGAAGGAAAGTGGAAGAAAGAGTGAAAGGGGGAAAATAAAATAGAGTGAAAGGGTGAAAATAAAAATGAAGAGGGAAAAACGGAGCAGAAAGGAGAGGATAGAGCGGAGCGAGAAAAGGAGTCAGAGGTCACTGGACCACCAGGGATGAGGCGCAGGTATAACCCGCGGGTGGAGGAGGGCCTCGAACACCAACACAGTGCAGGAGGGCCTCACTTAATGGTGGAGCTGCGAGGGAGGGAGAGCAATTTCACTGACAATGAGTCAGTGGTCTTGCTCGCCTGTCCTCGCACCGGCCGCCATTAAGTAGGGGTCGGGGAGGGCTGGACAGCTGTGAGGCGGGCGCGGGGAGGGGAAACTGGCTTGGGCTGGTCGCCGTGGGGGGAGGGGCCATGGGGGCAGCAGCGGCGGGAAGAAAAACGGGCGCAAAAGTGAGAAAAAAGGAAAAGTGAAGGAAAGTGGAAGAAAGAGTGAAAGGGGGAAAATAAAAGAGAGTGAAAGGGTGAAAATAAAAATGAAGAGTGAAAAACGGAGCAGAAAGAGCGGAGCGAGAGAAGGAGTCAGAGGTCCACTGGACCACCAGGGAGGAGGCGAAGGTATAACCTGCGGGGGAAGGAGGTCCTCAAACACCAACACAGAGTGCAGGAGGGCCTCACTTAATGGTGGAGCTGCGAGGGAGGGAGAGCAATTTCACTGACAATGATTCAGTGGTCTTCCTCGCCTGTCCTAGCAGCGGCCGCCATTAAGTAGGGGTCAGGGAGGGCTGGACAGCTGGGAGGCGGGGAGCGGGGAGGGGAAACTGGCTTGGGCTGGTCGCACTGGGGGGGAGGGGAAGCGGGGTCAGCAACGACAAGAAGAAAAACAGGCGCAAAAGTGGGAAAAAAGGAAAAGTGAAGGAAAGTGGAAGAAACAGTGAAAGGGTGAAAATAAAAGAGAGTGAAAGGGTGAAAATAAAAATGAAGAGTGCAAAACGAAGCAGAAAGGAGAGGATAGAGCAGAGTGAAAGGTCCACTGGACCACCAGGGATGAGGCGCAGGTATAACCTGCGGCTGGAGGAGGGCCTCGAACACCAACACAGAGGGCAGGAGGGCCTCACTTAATGTTGGAGCTGCGAGGGAGGGAGAGCAATTTCACTGACAATGAGTCAGTGGTCTTGCTCGCCTGTCCTCGCAGCTGCCGCCATTAAGTAGGGGTCGGGGAGGGCTGGACAGGTGGGAGGCCGGAGCAGGGAGGGGAAACTGGCATGGGCTGGTCGTGCTGGGGGGAGGGGCCGCGTGGACAGCAGCGGCGGGAAGTAAAACAGGCGCAAAAGTGGGAAAAAAGGAAAAGTGAAGGAAAGTGGAAGAAAGAGTGAAAGGGGGAAAATAAAATAGAGTGAAAGAGTGAGAATAAAAATGAAGAGGGAAAAACGGAGCAGAAAGGAGAGGATAGAGTGGAGCGAGAAAAGGAGTCAGAGGTCCACTGGACCACCAGGTATAACCTGCGGGTGGAGGAGGGCCTCGAACACCAACACAGAGTGCAGGAGGGCCTCACTTAATGGTGGAGCTGCAAGGGAGGGAGAGCAATTTCACTGACAATGAGTCAGTGGTCTTGCTCGCCTGTCCTCGCACCGGCCGCCATTAAGTAGGGGTCGTGGAGGGCTGGACAGCTGTGAGGCGGGCGCGGGGAGGGGAAACTGGCTTGGGCTGGTCGCGCTGGGGGGGAGGGGCCACGGGGGCAGCAGCGGCGGGAAGAAAAACGGGCGCAAAAGTGAGAAAAAAGGAAAAGTGAAGGAAAGTGGAAGAAAGAGTGAAAGGGGAAAATAAAAGAGAGTGAAAGGGTGAAAATAAAAATGAAGAGTGAAAAACGGATCAGAAAGAGCGGAGCGAGAGAAGGAGTTAGAGGTCCACTGGACCACCAGGGATGAGGCGCAGGTATAACCTGCGGGGGAAGGAGGTCCTCAAACACCAACACAAAGTGCAGGAGGGCCTCACTTAATGGTGGAGCTGCGAGGGAGGGAGAGCAATTTCACTGACAATGATTCCGTGGTCTTCCTCACCTGTCCTCGCAGCGGCCGCCATTAAGTAGAGGTCAGGGAGGGCTGGACAGGTGGGAGGCGGGAGCAGGGAGGGGAAACTGGCATGGGCTGGTCGCGCTGGGGGGGAGGTGCCGCGTGGACAGCAGCGGCGGGAAGTAAAATGGGCGCAAAAGTGGGAAAAAAGGAAAAGTGAAGGAAAGTGGAAGAAAGAGTGAAAGGGGGAAAATAAAATAGAGTGAAAGGGGGAAAATAAAAATGAAGAGGGAAAAACGGAGCAGAAAGGAGAAGATAGAGCGGAGCGAGAAAAGGAGTCAGAGGTCCACTGGACCACCAGGGATGAGGCGCAGGTATAACCTGCGGGGGAAGGAGGTCCTCAAACACCAACACAGAGTGCCGGAGGGCCTCACTTAATGGTGGAGCTGCGAGGGAGGGAGAGCAATTTCACTGACAATGATTCAGTGGTCTTCCTCGCCTGTCCTAGCAGCGGCCGCCATTAAGTAGGGGTCAGGGAGGGCTGGACAGCTGGGAGGCGGGAGCGGGGAGGGGAAACTGGCTTGGGCTGGTCGCACTGGGGGGGAGGGGAAGCGGGGTCAGCAACGGCAAGAAGAAAAACAGGCGCAAAAGTGGGAAAAAAGGAAAAGTGAAGGAAAGTGGAAGAAACAGTGAAAGGGTGAAAATAAAAGAGAGTGAAAGGGTGAAAATAAAAATGAAGAGTGAAAAACGAAGCAGAAAGGAGAGGATAGAGCAGAGTGAAAGGTCCACTGGACCACCAGGGATGAGGCGCAGGTATAACATGCGGCTGGAGGAGGGCCTCGAACACCAACACAGAGGGCAGGAGGGCCTCACTTAATGTTGGAGCTGCGAGGGAGGGAGAGCAATTTCACTGACAATGAGTCAGTGGTCTTGCTCGCCTGTCCTCGCAGCTGCCGCCATTAAGTAGGGGTCGGGGAGGGCTGGACAGGTGGGAGGCCGGAGCAGGGAGGGGAAACTGGCATGGGCTGGTCGCGCTGGGGGGGAGGGGCCGCGTGGACAGCAGCGGCGGGAAGTAAAACGGGCGCAAAAGTGGGAAAAAAGGAAAAGTGAAGGAAAGTGGAAGAAAGAGTGAAAGGGGGAAAATAAAATAGAGTGAAAGGGTGAGAATAAAAATGAAGAGGGAAAAACGGAGCAGAAAGGAGAGGATAGAGCGGAGCGAGAAAAGGAGTCAGAGGTCCACTGGACCACCAGGGATGAGGCGCAGGTATAACCTGCGGGTGGAGGAGGGCCTCGAACACCAACACAGAGTGCAGGAGGGCCTCACTTAATGGTGGAGCTGCAAGGGAGGGAGAGCAATTTCACTGACAATGAGTCAGTGGTCTTGCTCGCCTGTCCTCGCACCGGCCGCCATTAAGTAGGGGTCGGGGCTGGACAGCTGTGAGGCGGGCGCGGGGAGGGGAAACTGGCTTGGGCTGGTCGCGCTGGGGGGGAGGGGCCACGGGGCAGCAGCTGCGGGAAGAAAACGGGCGCAAAAGTGAGAAAAAAGGAAAAGTGAAGGAAAGTGGAAGAAAGAGTGAAAGGGGGAAAATAAAAGAGAGTGAAAGGGTGAAAATAAAAATGAAGAGTGAAAAACGGAGCAGAAAGAGCGGAGCGAGAGAAGGAGTCAGAGGTCCACTGGACCACCAGGGATGAGGCGCAGGTATAACCTGCGGGGGAAGGAGGTCCTCAAACACCAACACAGAGTGCAGGAGGGCCTCACTTAATGGTGGAGCTGCGAGGGAGGGAGAGCAATTTCACTGACAATGATTCAATGGTCTTCCTCGCCTGTCCTCGCAGTGGCCGCCATTAAGTAGGGGTCGGGGAGGGCTGGACAGGTGGGAGGCGGGAGCAGGGAGGGGAAACTGGCATGGGCTGGTCGCGCTGGGGGGAGGGGCCGCGTGGACAGCAGCGGCGGGAAGTAAAACGGGCGCAAAAGTGGGAAAAAAGGAAAAGTGAAGGAAAGTGGAAGAAAGAGTGAAAGGGGGAAAATAAAATAGAGTGAAAGGGTGAAAATAAAAATGAAGAGGGAAAAACGGAGCAGAAAGGAGAGGATAGAGCGGAGCGAGAAAAGGAGTCAGAGGTCCACTGGACCACCAGGGATGAGGCGCAGGTATACGCTGTGGGTGGAGAAGGGCCTCGAACACCAACACAGAGTGCAGGAGAGCCTCACTTAATGGTGGAGCTGCAAGGGAGGGAGAGCAATTTCACTGACAATGAGTCAGTGGTCTTGCTCGCCTGTCCTCGCAGCGGCTACCATTAAGTAGGGGTCGGGGAGGGCTGGACAGCTGGGAGGCGGGGAGGGGAAACTGGCTTGGGCTGGGTGGGCTGGGTGCGCTGGGGGGGAGGGGCCGCGGGGGCAGCAGCTGCAGGAAGACAAACGGGCGCAATGCAGGTTCTCAAATCGGGATTGGCAAGTGATCGCACAGATAGGCAGCAAGGCCCTAAGAGCGGCTAATTTTAAAAGAATGGCATTTTTGTCTCGCTGTATGGCATATTACACTCCCCAAGCATTTCATAAAATAAGCCTGGAATTAGAGAATTAATGTTTTCGTAGTCAGAGGCCAGGTGAGGGAGGCTGACTCCATATTTTTTTTACCTGCCCAAAGCTAGGACAATTCTGGGAGAGGTTTTTTCGGCTTTAATCTGGGGAGTTCAGAAAAGTTTGAATCATGAAGCCGAGATTGCACTTATTGGTCTTGCAAGCCAGAGACAAAACCTTGGAATGTCGAGGGGGGGGGGGGAGAGACATTTATAGCAATTGCCTCTCCAGTGGCACGTTCTCTGATATTTCAGAATTGGAGGTCTCAGAAAATACCTACTTATTTGGAATGGTTGAATAAAATGATCCGTACGAGGAAGTTTGAGGAAGCATATGCCAAGAGAGTAGGTGCCAACAAAAGGTTTAATGCTGTATGGAAATATATGGGGGAGGTTAGAGACTTCTACAGAGTAATAGGACCGAATCTTTAAAATAAAAAAAAAACTTTAGCACCACACTTTAGTAATTGGTAGGTTGGAAAGTACTGTAGTAAACTACACTGGCTGCACTTTTTGATAAGGGCTGCCTGGAAGATGGAATTTTTTTTTATATTATGTTTTGATGGTAACTCAGCACATTACACTTTAGAGGGAAATCTATCCATAAGGAACCAATGTTAATTGGACGGGAATAGTACATATTCGTCAAATATTGTATCCGGCACTTTATACTTGCATGTTATTTCCAAATGGCACTTTGTCAAATCATCTTTTAAGATTAATTTCTATGGCAGGTTGTATTTTAGGTATATTGGTGTTTAAATTTTATGTATATAAAGATGACTATTTATCAAACCGTTTGCAGCACTTCTTTGTACTCTCTGGGGCATATTCACAAGGACTTATCGCCGAGTTATCGGCACTTTAGCGCAGCAAAAGTGGGGATAGAATTACCGCCCCTTTCGTAAGCTGGTGCTAACTGCCTACATCACCACATAACCAGCGATAGCTGCCGCAAAAAACATCGCCACGGTTGACACCGCCAACTAACGCTAATGAGATGCAGAATAGGCGTGTCTGTGCAAAAATACATGAAAAGACAACACCGTGCGATTCTCTACGGACAGCCAGATCTGCGATGCGAGGCAAAAACAGGCGATAAGCTGCGGTAGCAGCAGGGTTTTAACACCTGCCTTTTGCTGGTGCTAAGCGGGACGACTACCTGCACCTCAAAAGGGAGCCCAGCCCACAGCCACACCTAAAGAACACCAGATGCCATGGAGCCACTGCCCATGCAGCTCGGAGACCCCTGAGGCCCACAACACCAAGCGCCACCACCCCCAGGACCCCCCCACATCCCTGGGCCCCCCCGGCCCACCCACCCCGGACAAAGATGTGCCACAGCAACTTACAAAATCACGAGAAAAATAAGAGCCTGATGTCGCACAAATACAACAACAAACCCACATGTGTGGTCAGAATAAGGAGAAACAAACATACAACTTAGAAATCACACAACAGAACTTTATTAATACACAACACAAAACAACAATTCTGAAGAGTCCATGCGTATCCACTCCGGACAATCTTGAAGTTACAGCCTGCAAGAAAAAATCAGAGATAAGAAGGTGTGTCATGCGCTCATCAAAGGAGAGAGAGAGAAAGAAAGAAAGGGAGAGACAGAAAGAAAGGGAGAGAAGAAAGGGAGAGAGAGAAAGAAAGAAAGGGAGAGAGGGAGAGAGACCGCTGCCCATGCGCACCCCGGCCCCACTGCTCACCTTCCGCCACCGGTGTGTCTCCAACCACGTGCCGGTGCACGCTCCAAGCCCGGGACACGCAACCTTGGCAGCCTCCACAACACGTGGACCCGCCCCACGGCCCACTAGGTCACACACCTGAATCTGGGCCTTGAGTTCGGAATGGGAGAGTCCATTACAGTGCACACATCATCATCACAGGCTGCACACCCGCTAATCTCCATAAGTGCCACTAACTCTGTGGACCTTGAGGCAACGCCCAGTGGCGGTAGGCCGGCGTCGCACGCAGGCTTCGGCCAACACTGCAGTCCACCAGGTCACCTATCTGAAACGAGTACACAACAAATAATTGCAGAGTCCAAATCAATGCACACGGCATCATCGCCTGTCCGCCCATGCGCACACATGCTGCTGCACCCCAGCTCCTCCCGTCGCACAGCGGTGAATGTCCGCCCCTGCGCACCCAGGCCACACTGCTCACCTGCTGCCACTGGTGTGTCCCCAACAGGGCACACCACATGCCGGTGCCAAGGCCGGGGCCCGCAGCCTTGGCAGTCCCCACATCATGCGGCACCCCCCGCGGTCCAGCAGGTCACACACTTGATACTGGGTCTTGAGTCAGAAATGGCAGAGACCATACCAGTGCACACGTCATCATCGCAGGCTGCACACCCGCTCAGCTTCATAGGTGCGACTAACCCTGTGAAACTCAAGCCAGCGCCATGTGGTGGTAGGCCCGTGGCGGCCGCCGGACATCGGGGGCGACTAACCCTGTGCGCCACAAGTCATGGAGCCTCCATGATTGATGAAGGGTGATGGCCCGCACCTTGCAGGTCATTGCGAGTTGCACAGCTGTATGAACTATAGTATTCCAAATACTTCACTTTCACCAAAACTATTCCAAGTTTTATCCGTTTTATTTCCATGTTTTATCCAAGTCTCATTGTCACGCCAAAGCCACGAAATTCATTTTAAACTGATGCATGTAATTACTTCATGATTGCCTATCCAGGCCTAAACATAAGCATTTGTTTGAATTTCGAGTCCTCCAAATTATGCCAGAGTTCCATCACACCCAATGCATTTCGGTAACAACCTTCGTCAGGGGTATCTATGATGTGAAAATATACATGTATCAGTCACTTTAAATTAACACGCAGTGTAATTCACAAATACTTTAAATAATATACCCACTTCAAATTCGAGTGACAGCTAATTTATAATCCCACACACACCCCGTGTTCATTGATTCTACCCCAGCATCATAACAACAATACCTATTAAAACTGAATAAAACCACCCTGTAATCATGTGTCATCAAACAAATCTTTTAAATAACTTAAACCTAAGCATAAATCCAAACCTCCCCCAAATCGTACTCTACCCAATCTTGTAACTTTAATAACTCCCAATATTCCCCTCTACTGCACTTGAAACATCCTTTACACAAGCCCTCTGGCTCCTCATGCGTTAACGGATCATTATTTAATCCTATCCAACTATAGTTCGTACCTGATGTAAACCTGCCATGTACCGACCTCCATATCCGACATCCGTTTCACCCGTACGCCTGAAACCCGCTCTATTTAAAGTTACGTAACCCACCCACCTGTAACGTGTTTATGCAATCAATCACGTGTCTGCATCACCCCTCCCCATTAGCGTCCCGTTCCCAACAGTATCTGAAGCACAAAAAAAACCTTCAATATATCAAAAAAACAACCCATACGCAATAAACATTCCTCCTCCCATATCAAGTTGGAACATTTAAAATCATGATTTAGTGTCCCGCAGTTGTGTGAAACAAGCGACTTGTACGTGATCCAACAGTCCTCTGTATCTGTAACTTGGTGAATAGTCCTTGGCGTGACCTTCGTGCAATTTATTATTAATCTCAATTTTTCTGCAGGGTGCTGAACAGGTTGGAACGGTGTGGTACAATTCAGCAAACATGGTCCTGGAGCACACCCTCTTTTTCTACTCATCATTCCTTTTGACTTTTTATCTAGTTTAGCGTGCATACACTCGTGTGTGTGCCGTTCCATTTCACACAAGTACTTTAAATTCATGAAGGGTGATGGCCCGCACCTTGCAGGTCATTGCGAGTTGCACAGCTGTATGAACTATAGTATTCCAAATACTTCACTTTCACCAAAACTATTCCAAGTTGTATCCGTTTTATTTCCATGTTTTATCCAAGTCTCATTGTCACGCCAAAGCCACGAAATTCATTTTAAACTGATGCATGTAATTACTTCATGATTGCCTATCCAGGCCTAAACATAGGCATTTGTTTGAATTTCGAGTCCTCCAAATTATGCCAGAGTTCCATCACACCCCCGGCCCACCCACCCCGGACAAAGATGTGCCACAGCAACTTACAAAATCACGAGAAAAATAAGAGCCTGATGTCGCACAAATACAACAACAAACCCACATGTGTGGTCAGAATAAGGAGAAACAAACATACAACTTAGAAATCACACAACAGAACTTTATTAATACACAACACAAAACAACAATTCTGAAGAGTCCATGCGTATCCACTCCGGACAATCTTGAAGTTACAGCCTGCAAGAAAAAATCAGAGATAAGAAGGTGTGTCATGCGCTCATCAAAGGAGAGAGAGAGAAAGAAAGAAAGGGAGAGACAGAAAGAAAGGGAGAGAAGAAAGGGAGAGAGAGAAAGAAAGAAAGGGAGAGAGGGAGAGAGACCGCTGCCCATGCGCACCCCGGCCCCACTGCTCACCTTCCGCCACCGGTGTGTCTCCAACCACGTGCCGGTGCACGCTCCAAGCCCGGGACACGCAACCTTGGCAGCCTCCACAACACGTGGACCCGCCCCACGGCCCACTAGGTCACACACCTGAATCTGGGCCTTGAGTTCGGAATGGGAGAGTCCATTACAGTGCACACGTCATCATCACAGGCTGCACACCCGCTAATCTCCATAAGTGCCACTAACTCTGTGGACCTTGAGGCAACGCCCCGTGGCGGTAGGCCCGCGTCGCACGCAGGCTTCGGCCAACACTGCAGTCCACCAGGTCCCCTATCTGAAACGAGTACACAACAAATAATTGCAGAGTCCAAATCAATGCACACGGCATCATCGCCTGTCCGCCCATGCGCACACATGCTGCTGCACCCCAGCTCCTCCCGTCGCACAGCGGTGAATGTCCGCCCCTGCGCACCCAGGCCACACTGCTCACCTGCTGCCACCGGTGTGTCCCCAACAGGGCACACCACATGCCGGTGCCAAGGCCGGGGCCCGCAGCCTTGGCAGTCCCCACATCATGCGGCACCCCCGCGGTCCAGCAGGTCACACACTTGATACTGGGTCTTGAGTCAGAAATGGCAGAGACCATACCAGTGCACACGTCATCATCGCAGGCTGCACACCCGCTCAGCTTCATAGGTGCGACTAACCCTGTGAAACTCAAGCCAGCGCCATGTGGTGGTAGGCCCGTGGCAGCCGCCGGACGTCGGGGGCGACTAACCCTGTGCGCCACAAGTCATGGAGCCTCCATGATTGATGAAGGGTGATGGCCCGCACCTTGCAGGTCATTGCGAGTTGCACAGCTGTATGAACTATAGTATTCCAAATACTTCACTTTCACCAAAACTATTCCAAGTTTTATCCGTTTTATTTCCATGTTTTATCCAAGTCTCATTGTCACGCCAAAGCCACGAAATTCATTTTAAACTGATGCATGTAATTACTTCATGATTGCCTATCCAGGCCTAAACATAAGCATTTGTTTGAATTTCGAGTCCTCCAAATTATGCCAGAGTTCCATCACACCCAATGCATTTCGGTAACAACCTTCGTCAGGGGTATCTATGATGTGAAAATATACATGTATCAGTCACTTTAAATTAACACGCAGTGTAATTCACAAATACTTTAAATAATATACCCACTTCAAATTCGAGTGACAGCTAATTTATAATCCCACACACACCCCGTGTTCATTGATTCTACCCCAGCATCATAACAACAATACCTATTAAAACTGAATAAAACCACCCTGTAATCATGTGTCATCAAACAAATCTTTTAAATAACTTAAACCTAAGCATAAATCCAAACCTCCCCAAATCGTACTCTACCCAATCTTGTAACTTTAATAACTCCCAATATTCCCCTCTACTGCACTTGAAACATCCTTTACACAAGCCCTCTGGCTCCTCATGCGTTAACGGATCATTATTTAATCCTATCCAACTATAGTTCGTACCTGATGTAAACCTGCCATGTACCGACCTCCATATCCGACATCCGTTTCACCCGTACGCCTGAAACCCGCTCTATTTAAAGTTACGTAACCCACCCACCTGTAACGTGTTTATGCAATCAATCACGTGTCTGCATCACCCTCCCCATTAGCGTCCCGTTCCCAACAGTATCTGAAGCACAAAAAACCCTTCAATATATCAAAAAACAACCCATACGCAATAAACATTCCTCCTCCCATATCAAGTTGGAACATTTAAAATCATGATTTAGTGTCCCGCAGTTGTGTGAAACAAGCGACTTGTACGTGATCCAACAGTCCTCTGTATCTGTAACTTGGTGAATAGTCCTTGGCGTGACCTTCGTGCAATTTATTATTAATCTCAATTTTTCTGCGGGGTGCTGAACAGGTTGGAACGGTGTGGTACAATTCAGCAAACATGGTCCTGGAGCACACCCTCTTTTCTACTCATCATTCCTTTTGACTTTTTATCTAGTTTAGCGTGCATACACTCGTGTGTGTGCCGTTCCATTTCACACAAGTACTTTAAATTCATGAAGGGTGATGGCCCGCACCTTGCAGGTCATTGCGAGTTGCACAGCTGTATGAACTATAGTATTCCAAATACTTCACTTTCACCAAAACTATTCCAAGTTGTATCCGTTTTATTTCCATGTTTTATCCAAGTCTCATTGTCACGCCAAAGCCACGAAATTCATTTTAAACTGATGCATGTAATTACTTCATGATTGCCTATCCAGGCCTAAACATAAGCATTTGTTTGAATTTCGAGTCCTCCAAATTATGCCAGAGTTCCATCACACCCCCCGGCCCACCCACCCCGGACAAAGATGTGCCACAGCAACTTACAAAATCACGAGAAAAATAAGAGCCTGATGTCGCACAAATACAACAACAAACCCACATGTGTGGTCAGAATAAGGAGAAACAAACATACAACTTAGAAATCACACAACAGAACTTTATTAATACACAACACAAAACAACAATTCTGAATAGTCCATGCGTATCCACTCCGGACAATCTTGAAGTTACAGCCTGCAAGAAAAAATCAGAGATAAGAAGGTGTGTCATGCGCTCATCAAAGGAGAGAGAGAGAAAGAAAGAAAGGGAGAGACAGAAAGAAAGGGAGAGAAGAAAGGAGAGAGAGAAAGAAAGAAAGAAAGGGAGAGAGGGAGAGAGACCGCTGCCCATGCGCACCCCGGCCCCACTGCTCACCTTCCGCCACCGGTGTGTCTCCAACCACGTGCCGGTGCACGCTCCAAGCCCGGGACACGCAACCTTGGCAGCCTCCACAACACGTGGACCCGCCCCACGGCCCACTAGGTCACACACCTGAATCTGGGCCTTGAGTTCGGAATGGGAGAGTCCATTACAGTGCACACGTCATCATCACAGGCTGCACACCCGCTAATCTCCATAAGTGCCACTAACTCTGTGGACCTTGAGGCAACGCCCCGTGGCGGTAGGCCCGCGTCGCACGCAGGCTTCGGCCAACACTGCAGTCCACCAGGTCCCCTATCTGAAACGAGTACACAACAAATAATTGCAGAGTCCAAATCAATGCACACGGCATCATCGCCTGTCCGCCCATGCGCACACATGCTGCTGCACCCCAGCTCCTCCCGTCGCACAGCGGTGAATGTCCGCCCCTGCGCACCCAGGCCACACTGCTCACCTGCTGCCACCGGTGTGTCCCCAACAGGGCACACCACATGCCGGTGCCAAGGCCGGGGCCCGCAGCCTTGGCAGTCCCCACATCATGCGGCACCCCCCGCGGTCCAGCAGGTCACACACTTGATACTGGGTTTTGAGTCAGAAATGGCAGAGACCATACCAGTGCACACGTCATCATCGCAGGCTGCACACCCGCTCAGCTTCATAGGAGCGACTAACCCTGTGAAACTCAAGCCAGCGCCATGTGGTGGTAGGCCCGTGGCGGCCGCCGGACGTCGGGGGCGACTAACCCTGTGCGCCACAAGTCATGGAGCCTCCATGATTGAGCCACGTTGCGCGTACGTCGTCAGGTCACCTCCGGCAGTGGGGAATGTGACATTGCAGGCACCTTTTATTGGCGGTGTCACATGGCCCGTGACGCATCTGCTGGATGGGTGTGGTTTGTGTGCAAACCTGCCCTCAGGGAGTGGCCGTGGCATGCTGGCAACTAGAACAGTGACCAGCAGATCCCAAGCGTGGAATCCTGGGACATGTAGCTATGTCGTCCCCGCTCGGAGCGTAAGCGCAGTGGTCTGGCCTGGCGTACGCCGGACCGGCATCGGGCGTGCAAGGATGATCCCAGGGCTGTGTGCGCTGGTTCACTTCTTGTCCGGACAAGGAAGTGACGGATGCGTGTGTCCCTGATGTCGTGACTACGCCGCACGGAACGCAATCGGCAATGTAGCACCCTGTGACTCATGTTCCATAACGTGTGCAACATGGACGTCAGGGGGAATTACTGGCCCTACACACATCCACACTCACATACTTGAATGATCGAAGACATGACACAACTGTGCATTAGTGAACGATTTATTGTCATCCAGTGGAGTGTTGCAGCTAGAGCAGTACAGGGCCTGGCAGACCCCACTTTACATCATTGGCACGTGGCGGCCCAGCCAGAGTCCTTCAGGGCATGACAAGTACACAGGAAGAGGAAGAGTCCAGACCGCAGTCTGATCGCTGTGTCATCGGTCATCTAACAGAATATGGCAGTCCATGTCGAGGTCCAAGGTGAGAGTCAATGAGTGCATTGGGGGGCAGTGGAAGGTCATGATGCCAAGGGCAGAACCAAGATGAAACAGGCCAAATGGGTGGGAGGAATGCTACTGCCGCCTCATGATCAAGAAGTCTGGATCATCCACATCCTCGTCCTCTGATGTGTGCTCTGCCTCACCTGTGGGTGCTGCAGTTCTGGCTGCAGCACTGTGTGCCACTGACACATCAGGGGCCGGAGGTGGATTGTCGGCCGCACCGTGTGGCAGTGACACATCAGGTGCAGGAGTAGGTGGGAATGGTGTAGGGGCAGCAGCATCCATCTGCGCCAGGCCTTGTGGCAGCAATGCCATGAAGAGGATCTGCAGGGCATGGTATATCCCAGCTACAGTTTGCTGATGTGCAGCAGTGACAGCCAACCTTTCCTCCTCCATCTGCACCCTGTCCTCCATGAGCCTCCGCATTTGTGCCAAGTCACTGCTGAGATCGCTGGAGCCACTCTGACTTGACAGGTGTTCTTGTCTCCGAGTCAGGACTCCAGCAATGTTGGCCAGGGCTCGTTGGAGGCCATGGAGTGGACTGTGGGTGTCCGTCAGGGACTGTAAGTGGTACCCGAAGGGACGTAGACACCCATGGATGGCATCAAGTTTGGCTGCCAGGAGGTCAAACCCCACCCGCACCTGATCAACCAGCTTCTTCTGGGCCTCTAACACACGGGTTTGGAAGGCCAGGTGTGTTCTGTGGGGGTCTTGGGAGACAGCCGGTGTGGCAGGTGCTTCCTGCTGTGTGGTCTGTGCAGGGGGTGGGGTCTCCTCGATGCAGCTGGGCTGCCCTGATCCTGGAGGTGGGCAGCTGATGCGGCCGATGAGCTCTCTGAGGGCTTCGGTGTCGATGATGGGGTTGTCATCCTCGTCATCAGTGTAGAGTTGTTGGGTCTGCTCTGCAGTTGGTGTTGATGGTCCCTCTGCAATGTTATGGGGAGATGCTGCATTACATCGTGTTGACATGTCTGTACAGGCATTGTACAAGTTCACATACAGACTGCATGACGAGATATATTGTGGCTGTGTAGGTGGTGATGCATGTTGGATGCGGGACAGTTGACATTTCGACACTTTCATGGATGTGAGGTTGTACTTGTGCAGTTTCAACTCACATACCCCTGCTATGCCAAATGTGATTGGCCAGTATCTTCACGCAAGTGGCAGCAGTTCCGCCCTCTGTCCTGTTGTTCACGTGTTGCAGTTTGTCCCACACTATTGTCTATGCTGCTGTGCTCTGACTGTCATATGTGTGTGCTGCAGTTTTGTGAGGGTCGCCCCTGCAGCTCTGAGTCTGCTGCCTCTTGTCCCTTGCAGGCGGTGTGCCTTTGACTTCTGTGTCCATGCAGTGTTGAGACGTTACCAGTCTTGGATGGATGTGTGTCTTGGTGGGAGTGAGGACTCTGGGGCATGGTTTGTCCACAGCTGTGTTGTTGACGTCAGGGGTTGACTGTGCATGTGGATATGTCAGAGTGTGACCTGCTCCTTTACGGATGTGGTCCGCACTCAGCCACCTCAGTGTCATTGCGTGCACCATGTCATGGTAATCGGACTGCAGGCATGGTATTCGTCATGCAGTGTCACTTACGTTGTCAGTGTGGCTCACGGACCTGCAGCTTGGCTGGGTTCAGCACATGTGCATGGGTTGTATGTGAGCTGTGTGATGTGTGGGGTGGGCCCACTCTGGACAGATGGTCGAGGGTGACGTACTTGGTGTTCCTATATGTGCTGCAGTACGGCAAGGGGATCAGGGACATGATCCGTAGTCATTGTGGGTGTGCAGTGTGGTCTGCTTATTTGTGCATGTTTGCCATTGTGCCCATCTCCCCCCGTGCCCCCAGTCCCTGGTCACTACTCACCCTGTTGCTGTTGTGTCCGGTCCTGTAGAGCAGTGTCCGGGCCCCCAACTCCTGCCACTGTATCCACACTGATGACTGTCGACACCATCTGCTCCATCTCATCCAGCTCCTCCTGCGGCGCAGGACTCCCACCTCCAGTCTGCAATGCTGCTTTGAGGTTGCTGGCGAGTTTGCTCTTGGTTTTGCGCTTGATATCAGTCCATCGCCTCTTGACCTCGTCCATTGACCTCCTCTGCACTTCGACAGCATTCATCTTGTCCAAGATGGACTGCCATATTCCATTTCTTGTGCCCAATGACACGGTGGAGGTGATGAACAGTTGTTGATGGTGTCCTATCACCTCCGTGACCAGGATCTGATTCTCCTGCGGACTGAACCGCGGCTTCCTCTTCTTCTTCTCCTTCCCTGTCCCCGAGGGCCCTGGCTGGGGGTCCGGGGGGCTTGTGGGGTTCCGATCGTCCCCTGTGCCTGCTCCGCCTGACTCCATCATGCTTCGCTGTTGGTGTTTTTTTGTTTGGTGTGTTTTTTTTCTGTTTTTGTAGTGATTTTTCCTGCCTGACGTGTGTGTATTGCAGGCCTTGCGCGCCTTATCGCGGATTGTCTCTTCGCGTTGAGGTTTGAATTTTTATCGCCGTCGCGCTAGTGTTTCGCGGACATTCGCCGCATTATCGTGTGGTTATCGCACGGCATCGCCATGTTGGGAATGCCACTTTAACACGGCGTTATTTTCCCGCGATGGACTGCGATGTGAGAAGTTGCGGTAAGCTATTTTGGCGATGTTTATCGCACGCTCTTGTGAATATACCCCCCTGTCTCTGCTCAATAAAAACATTTTTTTTTTAAAAAGAGAGAAGCTACACATTGAGAAGGAGTCTTGTAAATGTCTTGAATGCATATGACATAAAAACTACAAATCTACAGATAAAGATGTCTATCGCAAGGCCTTAATAGAATATCAAGTCTCAATCCAACATACGCAAAGTCAGTTTTTTATTCAAAAGGTTGAGCTCTCCAAGAGCTCTTCACAGGAGATTTTCAGGTTAGTTAAATCGCTCTCTTCTTTGGAGCGTATCTCTGCAGTCACTACCTCTTCTGAGGAAATTTGTAATCAATTGGCTCAGTTCTTTTCTGAAAAAATAGTAAAGAACCACACCTCATTTCCGAAAGAAGTTAGGGAAGCTTCACCGTGTGGTCAGTGGTCCTCTCCATCTGATTCTCTGGAGAATTTCCCCCAAATAAAAACTCTTTCCCTCCCAGAACTCCAGTCTCTCATTTCTAAAATTAAATCAGCTTCCCCTTTTGAGCCATCCTCACCTATTAGATTGGACGTAGGTATGGAAGCTATCCTACTTGTTCTATGTGAACTACTCAATTAATGTTTTACAACTGTCCAATTTCCCTCTCAGTGGAAACACTCTGCAGTGGTCCACGTCCTTAAAAAACCTTCTTTAGATCCGGCCAAGCATGAAAATTTCAGACCTATTTCTCTGTTTCCTTTTTTAGCTTAAATAGCTGAGAAGCATGTTAATCAGCAAATGATGGAATATGTGGAGAGAGAAAAGATCTTACAAGAGACCCAATTAGGGTTTCGACCTCACCCTAGTACTGAATCCGCACTCTTGCTTGCTGTTTAATCTTTAGGACTCATGGCTGATGAGGGTAAGACAGCTGCTTTGGTCTTGCTAGATTTGAGTATGGCCTTTGACACTGTATATCACAGCCTTCTTCTTGAACAGCAGTGGGGTTTTGGTGTCAAGAGTGTAGCCTTAAGTTGGATAACTTATTTTCTCCAGAATCGCACCTTTCAGGTGATCCAACAGACTTTTGCTTCAGAGATCTTCTCATTACAGCAGGGGGTGCCACATGGTTTGGCCCTTAGCCTGGCTTTCTTCATGCGCTCTCTTGCGGGTGTGATGGAGGGTGTCAGTGTCAAAATAATGTTGTATGCCGATGACACCCAGTTAATTGTTCCCCTATGTCAGGATGAGGGCCACTCTGCAACTAATTTCAGGAATTGCCTAGTAAGTGTAGATGATTGGACGGACCACAGTTGTCTTAAACATAATGTTTGAAAAACAGAGGTGTTGATTGTGGGGAAATAGCCCACTATCTGGTCCACCGCATGGTGGCCAGATGCCCTGGGACCTATGCCAACCCTGAAATCCAAGATCAAAAACCTAGGTATCTGGTTTAACAGTAATCTTGCTTTTGATCATCAGATAGTCAACCTGGTAGGGTATGTTTTGGCATCTTAAAGATGCTTCGTAAGATCATTGGAGTACTACCGGATGTGGGCAAAAAGACAGTGGTCCAAGCCTTATTGGTATCCAGGCTGGACTACTGTAATGTGCAATACCTGGGGGATTCCCAAGGCAGCATGAGAGCTCTTCAATGCATTCAGAATGCTGTGGCTAGAATGTTGCTTAATGTCCCTAGGTTTCCCCCTATGGGTTCTGCCCTGAAACATCTTCATTGGCTCCCGATGAGGGTTAAAATCTCTTTTAAAGCAAAACTGTGGAACTCTCTTCATACTGAGCAAAGGCAAGAAAGGTCCGAAACTATCTTCCAGAAAAAAGTTAAAAACATAGGGGTTTATTTACAAGCCCCTTGCGCCGCCAGTGCGTCACTTTTTGTGACGCACCAGTGGCGCAACCTGCTGCCCCATATTTACAAGGACACGTAACGCCACCCTGCATGAAAGGGGCATGCCATGGGTGTTGTTGTGTGTGTTCCTGAGCAACACCCATGGCTTTTGCCGCGTTTCCAGATTTATGAGAAATTGTAAACCTGGAGACGCGCCAGAATGCTATGCCTCCCAGGGACGGTGCAACGAGGAGAAATGTTTTCATTTCTCCTCGTTTTTTCCTCTTTTGACTGTTTTTGTGCATGAAGGTGTCCCTTCCTGCACAAAAACAATCATCCCCATGACGCAGGCACCCTTGTACCATGGTGCAAGGGTGCCTGCGTCGGCGCATGGCAGCTAATTGTGCTCCAGTCCAGGGGAGAGCAAAGGGATCCATCATATTGTTGGAATTAACGCAGAGCGGCACCGCCAAATGTCTTGCGACACTGAGCTGCATTAATGCCTTGCAAATAAGGCCCTTGGTTCTTCAGACAACTGTAATATCTCTCGTTCATTAGGAGCTGTTTCTCCAGTGTAGTGTGGAATTTTATTGCAGGGATACTATGTTGGAGTAACCATTGCACTTTACAAATATTATAACATAAAATAAAGTATCACTCACATACAGAGACAAATATTTTGTAACTAGCACTAATACAGGCAGTCACATACACACTTAAAACAAATTAAATAGTCTCTGATCCATAGAACTAGTCATACTTCAACTCTGCTATACAAGCACTAATACAACCTGTACTTCTATTTCATCACTACTCGTTCACTTACTAACTAACCAATACAGTCAGCCACACATTCACTCATACACATATATGCATACTTACAGATCCAGTCATATACCCTGACAACCGCTGACACATTGAATAACTAAAACATTCACCTACTAACACACCTACACATTTAGAGATTAACATACCTAACACACCCACTCAGATTGATGTACCTACTTACAAACCCGTGCAGAAACTCATACACCCACTCAGAGACACACTTAGACACTGATGCACCCAAATCATACAACTACTGACACACTGATACATGTACTCACAAACCAACTCAAAGACTCATTCACCTACTTATACACCTAGTCATATACTCATGTATACACTTTCATACACCCACTCACAGACCACTCAAAATGTGATGCACCCACTCACAGATCCACTGTGAGACTCATGCACACACACACACACACCCATTCAAATGATCATAGAACTACTCACAATCCAACTTAAACACTTATACACACACTCATACACATAGTCATACACTTACACACCCTCTTACAGACTCACTCAAACACTCATGCAACCACTAATAAACGTACTCACACACTTATGCACCCACTCACACATCCATTTAGACACTCACATACCAACTAATACACGCATTCACATACTCATAAACCCACTCAGTCACACATTTACTTAAACACCCACTCAGAGACTAAGACAACACAATGGTCCAGCACACTTAATTCAGATTCATAAGTTAATAAACAATTGTTTAACAGAAGTAATCAATGTTATAATTTAAACATTCATTTCACAAGGTCAGATCTCATAATTGAACAAACGGGCAACGATAGGGTGATCTTCAAAGAATTGTTTTAATCGCAATTTCCGAACAAACCTGGCAAGAGCATTCAGGGTATCGATTTTCTATTCCTTTACTATAGAGTGACAAATTGAACTGACATGGATGATACTCCCCATCTGACTCATGTGTCACCTGTATTTATGACCTGGTTTCTGATAAAAAAACTAATTGCTACAATCATATGACAGATCAACAAAGCAATATAACAGGTATGAGCACACATATGCTCTAATTTTGGGGTTTTCCTCTCCACAATGACTATTTTCTAATGGGGTCCTCTTTCTAATAGATACAATCACAAATTGTCCAACTATAGCAGGAGAAACTTCACAACGCCACAACTCATTCAAGGATAAAAACAGTGTGTTTTTTGTAAGAATTGCTATTTAATCATGTCAAGGAATTTTATAATCATTTAAACATAGGTGTTAGTGCCCCTTCCCACCAGGGACACGGAATACTGTTTAAAAGCAGTGATAAATGCACAGTACTTATGTAACACATCATGGATATAGGCTCAAATTATATGAAAAGTGGCAAAGGCAGCTACAAAATTTAGAATGTAGTCTGATCATGAGATCTATACCTTAAATAGTGTCCATTTTTTAAATTATGCTTACAGAAAATGTCACATAATATGTATTCTTAATGAGCTGGTTTTTAAAATAAAATGACTTGTTTTTAATGTATATAAAGTGATGATGGATCAATTTATGGGAAGTAATTTTGTACATATGTATGTTGTTTGTAGCCCTGAAGAAGTCCGCGAGGACGAAACGCGTTGGCTACGGTTTTACCCTGAAAAAAAGAACTCTTCAATAAAGAATTTACAGAACAACTCTGCTTCTTTGCCCGTTTGTTCAATTATGAGATCTGACCTTGTGAAATGAATGTTTAAATTATAACATTGATTACATCTGTTAAACTATTGTTTATTGACTTATGAATCTGAATTAAGTGTGCTGGACCATTGTGTTGTCTTGAAATTGGGAGATCCTGTGTATCTCTGGAGGCTTAGGGGTATTGAGTCTCCGGTCCGTAGCACCGTGTATCTTGACATAAAAAACCTCACTGAAAGATAGGTGCAATCTGTTCTGCCTCAATCCCCTTCCATTTTGTATTGTACCCACTCAGAGACTGATGCAGCCACTCATACCTAGAGACATACTAACACACCCACTTACAGCCCCACTCACACACTTATGCATCCAGTTATTATTACTACCACAGATCCACTCGGACAGTTACACACATACATTTCAGATATATTTTTTTCTTTTTTTAACTGGAATAGTGGTTCTAAACAGAACCATATTTTTGTTTTTTAACAATTGTTTCTTTTTTGTTTTCTAACTATTTTATGGGATTTTTGGTGTTTTTTATTTTATTTTTCAAAAATACATAACGTCCTTTTGAAACGATGCATAAACAAACAATATGTGCTTTAGTAACAAAAAAGAAAACAAATAGCAGCTATGTGCATTTAGAATTTGTATGAATGTTGCAACGGCCTGCTCCCCAACACTCAAAGAAGTGCTGCATTTTGGGCAATAAATACCAATTTGTGAGAATTCCAGGACGGTAACAGGAATTATTAAAATACGGCTTCCAGCCGAAGAAGAGCTAGCACTATCAGTTCCACCTGTTGCTTGCTGCTGTTCTTTCAGTCTCTGTATCTCAGCACGAGCCAGGCGAGTAGAGTCAATAGTGAGCAGATGTTTATACATGCTGGATGTTCTGCAGCTGTATTTGCACTCGCTTTCATGAGAAAGCACTTATTGGCAGATGTTGCATGTGACCTTCCTCGCGTTCACTTTCTTCTCACCCCCTGGTAAGGAAAAATTGCCATACAATGCTTTCTTTTTTTTACTTTGTGGCTCTTCTTCTTCTAGCAGTCTCACCTCCTCTTTTCCTTCTGTTGCAAGCTTGCTGGCATTGTTAAATGTGAAAACATTTATTAAAAACAACACAAAAAAACCTCCCTGCTTCCTATCTAAATGATATAAGTCAAATTGTGAACCACTTACTTCAATCTCTGGAATCAGGTAAGACTTTTCAGTTGGTTGTGATTGAAAGGTGTTACACTAACCAAATAGGTAATATGGGGTGCACAACTCCAGTGCGACCACATCGCGCCTGGGCCGCGACCCTGGAAAATATTTTAAAACGTATTCTATTACACAAACTATTGATAGACTTAATAGTTTTATAGTATTATTAGTAAAACTCTTCTCATTTTAATAAAATTTAAAATGTCTATATATATATATATATATATATATGCATATATTTCGATATTATGTTTGAAAACATAGGAGTCATGACCCCGGAAATATTTGCCGCAAAAGTACGCGATGGTGTTGCAGTTCCTCAAAAATAAGAACTATTACCATAAAACTATACTTCTTGTACCACTGTTATGTTTACTACTTAAGTAAATCTCTTCTAAAAAGAAAACCTTAAACTGCTGTTATATGTCTATTAGTACTATTAAAACTTTACCGAAACCACGTACCCTGCACGACACATCACAGTTGCTGAAAATCTTTTAAGTTTAAAAGCTTTATTTGAAATAAAATACAATTACAAAGAGTGAGCCATACAAATTATCTTAAACTGGAATAACAAGAAATGAGAAGGCAAATACTAAAAAAAGTAGAAAGCATTTTACATTTTGACATTTTCATAGGGAGTGAGGGGAAAGAGGATAGAATATAATTCTACAACTGAAGATCGTATATCATTACCCATTAATAATAAAGAACAAAATAGTTAACATACCTAAAGACGATGTAATGTTGAGAAAAAACATAGAGTAAATAAGCAGAGAAAATAACAACTTACGGCGGTTTAAAATTTTCAGAACGTTTAAAAGATACATGCATTTTTGCAACTTTATTTAAATAATTAGTTAATGGTAACCAATATAAGTCTCTATTAGCAAGTGGATTGTAAGAGGAGGCAAACGCAATGTCCAGTCTATTATAGTGACAAACATTAGTCCACCAAGACTTAACTGAAAGTTTAGTTGAACATTTCCAATTAAGTGTAATTTTCTGAAAAGCTAAAGCCAACATAAGGTCAAATAAACCTCCTACATGTACAGATAAACCCAAGGACTCTATCAGACATCCTGCAAAAAGAGTAACATTAGATAAAGGAATATTTAAATTAAAAATGTTGGATATAAGAGACCATATGTTCACCCAGAAGGAGATTACATTGGGACAGGAAAACAAAAGATGGAACAAATCAGCTAGAGGGGATTTACAGGACAAGCAGGAGTTGTTATTTATATGTGAAAATGTAGCTATTGATAGGGGAGTAAAATGCAACCTATGATAAAGAAAAAACATAGATTGAGTGGTAGAAGCGGATCTAGAGATTTTTAATGATCTTGCCCAGATCTTGTTCCAGAAGTCAACGCTCCACACACATCCCAAATCCATCTCCCAGGCCAATTCTAAATTAATTTTTAGAACGGGCAGGGTCTGGGGTAAAGAGAAGTTCATAGATCAAGGAAGTCTTTGGAAACAATAGTAACATTTTTAAAAGTGAATCGTCTGAGGATGTAGAGGTATCAGAAGGGAAGGAATAGAAGATATCCGAAATTAACTCCATAAGTGTTGAACATTTCTGCCAAAAAGAGCGCAGACACTTTAAAGTAGCTTGAAAATGAGGGAAAGAACAAGGGGTCATGCCATTAAACATATCTCGAACCCAAACTATTCCTCGGAGTCTCCAAGATTTTCAATATAAAGGTCTATCATTAATAGTAATAAGGTGGTTATACCAAAGAGAAGATTGTAGAAAAGAATCTCTAGTAGAGATCTTTGGTTGAAAATTAGGTCTTAATAGAGAGCATGTGTAACGAAACAATGGATGAGATGTGATATTTGCTTTTGCAGTAAATGCAAGAATTTCATTTACAGAAAAAGCTGCAATGAGAGAACGTTCCACTCTAACCCATAAAGGTGTAAAAGGAGAGATGTCTGTAAGAAGCCATTTAGATGCCTGCTTCAGGCAAAAGCCTTATGGTAAAGTCTGAAGTCAGGAAATTGTACTCCCCCATTAGACTTTGGTTTCCTAAGATGTTTCAAGGTCATTCTAGGTTTCTTATCATGCCATAAAAATTTAGAAAGAAGGGAGTTAAGTCTTTTTAAATACATGGAAGGAATGCAAATGGGTAGCATTGAAAAAATGTACAACAAGATAAGGGTAATCATCATCTTAATTAAATCAAGACGGCCCCACCATGAAAAAAAAAGAGGGCTCCAAGAAGAAAGAAGTTTAGATATATGATCAAGACCTTCCTTCATATTGATTTTAACTGAATCTAATATGGAGTTATTGAATCAAATTCCTATGTATTTATCAGGATTAATTTTATAACCAGAGACCATAGAAAAATCAGAGAATTTTTGCATTAAAGAGGGAATAGACGTTTCAGGATTAGAAATGAAAAGCAAAATATCGTCTGCATAAGATGATAGTGTCAAATGAGAATCTCAATAAAGAAATCCAGATATAGAAGTATTTTGACGGATACGAGACAAAAAGGTTTCAATAGATAAAACAAATAAGAGAGGGGATAAGGGACATTCCTGACGTACACCTCGTTGCAATGGAAAGAATTGCGAAATAAGACCATTAATTAAGACAGAAGTATTGGGGTTCATATAGAGTAAAGAAATAAGAGAAATAAATTTGGGACCAAAACCATGCAAATGAAGAGATTTAAATAAAAAAGACCAATCAACTCTATCAAATGCCTTCTCTGCATCGATAGAGACTGCGGCTAAAGAATAGGAAAGAGTAGAAGCCTTATTAAGAACGTTAAGAAACAACCGAGAATTATCAGATGTTAATGTACGTTTAACGAAGCTGCACTGCTCTGGGCCAATTAGGGCAGGCAGAAGAGGTTCGAGACGCAGAGCGAGTAATTTAGTATACATTTTGTAATCGACATTTACCAGGGATATAGTGCGGTAATTCTTACAGAGTTTAGGATCACGACCTTCCTTATGAATTAAGCATATTGTGGCTTCTAAAAAGGTACCCTCAGCCTTAACAATAGTGCGAAAATGATGGAAAAGATGTAAAGGTTTTGGGAGTAGTAAGTTTGAAAAATGCAAATAAAACTCTACCGTAAACCCATCTGGACCCGGAGTTTTCTCTTTTTTAAGAAGATTCAAAGATTTCGATATTTCTGTAATTGATATATCCGACTCAAGAGCATCGAAGTCCAGGTTTTCACGTGAAGAGGGAGTAGATTGAGCAAGATAAGCATCAATTAAAGAAGTAGATGCAGGGGATTCTGGTGTATATAAAGATTTATAAAATTTCGCAAATTCTTCTAAGATGTCTTGTTCCTTAAAATGATGTTTCCCTTCCAACGATTGAATGGTGTCTATTAATAGGCATTCTTTTCGAGCTTTGAGGTAGTTAGCCAAAAGTTTACCTACTTTATTCCGTCCGCCATAATAACGGGCACTACTACGTAAAAGAATAGATGAAGCGTCGTCCGTGGTTAATTTATTAAAATCTAGCTTCGCACGAACAAGTTCCTCTGAAGAAGAACTAGAGGAGGAAGAATAAAATTGATGTTCTAGACGTTTGATGTTTGCTAATAAAGTATTATATTGATTGAGTGTTTTTTTCTTTTTCCTGGAAACTAAATTTATAATGAAACCACGGGCAGCAGCTTTGAATGTATCCCAAATCAATGAGGGGGAAGAGTTTGGATCTACATTCAAGGAGAAAAACTCCTCAGCAAAATAAATAAAGGAAGAAGAAAAAAAAGGATCTTGTAAAAGGAAATTACTAAACCTCCATCTGGAAGATCTGGGCTGTGGTCGGAGTAAGTCAAAATCGGCAACAACCAGGGCATGATCAGAAATTACAATAGGTTCAATTGAGGATGAAATGAGATTCTGGGATAAAGGTTTGGAGAGGAAAATGTAGTCTAACCGAGTGAGGGAGCCATGAGGAGGGGAGAAAAAAGAAAATTCTGTTACATCTGGGTTACATAAATGCCAAGCATCAACAAGGTGTGTCTGAGAAATTGTGTTGTGAAATTGTTTGTGAGCTTTATGAGGGTTGAAACGAACCTGGGACTGGCGGTCAATAAATGGGTCTATAATCTGATTGCAGTCGCCTCCTAAAATAAAAAAAATCATCTTTATACTGAAAACAGTTTTTTTTAATATTGGGCCAAAAAGAGTAGTCTGGTTGAGTCGGGTCATAAACATTAAATACAGTCAAAGATATATTGTTAACAAGTAACTCAACTAATAACCATCTACCTTCTGAATCTGTGTCTTGAGATATTACAGAACAGTTTACTTTTTGTGACATAGAATAATTACACCATTTTTCTTATTGGAGGTAGGAGAAACAAGGACTGAGCCAACCCAACTTTGTTTGAGCTTCAAAGTCTCTTTTTCCATCAAATGGTTTCTTGTAAGAGAACTAAATCTGGGTTATAGGAGGCTACATGAGATAGTATTCTCTGCCTTTTAATGGGGTTAATAAAACCTTTCACATTCCAAGATATAACTCTGAATGCATACACATTGGATGATATATGAATTAACACGATCAACAATAATAACCACAGGAAGATGAAACAATGAAAGAATGAGAAAGAGCTGTGGAAAGAAAGGTAATATAGAGGATAAAAAGGAGAAAGAAAAGGGTAATAGATAGGACGTTAAGAGAAGACAGTACATGCCACCAACTGAAAAAGTATATGACTACAAATGAGAATAAAAAAGGACTGATGACTGTAATACGTACCTTTAGGGGAGAACAGGAAGAGAGATACAAGGAGTGGCGACACACAGATGAAGACGACACAACCAACCGGGGAGAAAGCACCACAGCAGGGAACCATATAAGACGAGTAGGAAAGGGATAAAAGAGATCTCAAAAAGAAAACCTGTAGGGGTATGAAGGGAAAAAGAATAAGATTAACATGTTATAAGACAATTGTTAAAAAATAACCTGCAAAAGAAACATTAGATGAGTCCAAGTGAATCAAACATGTCTGCAATAGAAAAAAGAAAAATCAAGGTATGGAAGACACAGAAGAAGGACAGAATTTTCCATAGACGCTGTGGAGGGTGATTGAATAAATTTCCTCAGGTCTGCCGGGTCATCAAAGGTAGAAGTGCTATTTTGAAAAGTGACCTTGAACAACCATGGGTGGAATAATCCATAACGTGCACCAAGTGTACGTAAAGCTGGACAAAGTTCAAGGAATTCCTTCCTTTGTTTGGCTGTTGCTGAAGAAACATCCTGGGAAATGAATAATTTAGAACCAGACCAAACAAGCTGTTTTTTAAGTTTAGCTGCATTTAAAACTTGTAGAAGGTCAGTAAATTTCAGAGATAAAAGAATCACACCCCGTAGCTTCGAGGGAGCAGATGAAGAAGACAAGCATGAACCCAATCTATGAGACCGTTGAATATTCAGATTCATAGACGCAGGAAGATCAAGAAGCTTTAGAAGAAAGGTAGTGAAAAAATGAACAGGCTCATCACCTTCCAAATCTTCCGGAAGACCATATAAGTGGAAATTACTGCATCTATTTCTATTTTCAAGGTCTTCAGCAGATTTCTTTAGCAAGAGGACCTCCTTCTCTAAGGTAATCAATTTGGTGGATACATCTTGTAGTACATCAACATGCTGCTCCACTGCGGTAATACGAGATTCCTTAGACATCCATTTAGTATCCAGAACTTGCAGGCGGGAATTGGTTTCCTCAATAAATGGCCGTAAAGCACGTATTTCCTCTAAAACAATGTCCAAAGATACCGGAGACACAGACTTCGGTGGATATGGAGGGTCTTGTTTAAGATGCTTATTGGCAGAAGCTGGAGTTTGCATTTTGGTTGAAGAGGTTGGCGAAGCCGTCGGTTGTGAAGAGCCAGACTGCACCATATTACTATTATTGTGCAACGAAGAGTCAATATGGGAGGAGTCAGACACAGGAGCGTGAGCGGTAAATTTCTTCTTAGTATGTTGTATTCCGCTTTAGGTGTCCGTATATAGGTTTTCCTGAGACATGTCCTTATATAGGCACAATTCGCATTGCCCTTATATAGGCATAGAATCCCAGTCCTTATTTAGGCATTAGCCGTGCACTCCAAATACAGGCATGGTCACCGACAACCGTCCACCCTAACATCACAACGAGTTCTTAGAAACCAGACCCTTAAGCTTTCGGGAGTTCCCCTAGCACAGGACTATTGATTTCTCCAAGAACTCATCTATTATGTATGAACCATTATACCTTAAGGGTTCATTCCTGACGTCTTCCTCTGTCCGACTTCACGTCAATGCTAACATTCCAAGACACCTACCAGGTATAAATATACCTTCCCTTTCCCAAGCAAGTTAGAGGAGACCTCGACTTCAGAGGAGCCCGTATCCCGGCCTGACGCACTGAGAAGACGCTGTCATTCCTGCACGCAGATGAATCCAGCTTCCAGTGTTCTGACTCCCTTCGCAGGGTGTTAGAGTTCCAGATCCGGCAAGAGATTCCCACCTCTCTCATTCTCAAGGTATGGAGCTGACTAGAACCTAGAGGGACTCTTGGCATACTTGGCGTACTATACTTAACATACTCTTAGTATACCATACTAGAGAATAATTCGCCTACTTCTTACCTTTCCCTACACCTAGACTAGGTTAGGTACATCGGGGTAGAACTAGCTTAGAGACGCATCGTATGAGTACTCGCATTTTTAGCTCATGTTATTTATGTACGTGAATATATGCTAAAAGATAATGCTAGCGCAGTATTATTTATTTCTACTGCTTACGCTGTACATTATTTATCTTGCATACTGTCTTGTGATCATAACAGCACATATCTCTTACATGAGAAACAAGACTGTTCAATAAAACCCTTTTATTGAAACGCCCGTCTTTCCTTAGAAACTAAGCATGCACGATTGACTGAGTGAAACTGTTATCTATTGTTTCCACGATTCTGAGACGTGTTCCGATTCTAAAGGGAAACAAAGTTGTCATGTTTTTCGGTTGCCAGAAACTACTCCCTTCTTGTTCTCAAGGAGTTTCTAGTGGCCTCTGAGCTAGCTGGCACAAGTAATTAAGTTTATTATACTCGATAGGGACATACCAACCTCAGTCCTATGTCAAGCCTATATGTTATATTATTCCAATGCGCAGAGCCTATTAGGGAAATAGGAACTACACTACATGGCGCCCAAACGTTTGGTAAGGCAGTAATTTAACGCTAGATACTGAGTAACTCAGTCGTGCTTTTCTCAGAGACCCCTACTCACATACTCCATAAGACGTCTGGAGTGGGTAGGGTTAAATATCCGCCATAACTAATTAGGACAAAAAACCCTATATATTAGTTGTTTGGTTTGTTCAACGTTGAAGGATACAGTGTTCCAAAATATTGTGCACCTTATCTTTTGTTTCCTTGAAACTTGTTCTACATTTTTCAAAAAACAAATGTCCACACGGGACAATGCCACCGAAAACGGTGGAGCTGCGGCTGACCCAGTCGTAACAGTTTTTAACTTTACAGGTTTAAATGAACCTGAGGAGGGTGTTATAGACATCCATCCAAACTTAAGAAGAGCCATCACTCTAAAACTTATAAAACATGGCCTACCACCAAGAGGCGGTAGAGCAGTTTTTGTGATAGAGGCACACGAATCTTTTCAGACAGAGGTATTCTATTCATGGATAATATTCCCTGAATCAAATTCAGTAACAAAACTGTTTCACTTCTACAAAGAAGATGAACCACCAGAGGAATATATTCCTTTTGAGGATATTGAAATTCCACTAACATACCAGGAGCATCAGCTCTGGTTTAAAGGCGCCCTAAAACATCACAAAAACATTACCAAGCTCGGTCCACTAGGTAGACCAGGAGCAACATGGCCGATTCTAGCTGGCTACACACCTCATCCTGACATTGTAGAGATGTCAGACGAGGAATTACTTACTCAACTTACAGAGTTAATAAAAATCTACAGACAATTGGTCCAATATGTCATGCAGACTTTCACAGTCCAACCACCATTGACACTTCCAAATCAAACCCCTCAACAGGGGAATACACTAAAAATTACTCCACAGACTTTATACGCAGTCATGGGTAAAATGCCCACAAAACGTGAGCAAATTCCATTCTGGATAGCTCAAAAAATTACTCAAATAGAAGCAGTATTTCCAAATACTAGCCCTTATGAGAAACACAGAATCCTAACAATATGTTTACCAATGGGGATTACACCACAACTGGAAGACTGCACCACTTGGGGCTCAGTCTTTGCTGCCATCTATACTAAAACACATGGTGTTCCATCAATTGCAGTAATACCAGATGTCCTGAAACAAATTCAAAACGAATTCGGGGCAGAGCCTGCTCTGAATTTAGGTATGAAATTACAGAAAAATTTCGACCAGGTCTCAACAATAATATTATCTAATATTAAAGGGGAGGCAGCAGCAGTGGCGATCCGTCAACGATTAAGGGAATTCGATGTTACAGAACATCAAACAGAACTACCCAGAATAATAGAACAATCTTATGCAGAATTAGACAGAGATAGTTTGGTTGGAAGACCATTAAAACCAAAACTATCTGAAAGTCCTGAGAAGGACTCTATTAAACAAACTCCTACATCTTCTAAAAAGAAGTTGGAAACTAATAAACAAAATTCAAACGAGAAACGTTCTCAATCCCGAGGTAGGTCTCCTCAAAAGGAGCCCTCTAAAAGGAGGTATAACCTCAGGAATAGGGATAATTTAAAAAAGCCTTGCAGGTATCAAGATACTGATACACGTTCCTCTCGTACCTTTCAGATCTCGTTACAGACATCGGAAAGAAGAGGACGGTCAGAACATAGAGTAGAACGCGTGAAATTGAAAGACAACAAACACATTCCGAAAAATAAATCTAAACCTCAATTCTCAAAAAAGAAGGTAGCAGGTCTGAAGGTCAGACATGCCGAGGATACTGAGAACACAACTCAAGAACGGAGAATGGGCTCAGACAATGCTGGATAGTGCGGCAGAAGTCACAATAGCTCGCCAGAACCTGAAGGAACTTCTGGAGATAGTGGACTTGAATGAGTACATCACAGTTGAGACTGTAGACACCAGGGTTAGTACTCCACAAAAGTTATATGAAATAACACTCCGGATGGAGGGAGACATAGCTAGACAGGTGAAAGCACTCTTTTGGGTAAAACTTTCAAGGGGCTGTGACATACTTCTAGCAGAAAAAGACTGGCCACCACAATTTGTCAGGGAGTGCCCACATGGTGAGGACATTATTATGCCTGCCTTCTCCAACCATATTCCAATTCATCTAAAATATACTTATGCCAGGAAATGGGCAGTTGCCCAGGCCCCAGCATTATACAAAAATCATGTAGGATGGGATGAGGACTCACCTCACCACAAAATACATCTCAAAAATGAACCTACTGCACAAAGGCAGTACCCAATAAAGCAAGAAGCTAAAAAACAGGTCAGGGAGATCTTAGATCAACTTGAATACCAAGGGGTGATTGAAACATGCACCTCTTCAATGAACAGTCCTTTGTTTCCTGTCTCCAAACCAGACAATACATATCGTCTAGTTTTGGATTACAGACACTTAAACACTTGTTCTAAAACATTTGCAGTGCAAAATGCACATAGTACAGCATTAATGGACATCTCAAATGGTTTCTTTTGTCAAAACATAGCACCTGGAAGCAGGTACTTGACAGTTTTCTCAATAATGGGGACCCAGCTTCAATTTTGTCGACTCCCACAAGGGTTCAAGAACAGCCCAGGGTTATTCTCAGCGAGGGTAACGGAGTTACTACAAATTTATGATAATGAGGCATTGTCATATGTCGATTACATCTATCTGACAGACGATGACCTGGACAAACACTTGAACAGGGTGAGTACCATTATATTGGGCTTCGCCTCTGAGGGCTATAAGTTCAACTTAAAAAAATCCAGAATTGCCCATCTCAATGTCCTTTTTCTAGGATATGAGCTTTCAAGTGAAGGAAAGAGCTTGGCAGCCAACTTTTTAGAAAGGTGTGCGCTGCTCCAACCTCCAAAGACGCTGAAAAACTTACAATCCATCTTGGGTTTCCTAAATTTTGGAAGAACTTACATTCTAAATTACGCAGAAAGGGTTAAACCACTTTACGCATTAATCAAACTTGATTTTTCAATCAAAAATTGGACACAGGAACACACAGAAATCTTGCGTTCACGCCAAGCTAACATGTTAGCAACAAATCACTTACAAACACGCGTAAGTCAACGCAATTTGGTGATCCGAATAATTTCGGGTCAATGCGGATTTACCTGCTTAACATTTAATGAGGGTGAAAAAGTACCAATATCATACAAATCACATTTGTATACACAAGCAGAAATGCGCTTCACTTCAACTGAAAAAATACTGACAGCAGTTCAAACCGCTGTAGCAAAAGAAAGAGCTCTAGCCCAAGGGAAACGAATTATTGTCGTAACCCCAGTACCAGCCTTAGAGGCGGTCACAAAAGCGAGCATTCCAAATGCTAAAGCATTATATCCTCGATGGATACAATGCGTTAATTCTCTTGCTGCAACAGATGTTGAATATGTTTTTGATCCTGATTTAAAAACACAAGCGTTCCTGCAATATGAACATGAATGTCCTCTGCCCACTGAGATTCTGCCTCTCGATCAGTACGAATTCATAATTTACACTGACGGATCCGCACAACCCGCTACAGGGAGTAAGCAAGCTTACAGTGCAGCGTGCGCAATCGTTAAAGGTCGCATGTGTGATGGCAACGTCAGACCTATGGTCACAAAAACCCAATCTCTAGGACATTGTACAGCTCAGCGAGCTGAACTACAAGCATTCAAACTGGCACTTGAAAGTACAGATCGAGAATTCCCCACACTAATAGTGTGCGATTCTTTCTACTGTGTGCAGTTGTATAATGAATATATACAAACTTGGCTTGAAAATGGGTTCAAAGATGCAAAAGGTGGCACAATAAAGCATAAAACGCTTTGGGAACAAGTAGTTCAGTTAAAAAGCGAACTACCAAAGGCTCACGTGATACACACACTGAGTCATCAACGTGATGGCGTTCACGTTGCAGGGAATTCATTGGCTGACGAAGCCGCAGAGGGGGCTGTTCAGACGGCTTCCGTAGCTGCGATCACTCGTTCAAAAACGAGAATAAACAGCGAGATAATGTTGGCTGTCAATGCTACGAGCAAAGGCAGTGGTGCAGCGTTACCAAAAAAGTTTCCACTCAAGTACTCTTATGTAATTGATGCGAACAACGTTCCTTTTGTTCGAATCCCTGGAGTGGGGGATAGGGTAATTCCAAACAAGGAACGTAGATTAGGACTAATCCTAGCAGCACATGAAGGGATAGCCTCTGCCCATGCAGGTATTTCTGCAACAGTATCTTTACTGAAACAAAGATATTGGTGGCCTGGCATTAGGAAACAGACCAAGAGCTATGTTCTGGAATGTGAAATATGCCAACAGATGAAAGTCTCCACAGTGAAACGTCCTGCGCAGACACCCCTGTTAATTTCAGACAAACCATTAGCTTGTGTTTACCTGGACCACTACGGTCCCTTGCAAAGGGACGGTAACTATAAATATATCATGATCACAGTGGATTCGTGCTCAAGGTTCCTATGGATATGGCCTCAGTGCTCGGCTGACGCTCGAACTGTTATAAAAGATTTGCGAGTCTTTATCGGCACATACGCAATAGGCACGCTACATTCTGACCAGGGCCCTGCGTTTAGCTCTCTGGTTTACAAAGAAGCCATGGCCAGTCTGGGCGTGGCATTGCGGTACTCCTCTCCGTTTCATCCTGAGGGAAATTCTGTTGTGGAAAGGAAAAACCGGGACATAAAGCAGTCTATAACAGCTAGGGTATTAGGTTCGGGTGATGGGTGGGTCAAACATCTTTATGGGGTCCAAAGCTCATTAAATAATTTGCCAAGAAGTTCTCTAGGGGGGGTCACTCCATATGAGGTCCTATTTGTGACAAGAATGTGGGTGCCAGATCTAGAATGTAAAGGCACAGTGGTGGAAAATAAACCCTTTGATATCAAAGATCGTTTGGCTGTTTTACAGGATCTAAATGAACTAATTGAAACAAAGCAAGGTATTCCTGCAGCTAACCACCACTGGGGAAAATCCGGCGGTCCCAGCAAGGCCTGTCTGGATTCCAAAAGTTGGGGATCTAGTCAGAGAGAAAATTGCGGACAAGAAGGAATTTGGACCTTCTTACAGACAACCAGTACCTGTCCTAGCCGTCCACGGAACAAGAACAGTACTTCTGCCGCCCCTTGCAGGAAAAAAGGAGAAAAGATTTGTGTCTATCGACCTCATCAAACCACAGTATGTGGCCAATACTAAATAGTAGGCCTCGTGGACTCCGACCTAGTAGCAGACGCCCTCCTCTCGCTACTATCCAAGAGGTTCAGACTGAAAGACTGATAACCATCAAGAATTCAGCAGTAACAGATGAAGGACTGAGCAACAATGCTATGGAACTCATCCCTCTTGAAACTCAAGTAACAGTTCATCCAAATACACCTGTCTACACCAATGTAACAAGTGATCAACTGGTTCCAGCGATTTCTACAAATCCTGATGCAATTCCAACAATTGACAGAACTGCTTCTGGCTATTTCATTAACTTTGATACGTTTTCTGAGGATCTGAGTGAGCCTGAGACGTCGCCAGCATCAAAAACTTTTAAACAGCAAGAACAAGACTTTTTTCATTTTTTGAGAAAGACTTATCTGGTTTCACCATGGATTGAACTATGGATTATTTCTGGAATAATTTTCTTTCTCCTTTGGCTAGCTTTGGTTATGACTATGAGCGTGCTTATAAATGGCAGACATCCATTTTGACATTGAAAGTAAAGATGTGAACTTACTTTTGAAACCACACAAATCATCCCATCGTGAAACAAGAGACTTGTCTCCAGTAAATATCACAGCCGTTCCTATACAGGATGGTATAGTGTGGGACAAAACTGATTTCGATATATTTGGCCCTAAGGAACATTTGAACATTCCACATTTGTTTAAGATTTCACTAAGTGATTTTGTTTCATCCAGTACCTATTCTGATGATTGGGACTTTGAAACTGTAAATGACATGATGTTTGACCTAGAAAAGACTGCTGCATTTTCTAATAATGAATATTTAGAGGGTTCATCAGACTATGAACAGCTGTATTGCTATAACCACTATGGTCATCATTTTTTGCATAAATCTGCAAAACCTAGAAATGTGTTTATGTTTAACCAATGGGAGCATTGTCCTACACCACCAAAAGGTAGTTCAAAAACATTTGCTAAAAAGTTTCCATATTTTTCAGGATACAATACATCTGATCCAGAAACATTTTATTATAAAAATGTAAACAAAACAGGACTGAAAATTATGTTAACTAATACAAAACAGATTTACTCTGCAGCATTTATTGCCCGACTGTCTAGACATGGTTTCGACTTATGGAAAGACACAATAGACACAAAATCTGTCTAGGGTACTAAAGATTGGCAAGTGCAGGGAATAGAAGCTTTGTTTAGAGCCTGTATCATCCCTCAGCAAATAATGTTTTTGAATGACACTGTGCAACAAACGTCTTGCCTTGGTTTAGCCAAGATCAAAGACATGAAAATTCCTTCTGTACCAACACCTGCCAGTAATAACAATACACAGGCAGCAGTTACAGTTGACACAATACTACAAATCAACAGAACAAATCCTGATTGGAGAAAATGGTTGATCTGGCCCACAGACACAAACAACTGTCAAGAGAGATTCCTGAATAAAACACAGGGGTTTACTATTCATAGGCCAGATCCACGATACGTCCAAAGACAACATCCGGGGGTAGTAACAACATACAGTGTAGGAAAATTATGCCTCGATTGGCTGCAAAAATCTACACTTAAGGATGTGAAACAACACTTATCTTTACTTAAAGAAGACGCAGACCTTAGGGAATTCTTGCTTGGACCAAGAAAACCGCATCAAAAACGTTTCATATATGCCGGCATCTATGCTGCTTATAATGAAGCATGGAAGGTGTCACAGATGGAGGCCACAGAACGAATACGTGAACTTGATCGTATTAATTTAGAGAAAACTCTCTCTGTGGTCGACAATGGGTTAAAAACTTTGTCCTCCAGAATTTATTCATTGTACAGTATTGTATCCTCTGCTATCGACATACTGGAACAAGAATTAGCCATGTTACAACAAGGCCAATCTCAGTTACGTTCTATTGTGTTATTAAGCTGGACGCTGCAATATTTGCGTGCGGGCTATGTGACTTGGCGTTTTATCAACACGTCGGTTCTGTTTGCAGAATACAATCTAACTGATAAACAGATCGAACTGGCACAAAGAGGAGCAAAGTATACAGTGCTGAGCATTGAAAAACTGGAAAAACTACTATTCACGGTGGCAGAAAAACCAGCTACAGAATGGCTTATTCATGGCAAAATTAGTCTACCTGTGACTACTTTTCAGTTTTAGTATTGCCTCAAACAGATGCAAGCAGGCAAATATGAAAGGTTGGGTAAAGAATACATTAAGACATCCTGGAATTTACCTTACACATATAGATGTTTGAGTGGGGATCGTGAAGTGTTTCTAAGCGGTACACACTGTGAAAGTGCACTGAGCGGTTCACCGATTTGTCAGGACATTTCTTTACACGGGGCTTGTAATGGTTCTGTCGCAAATTTGTCCTGCCACCAGCAGGGTACACCGGCTACTGTGATTAATCCAACGTTTGGCCACCTTTCTAATGGGAGTTACCTCATGTTGAATGATCAGAGTTGCTGTGGCATGTTGCCAGGCCTCCCATATCTAGTAACGGTCAACTCCAGGGTCACTTGCTGTATGCAAGTATTGTTTGCCCCAATAGACACAGTCAGGGAGTCGCCTTTATGGCCTTCGTTGAATGCCTCTTTTATACGATTTGATACTTTAAGCAGAATGAAAGCCATGCTTATACAACAAACAGTGCCTCTGACCTCGGCCAAAGAAATCTATGATTTACAAGTTGCAAGGAATTCGGCTGAGATACAGGCTTTAATTCGTACAAACTGCCCTATACATTTCGTAGAAATGATAGGACGTATCTTTAACATGTCTGATACAAGCGGAATTGTACATGTATTTAAGACCATCTGTTCCGGACTATTAGCACCTTTTCAGGCTGTCCTCGGAATCATCCCAAACTTCGCTCCTCGGTGTTTGGTGGTGTGCCGTTAATTCTAGCACTTGTTGCAGGAATTCTGTTTCTATTCCTCCTATTACGCTATGGCAAGCCTATTCGCCAACATCACTCCGAGCGATGTGGAGAAAGCTCTCCTTGAACGGAAATGCCGTGAGCGAATAGTACAGCTTTTGGGCATGCCTCGTCTACGGGAACTTAATACAATGTGGTTCCTGTCATTCAGACCAATCTGGCAAGATTGCATCTTACCTGTTCTACGCTGCCTGTTTTGCGGTGAAGAATGCGTGCTAGACACCTGTCTAACACTCCCATCAGTCATGCCAACGGATGCCGATACTCTGCTGGACCCGATAATGGCCCATGCTGTGTGTTGTCCCCAGAGGCTACCAATCCTGATGACGGCATTCATTGAGATCTCACAGACGCTTCCTGCAGCTGCTGAGGTACGAGATGGATCAACAGGTACACAGGTAACAACGGACGCGAACATTGCATCTTCTGCTGAAGGCGATGTTTCTCATCTCTGTGCAATTAACCTTCTAAACGAGGTGTTCCAAATGTCACCAACTTCGGTGGACGATATTTTGGCTACGGAAATAGATGATCTCATGTTTACGCCAGACCCATACACTGACTTTGATTCAGCTCACAGTGTACCAGGGCAACAATTAAATTTGGCCTTCATATTTTCAAAACTTGCAACTTTTCCCAGAAATTGAACTTTTTCTTTTTAATTTTTGAAATGACATGGCAAAGAACAATCTGCTTACAGTAGAACTAGTCTTATAAAACGGACTTCTTTGAATACTTCCAGGGACACATTGTCACCTTACTTGTCTAAC
The DNA here is from genome assembly GCA_963921515.1 of Calotriton arnoldi. NCBI lineage: Eukaryota > Metazoa > Chordata > Amphibia > Caudata > Salamandridae > Calotriton > Calotriton arnoldi. The sequence goes on along the minus strand of CAWUFW010005618.1, from coordinate 1,022,392 downwards.
ATTTCTTTTAATTCCATGATATGCAATGGCTTTGATTATTGAAAACTTATCAACCATTTCATCATATGTATATATTTCAGTTTTTTCATTCATGTTGCATTTATTTCCATTATATGCTTAGAATGAAAACGATGCTTTAAATGTACAGTACCTATTGCATTTCAAACAGTTTATTTTAAACTTCTTTTAATATGCTTTTAGAAATGTTTTTTAGCAACATGTGGTACTCAATTTTATGTTTAGCATTTAAATGTTTAGCATTTAGTATTATCGTTCAGTCGAAAGTGGAGTGGGTGTTGTATTCCGCTTTAGGTGTCCGTATATAGGTTTTCCTGAGACATGTCCTTATATAGGCACAATTCGCATTGCCCTTATATAGGCATAGAATCCCAGTCCTTATTTAGGCATTAGCCGTGCACTCCAAATACAGGCATGGTCACCGACATCCGTCCACCCTAACGTCACAATGAGTTCTTAGAAACCAGACCCTTAAGCTTTCGGGAGTTCCCCTAGTACAGGACTATTGATTTCTCCAAGAACTCATCTATTATGTATGAACCGTTATACCTTGAGGGTTCATTCCTGACGTCTTCCTCTGTCCGACTTCACGTCAATGCTAACATTCCAAGACACCTACCAGGTATAAATATACCTTCCCTTGCCCAAGCAAGTTAGAGGAGACCTTGACTTCAGAGGAGCCCGAATCCCGGCCTGACGCACTGAGAAGACGCTGTCATTCCTGCACACAGACGAATCCAGCTTCCAGTGTTCTGACTCCCTTCGCGGGGTGTTAGAGTTCCAGATCCGGCAAGAGATTCCCACCTCTCTCATTCTCAAGGTATGGAGCTGACTAGAACCTAGAGGGACTCTTGGCATACTTGGCGTACTATACTTAACATACTCTTAGTATACCATACTAGAGAATACTTCGCCTACTTCTTACCTTTCCCTACACCTAGACTAGGTTAGGTACATCGGGGTAGAACTAGCTTAGAGACGCATCGTATGAGTACTCGCATTTTTAGCTCATGTTATTTATGTACGTGAATATATGCTAAAAGATAATGCTAGCGCAGTATTATTTATTTCTACTGCTTACGCTGTACATTATTTATCTTGCATACTGTCTTGTGATCATAACAGCACATATCTCTTACACGAGAAACAAGACTGTTCAATAAAACCCTTTTATTGAAACGCCCGTCTTTCCTTTCTGTGTAACTCTGTAGAAACTAAGCATGCACGATTGACTGAGTGAAACTGTTATCTATTGTTTCCACGATTCTGAGACGTGTTCCGATTCTAAAGGGAAACAAAGTTGTCATGTTTTTCGGTTGCCAGAAACTACTCCCTTCTTGTTCTCAAGGAGTTTCTAGTGGCCTCTGAGCTAGCTGGCACAAGTAATTAAGTTTAATATACTCGATAGGGACATACCGACCTCAGTCCTGTGTCAAGCCTATAGGTTATATTATTCCAATGCGCAGAGCCTATTAGGGAAATAGGAACTACACTACAAGTAAGCAGCAATTTCTTACTCCTACCCATAAGTCGAGGAAGAGAAAAGACCACAGGAACAAGAGGGGTCGCAGGCCAGCACAATATATTTCCTAGAAGCACTTCAATACTATTTCTCGCAAGATGAGAGCTGCAGCACAGGTCAAAGTTGTCCAAAAATATCAAAAGCAACAACCGCAGCAAAGCGTTAAAACCTCCAAATGACACTTGTCCAAAAGAAAACAGAATTAAAGAAGAAGGGAGTAGAAAGTTAATTATGCAAGGAAAAATAAGCTATGAATGTGGTTGAATTAAAAAAAAATCCATTCATAATAGTGTGTCTGAGGAAAAACTGCCATTGGAGGAAATTAAAAATGGCGGCCGCAGAGTAGCTGTTGTAAATTCTTAAAAAATCTCCAAGCAGGAGGAGAGAGGAATCATACCAGCATCATGCACCCATAAAGGGGTCTTCCGATGTAGGAATATCTCCGTTTCAATGTGAAGAAGATGCTTAATCCGCGGAAATCACTGAGGCAATTCCAGCCGCAGTATGGAACTCCGAGGTCAGGCGGCTGTCTTGTTTGGCACCACGCGTGCTCCCCTGCTGAAAATCTTTTAAACTAATAATTAAAATGTTTTTTACTTAGTATCATCATATATATGAAAAAGCATTTTTTTTAAAAAAAAATTGGTGTGAATGACGCTGGATGCGCAAGTCCCACTGAAATGTTTGCGGGCTCCCACGCTTTGTTTCTAATAGGCCCCTGGGGTGGGCCAGGTCCTGGAGGCATTTGGATATTATAGGAGGGGTAGCGGACATCCCCATCATATGGGGTTTGCTAACACCCCGGGGACCACCACCTCCCTGGGGCATCTTTTAAAAAATAAAATATGGGGGAGGCATTTACAGCCTCCCCTGCTGTCCCGGAGACCACCACCTCCCCAGGGCTTATTTTTCTAAATAAATGGATGGCCCTCTTGGACCCCTCCAGCCTTAGGGACCACCTCCTACCTGGGGCTTTGATTAAAAATATTGCAGGGGGCCGCACACACCTCACACAACCCTAAGGGTGGCACCTCCCTGAGACTCTAATAACAAATAATGCGGAGGGGCTGTGTGCATTCCCCCCCGCATCCCCGGGGACAACCACCTTCCTAGGGATTTTGTTCTATTTAATGGGGGGATGCACAGTCTCCATGCAGCCCTGGGGACTGCCATGCCCCAGGGCAGGCTCCTGCTATGTCCCGGAAGGCCCAGCCCCGGGACATAGTTGTTTGCTATGGATTAGCAGAAGATTTACTTCTGCTGCCAAGCCATAGCAAATTGTGTTCTGCTGCTAGCAAGCGAGAGCATGAAAAAATGCTCTTGCTTGCTAGAACTGGAGCACAATTGGTTTGACAGAGATGGAGCTGCATGTTTATGAGCTTCCTATCTGTGAAAGCAATTCCGGCTCCCTTAGGAGGCGGGGATCCGACAGGGACCGTGAGGTCCTTAACTCTCCCCAGAGAGTCCCCAACACAGTGTGTTACTTGGTGGGACCAGGGCACCACCACTTGAGGCCGGGTCCCAGAGTATGGGGTCCCTGAGGCCCAAATCAGAGTGGGACAGGGGCTTCTCGGCTCACCTCCCTTTAAGTTAATGAAAAAAGTTTTTTAAAAAAGGATGGGCCCCAGAGAATGGGTTCCTCAGGGCCAAAATTGGCCCAGGAAGGGAGGCCAAGCAACCCCTCCCCATTTAAAAAGTTCTAACCCTGAGGATATGGTCCCTGTGGCCAAAAGTGGCCCAGTGAAGGTAGAAGGTGCAACATGGCCTCCCGCCCCTAAAAACAAGAATATAACCCAAAAATAACCGGAAAGTCTCCAGAGGCCCGCCCTTTTTCAACACCACTCTGCAAATGCACCTCACTAGCACAACTGGTTGAGGGATGAAGTCCCCTTGGCTCTAGGGTATCCTTGAGGGCCAAGGAGTCCTTCTCTTGCCTGCAGTGAGTCTCACACAGCAGAATAGCTGAGAGGTGTTCAGAAGCTACACCCACTTTCTCCACCACTCTGCAAACGTGCCTCCTGGAGCACTGATAGTTGTAGGATAAAGTCCTTATCAATGGTAAGGGTTCTTGGGGTCACAGAAGCCCTCCTGTTACCTCCAGCAAGTCCAACACACCAGGATTTCTCAGAGCTGCTAGGAGGCCCATGCCTTACTGCACCACTCTCAAATCAGGAAGTGTTGGCAGCCATCTGGCGACTCGTTAGAACCAAGTCACAAGAAAAAACATTTTAAAAAAAGGGGGCAAGGGTAGAAACACCCTGACCCTCTATGCCACTTTGATGGGTCCCATTGGGAATCTCCAGGCCAAAAAAAGAATGTTTTTTAAATTTTGAGGGGGAGTCGCGTTGGATTTGTGACTCCCGCTGAAATTTTTGAGAAAAATGAAGCGCGGGCTCGCGTGCTTCATTTATTATAGTTAAACAAAAAACAATGGTTCCTGTGGGCACTTAATGGTTGATATTACAATACATATATCAGCGCAATCGCAGTTAAATGGGGGTACATAAATGTCAGAGAAAAAAGGACATGTAACACAGAGTGTGTAGAGAAACAAGCTGTTTTATATATGAAAATTCACATTTGTTTTAGATTTTCAGTGCAGAGTGTCCCAAGTGAAAAAAGGTGAAACCTATGAGTATCGATTGTGACTTTTGTGACATAAAAACAAGGTTTCAATGCTGTTACAGAAACGACCATTCAATGGATACACAATAAATGTTAGCAGCCTCCTAGTATAATAGTAGGGACTAGGGATTGGTTCGCTTCAAATTGTCGACGACGTTTCGACCCAGCTATCAATGTGGGGTCTCATCAGGACCTATCAATGTAGGGACACCTGTGGATGACTGACAGTTAGTGGGGTGAGCACCTGTTGGAGTGAGGGGTAGTAAAGGATACTCACATAGGGCCCAGCCGGGCACCTATGGAGGGGCAGGTACTGGCAATCAATGGTATTCGATGTAGTCAGGGTTAAAATCCTATATCCACAAGGCGGTGTCGCGTGCTTGGACCAAGCCAAGGATAATTGGGGAGCCTAGAATTACTGTGGAAAATGTCAATCCGTTTCTGTTGTACATCCAGTATGGAAGAATTCAATGTAAGATGCAGAATCAATTTGCTGCGGAAAAATTCTTATTCAAGCAGAGACAGATGAGAGCAGTTCTCCTGGGAATTACGGGCGTGAATTTTCCCGCAGCAGATTGATTCTGCGTCTTACATTGAATTCTTCCATACTGGATGTACAACGGAAATGATTGACGTTTTCCACAGTAATTCAAGGCTCCCCAATTATCCTTGGCTTGGTCCAAACACGCGACACCGCCTTCTGGACATAGGATTTTAACCCTGACTACATTGAATACCATTGATTGCCAGTACCCGCCCCTCCATAGGTGCCCGGCTGGGCCCTATGTGAGTATCCTTTACTACCCCTCATTCCAACAGGTGCTCACCACACTAACTGTCAGTCATACACAGGTGTCCCTACATTGATAGGTCCTGATGAGACCCCACATTGATAGCTGGGTCGAAACGTCGTCGACAATTTGAAGCGAACCAATCCCTAGTCCCTACTATTATACTAGGAGGCTGCTAACATTTATTGTGTATCCATTGAATGGTTGTTTCTGTAACAACATTGAAACCTTGTTTTTATATCACAAAAGTGACAATCGATATTCAAAGGTTTCACCTTTTTTCACTTGGGACACTCTGCACTGAAAATCTATAAAAAATGTGAATTTTCATATATAAAACAGCTTGTTTCTCTACACACTCTGTGTTACATGTCTTTTTTTCTCTGACATTTATGTACCCCCATTTAACTGCGATTGCGCTGATATATGTATTGTAATATCAACCATTATGTGTCCACAGGAACTATTGTTTTTTGTTTAATTGTAAGTACCCGGGTTCCTTGTGAGTAGGGTGTCCAATGTGTTTTCTTACACAATTTATTATAGGCCCCCGGGTGGGCCAACTCCCGAGGCATGTGGAAATATTGATGCGGGGGGCCTGCGAGGGCCCACCGCAGCTCCGGGGACAGCACCTCCTGGGGCTAAGTTAAATAATAATGCATCTGAAGGCTCCAGGCAACCCACGCAGCCCCAGGGACCGCCACCTCGCCGGGGCACACTGTTGTTTTTAAAGAAAATGCGGGGGAGACCCTAAGGCCTCCCACGCTGCCCTAGGACCGCCAACTTCCAAGGCACAAAGATTTTTTTTTTTTTAAATGGGGGAAGGCCCTACAGCTTCCTCCACAGCCCGGGGACCGCCACCTCCCCGGGGCACAAATACAATATTTAAGGGGGTCTATTGCGGATCCCCGGGGACCACAACCTCCCCGGGGCTTAATTCACAAAGGAGGGGGGCCGCGTGCCCCCCTCCAGGAGCCCTACATGAACCTGGTGACCGCCACCCCCCAGGGTCAGCACCATCAATGTCCCAGGGTGCACACCCACGGAACATTGCAGTTTGCTATGGCTTGGTGGGAGCGGTGCAAACAACAACTGCTTTGCAACATAGCAAACACATGCTCTGCTTTCAGCACAAAATGCTCTTGCTTTCTGAAACCAAAGCAAGTATATGTTTCCCTGCCCACTGTGAAGCGAGCAGGGAAACAGACACTCTGCTTTGGGAGCATCTCCCTGCCACGGTCCACAACATTGAAAATGTGGGCGCCCTGGTTGGAACCTGGGCAACCACACTACGGGCCAGGCCCCGGGGGATGTCACTGACAATGTCATGAGTGATGTAATATGTGAGGTCATAAGCAGTGCATTGCAGGGGCGCGAGTTATAGTTAGCTAAGGTGACCATAGCTGCAGAATTTCTCTGGTTTTGTACGAGTCAAATTTAACCCTAACTATAACGTCCCTGTAACCTTTGTTTTTTTCAGTGAATATATATATATATATATCACCACGGGGTGGTTATTTTTAGGATCGTGTCCTGTAGGACATGCATTTTTTGTGTTGCTAATAACTTTGGCCTCATTTGAAGAATCTCCATGAAATGATATGATATGATATGAGGGGTATTTATAAAGCGCACAGCTACTCATGAAGAGTGTCCCTGCGCTAAAGAGCCTCCGAACTAAGCTGCTGCTGTCCCCAGGGAGGGGGGGGACTTAAGGTAGGTGTTGGAAAAGGCAGATTTTTAGCAACTTCCTAAAAGTCAGTAGGTCAGTCACCTGTCTGAGTGTCACCGGCAGGAGATTCCAGGCTCGGGCGACCTTCACTTGGAAGGAGCGACCTCCTATACGGGAGCGGGAAAACTTAGGGACAACAGCCAGATGCAATGAAGATGACCTCAAGGTTCTGCGGGGAACATAGTGTGTGACTCTCCTTCTGAGATAGTGTGCTCCCGTACCCTGAAGTCCCTTAAAGGCCAAGACCAAGGCTTTAAAGCAAATTCTTTTCCTCACGGGAAGCCAGTGCCAAGCTTTCAGGTGAGGAGAGGTCTGAGTCCTAGGTTTAAGCAGGAGGACTGCCTTTGCGGCCGCATTCTGGACCACCTGTAATCTATTCAGTAAGTACCCCGGGAGGCCTAGATAGAGGACATTAACATAGTCCAACCTTGAGACAATAAGAGCTTGGACAACGGTCTTTCAGTGGGCAAGAGGCAGGAGGGAAAGAAACTTCTTGAGCATCCGCAGGAGGCCAAAGCAAGATCCTGCGACAGACTGGATTTGGGCTTTCATGGACAGAGTATCATCCAGCTTGACACCCAGGTTCTTAGCCATGCTGACCGAGGCAAGGGGAGGCGACATGTCTGATGGCCACCATTTCTTCCACTCATCCAGAGGTGGAGAGTCAAAGAAAATTACCTCCGATTTCTCTGGGTTGCATTTAAGCTGGTTCTCTCTGAGCCACGCGAAAACCCCAGTCAGGCATTGATTGATCTTCTCCTTTGCAAAGTCCTCACCCTTGTCACAGGTGAACAGAAGCTGCATATCGTCAGCATAGGAGATTATTGTCGCACTGCATGCCTCTGCCAAGGGAGCAAGGGGAGACATATAAAGGTTGAAAAGTGTTGGGCTCAAAATTGAGCCCTGAGGGACACCCACCTTCATAGAAGAAATGGGAGCGGAAAAAGGGGGAGACCAGACCTCTTGATATCTGTCCTCCAAAAAGGAGGAGAACCACTTAAGAACCGTGCCACCCAGGCCGCACTCCTGCAATCTGTGCAGGAGTCGGAGATGTGGCACGGTATCGAAAGCTGCAGAGAGGTCCAGCAGAATCAACACCGCTTTACCCCCATTATTCAATTTCTCTTTGATGGACTCTGAAATTTTGAGCAGAGCTGTCTCTGTGCTGAAATTAGATCTAAAACCCGACTGGCTCCGGTGGAGGAGATCATTTTTTTCCACATAATCCGTAATGACTGAATTAACAAGTTTCTCTAGAGCCTTAGAGAAAAACGGGAGCAGTGAGATAGGTCTATAATTCGATGCCACCAAGGGGTCTGCTGAGAGTTTTTTTAGCAATGGCAGGATTTTAGCATTTCTCCATCTGCTAGGCACATGGCCAGACCTCAGCGAGGAATTAAGGACAGAATTAGCAGCTGGATTAATGACCGAGGCCAACAATTTTGCTGGGCAGGGGTCAGAGGGAGAGTCTGATTTAAGGCCTTTCATAATCTCGAATGAAGTCTCCATTTGAAGAGGGGGAAACTGAGTTAACGATGGACCCTCCGTAGGGGCTCCAAATGTTAAAAAAAATGGCGTTCCCATCCTCCGATGGGAGGTTCTCCATGAACGAGTCTTGGATGATTCTGATCTTATCATTGAAAGAGTAAGCAATTTGACTTGTCCATTCCATAGTGGGTGTAAAAGGCTTAGCGGCCGAGCGCGGGGAAGAGAAGTCTTTCACAATTTAAAAAATTTCCTTGCTCTTGTGCCAGATGACTCAATTTTGGACGAAAGAAAAAAAGGTTTTTGGCCTCATAAATTTAATTATGGTGGACTTTCAAGGCCTGTTTATAGATTGCTTTGTCCTCTGCGTTAAAATTTTTACGCCATACTCTTTCCAGGCGTTTACAGAGGCTTCTACTCTGCCTAAGAGCTTCATTGACCCATGGAGCAGAGATTCTAGCTGTTTTTGAAGAGCAGGTAGACATGGGGGTAAGCGCCTGGGTACGTTGCTGAAGTCAATTCTCCAGGCAGAGAGCATTACTCTCTGGATTGCCACTTAATGAGAGTGGATGATGTTCTAGCGCTTTGCTCATAGCTGCTGAAGTTATTCGATGGAAGGGTCTTGAGGTATTTGCTCTCTGCTTCCCAAGGAATTGAAGACATCTAACCGTCCTACGCACCTTAAAACCTAAAAGGTAGTGGTCTGACCATACTAAAGGTGAGGGCATATCTATTTGGAGTTCTAGGTTAGAAAAAATCTGGTCAAGGGTGTGACCCTTATCTAGGGTGGGGTGGCAGACATAAGGGGACAGGTTCCAAATGTTCCAAAAGAGTTCTACTTTTTTAGTACTTTGTGCACAGAAAGTTTCTGGGTGATTCGTCAAGTGGGGGCTGAGATAAAGGGCGGTCCCAAAATCCATTTCCCCTTTCATTTTCTATAAGAATTTTAGACACCGCTACAGCCCAAACTGCTGAACGGAATCACATCAAATATGACAAATATGACATGACCTAGTTTCAACTAGTGACATATTTTTAACCAGCGCCAAAAAAGTTAAATGATCTCTCAGGGAAAACTAACTACATCGCTTTGCCGCCTCTATGTTAACAGAATTCTTACAAACATCTCCTCATTACAGGCTGCATTTTCATGTATTCTTATAGGGTAGGGCACCATAAAGTAACTCTTAAATTAACATCAATGTTTCCTCTTAACTTTATTAAATCCAAATTTATCACATATCAATAAACAAAATAGAACGGCAGACCCTAAGTGTTACCGCATTGTCATGCGCTCCGGCTTCAAATGTTCTATTTACAAGGCGATAGATAAAACCCGTGTGGTTAATGTGCATTGCTGCAAGACCCACCAGGAGCCGAGATACAACATTAAAGCAATATACCATGAGCGTTGCGGCATTGCCGTAGACTGGAAGTTAAACTGTACAGTAGTCTAAAGGGAAAAACAGCGCTGTGTGGGTCAAAGACAATATCACTACTCTATTCTTTCAAAATATCCAGCCCACCTCCTCTAATCTCCGATACATACCATAACAGAACCACGTTGGCACTTCGTCGTATCTGTACAGTGTGCCACAAAGTAAAAAAAAACTCCTCCGTTTAAAATTAGGCCTGGGCGTAGTCCGTGGAGTTTTGCTACGCGGAACTCCGCGAAGTTACAAAAAAACTCTGTGAAGTTCCGCGAGTGGCGGAGTGCAGTGCGAACTGCAGTTTGTGCTTGTATTCCTGCTGCTCGGGTAGAAATTCTACCCGAGCGGCAGATCGCGCTCGCGAACTTACCATTCGCGATCGCAAACTTACCGCTCGCGATCGCGAGCGGGGGAAAAACTCTGCTGCACATCGTGAAGCGGAGTGTTCTGCACTCCGCGAGCTCCGCGGAGTGCGGAGTGCAGAAAACTCCGGAAACTCCGCAAACGGAGCGAAGTTCACCTCTGCTATTTGCAATGAAGGTCACACCGATCACCTTCCTAATGGTAAAGTTTCAAATATTAGGCTACATCCAAGGAGTGGAATGAATTTAAAGATTTTTTCCGCTATGTTAAAAGTCCAATACGTCCACATTTAATCACCCCGTAAGGTATGACAAATATAACTCAGCCCTCGGCTCATAGTCTGATTGCGCCAAAAAATACATTTATTTCGAACAATTCTTCACCATATCAGTTGTATATTAATTCTCGTGTCAAAAATAAAAAATTGAAATTAAGGCATTCCCGTCTGAGCCTGGAATCGAACTTCTTAGACTCTGTCTCATACTTAGTACCATTTAACCACCCGTACTCTCACCATCCTAAACGGGAAAAAAGTTCAAGGCATACAAGCTCCATTTCCCTAATAAGAGCAATTACACCAACTTAACCAATCTGCTCCTAAGACTGTCCCATTCCAACTCAACTTTTAAATCGCGAAGCTTTTTTCTTCTGTTTTTAAAATATGGTGTTACAGAACCAGTGAGTAAAGTCAGCCAATATCACAGGAATTTGTATATAGTTACCTCAATACATATAGGCCGGGGTTCAAACATTAATATTTCCTTCCTCCACAAGGGTAGCCTATACCAGACCCATTGTACTAACCACATAACATGTCATGCCATCCATATTGACTCCAACTTTCTTAATTTGCTGCTAGCTCGATAAACGGAATTAGAATTAAATTATGTCATATCAACCAAACTACTAATCTTATCTCATTAGTCCTCCAGATCCATAGCCTATTGAGGACACCAATACTCTTAGCATGTGTCCTACCCTTAGGAAATAATATTACGCTAGTCATAAGTCATTGTGCAAGATTAAAAAGTGAAAAATGTAGAAAGGGAAAGAAAAAAAGAGGAAAAAAGAAATAGAGAAGAAGGGGAAGAAAAAAAACGAGAAAGAGGAGAAGAGGGACCCAGGAGAAAGGATAGATAAAAAAGGAAGAATGTAGAGGGGGAGGGTACATTTAAGGGATTCAGAGAAATGTTATTGTACATTACTCTAAAGTGTGGTGTAACATTCTCTTCTCACATTTAGACCAAAATCAACTGTCCGTAGTGACTCAATGCACTAAGTTTCTGTCAAATGATGCTGTTGTCTCCTGTTACCACCTCTGTGGTATACTTTAACTTGATCTATGCGAGTAACTGTAATTTTAGACATATCATTCACAGCATGACATTCTTTAAAGTGTTTCTCAAAGGGGGCCCTTCATCATATATTTTAATTGCGTTAATATGTTCCTTGATCCTTTCTTTCAGTGGTCAAATAGTTGAACATTTTTTGACCGCAAATAATCAGATAAACACAAAACCTTATATTGCAGTAAATGAAAGTTCTATTGGTGAATTCTTTACTCTTGTAAAAATTCTCAAACTCTCTTGTTTTGTCAATAACAAATTTGCAACACACACACCCTTGACTACGGTAACATCCTTCAGGTTTCCCTTTAATCCAAGAGTCCTTTTTTTTAGATGCAAATCTGTATGTGTCACTAGGACTCAAGATATTTTTAAGTGTCTCAGCCTTCCCAAAAGTAATCAAGGGCCATGGACTTATAAGATTGTGTAAATTTGTATCTAACTTCAATACTTTCCAGTGCTTCCTCAGCAAACTATACATTTTCCTATTTTCTGCAAAAAATCTCGTTACAAATCAGATATGTTGTTGATTAGCCAATCATTTCTACTTGTCAGGTTTTTTAAGTAACATATCTTGCAACATATTCTGAGCTTTTGTAGCCAATTGTATCAGGGTGTTAGTAGGATAGCCTCTTGCTGACAGTCTTTCTAAGGTTTTTCGTTCTTCTGTTATATAGTCTTCCAGATTTGAACAATTCCTCCTTTGTCTGATTAATTCTCCAAGGGGAATATTTATTTTCTGATTTACTGGATGCCATGATCCTTAGTGTAAAATACAGTTACTAGCCGTACTCTTATGGAATATACATGTATGAAGAGTTTTATCTTTGACATAATGCTTTAAATCTAAAAGTGTAATGTTAGATTTGATGTATTTCAAGGACAGCTCCACATTTACTGTGTTGGAATTCAAATACCTCTGGGATGATAATAGTTGGTCATCTGAACCGTCCCACACAATCAATACATCATCAATATATCGGACCCACTGGGCCACAGATTGATATACCTCATGGGCTGTCTCGTACCATGCATGCTCCCTCACATGCGAACCCATAAAAAGGTTGGCATAAGAGGGAGCAAATTAAGCACTCATTGCGGTTCCGACAAATTTGATGGTACAAGGTATTTTGTTATAGGAAGTAGTTGTTATTAAGTAAACTCTACTAGTTCAAGAATCATCTTGGAATGGCCGTAGAAGCTCACTGATTTCATACTTAAAAAGTATATTAATGCTTGTAATCCATCTTGATGACTAATGCTATTATAAAGACTCTTCACATCCATAGTGACCAGTCAAACATTCTCACTCCATGGAATGTCATGTAATTTCTTCAAAAAATCTTTTGCGTTTTATGTAAGATGCTAAGTTAAGCACTAGGCATGCCAAAAACAATTCAACGTACTCTGACATTTTCTCCGTTGCTGACTCAATGCCCAAAATGATGGGCCTACAAGGAATGTTCTTGTCTTGTTTTGGGGTATTTTAGGCAGAAAATATATAATTGGTATAGTGGGATCTTTCACGTCTAGGTATCTAAATTTCTGTTGGTCAAGATAGCCCTTATCAAGCCATACTTTTAATAGTTTGGATGCTTCTATTTGGATCCTATTATATCTTAATCCTCTGCTGGTTTCAAAGTCTGTTTTGCAAGACATTTGTTTCAAGACTTCCAAATTATGATAATCAAAGTTCAAAATAACAGCATTTTTACCCCCTTGTCAGCCTGTCTTATCATGATACTCAAATCATTCTTCGGGAAATACATTGAGTTTCTTTCTTTTACTGTTAGATTATTTTCCCCAACACCATTATTTTACATATACCCTCCAGACAAGATTAAAAAAATGTCTATGATATTTTCTTTAGGCGTCAAAGGAATAAAACACAATTCACTGGACAGACAGCTTTCTCAATCAGACCTTCTTCTATGCAGATTGTTTGTATTAGGTCCTAAATATTAGGAGCAGTGTCCTCACTTAGACTTATAAGTGTACATGTGTCTTCTAGTCTTTTATTGTCATGCTGGAAAACTTAACTTGATACAAATTTGGAACAATAGTTCTAGGTTTATGAACAAAATATTTCTTGAGTTTGAGAATCATAACAAACGTATACACGTCTGTTGTCAGTTCAAATATGTCGCAATGTTGGGTCGGTGAATATATTTTGGAAATATTGTGTAATGATATGCAAGTCTTTCTTGTATATTTATCATTTCTTGTGGAAATTTATTTGCAATAAATATGAATACAAAATTATAAATTGGATTTTGAGGTGTTAATCTGTGATGTTGTCAATTAGCTACCTAAGAAACCAGTAGCTTATTTTTCATATATCGCCTTGGTTGGGCACCAGTCTAGTGGGATGAGCTTGCGGCGGGTTAGAGGGATCTTTTGCCTGCAAACAGATTTCAAAGTGAGATCTGATTGACTGCCACCATCTCAATCAGGAAGTGGTGGCAGCCATCTTAGGACACAGGACAGAGTCCTGAGTCCCTAACAAAGCTTAAAAAAGATACAAGAGGGCATGGTAGTAGTACCCTGCCCCTCCAAAGCCTGGTGATGTGGTCCCAGAGAGTCCCAGAGAGACCCAGACCCAGAGAGAATGTTGCCACGAATTCGCATTGGCACACGGCCCACCCAACCAAAGCCGGTTTCAGAACTGTGATCCCCATCCCGAGGCCTGAAGTATTTTATAGGGGAGAGGCCCCGCAACCCCTCTCCCATAGGCTGCATTTAGCCCAGGGAGCCCATCACATAGGGCCCACAGTATTTTGTAAGGGGAGGGGGGGCCATGTGGCCTACCTCACCCCTGGGGCTGCCAAACTAATTAAAAGGGAGGGAGGCTGAGGGAGGGGGATCCCCTCCTCTTTAAAATATTAATGTCCCTGGGGATGGAGTCCCCGGGGCCCTAATAGGCTTGGGAAGGGGGCCACCCTCCCCTTTACAATAGAAGGCAATGGGAAATGGGGTACCCAGGCCCAGGCCCTGTGGCAAACCCCCACAGTGCATGTCTGAAGGCTGTGTGCAGTGTGGGGTTAACTGCCTCAGGCCAGGCCTTTTGTCCAACCACCAACCGTGCATGGCCAAAGGCCATGCACAGCGTGGGTTTGGCTGTATGCGGGAGGGTTTGTTGCAGGGCATGGCCACAGGCCATGCCCTTCTGCCAGCATCTAGCCATGCATGAATGAAGGCCCTGCACTGTGTGAGGTTGGCTGCCTTTAGCAGGGTTGGCTGCATTCAGGGATTGCCCGCAGGCCCTGTGGCCAGCCACCCGCCATGCATGGCTGAAGGCTCTACGCAGTGTGAGGATGGCTGCCTCTAGCAGGGTTGGCTGCGGCTAGGCCCTAAATCCAACCCCCGCAATGCATGGCCAAAGGCCATTTACAGAGGGGAGTTGGATTATTGTATGATTGCTGAATATTAGTTTACATTCAAGAACCCTAGAAAATCATTGTAAAAACCAAAGGTTAAAGTAACGTTGCTGGCCCTAAATTATATGTCTGCATTTAGCACCTCTGATCTTTACTTTACAAACAGGTATCAGCAGCAGCTGCTTAAACCAACAGACCCTCCATACAGTGATTCAATCAATCAGTCATAGTTACTTATATAGCATGGCAAATCACCTGTGAGGAAATCAAGGCATTGAGGTTGCTGGTTGCTTGGTGGTAGACTGCTCAGTCAAACTACCAGGTCTTGAGTCCTTTCTTGAACTCCTGGAGTGATGAGGTGATCTTTAGGTGTAGGGGAAGGTCGTTCTAAGCCAGATGGAAAAATAAGCATCCTCTGCTGTTGCTTCACCGAATCTGGGGGGGTGTCAGAGAGGGAGACAGAGCCTAAGAGTCTGGTTGGTTGGTGGAAGGTGATGCGTTTGTTGATGTATGCTGGGCCTGTGTTGTGCAAGGCTTTGTGTGTGTGTGTGGGTGAGCATTTTGAACTGGCACCTCTTCTGGATTGGGAGCCAGTGCAGTTTTTTGAGGTGCGGTGTTATGTGTGTTCATCTGGTGAAGGATGATTCTTGCTGCTGAGTTTTGTATTGTCTGGAGTCTCTTAAGTAGGCGTGCTGTGATACCTTTGTAGAGCGTGTTCCCGTAGTCCAATTTGCTTGTGACTAGGGCCTGCTTGTTGGTCTTTCTGGTGTTGACTGGGAGCCACCTAAAGAATTTGCAGACCATGCATAGTGTGTTGAAACAGGCTGAGAAGACTTCGTTCACCTGTTTCTTCATGGATAGCTTGTTGTCTAGGATGATGGAAGAATATGAGTGTGGCCTTTGGGGAAGGGGTGTGGGCCGAGGGTCACCGGCCATGAGTCGTTACATGGCCAGGGGTAGTTTCTGAAGATGAGGACTTCTGTCTTGTCTGAGTTGAGCTTGAGACAGTTGTCCTTCATCCAGGTGGCGACGTTTGTGGAAGTTGGCTTTGTTGGTGGAGGGTTCTTCAGACAGTGAGAGGATGATTTGTGTGTCATTGGTGTATGAGATCATGTTGAGTCAGTGTGATCTGACTTTGTCTGCCAGGGGGGTCATGTAAGTATTGAAGAGGGTGGGGCTGAGGAATGACCCTTTTGGAATACCACAGACGATCTCCTTGGGTTTCTAGGTGAAGGGTGGGAGACTGATCCTGTGGTTACTTCTGCTGAGAAAGAAGGCGCCATATTTGAGGGTGTCTCCCTGAACCCTGATGTGGTGAAGACTGTTTATCAAGATGTGATGGATATTGTGTCAACAGCAGCTGACAGGTCAAGGAGGATAAGGGCCGCTATCTCACCGCGGTCTATGAGGGCCCTAATGTCATCTGTGGCTGTGATTAGGGCTATCACAGTGGTGTTTGTTGGCTCTAAATCTCGATTGAGAGGGGTCCAGAAGGATGTTATGTTCCAGGTGTGTGGTGAGCTGTTGATTAATAGCTTTTTTGAGCACTTTTGCTGGAAAGGGGAGCAGGGAGATGGAGTAGTAGTTCTTTGGTTCTGTTGGTTCAGCTGAAGGTTTTTTCAGAACGGGTCTTACTTCGGCGTGTTTCCAGATTCCAGGGAAGAACGCCTTGGTGAAGGAGATTTTCAACACTTTCTTGAGTTTGTTTCCTATGTGCTCAGTTCAAGATGGAGATAGTGGTTTGAGTTGTGAGGGGGTCCCACTGGCTGAGCAGGTGCTTGGGTTTTATGTTCGTGGGTGTGAGTAGGCCGGTGTGGGACCTACCAACAGTAAAGGGACATTACCCATGCGGCACGTGCAGCATCTGCCCCTTGACAAAACATACAAAACTTTAGAAATGAACAATCTGGAGTGGACGCAAAAAAAGCACACTAATTGCAATACTAAGAACAGTGTCTACATGATAAAATGTCCATGCGATCTTTTATAAATAGGAATGACAACCAGAGCCATAAGAACACGCATAAACGAACACAGAAGTAATATACGATGTAAAAAGTATACCACCAAAATGAGCAGACACTATATCGAGACTGGGCACACACCAGATCAAGTAAACTGGACTATCATAGAATCAAATCCTGTATGGTCAACCAGAACACTCTTCCAAAAAGAATAAAGATGGGTCCACCGCTTACGGACTAACACCAAGGGCCTAAATGATGAAATACCCTGGATTGAATTAGTACGATAAACATACCGATGGTAAAACTACCATAATCACCGTACCTGTATATATCAATATTTTAACAAACCCCAGCAGTTTATCTTGACATATATCCGAAATTTTGGACATACAAAGTAACCAGAAGCAGAATCTATGAAAAAGACAACTCTATGCCCAACTATGAACAAATATAGTAACGAGAAACACCACTTAAAAATGGCCCCCAAAAAAACGACCAATTTTGGAATAGCATAGTAACCAGAAACACCACTTCAAAATGGCCCCCAAAAACGACCAATTTTGGATTAGCATAGTAGAAAAACAATTATGTCAATAACAACCAAAATCTAGATCAATATCCTAGAAACCACTCCGGTGGTATTTAAATGTCATAAATAATGAGTCACGTGACATACAAGGCCAACGATGATCACAATATACCAGGACTTAAGACGATTTTACAATAAAACCATCCGCTACAAGATGGCGCCCACACAACACTATACACTCTCCTATTAACTCCTTAATTAGTAGCATACTCCCACTATAAAAAGGGGGGCAAATACTGCTTGAATACCGGCGGAGACAGAGAGAGGCATGCAGGTGGAGCAGCACAGCTGAATGGGAGAACCGTGAGTACTACAAGGATAACGCTTGCGCTTTGTCACTTCCTAGTCTTTAAATCTTTTCCTTTGAGAAAAGAAACACTGGGCCTGAATTAAACTCTCAACCACTCCCAGGATAAATGTGAGAGAAGTAAGATAAATATAACGCTAGCAATATGCCAGTATGTTCTTCCTTTTCCTTCCTTTTCCTTGCAGTGCCCGAGTGTGACATGCACAATTTGTGAATCTCTCGATCTATGACATCAATACAATATGAGAACCCCAAGAATTTTCCTATTTTTTTCTTACTTTGCAGGATAAAAATCACAAATAAGGACCACTGTTTGATTTTCCTTTTCTGTTTGTGAACATTGATAACGTGATTTTTACAATGAATGGAATTTGTAAACGATGCTTCCTTCCCTGTTCTTTTACAGTTCCCATCGGCCCTCAATGATCTCATGAGGCCATAATTATAGAAACAAGGGGTGAGGATTATGTTTTTCATTTATTATGAACAGGAACAGTGTCCTTAGGTTTGCCATCAATGGTGGGGCCCCTCTAGTGATATTCATAGTTTCTACTTTTAACCTTTTAACTACATTTTTTCAAACTCCTTACCAAGACAACTTTTCACCGATTATCCACTCGGTATAAGTCGTGTATAGACCACTTACTACTGGATACAGCACTGCATGATACTTGTGACCAAAGAGCGACAAACTCATGCTCGATGTTCTTCATGTTGATTATGTTCTTTCTTTCTTAGTATTCATTTACTTATTATCTTTTCACTTTTTTTACATCTTTGTAAATAATAACACAATATAGATATTCATACACCCATACTGACCTATAGCGATAAGTCTCACGCTAATGGTAATATGCACCAGGCCCCCCCAATGGCAGACCTGGACTATACACATTTTTGACATTAGAGCTATACCCATATTCTGTCCTACCCCTTTCTCTTTTCAGAGACACTACTCTTTTCCATCAACATGGCGGCACTGAAAATTTAGGCCGCTAGTGATACTTTATTTAAAATCACCTTGGTCCTGAAGAAGCGCTTTGGATCTCCTCCAGAGGCCACAGATAGTGCGAAACATGTTGACTACTAGAGACACTCACTAAGGACTCATATCTAGCTACTGAGGGACATAATATCCCACTAGCAGCACCACACACCTTTTACTAATGACAGAGGGACCACTTTAATAAATAATAGCCACTCTCCCTCCAGTCATTTTTTAACACACTAGTTGAGACCTCACTTCCACTCACACGCACGCACATACCGGCTTGTTTCATCAAAAGATCTCCGAAAAAGAGACCCTTCGGGGACCCGTAGGGCATTGCAGCGCCGGCCCGACGAGGAGCAAAAAGCCCAATGATGAAGCATGACATCCTTCGGGGTGTGTGAGGGCATCATGATGAGGACACACTGTCCCCACACATAGAGTAGCACAGGACACCTTTTCCTTTTTCTTTCTCCACTTTGACCTCTCCTCTTAAGGAACAGTGACCCCCTTTGTATACCAGTTACCAATCGGGAGCAAGGGTCACTGGACCTAACAATCAGCTCCCACCGTCCCCCCCTCTCTTTTTGATAAATAGGAATATTTAGCACAGCAGTTCAGCCGAGGGACGTATCTATATCTGCATCCTTTAGTTTCTTTCATTACTCAATCACACTGTTTTTGCAACATGGCAGAACAAACAGGTTTAAGTTTCGATGATGACATAGTATCAGAGATTTTGAGAACACCTAGTCTGTTAGGAATAGATGGCTTAGCATCAACAAGCACCCCACAAGGCGACCGTAACAACATAGCCGCCCTTAAGAAACAACAAGTAAAAATAGCAATGCATGGGGCCATTATGACGGAATACCTACGGGCCAATATAGCACCAAATGGCCTCATTGTGAACATAGCACCAAGAATCTTCCTAGAAGATCTAATCTTTAGAAAAGACTGGAGCCAAGTGGCATGGAGATGCACATGCGACCTACTGGTACTCATAATTAATACCGCAAAACGCCTGTCTGAAGCACTGATAATTAAAATAACTATCGCAGAAAATGCCCTGAAAACAACCATCCTACCTAGCTACCATGGCCCACCACCACCTCTCCCATTCTACCAACAACATCGCCCTCCTTTTTGGAACAGAGGCAGGGGCAGAGGAAGAGGCAGGCAGAAAAACGAACAAAAACAAGTACAATGGTTGGAGGACGAAGAACAACGCAGGACAAGGAGACAGTCCAAGAAAAATTAGTGGTTAACCTATCTAACAGAACCCTGACAGAAACAGAAGAACCAGCCCTACAAAGGGTATTCGGCTTTGTACCCACCCCGAGAGAGGATGAATTCAGACTCACTGGTGAACTACATGCCTTCTTCAGGAAACTGCGTCTGAGATCCTTTTTCCAGACAAAAGATACGAACAATATGGACATACCCACAATAGATACTGGCCTACGGAAGCCATCCAAATTCACACCCACAACAGCGATAACAAGTGCAGAGATCCTCACATATGAAAAAGCGGTGCTACAAGACATAAGTCACCTTCAACCAAAGAAAACCTTTGACAACTTACCCACAAGGGAAAGAAAAGCTCTTCAAGACCTAAACAATGATGAATCTATCACGATAAAACCTGCAGATAAAGGTGGAGCCATCGTGATTCTTAACACTGACGACTACAACAATGAATGCCACAGACAACTGGCTGACAACAGATACTATCGCAAAATAGACACAGATCCGACAGATTCCCTGACTAGAAAAATCACCATCTCAGTAGGTGAAGCATGAACAAATGGATGGATAAGCAAGAACGAAGCAGAATTCCTAGTCAACTCTCAACCAACAACCCCATATTTCTACGTTCTACCCAAAATCCACAAAAACATCACACCACCACCTGGCAGACCGATAGTAAGCGGGCATCAACTCTCTCCTTGAACCACTCAGCCAATACTGCGATCATTTCCTACGACCACTGGTACAAGCAACACCAACCTACCTCAAAGATACCAAAGAAACCATCAACTTGATAGAACAAATAGGAGATCCAGAGGAAATCACGCTACTAGTAATCCTCGACGTGGAGGCGTTGTATACGAACATCCCACAAGAAGCAACACTAAGAGCAGTTGAAGAAAGCCTGAGAAACCATGATCCGACAAAACCACAACCGACAAACTTCATCCTGGAATGAGCGGAAATAGCACTCAAGAACAACTTTTTCAAATTCCAAGATCAACATTACCAACAAATCCACGGAACTTGTATGGGCAGCACTTTCGCGCCAAGTCTAGCCTGCCTATATATGGCTTACTTCGAGGCAACTCACATCCTTCCACTGTCCAACCCTTTTAAACCAGAAATAAAAGAGTGGAAGCGGTACATAGACGATATCCTCATACTATGGACAGGCACAAAGGAACGTTGCATAGAATTCCACAATTGGATCAACGACCAGGACCCTTTCCTTAAATTGACCTGACCTCCTCAAGTGAAGAGATCCCCTTTCTGGACCTTCTAATCATTCTGAAGGATGGGAAACTACTGACGAAAACATACAAGAAACCTACTGACAGAAACAGTCTGCTTACCTTTGACAGCCATCATACAAAAGCCCTCAGAGAGAATCTCCCTTTGGGCAATTCTTAAGGCTCAGAAGAAACTGCAGCAACACCATGGACTACGATGCACAAGCAGCAGAACTTAGCCATAACCTGGAACAGAGGAACTATCCCAAGAGGATTATAAAGAAGGCACAAAAACGCGCACGTAACAACCACCGAGAAGCTCTGTTAGAAACTGTGGAAAAACAAAAAGATGATACAATAACATGTGTAACCACCTACACACCTCAATATAATCAAGTAAAAAAGATCTTACTAAAACACTGGAATATCCTACACGCAGGGGGAACACAAATGGAATGCCCAAGATTCGCATTTAGATGAACATAGAATATCAAAAATATGATTATCCACACGAGACCCCAAAACAGACAATTGGACACTTAAAGGACACTGTGGGACCTACCAACAGTAAAAGGACATTACCCATGCGGCACGTGCAGCATCTGCCCCTTGACAAAACATACAAAACTTTAGAAATGAACAATCTGGAGTGGACGCAAAAAAAGCACACTAATTGCAATACTAAGAACAGTGTCTACATGATAAAATGTCCATGCAATCTTTTATACATAGGAATGACAACCAGAGCCATAAGAACACGCATAAACGAACACAGAAGTAATATACGATGTAAAAAGAATACCACCAAAATGAGCAGACACTATATCGAGACTGGACACACACCAGATCAAGTAAACTGGACTATCATAGAATCAAATCCTGTATGGTCAACCAGAACACTCTTCCAAAAAGAACAAAGATGGGTCCACCGCTTACGGACTAACACCAAGGGCCTAAATGATGAAATACCCTGGATTGAATTAGTACGATAAACATACCGATGGTAAAACTACCATAATCACCATACCTGTATATATCAATATTTTAACAAACCCCAGCAGTTTATCTTGACATATATCCGAAATTTTGGACATACAAAGTAACCAGAAGCAGAATCTATGAAAAAGACAACTCTATGCCCAACTATGAACAAATATAGTAACGAGAAACACCACTTCAAAATGGCCCCCAAAAAAACGACCAATTTTGGAATAGGATAGTAACCAGAAACACCACTTCAAAATGGCCCCCCAAAAAACGACCAATTTTGGATTAGCATAGTAGAAAAACAATTATGTCAATAACAACCAAAATCTAGATCAATATCCTAGAAACCACTCCGGTGGTATTTAAATGTCATAAATAATGAGTCACGTGACATACAAGGCCAACGATGATCACAATATACCAGGACTTAAGACGATTTTACAATAAAACCATCCGCTACAAGATGGCGCCCACACAACACTATACACTCTCCTATTAACTCCTTAATTAGTAGCATACTCCCACTATAAAAAGGGCAGCAAAAACTGCTTGAATACCGGCGGAGACAGAGAGAGGCATGCAGGTGGAGCAGCACAGCTGAATGGGAGAACCGTGAGTACTACAAGGATAACGCTTGCGCTTTGTCACTTCCTAGTCTTTAAATCTTTTCCTTTGAGAAAAGAAACACTGGGCCTGAACTAAACTCTCAACCACTCCCAGGATAAATGTGAGAGAAGTAAGATAAATATAACGCTAGCAATATGCCAGTATGTTCTTCCTTTTCCTTCCTTTCCCTTGCAGTGCCTGAGTGTGACATGCACAATTTGTGAATCTCTCGATCTATGACATCAATACAATATGAGAACCCCAAGAATTTTCCTATTTTTTTCTTACTTTGCAGGATAAAAATCACAAATAAGGACCACTGTTTGATTTTCCTTTTCTGTTTGTGAACATTGATAACGTGATTTTTACAATGAATGGAATTTGTAAACGATGCTTCCTTCCCTGTTCTTTTACAGTTCCCATCGGCCCTCACTGATCTCATGAGGCCATAATTATAGAAACAAGGGGTGAGGATTATGTTTTTCATTTATTATGAACAGGAACAGTGTCCTTAGGTTTGCCATCAATGGTGGGGCCCCTCTAGTGATATTCATAGTTTCTACTTTTAACCTTTTAACTACATTTTTTCAAACACCTTACCAAGACAACTTTTCACCGATTATCCACTCGGTATAAGTCGTGTATAGACCACTTACTACTGGATACAGCACTGCATGATACTTGTGACCAAAGAGCGACAAACTCATGCTCGATGTTCTACATGTTGATTATGTTCTTTCTTTCTTAGTATTCATTTACTTATTATCTTTTCACTTTTTTTACATCTTTGTAAATAATAACACAATATAGATATTCATACACCCATACTGACGTATAGCGATAAGTCTCACGCTAATGGTAATATGCACCAGGCCCCCCAATGGCAGACCTGGACTATACACATTTTTGACATTAGAGCTATACCCATATTCTGTCCTACTCCTTTCTCTTTTCAGAGACACTACTCTTTTCCATCAACCTGGCGGCACTGAAAATTTAGGCCGCTAGTGATACTTTATTTAAAATCACCTTGGTCCTGAAGAAGCGCTTTGGATCTCCTCCAGAGGCCACAGATAGTGCGAAACATGTTGACTACTAGAGACACTCACTAAGGACTCATATCTAGCTACTGAGGGACATAATATCCCACTAGCAGCACCACACACCTTTTACTAATGACAGAGGGACCACTTTAATAAATAATAGCCACTCTCCCTCCAGTCATTTTTTAACACACTAGTTGAGACCTCACTTCCACTCACACGCACGCACATACCGGCTTGTTTCATCAAAAGATCTCCGAAAAAGAGACCCTTCGGGGGACCCGTAGGGCATTGCAGCGCCGGCCCGACGAGGAGCAAAAAGCCCAATGATGAAGCATGACATCCTTCGGGGTGTGTGAGGGCATCATGATGAGGACACACTGTCCCCACACATAGAGTAGCACAGGACACCTTTTCCTTTTTCTTTCTCCACTTTGACCTCTCCTCTTAAGGAACAGTGACCCCCCTTTGTATACCAGTTACCAATCGGGAGCAAGGGTCACTGGACCTAACAATCAGCTCCCACCGTCCCCCCCTCTCTTTTTGATAAATAGGAATATTTAGCACGGCGGTTCAGCCGAGGAACGTATCTATATCTGCATCCTTTAGTTTCTTTCATAACTCAATCACACTGTTTTAGCAACATGGCAGAACAAACAGGTTTAAGTTTCGATGATGACATAGAATCAGAGATTTTGAGAACACCTAGTCTGTTAGGAATAGATGGCTTAGCATCAACAAGCACCCCACAAGGTGACTGGAACAACATAGCCGCCCTTAAGAAACAACAAGTAAAAATAGCAATGCATGGGGCCATTATGACGGAATACCTACGGGCCAATATAGCACCAAATGGCCTCATTGTGGACATAGCACCAAGAATCTTCCTAGAAGATCTAATCTTTAGAAAAGACTGGAGCCTTGTGGCATGGAGAGGCACACGCGACCTACTGGTACTCATAATAAATACCGCAAAACGCCTGTCTGAAGCACTGATAATTAAAATAACTATCGCAGAAAATGCCCTGAAAACAACCATCTACTTGGAAAACATGACTAGCTGAGATAAACTCAGAAATGAATGACCACAAAGAATATCTTCTACAGAAGAAGATATCAAAACTACAGAAAGATATCAAAAATTTTGAGAGAGAGAAGATATATCCATACACCAGGGAAGACTATGTGAGCAACATCACCGACACCTCATCTGACGACGGATCAACCACTTCAACCAGATCAAAGAGATCGAGCAGCAACTCCAGCAATGATAGCTGGAAGTATCACCAAGGTGGTTGAGGAATCCTACCGACACCACATATGTTTAACTACCCAGTGCTAGGCTATCAAGGTACACCGCCACCATGGTATCCTGGCTACCATGGCCCACCACCACCTCTCCCATTCTACCAACAACATCGCCCTCCTTTTTGGAACAGAGGCAGGGGCAGAGGAAGAGGCAGGCGAAAAAACGAACGAACACAAGTACAATGGTTGGAGGACGAAGAACAACGCAGGGCAAGGAGCCAGTCCAAGAAAGATTACTGGTTAACCTATCTAACAGAACCCTGACAGAAACAGAAGAATCAGCCGTACAAAGGGGATTAGGCTTTGTACCCACCCCGAGAGAGGATGAATTCAGACTCACTGGTGAACTACATGCCTTCTTCAGGAAACTGCGTCTGAGATCCTTTTTCCACACAAAAGATACGAACAATATGGACATACCCACAATAGATACTGGCCTACGGAAGCCATCCAAATTCACACCCACAACAGCAATGACAAGTGCAGAGATCCTCACATATAAAAAAGCGGTGCTACAAGACATAAGTCACCTTCAACCAAAGAAAACCTTTGACAACTTGCCCGCAAGGGAAAGAAAAGCTCTTCAAGACCTAAACAATGATGAATCTATCACGAGAAAACCTGCAGATAAAGGTGGAGCCATCGTGATTCTTAACACTGATGACTACAACAATGAATGCCACAGACAACTGGCTGACAACAGATACTATCGCAAAATAGACACAGATCCGACAGATTCCCTGACTAGAAAAATCACCATCTCAGTAGGTGAAGCACAAACAAATGGATGGATAAGTAAGAACGAAGCAGAATTCCTAGTCAACTCTCAACCAACAACCCCATATTTCTATGTTCTACCCAAAATCCACAAAAACATCACACCACCACCTGACAGACCGATAGTATCCGGCATCAACTCTCTCCTTGAACCACTCAGCCAATACTGCGATCATTTCCTACGACCACTGGTACAAGCAACACCATCCTACCTCAAAGATACCAAAGAAACCATCAACTTGATAGAACAAATAGGAGATCCAGAGGAAATCACGCTACTAGTAACCCTCGACGTGGAGGCGTTGTATACGAACATCCCACAAGAAGCAACACTAAGAGCAGTTGAAGAAAGCCTGAGAAACCATGATCCGACAAAACCACAACCGACAAACTTCATCCTGGAATGTGCGGAAATAGCACTCAAGAACAACTTTTTCAAATTCCAAGATCAACATTACCAACAAATCCACGGAACTTGTATGGGCAGCACTTTCGCGCCAAGTCTAGCCTGCCTATATATGGCTTACTTCGAGGCAACTCACATCCTTCCACTGTCCAACCCTTTTAAACCAGAAATAAAAGAGTGGAAGCGGTACATAGACGATATCCTCATACTATGGACAGGCACAAAGGAACGTTGCATAGAATTCCACAATTGGATCAACGACCAGGACCCTTTCCTTAAATTCACCCTGACCTCCTCAAGTGAAGAGATCCCCTTTCTGGACCTTCTAATCATTCTGAAGGATGGGAAACTACTGACGAAAACATACAAGAATCCTACTGACAGAAACAGTCTGCTTACCTTTGACAGCCATCATACAAAAGCACTCAGAGAGAATCTCCCCTTTGGGCAATTCTTAAGGCTCAGAAGAAACTGCAGCAACACCATGGACTACGATGCACAAGCAGCAGAACTTAGCCACAACCTGGAACAGAGGAACTATCCCAAGAGGATTATAAAGAAGGCACAAAACGCGTACGTAACAACCACCGAGAAGGTCTGTTAGAAACTGTGGAAAAACAAAACGATGATACAATAACATGTGTAACCACATACACACCCCAATCTAATCAAGTAAAAAAGATCTTACTGAAACACTGGAATATCCTACACGCAGGGGGAACACAAATGGAATGCCCAAGATTCGCATTTAGACGAACACAGAATATCAAAAATATGATTATCCACACGAGACCCCAAAACAGACAATTGGACACTCAAAGGACACTGTGGGACCTACCAACAGTAACAGGACATTACCCATGCGGCACGTGCAGCATCTGCCCCTTGACAAAACATACAAAAACTTTAGAAATGAACAATCAGGAGTGGACGCAAAAAAAGCACACTAATTGCAATACTAAGAACTGTGTCTACATGATAAAATGTCCATGCGATCTTTTATACATAGGAATGACAACCAGAGCCATAAGAACACGCATAAACGAACACAGAAGTAATATACGATGTAAAAAGAATACCACCAAAATTAGCAGACACTATATCGAGACTGGGCACACACCAGATCAAGTAAACTGGACTATCATAGAATCAAATCCTGTATGGTCAACCAGAACACTCTTCCAAAAAGAACAAAGATGGGTCCACCGCTTACGGACTAACACCAAGGGCCTAAATGATGAAATACCCTGGATTGAATTAGTACGATAAACATACCGATGGTAAAACTACCATAATCACCCTACCTGTATATATCAATATTTTAACAAACCCCAGCAGTTTATCATGACATATATCCGAAATTTTGGACATACAAAGTAACCAGAAGAAGAATCTATGAAAAAGACAACTCTATGCCCAACTATGAACAAATATAGTAACGAGAAACACCACTTCAAAATGGCCCCCAAAAAACGACCAATTTTGGATTAGCATAGTAACCAGAAACACCACTTCAAAATGGCCCCCAAAAAATGACCAATTTTGGATTAGCATAGTAGAAAAACAATTATGTCAATAACAACCAAAATCTAGATCAATATCCTAGAAACCACTCCAGTGGTATTTAAATGTCATAAATAATGAGTCACGTGACATACAAGGCCAACGATGATCACAATACACCAGGACTTAAGACGATTTTACAATAAAACCATCCGCTACAAGATGGCGCCCAAACACAACACTATACACTCTCCTATTAACTCCTTAATTAGTAGCATACTCCCACTATAAAAAGGGCGGCAAAAACTGCTTGAATACCAGCGGAGACAGAGAGAGGCATGCAGGTGGAGCAGCACAGCTGAATGGGAGAACCGTGAGTACTACAAGGATAACGCTTGCGCTTTGTCACTTCCTAGTCTTTAAATCTTTTCCTTTGAGAAAAGAAACACTGGGCCTGAACTAAACTCTCAACCACTCCCAGGATAAATGTGAGAGAAGTAATATAAATATAACGCTAGCAATATGCCGGTATGTTCTTCCTTTTCCTTCCTTTCCCTTGCAGGGCCCGAGTGTGACATGCACAATTTGTGAATCTCTCGATCTATGACATCAATACAATATGAGAACCCCAAGAATTTTCCTATTTTTTTCTTACTTTGCAGGATAAAAATCACAAATAAGGACCACTGTTTGATTTTCCTTTTCTGTTTGTGAACATTGATAACGTGATTTTTACAATGAATGGAATTTGTAAACGATGCTTCCTTCCCTGTTCTTTTACAGTTCCCACCGGCCCTCACTGATCTCAGGAGGCCATAATTATAGAAACAAGGGGTGAGGATTATGTTTTTCATTTATTATGAACAGGAACAGTGTCCTTAGGTTTGCCATCAATGGTGGGGCCCCTGTAGTGATATTCATAGTATCTACTTTTAACCTTTTAACTACATTTTTTCAAACTCCTTACCAAGACAACTTTTCACCGATTATCCACTCGGTATAAGTCGTGTATAGACCAATTACTACTGGATACAGCACTGCATGATACTTGTGACCAAAGAGCGACAAACTCATCCTCGATGTTCTACATGTTGATTATGTTCTTTCTTCCTTTGTATTCATTTACTTATTATCTTTTCACTTTTTTACATCTTTGTAAATAATAACACAATATAGATATTCATACACCCATACTGACCTATAGCGATAAGTCTCACGCTAATGGTAATATGCACCAGGCCCCCCAATGGCAGACCTGGACTATACACATTTTTGACATTAGAGCTATACCCATATTCTGTCCTACCCCTTTCTCTTTTCAGAGACGCTACTCCTTTCCATCAACCTGGCGGCACTGAAAATTTAGGCCGCTAGTGATACTTTATTTAAACTCACCTTGGTCCTGAAGAAGCGCTTTGGATCTCCTCCAGAGGCCACAGATAGCGCGAAACATGTCGACCACTAGAGACACCCACTAAGGACTCATATCTAGCTACTGAGGGACATAATATCCCACTAGCAGCACCACACACCTTTTACTAATGACAGAGGGACCACTTTAATAAATAATAGCCACTCTCCCTCCAGTCATTTTTTAACACACTAGTTGAGACCTCACTTCCACTCACACGCACGCACCTAACGGCTTGTTTCATCAAAAGATCTCTGAAAAAGAGACCCTTCGGGGGACCCGTAGGGCATTGCAGCGCCGGCCCGACGAGGAGCAAAAAGCCCAAAGTTGAAGCATGACATCCTTCGGGGTGTGTGAGGGCATCATGATGAGGACACACTGTCCCCACACATAGAGTAGCACAGGACACCTTTTCCTTTTTCTTTCTCCACTTTGACCTCTCCTCTTAAGGAACAGTGACCCCCCTTTGTGTACCAGTTACCAATCGGGAGCAAGGGTCACTGGACCTAACAATCAGCTCCCACCGTCCCCCCCTCTCTTTTTGATAAATAGGAGTATATGTTCCTAACTTCATGTAACATCTGACTTTATGGAGTTCTGGGAACGAGCATACCACTCTGGCCATGTGTGCTTTATTGGAACCAATCTCCCTCAATCATTGTGGTGTTGCTGCGCTTATCTGTGGGATTGATCTGGGATTTCCTGTTTGCACGTTTGTCATCTGACTACGTGCCAGTCCACTTGTGACCTGTCAATCAGTGACCTTGGGCCTGGGTTGCAGGGCCTGCCTAACTACACATTTCTGAGTCGGGTTGATGTGAAGTTCACAACATGTGAATTAGTCAATAAAGATACAATATTGTTTTTATACATGAATGTATCGTTATTCATATTGATATTGACTTTTTCAATATTAACATTCCCCCTTCTAGTTGAAGGGCCAGAGAAATGTATGTGCCTTTGTGTGTGCGTGCCATTCTTGGCAAACCTTGTTATGTTTTTTTAGCATGATGGGGAACATGGTGTGCATGTGTTTTAATGGTATCTTCATGATAAGTTTGGTAGTTTTAGAGGATAGATACCTTAGCTTCTTTGTTTTAGGGACTCTCTGGTTTCGATCTGAATCGTCTGGAAAATATGCACACGGGTTACTGCTTTAATTACGTAACTACGAGCTCAGCACTATCTACAGATGCATCAACAATTCAACATAAACATTTCATAAACACAAATACCAACTCAAATGAAGGGTCGCAACATAGGAAAAGTGCAATTTGTCAAGAAAAACAGTATCCGAACAATATTGACCCTGGACATCCAATACAGTCTGTGAGAAATAGCACCATCCTCATATGAAACACTAAGTCATTGACAAAAACACAATACTTAAGACAAAACACAGTTTACTGTAATTAACAGAACCACAACATCACACATATGTCTTACATCAATAATCACACCCTGTGTCACACCCAGGGGCCAAGCATACTTTGTCAAAAATTCCTTAGCCCACTCCTAGCGCATGCTATCCTGGGACCAGGAGAAGGTCTGCGGTACACAGGACTAAGTGAGCCTGATAGTCTGTCAATATCGGCTCTGGCACAAAAATAATAACAATAATTTACAGAAAAAAAGAATAACTCAAGAACCACAGGCCCCTCTTGGCTAAAGATAAGTTACACCTCATGTC
The DNA here is from genome assembly GCA_963921515.1 of Calotriton arnoldi. Lineage (NCBI taxonomy): Eukaryota > Metazoa > Chordata > Amphibia > Caudata > Salamandridae > Calotriton > Calotriton arnoldi. Next base: position 991,638 of record CAWUFW010005618.1, on the reverse strand, counting down.
CCAGGTCCATATCTTTTTCCCTAAATGTCCGATTCACACCATGTATCACACCCTGGGGCCAAGCGTACCATCTGTGTCATGCCCAGTGGTCCAAGCGACAAACACCTCTCAATTCTTTCAGATACCAACAATGTTGGGAAACCGGTGGCCCTGAAAAAACCTTTTAGACTAAAAAATTAGATTGAGGTGTCATCTCCAACAATAAATATTCAACTTTATTAGGGTGCTGACTATCGAAAAAAGCTGACTTAAGCGGGATCGCCTCCGAGGCCGCCTTGCGGCTACTCAGCTAGGACATATAAATTAGGCAATATGCCAGATGTCTGTCAGTGGCAGGGCACTCAGGTTCTCTTTTTAGGCTTCTCCCTAGTTCGCCATATGCCACATGCTTTGCTAAGGTTCTGATGTAGTCTCCTACCCTGTATAATGGCTGCTTCAGGACTGACCTCCGCCTGTGGATTCACCAGAACTTCCAATCAATTGCGGTGTCTTCTTACCTTCCTTGTTGCACAAATGTGAATCCGTGCAGGTGGGGTCCCCTTTCTTTGACTGCAGTTGGGTTCGAGGTACCATTCAACTCACCAAAATGTTGCTTGAACATGAAATAACTTGAAAAAACAAGAGACAAGAGGCGTTTGGGAAAACAGGAAAAATTATTTTAATTAAACAGTGCGGCAGGTATATCGGCCACAGGCATGGGGTCTGAAGAATGTCTCAATGTACAATCGGCCTAACATGGGTTTATCTACAGTTTAATGAATTCAATACAATAGTTCTGCCGATCCTTTTTGGTAAGGAATGTGAACCTCTGTCTTTGGAGCCACAAATTAATGTATTGGATGAGGAATCCAGGTGGGCCTCAACCTTGCATCGACATAATGTGGCCAGTGGGTAATGTGTCCAGATATCCAGCATGGAGAGTGCATGATCACTGCATGTACCATGTGTGCTGTGATCTGATTGGCTATGTGTTCCTACCTTCATGTGGCATCTGACTTTATTGTGTTTTGGGAACGCGTGCACCCCTCCGGCCATGTGTGCTTTATTGGGGCCAATCTCCCTGGACCATTATTGTGTCGCTGTGCCTATCTTTGGGATTGCTCTGGTATTTCGTGTATGCTTATTTGTCTGTTGGACCACCTGTGACCTGTCAATCAGTGACTTCGGGCCTGGGACTCGGGGCCTACCTAACTACATATTTCTGAGTCGGTTTGACGGGTATTTCACAATGGGTGAATTCATCAACAAACATGCAATTTCGTTTTCATACATGAATATATCGTTATTCATTTTGACATCAACTTTTTAAATATTAACAGTACTTTTTAAGGGCTGTTTTGAAGGTGGTGCAGTCCTCTGTTTCCTTGCTTCCATGCCACATCTTTTCTGGTTGCCGGCTATTGCTTTTAGTGGATTTGAGCTTGTTAGTGAACCAGTTGGCTCTTTTTGCCCTTCCTTTGAATTTGGATGGTTTGGCAGTGGCAGCTGTGTTGGTGCAGTCTTTGATCCACTGGGAGATGTTTATTGCTGCCTGTTCTGGGTTGGCTGTTGTGTCAGGGCAGTGGGAGTTGAGAGCGTTGTTCCACTGGTCACCTGATATTTTCTTCCAGTTTCTGAGCGGGATGTTGAATGTTCTAGTTCCGGTGATGGTGGCACCTGAGATGGTGAAGTGGTAGCTGTAGTGGTCGGACCAGGTGAGCTGAGAAATATGGTTGTATTGGATGCTGTGGCTGAACGTTAAGATGGGGTTGAGTGTGTGTCTTGAGATGTAGGTTGGGTCGGTGACCAGTTGTATGAGGCTGATGTTACTCATGCTTTCCAATAGGTCAGTGGAGTTGGAGTGATTGGGGTCTTTGAGGTTGAAGTTGAGCTCTCCTAGGAAAATGTAGTGTTCAGAGTCGATGGCGATGGGGGTGATGATGTCTATGATAGCATTGCAGAAGCTCGGGTGAGGTTCTGGTGGTCTGTAGGACAGGGTGCCTCTGATGGTGCTTTTTACATCTGTGTGAAGTTGGAAGTTGAGGTGTTCTGTTATTCGGGTGGGCTCGTCCGAGGAGGTGGTGCAGCGGATGGTGTCCTTGTGGATTATGGCGATTCCACATCTGTGCTTGTTGGTCCAGTGTGTTATCTTGTAGCCTTCTGGGGTGGCGATGGCAATGGCTGGTGCGGAGGTAGGTTTCAGCCAGGTCTCCATGATGAAGATGATATACAGTGTAAGCGATGAGGTTGTGTCCCAGATCTTTAGGGCGTGTTTGCTGACTGATCGTGCATTGAGTAAGATGCACTGGAGTAGTGCTGTGACTGAGTGGGTTGGTGCAGAGGACCCCTTTGTGTTTGTGGTGTCCCAGGTGTTGATGGTTGTCCCGCTATTACATGTGAAGTAGCAGTTCTGGCAGGAGAATGGTTCTTTGTTGTTTCGTGGAGACGTGCAGCAACAGTTGTTGTTGTTGTACCCATGATCTAGGGCTCGGAAGTCCACGGGGTGTAGCTGCAGTGGGTGGGAGGGTCAGGGTTCCGGGTGCTGGGCATGGTCCAGGAATGGACAGTTGCCAACGTGCTTGCCTTTGGCCTGCCTTCGTCGCATCGGTGCACATCCGTGCTGTGGCCTTCATTAAGGAGGTCCAGGAAGTGGGAGGGGACTGAGCGGGGTAATGAAAGGTGGGAGAAGCGGGCGGATGAGAATGGTTAGATCGAGATTAGCAGGAAACAAGGCAGGGTAATGGGAGGAAAAAGCAGCTAATTTAAGAGGAAAAATGCTAAGTTGTGGGAGACAAACAGCAATTACAGATGCAACGTCACAGGAGGTAAAGCAGTGGTTACAAGGAGAGAATGCAGAGTTACAGAAGGAAAAGAACGGCGGTTACGAGGGAGGACAAACAGTGGTTGTTAGGAGAGAAAGGCAAGGTTATGGGATGAAAAACATAGCGCCAATATTGGCAACACTCCCCATACCACATACAGCAATATCATTAGTAAATAAACCACACGACACATTGTTTGTGGAGAAAATTGCTGCAGGTTTATTTGCATAACAAATATGCCAACATGGTGGGTTATCTTATGGACGATCCAAGGGCAGGCAAGCCCCCCTACGCCGCCTGCCCACCTGATGAGCCAAGTTAAACCGTGGCCGTCGCCATTCGGTGCTTATCAATTTTGGGAGGGGCCAACCCTCCCAGCGGTGGACCGCCAGTCCACGCCCTTACTCACGCCCCCAAAATGGGGGCAGAGCGTTCCAGGCAGCCCCCGGTTGCTCAGGCCCACAACCGCCCGTAGGACTAACGGGGCGCCGTCGCTCTTCCAGGGGACAACGCTAGGACATCCCTGGGTACACTTGGCTTTTGCACCCTTGTTGTGCTCCTGCAGAGGGTATCAGTCTGTACCTTACAGCCTCTGGATTGCCCTGTAACTCCGCCTGCAACACAAAATAACACGTTAGTACACTTCTCCCACCCAAAACCCTGCACGTACGCCGGGTAAGCGGTAGGGAGGGAAACAGCGTAACAGGCAGCCACAAAGAGGCCGCCAGATGGGTGGAGAGAAGCACTTATACTGCCTCCCCCGCCCCCCCCTTACCGGAAGTGACGAGGCACGCGGATCCATCGGGGGTCCCCAACGACTGGACTGACTCGTGTGCCCTCATGTGGCACTAAGGCGGCCGCCCTCTTAGGAGGGTCCCCTTCATGGACCACGGGCAGCCGACATAGTGCCAATATCGGCAACACTCCCCATACCACATACAGCAATATCATTAGTAAATAAACCACACAACACATTGTTTGTGGAGAAAATTGCTGCAGGTTTATTTGCATAACAAATATGCCAACTTGGTGGGTTATCTTACGGGCGATCCAAGGGCAGGCAAGCCCCCTACGCCGCCTGCCCACCTGATGAGCAAGTTACACCGTGGCCGTCGCCATTCGGTGCTTACCAATTTTGGGAGGGGCCAACCCTCCCAGCGGTGGACCGCCAGTCCACGCCCTTACTCACGCCCCCAAAAGGGGGGCGGAGCGTTCCAGGCAGCCCCCGGTTGCTCAGGCCCACAACCGCCCGTAGGACTAACGGGGCACCATCGCTCTTCCAGGGGACAACGCTAGGACATCCCTGGGTACACTTGGCTTTTGCACCCTTGTTGTGCTCCTGCAGAGGGTGCCCGTCTGTACCTTACAGCCTCTGGATCGCCCTGTAACTCCGCCACAGCTCTGGGTGTGGCCACCGTCACAACCAGGGCCCCCCACCAAGGTAGGCATTCTTACCTACATCCTGATGATTTAAGGGCCTGCCCAGGTCCCGCAAAACAAGTCCAAGCCCATACTGGACCGGAGGCCAGCATGCCCCTTCTGGACAGGTGCCATCATCCTTTTAAAATCCCCCGTGGACTTTAGTATGTGGCCGGCCATGCCTGGTAAAACCAAACCCCTCTGTTCAGGGCCTCTACACCTGGCACTCTTAACTCTCCTGTGCGAGTTTTCCACGGCCCCCCTGGCCGGGCCCCTCCCCTACTACATTGGGTATCTCTGACCATCAAACTCACATGCCCCCCAATGGTTGCATAACTTGCACCAGGAGGAATTCAATTCAGGCAGCATGACCCTCCTACCCTGGAAAGTCGATAATTGCTTCCCAGGTGTCAGACCACAGAGATGGGAGGGGAGCCTCCCCCGCCCGTGCCACTGCTTCTACAGGAGCTGTTCCCGTGCCTGCACAATAACACTACCCCTTTCCAGGGTGGCTTACGGCCGGCTGTACCCGTAGACGCCTAGCGATTCCCATCGCCCAACCTGCAAGCATGTCCTGCCGAGTCTGATCCTCGAAGGGGGACCCAGTATCCGGGGCACTCGCCCAGCCCTTCAGTGCTGCCCTGAAAAGGAGAGACATAGTAGGATCGACCTGCCCCCCCCCATTTAGTATAATGGCACCTTCCAACTGGTGCTGTGTTGCCCCCCTGGTGTCCATACCCCCAGCGAGTGTATATGCACCCAGGATGACCTAAAACCATTAGTTTGGTGTTGGTTAGGTGTTACCTTGCGTGGCTGAAGAGCAATACCTTTGACCAGCCACTCCTGACAAGATGTGCCAATGCGGGTAGAAGTAAGAGTTATCAAGCCCGCCTTACTTCCTCACACCCAGTTATCTGTGTATAGCGCTTGTCGAAGCAAGTCCCTCGAATTCAGCCAGTCACCACCCTAGGTGACTCCTTGCCCTCCCAAACTTCTGCTAGTATACCAGGTAGCAAACAAGACAGTGAACCGGAGGGGAACCATATGTATAAATACCTGCCCTTCTTTGAATAGTGGGAATGCCAGGTGTTCTTTAATCTTTTGCAGCCCTTTTGTGCTTTAACCCAGAGTTTCCCCCAATTATTGGACCGTAGCCCACTCGATGGATGACAACTTCCACAACCTGCATGGCTGCCCGCCAAGGCTATAGGGCGGGAGAATTTACCCAACTTTATTGATACTCAACTCAATGGTACTCGTTTTATTGACCTCAGAAGGATGAAATGCTAAGTGGACCTACCAGGATCTGTGACCCAGAGGTCGAACAAAGCCCCTTTCGGTTCTGCTGCTCCACATGCCTGTGAACTTGTATCCCAGGGCAAACTTCAGGCACCTTAACCCTTACTTGGACATGCCTGGACTAGAAACCCACATCTAAAGGGCCTGCCAACCGGCTGACCACCAAAATTGCAGTCCCAGTGTTAGCTGCCAACTCCCAAGGAAAATTCGCTTAACTGGAGCAACTGGTGACATGCAATCAATTTTGATCAGGGGACATGAGGTAAACCTATGAGTAATGTACCTGCATCCTCTTAACTCTGACTGCAAATGTGCTCTGGTAGTTGTCCGTATTAGTGCTCCCTCCCCTCCATATCAGCCCTAGCAAGGAAAACCGCACCCTCTTGGGAATGGCACACTCACGTCCCAGCTGACAGAAAGTGCCTATTTGTGTGTAGCTCATAACCTTACATTTTTTACCAACGGTATACCAGGATTATGCTGAAACCTACTGCTGAGTGCGCGTTGCACAATCAGAGGTATGCCTATCTTTGCCTATTCTGTTTCTGGCTGCAAAGTTAGATGACCTTGCCAGCCCCAATCCCAGGCGAAATAAAAGGAAGCTATACTGCTGCCCGTGTGAGCCGCTGCTGGTGCTAATGATGGTCCAGTAAGCACCGGTAAACTAGATGCTGTACTATAGCAATAGAGGGCCATTGCAGCACTCTATTAAAGTCCATGGCTAACCTACTCACAGTATGGCAGAGACAAGAGAGGCTGTAAATTTAATGCCCATTGAGATGATCGATAGACCCAACAGGGAGAGATCCTGTGAAATGAGGTAGCTACCACCACCACCAAGTGTGGCTCACTGGTTAGAGCGGCAGACCCTGATGCAGAGATCTGGCCCGGGACCAGGGTTCAATTCCCGCCTTGGCGGGTCTTGGGCTCAATTTCCTTGGACCTGATAATTCTCGCCTCGGTGCCTATTCTAATCATGGGTCCCACTCTGCAACTCTGGGCAATAGCTTGCTTAATCTCCACAACGGCCCCAACAGCGCTGGGATGCCTGGCTTCACCCTGGGGGTGCCCAGGAGTGGACATTTCACAGGGAAAAGCCAGGAAGGGTTCCACAGCGGTATGCGTACAGCGCCTGGACACCCCTTTGGGGGTATGGGTGCGCTTTACAAGTACAAATTTCATTTCAAATTTCATTTCACCACCACACCCCGCATGAGACTCAGTCCAGGTTTACTTTGCCATGTGCAGTAGTGCAGCCACCATTCGCCGGCATCTAACCTGTGCAGTGTCCTGTTCTGTGCAGTCCCCCTCATGTGCTTCCACTGGGCACCTCTGCCTGATGTGCGTGACCTAAGACAGTCCCCTTGCATGGCAGTCTGCCAGTGAGACAATACATCACATTCCCCCTAAGTACCACTACTTGCCTTCGCTAGATTCTTGCCTGGCATTCCTTCATGCCCAGAATACCAAGCGATAATGCTTCTACTCGGTCAAAAGACCCACCCACACATCAAACCCACAGAGACAAGGTGTGGCCCGGTACCCTGCCCCAAACTCTGCGGAAACAACAAATGAGCTGGATCTGACACAACCTTTTATCCTGGACCTACCTCCAACATGACGTGTATTTTAGCGCGCTGTCACCCTAGGGGTCTGCTGGCTCCGACAGAGCAGTGACAAGATGAAGCCTGCTAACCTGTCCCCAAACTCAGCGGGACACCCACATGTGCGAGCTTGCCACAAACGTCTGTAAAAGCATGCCAACCCATATAGTGTTTTACTTCTCTTTGCTCAAGGGGGGGGGGGAGGCCAGTCCTGTCTGGAGGTGTGTGTATTGAACGACAAGTGTCCTGGAAGTACCTATGATTACAGTACAAATGTCACTACTTCATGGTACCTGGTGTGTTTAATAAAACTAATACCAGGTCTAACAAATCCATCAGGCATCCTCCGCTTACTTTAGGGATGTTGGATTGAGGGGATCCAGTGAAATCTGGAAGATATCTCCCTTGGCATGCCATCCCTTTAGCTCAACATTTACAGCTTTTAGGCATGTCACTTAAATCGTCTTGATCATGTGTTTAAGGCTAATTAGTTTGAGTTCTGCTCTTGACAACATCCCTTCTAACCATCAGGTTGAGTAACCACTCATGTTTGTTTCTTGTACAAGTCGTCCCCGTTAACCTGGCACTGTTAGACCAAATGAAGCTTTTAACAAGCTTCCTATACACAAGTGTATCATGTTGCGCAACTTGGGACACTTACTTCATCACTACGTACGTTCAGGCATGAAAATAATGCCAAATGTATCCCCACCTTAGTACATGTTTAAATACTAAATAAATAAATACCTTATAAGGGAACAACAGATTTCCAGTGCACCTAGCCATGAGCCTTCCACTGCGTGTGAACCTGTGTCGATGCGTTTTAGACTGTTGCTCTGTGTGAGCTGTAACATCTATGACTTTATTTCATTTCACTGCAACTTGTGCTGGAGATGACGGAATTTGCAGCAGGTCCATGGATATAGGCCATAAGGCGTGGCATTGCATAGTTTCAGTGACCTGGCTGAGAGGAGCTGCCTTCTCACTGTTGATGGCACATGTAGTGCGAGGCTCGGTCGCCTCCCTCCATTAAAATCCCAGAGGAAAGGTGCCCCTAGTGTGAGATGCGATACCCACAAGGCTGGCCGCAGCATCTCTCCCAGCCAGCTGGGTGTTCCAAGCACTGCTGCACCCCACGTAATTGTGCTGGAAGGAGGCACCCTACACCTCCTTTGTTAGTACCCGTGCATAACAGACACGGACTACTAATACACTAAGCAAAGTGACCTAAAGTATTGCTATGCTATCCCACAAAAGAAAGCCAGAACCCTCCATGTTCTTCCCCCACGCATAGCTTGCGGGATTGCGCACGCACTCCCACTGTTCCGTCACACGACTGTGACACCTACCACACACATTGCCCAGGGCGCTGCTTGAATAATCAAGCGTCCCACAGCAGCATGTTCTACAGGCCATATGTTTGCTGCCGCACACGAGACTCCCCGCCCGCTCTGTGTCGGAATCAAACAGGGGACCCAACAACGTCGGCCAGTGGCTCCAAGAGCAGAACCCCTAGTGGCCAAAGCAAACATTGGCTTGAGTGTATTGGTAGGCCCCGAGCTCTGGCCTCGGCAAACGCAGCTGGGGTTTCTACCCCCGGTTAGCAACCTCAGTGCACTGGACGCAACACCGCTTCAAGACTGATAGACAGCGCTGCGCTAATATATTAATGGTCGGTAGCGCCGATACAGCACCAACAGCACCCATAGAGTGCTTCCTCCCCATCTGCCCACTAATAAGCCCCAGTGCAAAACTGCAGTGTACTATTACTGCAAAATAGAAATTGATAGGTGCCCAAATGCCAAACTTGGAGCCAGGGACAAAGCGGGCAGGATAGGCGTTTCTCACTGCAGCGGGTGTAACCAAAAGAATCAGGCCTAAGTCGGGAGGGCGCGCATGGCATGACCACGCCTGCTCATTTCACTTCCTCTTACACACGGTTACCTCGCCATGAGATAGTCTCCCCTTGCTTTGCCCTGCTATCCTGACACCGAACACTTGCTGTTGTGCTCTGTTTTGCCGGCATGTCTCCCAGGTTTGTTATTGTGGGCTGCCCTGCGTCAACTCTGAGCCCGGATGTGCCGAGGCCTCCCTGTAGAATCTGTCCACAATGCTTTGAACCACCATGGATGCCATTCCTTACCATGGCGAGCTCGGCATGCTGACCGTCGCCACTGCGCTCAGAGAGTAAAGAGGAGCAAATATGACCTGACTATTCTACCAGCGCAGCCCTGCCTGCCACAACAAGCCAAACCAAATACACTTCCGGAGTCGCCGCACCTAAGCCAGAAGCCCCTTCCTATACCCTAGGTGGAACCATTTTAGCTAACAGAACACCGACGCCCGGGCTGATTAACAAGCCTGCATGCCCATAATCTAACGGTGGAAGTGCCACTCAGGCAAGAAAACGTGACACATTCGTACACTGAAACTTAGGACATGTCCCACATGGCACTTGCAGTTGGCAGCTAGGTAACCTTTATTATAAATAACTTGCAGTACCTAGTTATCCTGCTACCGTAGTAAAACCCCTCCCACCCGCGCCATCTAAAATAGCAGTAGCATGCAATTCGGACGTACTCCGGCGCGAGGACCGGGCCTGATGGGCCAGCCACGCCCCCCTGCGGAAGCGTGGACCTCAGGCCCATGACAACGTTCCCACGTGCTCATGCGAAGCAACTAAAACTGTATGCGAGCAGGCACTCCCGCACCGCTGATGCCCATATCGGGCTCAAACAGCATTAGCGGTGAGGAGAATGCGCGGGCTGGTCCTCTGCCTGCTGGACAATATCCCGGCCCGACTTCAGAACCGACCGCCTTAATCGCGTGTGCCGCATAAATAAATGGCCACCTGACACCATTGTTGACATACCCTCTCTACCGGTCTGGTTTTACCACTAGTAGCACTATCCTGACTACGTTTTGGCCATCCATTGGGAACAGCAGTAACTGAAGGTTGCCCTGAAATATATTGCACACATTTTAACAGATTGTGTAAAAGGTCTGCCTTCAATCACCTTATGAACAAATTAAATAAATGTGGCAGTGAAAAGGAGGGCAGTGTTTTAGTTAACCGCTTCCTTATTGTAGACTAAAGTGCTTTATTCTTTGACTTGTGCTTCACGTAATCATCTGTGTTGGGTTCCTTTGGATTTCCACAGAGGTTGCCAAAATGTCGCCAAACAGGTTTCTAACCCAGCCTGTGAATCACGTGACATTTCTAATTGCAGCTAATTAGGACAATGGCGAAGCAAAAGATGCAGGAGAATGGGAGTCAAACCGAATTTGCCATTGCAGATCTGGAGGGAGCATTATTGGAATGCCGCTGCTAGCTCCGGTCAGCATCAGCTGTGCTCCTGACTGCTGAAGAGCAGCACGGGCGCCCGAGGGCAACTTCACAGGTCTTTCAAAGACCAATTACTTGCTAACGAGGTTATTTTGTGTTTTCAGCCCTACTTAGAGCCCCTGCATCTCCACTCTGCATATAGCGGGAACAATCAGCCCCCCTCCCCCCGATATTTGGCTCTAGTTGCGCCTATGTGGAGACCAGACATAGGGGGCGGGCAACAGTGCCGGAACGAATGCCCCGAGGCCCTGGGGACGGACTCACCCCAGACTCAGGAGACCGCGTTGGAGACCTCCGCCGCCTGCAGCCGCAGCTCAGACAACTCCACCCACCCCAAGGCCACCTCTCTGGTGTTAGCAGGGAAAGCAGTGACCCCTCGAACAATGCTCCCACATGCCTGTGCATTCCTCGGGGTGGCGCGCTTCGGTCTATCACGGAAGCAGCCCATAGTAGCGTAGCCCCGGGCATTAATACTGAGTATTTACTGCTGCACAGAGGACGGGAGGAAGCATCTTTCCGGAGTGACCGAAAAGAGCAGATGCACGTTTAGTTTCCGTGGTGCAAGCTTGGAGGCATAAGTGATGTTACCCAGCTGTATTTACATCGCACTGGTTGCTAGAGAGGAAAGGAGAAAATCTCTGACAGGTTTCTTCCCCGCAAACCCCCCTGCCCCCATCGCTCTCCTCGGAGGTCGCCTGGCGAGCCCAACCCGCAGAACCCCGTGACCTGACATGGCCGCCGAAGACGGAAAACGCCAGGGCGGCATGTTTGTAGTCGCAGGCACATCGGGACGACCCCACGGCTCGCTTGCCCGGGTCAGAGCTGGCCGCCGCCGCAGGCCCCCACCCCTGGCCACTACAACTGGACAGGGTGAGCGCTGCGTGCCCGCTGGTGACGCTCCCACCCCATACGACCTGCTAATGCCGGACCCCCGGGGGCCGCCGGGTGCCTCGCCGGCTCTATCCCCTCCCCCCCACACAGCAGAGGGCAAAGTGCCCTGTTCAGCGCCTCGCTCGCAGCCAAGCGCTGCCCCTGACCTGGGTGGGGGGGGTAACGCCGACCGCTCTGACCCCATGGAGCTGACCAGCCCCCCTCCCCTAGCGGCAGCCCTTGGCAGTGGCCGGGCCTAGGAGGTGACTCCGCCGCCACGGGAGCTAATGGGGAGGGGGGCCGGGGCAAAGCACTCACCGCTTCTCAGCTCCGAGGGAACGTCAGAAACAGCGTAACAGGCAGCCACAAAGAGGCCGCCAGATGGGCGGGGAGAAGCATTTATACTGCCTCCCCCGCCCCCCCCCTTACCGGAAGTGATGAGGCACGCGGATCCATCGGGGGTCCCCAACGACTGGACTGACTCGTGTGCCCTCATGTGGCACTAAGGCGGCCGCCCTCTTAGGAGGGTCCCCTTCGTGGACCACGGGCAGCCGACAGTGCTTACACAGATAGAATGCAAGTTATGGGAGGAAAAGAACAGCGGTTAAAGGGAGGAAAAACAGCAGTTACAAGGGAGGGAAAACAGTGGTTACAAGGGAATGAAAACAGCGGTTATAAGGGGAGAAAGGCAAGGTTATGGGATAAGGAACAGTGGTTACACAGAGAGAATGTGGAGTTATTGGAGGAAAAGAACAGCGGTTACGAGGGAAGAAAAAAAAAGGTTATAAGGAAGGCAAAATAGTGGTTACAAGGGAGTGAAAACAGAGGTTACGAGGGGAGAAAGGCAAGTTTATGGAGGTTATCAAGGAAGAAAAACAATGATAATGAGAGAGAAGAGTCAAAGTAATGTGAAAACAGTGAAGTTATGGGAGAGAAAAGTGATTTTACTAGACACAAAGTAATTGAGAACTAAGCAGATGATGCGGGAGAAAACAGCTGGAATAGCGGTGTACAGTGGTGGAGCCCAACAGTGAGTGACAGTGGGAGAGGGTCTGAGGACCTGCCCAAGGGGATTAGCCCAAGGATGTAAGAAGTCTTATAGTTTTTCCTCACTACGTAAGCGTAATTCCCACAAAAACATGAAAATCCCACAAAGTACCCATAGTTCTGGGTGGGAGGCTTTCATGTAAAAATTGTGACTTTTACAAGCTTTTTGTATGCAAGTGTAAACGTTAATCTCGGTATGAACCAGAGTACAAAATGCTGTAAGATTATCAGTGAAAGATGGTATCAGACCTCTCACAAGAACGAATCTAAGCAAGGTATGCACCCACAGACAGATGCCTCCAACTTACTGCACCAAATAACAATGGCAGAAAACTACACAGACGCATGGGCACTGGAAAATAACTAAACTTTATGAACAACAGCCAGGCTAATAATCGGGAACTATGCATGAATATCCTTGCCTAAAGAAAAGAAAAAAAAACTTTGTACAGCCCTAAATTTGAGCCCATCCCTGGAACGTTACACACTTGTCTTTGCAGGGAGAAAATTAACTCTGGGAATATTTATTGTGCTTTGTGGTTGTCTCTGCTTATTTATTTATTTACTTATCTATGGACATTCAATCCAGCACTCGTGCTTGGAGTTTCTTGGTGCTAATATAAACCCATTTATACAGAAGACGGATGGTCAGTCAAAAACATCACTTATCAAATAACCAGGTTTTAAATATTTTCTGAAGATCAGGGGGGGAGTTTTTTATGATTTTCAAAAGGGATGTTTTTGTACCGTTTGTCTACTTGATCACCCATTTCAAGAATTCGACATGGGGGTGGCTAAACTTGCGCTGTTGTTTGATCTGAAATTGTTGGTTCAGGGGTAGTTTTTGATTTATTTATTGGGACCTGCTCTCTTGATTCATGATATATTTTACACACAATGTAGGCTGTCGTAATGAGTTTTTTACGCGTGTCCACCGGCAGCCAATGTAATTGACGTATTGGGTGAGAGATGGGGTAATACTTTTCAAGACTGCAAGATCAAATGTCATTAAAGTTCTTCATAACTCTTGTTCAACAATCTCTTCAGCTTCTTACCACTTATTTTCTTTACCTCACACACTGGGGCATATTTACAAGGAGTTAACGTCACCAGAACGCACTTTTTCCAAAGTTCTGGTGGCGTTAACTCCTTCGCCTTATTTAGAAGGTGACATTAAGCCATTTAACGTGGCTTAAAGCCACCTTGTAAATAATGCCCCTATACACGTAGCACTTAGCGTGAAAGGGACGTGCAATGGGTGTTGCAGTGGGCAAGCCCCAGCAACACCCATTGGTTTTTGATGCTGCCCGATATTTACAAGGTATGAGGTGGCGCCAAAAATGCCGCCAGGTAATACCTGGTCTTTTTAGCAGGCGATACGAAGAGAAAGGTTTCATTTCTCCTCGTATTTTGCTCTTTCCACGTGTGCTGCTTTCTGCAGCATGTATAGATAGAGCAAATCACCTGTAAAGATTGTTTATGTGCAGGAAGGTGTCACTTCCTGCACATAAACAATTGTCCATTCAGCGCGGCACCCTAGCAAAATGCAGCTAGTGTGCCTGCACCAGTGCTTAATTTGTAAAATATTAAGTGTCAGGGCTCTGACCAGGAGGCCACTGCAGCTTGCACCACACATCGCCCTTGTCATCGCTGCCAAAACAACTACTAACCATCTCTCTCGCATGTAAATGCGACAGTTCAGATTATTCCAGGTCCCCAAAGATAAAGGAATGGCTGGGGAGGCAGGTATTAGCAATTTTAATGTATATTGTAGTCTTTAACTACCGTTGTTCTGCTCATCTCTAAATTAGATGAGCAGCGCCACCATGTGGTGGACTGTTCCAAGTATGGTGTTGACAATTAGGTGCCGAGCACCGGAAACTAATTAAGTGCTGGTGCTGAGCACCGGAAAGCACCGGCTCAAATTAAGCACTGGCATGCACTGGCCCTAGGCAGCCTTTTTAGCACCAGTGCTAGGGGTAATGCAGAGGTATGCTGCATTCTTGTGAATACAGCGCATCCCTGCTTCTTGAAACTGTCGGAGCGCGGCATTACCAATTTTGGCGTAACACTGCGCTCCGACAGTTTCTTTTAAATATGCCCCACTGTGTCTACCTGCCTGCAGCCAGCATTTGTATGAGTTTATTTAGCATCACAGATTGAATCTTACATCAACCAGAAAACCTCTGTGATCTCGCAGCTATTTTAGCAAAGTTTTCTGGGTCAATTCGGAAAGATTTGTTCCTGCCTATTTGTTATTTTTACTCAATTATGTAAACCTAAATTTAATAATCCTCAAAGGATGAAAGATTGATTACAGCAGTGCATTAACCCACTAACATATCCCACTGTTTATTTGGTTTCACGTTGTTAATGTTTCCTCAATATCGCAGCGGGGATATTGATAGTAATATTTTTGCCGAATTACAACATAAATATAACCAAAATATCAAGTAACTTTGATTGAATTTTACGACCTCATATCGAGATGCGTCTCCTAGTTTGATTTAACATTTTCGGGTAACATTAAGCACATTTATAATCCTATATAGTTTGCAGAGGTTACAACTTCTCGCAGCATGCATGTCAAAGAGAAGATAGATGGAAACATCTTACATATGCATTTAGCCATAAACTTTATTAACAGCAGGGTCCAGGAAAGATTCAGGGCCAGCTCGACAAAATCGATAGCTCTGGTGAATGTAATCAGATTTTTCCCCTTTCTGGCACATTACATTGTACTCTTTATTGAAAATGTCATAAATCTATGGTAACCAGGTTATAAATTATCAACCGTGGTCTTTTCTCATTCTGCACCAGGCCCCTTTTGCAACGAGTTTTCACTTTCGTTTATAGTAAATATGCGGCATAGAATTATCTAAGGTTTTTTTCTTTTGGTTCGTGACAATGGAAAATCGCCATGATAAATTGGGATTTCAGCTATTTCTTCGATGACCAAATGTGAAAATTGTGTAATTTAGCTGCGTTTCCTCTCGTGTTTGAAAATTCCACGTACTTTCTGCTGTATATAATGACTGTGTCAAGCTATTTTCTTTCCAGGGGCTGATGGGAACACCTCAACGTTATCTTAGCGCCCCCATGGGGCAGATTTACAAGCCCCTTGCGCCACTTTTGCGTCACTTTTCCCATGTTAAAAGTGACGCAAAAGTGGCGCAAGGGGCTTGTAAATCCCTGTTGTTCAGCCCGCGCGGGGGGCTTAGGGTGTGACGCAGCCTGACTTCCCTTTTACAAACTGTAATAATTGACGTAGTACAGGCACAGGGGCAGGTACAGTCCCTTAATTTGTGCCGTTTTATCGATATGCTACATATCTAAAGCATCAACTGAGACAGGAATACACGCAGGCCCGGTTCCAGGAATTTTGATCTGGATGGGCCAAGGGTTTGTTTGGGTGGGCCAATGTGGGTCCAATTTTTGTCAATTCTGTAATCCCAAGATTTACATCATATCTTCTTCAAAACAGGCATACAGAGCATCTAGAGAGTTATTTTAGAGTGGCAGCTGATGCCTATACTCAACAGCTCAACTCTTATAATTTCCAGCAGGCTAGGCTTTAGCACCAGCACCAGGATTCCAAGCAGATTGTAATAGCAGTTTAAGGTTAAGGAGGTACTAAACTATAGTAAACATATAGACATTACATACACTGTACAACAGACACAAAAAGAAGAATGCGCCGACGCGCGTTTCGGAAGTACCATGTACTTAAACATTCCTTCATCAGGGCGCAAAATCCATAATTTATGCAGTGGTCAAGGAAGCCATCTGTGGCTCGTGTACTGTATCCATATTTTATAGTACACCCGGGCTCTGTACAATGTAAAGCGCAAGTTGTCCAAAGGTTCCAGATCAGAAGAGCCAAGCTTCTAGGGATGATAGGGAGTCCTAGAGCACAGGAACTAGATCACTGGTGATTCAAAAACAGTCACCAGATATCTGAGGGCTGGAATGACTGATGTAGATATAGTCATGGGTTCTAAAAAGATAGATAATGGACGTTACACATCTATCCCAGTACCTATAGCTCAGGGAAGACCGCAAACCGTTACATAGATATCATACATACATTAGAAAGAGTAGTCCTGGGGTCCTCGAAGAGGGGCAAATATGGACTCAGTGGTAAGGGTGGTACAATGAAAGTTGTAAAAATCTCGGCAGTCAAGGTTGAAGGGCCAAGAATTTAAGGAAATATCATGGATAAGACACTTGCGTCTATGGAGAATCAGGGACCCGGAAGACACGCATTGTCATCTTTATCCGTGATATAATTTTGGAACCTGGGCCCCCAGCTTTTGACTGCTGGAATATAGCATTTTGGGACAGCCTTAATTCATGATATTTCCTTGAATTCTTGGCCCTTCAACCTTGACTGCCGAGATTTAACACTAGAGGTTATTATTTAAACCTCATGTTTTTATGAAATTATTTACCGTGTTGCTGTGACTGTCAGATTCCTCGTTATTACAACTTTCATTGTACCACCCTTACCACTGAGTCCATATTTGCCCCTCTTCGAGGACCCCAGGACTACTCTTTCTAATGTATGTATGATATCTATGTAACGGTTTGCGGTCTTCCCTGAGCTATAGGTACTGGGATAGATGTGTAACGTCCATTATCTATCTTTTTTAGAACCCATGACTATATCTACATCAGTCATTCCAGCCCTCAGATATCTGGTGGCTGTTTTTGAATCACCAGTGATCTAGTTCCTGTGCTCTAGGACTCCCTATCATCCCTAGAAGCTTGGCTCTTCTGATCTGGAACCTTTGGACAACTTGCGCTTTACATTGTACAGAGACCGGGTGTACTATAAAATATGGATACAGTACACGAGCCACAGATGGCTTCCTTGACCACTGCATAAATTATGGATTGTGCGCCCTGATGAAGGAATGTTTAAGTACATGGTACTTCCGAAACGCGCGTCGGCGCATTCTTCTTCTTTTTGTGTCTGTTGTACAGTGTATGTAATGTCTATATGTTTACTAT
The DNA here is from genome assembly GCA_963921515.1 of Calotriton arnoldi. NCBI lineage: Eukaryota > Metazoa > Chordata > Amphibia > Caudata > Salamandridae > Calotriton > Calotriton arnoldi. Next base: position 974,239 of record CAWUFW010005618.1, on the reverse strand, counting down.
AGTCTAGTGCATTATTGTATTGTTTTTTTCACTATATGCTTCTTTTCTGTGTATGTTATTTTGGAGACATGTACAGTTATTGTATGGTTTTTCATTATGTGCTTGGGGCTCGTTTTCTATGTATGTACAATGCTTCTGATTGTCTATTATATGTATATTGTCTGAATATGTAATTTTTATAGAAGAAAAAATCTTAACAAAAAGAAGGATATATATATTTTTTGATAATAAATGATTTAAATGATAAGTCTTGTGGGATACATTATTCTGGATATATTACCGTATTTAAGAATATCAAGCGGGGGAAGTGTTTGTGTTGATTATTATTGGGTTTTTCCCTGGTTTCTTCCACTTCGATTTGTTCTTCTCAGGGACCCTCTGATGTGTTTCATTGTAAGGTTAAGGAGGTACCTGTTACCAGACCTGAGCCTTGACATTTCACACTAGGAAGGCCGGCACTGAAAGCTTGATCCGGGCCTGAACCTGAAGCCTGGCTCTGGCTCAGCTCGAGGTCCTGTTGGAAATGCGAGCCCATAATGAGCCGAACTATTATGTTCCTTCTGCCTGCCACCCTCAATCTACTCAGGATGTGGCATTACAGTGATAGCTTCCAACTTTGAAACTGAACAAGCTAGGTTTGAGTCATGGCGTTGGCTCAACATCCTGTCATTCTGGGCAAATCTCAAGTGCCTAAAAGAAATGAATGTGACCTTGAATAATGTAACTGGTGTTTATGTGAAGCGCTTCAATATCTCCAGGTAAAGTTCACACTATAAAAAATCGCTAGAAAACCTAGGAGGTCAAAACAAAGCATTAACATAAGAAGGAGAGACAAATAGCCACTTAGCGGCTGATTTGTACAAAGTGAAAACATAAAACCTGGATAAATTGCAGCATCTCCACTTAAATTGTGTGAGCTTGGGCAAATATTTTATTTCACCAAAACTTGATTTTCTTCATATTTGCGCATAAAAGTACATTCAAATACATGAATCAGAAAACCAACTATACAAAACCTATTGGGGCACATGCATCAAGCATTTTACCGGTCGCAAACGGGCCGATTTGCAGAATCGACCCATTTGCGACTGGAAAGATGCTTTTTCCAATGCATGTACCTTTTTGCATTCGCAAAAAAAGGTAATCGCAATATTTTGCGATTACCTAAATTGTGAATGCATTTAGGGAATCGCAATTTACGATTCCCTATTTGAGATGCATGTAGCATTTCCTAAATACGACTGTGCATTTAGTAATCGCTAATTACCATCAACTTCACGTTGATGGTAATTTGTGCATGCATTGGAAAATGCAAAAAAATGAATTTTTTAGGGCAGCATGCCCTTAGGGCATGTGTGTGCTACACATGTGCATACTTACCTTTTTTGGGGGGTTGCCTCTGGGGGGCCTTAGGCCCCCAGGCACCCTTGGATTTGCATTCGCAAATTGCGATTACCAATTTGGTAATCACAAATTGCGAATGCATTCCTATTCATTCCTATGGGCCTCTACGCCCATAGGAATGAATGGGAATGCATTCCCTAATAGCGATTCGCCATTTGCGAATCGCTATTAGGGAATGTTAATGATTCGCAAGAGTAATTGAGAATCCTTCATGCATAGGCATTTGCGATTACCAAATAGCAATTCCTTAAAATTCGCTATTTGGTAATCACAAATGATTACCTTGATGCATGTGCCCCATAGTGTTTTATTTAATCGACTAATGTTGCTCTATAATAATCACATACAGGGTCCACGTGACAACTGTCTTGCCTGTTGGTTCACTAATAGCGCTGTCACCAGTGTGAGGACGGGGCAGGAATGACCGACTCTAAGCTCATGTTTAAAAACTATCACTTTTAACAAGTGCTTCTTAGTGCAGCGCTATATTGTTACATATTTATGTCAAAGCTTCCTTGTGTAAAAGAAATACAGTCGCATCAAAATTTTAAAAAGTGTATCATATTTTACGTGATGTTTGTTGTATGTTTTACATAGCAAACATTTTCAGGTCTCGGATTGTGCATGGGCTGCAAGAGCCAAGCCAGAGCCTGAGCTCGGCTCTCCCTGTTAATTTGTGTGCTCACCCACCTCTAACCCCAAAACCCAATTTCAAAGACAGTGAAAACAAAATTTCGACGTTCTGACGTTGAGATTGATGAAGCACTGAACAGGTGCCTTCTCCGTGGCCTCTCGTGGCCTCTTCTGTCGTGATGGGGTGGGCCGAAGGTCATGTTTGGGTGGGCCTGGCCTACCCGGCCCCCCTGCTAGAACCGGGCCTGAATACACGTAATGTGACGTTACAAAAATGTAGATAACGCTACGTGGGATACATTTTTCGAGGGCAAAGAGTGCAGTTGTGGAACAAAGCTCCAGTCATTATAGGCTAAAGACATTATAAAAGGCTAAATACATTATAAAACAAGCTATCTGCTACTCACCAGCCACTAGCCACCCTGCATAAGGCCAGAACTCCAGGGCCTTCATTATGATTGGCACGGTATTTCCGATTCCTGCGCCAAAACGTGTGCGCCAGGATGAAATTACAAGTGATATGAAGTTTACCACGATCAGTAAATACAGGATTCATTCAAGACTGCTACCTGCGATACATTTAGACATGCAGGGACATATTTACAAGGTTGATTGTGCCACCGGAACGACCACGTTCCGGTGATGTAATCCCCTGCACCGCATTTACTCCGCTTTCTAAATATGGTACTCTTTCACACAGTTTTCTGCATGAAAGGGACGAGCAATGGGTGTTGCTGTGGGCATTCCACCGCAACATCCATTGCTTTTCGATGCTGCCCCAAATTTACAAGAATGTATAAATCTGAGGCTGAGCAGAAACTAACACCATACAAAAGCAGGCGTTAAATTAGTGCAACAAGGAGAAATACATTTATTTCTCCTCGTTTTTGCTTTTTCTATGTGTGTTGGATTCTTCAGCAGACATAGAAAGAGCAAAACTCCTTTAATGATTGTTTATGTGCAGTAAGGTGTCCCTTCATGCACATAAAAAATCATTAAATAATGGATTTAGGCCTAGATCTCTGTACTGGGGTGAATGTATGACATTGTTCTGCTTCTGTCCATCAATTGTTCTTTTGGCAATTGCCAAACCGAGTGGGACGGGTATGCCAAGACGTGGGTCCTGTGCTCTCCATGCCACTTGAGTCAAGCTATCCTGGCTGATGAGGGGTGAAACCCCGAAACTGGTTCTAGGATGCTTGTTTCCAGTCCAGGGAGGACCTGGCCTGGCAGTTCGGGCTGGACTGTTCCCATTGGGCGCAGGGTCAAGACTGATTTGCATATGGCTGGGTTCAATGTGGAATGGCATGGGGAGCAAAAAAACAATGGATTTAGGCACAGATTTCTGTACTGGTGTGAATGTATGACATTGTTCTACATTCTGTCCATCAATTGTTCTTTTTGCATTTGTTTGCAGAATGCAGCACGCATTGAAGTAGCAAATCGCCATTATTGAGTGTTTATGTGCAGGAAGGGACACCTTCCTGCAAATAAACAATCATTCCCTGCAACACAGGCATCCTTTCACTATGGCACAAGGGTGTCTGTGTTGGTGCTAGGCAGCTACTTATATCACCTGTGCAAGGGAAAACACAGGGGTGCACCGTGTTGTTGCAAATACGGCACATCCCTGCCTTTTCTAAATGACACAGAGCAGCGCTGCTAAATTTGCCGCAGTGCCGCACTACGCTGCACCATTTCCTTGTAGATATGCCCACAGATGTTATGGTAAAAGTACAACAATCTGCATGTTATGACCAATTTTGAGACATAATTCAGAACAGGTGCTATTTGTCACACATGGTAAATTTTGACCCAGTGGGGTGTCGCATTTTACCTGGTGAAGTACATATAGAAACACATGGCAGGATAGTCGTAATGAGGGCCCAGGACGTTTTATTTGAGGCACAGAAACAAAAGATAGCCAGGAGCTGAAAAAAATATTAGGTATGACATGATGAAATGGTGCCACACTTACAAGAGCATCATAAGAAAAGTGACAATGCAACCATGTAATCCTTGTGTGTATAAATCTTAACTGTGCAGAGTTTAGTCATCTTCTGATCTTTCATAGGTCCATAAAGTGTTCTGAAGAGGGTGCCTTGTGGTGCAATATTGATGGCTGGCACTAGCTAGTGGATGGGGGTGACTCCTGGATCCTCACTAGCCAATGGGGTAGGAGTTCCCAGAGGCAACCCTACTACATTTTCCAGTTCCTGTTTGTACCACTGTAAACATTAGTAAACCTTACTCATAAAATCCAGGATGGGAAAGCCCTTTCTACCTTGTACAGAGCCTGTGTGCCCGTCAAGTGGTGTGTCCAAGGAAATTAGTAGCCCTCTCCTTTGTGATCACTCAAAACTGTTTATGGAGGTAGCTTCCCTCTGACAGGTTTTGGAACCAACCTGGCTGGGGGAACAAAAGTTTGCCTTCCCCGGGTCTCACCTTATATTTGCTTGTAAAAAGGCTTGGCCCTTTACAAGTTATTGAAGTTCCTGGACACACCCTAATAGGTCTTCCTGCAAGAGGAATTGGAACACTTTCCCACTCCCAGGCTATTGTAACTGCTCTTTGAGCATTTTCAGAACTTTCCACACCTCATTAGGGTCAAGGACTGGCAGATTAGCTTTCAGTAAGATAACACTAAGGGCCTGATTACGAGTCTCGCGGTCTTGCGACCCCCAGACTCGCAGTGGTGCAGGAGTGGCAGCCCACCATTTTTCCGATAATGACTTTGTAAGTCGTATCGGCGGTGGACCGCCAGCTGCGCCAGGGAACAGTCGTTCCCTGGCAGTGGCGCAGGAGTGCCACAATGCATTATGCAGCATATTTTGATTTCCTGCACCGCCATTCTTTTCATGGCGGAGCCCCACCATGAAAAGGCTGGCAGTGCAGTAACAAAGGGGGCCCTATAGGGTCCCCATGTCCCGCCCGCCATGGGGATACACATTTGTCCCCTCCCTGTCTGTATTCCCCCCAGTTCGAGCATGGCATGGATGTCACCGTCCATGCCATGCTGGAACTTTTCGGCTGTTCCCATTGTGGTGCCTGTTTTAAGGCACCGCCATGGGAAAGGTCAAAGGACCACCGACCATATTACGAGTCGTACTTTTACAACTTGTAATGTGGCCGGTCGTCCATGCTTGGGCTCGGCGCAGCAGAGCAGGCGTTGAGCCTGCGCCGCTGTGACAAACTCGTAATCGGGCCCTGTGTAGCCAAATGGAGTTGCAAGAGGGGAAAAGGCAACTTTCTAAAAGTTCCTTTTCTTAAATATTTTAAATAAAAACACATTTTATGATTAAATTGGATTTTAATAAATATTAAAGATTATCCTAAAATGATGTTTGTAGCCATTTCCTGTCATAAGTTACAGATTACGGGGCAGATTTACAAGCCCCTTGCGACACATTTGCGCCGCCGCTGAGTCACTTATGTGACGCAGCAGCGGCGTAAAGCAAGCGCCACGCTGGGACGGATTTACAACGTGACGCATCTAGGGAGATGCGTCACGCCGTAAACCCCTACGCCACATTATACCTGCGTCAGGTATACTGTGGGTGTACCGTCGCAGTGTGGGCGTTCCGTCACAGGAAAGCCTCGGAAAAGTGCCTGAGTGAAATCTACAAGATTTCACTCAGTCACTTTTCCGACGCTGCTGCATCAAAACCTTCCGCCTGCTTGAAGCAGGCGTAAGGCGTGACGCAGAATGTTAAAGATAGGCCGGTTTGGAACAGTGCTGGAGTTGCGTCACGCCCGCGACACAACTCCAGCACTGCGCCAACCTTACGCCGGCAGAGACGACACGCATCTGCCTATCCTTGCGCCACCGCGCGCCGCATTGTAAATGCGGCGCATCTGTGGTGGCGCAAGGGTAGTTTTGCGTGTCGCAAGTTTACTGGCGCATCCCTGCTGATTTGCAGAGATGCGCCAGTCCTTGTAAATCTGCCCCTACATTTATATTCTTCACTTTGACATTTTTCTAGGATTCAGCTATAGCGCTGCCAGTGAAAATAGCTGTTTATGGCATATTCACTGAAGGAACATGCCATTTTTAATTTCTCAGAAATTCCTCTTTTAAAAATCAAGCACCCTTCCTTGTAGGCAACAAGATGTACTTAAGGGTGACATTCATTTTTAAAATAGGTGTTTCCCTCCTGTCAAATAGAATTATTTTTGACAGGTTAGTACAGCAGGTTTTAGGCTGCTGCAGTCAGGTTACACAGGGTAGACCTGAAGCCATGTTGTCCTGTCACTATAATGGATGGCAGAATAAGTGCTCCAGTTCACAAGCAACACTTAACCTTTCCATGCCATTAGTATATTGTTCGCACAATATACAGTGGCCTTACATAAATGTTAAATGTGCCAATCATGGGTAAGCCAGTTAGACCACGGTTAAAGGCGGAGTACAGGCATTTGACTCCTGTTTAGCAGGGGTAAAGTACACAGAGTTGTAAATCCAGGAAAATAGATGGGGCAAAAATTGGATAGAAATCATGCTGAAGATGGTAATTTTCTACACACCCCATTTGAGATAATGTTAATTTAATTGAACTATTTGGATATTCAAGTTGATATAAAACAAACACAAATTCTTTGACAAAATGTACTACATATTAAATGCAAATAAAAATATTCACAAATTATAATGTATATATTTTAATACTGAATTATTTAATACAGATTAAATTTGACTGGTTAATGTGTTCTAAAATTTTATTTTATTAGCTATAGGTTAAAAATAAATATTTGAAATGTATTTCTATTTCAGTTTTAAAATAACATATTTTGAATTGTCTTTAAAAGAATGGTCAACTTTAATATTTTTCCCTATACTTTCCCATAGGGGGATTGCTCCTACAGTGGTTGAGATCTAAAGCTACGTCTTCAAAGTTACTAGTAGTAACTTTACACTTGAAAAAGCTGTTGTATGAGGCTCCAAACCCTGATTATCCTGGAAATAAGTAAGTCTGCATTAGGTGTAACTATACCATCGGAAGTGATGAATAGCAAAAATGTGTAGAATTATATCGAAGTTCAGTAGTAAATATACACATGAGTAAATATGCACATGCATATTTACTTTTGTAACTATTCTAAATAGACTCAATTGCAATGAGAAAAATATAACTTTAATAAATAAAGTGAATGAGGTGACTGCAAGGTGAGACCAAACCCAAGGCACTCTCCTTAGAACACTACCTCCTGCTTAATATCCATTAACCTGCCACCTTCCTAATGTTACATAGCCCTTTAAAGTTTCAGGAGGGGGACAAGTGTGTGGAGAGCATAAATACAAATAATGTTATAATACATGGGATTCTGTAATCCCTGTATAAATGCATGTCTCATTTCTGTATAATCCGCGACTGGTGATGCACCCAGTCACCAATTATAAAGAAAAGACGTCAGAACTCAACTATTATAAGTTATTACATTTGACATGTGACTTCACAATGCTTGCTGCCAGAGACAGCAGCTGAGATAAAAGGCAGGTCAGGTCATGGAGCATAATTGAAGCAGCTGTTTAAAGCAGCACAAATGGAACGTTGCTTTTCTTTCTTCTGTTCTATTTTAATAGTTTACAATGTCAAGCAGAGAGAATACGTTTATTTGTTTTCACTCCTTAGATAGAGAAAAGCAATACTCTTTCTGCATCTTTCTACACATTCCAAGCTACAGCAGATATTTTATTTTCAAACAAACTGACTTTTATTGAACTGTTTCTAATATATGTTTGCAACAAATATCTAACAGGTGTTTGATGTGTTTAATTTTGTGGTAGAGGTTTTATTTGTATTCTTCGTGTTTCCAAACATGCTTATCTTTGATATGAAAAAGCTATGTACCAAGGTTTTGAGAGATTTGTGGGAAAGGTGATGGTTTGACCATGTATTAAATGGGATAAAGTACCCCCTGGCGTACGTGTTAAGGATATTGCAAGTTACCTCGGGGATCCATAACCTTATAGAGGAATTCCTCAGTGACTTGCAATATCCTTTTAATGTATGATGGGGTTACTTTATCCCTTATATAATACATGGGATTCTGTAATACTTTCATAAACGCACATCCTTAATTTCTTTATGATCTGCATCTAGTGCACACTCAGTTGCAGATTATGAAGAAAAGACATTAGAACTTACTATTATAAGTTATTACAATTGAGTTCTGATGCCACAATGCCTGCTGCCAAAGCCAGCACCTGCGGTGAAAAGCAGGTCAGGTCACAGAGAATAACTGAAGAAGCTGTTTGAAGCAACAAAATCATGGGGGCAGAGTCTAGCCACCAAACTAGATGGCCGCCTGGTCCAAGGGCTCTGGTGAACCTGGAGGCCCAGAGGGATATAGCACGAGCAGCCAGCGCTTTTCACCTGTGGATGTTTCAGAAGGGAACCCCAGACCTGACAGTGCCCTGATTGGGGCCCCTCAATGTCTCTCCTTTACACAACAGCAGACCGGGGTGGGTGAGGTGAGAGAGGTGCCAGCCTGTGGGGTGATCAGCGGCGCGAGCCCTGGAGAAGCAGCTGCAGCTGTGCGGCAAAGGGAATGAATAGTCTCGGCAGACAAGCAAATCATCAAGGTGAAACCCCCCTCCAGTGGGACCAAGCTTGGTAATGGGCCTGGGGCCCCTTTGAGTGAATGGGTGAAGCGCAGAGTGCCGGCCACACTACCTGCTGGACAACTTGACATTTGTATTGGATCCTCCACCCTGCTGCCTGCACTCCACTCAAGAGGACCCTTGACAGGAGGGATTCGATTGGCCCCAATTGAGATGGAGGAGCGATCAGTCTGCCTTTACCCCCAATTACATCAGGGGGCCAACTGACTCCCCCTTCACACATAACTAGTGAGTTTGGGAGGGCCAGGCTTGTGAGCCAGTTGACTGGGGGGGGCTGGTTGTCCGCTGGATGGATGGAACACTACTCCACTGCCATCTTTATCCTGTCAACTGTCTCTTCCTAAGAGGTCCAGCAGCCAGAGAAACTGAGGCCGGCCCCAACCATGATGGTCGTTCTCCCTTCACTCCCCATTTTTGCCTGGAAAGCAGACTGATGCATCCATCCATGGGGGGCAGATTGCTGGAAGCCTTGGTCAGGTGAGTGGGGAACCCCTCCCTCCATGCCATTGTTACAGAAACTGTATAAGCATCCGAGGGGGGGCAGTCCACATCATAGGGGATTGTATTCTGCTTGCTGTCTCGAAGACTGCACTCCAACTCACAGACGATCCTCTTCCCAACATTTGCTTCTTCTCCGCTTTCTGTCTCCTCTCGCTTTCATGGGGGAGCGAAGGATTGTGGTGTACTCCTCTTTTTCTTCCTTGTTTGTGGCTGCTGGCTCAGCCCCCCGGCGGGATCACCATGCCAACCATCAGGCCCCCAGGGAGGATCTGCAGCCACTGACCTTCCGTATGCAGAACAATGGGCTCAGGGAAATTGTCACAGCAGCAGCTTTTTGCAAAGGCCATCTCTTAGGGTAAGCCCGCATCCACCAGCCCACGGGCTCCCTGGATACTACAACGGAATGTATTCTTAAAGAAATTACTGAGGTGGGGCACAGACTGGAAGTCATGGATGCTGAAATGTCTAATATCATGGTGGAAACAAAATCTATCCAGGCGGACATTGCAGGCTTCCACGACAAAGTGGAGGTTCGGACCAAGGCCTGATGGCGGTGGAAATGAGACTTAACAACATTCCAGATAGAGCCTCCGAACAATGACATCTTCGCAATAAGATTGTCGATATGGAAGATAGGAGCTAAAGGGACAATGCTTGCTTTTTCGGCTTTCCAGAAAATGTGGATGGGACCAATGTTTGCAGCTTCCTGAGGGATCTACTCCCTAACCTCATAGGGCTTGTTTCTCCCCTCCAGCGAAGATACAGAGGACCCGCAGAATCAGGCCACACAGATCTGTGGCACTGCAAGAGTGTGGCCCATTGTAGCATGTTTTCTCTACTATGAACAGGTATGACAAATCCTGCTGGTAGTCCGCACACATAGGCTATACAACTATGATGAACACAATATCTGTATATTGGCAGACTTTTCCAGGGGAAAAATGAAAAGCATAAAGCTCAATTGCGCAAATGGTACGTAAGGCTTGGTCTATTTCAACCAGTGTGTATGTAGATCATGAAGGACCGCAAACTAAAGACTTTCACAATCAGTTGAGCTGCTGTCTTTCTTAGAAGGCCTTCATGTCCAGAGTATTGACATGCCCATGGCACACCAGACACAGTCACTTAGCCTGTGGATATGCCTTCTTCTGAGGCCGAGGGCCTGTGGTCCCGAGGTGGCAGGCATCGCGACAGATCAACCTGATCACAGTGTGGTACGAACAAGGTGATTACAGCAGTGGTGGAGCTCACACAAGATAGAGGATGTACAAATCCTTCTCCCCATTGAACTCTTGGTATGTCAGCTTTTAGTGTTTCTATAAATGGCAGATGAGTATTGCATGCCTGTCTACTGTTTCATTGTTTATTGTTTGCTGTTATTGTTGCTACTGTTAGCCTAAGGCAAAGCTTATGACTTGCCCCGAGTGGTCCTATGTTCCTTGCTCTCATGGGATGCCCTCCTGGCCTGATGTTGACAGCCACGATTGGTTCCCTGTGGGTGGCCGAGGGTCGTTGTGCTGCCTGGGCTGCATGGCTAGGGGCCCTGGGCCTGGGGCCCTATATCAGTGCTGTCCTCCCATCTGCAGTGCCTTCCCCAGGATTACACCAGTGATTCTCGGCGCTCAGTGTTGAAGTTGTTCCCTCCTCTTCCCCTCCCCCCGGGGGCACCTCAGTGTCCCCATCCGGCATCCACTGTTTCACTTCTCTCTTACTTTAGGGGAGACCCCTACAGTACACAACTCTGCTGCTCTTGCCTACTCTGCCCAACGTTAGGCATCCCTGTGAGCTGGTGCCAATAGCCTTCAGTGCTCCTGCACCAATCCTCCACTGAGGGACCCTCCCATGTCTATCATGCTTTTTCACCACGGCCCACTAACTGCTAACTTCCACTGGTTCCGTCCCTTCCTTCTCGGGTGCCTCCAGTGCTTCGTGGATCCACAGGATTGGACCAGCGGAAAACATTTGCGCTAGGTACCAGGCATCAGGTGGTTCTGATAGCCTTTGTTCCTCCTTCTCTAGCCCTCCCACTTCATCCATATTTGGCCCCCTTCTCCTATTTCTACCATTTCCCTCCTTCCTCCTCCTCCCCCCTCCTGCATCTCTTGTTTGCAATGTCTCTACAGGACTCTTAGATACAGCCAGTGCCAACCCTAGATCCACACAAGCTCCTTGCAGCGCGACTCCCCTTCCCTATCCCCACCCCTGCTTCTTACTGGCCCACTCTAGCAGTGGACAACGAATTCGCCCATATTGACAGAACACCCCCACCCTCTCAGCACTACCATCATTACTCCTCGGCGGACAGAGGTGTGATGCCCCACCCGAAGACACTGAACATCATATCGTGAATGGCCTCACACTCTTCACAAAATGTCAAAGAGTGCTTGCATACATTAACTCCGAACGTGCAGACGTAGCACTGTTTCAAGAAACTCACCTCATGAACACAGAGGCGAAGAAACTGAGGCGCGACTGGGTGGGTAAGGTCATTCACAGCAGCTGCTCACCCGTGCCTGCTGATGGGACTGTGACACCTCAGAAGTGTGCCCTTGCTATCGTCCTACGCAAGTCAGTTCTATTTACTGGACTTATGATGTGGAATGATCTGCAGAGACGGTACACTTTTGACCAGATATGAATAGGTGACAAAATGTTGTGTGTGGGCACTCTTTATGCACTGACTGGGCCAAAACATCTATTCCTCCTACAGCTGAACCACCTAACAGAAATTAATGCCACTCATTTGCTTCTAGGGGGCAACTGGAATCTAGCCCGAGACACGATCATGGATTGCACCAGCCCGGTCGTTGTGGACAGCAATGTGGACTGGGCTCTCCAGGGCAACATCACTGCGGACCATGGCCTCATTGATGCTTGGCATCTCCTGCATCCCAGCAATCAGGAATTCACCTTACTCTCCCCAGTGCATGGCACCCAATCAATATTAGATTCCTTCCTTGCCTCTCAGCCAATGGTCACCCTAATGAGTGATATTCCTATTCTCGAGGATGCACTCTCAGAGCACTCCCCGATCCTCTTCTCGGCAGATGTGGGGTTGACAACACCAGTTCGGAAACCTTGACACCTCAACCTCTCTTGTACTTGCTGAACCAGGCAAGAATAGACTTAAGTCTCATGTCACCACTAACTTAGAGCACAACAAGGGGTCAGTTGCCTTGGCACGAATGCTATGGGCGGCAGTCAAGGCGACTATCAGGGGGCAACTGATGAGAGACACCATTCCATCCAATAAGCAGAAGGCAGAGCAGCAGAGGGCCCTAGAATGTGATATAGCGACCCTAAAGCACCTCTGTACGTCCCAACGCTCTATCCCTTAGGCTCCACTTGGAAAAAGTGTGCAGGGATTTCAATACTCTCTACATCTCTAAAGCAGAGTAAGCACTGCAAAATTGAAGGGCTGCCACTATGAGCACGGAAAGAAGGTGGGTAGGCTACTGGCATGCAATTGAGGCAGAGGAAAGCTGAAATGGCTATCTCAGCCATAAAAACTGACACTGGCTGCATCATCAACCACCCATAGGACATTCCAAATATGTTCGCAGCTTTCTACCTGGACCTATACACCCCTGATGTGGACATGGACCCTACACAGCTAAACGCCTCCTTTAACAGCATGCACCTACCTGGTCTCAACGGCGGAAATCACCAAGGCACAGACCATCTCCGACCTTCTGTACCATAAGGGCCCTGGGAAGGATGGCTTCCCGGCTAAGTTCTGTAAGTGGACGAAGGAGGAGTTGGTGGATTCCCTGTACAATGTCTTCCAGGAGGCAGAACACATGGGGACCCTTGGTGCACTCTTTAACAGGGCCATTTTAACAGCCTTCCCAAAGCCTGGGAAGGACCCTCACCTTTTTGATAGCTATAGGCCAATTTCCATACTTCAAGGAGATATCAAGATACTGGCTGGGATTCTGGAGGCTGCCTTCAGAAGGTTATCCCTTCTATGATCCACTGCACCCAGGTGGAGTTTGTCCCAGGACTATCATCCCGGAACTATCTTTGCACTCTTTGCCACAACTTGGGGGCTAGCGAAGGACCAACCAGAGGATGCCCTGGTCCTATCGCTTGGTGCTGAGAAGGCGTTTGACTGAACGGAATGGAGCTACCTCTTTGTGACAGTCTGCAAATTTGACCTGGGAGAGAAATTCATCTCCAAGGTCCAGTGGCTTTATAATTCTCCTTTGGTGCAGGTCATTTGTGGCAACGTCCTTTTGGACCCATTTTCAGTCCACAGGGGAATGCATCAGGGGTTCATGTTATCGCCCTTACTTTTCCTTCTGGTCATAGAACCCCTGTCCATGTCTCGGCGACAATCAAAACAGATAGTAGCCATCCCCATTCCAGGAGGCCATTGAAACTCTATCTCTACACAGATGATATTCTGCTCGCGCTCTCAGCTCCAACTACCTCCCTCCAGGCCCTTCTCAATACCATCTCCACCTTCTCCGGATACAAAATAAACTGAGGAAAGAAAGAGCAAGGCCCTACCAATGTCACAAGCGAGACCTAGAGTAGCCATTGACTGCTACCTATTGCAATGGAAATCTTCATGCCTTAAGTATTTGGGATCTACATTAACCAGGGCCTGGACTCCATGGCGGCAGACACCATTGAGCTGCTGCTGGAATGGTCGGGGCTTGAATTTGACGAGTGGTCTCATCTCCACCTTTCATTGTGGGGTAGGATGCAGACTGTAAAAACTGTGACACTTCCGAGGTTCACTTATGTGCTGGGAATACTTTGATTGCTAATACCCCTCACCTCACTGCAGTCAGTGGGCAAGGGCTTTAAGACCTTCATATGGGGAAATGCTAGACCTCGACTGGCCATAGGCAAACTTATTTTCCACCGGTCCTTTGGTGGCCTAGGACTCCCCTCACTTGAGCATTATTGCATGGCCTTGCACCTGGCACAGCTTGCCTACATGCAACCGTATGTCCAAGCCACCCCATTGTGGGTCGAGATTGAGAACAACATAATGAGTTTCCAAAAGGGGATACATTTGCTCTATAAATATGATGCCTCCGTGCCTGCCCCGGCAAATCCCATGATCCAGGCTATGGCCAAAACATTGACACGAGCCCACATGCTCCTATCTGTGGACGCCTACCTTCATGACAAGACGGCACTATGGGGCAATACCACTTTTCGTATTGAAGAAAAATGCTTAACTGGGGTATCTGGCACAAGGCAGGGATCATGTAAAAGCCCAAGGGGCATTCAAAGCCTTTGAGATACTCCGAGAGGAATTCCATTTACCACCCCATTAGAAGTCTCACAACATGACTAGGCCCACAGCCCTGGGTCATCCCGTCCCCCTTGTTGTCTCCTATCTCAATACATAGGGATGCTTTAAAGGAGTGATGTCAGGCTTTTCCAACCTCTTGACCCGGAACCTGTACTCTCCACCACAGATGGAGAGACTGCGGGTCGGGTGGTAGACTTGGCTCCAGGTGGAATATGAGGCAGAGGACTGGGCTGAGCTCCTGAACAATCTGAGCCGAGGAGCTACAGAGGCAAGTATGAAATGCTGCCTCTTTAAAAAGATACATGACTGGCACAGGACTCCAATGAAACTCAGTACGGTAGGGTTACTGCCTCATTCCAATTGCTAGTGCTGCAACCATACACACTGTGACATGGTGCACATAAGATATGACTGCCCTGAAGTCCGCCCCTTCTGGGTGGAGGTTCGATCCATGATGAGCGGGACATTAGCGATCTTCACACCGATGTCGTGCTCCCGAATCATGCTTCATTGCACAATGGATTACCCTTTGTTATCCCATCACGAATGCAGGCTGCTTCATGGGGCGTTAACGGCAGCACAAATCTGTGATATCCAACACTGGCGCTTCCCACACCCACCTACCCATGAGGAATGGCTCATAGAAATGTATAAAACAGCCTATATAAGCAACTTATTTATAATCTGTGTGATCCTCGCCGCTTACACCCACGCTACAGCCTCGACTGCCGCTGCGGGGGCCACCCCAGGTCCCCCCTTCCTTGGCCTATCCGAGACCTATGACGTTATCCCTTCCCCTCCCTCCCAATGTCCCCTCAACTCTCTCCTCCTCCATCCCTCCCATGACTGCACATCATTCTCCCCATGGCCAAGCCTCTTCATTCCTTCTTTTCTAGCGTACCTCATTTCTGGTTGCATGGCACCTAGGTTGTGGATCAAACAAATATGTGTTTTAACTTGGATGCTTTCTCTGTGTTTTTTGTATTCACTGATACTTTCAGGTTACCATTGGGCGGTGACAGTTGTGTGCCTGTACCACTACGTAAAATGATTAAATGCTAAACAAATAAATAAATGAAGTAACAGAAGCAGAACATTGATTTTCTTTCTTCTGCTGTATTTTATTAGCTTATAATGACAAATGGAGAGAATATGTTTATTTTTTTAATCCTTTGATAGAGAAAAGCTAGTCTCTCTCTGCATGTTTCTACAAATTCCGATCTACTGCAGCTTTTCTTTTTGTTTTAAAAAGTGACTGGTATTGAACTCTTTCTAGTATCTGTTTGCAAGAAATATATGACAGGTTTTTGATGTGGTTAATTTTGCACTAGAGGTTTTGTTTGCAAATATGCTTGCTCTTTCATATGAAAGAGGTACGCACCAAAGTTTTAAGCGGTTTGAGGGAACGGTGATGGTGTGACCATGTATGATATGGGATAAAGTACCCCCTGGCATACATGACAAGTATATTGCAAATCACCTCGGAGTTCCATAACCTTATAAAGGAACTTGACCTTCAGCCTCGTTCCTCTATAAGGTTATGGAACTCCTCGGTGCAATATCCTTATAATGTATGGAAAAGGGTACTTTATCCCTTATATTATACATCACCCTCCTTAATATAGAAACAAACAAGTCACAGCAGTAAAATGCAGTGTCATAGATAGTCCTTACTGTTGGAAGATGGTCCACTCACAAACCTTAGATTTGAAGGTCTCTCAACTCTACATGCGGTGAGTCATTCAGTAGTATCCATTTATGTTGTTCTTTTCTTTCCATATTTTTATCCTGTTGTTGGCTGAACCTTTGAGACTTAAAATCAACATGGATAATATTGTGCCTCTTTCTTCCATTTTACAGGTGCACGAACAGATGGGTATTCTTGAATAATGCCACTGTGATCAGTTTCGCCATTTTCCAACTCCAGCCATGATACATGACAGGCCTGTACTTTTCTGGATCGGTCATAGTTGCTTAGTCATGGATGTATTTTCCTTGTGGTTTCACCCTGACAACGTCCCCTCTTCTAATGATAGGTTGCTTTGTTCTCTTGCAGGTGCCCTGATTTTCCACTTTGTTGGTATTTGTTTCCTCTTATTTCTTTTTTTAAGGTGAGCTTAACCATATGTGTTTTGTTAATGAAATTTCTCCGCCATGGGTGTCGGTGGTTTCTGTCCCTTTGCGAGTTCGAAATTAGAGCAACTGACACCCTCCCTTGCAGAGCACTTGTGTGTATTTAACATGTTCTGTATTGCAGTTTTCACACTTATATTACAAATGCTTGCCATCTTTTTCACACAATTCATCATCTTGATCATCTTTTCAGTGATTCACTGGTTTGTTGAAAGCATGGTGTTGTCATTTGATGTTTTATAACATTGTCCAGATATTCCTTCATTTGTCAAGACATGAATTGGGCTCCACTGTCTGTGTCTATTTCTTGCCACACCCCTCCCATTTGAATATATCTTTACAAAGCAGTATAGTGGTGCCTGTTGTAATTCCCTCAAGGAACATTACTTCACTCAATTTGCCTCTGTAATCAACCATTATGAAGAATACATTGATTTGATCATATCTAACCACTACTTATTTTATATGTTTTTTCTTCGAGATCAACAGGCATGAGCAGAGCACTCGAGTGATGAGTTTGTTCTCGTTTTACATGCACTCTGGACAGTGATCTATTAATTCCTCTCGTACTTCTGAGTTCCTCCTAGACCCCCAATAGATTCCCTTGGGTGCCTCTTCATCAGCGTTGTTTCTTAGTGGCCTCGAAGCGCTAGTGCCATCAGCTTCTTTTAAATGCTGATGGATTCTACAAGTCTGTTTCTTCTAACGAGTACTGAATTTTTCTTAAAGGTCTTCCTTTATCTTCAAAATGTGTTAGAATGTGTTTTCTGTATTTATCTTTAGTCCTTCTTTGCTCTGACCTGTTCATGACCACTTGCCTGCACTCAGATCTTTGTCTCATTCTTCTTTTGCTGTTTGGTTGAGCCTTTGTCACATATTCCAAACTGTCAACCAACGTTTCTTATTCTTGTAGTTGTATCCAGCAATCTTGAGAGACAGTCTGCTAAATGATTCTTCAATTCTGGTAAATATTCCATGTCGTATTTGTACACTTTTAGTCTTGCTGTGAAATGAGCTAGCCTGGGGAATACATCGTCTACACCACCATGTTCTAAAACGTCAGCCAGAGGTTTGTGATCTTACCTCATCATTATGTTGTAACCCATATCTGAACGAGTGTCTCTCTTTTCATTGTGTAATTAACAACAATGTCTCAACCGGGTTCAATGAGGAAGGCAGATACATATTAACGTACGCGACATTACAAGGCAGAAGCAAAAAGGGGAGACTCCCAGTGTTTTTTCAAAAGTGCTCATGGCATCATATATTTAAAATCACAGTCTATACAGAACAGTTATAGCAGCACTGTGGGTATAAATTGTGAAGGCAACCCAAAAGGACTTTGTGCACGTTGTGCTCGTGATGCAATGGGTGACGGCGCAAGTAACAAGTGAAAAAACACAGCGAAAGACGCAAGGTGACAAGGTGATGAAAAGATATATATACAAGAATCAATGGTTCAGTAGATTTAGTTCTTCTCAGTGGTTAGAAGATATATAACTTTTATGAACCAAAGTTGAGTATGCACCGTTAGTTGCGCTGTACAATCGGTCGACGGCGTTTCGATCCTTTTTAGTCAGGATCATCTTCAGGACCGGGTTGCCAAATATTTGGGGTGGTGGGGGACGGCGTTTCGATCCTATTTAGTCAGGATCATCTTTAGGACTGGGTTGCCAAATATTTGGGGTGCTGTATAAGAGAGGAAAGGAAGAGTTCAGGGAGGGGAAGGGGAATGGGAATTAGCGCAGGGATAAGGAAATTGGTGGGGTTGGAGGAAGGCAGCCTACCTGTATGGAAACGAGGAGAGGCTGGCAAGTGTGTCCACTGGTTAGTCAATGGATCCTAGTGGGACGAGGCACCGTGGAAATAAGATTTCCGGGGTGTGCAGATGCAGAGTGCAATCCTATGGACAAAACGGATGGTCAAGGAGAGTGAAGGGGGGGGGAAAGGGACTAGGTGTTGGCAAGGAAGAAGAAAAAACTCACACGGAGTAGTGGGAAATTTATTACGCCGGCGTGAGGAAGAATCAAACAGCCGGTGCAGCGTCAGTGCGCGTCTGTCGTGTAGGATAGATTGGCCTGAAAGGGAGGAGTGGGACGGGGTCAGGGGGAGAAGTAAGCGGAATAACGTGGTATGAGATAGCTGCAAACACGCAGGAGAGGAGTAAACTCACGTGGGGTCCACCGCAGTGGAGGGGGAGGAAGTAGTTGGCAGGGTCGGGTCTCCAATCCACTGTGCGGGTCCCGGAGGGGGTACCTAAGTGTGGGGGAAGCACGCGTTAGAGCCGGCGAGTAACTGGAGAGTAGGCAGGGCAGCCGTAATGAGGCTTAATTGGTCGCGGGCTTACCTGGGTAATGGAGGATGTTGGTGGCAGGGTGGGGTCCCCGATCCACTGCACGGGTCCCGGGGAGGGTACCTGGGGGAGGGGAAGCAGGTGTTAAGGCTGCGAGGCTCGGGGTGTGGTGGCGTGGCCGTAGTCAGGGTAAAGGGGAACCAGATCAAAGCGATTGTGCGCTTACCTTAATTGCGAGGTAATTGGTCCAAGGAACGAATCCAGAGGTCGCAGAGACGCTAGAAATAGGTCCTGGCCGCCACGGTCGTGTGCGGTCTCGGCCGATGATTCGAGTGGGTAAGGGAGCCGGTATCCGGGGATATACCGTGTTCCAGGGGGCGGGGCCTATACCTCTCACATGACCAGGAGGCCATCAGAGGTCGGGGCAGTGGGTGGGGCGTAGTGAGGGACGCGTGAGCGTGGAGAAAAGCGCACTGGGAGGAGAGAGGGCAGGATGGGAATGGGTAAAGGGAAGAGAGGAAAGACTGCGCTTCGGTACGGTTAGTCGTGGGTCAGCTTGTCACTTGCGCCGTCACCCATTGCATCACGAGCACAACGTGCACAAAGTCCTTTTGGGTTGCCTTCACAATTTATACCCACAGTGCTGCTATAACTCTTCTGTATAGACTGTGATTTTAAATATATGATGCCATGAGCACTTTTGAAAAAACACTGGGAGTCTCCCCTTTTTGCTTCTGCCTTGTAATGTCGCGTACGTACATATGTATCTGCCTTCCTCATTGAATCCGGTTGAGACATTGTTGTTAATTACGTATACTTACCCAGATCTCAACCTGGTCTATGGGTTATACTCCTGTTGTTTTTTACTATATTGTGAGCAGCTGCTGAGCTGCGAGAGTAGGTCCAGGTGTGACCATAACTTTCTAACCAATCTATTTGGTTCATTTGGTCAAAAATTCCCTTTACCAAATATGTCTAGGGAGACTCCCTCCTACACAGATGATTATATTCAACGTATACTTAGTGGTCCCTCCTTGCTTTCTATTCCCGGCCCCTCCACCTCCACGACCACAGTGACCAACACTTCCAAGGTTCTCTTAGACAAACTTGAGAAGCTCAAGAAGAAACAGAACAGAACAAACCTCCATGCACGCATGCTTACGGAATACCTCAAATCAGATATCATCCCTTTAGGCTTACAGATTCGGAACATACCTGCCATCTTCACCCAAGACCCCAAATTCCGGACGGGCTTCAGTCATCTAGCCACCACTTGCTCCCGGCACTGGATGGTGTTAGGAATCGACACCGCTATCGAACATAGCCAGAAAGAATTGGAAGAGATTGCAGAAATCGAGAAACTCATTCTGGATGACAGCTCGATATCGGATGCCAAAAGTCTCTTGGATAAAGTCAACACCACTATTGCCACTTTCAACACCTTTGAGTTGAACAAAAAAATCACCAAAATCTAGAAAGACATCAAATACTATAACATTGACAAGACCTACCCTTATCTCCGAGACGAATTCTACAACACCCCGTACAACCCCCCAAGAACCCGCAACTGGGGCAGATACTGCAACAACAAACAAATCACTTTCTCCGACTCCACCAACACATCAATAGAGGACTCTGACTCCGGAGAAGGACCAAGTACCTCCAGAAACATCAGTAGACCGGCTCCCTCACTGCCCCCCGGTTTTTTAGAACAAGGCCGCAGACGCGGCCAGAACCAAACACATACCAGGAACAACCACCAATATCAATACTCCGGAGAAAGACAAACCCGGAACAGATTCTACCAATGGGGTCCGCAACAATAGCAACCTGTCCATGTATCTACGGCTACTCCACACTGAATGTCACCACTACCCAGAGCAATCACGACCTACAACTCATTCCAATATTCAACCTTTCTAGCCATACTCTATCCAGTGAAGAAACCCAACTTCTAAGCCGAAGCCTCAGCTTTGTACCAACAGAACGGAGCAACTTCTTCGAACTGCAGACACAACTGCTCCAGTTCTTTCGACGGATTAGATTACGTCAATTTTTCATGGACAAACCCGATTCTAACTATGCCCCCAGACCCCGGTTCCATCTTCCATCTACCTTCAACCCACCCTCATCAGCCATGCCCCCGGAGATACTCTCATTTGAACGACTGGTCCTACGTGAGGTATCGGATCTACAGAAGCAATTTGAATATGTCCCCTACAACCTCCCCTTGGTGGAGAAACAAGCTCTCCTGAGTCTCAAGGATAGAACTGATGTCATCATCAAACCTGCAGACAAGGGAGGCGGAATTGTAGTAATGGATATTGACAAGTATGACTTTGAAATAAAGAGGCAACTATCCAACCCGCTACATTATCGCAAACTCAAGAAAGACCCACTACCTGAGTTGAAAACCAAGATCCAGCAAGTCACCAACCGAGCTAGATCCGATGGCATCATCACACAGAAGGAGTTTGCCTTTTTGAACAACCAGCATCCCCGAGTGCCAGTGATTTATGTTCTCCCTAAGATGCACAAGGACAGCAACAACCCCCCTGGACGCCCCATAGTATCCGGATGTGGATCCATCCTTGAACCACTGGGCAAATACATCAACGCTGTCATCAAACATTCATTCGTGATAGCATGGATCTCATCAAAACCATCGAGGACAGGCCTTTTGACATCGACACGGAACTCATGGTAGGACTCGAAATAGAGTTGCTTTACACCAACATCCCCCATGAGGAGGGTCTCTTAGTCATCGAAAAAATACTTGAGAAAAGACCCCGACCCACCGTGATCCCCACCACCTTTGTCAAGGATCTCCTACGCATCGCTCTAGAAAATAACTACTTTCTCTACCGGGACACTTTTTATTTACAAATCAAAGGTGTCTCCATGGGCGCTTGTTTTGCCCCGAATTTCGCTATTCTTTTTGTATATAATCTTGAAATGACACACATACTTACCGCTCTCAATCCATTTCACACACAGATTAGTCTCTGGCGACGCTACATAGACGACATTCTACTGCTGTGGAAGGGCCAGTCTGACTCCTTAAATTCCTTTGTTGAGTGACTGAACCATTCTCAACCTCACCTCAAATTCACTACGAATTGCAGACCGAATGACCTACCTTTCCTAGATGTTACCATCCACACGGACGACGGGAAAATTGGAACCGTCTTATTCCGGAAACCCACTAAACGCAACACGCTATTACACTACTTAAGCTACCACCCACGTGGCCTTAGAGATGGCTTACCTTACGGCCAATTTTTGCGCATTCGCAGGAATTGCAAATGGCGGAAAGATTATTTCAGAGAATCAGACATCCTCCGTGACAAACTTATCTCCAGAGGCTACCCCACCCACCTTGTTTGTCAAGCGTGCCCGCAAGAGGGCATGGTACTGCCACCGAGATGACCTTCTCACACCCCAGCCCAGGAAAACGAATACTCGAATCCCCTTTGTGACTAAATTCAGCCCGAGCAGCAACCAAGTCAAAAAAATCATTACACGTAACTGGTCCATTTTGAGAACCCAAAAGATGTTCCAAGAACCTCCTCTCTTCTCCTACCAAAGAGGAGATAACCTGTCCAATCATCTTGTTCATGCCATCTCTTGGCCGACTAAACCCGCACAACAGAGTTCCATCACTGCCGCATGGGGTATACCACCTTTGATCGGACATTACAGATGCCAATCCTGTGCCGTTTGTGATCTCACATCCAATACCAAAGAATTCACGGCCAATAACAAAACCTACCCTCTCAAAACCTTCACCAACTGCAGGTCCCAAAATGTGATTTACGCGATCCGATGCCCTTGCGACCTGATATACATCGGCCAAACAACCCAAATGGTGAAGCAGAGGATAATACAACACAAAAGCAGAATCCACTGCAGAGTACAGACTGTACCTCTGGTGTCACACTACATTGAAAAAAATCACAATGAACTGGAAATCACCTGGCAAGTGATCGACCAACCTTCACTACCAATCAGGGGTGGAAACCTTCAAACCCTATTGAATAGAAGCAAATGTAAATGGATCACGCGCTGCAATTCAGTAGACCAGGGGCTCAACACCATTGATGAATGGAACAGTACAGTGCAAGTATAACTCTGCATTTCTACCCTCTTGTATGGCCCCCACATTGAATTGCCATACAGTGTCATATCAACACATCTCTGTACCCCTACCCCCTTTTGGTGGTCCTCCTAGTGCCTCCGACCATCATCATCCTGAATTGGTAGTTGGACTCAACGTCCCCCCTTTCCTGCATACGTCCTTCCCCCACCTCCCCCGGTCCCCCATATCAGAGGCCATTAAGGACCTCCCGCCATCCCAGTCCCCCATAGGATTTATCCTATCCCGACCCTTTGCATTCGGAACTTTGCTGGGTACAGCCACATTCCTTTTCTCCTAATTCCTTTTTGTTCATCTTGACTTCGGCCTTTATTACCATTATAATCACCAGTGTGTTCCGCCTTTCACTCCCCCGCATAGGAGTGCAGTAGCCTGTCAGTTAACTGTCCTTCATTGTCTAATGTTTTTACTTATGACTGCGATAATGTGTTGTGCAATTGTCCACCATTGACGAATGTTCTGATGTGGCTTTTCACTTATATCATGTCTGTCTGTACTGCTGACCCATGACTCGCTTTGTCCACGACTAACCGTACTGAAGCGCAGTCTTTCCTCTCTTCCCTTTACCCATTCCCATCCTGCCCTCTCTCCTCCCAGCGCACTTTTCTCCACGCTCACGCGTCCCTCACTACGCCCCACCCACCGCCCGACCTCTGATGGCCTCCTGGTCATGTGAGAGATATAGGCCCCGCCCCCTGGAACACGGTATATCCCCGGATACCGGCTCCCTTACCCACTCGAATCATCGGCTGAGACTGCACACGACCGTGGCGGCCAGGACCTATTTCTAGCGTCTCTGCGACCTCTGGATTCGTTCCTTGGACCAATTACCTCGCAATTAAGGTAAGCGCACGATCGCTTTGATCTGGTTCCCCTTTACCCTGACTACGGCCACGCCACCACACCCCGAGCCTCGCAGCCTTAACACCTGCTTCCCCTCCCCCAGGTACCCTCCCCGGGACCCGTGCAGTGGATCGGGGACCCGACCCTGCCACCAACATCCTCCGTTACCCAGGTAAGCCCGCGACCAATTAAGCCTCATTACGGCCGCCCTGCCTACTCTCCAGTTACTCACCGGCTCTAACGCGTGCTTCCCCCACACTTAGGTACCCCCTCCGGGATCCGCGCAGTGGATCGGAGACCCGACCCTGACAACTACTTCCTCCCCCTCCACTGCGGTGGACCCCATGTGAGTTTACTCCTCTCCTGCGCGTTTGCAGCTATCTCATACCACGTTATTCCGCTTACTTCTCCCCCTGACCCTGTCCCCCTCCTCCCTTTCAGGCCAATCTATCCTACACGACAAACGCGGACTGACGCTGCAC
Source organism: Calotriton arnoldi (assembly GCA_963921515.1). Classification (NCBI taxonomy): domain Eukaryota; kingdom Metazoa; phylum Chordata; class Amphibia; order Caudata; family Salamandridae; genus Calotriton; species Calotriton arnoldi. The sequence goes on along the minus strand of CAWUFW010005618.1, from coordinate 949,900 downwards.
CGGCTGTTTGATTCTTCCTCACGCCGGCATAATAAATTTCCCACTACTCCGTGTGAGTTTTTTCTTCTTCCTTGCCAACACCTAGTCCCTTCCCCCCCCCTTCACTCTCCTTGACCATCCGTTTTGTTCATAGGATTGCACTCTGCATCTGCACACCCCAGAAATCTTATTTCCACTGTGCCTCGTCCCACTAGGATCCATTGACTAACCAGTGCACACACTTGCCAGCCTCTCCTCGTTTCCAAACAGGTAGGCTGCCTTCCTCCAACCCCACCAATTTCCTTATCCCTGCGCTAATTCCCATTCCCCCTCCCCTCCCTGAACTCTTCCTTTCCTCTCTTATACAGCACCCCAAATATTTGGCAACCTGGTCCTGAAGATGATCCTGACTAAATAGGATCGAAACGCCGTCCCCCACCACCCCAAATATTTGGCAACCCGGTCCTGAAGATGATCCTGACTAAATAGGATCGAAACGCCGTCGACCGATTGTACAGCGCAACTAACGGCGCATACTCAACTTTGGTTCATAAAAGTTATATATTTTCTAACCACTGAGAAGAACTAAATCTACTGAACCATTGATTCTTGTATATATATCTTTTCATCACCTTGTCACCTTGCGTCTTTCGCTGTGTTTTTTCACTTGTCACTTGCGCCGTCACCCATTGCATCACGAGCACAACGTGCACAAAGTCCTTTTGGGTTGCCTTCACAATTTATACCCACAGTGCTGCTATAACTGTTCTGTATAGACTGTGATTTTAAATATATGATGCCATGAGCACTTTTGAAAAAACGCTGGGAGTCTCCCCTTTTTGCTTCTGCCTTGTAATGTCGCGTACGTACATATGTATCTGCCTTCCTCATTGAATCCGGTTGAGACATTGTTGTTAATTACGTATACTTACCCAGATCTCAACCTGGTCTATGGGTTATACTCCTTTTGTTTTTTACTCTCTTTTACTTGCAGCATAGCCTTTTTCTGTTTCGCTGAATTTCCTTGAAGCTGACCCTCTTACTTCCACTCTATGGTTCTTTTTTCAATGACAATGCTGGCCCTAGTCCGCCATTCTTTAGAATGTGTTTCTTCATGTTCTGAAAACCTGCGTTTTTCCCATACCACACTCAAATGAAATAAATTAAGTAGTGATCCAGTTATTGTACTGTAGAGACAGACACACTTGGCAATGTGTTACATTAGAACTTTAAATAATCTTGGCTGTTCTTTATTATCGGCCCCTGGTGTTTTTCTAATTGCTCTCTATAAACCCTGCTTGGATCTGATTCCATGTCCTGACATTTTTAATTCATCACTTCTACATTGAAATGGCATGTTTCTTCCAGCTCTTTCCAATTTTTCTAGTACATTTTGTTTCATTATGCTCCTGCTAACCTGCTTCATATACCAGCATATAATTTTGGAAATACTGGGTGAGTTTTTGACTAATGAACAGATTGTTCATTAGTCTCTGAACAATGGAAGCTGCAGTCGCTAAGCCAAGCAGTATTCCCTTGAACTGGTTGAATCCTTCTGACATAACCTCTGTTATAAGTCTTGAAGCAGGGTGTAGCTTAATTTGATAATGGATACTTTATGGATTCAATTTGCCAAAAGTGCTGCTCTTTTTAGAGTCATTAACATCTTTTTGAGGTTAGTTAAAGGGTACTTGTCCAACTGTAAATTAATGAATCCCAAAACACAGTATGGTACGGAGGTCGATACATTTCTTTTGCAGCTTCTAAGTTGTGGAACACACTTCCTATCCAGCTAAGGGCTACAACTAATCATTTAGCCTTCAGGAAATTCTTAAAGATGTATTTATACAAATAACATAATTACATCTCAAATCAAACCAATATCATGTTTATGTCCTAACTAGCTATAAAGGTTAGACAATCTTAGCACCAGGACACCATTTTTTGTAATCACGTATACAATAAAATTAATTAACACAACAAATTAACATAACACATAAACTTTTGTTTACACTTCCAAAGTCCCAAAGAAACAAAGTCTTCCATTGTTATGCTTAGAAATAACAAGTGCTGAAAGCATTTCGTTGCTACCTTTTATTCAATTGTGTTGACAGCCTTAGGGGGGTCTTCCCCCACAACGTTTTGCCTACCTCCTCCATTTTTCAGACCTAATTTTTCTGGCTTTAGGACTCTGTGCACTTTACCACTGCTAAACAGAGCTAAAGTGCTTGTGCTCTCTGCACTAAACATGGCTATATTGGCTCATCCCCAAATAGATATTTACCTATAAGTCCCTGGTAAAGTGCACTACAGGTGCCCAGGGCCTGAAAATTAAATGCTAATAATGGGCCTGCAGCACTTATTATGCCATCCACTTAAGTAGCCCTCTAACCATGGCTCAGGCCTGTCACTGGAAAGCCAACATAAATCTCTTGCCAGGCCCAAATCTTCACTTTTTCTCAATATAAGTAACCCCTAAAGTAGGCCCTGGACAACTCATAGGATCAGGGTGCAATGTATTTAAAAGGTAGGACATGTACTTTTAAGTTTTGCATTTCCTGGTAGAGAAAAACTCTTAAATTTGTTTTTCACTACTGCAAGGCCTATCTCTCCCATAAACATTAGGTTTACCTTATTACACTTTTTAAATGCAATTCCCAATTGTGAAGAGATAGACTTTTCAAGTTTGGTGTCTTTGAAATCACAATTTAAATCACAACTTATGGTAAAGTCAGATTTAAAATTGCCATGCTGAAAATGCCACTTTTAGAAAGTTGGCATTTTCATACTTTAGCCTTTTGGTGCCGGCTGCCTGTCTCTGATACACATCTGGGGAGGGTGACAGCTGGGCTTTGTGCATTCTCCCAAGACAGCCACACACAATGGGAGCTTAAGTGTGACATGAGCCATCTTGGGAGGATAGGAGGGAGGAGCTGGACCCAGCCTCACTTACACCAGAATAGGCTTTGTCCTGTCCCCACACAAAGGGCTGTGTACCCCCCTGTAGTGAGTATGGAGCCCAGACAGGAAGGGAGGACCTCTGTGTACTTCATAGATCTGTCTTTGAAGTCTCTTCCACTTCAAAGGTACAACTAAGTATACGTTCTGGACCTCTGACACCACCACTTTAGTACACTTCTGGAACTGTAAAGACTCTGCCAGGAAGAAGGACCGCTGTGCTGCTGAAGGACTGCCACTCTGCTGGACTATTGTTTTGCTGGACTCTTGCCTTGCTGTACTGCTCTGCTGCCTGCTGTTCCCCTGCCTGGGTGAGAAGGACCTGCATCACTTGACCCAGAGACTTCAAGGGTAAGCTGGCTTACCTCCTCATCTGAAATCTCAGGGACATAAAAGATTTCCAACTTACCTGCTTTTGCACCTGGACTCTGCCATCTGTGAGTCTACCCTGCCAAGTGGTGCCACCCCAGTCCTAGACCCTTGGAAGGGAGGCCTCAGGTGCTTGTTTCAGCAAAACCCACACATCCTCTCTCGGACCAGAGCACTGGCACCACTGCGTGGATCAGAACTGGTGCATTATTCCTGTTGCGTGGATCTAACCCCAATGCATCGCGTCAGAACCACCACTGTGTGACATACTTCCCGGCTCGAGGTCTTCGCATCTCCATCGACAGCAGCCTCGATGATGATGCAGAGAACTCCACATCATAACCCCTGCGCTTATTGGAGCTGACGCAGCACTGCTGCTGCACGGATCAGGACCAGCACATTGTCACCACTGCAAGGATCGACACCGACGTATCACTTTGACATTGACGCATCGCTTCGGCTGCATCCTGCATCCTCCACCTCAACAGAATCTTTGACATCGACGAAAACCCGGATTAAGGTACTTTGGCTCAGTGGTTCCAACCCGGACCCTTTAGCCAGCCCGCGCTCCATCACAGTCGGCTTGAACTTTTGACTTTGTCACGGTCCAGTTCAACTAAATTTCCCTTGTTGCCGCTTAGTGGTTTTTTGTGCTATTTTCACTTAATTCTTTAAAAATCAATATCTCTGGTTCTAATAATTGGATTTTTATCATTTTGATCTTGTTTCATTTATTAAATAAAAGCTCTATTTTTCTAATCAGGTCTGGTATTGTTTTGTGTGATGTTTTCACTGTTTTACTTTTTGAAGTCTTGCACAAATACTTTACACATTGCATCTAAAGTTAAGCTTGACTGCTCTGTGCCAAGCTACCAAGGGGTGAGCACAGGTTAATTTAGGGTGTGTTTGTGATGTACCCTGATTAGGATTCTAGTTCTTGCTTGGACAAGGTGCACACCTCTGCCAACCAGAAACGCAATTTCTAACATCCATGTCCTTGGTTATTTCTCTGACCTCTTTCCTCATGTAAACTGGAATTCTTCTCAAGCAATGTTTCACTGGCAAAGCTTTTTCTTTCATTTTAACTTGGTGCTTATATTTCTTCAATTCTCCCGTTTTGTCTGCAGATAAAGTTGTGTTTACCTACACTGTTTTCTACACTCCAGTCTGTAATAAAATTTGATCTCCATACCCTGGCCAAAGTGTTGTTCACCATTGTCCACTTTCTCAGTACATAAAATGATGTTCTGAGTTTCATAACATTTTCTTCCTCTTCTTCATCCACACTTATTTCATCATTGCTGTTTCTGAATCTTTCTCTGCATATTTTTGCAAAGTGGCCTCTTTTGTTGCAGTGTTAGAATCTTTTATCCTGTGCTGGTCGAGTTGTGATGTTTGGAAATTGTGTTGGGATGCCACATTATTACCATACTTTGCTGATTGTCCTTTATTTTCTCTTGCTATGCCCATTTGTGTGTTTCTGTCTTTCTCTTCACCTTTTTACCTACTTTGACCTCCTTGCACATTTTCTCCTCCAGTATTTCTAATTCTTTCAAGCATCTTGTTGATTCCTTTTAAGTTTTTCAATGGATGACGCTTGAGGTAGTATTGAGGTCCTGCTGAGGTTATGTTTGTATTATTTAATTTCTACACTGTATTATGTGTTGGCCACTAATCAATTAGTCAGAATTCCATCAAACTCACAGGCAGCAACAGGTTATTTTAGGCTTGTTATAAATTGATCTGTTGTTTTGTTTTCTCTTTGTGGACTCGAAGAAATCAGGGATTATATTTCCCACTGCGTCCATGACTTTCTCATGAAACTCAAATGCTCTCTGTCCCTCTACATCTAATGTTGTCATTGATAATGCTTTTTTTCTACTTAGCCGATAGTACATTCCATCAAGTGCCTCTAAATAGTTGTAAACAAGTTTGCAGTCTTATCATGGTATAAGTACCTTGACTGGTGTTTGTAGGAAGAGTAGAGGTTTATTGACTGAATCCATTTTGAACATGCTTAAACATCAAAACAAGCATTATATTCTATTATGTATTTACACATTTATTCTTGCGCATATGAGATTTCTTATGATGATTATTTTAGACTTGTCACTGTTCAGTCCATTGTTGAGCTACCTACCATCAACAATATTGTCTTTAAAAAACTGCAAGTCTTTATGTATTTATTTCTTTTGGGATGGTTTTATTGAAATTGTTTTCCCCACTATGTCATTTGCAGCACTGAATCTCATGGTACACGCTTCTCTAAATTGAGAGCATGTGCCTGACTCCTTTCAGCAATGTCACCTACACAGGGACATCACTTACTATCTTTGCCCCAACTACATTCACTCTTCTACTATTAGTTAGTCAATCCATGTAGAAAGTTGAGGGATACATAGCCACTCACCACTCCTCTAATTATTGGGAGAATGCACCAGCGTCAGCATGCTTTTTTTCTTGTACTGCAGACACTTCCACATCACTCTACCCTCTATTCCTGTTGATGGAATCATCAAGAATCAATAATCTACTTGCGTTATTTGTCTATAGCTTCAGGATAATACTTTATTTGGTATTTAATAAAAAACATTTCAAAATTCGAACATATTGAATAAAAAATGAAGCTATAATAAAACACTCAGTAAAATGCATTTGACTACAATCATAGGAGGCATAGTAAACAGAAATATGTAGTGTTCAAATATTGCAATTGGTCTCAGAAGATAGACTCTAAATGCCTCAGTAATCAGGGTTTATAGTGGCAGGACCAGACTCGGAACTGAAAGCACCCCTGGAACATTTTGTCAGACCAGCCCCAGTACAATGTGTAGCGAGCGAGTACAGCGAGCAAGCCTGATCACTCCAAGGAGGGTTCGGGGGGTCCTCCCCCCAAGAAAATTTGGGAAAAAGAAATGGTGCAGTTTATAACACATTTCCCATTACATAGTTAATTGTATTAACTTTTAAATCATAGTAAATGATGACCTTACGGTGTACCAGGATACCCAGTCTTAACTCACAGATATTCCTACAGAGAACACCAAACAACGAGATGTTGAGCACGAAACATGACTTTAAATATAACAGATTTATTCTTAAAATATAATAGTATAAACAAGAGATTTGAAATGAACTTAACCTCAAACAACTAAGCAAAGGTTTAGAGGAAAAAATGTACAAGACAATGTGCGAAAATAAAATAATTTTTATATCTTGAGTTTTGTAAACAGTGTTAAAATAAAGTATCTTATTTAAAGTGCAACAGTGTAGAACATTATGTTTGCGGCGTTTTTACATTTTAAACAGTTAACATGGCTTGCAGCAATTTCCTTAATGTGAAATACTGTAAAAACATAATTTAAGCAAACTTAATCTCAAACAAGTGTTATATATATTTACACTTCACACTACTTTGCACTAATTTGTGTCAAGAGGGTGTTTCATGGGTGGGATGTGGGAGTCCCGAAGCAACCACCTATGGGTTTTGATGCAAAGCCCTACTTACTAACAAAGGTAGACCTAGATTTAAGCCAAAAACTGACGCCTCCTTGAGGTTTTCCAAGAATGCATGTGTGGAACTGTGCAGCACAAATACAATGCGTTAAACATTTTAAAGTTAGCTGAAGCATAGGATTTTGTAGTGGATGGATATCCTTCCAGTGCAAAACCTATGCTAGACATAATGCTCACAATCTTTTACTATAGTACAAAGGTGTGTGCTCAAAGAGAACTGACGCAAGGAGATCAACTCTGGTTATTGCACTGCTTTGTTTGATAGTTGTAAATCGGCCTCAAAGTGTTCACGGTAACATGCAAACGTCAAATAATTTTCATGTCCTGAGTCTTCCATGCAGCCTTCAAATAAAATATTTTATTTGAAGTGCTCAGCTTAAAAATTTAGCATCTTGAGCTCACATTTTAAAGTGTTAACATCCCGTGCATCAATTTTCTTTTGAAGGCAAAAAGATCAATGATTGTCTCATTGCTTACTCGCATCAAGGCATCTTTAGCCACAGACATGAGCATAAAGGCTACCAAACGTGACTATGAGAGAGAATTATGCAGCCTGTTCAAAATGTACTTGAGCTTAGAAAAAAATCTTTCACAAGCCACCTGAGAGGAGGAAAGAGTCAATGTCAATTTGTAGGCATTAAAGTAGGCTTTACTGAACATGTTATAATGCAATAATAAACTATAGCAGCAAGCAATACAGTCCTTGCAGGTCTTAAACGTAGACTTTGTTTGCCCAACATTAGCGTGTTGTACTATCTCGTCCTTAAAGTTGAGATAACGGGTGTCTAAGTCTTGCTCATCTTGCACTTCTTGGATGATATTGTACTCTTTCTCAATACTGAATTTTAATCTGCTCCACTTAGATGCAAAATCAAGTAACTCATGCTGCAGTTTTTCAATAGATGCTTTACGATCAAATCTAGTTAGCAAGCTACTAAGTCGTTGAAGGGCATTTTGGATAAAGTTCTGGAGGATGTCTTCAAAATTTCTGGGATCCAGGCATGCCAAATCTGCAAACAACTGACCATGAGTTGTGAATAAACTTTGCAGACTGGTAACTACTTTGCCCATTGCAGCATTGTAAACTTCTATCCTGTATTTATCAGTAGCTGACCTGATGCATTCATCAGTTGCAGTTTCGCCAGGCATCACCTTCTTCCTGCGTATTTGAACCTCTGGGAAGTCAACTTGAAACAGAATTTTGCTATCACACTGATCCAATGTGTCTTTTGCCCAATTCACAAATGTGTTTGTAGCGTCCATTATGCAGCTGAAATCCTGACCCTGTTGCTGTAGGGAGTCTATGGTTTTAGTTACCATTTTATATGCCTGCAGTACATCAATACCTTGTGTTTGCAAGCAGTGGTGGTTCCTCCATTATGGCGGAGAAGCGTCCCCCTACTGCTTTCTCGCAGTGCGAGAAGCAAAAACATAAAATTGTAATAACTTTTAGTTATTACCATTTTATGTTTCCTTTGCGAACGGGCGGGGCCAGTGCTGCTCTGCCAACGGAGCAGGGCAGGGGATTAGTGTTTTGCCCACTCCTAAGTGCGCAATGACTGTTTGGTCGGCCCTCTTGGGCCGCCCAAACCAGTCATGCACACTTTCCCTTTCTCCATGCAGGCTGCATTACAGCCTGCATGGAGAACATGCCCACCCCTACAGCCCCTGGCTGAGCGCTGTGTCATGACGCTCAGACCAATCACAACACTGCATTGCAGCATTGTGATTGGCTTAGGGGAGGGAGCCCGGCTGCCTGCTTCCTGTTCCTGTCCGAGTCGGTACGTTTGTCTTTTAAACTTTTTTTTATTATGCTCCCTATATATATTTATATATATTATATATAGACCATCTGGTTGACAAGGATGAAACTTTAAAAAGGCATTCAAGCTTTCAGACGTTGGTCTCACAAACCATTGGTTGTCATCAACACTTTCGGCTGGACCAATCAAAGTCACATCAGCACATGCTGATTTCTCAAATATGGGGTCTTCTTGACACTTCTCTTCAGAATCTTCTTCACTTTCTAATTGAATGTAACCTTCTATAGACTTGGGAGCTGCCTCCTTTACAGTAGCATCACTACGTATTTCAGTCCTTTGGCCTTCAGCAGTTTGTTCAGCTGCTTCAGTTCAGAAGCTGGTGGACATGATGCACTTTTTGGTAATGGCTTGCTTCATTCTCTGGCATTTTTTCTTTTTTTCGCGTTCTTTCTCAGCTCCTCCTTCCTTGTGTGATTTTCTCTTTCCAGCACCTTTCATATCCATATCTAAAATGATAGACAAGAGGGTTCTCAAAGCTGACGCAAACTGATAACAAATTTGAAACAAGATATCCCTTAGTATACTTCAGCACACATCAAAACTGTTATTATTGTAATGAAAAGAAATGACGAGATTTGATATCAATCTGACAAGTTTTCTGCATTTCTATACTTGTGACAATGTGTAACAGAAGCTATCACTCATAAGATACCCATATGAAATACAGAAGGATGCTACAATCATAGATATATCATGCTTTTTATGGGAGAAAAACCGTCGTCTACAAACACCTGATGCATGTGCTTGGTTATATGGTATCCAGAAACTGTTGTGTCACTTGTGCGTAGAGCATGCTTTGCACAATTTCCTTTCTTAAACAGGAAATCTGACAGATTCAAACAGCTATTAAGTGGTACAGATAGGATCGCTCACTCTCTTGCAGACACACTTTATGGATTTCAAGCATGTAAATAATTTCAACTCAAGAATTCTCAATAATTGCCTCCCTTTCAAGCATGGAAGTTTTCATTGGGAATTATTATCAATAACACTAGAATTACTTTTTTTTGTTTCATCATTAATAATGATGTCAGCGCCTTCTATTTGCTTCTCTCTATCAGTCTATCTGCACATGCTTGGAGTCCACAAAAGTACCGACATAGCCTGAAATAATGTTTCCAAGTGCTTCCCAAAATTTGTTCAGAGACTGCAAATGGTCGAGTGAGATCACATGGGAGTGGTGGTGTCCAAGAAAGAATAAGAGGCTTCTCTGCAGTGCAGCTCAAGAAATAGCATACTATAGTCAATCAATCAATCACAGCATTTATAGAGCGCGCTACTCACCTGGGAGGGTCTCAAGGCGCTGGGGGAGGGGGTAAGTTACTGCTCGAACAGCCAGGTCTTGAGCTGCTTCCTGAAGGAGAGATGGTCCTGGGTTCGCCGAAGGTGAGTGGGGAGGGAGTTCCAGGTCTTGGCTGCCAGGTAGGAGAAGGATCTTCCTCCGGCGGTGGTTCTGCGGATGCGTGGTACGGTGGCGAGGCGTGGCTGGTTGATCGTAGCTGGCGTGTGGGCGTGTAGAAGGTCATGCGGTCGTTGAGGTACTTTGGGCCCAGGTCGTGGAGGGCCTTGTGTGCGTGGGTGAGGAGTCTGAACGTGATTCTCTTGCTGACGGGGAGCCAGTGCAGGTCTTTCAGGTGTCCGGTGATGTGGCTGTGTCGGGGGATGTCCAGGATGAGTCGTGCGGAGGCGTTCTGGATGCGCTGGAGTCTCTTTTGAAGTTTGGCTGTGGTTCCGGCGTAGAGGGTGTTCCCATAGTCCAGTCGGCTGGTGACGAGTGCCTGGGTGACGGTCTTCCTGGTTTCAGTGGGGATCCATCTGAAGATCTTGCGGAGCATGCGCAGGGTGTTGAAGCATGAAGATGAGACGGCGTTGACTTGTCTGGTCATCGACAGGGAGGAGTCCAGGATGAAGCCCAGGTTGCGTGCGTGGTCCGTTGGCTTGGGCGCGGTGCCCAGGGCTGGGGGCCACCAGGAGTCGTCCCAGGCGGAGGGTGATGAGCCCAGGATGAGGACTTCCATCTTGTCTGAGTTCAGTTTAAGGCGGCTGTTCCTCATCCAGTCGGCGACGTCTCTCATCCCGTCGTGTAGGTTGGCTCTGGCGGTGGTGGGGTCGTTGGTGAGGGAGAGGATCAGCTGGGTGTCGTCGGCGTAGGAGATGATGTTGAGGTTGTGTCGGCGTGCGATGGCTGCGAGGGGCTCATGTAGACGTTGAAGAGGGTTGGGCTGAGTGAGGATCCTTGTGGAACGCCGCAGATGACTTCGGTGGCTTCGGATCTGAACGGGGGAGGCGGACTCTCTGGGTTCTTCCGGCGAGGAACGAGATGATCCATTCCAGTGCTTTCTCTCGGATTCCGATGTTGCTGAGGCGCTTCACTAGGGTGCGGTGGCAGACGGTGTCGAACGCCGCGGAGAGGTCCAAGAGGATGAGGGCAGCTGTTTCCCCATTGTCGGTTAGGGTTCTGATGTCGTCGGTGGCTGCGATAAGGGCGGTCTCGGTGCTGTGGTTGGCCCGAAACCCGGACTGCGAGGGGTCGAGGGATCCATTCGTCTCGAGGAAGGCGGCAAGCTGTCTGTTGACGGTCTTCTCGATGACTTTGGCCGGAAACGGAAGGAGCGAGATGGGACGGTAGTTCTTGAGGTCGGTGGGGTCCGCCGTTGGTTTCTTCAGGAGGGCGGTAAGCTTGGCGTGCTTCCAGCTCTCTGGGAAGGTGGCGGTGTGGAAGGAGGAGTTGATGATGTCCCGGAGATGGGGTGCGATGGTGGCGTCGGCTTTGTTGAAGACGTGGTGTGGGCAGGGGTCGGTTGGTGATCCGGAGTGGATGGAGTTCATCGTGCGGGTGGTGTCTTCGGTGCTGATCGGGGTCCAGTTGCAGAGGGTGGTGGTGGCGGGCATTGGTTCGGCGGTAGGGTGCGTTGTTTGTGCGTCGAAGCTGTTGTGTATGTCGGTGATCTTGCGGTGGAAGAACGCGGAGAGTGAGTTGCAGAGGTCTTGCGAGGGGTGATGTCGTTGTTTCCGGCGCTGGGGTTGGAGAACTCTTTGACGATGCTGAAAAGTTCCTTGCTGTCATGGGCGTTGTTGTCCAGTCGTTCTTTGAGTGCCGACTTCTTGGTGGCACGGATCAGCTGGTGGTGTTTGCGGGTGGCGTGCTTGAGGGCGGTCCTGTTGTCTGTGGTCTGAGTCGAGTCGCCAGGTTTTCTCGAGAGTGCGGCAGTTCTTCTTGGATTCCTTGAGTTCGTTGGTGAACCAAGGGGTTTTCTTGCTTCCGGGTCTGCTGGGAGGGTTTTTAGTGGTGCGAGGTCGTCGGCGCAGGCGGTCAGCCACTTGGCGAGGTTGCTGGCTGCTTCGTTTGGGTCCGTTGTGTTGGTGGGTGTGTTCTGGCTGAGGGAGGCGGTGAGCTGCTCGGCGGTGATCTTGCTCCAGCTCCGGCGGGGAGCCTGTTGCGGGTGGTGGTGGGTCGCAGTCTTTCTGAAGCTGAAGTGGACGCAGCTGTGGTCGGTCCAGTGGAGTCCGGTGGCGTGGCTGAAGGAGATGTGCTTGCTGGACGAGAAGACGGGGTCAAGCGTGTGGCCGGCGTAGTGGGTGGGCGTGTTCACCAGTTGCTTGAGTCCGAGGTTGGCGAGGTTGTCCAGCAGGGCGGTGGTGTTTCTGTCGTTGCTGTTCTCCAGGTGGAAGTTGAGGTCCCCTAGGAGGATGTAGTCGGCGGAGGGCATGGCGTGCGGGCTGATGAAGTCTGCGATGTCTTCGCTGAATAGTGTGCGTGGTCCCGGGGGTCTGTAGATGAGGGTGCCTCGGAGGGTGGTCTTGGGGTCAGTGTGTATCTGGAAGTGTAGGTGTTCGGCGGCGGAGAAGGTCTCGTCGGAGTTAGTCGAGATGCGGATGGTGTTCTTGTGTACGATGGCGATGCCTCCTCCCGTCTGGTTGACGCGGTCCCTCCGGGTGATCTTGTATCCGTCCGGGATGGCTATGGCGATGTCGGGCGCTGAGGAGGCGTTCATCCAGGTTTCGGTGAGGAAGGCGATGTCCGGTGCTGTTGCGTCGAGCAGGTCCCAGAGTTCCACGGCGTGCCTGTGGACGGAGCGGGTGTTCAGCAGGATGCATTTCAGGTGGTTGCTGCTGTTGCTCGACTTGGCGGAGGTGGTGCACGTCCGGGGGCAGGTGAATCGGCAGGTTTGGCAGGTGAAGGGTCCGTGGGTGCGTCTCGGTGAGGCTCGGTAGCAGGCAGGGTTCCGGCCGGCATTGAGTGCGGTGAGTGTGGCGGCGTCGTAGGTCCGTCGGGTGGTGATGCATCGGTGGGATCCAGGGGTTCTGGCGCTGGGCGCGGTCCAGTCGCGGACGGGCGCAGACGGGCTTGCCTTAGGCGCGGCGCGCAGCGGCTGCCATTTATGGGGAGGTGGGAGGGAGGAGCAGCTGGGAGGCGGGAGGCAGGGGCAGCGAATGGGCAGTCAGGGGCGGGGCCGCAGGGGACGCAGCGGCGGGAATGGCGAGAGGCAGCGGGGGCACAGAAGGAAAACAAGGGAGAGCAGACAAAATCACGGGCACAGCATCAATGGGGCAGCGAGGGGCACAGAAAGGAAAACAAGGGGAGAGCAGACAAAATCACGGGCACAGCGTCAATGGGGCAGCGAGGGGCACAGAAAGGAAAACAAGGGGAGAGCAGACAAAATCACGGGCACAGCGTCAATGGGGCAGCGAGGGGCACAGAAAGGAAAACAAGGGAGAGCAGACAAAATCACGGGCACAGCGTCAATGGCGCAGCGAGGGCACAGAAAGGAAAACAAGGGGAGAACAGACAAAATCACGGGCACAACGACAGTGGGGCAGCGAGGGGCACAGAAAGGAAAACAAGGGGAGAGCAGACAAAATCACGGGCACAGCGTCAATGGGGCAGCGAGGGGCACAGAAAGGAAAACAAGGGGAGAGCAGACAAAATCACGGGCACAGCGTCAATGGGGCAGCGAGGGGCACAGAAAGGAAAACAAGGGGAGAGCAGACAAAATCACGGGCACAGCGTCAATGGGGCAGCGAGGGGCACAGAAAGGAAAACAAGGGGAGAGCAGACAAAATCACGGGCACAACGACAGTGGGGCAGCGAGGGGCACAGAAAGGAAAACAAGGGGAGAGCAGACAAAATCACGGGCACAACGACAATGGGGCGGCGAGGGGCACAGAAAGGAAAACAAGGGGAGAGCAGACAAAATCACGGGCACAGCGTCAATGGGGCAGCGAGGGGCACAGAAAGGGAAACAAGGGGAGAGCAGACAAAATCACGGGCACAACGACAGTGGGGCAGCGAGGGGCACAGAAAGGAAAGCAAGGGGAGAGCAGACAAAATCACGGGCACAACGACAGTGGGGCAGCGAGGGGCACAGAAAGGAAAACAAGGGGAGAGCAGACAAAATCACGGGCACAACGACAGTGGGGCAGCGAGGGGCACAGAAAGGAAAACAAGGGGAGAGCAGACAAAATCACGGGCACAACGACAATGGGGCGGCGAGGGGCACAGAGAGGAAAAGGGGAGACAAGCAGACAAAGCGGGCACCGGGGCCACAAGCGGAGGGCGATCTTACCTGCAGAAGCAGCGGGCAGACAACACAGGCGGAGCTGTGTGGTGGGGAGCGACCCACCTGGCAAGGTCAAGGGTCGCTCTCCTCACGCGCAGCGGCCGCCATTTATGGGGAGGTGGGAGGGAGGAGCAGCTGGGAGGCGGGAGGCAGGGGCAGCGAATGGGCAGTCAGGGGCGGGGCCGCAGAGGGCGCAGCGGCGGGAATGGCGAGAGGCAGCGGGGGCACAGAAGGAAAACAAGGGGAGAGCAGACAAAATCACGGGCACAACGACAATGGGGCAGCGAGGGGCACAGAAAGGAAAACAAGGGGAGAGCAGACAAAATCACGGGCACAGCGTCAATGGGGCAGCGAGGGGCACAGAAAGGAAAACAAGGGGAGAGCAGACAAAATCACGGGCACAGCGTCAATGGGGCAGCGAGGGGCACAGAAAGGAAAACAAGGGGAGAGCAGACAAAATCACGGGCACAGCGTCAATGGGGCAGCGAGGGGCACAGAAAGGAAAACAAGGGGAGAGCAGACAAAATCACGGGCACAGCGTCAATGGGGCAGCGAGGGGCACAGAAAGGAAAACAAGGGGAGAGCAGACAAAATCACAGGCACAACGACAGTGGGGCAGCGAGGGGCACAGAAAGGAAAACAAGGGGAGAGCAGACAAAATCACGGGCACAACGACAATGGGGCGGCGAGGGGCACAGAAAGGAAAACAAGGGGAGAGCAGACAAAATCACGGGCACAGCGTCAATGGGGCAGCGAGGGGCACAGAAAGGAAAACAAGGGGAGAGCAGACAAAATCACGGGCACAGCGTCAATGGGGCAGCGAGGGGCACAGAAAGGAAAACAAGGGGAGAGCAGACAAAATCACGGGCACAGCGTCAATGGGGCAGCGAGGGGCACAGAAAGAAAACAAGGGGAGAGCAGACAAAATCACGGGCACAACGACAGTGGGGCAGCGAGGGGCACAGAAAGGAAAACAAGGGGAGAGCAGACAAAATCACGGGCACAACGACAATGGGGCGGCGAGGGGCACAGAAAGGAAAACAAGGGGAGAGCAGACAAAATCACGGGCACAGCGTCAATGGGGCAGCGAGGGGCACAGAAAGGAAAACAAGGGGAGAGCAGACAAAATCACGGGCACAGCGTCAATGGGGCAGCGAGGGGCACAGAAAGGAAAACAAGGGGAGAGCAGACAAAATCACGGGCACAACGACAGTGGGGCAGCGAGGGGCACAGAAAGGAAAACAAGGGGAGAGCAGACAAAATCACGGGCACAACGACAGTGGGGCAGCGAGGGGCACAGAAAGGAAAACAAGGGGAGAGCAGACAAAATCACGGGCACAACGACAATGGGGCGGCGAGGGGCACAGAGAGGAAAAGGGGAGACAAGCAGACAAAGCGGGCACCGGGGCCACAAGCGGAGGGCGATCTTACCTGCAGAAGCAGCGGGCAGACAACACAGGCGGAGCTGTGTGGTGGGGGAGCGACCCACCTGGCAAGGTCAAGGGTGGGATCATGTTTAATGAACAGACTTCACAATGTTGAGCGATATAATCATAACTCTTCAAGAGACCTTTTCCCAGGAGAGGCTCAAAGACCACTCAATACAGACTAAAATTGCAACAGAAGGAGAGACTGCTTCATTGAACAGACTGAGGCATGGTGTGAAACAGAATAAGATCACAACTGACGAAGAGACCGCTCCCTAGGACATGCTCAGAGATGGCACAGTATAGAGTGAAACCACAGCCTAGAGATTACTCCCTGGGTCAGTCTACGAGAGTGTCAAATTGCATACATTGCTGCCTAGGACTCTTCAATGGGCCGTACAGTACTGATCACAACACCCTTCGGGCCACTCTTGTCTTTTCAGACAAAAGTGCTTTGCATTATAAGCCGTTTTAAGACTGTTTCAATGCAATAACTTTACAGAATTACATTCTGATTTGACTTTTTGTATTTTCAATAAATTGTCACTCACATTGTCACACATTATGCACTAAAGGTTCATACATATGAACCCAGGCCAGAAAGCATGGAAATGTCACACATAAGCACCCAGACCACTGAGGCCAGATACTGTGGAAATGTCACACATAAGCACCCAGGCCACTGAGGCCAGAAACTGTGGAAATGTCACACATAAGCACCCAGGCCAGAAAGCATGGAAATGTCACACATAAGCACCCAGGGGGATATTTACAAGAAACTGTCGGAGTGTGATGTTAAGCCAAAATTGCTGACACCGCACTCTGTCAGTTTCAAGATGCAGGGGTGCGCCGTATTTGAAAAAATGCGGCGCACCCCTGCGTTTCGCCTAGTGATGGCACTAAATTTAGCTGCCTAGCGCCAACACAGGGTGCCTGCGTTGCAGGGAATGATTGTTCATTTTTTAATGATTGTTTATGTACAGGAAGGGACACCTTCCTACACATGAACAATCACTAATGGTGATTCGCTGTTTCTATGTGTGCTGCAAAATTTGAGGAGAAATTTATCATTTCAACTTGTTGCACCTGTTTAAGACCAGGTTTTTCCTGATCTTATTTTTTGCCCTGCCCCATATTTACGGCAACCTTGTAAATAGGGGGCAGCGTCAAAAAGCAATGGGTGTTGTGGTGGAACACCCACAGCAATACCCGTTATCTACCCCTTTGCTGCAATGGACTGCTGCAGTAAGGGGCATATTTACAAGGTGGCATTAAGCCACATTAATGTAATGTAATGTAACCACTACTTATATAGCGCACTGTGACCCAGCGGGTATCCTGGCGCTGTGAGACGGGAGGCCTGTGACAAGGAAGAGGATTAGCCTGACGCTCTGGGATAGAGCCAGGTCTTTATTTTCCTTCTAAACGGCAGTAGATCTTTCGTCTGTCGCAACTCCGTGGGTATGCTGTTCCAAAGCCTTGCTGCGGCAACACTGTAGGCACGCCCTCCCTGTCTAGCTCTTTTGATCGGGAGTACCTTCACCCGATTAGCCGAAGATGACAGAAGACAACGAGTGGGAACATACCAGCTGAATTTGTTCTGCAACGGTAAGGGCCCCATACCATGCAGTGCCTTAAATACGACACAGAGGGATTTAAAATGAATCCTCTGCAAAACTGGGAGCCAATGAAGCTCCGCCAGGGCCTGAGAAGCAGAGGACTGGCGGGGTCTCATCAAGGCCAGCCTTGCTGCCGCATTCTGGATTCTCTGTAATCTCCCAATTAAATACTTTGGGGATTCCAGCAGCAAAGCATTGCAGTAATCCAGTCTGCTCATAATAACGCTCCTGACTACCAGTGCGCGTGTCTGAATAGGAAGCATGGGAAGAATTTTCCTAAGGGCCCTTATAAGGGAGAAGCAGCTCCCAACGGCCTTGTTGACTTGTGTTTCCAAGGTCAAATTCTCATTAAAACAGATCCCCAAATTGCGAACCGTCTTAGACGGTACCAAAGGGGGGTCAGCAGGAATGGGACAAAAGTCCGCAGGGAGAGAGTATGGCACTCTCCCACCTCCAATACATAAGATCTCTGTTTTATCTGCATTAAATTGCAGAGAATTGTTTCTCAGCCAATGTACCACGTCCAGCATACAGGCATGGAAGTTATGTAACGTGGTTGATTGATCGCCCTCCAGGGAAAGAATAAGCTGGGTGTCATCAGCATAGTTCACCAAGCCTATATTGTAGGATTTAATGACGTCCACCATGGGACGCATATAGGCGTTAAATAGTATAGGGCTAATCGCAGATCCCTGCGGGACCCCATACGTATCTTGGTGAACTTTGAGCGAAAGGGGGGAAGGGCCACTGCCTGACATCTGTCTGACAGATATGAATGCAGCCACTTATGCGCCAGACCCACAACCCCCACTTCTTCCAGCCGTTTCAGGAGGACCTTATGATCGACTGTATCGAATGCGGCAGACAGGTCTAACAGGATCAGTATAGCAGAATGGCCCCTGTCTGCACGCATCCGAAGATCGTCCAACACTGTCAGTAGGGCGGTCTCTGTCCCGTGTGCTGGGCGGAAGCCAAATTGCACATCCTTCAATATATCATTTGCCTCCAGAAACTGCGAGAGCGCCTTGCTTACCAATCGCTCAATGATCTTCACCGGGTAAGGAAGGAGAGAGATGGGACTGTAATTTTTAAGACATGCTGGGTCAAGTGAAGGTTTTTTCAATAAGAGGGAAACCACTGCCTGTTTCCAGCAGGACGGGACCATCCCGCTGCACATGGACTGACTACATAGCTGTCTTAACAAAGGGAATAATTCGGCGCCTAGCGCTTTCCAAACCCTATGGGGAAGAGGGTCCAGGGGTGAACCAGAGGAGACCCCCAATGCTACTTTATTAAAGTCTTCCACCGAAGGTATATCAAAGTGATCGAGAAGGGGCCTCTGATCCAGTGTTTAACGCCACCTTGTAAATATGGAGCATGGCATTGCATCACAGAAACGTCATTAAAAGTGACGTTCCTGTGGCGCAATGCCCTTGCAAATATGCCCCAGGACGATAAACATGGAAATGTCATACATAAGCAGCCAGGCCAGAAAGCATGGAAATATCACACACAAGCACGCAGGCCAGAAAGCATGGGAATGTTACACCTAAGCACCCAGGCCACTGAGGTCAGAAACACTGGAAATGTCACACAAAAGCACCCACTCCGGCCAGTAAGCATGGAAATGTCACACATAAGCACCCAGGTGACTAGGCTAGAAACTGTGGAAATATCACATATAAGCACACAGGCCAGAAAGCATTGAAATGTTGCACATAGGCACCCAGGCCAACGCAATTGGAATGCACGGCATTGAATGAGAAGTCCATGCCGTGCAGGAACTGGTGTGCATGCACACAGGGGGTGGGGGGCACATGTAGGGCCCCCATTGTTTCCTCTCCTCCATGAAAACCCTGGCAGAGAGGAAATTCCTAATATGCTTGGTGGGACCACGGTTGTCCCGTCAAGCATATAGATGCCTCTACACCACTGCAACATCACCAGGGAGCGACAGTTCCCTGGTTGCTGTGGCGGGGCTGTGGTGGTCCGACTGCCCATCTCATAATAGGGTAGTTGGGTGACCGCCACCGCCGCGCACAGACAAGTCTGGCAGTCCATGGACTCATAATCGGGCCCCAAGAGTGATTAAGGCTGTTCTTGGCGAGGTGCGAAAGGTGGCTTTGGGGCAGAGAGTACAGAGGGGATGGGAGCGGAGGGGCACCTGCATATCACAGCAGAACCACTGGGGAGTAGGGACACATCTGCATATTATTTAATGCTTATGCTCTGTGCTTCATGGAGCATAAGCATTAAATACTATTATCCAAATATGTGCCAAGGTGACAGCGAGGGCAGGGAGGACCTACCACCACCAGGGCCATCACATTTGTAGCGCTTTCACACTACTAGATTGAATGATGGCCTTAGGGGTTGGGTAGTGTTAATATATATATTTTTTAAGTGTAGTGCCGGCTTCTTTAGCATGTGTGAGGCGTGCGCACGTTGAGTCTGCGCTGCTACAGTGTATTTGCTGCTGGCGCCAGCCGGGAGTGTGAAGAGGAGGCTGGCAGCCTTGTAGTCTTCTTGGTGCAGACTGTCACGGTGTCCTTCTAACTTTGTTACAGGGGCTGATTTTGCTAAGAAATCGGCCCCCAGTATCAAAACCAGCCCTCTGTGACAAAACCATCCCCAACCCTTCTGGCCTACCGGGAGATTGCCCGGTGCCCGACATCACCAGTCCGGCCCTATATAATGGGCATCTCGAACAAGACAGTCATTTTACTCACCAAAATAGCTCCTAATGTAACACGATGTTAAACGGAAGCCTTGATAAATAGTCAGTAAATTACCTATCAATACAATAAAAGGAGGAATATAAAACAGAAATATGGAGTGTGTCAATATCGCAATATGTCACAGAAGATAACCCCTAGATGCCTGTGCTAACGGGGATATTGTGAATATCTCAGACAAGCCAGTAATTCACCCGCTCAAATAGCTTCTAATGTAACACATGTTAAACTGCTTGGTTAGAGCATCAGTATCCCTGCCCATTCATTTTTTGAATTTGCCAGTTAACCTGCTTGTCGGTAGCCTCAGTAGGTAGTTGTACCGCTTCAAAACCTCATAGTCCTGCCAAAGTGAAGTGACACATTGTACACAATTGCAGTGAGGTAAATAAAACTTTAATTCCTGCATTCCATGGGTTGAGTGGTGCTCTCCTGAGAACCATCCCTCCTCCTCACTGTCTGTTAACTCGCCATCCACTTGAAAGTTTTATGGCTGTTACGAACTTTCAGAAGGGAGACAGGTGCGTGGACTACATGAACATAAACAACACTACTCTATGTTTTTGCAGTGGTATGGGAGCAGCAAACTAAACATATGAACACGGAAAGTAAGGCTTATCCTTGTGCTCAACGGACAAACAACACCAGACTGTCTGTGCTTTCTTCTCAAGCATGTCTTGAATAAGAATAGTTGGGTGTTAATGTGAGGCTGAGGGATCAAACAGATGTGGGAATTTGTGGAAGAAGATTATGGCTGTTAGCCAAGACTCAATGTATGGTTGTGTACTGTTGATCATTAAAATATTTGATTATTTACTACGTATTTGAATCCGTGTATGGTTGGGGTGTGGAACGGGGTGGGGGTAATTTTTTTACTTGTACAAATGGTAGTTTAGACATGGTCATGGCTGTAAATTTCACATTTATAATCTGTGGAATGAGATGACGTTTTGGCAGGCTGTATCCCCAACCGAAGCATGGCTTTCAAAGTCAAAAATAAATACTCTGTAGGGAAAATGCATACATGGCAGATCTATCATTTGGCGCTATTTAGTAGCAATGACCTTATTAACTGTTCACCTTCAATAAGTGAGGCAGATCTGCTATAGAATATAAAAATACATTATTTTAGCACCAGCGTGGGGCTCTGAAAAGGCATGGGGATGTGGGAATAACGACCCCTCTGCCCCTCCATCTGATGGTCTGCAGAGCCATGCAAATTAAATATCAAATCTAATGGATAAAGCTGTTGGATAGCAGGACTGTATGTGGAAAGTTTCTTTGATGCCATTTTGATTTGAGATGCCCATTAATATGACGTACAACGCTAAGATGAAATTGTATTAATCATCATCTCATTTTACTGGTATATTCTAAAGCCACTTCATGTACTGGTGTTATTTTTTTTAAATGTAAAGCACCCAAATGTCTGTAGGTGCTAGTGCACTATGTCAGAATGTTAATTTCATAAAAACAAATATAGTAGCCAATCGCCTTATATTTAATGCAGTGTCTAGGAGTGCATGATGCCTATGGTTTTCAACATAGTGTTTGTTGCTGTGTTTGGCTTTATAGCAATGTGTTTGGATTTATCCATTTGAGGTACTGGCCTATTGAGCTGCCTCATTATATGCAAAGCTAGAGATCATTAGATAAATATACGTACATGTTTTACAGTAATACTTTCACAGTATGATCTATTAAAATTTAAATTATGTAGCCAGTCAGTCAAGAATACTTTATTCGACTCTAAAAGAGCCATAAAAGATTGCACATACATGTTTTCATTTAAGAGACAGCAAATCCACATACACAGAAGTTACAAATTATAAAAGAAATAACTAATATTTACTACGAATCTTAAAAACAGTAAAAAGATAGATTCAACTGCAATATATATTCTCATTTGTTCCTAGGGAGAGTAGGTATTCCATTGCCAATTTCTAATTTCTAATCCCTGCTGCATGTAATAATGGGTAAATGAACTGCTTCCTCGGGGGGGGGGGTATAAAATCTACAAAATAAAATAAAGTGCGTAGTGCTTTGGCATGAGTAACTTTCACAGGACAGACAGGGAGTGATGCAAACCATGAGCCCTGAATAGGGAAAGCAACTAAGAAATGTATAGTTTTTAGACGCAGCCTAGTCAACAAAAATTTCCGATTTTCATTTAAATCGATTTGCAGATAGAGGGCGTGTTCTCTTTGTGGCTGGGAGAAAAGCTCAGGATGACCAGTCGAATTACATATAGGGCCTGCCCGCTCATGACTTTGGTAGAAGAGTGACTTAATAGTGGCTGACAATAAATTTTTTAAGGTGTCAGGGTTTGTATAATATTCTGTGACACCCATTTTGGCAAAACTTGTTTTGACATACCTTAACCAGGGTATATCTAGGCTATTATCCAGCTTCATACAATCTGCCAGTATTGTCCTATTATGTAGCCATTTTTACTAAATATGCACTGTGAAAAGTATTTATTTTGTTTTGATTATCACTTTACAGAAGATCCGCCTCATCTGTCATTCTTAATAAAAGTCACAAGCTCAACCAACATAGGGCGCAGGATGTCTTTGTGTATTCCTAAATAAGCAGAATTTGTGTTGTTTGTTTAATTATCACAGAAGGTGCATTTCCTGTGAAAATTAATTATTTCATTCATATGGAACTGAAAATGAAATGCAAACTTTAAAAAATCAATAGTTTTTCTTTTGTGAGATACCTTTGTCCCCACATGCAAAATGACTAAAGACCCTCTGCTCTATTGCCTACTCACCATAGTCAGCGTGGATTAGAACATGAAAGTCTTACGCCTCCCTGGCGAAGGCAGGGCCGTTTTTTGTCCTGTATCAAGCTATTGGGTGCATGCTCAATTTGAGTTCAATACTGTATGACATATCAGATTGATGCAATGGAATGTTATTATTCATATCAATATTTTGTTGGGTGGGTATTTGAAGCGGGAGATTCATTATAACTGTGGAAGACTGATGCTAGAACTTTTTTTAGAAACAGTGAGGGCTTACTAATAATTACAAATATGGATAGTTAAGCAATCATGAAAAGTGGCAGTTGGTTGGAAATTATTTAGTTCATGTATGGAATACATTGAGTACGTTTTTGCCTATAATGACTATCCTGTGCATGTTTTCATTGCTTCAATTAACTTCGGAGGACTGCCCAGCTGTTCTGATTGGTCATCTGATGTCATGTTGCTTAATCCCATTGCATCATGGCTTCCTGCTCTATTGTATGCAGTCCAGCACCCCAGCAATAGGCAAGCAGGGCTGTATATGCATCAACTAGTGACTACTTTGGTGTAAATGCTAAGGATGGTAAAAGGGCCGGAAGGTAGCAAGCCATCCATATACACAAGGTAAACTTCTAAGTGCGTTGCTCCCAATTAACTATCTAATTCTATGCTGGCCCTATGATACAAAGCCAAACTACTAAAACCCAGTCACCTCACAAATGCACACCATGCAATTTCATATAGTGAAGTCCCTTCCTGAGCAATCTCTTGACCAACCCATTCTCTGTTGTGCTCATAAATACCCACAATGAAGACAAAACTTCCATTGTGATTTATGATATCTGATCGTGACTTATATCCAGTCTTTATTACTGAGAGTCGATCCACACCCACATCCAAGTAAATTCACCCTAAATGGATTCAATATCATCTGATACCAATGTGCTTCAGTGCAGAACACAGATGCTTTATTTCATTACTCCCCCAGAGCATGTAGAGAGCAACTTTCTACATTTGTGGGAGAGGAAAAGACACTTGAAAGTGGAGGGTCTGGTGCCCTAGATCCAGCTGCAGAGCCCTTGTGGACACTCTTTTGCCAATCCAGTTTAAGACAATCTTCATCTGCTTACATTTTTGTTTAGACACATTTAGTGCCTCTACTATGGGTAACAGGATCTCAAACTTCGTACTTGAAAACGTGAATGCTGGGTGTATAAGGAAATCATTGGCTACATTCTTGGGATGACATCTAGAACCATTACTTTGAATCATCAGCCACAAACCAAATGATAAATGGAATACATTGAACTAACAGGATTCAAGCTTGACTGAAGTTGAAAAAATGCCAAAATAATCCTTCATATGATTTATTCCACGGTATTTTAGATGTTTAAATAGACCCAAGAATGTTGTGGATTTACATGTGAATGTGAGGAAATGTCAGAATGATTAGACAATGAAGAATTGCTCTCTAAGCCAGTTCCAGCTACTAAGGGCCATATTTAATTAATAATTTAATTTTTGACAGACAGTTCTGCCATGGGGACGGAGTAAATTACTCCGACCCCATGGCGGAGGGACCGCCCATCAAATTTATGAATGACTGCCAAGCAGGTGGTCATTTATAAAACATTGACAGGAACCCCTGGCACAATGCATATCACTGTTTGGTGCAGGGCTGTGTCAGCATGACGCAACCCTGCATCAAACAGTTTTCTTTTTTTATTTTCAAAAAGAAAATCTTGAAATAGAATTTACTTTTAGAAATGAAAAAGCAATGCTCCCCTCACCATGGTTGTCATATCCCAGGCCAGCGGAGCATTATTTGCTTTTCCTGTCCCCCACCACAAGGGTTTTCAAAAGATGATAGACAGTAAAAAAATGGCTACATATCCACCCATATAAGTAACTATGGCACTCGGAGGAGAAGAACTCCTCCTGTGTCGTTAGGGCAGAAAGGAAATCTCTAGTGGCAGTGTCCCTTTATTCATGGAACTGTCGGGGATATTAAAATACAAAATATTAAGGGGTCAATTGGGTTTTTATGGTCCTATGACCCTAGTGCCGACATGTTTCAGCCCAAAGCGTGGCCAAAAAAGGTCCTGGGCTTTCTTCAGGGCAACAATTGGGGGTATCCTCCCTGGTTACAGCAGAGGGGACGTTTCCAATCTACTGCTATTTTTATAAGGGCAGGTAGCTGCTCCTTTTCTTAAAAGGATAAATTTATCTTGTTGTTTACAGATCTCTTTCCCTCCATCTGTAGATGAAAAAAAGAAGAAAGAAGAAACACATAGTGCAACAATGTTATCGTAGCGCCGTTTGCTTCCCAATAGTGATGTGCATTTTTTCTACACCCAAGTTCATCAAACACGGTGAGTGTGTAGAAGCCATCTCTCATCATACCACTCTGGTACGTCTTACTCAGGGTTATCTTTAACTACTATTTGTCTCGTGTTGTATATCATGAAGTGGCGATATACATCGCATTCTGACTCTAGTCAAATTCCAGTGCTTGTGTAATCCGTTCAATAAACCACTATGGTGACACTCACATCAAACCACACAGCACACCAGTCACTCGCCATTTCTTTGTGCCCATTCGTACTATTTACCCATTCGTTTCTTCCTTACCCCACTTTGGGAGAGGTAAGGCATCACTGGGAATCGCAGCAAAGAGGGGTAGCCCTCTAGTCAACTCTGTTTGTGATATTGCATATGCCAGTAGTGAGTTTCAGCATAGAAGAGGGCGACATGAAAAAGAAAAAAGAAGAAAACAGGCACCGCTTGTCCTTTAGTTACTTGTATCGTTTTGCGCGATGAAAGCATACCTGTATGTGGGGATTCCAGCCATTCGCCCTTCCCTATACTTACTCCACCAAGGGTCCTGCCCCGTGTTTCAACCTATTTGGCTTTGTGTTCCCGGGCTTTCGCCCCGTTGTTTGTCTGCCTTCCGTTTTTAAGCCGACGTTGCCGCGGTTTTCCCAGATGCAGGGGGCGTGTCCCCTCGTTTGAGCACGTGTCCATGGGTGTGGACGTATGTGCGTGATGCGTCCACCTTGCGGAACTGTCGGAATCCTGGGACATGTAGTCCCATTCACGTATTAACATTTATCACAAACATAACCTACTTCGTATCCAAGTGCCTTTGCACTGTAACACATAAAAGTAGGCGATTTAAAAGCGGTGAGACTCTGGTGGAGTCGACTACCCGTTAAACCAGTGTGACTCCAATCATAGGGATATTACAGTTGAATAATTGGTTGGCATTTTTAAAAAAAAAGGAAGAACAAAACTTTATTGGACACGGCCTCGTCGGTTTTTGTATGTCGAGCATGTTAGAACCCTGGCCGCTGTACTACAAGACATAGACCCTAACTGCTCAGCGGTGGCGGTATTCCTTGACGCCACCAAGGCGTTTGATTCTTTAGAGTGGGATTACCTGCTAGGTACTTTGGGGTACATGGGGATGCCTATTACCTTCCTCCACTGGGTACAGCTGCTATATAGCCAACCGACAGCTTCAGTACTCCTGAATGGCGCCAAGTCCTCCACCTTTACTATTTCCAGAGGCACACGGCAGGGCTGCCCATTATCCCCAATTTTATTTGCTTTGGCCATAGAACCCTTAGCTGCAAAACTTAGAGAACACCATAATGATAAGGCACTGATCTACCCCACTAGACAACTGCTTATCTCTCTATATGCAGACGATATGACACTGTACGTCAAAAATCCCCAAGACAATCTCAACCCAGTATTACGGGAGATCACCAAATTCGGCGCCATATCCGGAATACAAATAAATTGGTCTAAATCTGCGATATTCCCCCTTACAGATAATACCCTGCCACATCAATTGGATTACCCACTAGTCTGGGAAACTGACGAGCTGAAATACCTGGGCATACGTATCACCAGGAACAGGGACACCCTGATGAGAATTAATTATGGCACAGCCATAGATAAGATAACTGACACTATCACCAAGTGGTTGCAGCTTCCACTCTCCATGGCAGGGAGGATCTCTCTTATCAAAGTGGTATTGCTGCCAAAACTGTTATACCTCTTCATTAATATACCATATCACCCAGGGAGGTTTTTCTTTAGTACTCTCAGGACTCAACTAACGAGGCTTATATGGGGCGGGAAACAGGCACGACTCAACCTGACCACGCTGATGCTGCCATACCATCAGGGAGGGTATGATGTCCCCAATTTTGAATTTTATTATTACTGTGCACAGGCCCACTTCGCGACGTATTGGTTCCATCCACCACCCTTTATGCCTCACTTGGCGGTGGAAGATGGGTATATGACTCCGACGCCCCCGATAAGCTATCTCTTTACAACAGTGAAGAAGCGGGAACGTGACCCGTCCACCGTAGACTGCACCATTGTAGCGTGGCGACAGATTGCTCGCAAGCTAGAAAACCCCATGTTGTACTCCCTTAGGATGCCCCTGGTACGTAATCCCTTACTACAAGTTACTTGTGAGGGGATATGTCGGAAGATGTTGGAAGGTCTCGGCTACCATACCTGGGGTGACCTTTATACTGGAGGGCAATTCCGCTCCAAGGACCAATTTTTTGGAGCACGCACACCCACGACAATGGACACATTTATAAACACTCGTCTTCGGCAAAGTGTGAAAGCAGCAACCCCTGCTTTTCCCGAAGAGCCAGATACACTTGCACCTCTGCATGCCTTGCTACAGGGAGAGGCCCCCCGTCATGTCATATCCCTCTTGTACAAACATATACAGAATGCACCACCCCCTCATACTCTACGGGCCAGGCAGGAATGGGATAAAGATCTAAATGTCCCGTTAACGGATGACCAATGGGAACTCAGTTGCACGCAGACGGAAGCAATCACAGGCAATAGTAGGCTGCGCCTCATTCATTTTAAATTCTTGCATCGTTTGTATCACACCCCGACTAAACTACACAGATTCCACCTCAGGGACAATGACCAATGTGCGCGATGCGGGAGGGAGGCAGCAGACTTCCTGCATTTAGCGTGGAGCTGCCCCCAGGTAGCAGCTTACTGGACACAGACCTTTGAAGGGCTGTCGACCATGGTAGGTGTCCAGCTGACACCATGCCCACTCGTAGCCCTTTTGGGTTTATCTCAGGAAATAAACACAATACACAAACAATTCTTGGCAATGGGCTTATTATTGGCGAAACGTCAGGTAGCGTGCAGATGGGGAAGAGGCCGGGCTCCCAAGTTCAAAGACTGGATACACACTATGTCTACTTGGCAAGATCACATGCATTATTACGCAGAACTATTACCTATTAAGTCACGCCCGAAAAACATTTGGGGCCCGCTCACCTCCTATCTTCTTGCGCGGGAGGGGAACTAAGAGGGGGACCAGGTGGGTGCGGACCAAGCAACGGAGAGCGAAGCCAGGCCTATGACTCGGTCCCAGACCCCACAAGAGGAGTCGAATGTGCTACAATCCTGTACTGAGAAAGCACCACGGGAATAAATCAATAAACTGGATGCGCTAAGGCCTTATTCTTATAGTCACTGTGGTAGGCGCTGTTATTGATGATCTAGGTCTTAGCTATGTTTGCGATGTCTCTGTAATACGTATCGTTACGGCCTCGTATATATTGAAGTGTGTTTCAAATTGTACAATATGCCACTACGCTGTACTGCTAAAAACTGGACTGTATTTCACTGTTTTTTTTACCTGCGTCACAGTTACTCGGGGGGGGGGAATTTTAAATGCTGTACATATGCTGGTACGGGAAGGTGTTACTAAAATGCATGACACTACGTCATTTGATTTGAGATTTACATTACACTGATGTACCGTACAACTTTTCAATAAAGGTTTTTGAAACTTAAAAAAAAAAAAAAAATTCAATCCCCTTAGATATATTATAAGCCTTGGGTCTGGTTAAGGATTCACCTAACCCATGAGTTAATTAAATTCAGTTTAGTCTGCCTCATAATATGGAATAACTCAGCCTCATTTCATCTGCCCCATCGATTGATATTTATATTAATGTGATCAAAAATCCAAAATATCGGATATTCTAGTTGATCCACATGAAAATAATCATATTAGTTGGCCGTAGAAATGGCTTAGTTACTATTCTGGATAAGGTATGATGTTATACCAGAATGCCTGGGATAGGCTGCACGAAAAATGTTGGTAGCTTCTTAATAATACCTGGTGTTTTTTTAACTACCGGTTAATATTTCTGGCTACTTTCGAGGTGGGATGTGTTGAAAAAAACTCTAAAAATGGTTTTTTAGTAAGGTCTATTTCTGATTCAATTGATTCCATGGAATGGAATCGTTCAATCCGTGTATGTGAGTCCTCAGCCGATAGACCCAGCGTTGTTCACGTTCAAGCAGTCGCATTGACAACTTGCCACCACTCTTGATTTTCTCTATGACCGTCCACTTCAAGTCCTGGTCACTGTGATTTTTTTCTACATAGTGGGATGTCAATTTGGTTGCTGTTATGGACCGCCTTATTGTGCTGCGGTGTTCGCTGATACGTACCTTCACCTTCCTGCTCGTCATTCCGACATACATCAGTTGGCAGGGGCACGTAATTAGGTACACCACATTGTCTGAATTACAATTTGTATGTGACCGTTGTTCCCACGGATAACCTAAGCCTAGGTTAATCTGTTTTGTATGTTCTCTAAATGGGCATACAACTCATGAACCGCATGGATAGTGGCCCATGACCGGGGGTTGGCTCCACAGTGTCATTTGGGTGGTGTTCTTAGGTCTATAGGTGTCTGTGTGTACAAGAGAGTCCCTAAGACTTCTATTCCTTTTGAAGGAGAACATCGGTTTTTCAAATGTTAGTTTATTTGATGTTAGGATGGACCATTTCTTATTTATAATCTTTTTGACCTCATTTGAGGAAGAATTGTATGTGGTGACACATATCAATGAATCTGTTTCTGGCCTCTGAGTTGTTTCTAGGAGTGCTGCTCTGAGAGTATTTCTTGATCTTTTTCGTGCCTTGTCTATGATGTTTTTTGGATAGGCTTTCTGTAGTAATTTGTTACTAAGTTTGTCCGCCTCTTTTTTGAAATCACCTAGATCGGCACAGTTCCTGAGGACCCTGAGAAATTGTCCGACAGGCAGATTCTCCCTCAGGGACCGCGGATGTGCACTGTCAAAGTGCAACAAACTGTTCCTGTCTGTAGGTTTCGTGTATAGTGAACTCACTAGTTTACCTCCCTTTGCTATGATGTTTATATCTAAGAAGGACACTAGTTATCTGCTTGATGTCTTGGTGAACTGTAGGTGTGTATTTAGTTGTTTGATCCAACTCACAAATTTAGTCATGCTGGTCTCATCCCCTTTCCAGATAACGAGAATATCGTCTATATATCTCACCCATTTCTGTATTTTGTCCGAGAATGGATTTGCGGACCAAATGTGCTTTTCTTCAAAATGGCTCATGTACAGACACGCTATACTTGGCTCAAACCTGCTGCCCATGGAAGTCCCAAGGACTTGGAGGAATAGCTGATCTTCTGTGAGGGCCAGATGCATTAGTTTTATGACCCATTCCACTGGTGCCTCCCATTGCCATTCCTCCTTGCGTAGTAGTTCTTCAATCACACGTAGGCTCTCCTCTTGAAGGATACTGGTGTAGAGTGCCTCTACGTCTAGGCACATCATGATGTTCCTTTCTGGGTCATATTCCATGTCGGTGAGCAGGTTCAGCAGGTGTTTTGTATCCTGTACATAAGCTTTTATTCTTGTAACCAATGGTCTCAGGAACCAATCTGTATATTTTGATAGGGGTTCAAGTAGGGACCCGATCCCCGATACAATGGGCCTCCCTGGGGGCGGAATTTTGCCCTTATGTATTTTCGGTATGGTGTAGAAGAGGGGTATTCTGGGGTCGTCTGAAATCAAGAAATCACGTTCTTTTTTGGTGATCCAGTTGTCTTCTAATGCGTCTTTTGTGAGTGCTTCAATGGTTTTCTTAAGGCGTGTAGTGGGGTCCATATGGATCTTCTTGTAGTGTTTCTCGTTGGCCAGGAGACTCAGGCATGCTTCTCGATAGGTGCTGGTGCTTTGTATCACAGTCGCTCCGCCTTTATCGGCCGGCTTTATGATGATGTCATCTCTCATACTGAGCGATCTCAAGGCCTCTCGTTCCTTTTTACTCAGATTATTGTAAGTGTCTCTTTTAGGTTGGAGCTCCTCCACCTCCTTGGTCACTGCTTCTTCAAATGTGATTACTTCAGATGGTAAGAGTGAGGCAGGGGGGCAGAAGGTAGACTTAAGTCGGAGAGTGGTATGGCTGGTGTCTTTGTCTGGTTCTTGTTTGCCCACGAAGAATGCTTTGATTCTAATTTTGCGAAACAATTCGCTGAGCTCGCATCTTAGTTGGAATTTATCCAAAAAGGCTGTGGGAACAAATTCTAAGCCTTTGTTCAAAACCTTAAGTTCATCCGGACTAAGGGTTATATCTGTGAGGTTTACCACTAGTCTCTCGACGTGCTTGTGCTGGGCTGTTGGCCTCTGGTCTGTCTCCTCATGTTCATACTGGTCCTGTCCTCTTCCCACTGGACTCTTCTGTTTCCTCTTCTCCCGCATCTCCCTCTCCTCCCACCTTGACCTAAAAAACGATTCTGATTGAAGGTGGGCTGGAAGAAGGGTGCCTGGTATTGAGGTGGTCCCTGGAATGGATGTGGGCCAAATGTGCCAGGCCAAGGATATATCTGCTGTTGTGGATAACCTTGTGGATAACCTTGGTTGAAGTCCCCTCTCCGTGGTCGTCTTGGTTTTCCCCTCCAACTTTTTGATGAGTAATCACTAGACCAATCGTCTTGCTCTGAGTCTGATGTTCCTGAGTCTCCCTGATAGGAGGATCCAGCATCCGAATCCTGCTGTCCTTTATAGTCATCCTTGATGTATGGGTAGACTCTCTCATGGGAGAACTTTTTCAGGTCTTTCTGAAGTTTGCTAATCTTACTCTGCATGAGGTAATCCTTTTGTTCTTCTATTTCTTTATTAACCTCCTCAAATTTCTTTTTATAGAGGGTGATCTCGATCTCTGTTAGTAGAGCATCCTCGCTGGTTTTGATTTTTACCAGGAGTGCCTCAGACAACCTTTTAGCCGTATTTATTATTAGAATGAGCCAATCGCATGTACAACGCCACGCGATCAGCGACCATTCCTTTTTAAACAGTGGGTCATCCAGAAATATTCTGGGTGCATTTGTGACCCACAGGCCTGAGGGTGCTGCATTGCCATGCAGATATTCTGTCATTATGGCACCATGCATTAGTACCTTCATCTGATTTCGCTTCAGCTCCTTCAACTCATCCCAACTCTGGGCTTGGTTAAGACTTTGGTTGATGTTAGTGTCTGGTAATAGCGATGGGGCCGCTAGGATGACTAATGCCATCTCATCTGAGTAACCGATGCCTAGTGCTTCTGCCATTGTTGTTGTACTACTGAGGATTTTTAAAAAAACTCTATTTTTTATGCTCTTGGCGAGGATTATGTACTGTGCAATGAGTAAGTGAGACAAGTGGTGTATTGTAGCTACAATTGTGTTATTTAGACTTTTTACAGTTTGGAAATTTTCCAGAAGTTCCACAGCTGTACGCTGCTCAAAATATACATAACTATGGCACTCGGAGGAGAAGAACTCCTCCTGTGTCGTAAGGGCAGAGAGGAAATCTCTAGTGGGAGTACGCCCTCCCGTGTTAAACACTATATCACAAAAAGTACCCAACAATAATACAACTAACATTTGCTAACCCTGGTAAGATGTGGGAAGGTTTTGTCAGAAGCATCCTAATTATTACCCACTAGACAGTGGGGAAGGAAACAATTCCTTTTGTTTATATTACCCTCACACACCCTAGTGGTGTCATGCTTCATCATCGGGTCACCCTGCCTCCTAAAGGTCAGGGTGGGCTCGACCATATTCCAGGGAGCTCTTGAAAAATGTGGCCAGGGGGTATTAAAGATTAAAAATCCTCAGACAGATCCCAGTGTCCCTTTATTCATGGAACTGTTGGGGATATTAAAATACTGTGTGCCGATCTAGGTGATTTCAAAAAAGAGGCGGAGAAACTGAGTAACAAATTACTACAGAAAGCCTATCCAAAAAACATCATAGACAAGGCACGAAAAAGATCAAGAAATACTCCCAGAGCAGCACTCCTAGAAACAAATCAGAGGCCAGAAACAGATTCATTGATATGTGTCACCACATACAATTCTTCCTCAAATGAGGTCAAGAAGATTATAAATAAGAAATGGTCCATCCTAACATCAAATAAACTAACATTTGAAAAACCGATGTTCTCCTTCAAAAGAAATAGAAGTCTTAGGGACTCTCTTGTACACACAGACACATATAGACTTAAGAACACCACCCAAATGACACTGTGGAGCCAACCCCCGGTCATGGGCCACTATCCATGCGGTTCATGCGTTGTATGCCCATTTACAGAACATACAAAACAGATTAACCTAGGCTTAGGTTATCTGTGGGAACAACAGTCACATACAAATTGTAATTCAGACAATGTGGTGTACCTAATTACGTGCCCCTGCCAACTGATGTATGTCGGAATGATGAGCAGGAAGGTGAAGGTATGTATCAGCGAACACCGCAGCACAACAAGGCGGTCCATAACAGCAACCAAATTGACATCCCACTATCTAGAAAAAAATCACAGTGACCAGGACTTGAAGTGGACGGTCATAGAGAAAATCAAGGGTGGTGGCAAGTTGTCAATGCGACTGCTTGAACGTGAAAAACGCTGGGTCTATCGGCTGAGGACTCACATACACGGATTGAACGATTCCATTCCATGGAATCAATTGAATCAGAAATAGACCTTACTAAAATACAATTTTTAGAATTTTTTTCAACACATCCCACCTCGAAAGAAGCCAGAAATATTAACCGGTAGTTAAAAATCACCAGGTATTATTAAGAAGGCACCAACATTTTTTGTGCGGCCTATCCCAGGCATTCTGGTATAACATCATACCTTATCCAGAATAGTAACTAAGCCATTTCTACGGCCAACTAATATGATTATTTTCATGTGGATCAACAAGAATATCAGATATTTTGGATTTTTGATCACATTAATATAAATATCAATCGATGGGGCAGATGAAATGAGGCTGAGTTATTCCATATTATGAGGCAGACTAAACTGAATTTAATTAACTCATGGGTTAGGTGAATCCTTAACCAGACCCAAGGCTTATAATATATCTAAGGGGATTGAACATTAATAGATAGTTCATCGACCTTCGGAGAGTTCCCAATATACATGTATATACATCTAAAATAAAAAAATGATCATGGGTCTCTGATAAAAAAACCTCTACTACGGGAGTTTTGATGGTGGTTTTATTGAAATTCACTCAGTAATAGCTTTGGTAGCCAAACCAATCGGGTACGAATATTAATATAGGCCGTTTGATACCTTAAACGGATGTCGGGGCTGCATGTTTACAACATGCTCGACATACAAAAACCGACGAGGCCATGTCCAATAAAGTTTTGTTCTTCCTTTTTTTTTAAAAATGCCAGCCATTTATCGGACTGTAATATCCCTATGATTGGAGTCACACTGGGTTAACGGGTAGTCAACTCCACCAGAGTCTCACCGCTTTTAAATCGCCTACTTTTATGTGTTACAGTGCAAAGGCACTTGGATACGAAGTAGGTTATGTTTGTGATAAATGTTAATACTTGAATGGGACTACATGTCCCAGGATTCCGACAGTTCCATAAGCTGGACGCATCACGCACGTACGTCCACGCCCATGGACACGTGCTCGAACGAGGGGACATGCCCCCTGCATCCGGGAAAACCGTGGCAACGTCGGCTTAAAAACGGAAGGCAGACAAACAACGGAACGAAAGCCCGGGAACGCAAAACCAAATCGGTTGAAACACGGGGCAGGACCCTTGGTGGAGTAAGTATAGGGAAGGGCGAATGGATGGAATCCCCACATACAGGTATGCTTTCATCGCGCAAAACGATACAAATAACTAAAGGAAAAGCGGTGCCTGTTTTCTTCTTTTTTCTTTTTCATGTAGCCCTCTTCTATGCTGAAACTCACTACTGGCATAAGCAATATCACAAACAGAGTTGACTAGAGGGCTACCCTTCTTTGCTGCGATTCCCAGTGATGCCTTACCTCTCCCAAAGTGGGGTAAGGAAGAGACGAATGTGTAAATAGTATGAATGGGCACAAAGAAATGGCGAGTGACTGGTGTGCTGTGTGGTTTGATGTGAGTGTCACTATAGTGGTTTATTGAACGGACTACACATGCACTGGCATTTGACTAGAGTCAGAATGCGATGTATATCGCCACTTCACGATATACAACACGAGACAAATAGTGATTAAAGATAACCCTGAGTAAGACGTACCAGAGTGGTATGATGAGAGATGGCTTCTACACACTCACCGTGTTTGATGAACTTGGGTGTAGAAAAAATGCACATCACTATTGGGAAGCAAACGGTGCTACGATAACATTGTTACACTATGTGTTTCTTCTTTCTTCTTTTTTTCATCTACAGATGGAGGGAAAGAGATCTGTAAACAACAAGATACATTTATCCTTTTAAGAAAAGGAGCAGCTACCTGTCCTTATAAAAATAGAAGTAGATTGGAAACGTCCCCTCTGCTGTAACCAGGGAGGATACCCCCAATTGTTGCCCTGAAGAAAGTCCAGGACCTTTTTTGGCCACGCTTTGGACTGAAACATGTCATAGGACCATAAAAACCCAATTGACCCCCTAATATTTTGTATTTTAATATCCCCGACAGTTCCATGAATAAAGGGACACTGGGATCTGTCTGAGGATTTTTAATCTTTAAAACCCCCTGGCCACATTTTTCAAGAGCTCCCTGGAATACGGTCAAACCCACCCTGACCTTTAGGAGTCAGGGTGACCCAATGATTAAGCATGACACCACTAGGGTGTGTGAGGGTAATATAAACAAAAGGAATTGTTTCCTTCCCCACTGCCTAGTGGGTAATAATTAGGATGGTTCTGACAAAACCTTCCCACATCTAACCAGGGTTAGCAAATGTTAGTTGTATTATTGTGGGGTACTTTTTGTGATATAGTACATATCCACCCATCCTGATTCGGTGGGTGGATATGCAGCTATTTCTCTGATGGCCCTAACTCCATTGGATCATCAGAGATGTTTGGCTATGGCGGGGATGGAGTAGTCACCGCCATAGCCAAACCAAAGGTTCACCCACATTTAAATCGGGCAGGCAGACCTTAATGTTGGAGGTATGTATACTATGTCACCAGTGCAATGGAGTATACATACCACCAAAATTCAAATCAGTTCCTAAGTCATTCATTACCAAGGGTCTCATTTAAAATTTTGTGGAGAAGGAACATACATTGGTGATGCTGCAGTCCACCCAAACATACATTTCCCACCCCCCATTTAGAGTTGGTGGAACAGCTGTTTTTCAAATGGCAGGGCCGGAGCTGGCAGAAACCCTTGACTATGAGCTCATTCACTCAATAGCTGCAAAGTCCCAGCAGCTGTGGCTCCATCCTATTGAGGGTGTACATATGGTCACTGATTTTCTCCTTCAGGGTCAGACATGCAAGGTATGGTTGACTTTGAGCATGGACATCTATCAATACTCCTGGCATTAGGAATAAATCTTACTGCATGTCAGGCCCATTTCATTTGTTTTCTTAAACAAACTCCTACTTTAGGAGTTTGTTTCGGAAAAACAAATTAATTAGTGTTGAGCAGGTCAAGCAAAAAGGGTGCCTGCTTGGCATTCATCTGTGCTTTTTGTGGTTCCACTGCCTCAGCAGATCCATTGAAGGCAGAAAGATCCCTGCCAAGCAGGTGGGCATATCTAAATATGGTAGCCCTGAAATCCACTGTCCTAGAAGGATGGTGGACACATGCCTAATTAAAAATCAACTCCTAACATTTAAAAATGGAGTCAAGATATATGTACCCACAATCCATAAAAAGACAGCATGAATGATTTGAACACCATCAAAATTGGTTTGTCATTAATGCATTGGTAAATTTATATATGAGAATAAGGAGAAATCTGCAGATGAAAAGCAACATTAGATATTTACTATCAAAGGAATTGATTTAAACAGGAGTTTGTATGTGTTAAACAAGTGGGGCAGGGTAGAGTGTTGCTCATTGAAAAACTAAACAGTTTTATGATCTAGCAGAGTTAGAATGAACAATGTATGAAGTTTTAGCAGCAGCCTGCAGACTTTGAGGCGGAAGGCCAAGCAACTGTGTAAATGGAATTGTATACAATGTCTTCAAAACCTGGAGGAGTAGCCTATGTTCCAGATTAAAATCTGTGCTTGGAGGAAGTTTAAGAGGGTCTGTCCTCTTAGACAAGACAACTAAAAAAAAATGCCAGTGAATGCCGTTCTGCTAACTGTAAACTAAAAAGCATTAAAATATTAGGTAGGACTTTAGTTTTTAGAATTGGAGACTCTGGCCTGAGACTTCAGAGCTAAATGCTATTATAATACGACTGACACAGTTTTTTCGATAGGAAAGGCGTGATTTCGCAGATCATGATGTCGAATGCTTATGACAACTGTGGATGTAAATACTAAGGGCCTGATTACGAGTTTGGCAGAAAGGTACCGCCATCGCTTCTTTGTCCGTCTTCTCGCCCACTGCCTTGGCTGTCCGACTGCCTGATTACGATGCTGGTGGTTTGCAGAACGAAAGACCGCCGGAGCACCGCTGCCACATCCAGCCATTCCCCGACCGCCTCGGCGGCAGTAGGGGGAAAGCAGCTGTCAGAGGGCAGTACAGAGAAGTTCACAGCCATTCAAATTACTAGTTGGCTTTCCATTGAGTCGACTGTGTCAGAAAGACCGCCTGCTTTGAGTCAGCAGAAGCAAAGGATCTGTGGTGCATACTCACCCATTTCCTTTTTTTCCCTTCAGTCTCCCACGTGGATCACTTCCTACAGGTCCCCCCTTCACAGCAGCATCTTGACCCCGAAGACAATGACCCTGTTGGTGCCGAAATCCAGGTAAGTCAGTAAGGGGAAAGTACTTATAGTAGGTAATTATTTCACATGTGTCATGCATTTGTGTACATTTAACATGTTTGCAATCAAAATGTACACATCTGCATTGCCACATATGAAAAAATATTCCCCACACTCAGAAACACCACTGGTAGGTCAGCGGTGACATTGTAATATGGCAGGCGGGAGACCGCTGCTGTGGCGGTACGGCGGTGAGGCCGCCAAACTCATAATCGGGCCTTAAATTCTTGATTTGTGAGAAAATGCTTTTGTGTTGATACCGCAACAGGATAAGCCAATCTCAACAGATTTTTAACTGGGAAACTTCTGTTGCTATGGTACATTTTGAAAATATTTGGTCGTCTTTCCTGAGAAAATGTAGATTTAAGTAATTAAAATAGATTCGCTACATTGATCAATGCCACTGCGTTGGTTCTGTGGTACCATTTGAATGGATCCAAAAATACATGAATTTGCATGTTCTCTTGCAGAGTGTCAGATGTAATTTTAATATTTTTTGTTCTGTGCACTTTTTTAGTAATGTAACGCAGCTTGAAATCCTATGTTCAATACAGTTAGTCAGTACAAGTTATCTTTTTATTAAAAAAATGAAGGCTTAGAACCAGTATTTGTTTATAGTCAGTGGCTTTACTCCTACAAGATTTTAATCAATGCTTCAAGGGACAAAATATTTTATTCAAAACCAACATTGATGGGCCATGTCGCAACGTCTGTTCTATTGGGTCTCTCATTAACTCTCTTTCGCCTTTGATTGATTTCTCCTAGATGTCCACTAAAGATCTGTCACCAATTATTACATGGGCCACAAATCCCACATTTCATGCCAGCCCTGGACCAGTGCCCACTTCATGCAATTCAGTTTGTGGTACTTCAAGATATTCAACCTGCCTGTTCTCCTTTAATATATGCATGATCCAAACTTGGCTTTCCTAATAAAAGAATTGAATAGCACAGCTTTACAGCAAGCTAACTTTCCACTGCTCAGGATTTGATAGTTGTAGGTCAGTTTTGAATATCTCTGTCCTTGTTGCAATAACTGAACTCTTCTGAAGACTAAGGGCCCAATTTCCATGTCGGGCAGAAACCC
The DNA here is from genome assembly GCA_963921515.1 of Calotriton arnoldi. Lineage (NCBI taxonomy): Eukaryota > Metazoa > Chordata > Amphibia > Caudata > Salamandridae > Calotriton > Calotriton arnoldi. Next base: position 910,997 of record CAWUFW010005618.1, on the reverse strand, counting down.
ATCTGACAGCTAGTCGGAGGCTCTCCGCCTGACCTCAATGGTTTCCCTCTGACTGCCATATTAGAAAACCGGCGGTCGGAAGGGAAACAGCGGGGGGATTCCGCTGCAAGGCCCAGTCACCCACAGCCTCCGCTATGAGGCCTGGGGGGCATCTGTGGTGCACCTCTAAACATCCCTGCACTCTGTGGCAGGCACTGCAACCAGCAGCACAAGCCTCAATAGAAAATATACACTGTGCAACCGCCATGAAGGTGGTTGCATCCTAATTGTGGAAGTGGAACTTCCGACTCCTTGTTGGGCGGTTCATTTCCACTACAATGTCGGTCGGACGCTCGTCTGACCGACATCGTAATTAGTCCCTGCATCTTTTTCCACATCTAAATGTTTAAAGCTTTTAGCATGAACTCCAGTAATGATTTTTCACACGATCAAGTACCCCTTTTGCAAAACTCAAAAGTACCATGTACAAACAGTTCCTATCAGAGTAGCAACATATACCTTTCTGGACCTTTAATATGAAAAGTAATGGGAAAAAATGTAGGGTGTTTGGACAAAACATTGTTTTAAAAATATCAGGCAACAGAAATATCAGAAATTAAATATTGTGACACACGAATATCGTGATGTAGAAATATAATTGACAAGAATATTGTTTTTTGAGGTAAGTAATATCATTCCAAATAATATGGATATTTTTAATATCGTTTTCACTAATCCAGTGGTTAAAAATATTGTTTTATAATCATTTTAATGTGTTTTAGTTGATATATTAATTTTATGGGTTACAATTGTTTATGGAAAAGCACATTTTATTTTTTAATATAGCTTGCAATTTTAAGTGATTTAGAATTTTTATTATATTTTAATAGTAATTTATAGTGTTGTTGGGTCTGCAGAGGGATAGGGCGTGAAGTTAATTAGGTAATAAATAATTAAGAATTATTTAATTAAAGTTATTTAATTATATGATTTTATTTATTATGTACTTTTGTAATACTGATTTATTTTTGTAATGTGTTATTTATGGGCTATTAGGTTATAGGGTATAAAGCTAATTAATAATTAATTAAAAATTTATTTTTCATTGGAAATTAAAAATGTTGTTGATTTTAATATGTGATTAACGGTATACTTATTTATTTTACTTATATTTTAGTTGCGGGATGCTAGGGTTGTAAGGGTGTCGGGTAGGAAGTTAATTAAGTGATAATTAATTAACAACATATTATTAATTTGTAATTAATTATTTATTTCAATTTTGATTATGTAAAATATGGAACACTGATTTATTTTACATATTTTAGTTGCGCAATGCTAGGTTTTGTAGGGGTATAGGGCAGGAAGTTAAGTAAATAACAATTATTAACTATCAATTATTATTTGTAAATTAATTATTTATTTGAATTTTAAATATATAAATTGTGCAATACTTTTTTAATTTAATTTAATTTTAGTTGAGGGATGCTAGGTTTATAAGAGTTTAAGGTAGGAAGTAAGTAATAGATAATTAACAATTAATTATTAATGATTTTTATGAATTATTTAATTTATTTGAAATATGTAAGTTATGGTATAGTTAATTTTGTACTTATAGTTTAGATGTGGACTGCTAGGTTTGTAGGGGTACAGGGAGGGAAGGTAATTAATTAACAATTGCACAACAATAATTTATTATTTGATCATTCATTTTTGTATTGAATAGTAATTATGTAAATAGTTTTGAGTTTTTTAAGTACACACATATATGTACATATTTATATATTTTATGTCAAATTAAATATTTTTTAAAGGGTTTAATATGTTTTCTAAATTCATGGGGTTACTCATATATGCAAATATTTTCCTGACTCTTGCTAGTATAGTAAAATTAACCTCTTTGCAGTTCAACGCTTTCCCTACTGTTGCACTGTTTGAAGTGGGAATATTGAATTTCATCCCGCCAAAATCCAAGGCTTTCCCTACTATTGCAGAGACTGGAGTAGGAAGACTAGATTGTACCCCTCCAAAGTCCAACACTTTCCCTACTGTTACATAGACTGGAGTAGGAATAGTCAATTTTACCTCTCTGAGAGGGAATATTACATTTTATCTCCCCAAAATCCAACACTTTCCCTACTCTTGCTTAGACTCAGGGGCCGATTCCGATCTCGGCCGGTAGGGCTCCGAATCGGATTCGGATTTACCGGATCCGATTCGGAGCCCTGTTTCCCGACCGAATCGTACGCGGGTCCGGCCGAGCGAGTACGATGCAGGCACCCGCGAAAACTCCGACCGACTCGAACGCGGCTTCAACACGCTCCGACCGACTCGCATGGACACGACTCGCACCGCGCTATGGAGACGTTTCCCGGCCGGGTAAGTACGATGCGCGCCGCGAGCAGTCCGATCGACTCGCGCCGTCCGGCTCGAAAAAGCTGTCGGAGCCGGACTTTGGGGGTCCACGTCGGACCCCCCTGTACGCGTAGGCGTGCGAGTCGCACACAGGGGGGACCCATGGGTCCCCCCTACCTGTGCGTGTACGGCGCGAATCGCTTCACCGCGTACACGCTGTAGGGGGTGCCCTTGTCCGCCTCGCACCCATTGAGTCCATGGGAGCCCGCGTACGCATTGTACGACAGGCTCCCATTGACTTCAATGGGAGTCCGACCGACTCGAGTCCGATGGCATGCGTGCGCATCGTACTCGATCGGTCGGACTGCCAGAGTCCGATTCGGTCGGAAATCTCTCCGGGTCCGGCTCGGTCAGAGAGATTTCCGGCCCGAATCGGAATCGGCCCCTCAGTAGGATAGTAAAATGAACCTCTTTGCAGTTCAACCCTTTCCCTACTGTTGCGCTGTTTGAAATGGGAATAGTAAATTTCATCCCGCCAAAATCCAACGCTTTCTCTGCTGTTGCATAGACTGGAGTGGGAATAGTATATTTTACCCCTCCAAAGTCCAATGCTTTCCCTACTGTTGCAAAGATTAGAGTTGGAATAGTACATTTTATACCTACAAATTCCAACACTTTAACCTATTGTTTGGAAAGGAATTATTACATTTTTCCTCTTCAAAATCCAACACTTTCCATACTGTTGGATTGTTTAGAGTGGGAATGGTAAATTTCACTCCTTCAAAGTTCAACACTTTCCCTGCTGTTGTGTAGACTGGAGTGGGAATAGTACATTTCACCGATCTGAAGTCCTACACTTTCCCTCATGATGCTTACACTGTAGTGGGAATAGTACATTTCACCCCTCCGAAGTCCAGTACTTTCACTTTGCACGGACTGGAGTAGAAATAGTGAATCTAACTCCTTCAAAGTCCAACACTTCACCTATTATTGCGGCAACTGGAGTAGGAATAGTGAATCTAACTGCTCCAAGGTACAACACTTTCCTTACTAGAGTAGAAATAGTATATTTAATATTCTTAGACACCAATAGTTCTCATAATATTGGTTAAATAGATTTTATAGTTTTATAGTTGTTTTGTAAATGTGTTCTTTGGATTTCTCTATTTTTTCTATTTATTTATTGTCTACATCAATCATTAATTAATATTTTTTTAATTTAGTTGTTTATAATTATTATGGTTTTATTGTGTCTGTATATTACTATATATTTATATATATATATATATATATATATATATATGTGTGCGTGCATGTGTATATAGTGTAATATAATTAATACAAATATTTATTTTACATTATATATTGGTGTTATTAATATTTTAAATTTAGACCTAATAATACATATATTTTCATGTTAATCAATTTGAAATATTAAAAATAATATAATGTCAAATAAATACATTTATCAATTTTTATGCATATATATATATATATATATATATATATATTGATAGTAATAAATTTAACATATAACAAAATTAATATAATGTCAAATATTTTTTATTAATTATGATAAAAACATAATATATGAGTATATATTTACATTTAGGGACCAATTTCGATGTCGGGAGGAATTCCTTCCACTGACACCTGCTCGGTCCTGGGACTGACTGACACCTGGTCGGCGGTCTCGCCTGCCTAATTAGGATGCGACCGTACATTGTTCAGTCGCATTCCTACATTACACTATGGGAGCATGCATTACGGCTGTAACTGGCTGCAATGCATGCTCCCAACAGGGGCCCTGCTGGGGACCTCCAAACACACTTTCCGACATGGTTTACTTGTCGGACAGATCGGCATGGAAACCATGTTAGAAACTGTGCATCGTAAACTCAAGGGCGGAAAGGCCCGCCTTTGAGATTACTGGCTGGCTTCTGACTGGCCGACGGGCTCCTAACTTTACTACTACTGAATGCCTTTTGTAAATACTGAAAGTCGTAAAGTTAGGATTTTGTCTCAGTTTAGTAGTAGTAAAGTTAGGAATCCTAACTTTACTACTACTAAATGCCTTTTGTGAATACCGAAAGTCGTAAAGTTAGGATTTTGTCTCAGATTACTTTTGTGAATCGGGCCCTAGGTCACTAGCCATGATTATTAGATGTAAACACATTTAGAATTTAGACAAGTGCACCTCTGCACTGTCAGTGACCTGGCCAAAGAGGGCATGAAAGAGCTGACAGCTTTCATGATAATTTAGATACATTGGGTACCTTGTTGCCCTTATTGCCAGTTCCATGCTCCTCTCTGCAGCATGCTCTGTGGTGCACGTTGCTGTCCACAGCTGAGAGAGCAAACAACCTCCTCTGAGGCAGCGAGCTCTTAATTCTGACCACCAAGGATCTTTAAAGAGTCATGCCAACACCTTTGTCTCATCTCTGCCTTTCGCCACAATCTCCCATGTGAATAGGGCAGCCTTGAGTATAAATCATCTACCTGGTGTAGGAATAAAGTTGCAATCCTCAGAAATTAAAGGCCCTGCATTAGTCCTGCCGGGCTCTATTTTGCACACACTTCTGAAGCCTGAAATAATGAACAACGCCCACATGAGCTGGCAGCTTTTGAATCACATTTTTTCAACTAATTCCTTCGCTAATGCAAATTACATTTTCCAGAAGGGAGACACAGTCTCTGCATTGTAGACTCTGGGCTTTAGACGAGTATCGTTTGCCTTATTTTACTTTCTACTGCCTAGTAGCATTGAACCTTTTACTGAATTTAGATGACAAAGTTCTGTTTGTTGAAGACGTTTTCAGTGCATTAGTGCATAATACCACACAGTTTAACTACTGTCACGGTGGCAAAAACATGATTAACTTTGAAAAGAGTTTACAGCTATATCCTGGCTGTCTCTGGCAAGATGCACCTCTCAGGAATGTGTAGATTCTGCTATTGTTTTCTTGCTGTGTTTCTTCATGCCACGCAAAGTCAGGGTGTAAAGTTTAGTTTTATGGCCTGCAAGGATCCAAATGTTAATCCAACCTAATTTCCTTACTGTGTTTATGCTGCCGTTCATTAAGCCCTTTTTTGGGTCACATTCAAAAGAGTTTTTTTTGTTTCACAAAGTGACTCAGTGACCATCCGGTTAATTACTTATTATTGCCACACGCTTTGAATAAGCAGTTTAAAAAAAAAGAAAATTTCTGAAGCCACAGGAAAGAGAAAGGGTTGAAAGAGTTTTTGAATACTTTGTCACCCTGCTCCAGTAGCGGTCGGTGGTCAATCAATCAATCAATCAATCACGGCATTTATAGAGCGCGCTACTCACCCGGGAGGGTCTCAAGGCGCTGGGGGAGGGGGTAAGTTACTGCTCGAACAGCCAGGTCTTGAGCTGCTTCCTGAAGGCGAGATGGTCCTGGGTTCGCCGAAGGTGAGTGGGGAGGGAGTTCCAGGTCTTGGCCGCCAGGTAGGAGAAGGATCTTCCTCCGGCGGTGGTTCTGCGGATGCGTGGTACGGTGGCGAGGGCGTGGCTGGTTGATCGTAGCTGGCGTGTGGGCGTGTAGAAGGACATGCGGTCGTTGAGGTACTTTGGGCCCAGGTCGTGGAGGGCCTTGTGTGCGTGGGTGAGGAGTCTGAACGTGATTCTCTTGCTGACGGGGAGCCAGTGCAGGTCTTTCAGGTGTACGGTGATGTGGCTGTGTCGGGGGATGTCCAGGATGAGTCGTGCGGAGGCGTTCTGGATGCGCTGGAGTCTCTTTTGAAGTTTGGCTGTGGTTCCGGCGTAGAGGGTGTTCCCATAGTCCAGTCGGCTGGTGACGAGTGCCTGGGTGACGGTCTTCCTGGTTTCAGTGGGGATCCATCTGAAGATCTTGCGGAGCATGCGCAGGGTGTTGAAGCATGAAGATGAGACGGCGTTGACTTGTTTGGTCATCGATAGGGAGGAGTCCAGGATGAAGCCCAGGTTGCGTGCGTGGTCCGTTGGCTTGGGTGCGGTGCCCAGGGCCGGGGGCCACCAGGAGTCGTCCCAGGCGGAGGGTGATGAGCCCAGGATGAGGACTTCCGTCTTGTCTGAGTTCAGTTTAAGGCGGCTGTTCCTCATCCAGTCGGCGACGTCTCTCATCCCGTCGTGCAGGTTGGCTCTGGCGGTGGTGGGGTCGTTGGTGAGGGAGAGGATCAGCTGGGTGTCGTCGGCGTAGGAGATGATGTTGAGGTTGTGTCGGCGTGCGATGGCTGCGAGGGGGCTCATGTAGACGTTGAAGAGGGTCGGGCTGAGTGAGGATCCTTGTGGAACGCCGCAGATGACTTTGGTGGCTTCGGATCTGAACGGGGAGAGGCGGACTCTCTGGGTTCTTCCGGCGAGGAACGAGATGATCCATTCCAGTGCTTTCTCTCGGATTCCGATGTTGCTGAGGCGCTTCACTAGGGTGCGGTGGCAGACGGTGTCAAACGCCGCGGAGAGGTCCAGGAGGATGAGGGCAGCTGTTTCCCCGTTGTCGGTTAGGGTTCTGATGTCGTCGGTGGCTGCGATAAGGGCGGTCTCGGTGCTGTGGTTGGCCCGAAACCCGGACTGCGAGGGGTCGAGGGATCCATTCGTCTCGAGGAAGGCGGCAAGCTGTCTGTTGACGGTCTTCTCGATGACTTTGGCCGGAAACGGAAGGAGCGAGATGGGGCGGTAGTTCTTGAGGTCGGTGGGGTCCGCCGTTGGTTTCTTCAGGAGGGCGGTAAGCTCGGCGTGCTTCCAGCTCTCCGGGAAGGTGGCGGTGCGGAAGGAGGAGTTGATGATGTCCCGGAGATGGGGTGCGATGGTGGCGTCGGCTTTGTTGAAGACGTGGTGTGGGCAGGGGTCGGTTGGTGATCCGGAGTGGATGGAGTTCATCGTGCGGGTGGTGTCTTCGGTGTTGATCGGGGTCCAGTTGCAGAGGGTGGTGGTGGCGGGCATTGGTTCGGCGGTAGGGTGCGTTGTTTGTGCGTTGAAGCTGTTGTGTATGTCGGTGATCTTGCGGTGGAAGAACGCGGAGAGTGAGTTGCAGAGGTCTTGCGAGGGGGTGATGTCGTTGTTTCCGGCGCTGGGGTTGGAGAACTCTTTGACGATGCTGAAAAGTTCCTTGCTGTCATGGGCGTTGTTGTCCAGTCGTTCTTTGAGTGCCGACTTCTTGGTGGCACGGATCAGCTGGTGGTGTTTGCGGGTGGCGTGCTTGAGGGCGGTCATGTTGTCTGTGGTCTGGTCGAGTCGCCAGGTTTTCTCGAGAGTGCGGCAGTTCTTCTTGGATTCCTTGAGTTCGTTGGTGAACCAAGGGGTTTTCTTGCTTCCGGGTCTGCTGGGAGGGTTTTTAGTGGTGCGAGGTCGTCGGCGCAGGCGGTCAGCCACTTGGCGAGGTTGCTGGCTGCTTCGTTTGGGTCCGTTGTGTCGGTGGGTGTGTTCTGGCTGAGGGAGGCGGTGAGCTGCTCGGCGGTGATCTTGCTCCAGCTCCGGCGGGGAGCCTGTTGCGGGTGGTGGTGGGTCGCAGTCTTTCTGAAGCTGAAGTGGACGCAGCTGTGGTCGGTCCAGTGGAGTCCGGTGGCGTGGCTGAAGGAGATGTGCTTGCTGGACGAGAAGACGGGGTCAAGCGTGTGGCCGGCGTAGTGGGTGGGCGTGTTCACCAGTTGCTTGAGTCCGAGGTTGGCGAGGTTGTCCAGCAGGGCGGTGGTGTTTCTGTCGTTGTTGTTCTCCAGGTGGAAGTTGAGGTCCCCTGCCATCACATTTGGCGATGCAGCGCGAGAAACGAAATTCGCTTTATTTATTTATATGAGTACTTACCTGTAATCGCCCGTAATCCGTAGTTTACTACCCCCCCACCCTGCCCCTCCCCCGCCCCACGTCAGCGCCCGGCGGCACTCCCACCACTGACCGCTACTGCCCTGCTCACAATCTAGCCCGCAATTAACTCATTTCTACCGGTCTTGCATTAGCTACTTGCAGCGTCCCCCGCCTCCTAAATGAGCAAATATTGAAAAAACAGGGCTATGGGGGGCAGGTTAGAGGTCAATACAAGACCCTCATACAAAGGAATTTCCCATGCCTATCCAAAGATTAATGGCCCTGCAGGTGTTAATGTGGGCAGGCACACACCGAAATCAGGAAGAGGGGCGTGGCGAGGCAACCACTTGGCTGGAGCACAGATGGCCAAACAATTCTCTGATTCCGGTTTGGTCGTATTTTTCCATTTCTATTTATAAATACAGACAGAAGAAAAATATTTTTCTGTCTGTATTTATGTGTATAAATCCGTTTAAGCGGAAAACCAGGAGTCTTACTTATATTTACACTTAGGGGCCGATTCCGATCTCGGCCGGTTGGCCTCCGAATCGGATTCGGCTTAACCGGATCCGATTCGGAGCCCTATTTCCCGACCGATCCGTACGTGCGTCCGGGTGAGCGAGTACGATGCGTATTCGCCGACCGACTCGTCCGGGCGTCCCGACCGCTCCGACCGACTCGATCCTGGGTCGAACCGCACCGACCGACTCGCACGGACACGACTCGCACCGCGCAATGGAGACGTTCCCCGGCCGGGTAAGTACGATCAGTCCGACCGAGCCGCGCACTCCGGCTCGAAAGAGCTGTCGGAGCCGTACTTTGGGGGTCCGTGTCGGACCCCCCTGTACGCGTAGCCGCGCAAGTTGCACACAGGGGGGACCCATGGGTCCCCCCTACCTGTGCGTGTACGGCGCGAATCGCTTCGCCGCGTACACGCTGTAGGGGGCGCACTTGTCCGCATCGCACCCATTGAGTCAATGGGAGCCCGCGTACGCGTTGTACGACCGGCTCCCATTGACTTCAATGGGAGTCCGACCGACTCGAGTCCGATGGCATACGTGCGCATCGTACTCGTTCGGTCGGACTGCACGGGTCCGATTCGGTCGGAAATCTCTCCGGGTCCGGCTCGGTCGGGGAGATTTCCGGCCCGAATCGGAATCGGCCCCTAAGTGAATTCCATTTTGTCTTTTGTAGCTTGCATTTCCAGACAGGGGCCATCTACATGCAAATCAGGCTTTGTCCTTCCCCGCAGGAGCGTAGCATCAGGGGTGGTGCTAGGGGTGTTACACCCCCAAATAAATGCATTCATGGCTTGGCAGTTGGGTCTGGGGACTCTCAATCGGGTCTGGTATCTTTGTGCTGGTTTTTCTGTGAGCCAAGAATGAAAGACATGGGGGGGCATGGCTGGGACGGCAGTGGCGGTGTTTGCTCACTGGTGAGCTCCACACCTGCAGGTCCCACAAAAACATTATCTTGACATCATCTGCCTTGGCGACATAACTGCACATCCCCCGTGACACAGGGAGACTGAGGGGACAGTGCATTTCCCTCTCCCCCAACACCACTAGGTGAGACCACCCAGTGGACCATTCCAGCAAAAAGCATGTCTGGGGCTGCATCATGCCAAGATACCGGGAAGTGAGGAGTGCCCCGGAACGGGGGTGATGGAACCCAGGAGTGGACCCTGAGGATGAGAGCAGCTGTGGGAGAAGGAGTGCACCACCAGTGATCTGTTTTGTGGTAGCGATGTACCCTTTGCACTCGTAGGTGCCAACGAAGATGGTGTGCCCCCCCCCCCATTTCGGACGCCCCTGGGGAGTGACAGTAGGGAGAGGGCCCAGGACATGAGAACTTGAGACAGGCCTTAGAGTGGTGCTTTGGTGGCAAGGGCACAAGGCCACAGCTGTCCTTGGGGGGGGGGTCATAGGACCTGGGTGATGCCGGGGTCTGGCATCATGACCCAAATCAGGAAGGTAAGAAAAGATGGTGAGGGGCCCTGGGAGTGCAACAAAAAGGCAGTACGCCCAGTCTCATGCAGAAACAATGAGGGACTGTGAAAACCAGGAAAGAGATAAAGTCCGGGGCCACCGACAGAGCGGGGCAAGGAGATCCCCGACCAGGACCTGGTACAGGACGCAAATCATCTGGATATAGGGTAGTTTGCAACGTCCTATGGAGGATATGGCCCAGGGCCAGAGGAGCTGGTCATCATTGACTACACTGCAATTGGACACAGCAGGTTCCCGTCCAGGAACCATGGAGTGTCCAAACTGACCAAGATGGTGCAGGAAGTGAGTTCGCAGGGACTTAAGTAGGTCAACAGGGCCCTGCCGGGTAATAAAAAAGTCACTGGAGTCCCACATGAAACAGATCCAGGAAGGCAATCCAGGACACTAAAACAGCTTTCGAGCACAAAATTGAGACTGTGGCTCTAGGCATGGGCCTCTAATGAGTGGATCATAAGAAGCTGGCAGCCAAGGTGGCAGACACTGAACAGACTCTAAATGAAGTCACACCAGAAATCACTTTCCATCTATGACATCTTCAATTGGAAATCAAAAGCTGATGACCCGTCTGAACATCGTGAGTCTGATTGGGATCCCTGAAAACACGGAAGGTCCCAGCACCAAACTGTTTGTGGAAAAATGGCTGATGGAGAAGGTGCTGGAGGGTCAGGCCTCCACTATGTACACAGTCGAACATATTCACAGGGTCCCTGGGCAACCGTCACCACCTGGGGTGCCTCCGCGACCGATGATTACCAGACTGTTGAATTCTAGGGAGCGGGATCACATTCTACAAAAGGCAAGTGCAAAGGGCCCATGGAAAATCGAAGGCAGCCAAGTTAATATATACCCTGACTACACAACAGTGGTCCAGCGGCAAAGAGAATCTTTCTTACCAGTGAAAAGGCACTTACAAACTCTGGACCTAAACTATGCATTGTTATTCCCGGAAAAACTGCGCGTATCTATATCAAGGGTGTCATATTTCTTCACTGAGGCAACCGAGGACTGGGAGTGGCTGGAGCACAAAAACTACCCCATGCCGGGGGTGGCAGATGGAGACTGCCACTTGGCGGGTGGGGGTGAAAGGCAAACCACTCCGTGAGGTGGGCAAGCAATGCAACCTCCACCAAGGACCAAGCCCAAAAGGAAAGGTCAAAAGTGGTGCAGGAAGTACATATGGGATGCCCATGGATGACGGAGAACAGGTGGTCAACGCTGACAATGGAATCTCCTGAATTCGGCGACTATGGTGGTGTCAAGGACAGAGCCCTGCCGGTGGTTATTTCCATGACAGTGGACGAAATTGCTTAAGGGCCCAGGACGAGGGGGATTGCTTCCCCCAGGAGGATGGCATCAGAGTGCTTCGGACAATAAACCTCAGCATGCCAGTGCAGATGTTGAACTACATTCTGTGAGCCTGGGCACAACTTGCAGAGCCACAGGACTGGCACACTGCCATTGAGATGTAATATTTGTTTGGGGGGGGTCGACATTTACCTCGAGCGTTGGTTAGGTGGATAGTTATGAACTCACTGCATTAGGTCGCAGGGAAGGTTAGGGAGTTGTGGGATACCGGGTGGGACAGGTGGGGGGATTGGATGGAGGAGGGGATGCAGCTGCATTCACAGGATGTATCCTACAGACAGACTGAGACACAGTGATGCTGTTGCTGCATACACTTGATGCACAACACCTTACTAACAGGACTGGGGCATCTCTTACGAATTTATCCTGGAATGTCAATGGGATGGGCAACAAAATGGAAAGGGGGATGATATTGAAATTCCTGACAAGACACACACCTGAACCTGTCCTGCTACAGGAGACCCATCTACAGAGAAACAACTATGGGTTCCTGGGTAGGGGCAGGTATACTTTACTGCCACATGCCAGAATCACAGCAGGTTAACAAGGTACATGCATATTGGCCCGCAAATCCCTCCCATACCAAGTGACTGTGACATGGATGGACCCCCAGGACTGCTGGGTGGCTATAGGGGTACCTGTCAGAGTGAGACAGTATATGTGGCATCATGGTACTTTCCACCCAGACTCCAGTCGATGGGACTAGAGAAGATGTTGAAGTGGATAATGGCAATCCCTGATTCACTACTAGTGATGGTTGGAGATTTGAACCTCACCCTGAATGGGGAGCTAGACAGGATAGTCAGGGGGAAACAGACCAATGAAGATGTCAGATTGAGCAGCTTCCTGGGCTCTGGGGCTGGAAGACCATGGTGGGTCACACACCCGGGGTAAAAGCACTACTCCTACATGACAAATACATTGCAATCAATGTCCAGATTTAATTAGATGGGGAGGTGTCAAGCATATGGTATTTGCCACTGGGAATTTCGGACCATTCACCACTGGTTATGCAGCTGGCATAACCCATACCGCTTGCAGCCCCCGGATGGCAGTTAGACCCATGGCTCTAAATGGATTGATCATCCAAACCCTTCACCCAGGAGGCCACAGAGAAATACTTTAAGGAGAACGAGGGCTTGCAACCTCTGGGGTTACCATGTGGGCAGCATATAAGACTGTTATACGTGGCCACCTAATTTCCCACATCATAGGGAAAAGGAGGGAGAGGGCTTGTAATGAGGTCAAGGAGGCACAATATGTGGTGCATCTGAATAAGAGGTTGACTGCCCAAATAGTCCACGAGAGAGGAATACCACAGACAGGTGCATCAGAAGCCAGGTCATGATTTAGAGTTAAACAGCACAAACTATACAAAGTGGGGAATAATGCAGGTAAGATGCTAGCATGGCTGGCAAAAAGGTGGAGGGCGAAGGTGGGTTCCGAGGATATGATGGAAGGGATGGAGACACAATAGAGATGGACCCAGAGATATCACAGGCCTTCACGGCATATTTACAGGTGCTCTATACCGAGCTATGGGATAATAGCCGCTGTGGAGAGCTTGATGACGTTCTCAAGGACATCCTGATAATGAAACTGGGGAGGGAGGCTTTGAAATTGCTTGAGGGCAACTTACAAGACGGAGAGATTTTAGAGGCCCTCACACAACTGAACGGGGGAAGATACAGGGCCTCAAAGGTCTACCTGTGGAGTTCTTTTGGTACATGAAACGACATGTGGTAGCACCTGTTCGAAAGATGCTCCTAAAAGTGAGGTAATTAGGAGAACTGCCTGCTGATCTCCGACAGGTACATATAGTCTTTATCCACAAGCCGGCAAGCCTCCTGAACTATGGTCATCCTACAGACCAATCTCCTTGCCCAACGTTGAGACAAAAGTCTTAGTGAAGGTGCTAGCAAATCGCTTTATGCAAGTAATCCATAATTGTGGCCCTAGATCATTTGGGTTTCATGCCCTATACATCAACACAACACAACACCACTTAATCTCAGACTTCTCTTTGACTGTCTTGCAAGGGAGTATTGATTGCGGTAGCCAGTGACCTTGATGCAGCCAAGGCCTTCGACTCCTTGAAGTGGCCCCACCTAATGGCCCTGTTGGAGCGAATGTCCTTTGGCCCATCATTCCGGGTGTGAATTCATCTGCTTTACAGCAGTCCAATGGCCCATGTCTGGGTGGATGGTACAATATCAGCTGCATTTAAACTGGAGAGAGGGACAAGACAGGGCTGTCCCCTGTTGTGGTGGAACCAATCACAAACTGTATATGCAGGGATGTCCTGTCTCACTCTATGTAGACAATGTTCTGCTATACGCTAACGCAGAGAACTCCGTAAGTAGAGTATTGGAGATTTTTTAAATATTTAGTGCTTTTCCAGGTCATGCAAAAATTGGGACAAATCATGTCTTTATCCACTGGTGGAATGGAAATGCAGGGCTGAATGGCAAAATCCAACCCCCACTGCAGAGGGGGGCTTCCAGTACCTGGGCATATATGTGAGCAGGGACAGGCAGTTCTTCTTTGATAAAAACCTGGGCAAGTTGCTAGATGGCTATGGGATATAAGTGGGCAACTGGCACAGACTCCCTCGATCCCTACTCTGCCATGCGGTGCTCTATAAAATGATATATCCGCTAAATCCCTATATGACTTGGAAATTCCCCTTTCGAGATTCCAGTTTTTGTTTTTAGAAAGGTTGAGGCCACGACCCGGCTATTATGTTGGGACAGCGGGGCCCTATGAATAGCATTGTCGGTGCTGACTAGGAAAGCCTTTGATGGGGTTATTGCACTGCTGAACCTTCGGCTACATTACTTGGTGACTCAGCTGGTAGTCTTCAATGACTGGTCATTCCCAGACCAAAAGGAGCCCTCCATGGCTGCAGACAAGAGGGCTGTGGGCCTATCGCGTAGCCTAGCGCAGGTGGATCTATCGCGTAGGAAAACTGATGGTGGTGCCATCCCCCACAACGAAGGTAACTAAGGCCTGGCAGGAAGCCACAAAGTGCATTGGAATGGCAGGGCAAGCTCGCCCTAGAAACACCCTTGTGAGAGACAGAAGCGCTGGGGCCACTACAGGGAGTTGAGGGAGTCAAAAACTAGGACCTCCTGGGGGTATCCAAGCTGGGGGAAGTGTTGATGACTGAGGGCCAGATAACCTTTGAGGAGCTTCAAACCCAGTATAAACTAACCGGGAGACAATTTTTGTGATATATAACAATTAGGCACCTCTTACATGGCTGCATAGGCCCAAACTCCAAGATTCCAGAAGAGAATCCCCTGGAATACAGGGTGCTGAGCACCCCACTACATAGGTACACCATCTCAGTTATATACAATACCCTACTCGCCAACAGCACCCCCACCAGTTGCAAGATAAGGGCTAACTTCCACTTACTCCAGCTCAAAATACTTCATATGGCATATTTTACCAAACATGGTTATTTGCCATGAACAGAAGTATGACAGACAGGCGTCCAAGAGGATGTACACTAAGAGGCACACTGATACATACATTATGGGAGTGCTCCTGATTAGCTCCATTATGGAGGGGCAGTGCTTAATTTGAACCGGGGCTTTCCGGTGCTAAGTACTGGCACTTAATTGGTTTCCGGTGCTCGGCACTGGCACCTAATTGTCAACACCAAACTTAGAACAGTCCACCACATGGTGGCGCTGCTCATCTAATTTAGAGATGAGCAGAACAACGGTAGTTTAGGAATACAATATACATTAAAATTGCTAATATCTGCCTCCCCAGCCATTCCTTTAGCTTTGGGGACCTGGAATATTCTGAACTGTCGCATTTACATGCGAGAGAGATGGTTAGTAGTTGTTTTGGCAGCGATGACAAGGGCGATAGGTGGTGCAAGCTGCAGTGGCCTCCTGGTCAGAGCCCTGGCACTTAATATTTTACAAATTAAGCATTGTGGAGGGGGATACAATCAAGAATATCTGAGGCTTTAGAAACCCCAATAGACCTTATACCCCAACTGATAACACTTGGTATATGGGGTAAACAAACACTAGAAAAGTATGCCCTATTGTTTTGCAATATTGCTATAATGATAGCCAGGAGAATAATTATATAGAAATGGAACAGTACGGTCACCTCGAGGGTAGACAAATGGGCAGTCAACATGGATTAGTGGATGCAGGAAGAGGAACAGGTGTAGACACGAGACTGCCCCAATAAGTTGCATGGAAGGGTTGGATGGAAGAAATGACTGGTGACAGCTGGAGCGGAACTGAGAGAGGAGCTGGATATCTGGCAGTAACAAGTACAAGGGAGGGCCGGAAGTACGGGAGACCCAGTAACTGACTGCATTTCAGTGGTAGTGGATGGCTACCCTAGCAGCAGGGAACAACTATTCTACAATGGGCTCAGCAAGAGGAACAGGATCTATTGCCGCTGATTGTCTCCTCTGTTGAGGGATGGGGGGGTGGAAGGTAAGGGAATTTACGAGTTTCATGGTTACACTGTATCTGAAAACCCATTAAAATGTTATAAAAAAACAAAGAAAAATGAAAGACAAAACAGTGACCTTTTATGTAAACGATAGAGAGAGACAGAGATACCCATCTGGTGGCTGAATTTCAAAATTTGAAACCAGACTGCATGGAATCAATTCACTGCTTGTCCAAATTGTGTGATCCTAGTAAAATATTTTTCTTCACAGAGCCTTCTTTTTATGGTCTGACTTGACATTTATGTGATCATCACTAGAGGGGGCCTTTGCCTGCGCCCACATGGTGGAATGTTGATTGGCAGACCTTGTGTGCTTCCATTATAAAAGTGTTTGCCCTCCACAGCTGTGATCCTTGTGTTCATTTGTCCAGCTACCTAAGCTTGAATTTTCAGGGGTACACACATGGCACCGGAATGTTATTAAAGTGTTGTAGCTAACTAGATGATTTATGTTGTTTTTCTCTGGCAGCAGCACAGATGGGAGGAGGGCAACTTTTAACGTAAATGGATGTTTAGATTTTGCTTGACAGTGCAACTGTCATTAGACCTTTTCAACTACACCAATATTGCTCTTTGCTTCCATACAAATACAGCCATGAATCTTTCTAAAAACCTATCATGTTTAATAAAAGTCTTTCTATGCAGTGATATATTCTGATGTAGAAAGGTTAAATGCTTTGGCATGTTACAGAAATAAACTTTATTGGATTTTGAAGAAACTGTATCATATTTTTACATTGTTTGTTGACCGATATACATGCCAAACATTGGATCTTCTCATGCATGGACTCTTGGAGCCAAGCCAGAACCATAGCTCAGTTCTGGCGCCCTCCTCTATTTGAGAATCAGGCTTAGCACATAGGGCTGTCAGTCACTTGATAAATTCATTTGTAAAAGGCGATGACTAGAAACATGGAGAGCTGCCCACATGCACCGATTTACCAACAATACTTTCACGTCTCCTTGTAGAAGCTATGATAAAGAGTGCTTGCAGTGAACATACATTTAAAATAAGTGATCCCAGGGCAAGGACTCCAGGCCATCGTGTTGTACATGAACGTAGTCATGAGTAACCTGAATTTACCAGGGGAATTACCAGGCTCAGGTGGGACTCTCAAGACTTATCTCCAGCTGTGGTGTTTGGAGTGTGACACACCTCAAATGCATTCTGGGTTTGGTTATTGAGACTGAGGTTCCTTGGCCCTAAGTCGGATCTACTATGTCTGTTTTTCTCATCATTCTCATTTCACAAAGAGATTTTAACTTGTTAATTTTTAGCATCAGGATCTTAAATACATATAGTGACCGGTTTACCAAAAAAAGTAGTAAATCTACACCTATAGAAGTACTCCTTGAATGGATGCAAATTTACTGCTTTTTCAAATTCACAAATCTTTGCTGTAGAAGGCTTTGAAAGCTGCTCCAGTTTCAACTTTCCAGGCCTACTACTGCCAATCAGACACCCTAAAGTCAATGGGATGAATGCTTGAAAAAGTCTTACCAGTAGCAATAGCTTGGGTAGCATTCCAACCCATCATTTTTCAACCACTGTGCCACACTAGAAAGAGGCCCACATAATGCGAATCTACATCATGGAAACAGTCCATCCTGAAAGTTGGTCGTCTTAATCCTCCACCCCGAAGCCCACTGATTTGTTAGGTGGGAAGTGTAAGATTCACGACCCCCAAATCTCACCGACTAAGCAATGCCTCTGCTGCCCAGAAAGAATAGTCCATCATTAACTGCCAGCCCCATACTAACAACAACCACTCGTGCTCAACCTCACTGGGAAGTCATTGGAGAGACCCTGTCTGAGTTCTCCTGCACAGAAAACGCTCATTTAGTATTTGAGTTTGGATGGGCGAAAGTTTTAAAAGTAATTAGTGGCAAAATATAAAATTGGACCCTACAAAAAGAGCCATGTGCTTTCACTATGGGATCTGAGTACTGTATCACAATCCTCTAGGCGCACACCTCGAACCACACTCATTCATGGACGACATGCAGCACAAGACTGCCACTTCACTTTTTTCTGTTACCTCACAGTCTGATTGTATGTAGGCCCACCGTTTTATGTCGTGTTAACTTAAACATGGCAAGGATTAATGAACAACATGCAGAAAACAGACACCAGATGTCAGAGGAAACACCAAACGTGTGAGTCACGTGGCAGAATTCCTGACACATCTCTACGTCTCTATAAATGTGTTAATTGGGGTCAAATATATTCATATCAGCGCCATGATATGAAAACGAGTAGACTTCATTATCTCTGTTTTTGTAAAGCGATTCATAAATAGAACAGCGGCTTACCAGTCTGTATCAGCCAGGAAACGACCAACTGATTCGTATATCAGCCTTGCTTGATTTCAGCAGCAGATAGCTAAGAAATTACAACCTTAAACACCGCATTTTCCTTTGCATTATACAACACATTATAGAACTGTGAATGGTGATGTACCAAACACCTTGCATGCGCCCTGGCATGCCGCGCGGCTGAGCAGAGCTCCATAATTAAATCGAGTGCTTCTGCAAACATTATTACTCTTTGATTGTGCGAATAGCCAAAACCCCAAGATTAAATTATGTTTTTTTTCATTCAATCCAAAACCTTATATTATTTATAGAAGAAATGGCTTGTTCAAATACCAGGGTGCAGAAGTTTCAGAGAATAGGTCAAAGAGGAAATGGGATAGTTAATATGATTTTAAGTTAACACCACAGAAAACGGGACTGATATATTGAGTATATGACAAAGGAGGCTGATTATTAGATTATGATACAATAAAAACGATTACCAGAATGTCAAGTGCTGGTCTTGGTAGAGAGCAGCTGTGGAACATGTGATACTGGGTCTTGTGGTCCCCACTGAGCACACGTTGATTATTGTTGATGGAAATTGTTGCTTCCAGAAAATTAATTTGCTTTTAAAAGTGCAAAAGACGAGGCTTTAATCGAACTGATTTAGAATCATTGAATGATTTAGGCCCGCGTGTAAGGTTTGGAAGAATGGGTTATCTGCAAAACTAATGGTCCTCCTGCCCCATTTCGAGGTGGAATTCTGATGGCGAAGCTGCCACCTCAGTGGGTTCCTCCAGTGGTACTCCTTGTTCTTACAGACAATCTGCCAGTGGGATGCCATGTAATAGTGATGGTCGCTCCACCCCTGTTTAAGGGTTGCTATGTGTAGCACAGCGGTCCCAAAACAGTTCAAGGCTGAGAAATAAATGAAAGGGCTAATACAAAAGGAGAACCCTCTCTGTCGATCAGGAATATTGTAAGAAATTGGGTTATTAGTTGGGCAGGATGTGAGGCCTGCACAAGTAATAGGTCCACAATTTACCCTAACTGGGAAACAAGCACACCAGTGTAGCGTGTGACTCTTTCAGAGTAGTGAAGCGGAGCATTCCAAGGCCTATTTAGGGGGTAGCCTAGTGCGTTTTTTTTTGTTTACTTTCTTTTTGTGTTTTTTTGGGGGTTGTCCGGTCCCACCCGAGCACCCCATTTGGCGTCTTCATTGGGGACAGCTCAAGGAGCCCACTCATGGCTCCACCTGCTGGCTTCCTTCGCAGCCGGCCTCCTGTACTGCAGAATGCTTCTACCCTGCCCAGTCCATGCAGGCAGGTTGTCTTCTTGCGGTTGCTACCCGCTCTCTTCAGATATGGGCAGAGGGTTCAGGGGCAAAGCCACCACCATTGGGGGAGCATGATGGCACTCCTCCTGCCTTCTTGCTTGCGGGGGGCCCAGAGATGGGGTCCCGGACCCCTTTCTTTCTCCTTGGGGAGGGGGTAAAGGCACTCCCCCTTTCATTGTCGTGACTGGGGATCGGAGATGGGGTCCCAGGCCACTTTTGCACAAAACACAGCCCGGGCATTGGAGCCCTGGGAATTGGAAAGCTCTGGGGAGGGGTTCCACAATCGGCCCCTCCGAGGTTATTAAAAAAAATATATCTTGTGTTCACACCCGGGCCCCAGCCCACCCTGGGGAAGTTTGAAGAAAATACAGCGGTGCCCCATGCACTCTGTTTCTCGTGTTTCTTTCCTTTGGGGGGATCAAAGGTCAAATTCTTTAATAGGCCCTAACTTTGACACTGATGGGTCGATTTGGATGATCTTGGGCTTATTTTACTTCTGATGGTGAGCTTTAGCCACCAGGAGCAGTGGCTTCCTGGTGGCATAATTTGCAGGCAGCTGGTTTCTCTGGCTTCTTCTGACAGCTTTTCTCGGTTTCTTGGTCGCTAGTGCGCCTGTCCTCCTTCTTAGGTGCAGAAGTCCAGATCTTCCCTAAATGGCCTTCAGGGATTAAGGGGACATGCTAACTGGCCCTGGGAGAGACCCACAGGTCCCCAATGCTCCTGAGGTCAACTGGGGGAAGATTCCTTTGTCCTTTAGAGCATCGGGGGGCTTATCTTTCCAGTGTCCAAGGTAGCTGTCGCCATCCAGTCTCAGTGTTCATAGTACAACAAAGAAAACACGCCCTCTCTCTTCTGCTTGAGTTTTTAAATAGGGATGGAAGGTTCTAAAAGCCAGGCATGCCTGGCCAATCCTAGGGTGCCACATCACTCCTCCATCTCTGTCCCAACCCGGCTGCATAACTTGATGGAATAGGTCAAAATGGTGTCATCCAGAAGTCAGTGGTCTCCTCTGGGGGCCTCAGCTCCGCCCCTCACTGGCATCACTGCCATGGCATTTCCCACCAAAACTTCAAAGAGGACCCCCCTGCTGTGTTGGCTTCATTTTTCTGGGCTTCCTTCTTTGTTGAGTAGGAGTGGGCTGTCACAACCTTGGTACAGTGTGACAGCAAATTAATAGGTGCAGATTTATGTCCTCACCCCTTCCTTCTCCGGAGATGTATGTGCGTGGGATGGGCTTTTGTTCCCTCTGCTCAGGAGCAGCATAATTGACTTGGACGTGCAGGGTGACAAAAGGCCTGTGCTCTCATCCTGAGCTGAATATGAAATTTCTGGATGACACATGAGGTGTATATATGTCTGCTTGGAACCTCCAAAATAAGTCTTGGCCCACACTTTTCACCCTAGTGTAATATCTTGCTGGACTTTGTAGGCCAAAGGAAAGCAAAACTGCACTCTAAGACAGATCTACCCCTTGTAACTAATAAAGTGTGACTGCAGACAAAACAGTAAACCATACTGACTTTACCTATGAGTGCCCAGTAATATTATATGGCCTACCCCAGGTCAAAATCTAACCATGCAGAGCCCCCTCTCCATCAAGGCTACCTGTACGCAGCTACCAGGCTTTGCACAATGGTAGTCTCTCGGATGCAGCCCTCACATGTCTGCTCACGTGCATGCACATGTTCATGTATAACCAGCCAAGTGTCCCTTACTCTTGCTGCATCGCAGCAGCCTTATCTTAAAAGTCGGACAATGGCAGTAAACATGCTCAATCCATTTACCATGTGATTACCATGAGTGAGACACAAGTAATGACTTACCCACAGTAAAAAGTCCAAAACCGGGTGATCAAAAAAAGAGCAAATAATCTTGGTGCACCAAATGGGCGGAACTCATTTTCCAACAACAATTAATTGATTTTTTCAAAAACAAACTCCTACATTAAAAGTTTGTTATTGAAGCCCCACACCTTCATAACTCAGTCGAGCATTTCTCAGTTGACCAGGTGGTTCTCTACCAGGCCATTGCAGGCCGAAGCCTCAGTTGAGCTGGTGGGCTAGTGGGCTGTCCACCCAACTAAAAATGCCCCCCTTACTTTGCTTATCACTCTACAACTGTGGACATGTATGCATCTTAGTGAAATCAGCCACATTCTCAATATGTCATGCATGATAGTTTAAATAACAAGATTACTTGTGAAGAATGAAAATAAATACACAAAACACAAATCAAACCTTACTAGTAGAAGGTTTCTTGTAACTATTGCCATGGAAGTCAAGGACTACATTTCTCCCATAGGGACCATTTGCATTGATAATAATTGCCCTACCCCGGTCCCCGGGTTAATGGTTGCCTGCTTTTTCTAGAACATTTCAGAAGAGACAAAGGCATTTCACATACCCCTATCACCAAAGAGGGAATTTATTCATTCTCTAATTTCATCTATGTCAGGACTGCAGTTCAGCGTTACTAATCAGTCAGAATCATTGAAGTAGAATTATAATATTTAGAACATTTTGAGTTGCTTTGAGAGGGGGATTGAGGATTTACTTGCACAATTTGCATTCTTGTTTGTAGAGAAATGCTTGTGATTTTACATACATCTTACTAATTTCTATATTTTATATCTCTTATTGTGTTCGTCTTATATGTATTTCTTCTTTTCCACACCAATGTTTTACCTATCTTTTACCATAGGTCATTCTAGAAGAAAAAAGAAATTGAGTGGAGTGGGCCTTCTCAGCAGCTTTGTTCATTATGTTCTCTTTCATCTAAACATACAATTAGATACTAAAAGGGATTATTAAATCATTGAAAAGAGGTACACAGTTTAACTGCAAGAATAAAATTATTGGAATTTTCAACATTGTAGCTGAGCTTTTTTTACGATAAAAACCAGTAGCGGGACTCAAATTCTTATAATTCCACTCACATCTCCTCTAGTTGTTACACAGTAAAATGGTTTTCATTGTATGACCTTTTAAATGTTTGCATGACAACTAGATCTGTTGAGAAATGCATCATTCATGTAGAAAATCACTGAACTCTGCCTTTTACCCCAGTGCTGGAAACCAAAATCAGCCTTTACAAAACTGTTTAAACTAGCCTCACATGGTAGAGTGCCTCAACTAGATTGGGTTTTTAGGGGCATCCTTTGGTCCAGGTAGCCAATGCTTCTCTGAAGCCCCTAGGCTGCAGGTAAAGTTGACAGAGGGACACATGTACTGTACAGCCCAAATGAACCCATCCATCTGTACCTTATGTTTTGAATAGTTTACATAATTTATATAAAACTACAGTTCCAATGTAGCTCATCTAAATGTACCATGGACATAAATTTAAATTTTCTCTTTATCAATGTAATTTATATGGGAAGGTTTTCTAAATGTGAATAAGTTGTCAAATGAATGTTGAAATCTTACTTAAAAAACACACACACACTTTAGGAGTATGTCTATCTGGAAGTACACAATACTTACAATACTTAAGGATGTACCAGTTGGTAAAATTATCAATCAGCACTTGGTAGAGATGTCTGTTTAGAAAAGAAGGGAGGTAGAGACTTAAAGTAAAACCTCACAGGAAATAATGCTAAATTAAAAACACTATTTTAAATAATTAAAAATATAACGACTTTTAAGTTAGTTAACAAAAATATTTAAAATGAATACTTTTTTATTTTATTTTAGAATATGTAAATAACCTATTTTGTAATTAAAATTAATACAAGTGAAAAATATTAATATATGTATTTGAATAAATTCTATACATCACTTCTGTTACGTTTTAATGCATATAAATATTGTTTCTTTATTTGATCATTTTATTGTAAATGAAACGTCTGAAAATGTCATAGATTATAATTTAAGATAATTGCAGACATTAAATATGTATTTTAATTTAAGTTAGTCGTGCTCTGTCACTAGTTTTTTTTACTACTTTTTACATTTTTTCTATAGTTTACCATAGGGGGACTCCACAACTAAAATACTGTTTAATGATTGAACCTGCGGGGATATTTTTTGTAAGTCTTTAGAATTTTCTATTAAAACCAAATGTCGGGGATGTACATTACCAGAATTACAACATGTGCAACACACCTAGTAATGAAAAGAGTGATTGTTCTCAATTCCACCACTTATTTCCAGCTGAAACTCATTTCAACATAGCATAGCCAGGCTGACTACATAAGAAAGGAACCTACAAATCAAACCTATTTTCCTGCTTTCATTAAGTCAGTCAATGTCTTTGTAAGTTTCCTTCTTTTGAGGAGAATTATTCGAGGAGGAGGGGAGGTGTTTTACAGTCAAAGGATCAACATTTTTGGTATGTCCAGTAAAGCTGTCATTGCCAGATACTGCTTCCCTCCTGTTGTGATCCTGAACATGTTTGCTGACTGATACCAGAATGTGAATGAATGACCAACGTATAGAGTGAGAACAATTGCCCAGAGGCATCACGTGGCTAAAAGCAGTTCCACTGCCAGGAAGACGGGAGCATCAACCCTATCAGGAAACAATTAAAGGGCAAAAAGCCAGGTCTTTAAAGACTTATGAAAGGAAGGGTGTAACTCAAGGCAGGAGATTGAAATTGGGAGAGTGTTCCAAAGCTTAGAAGCCACCACATCAAATGCTCTTCCTCCCCACCTAGTCCTCCAAAATCTGGGAATAACCAGCCGAATTATATTGGCAAAACGCAACTGTCTAGTAGGGACATTATGTTGGAAGAGGTGTTTGATTCCCTCTGGACCCGAGTTATGAAGCGCACTATGAACAATGCATAGGGTATTGAACAAGATTTGTTTTTCAGCTGGAAGCCAATGCAGTTACCGAATGGCAGCAGAAGTCGAGTGAAATTTAGGAAAATCCAAGACAAGTCCAGCTGCAGCATTCTGGACAAGTTGCAGCTTTTTAAGAGGTGCCTTGTTGATGTCCAGGTAGAGAGCATTACAGTAGTCCATCCTGGACGGAATCAGGGCCACAGCTGCTTGTTTCCACGTGGGTAGAGAGAGAAACAGAAAAATCTTCCTAAGGGTCCTTATAACCCAGAAGCAGGATGAGACATTCCTATTAACTTGGAGATCAAAAGACAGCTTGTTGTCAAGTATGACACCAAGATTCTTTGCCGGGGCAACAGGACAAGGACATAGTCCAAGCACTCCTTGCCACCATGAGTGGGTTCATATAGATTGTTGGCTACCAAAGACCAGAACCTCAGTTTTGTCCCCATTAAGTCAACGGTAGTTATTTACCATCCAAGATGCCACAACCTGCATGCAGTTGTTGAAATTGGCAGCGGAGGCCTCTATATCCCTTGTAATAGACATGATTATTTGTGTATCCTCAGCATAGGATAATGCCTCCTTCCCAAAGGATCTAATCAGCTTAGCCAAAGGGGAGACATATCTATTGAATAGGGTATGGCTCAGGGAGGAGCCCTGCAGAACTCCACAAAAGGTGGGTGTGGAGTCAAAGTAAAATTGGTCCATCTTTACTTTCTGAGATCTATCTGTCAGGAATGAGGACAAGAGCTCCAAGGCAGAGTCTGTCACCCCGATTTCCTGAAGGCGGTCAATCAGCCTTGTCGGGGAGATGGTATCAAAAGCCACGGATAGGTCCAGCAGAATCAGCAGCGCAGTCTGCCCGGCAGCTACCCAGGTGCGGATGTTGTATACTGCAGATATTAATGCAGTCTCAGACCTGTGGCAGCTCTTGAATCCATATTGAGAGGAATCAAGTAGATGCTGTTGTTCCAGATAGGTACTCAGCTGGGCATTTAGATGTTTCTCCAAGATCTTGGCCGGAACAGGTAGTAAGGAAATGGGCTGATAGTTTTTGAGTTCGGATGAATCAAGGTTGGATTTTTTAAGCAGTGGCTTGACAACTGCTGTTTTCCAGCTAAGAGGATGGCATCCAGAGGAAATGAACATATTGAAAGTTGATGTTAGATGGGGAATAATAATATCCCTTCCCAACTTCATCAGCTTCGGGGAGCAAGGTTCCAGTGGGCAGCCTGACTTAATCACCCCTAGAAGCTGGTAAGTCTGTTCATGTGTTAAAGGGAGGATAGCAGACAAACCGGCATGTGCATTCGCCTTCAGCCCTATCCAAGGATTCCCCAACCTATGTCAAAATACTGGCTGCACTCCATTTCATGCCTATTGGATCTTTCCAGAGGGTCTCTTCTGACAGAGTTAGCATCTCACAGGCAAGCCAGTCCTGATGCTTATATCAGGCACTGAGATGCATCAGCAGAAAAGTGCCCCATTTTATCATCATGCCTCTGTCGTGTAGTTCCTATATTATCTATACAGGATCTGCGCATTCGGATAACATAAACTGACGATTGGTGGCAGACTGATTCCGAGCACCCCCACCGGATACGTTAGCCTGTTTGTATTAGCTAGCTCACAGTGCCTCACAGAGTCTCCGCTTATTGGGAAGAGAATAGTTCTTGGCAACCTCAGAACATGACAACCCTGATCCCTCAGAATCATGGAAACAATATACTCCCTTTCGCTCAGTCACTCGTGCTCACTTAGTTTGTCTCAGAGAGTTACACAGAATAAACAGGCTGGGCATTTCAATAAGTATTTATTGAACAGTTGTTATTCTAGTGTAGAATAGATGAGCTGCAACAACCATTAGACAGTAGCAGAGATATATGATTAGCAATACTATGAAAGTAAAGGGATGGTATAGTTCTACCATCTTGCAGAAATCATGAATATATACAAGTACATAAAACACATGATAAAAAGTGCGTACTCCTACGATACCTCCCTAACTAGATGTACCTAAATGTACCTAGCATCTATGTAGGTGTTATGCCAAGAATCCCTCTAGGATCTAGTCAACCCCATTACCTGAGAGTTAGAGAATGTGGGACCCCGTCCTGGTCTCGAGTTGGACACCCCGCAAGGGATGTTAGACCACTGCTAGCTGGAGCGTCTGCATGCAGGAACCTCAGCGTCTCTGGTCAGTGTGTCAGCCGGGAAGTCACGGTCTCCTCTATCTTCCTAAGCAAGATGTGCTGTATATATACCCATAGGTCTCCCCAGGGGTCCTACCTTGCTGTGTTACTGTGTCGGCCTAAAGGATGACGTTGAGCCTGAACTTTATACAGAGATATTATACAGGAGATGGTAATCCTACTGTTAGTCCTGCTGTGCTTCCAAGAAGCCTCAAGCATAATGTATGAGAATCGAACCAGGGAAAAACCCGCGTTCTGAATGCAGTGTCATATCTAGGTAAAAGGTCAGTGCCTAAGAACCGTTATGTATGTAATGTAGGGAAGAATATTGGTGAAAGGTTGCAATGTTACCTGCGCCTATGTAGGGTACCTATATGGAATATAACACCCACTCCTCTTCCGACTGGACGACATATGTAACCTATTACTGTACTACTAGCATGACTAGATAGCGGTACGCACAAAGTTTATAAAAACCTTCCTTTAGCTAAAAAATTTCAAAAACTTCAAAAAAAATTCTAAAAACTTAAAAAATGTAAAAAAAAATGTTTTCAAGCCCTAACCCTAAAAGTGTCCGTAATTATAGTCTGAACCACTATAAGCATTAACAAGCATTGGCATAGCCAATAGGTTACGCCTTTGGGACCTTATAAGTGTTTAGCTATGCAACACTTGATGTTGTTGCACCAAGGATATTGTGTTGGATAACTAAACAGTTATAAGGTCCTTAAGGCGAGACCTATCGGCTATGCCAATGCTTTTTTTGGTAGGCACGGGGAGATAAAGTGATTTGCCCAGAATAACGGGATGTGGAGTGGACCCCTTTGCTTGAACCTTGGTTTCGCAGTTCCAAAGTGAGCAGTCTAGCTGTAAGAATACAGCCTCTCCCTATTAACGTTAACGTCCAATGTACATTAAAGTGCTCTATTTCCCCCAGAAGATCAAAAAGTACTTTGGGAGATGACCCCCAAACCAAATGAGGTTATATTTCCGCCTTGAAGGCTACCTTGCAAAATTGAGTTTGTTGTTCCAAAAAGGAAAGCAGGCTCCCTGCAACAGTCATATGTTGGCACCTGAGCTGACCTGTGTCACACAAGCTCAAACCTCCAGCTGGCAGCATCAGTGCCAGTTAACCGAGCCAATACGAAGCGTGAAAGGAATGAGCGTCCCGTTAGACACCGGTTAAAATTAAGCCCCTAAATGCCTATATGGGCGCTGCCAGGAATGCTGGTTTTTTTCTTTTAACCTTTGTAAGGTGGCATTTTTTGGTTGTAATATGCTTTTACTTGCATAAAAAAGAGAAGGAAAGCAGGCTCCCTGCAACAGTCATATGTTGGCACCTGAGCTGACCTGTGTCACACAAGCTCAAACCTCCAGCTGGCAGCATCCGTGCACATCTATCAGCTTCAAAGGTGCAAGGCCATATATGATGCCAGCTGGCTTTACCGCGCCGGCCTGCGGGCCAGAGCAGTGGGTGGGGGCCGGAGATATTTCTTAGCAGCATCTGGGAAATGGCGAGGTCCTGACCGGACACAGAGAGAGGTGGGGGTGAACTTTGTGGACTACTGAGGGAGATGGGGAGGGGGCTCTTGCTACAGAATGGGACTTGATCCACATTGTGTGCACGTGTAAGGGGATGCGGAGCGGCGGCGCAGCACAACATAATGGGCCCTCAGTCCTCCAACAAAATGTGAAGAGGGGCCCCTGCGAATGACTCCTGTATCTCACAGATGTTCTAAGGCGTTAAGCCGAATGAGGAGCCTGAAAGGGAGAGGGGCCCTGAGCCACGGGGCTGCATTTTGTGGGGTGTGTAGGAGTGCATGGGGTGGCAAGGGCGGCCTATGAAGAACAAGGCACCACAGCAAAGAGTAACTGACACGGCCTGCCAGACACTCATGCACTTAAAAGCATTTCTAAATCCCAAACAACCCTAACACAATAGTAAACACAACCAACGCATGCGTGCATTCCGTAGCACACACTATGTGCAGGCACACATAACACCATAGCACTGACGCCACACACACTGGTAAAAGTGAACTGGTGGTTGCAGGTGGCACCCACCGGCACTCATTTGTCAGGAGCAAACCTTATTTTTCCTCAGCATACCTTTATCCACAGCAAGAGAGAGATATATACAAAAAGAGCAAACAAGAGGAAGAGGGGTAAAAAAGTTACATAAGGGGAAATCAGGGATGAAAAGAACAGGAAAGAGTGAGTTGAAGAGGCAGGGGGCAGCTGGTGGTGGATTAAAGAGGCCCGAGGTGGAAGCAAGACCAGGCACTTGTTATACGGCGCCCCGACCTTTGACAGCGCCGGCCGTGAGTTTATGAAGAAATCTGTGGGGCACTGGCGTTTATTCTTTTACAAATCAAGCTTTTGATTCTTTCCAAAACGTCATTGCTGGGCCATTTAGTGCACTTTATGTTTTTTACTGAGACAAGTCTCACTCGGATGTATCTCTTGTTTCACGCCTCAGTGTGAATGAGTTTCGAGGCTCGCGGGGGTTTGTGTCACAAGAGCGCGTGAAGGGCAAAGAGCATCACTTCCGCATTCACAAGTAATCTGGGGATTGAAGTGGCATACATCCCCCTAAGTGACGTGTTCTGTGGACCCTTTCATTGAGGCCCCCCCTGTGTGCCTCGAGAAGCCCCGCACCAGAGAGAAGGAAAGAAACAAAGTCCGAGAAAGAGGCACGGAGGAGGGAAAGGAAAAAAACAAAAAACATTAGTGACAGATGGCAGGGGACAGGACAGGAAGGAGGGGTGGTAGGAAGATAGCTAGAGGGAAGGGATTAAAGAAAGGCGGAAAGGAAGCAAGTATGGGCGGAAGAAAGAGACGAAGCAAAAAGCAATGGAAGGGATGAAGGAAGAAAGGGATGACATACATATGGGACCGAAGGAGCAAGTGGAACGGAAGCAAAAACAAAGAGGAAGGAAGAGAAGAAGGAAGCGCGTATTGGAGGAAGGAAGAGGCAAATGAAACAAGTGGGAGGGGTGGGGGGAGTGCAGCTGAGAGCACACACAGCGTTTCCCTTGCGGGAGCGAGTAGGGGCACCATCTGTTTGAAAGTTAATTACAAACAGATGGTTTCAAAGCTCGCTCCCGCAAGGGAATCACCAAACGTGCACGCGTTGCCATTGAAAGCAATGCAATGCGTTCACGTTTTTGGCAGAAAAAGCGAATCGATTTCAAGAGGTCTCCTCCTATGCAGCGCATGCGTGCTGCGTAGGCGAGACCTAAAAAGCCATGTATGCCCAAAAAATGAAAGGAATGTCAATTTTGTTTTTGAGTTCCCAAATTGAGCTTGTTTAAAAAAGGGCGAATTTCTTCCAGCACACGAAGAGCCAAATGAGTCAATTGTTTATGTGTCCTGGCTGGTAGACGCAACATTTCCGTTGCTTGCTTCCGCAGTAGACGGCCCCTGTAACACCTTGCAGAGTATGTCAATTGAGCACAGATGATGTTCCACGCTGTCCGCAGCCGGTGCTGGGGCAGCCTGTGCGCCGGCCAAAGCCTGGGTGTCAGTGGAGGAGCCGGTGTTCATACCAACAGGTGCAGTTACTACCTGCGGTGGCTCAAGGAATGCCAACATCAACACTGGAATACGCTGCAGACACTGCAGAACATAGGCTGTTATCGGGTCCAGTAACGCATTCACGTCCAGTTGCGCACATGATGGGAGTGTCAAACACAGGTCTAACATGCATTCTTCTCCGCAAAACAGGCATCGGAGGACAGGTAAGATGCAGTCCATCCAGACTGGTCGGAAAGACAAGAACCAAGATGCACTTAGTTCTCTTAGGCGAGATGTGCCCAGATGTTGTACCATACGGTCACGGTATTTACGCTCATGTAGCGCTTTTTCCATCTCCTTGGTGACTGGGATGTCCATTGCGTAGCAAATATAAAACAATCAGGATACCTGCTGCTAGGAACAGGATGAGTGGAAGTCCTCCAAAGATGCTTCCAAATACGGAGTGTATGAAGTTTGGGATAACTCCACGTACCGTCTGAAAGGTGCTCAGAAGTCCAGAACCTATGGTCTTAAATAGGTGGACAATGCCTGTCGTATCAGACATGTTAAAGATACGATTTACCATTTCTGCAAAATGGAAAGGGCAGTTTGTATGAATGAGCGCCTGTATCTCTGCCGAAGACCTTGCGATCTGGAGATGAAAAGTCTCTCGAGCGGACGTTAAGGGCATAGACTTCTGTAGAAGCATGGCTTTCATTCTGCCTAGAGTATCAAACCGTTTAAAGAAACATTCAGTGAAGGCCATAACGGCGCCTCCCTGACTGTATGTGTCGGTGGAAACAATACTTGCATACAACAAGTAACCCTGGAGCTCACGGTTACCAGATATGCGATGCCCGGGAGCATGCCACAGCAGCCTTGACCGTTCAGCATCAAGTAACTCCCATTTGAAAGTAGCCCGAATGCTAGAGTAATCACTGCAGCTGGGGCACCCCTCAAATGATAGGACAGGTTTGCCACAGAACCATTACAAGCCCCGTGCAGCATTATATCCTGGCATATGAGTGATCCACTTAAAGCGTTCTCACAGTTTGTACCGCTTAGAAACACTTCTCGATCCCCACTCCGGCATCAAAATCTGTATGGTAATACCCATGATTCCTTGATGTATTCCTTACCCATATCATCATATCTGCCTGCTTGCGTTTGTTCAAGGCAATATTGAAACTGAAAAGTAGTGACCGGTAGAGCTATGTGGCCATGGATTAGCCATTCTGTGGACATTCTGCCACTATAAATGCTAATCTATCCAGTTTTTCGATACGCAGCATTGTATATTTAGCTCCCCTTTGTGCCATTTCTATCTGTTTATCTGTTAGATTGTATTCAGAAAACAGAGACGTACTGTTGATATAACGCCAAGGCACGTAGCCTGCATGCAAAGATAGCAGCGTCCAGCTTAATAACATAATAGAACGTAACTGTGATTGCCTGTGTTGTAATATGGCCAAATCTTGTTCTAGTATGTCTATCGCAGAAGATACAATGTTGCCTAAGGAATATATCCTGGAGGTCAATGTAGTTAACACATTGTCTACCATTGCTAGAGATTTTTCTAGATTTATACAGTCTATCTCTCGTAGTCTCTCTGCGGCCTCTTGTTGTGATATTTTCCATACTTCATTGTAGACAGCGTAATAGAAACATTTCTGACGTGGCTTCCTGGGACCCATTAAAAAATCCCTAAGATCCACATCCTGTGACAGTAAGGATAAGTGTTGTTTCACCTGTGTGAATGTTGAGGTTTTTAGCCAATCAAGGCACAACTTCCCAACACTGTAGGATGTCACTACCCCTGGATGTTGTCTCTGTACATAACGTGGATCTGGCCTATGGATACTAAACCCATCGGCTTTATCCATGAATCTTGCCTGACAACTATTAGTGTCTGTGGGCCAAATCAACCATTTTTTCCAATCGTGGTCTGATCTGTTGTATTGTATGATGTCATCTACTGTAATTTCTTCCTGTGATGTTATGTTGCCCTCGGTGTGTGATGGAATCGGCAACCGAGGTGTGTTCAAGTCTTTGTTCTTGGCTAGTCCAAGGCAAGATGTCTGTTGTACTGTCTCGTTCAAAAACATGATTTGTTGAGGGATGAGGCATGCTCTAAACAAAGCTTCTGTTCCCTGTACCTGCCATTTCCTAGTACCCCAGACTGATTTTAGGTCTATGGTGTCTTTCCACAAGTCGAAACCTTGGTCAGACAACTGGGCAATAAAGAAAGCAGAGTAAATCTGTTTGGTGTTTGTCAACATATTTTTCTGTGCTGATGTTAATGCAACCTTATAATTATGTGAGGCCGGGTCAGACATATTAAACCCTGAAAAATATGGAAACTTCTGTGTAAATGTTTTTGAACTGCCTTTTGGCGGTGTTGGACAATGTTCCCACTGGTGGAATGTGAACACATTTCTAGGATTAGCAGATTTATGTAAAAAATGATGACCATAATGATTATAACAATACATAGCTTCAAAATCTGACGTGTCTTCCAATGTTTCACTATCAGAAAACGCAGCAGATTTTTCCAAATCAGATAACATGTTATTAACAGTTTCAAAATCCCAATCATCGCAAAATGTACTTGAGGTAATGATATTACTCAACGATATTTTAAATAAATGTGTAATTCTTAAAATTTCGGTCGGACCAAATATATCGAAATCAACCTTGTCCCAAACTATACCATCAGATATAGGAACTGTTGTAATGTTCACTGATGACAAGTCTCTTTGTTCTCGATGAGATGATAGGTGTGGTTTTAAAAGTAAGTTCACCATTTGGGTTGCAGAGCTTTGTCGAAGGTATCTTCCATTACCAAGCATGCTAAAAACTATTACTAAGCCTACCCAGAAAAGAAAGAAAAGTATCCCAGTGATTACCCATAGTTCTACCCAAGGTGACACCAGGTAAGTCTTTTTAAGAAAGTGCATAAAGTTTTTAACTTGCTGTTTGCGTGATTTTTTGTCTGGCGTCGTTTCCGGTTCGCTTGGATCCAAAGAAAACGTATCAAAGTTTATGAAGTAGCCGGGGGCGCTAGAGAGCCCACGGCAAGATGGCCGCATCTTAGTGCAACTCGGCCGGCCGTGAGCACATCATCCATCATCATCCTGTGTATCCGCCAGTTAAATAACGCGAAACCAGGCGCTATACTTATATCAACACCGCCGGCACTGGAGGAAGGCGGTGTGTGCTGATGAGGAACCCATAAAGACACTGTAAAGCACACCACCCAGACATGGTCTGGCAAATGGCGGCCGCCATGCTGTGACGGCAGAGAGTGTGGATAAACGGACTGCGAGCACCGGTGGCCACTACCGCAGTCACAGGCGAGCCCTAGGAAGCAGACGTTGTGGCCCCTCGATGGAGCTCAGCACAACGGGGAGCGATGCGCTGGTGCTCGAGGATTGTCATTGTGACTGTGAACTGAGGCCTAACCGCGTCTGCCCCGCCGGCACAAGTAAGCTGCGCACTGCCCAACCCTGGGATCGGGAAGAGGGTCCCACAGCGTGACCCAGCAGCGACGTGGGTCCCTTTGGCCCTCGGCAGGGTTTAACTAGCGGCAGCTTGCCACGAGCACGGACTGGGTTTTCATCACACCAACCCCGCCGGATTACACACACAGTGGGCAGCGCGACCCTGGGCTAAGGGTGTGTGCCCCTCGGAGAGGCTCCGTCGATACACTGACCCTCACGGCGGCCCGGGGGCCTCACAAGCCACTCACAAGCGCATTGCGGGGGAGCCGCCCCGGTGGCCAGTGACTGCACGACTTGGGCCCTGACGCCGGGCTCGGCGCGATGAGGAAGGCCTGCCTCCGCCTCTTGGGCTGTGCGAGCCGGCTGCTGACTCTACGCCAGCGTGCGCTCCTGGGTGTGCCGGGAGCAGATACCCGCTTCGAGGCAGGGTCGGGCAGGGAATCGAGATACAACAGCCAGGTGACGACACAACATCGGCGGCCTGGTGCCCAGAGGCACTACCCCAGCTGGCCCATCAGGAGAGTGCTGAATCTGCTGGAACCGACCGTTACCACACCAAGTGCGACAGCACTGCAGCCTTGAATGCCCATGCAGACTGAGCCTTGAAACCACGTCAGACACAACACTGCAGGCCCGCTGCAATGGACTAGACCCACAAGAAGTAAAAGGACACTGCTGAACCCAGGTACACGCACATATGCGCTATCCCTTAATAAAGCGGGCCGCAGTGGGAGAGCAGCAGACGACCAGCACTGTACATCACCGGCAGCTGGGTCAATGTGGACCGGTGTGGCGAGGAGAGACTGCAGTAGATATCAAGTGGGGGGTTGCTGCCTGAGGGCCCGCTTTCGATAACGACGCCGGAGCGTTGAGGCGCTGCACCGCTGGGGCTGACGAAGACTTACCACCACATAGGCCGTCCCGCTTGTCACATCCGTGCACACCAAGGCAGCTCCCAATAGGGCGTTGTAACGCACAGGTGGCGCCGTCACCCTGCGCCTCACGGTTCCTACGCTAAAGAGAACAGGATATAAACTATGGCGGGGCACCCCGTGCTTCAACAGAGAGTTAGCGGTCCCGGCCGTCTCGCCACGCAAAGCTGCAACCTAGCAATTCAGCATAACCAAGGCCCAGTGCAACGGGCCCAAGAGTACAGCTAGCAAACTAGCAGCAAACACTGTACTGGTCCAATGGGGAAGTCGGATAAAGCCCAACCAAAGCTAACATTTGAATCGAGAAAAACCACACGTGCTGTGGGTGAGACGGCGCCGACTATGGAAGAACAAGGCACGAGCCTGGACACTCTTGCTGCTACACTTGCGGCCGTGCAACAAAGTTTGTTATCAATCGATGGCAAAATTGATCACCTCAATCTCCGCATGGACCACATGTCGACCAAACTAGATCAGCAAGCGAACAGGATCACTGAAGTGGAATCTCGCATCTCGTCCACAGAAGACACAACGTAAGAACTACAGAGCAAAAGCCTCAACATGGAGAAAGTGATTGCCCTAATCCAAGCAAAGAAGGAGGAGTTAGAAGCGCGGTCCCGGCGCAACAATGTCCGTATTACAGGGTTGCCGGAATCGACGAACACGGGGCGTATGGAACAGTATGTAGAGACACTATTGAAAGATATTTTCAGACGAGAAGAACTGTCCCCCATGCTGATCGTTGAACGGGCACACCGCACCCTCGCCCCTCGAGCACAGCCGCGCCCAATCGTGGCTAGACTGTTAAACTATAGGGACCGCGACACAATTCTACGCCTAGCCAGAGAAAAAGGGGCCATCACCCATCAAGGCAACACGTTGCTTTTCTTCCCCGACTTCACCATGGCGGTACAGGCGGCCAGACGAGAATACCAGCAAGTGAAAAACCGGCTACAGAAAGCGGAAGTAAAGTATGCAATGCTGTACCCAGCACGCCTAAAGATAACATATAAAAGCAAGGACAAGATTTTCAACACACCAAAGGCAGCCACGGCCTACGTTGACTCAATACTGAAAGGCGATAAACCAGGCAGACAACACGAAGATGAAGACTGACCCTGTTCGTCAACGCGCGGAAGCGCATGGGAAGAATAGAACGGGGGAGTCTCCGATCAAAGAACAAGATGCCCCCCGCATTTGCTCGCCCCAGGCGCCACCAGAGGCCTGCACAACAAATAACTGGCAGTAACTGAAACGCTGCGCTCACTGCCCACCCCTTTACCAACGGGGAGATAGATGGGACTCTGGCGCGCCCCCGCAGTGGGTAAGCCCCAAACTGTTGGACGCTTGTTTATTAAGCCCGCTAAGTTTGGAATTTATGTTGTTCAGAGAATACATGTTCTCCAAGTGCAAGGGAAATTCTCCAGCATGATTGGGATGCGGGAGTGGGTGGGAGGGTACTGTTTACTTTGTATGTCAAAGTTGTTACATTTATGAGTCATGCAGCCAATACATAGATGCACATGCTAACCTAACGTCACATATATATTCATACTTCGCTGAGAAATGGCAGAGCAAAACAGATGTAGATTGCTAAAGTGCTTAACTTGGAATGCAAGAGGATTGAATAATCCTAGGAAAGTTCGTCAAGTGTTGGCATTTCTTAACAGACACCACATAGAGATAGCAATGCTCCAGGAGACGCACCTCACCACACACACTGATAAGGCCATAGGCCGGAGCTGGGCGGAGCTGATAGCTGCATCATCCTACTCCACTTACTCCCGGGGAGTCCTCATCATGATAAAGAAAGGTGTACAATTTCAACCAGACCAGGTGATCAGGGACGACCAGGGCAGATATGTAATCCTAACGGGCATATTACGGGGCACCCGAATAGGGCTGATAAACACCTATGGGCCTAACACGGACGAGCCCGAGTTCTACCTCACCATCCGCAACAAGCAAGAGACCTGTCATACACAGACCTTATTTGGGGAGGTGACTTAAATGTAACACTCAACGCGGAACTGGACAGATCGTCTAATATGACAGAACACCACAAGCAGGCTGCCAAGGAAGTGTTGAATTGCATGGATGAACTCGACCTAGTGGACACGTGGCGTCTCCGTCACCCAAACAATAGAGAGGGCACATACACATCAACCGTACACAGGAGCTGGTCCAGGCTGGACTATTGGCTTGCGTCCACACGGGCTAACGGCTGGGTAACAGATGTCAGTCACCTCCCTAAGACACTCTCTGACCACAAGCCAGTGCTGATGGCGTTAGACATTCCCACTTACACACCGCCACAATACATATGGCACTTCAACGCAAAGTCCCTGCTGGACCCCGTTTACAGCGACACTCTACGGGGGCAATTGAGGAAAACTTCCAGATAAACATGGGGTAGGTCGACGACCCCAGCATAGTGTGGGAGGCCTTCAAGGCCACCATCCGTGGGAAATGCATAGGCACCAGTCCGGGGATATTGAAAGACATAAGCTCAAAACTGCACAGCATAGAGGCAACAATTAAAACACTGGAGGCAGAATACGAAAATACACACAGAACAGAAGTGCTAGGGCAAATCAGGGAGCAAATCACACTTTATAACGAATTTGCAGAAGACGAACTTAAGTACGTAACGAAGAGACAAACGGCAAGGGCATACGGTGAGGGCGGCCGGTCAGGTCATACCTTAGCCCAGAAAATACACACTAGATGTACGCAACACACAATAACGCTTCTCACAGATGATAGCGGTGTGACACACATTGACAATGTCAGAATTTCCTCAACATTCGCGGCTGCATACAGCAATATGTACGCATCGGCAGGGACAACTGACAGGGTAGAGCTCTCGGAATATCTGGAGGATATTGCTCTTGCATGGCTGTCAGAGGGCCAGCGTGTCTATCTTGATCAGCCGATAATGATCCCAGAAGTCCAAGATGCCATTAAATCGCTGCCGAATGGTAAAGCCCCAGGTCCAGACGGTTTCACCAATGAGTTCTACAAAACATATAGCGACCTGATAAGCCCACACCTCATAGCCATGTACTCAGATGCCTATGAGAAACAAATCCTCCCCCACTCTAAGAGAAGCGCTTATAATAACGCTACTCAAGCCCGACAAAGCGCAGGACAGATGGGAATCATATCGCCCACTGTCCCTCATTAACACAGACGCCAAAATACTGGCTAAATTAATCGCTGCCAGACTGACGCCACTAATGCCAAACATCATTCTGCCGGATCAATCAGGTTTTGTACCAGAGCGATCGACCTCCCATAACATACGCACCATTTTTGCCCTCTTCCACGTCCTAAATCCAGAGCTGGAGGCGGCGGCCATTTTATTAGATGCGACCAAAGCCTTCGACTCGGTGGAATGGGGCTTTCTCTTCGCCATAATGTAGAGAATGGGGTTGCCCGGAGTGTTCCTTAACTGGATAAAGCTCCTCTATACAGAGCCGGTGGCCAGGATCAAGGTAAATGGGAGAGTGTCAGAACCTGTACGCATACGGAGAGGAAAGAGGCAAGGATGCCCACTCTCCCCACTACTCTTCACCATAGCGCTAGAACCTCTCGCCTGTAAAATACGTCAGAGACATGCAGACACGGCACTCAAATTCCACCAACGCCCCATAGGCATATCCCTCCACGCGGATGACATGGTGCTCTATGTAAGAGACCCTCAGCGCAATCTATCGAGGCTGCTGAGAGAATATATTAGATTTGGTAGGTTCTCAGGGCTCCAAATCAACTGGAGCAAATCCACAGTGATCCCCTGACAGAGATAACCCAACCTTGCTCGCTGGACTTCCCACTGGAGTGGCAAACTGACCCAGTTAAATACCTGGGAATATGGATCCACAGGGATCCAGCAGAAGTTATAAGGACTAACTACGGCAGTGCAATAGACAAGCTTGAAACACAAGTGGACAGATTGATTAAGCTCCCCTTAACACTAGCGGACAGTATTGCCATAGTTAAAATGGTCACTCTGCCCAGATTTTTATATCTCTTCAATAATATTCCTATCACCCTACCCAACAACATTTTTAAAACAATACAAACGCATGTAATTAAAATGATCTGGACAGGGAAGCAGGCAAGAATAGGATGGGAAACACTGTCACTACCCTATGAACAGGGAGGATTCGCCGCCCCGAACTTCAAACTTTACTATTTATGCGCACAAGCACGCTATGCACACTACTGGTCCCATCCGATGAAATACTTGCCACACCTGGCCGTGGAAGAAGGGGACGCCCTCCCTATACCTCTATCCCACATTCTGCCCCACAAGCGTAAGGAGGTCCCTCGCACAGAAATCAACCCAGTACAAGCCACCGTGGAGGCATGGGGTAGGTGGGGTCGCTTGGCGGGTAAGATGCCGCTGTATGCACCAGTCACGCCACTCGCTAACCATCCTGCGCTGTCAGTGACACAAGACATGGGCAGCATTGTCATGCTACGCAATGCAGGCATCAGCACGCTAGGCGATCTATATGTAGAAGGTCAGTTTGTAGAGACCTCCGACCTGCACTACATCAGCAACCAAACATTACTGTTCCGATTTACCTACCACAGACTAAGGACAGCCATCAAAGCCC
Source organism: Calotriton arnoldi (assembly GCA_963921515.1). Classification (NCBI taxonomy): domain Eukaryota; kingdom Metazoa; phylum Chordata; class Amphibia; order Caudata; family Salamandridae; genus Calotriton; species Calotriton arnoldi. The sequence continues at coordinate 871,819 of CAWUFW010005618.1, read as the reverse complement.
TTTACCTGAGCTTCCCTGCAAAGCCCCCAACCTTAGCCTCGCTACAAATGGTAATCGCCAAACCAACTAGCAAAAGATTAGTGGCCAAACTATACCAGGCAATGCAAACAGAACTAGCGCAAACCAACACCAGGGCATTAGACCAGTGGAACCAGCAACTAGACACACCTCTAACCCATGACGACTGGAAATTCTGTGGTAAACTCACTGAAATGTTGACCCCAAACGGAAATTTGTGTATTATTCATTTTAAATATTTACACCAAGCCTACCGCACACCCGTGAAACTTTACCGACAGGGCCTAAGGGAGGACTCTGCTTGCCGCAGATGCGGGGCACAGGATGCAGATTTTGTACACTTAGCGTGGCACTGTGTGAAAGTCAGGGAATACTGGGAACAAGTGGTGTCATTGTTACGTGAGGTCACGCAATGTGTGTTAGAGTGTTCTGCACAGCTGTGTCTCCTGGGGCTCCTGCACAAGACACCGCCGGCCAAAAGGAAATTGCTGGCGATTGCATTGTTAATGGCGAAGCGTAGAGTGTCCATGCACTGGGACAGTAAACTCCGCCCGACCACTCAGAAATGGATATCAGACCTGGTGTATTGCAGAGACACCTTAAAGACTTATGAGGAAGATTTCCCTACCAGATCTCGCCCGAAAGACTTTTGGGCACCCCTCACTGCGTACCTACTGGAACACCGTGACATTCTTTCCAAGATGTACAGAATTGCAATATAATAGACCATGTGACACTGCATGACTCAGTTATGTTGTTAATTGTATTACTGAAAACCAAATAAAAAAATAAATTAAAAAAAAAAAGTTTATGAAGTAGCCAGAAGCAGTTCAATCAATTGTTGGTATTGCATCAGGATTTGTGGAAATCGTGGTTTGCTCTCGTCGAGGCATGTTGACGTAGACTTCTGCATTTGGTCTAATAACGAGTTGTCTCTCATTTTGAGTTTGATTTTGAATTTGAACTTCAGGTTCAAGAGGAACGAGTTCCATAGCATTGTTGCATAGTCCTTCATTCCGTGCCGGAGACTCTTAGAACGTGATGAGTCTTTCTGTTTGAACTTCTTGGATTGTAGCGAGAGGAGGGCGTCTGCTACTTTGGAGTCCACGTGGCCTACTACTCGGTATCGGCCACATAATGTGGTTTGATTAGGTCGATTGAGACAAATCTTTTCTCCTTTTTTCCGGCAAGAGGCAGTAGAAGTGCAGTTCTTGTTCCTTCAATTGCTAGGACCGGTACAGGCTTTCTGTATGATGGCCCAAATTCTTTCTTGTCCGCTATCTTTCTCTGACCAGATCCCCGACTTTTGGGATCCAGATAGGTCTTGCCGTGACTGATTTGACTTCCCCAGTGGCGGTCTGCTTCAGATGGACATTACTTTGTTGTGTCCTGGATTCATTTAGATCCTGTAAAACAGCCAAATGATCATGGATGTCAAAAGGTTTTTCATCCGCCACTGTGCCTTCACAATCAAGATCAGGTGCCCACATTCTTGTCCCAAATAGGACCTCATAAGGAGTGACACCCCCTAGAGAACTTCTTGGCATGTTGTTCAAAGCTCGCTGGACTCCATACAAATGTTTTACCCAACTTTCGCCCGTGCCTAATACTCTAGCTGTTAAAGATTGCTTTAAGTCACGTTTTTTTTCTCCACAACCGAATTTCCCTAGGGATGGTACGGAGATGAGTACCGCAATGCTACACCCAATCCTCACATGGCCTCCTTGTAAGCCCGAGAGCTAAACGCAGGGCCCTGGTCAGAATGTAATGTGCCAATTGCGTATGTCCCTATAAAGACTCGCAAATCTTTGATAACAGTTCGAGCGTCAGCCGAGCGTTGGGGCCACACCCATAGGAATCTTGAGCAGGAATCCACTGCAACCATGATATACCTGTAAGCCCCATCTCTTTGTAAGGGGCCGCAGTGGTCCAAGTAAACACACACTAGTGGTTTATCAGATATTAATGAAGGTGTCTGTGCTGGACGTGTTACGGTGGAACCTTTCATTTGCTGGCAGATGCCGCATTTCAAGACATAGTCTTTAGTCTGCTTTGTTAATCCAGGCCACCAATAGCGTTGTTTCAACAAAGAAACAGTCGCCATAACTCCTGCATGGGCAGAACCTATCCCTTCGTGTGCTGCTAGAATTAAACCTAACCTACGATCCATGTTTGGAATTACTCTATCCCCTACTCCAGGAATCTGAGCAAATGGAATGTTATTGGCATCTAACTTGTAGGAGTACTTGAGTGGAAACTTTTTTGGTACTGCTCCGCTGTTTTTGCAACAAGCATTGATAGCTACCATAATCTCACCGTCTATTCTCGTTTTAGAATGAGTGATTGCAGCTACGGAAGCCGTGCGTACAGCCCCCTTTGCGGCTTCATCAGCCAATGAATTCCCTTCAACATGAACGCCATCACGCTGATGACTCAGTGTATGTATCACGTGAGCCCTCGGTAGTTTGGTTTTCAACTCCACTACCTGTTCCCATAGCATTTTATCCTTAATCGTGTCACCTTTTGCATCTTTGAACCCATTTTGAACCCAGTACTGCAAATATTCATTGTAAGACTGCACACAGTAAAAGGAAACGCACACAATTAGTGTGGGGAATTCTCGATCTGTATTCACTAGAGCCAGTATTAAGGATTTTAACTCTGCCAGCTGTGCAGTCTCCTAGAGACTGCGTTTTTGTGCAACTTGGGTGGAATTTTCCATCCCGCATGCGACCTTTAACGATTGCACATGCTGCGCTGTATTGTTGCTTACTCCCTATGGCCGGTTGAGCAGATCCGTCAGTGTAAATTATATATTCATACTGATCTAGAGGCATTATTTCGTTTGGTAGAGGATATTCTTGTTCGTATTGCAGAAATGCTTGTGTCTTTAAATTTGGGTCATACCTGTATTCTACGTCTGTTGCAGTGAGAGAATTAGCCCATTGTATCCATCTCGGATGTAAGGCTTTAGCGTTAGGAACGCTTGCCTTTGTCACAGCCTCTAAGGCTGGAACCGGAGTCACTACTATTATTCGTTTCCCCTGAGCCAGTGCTCTTCCTCTCACTACAGCAGTCTGTACTGCTGTTAGAATCCTTTCTGTACATGCGAAGCGCATCTCAGCATTTGTGTACAAATGTGATTTGTATGCAATTGGTACTGTCTCACCTTCATTATATGTTAGATAGGTGTACCCAGATTGACCCGCAACTATACAGATCACCAGGTTGCGTACGTTTACGCGAGTCTGTAAGTGTTTGGAAGCTATTATGTCAGCTTGTAAGGAACGAAGTGTATCTGTATGTTCCTGTGTCCATTGTTTTACTGAAAAATCAGGTTTTATTAAATAGTAGAAAGGTTTTACTCTTTCTGCGTAATCCAAAATGTAAGTTTGACCAAAATTTAGGAATCCCAGGATTGATTGTACATTTTTTAATGATTTTGGAGGTTGGAGCAGCACACATTTTTCTTAAAAATTGGCTGCCAGGCTTTTTCCTTCACTTGAAAGCTCATATCCTAAAAACAGGACACTGAGATGGGCAATTTTTGATTTTTTAAAGTTGAATTTGTAGCCCTCAGATGCAAATCCCAAAATAATGGTATTCACTCTGTTCAAGTGTTCCTCTAGGTCATCGTCCGTTAGATAAATATCATCCGCATAGGACAATGCCTCTCATCCAAATTCTGAAGTAACTCAGTTACTCTGGCCGAAAACAACCCCGGGCTGTTCTTATACCCCTGGGGGAGTCGACAAAATTGACCCTGGGTCCATAGTGCTGAGAATGCTGTCAGATACCTGCTTTCAGGTGCTATATTTTGGCAGAAAAATCCATTTGAGATATCAAGTGTTGTTTTGTATTTTTTCCGCACAATGTTAATCATTAATGCGGCACTGTGTGCATTTTGGACTGAAAATGTCTTAGTGCAAGTGTTTAAATGTCTATAATCTAAAACTAGATGATAGGAATTGTCAGGTTTCATGACAGGAAACAAAGGATTGTTCATCGGTGAGGTGCAATTTTCGATCACCCCTTGGTATTCAAGTTGACCTAAGATCTTCCTGACCTGTTTTTTAGCTTCTTGCTTTATTGGATACTGCCTCTGTGCAGTTGGAGTATTTTTTATAGGAATTATGTGATGGGCTGAATCCTTATCCCATCCAACATGGTTTTTATATAATGCCAGAACCTGGGTTACGGCCCACTGCTGCGCATATGTGTGTTGTAGATGCGTGGGAATATGATCTGAGAATGCTGGTAAAATTACCGTTTCTCCTTTAGGGCAATCCATGACGAATGCTGGCGGCCAATCTTGTTCAGCTAATAAGATGTCATAGCCAAACGTCAGGTTCTCCCAAAAGAGACCTCTTACTGTTCTACATTTGTTCCCCTCCATCTGGAGCGTTATTTCATATACCTTATGTGGGACACTTACCCTAGTATCGGGTGTTTCTGCTGTGATATAATCATTCAAGTCCGCTGTCACCAGAAATTCCTTCAGGTTCTGGCGAGCTATTGTTACTTCTGCCGCACTGTCTAGCATCGTCAAAGCCCATTCCCCGTTCAGTAGTCTAGTCCTCAGAATTCTGGGCATGTCTGATCTTTAGACCTGCAACTTTCTTCTTTTTGAACTGTGGCTTTTGCTTTGGTTTCTCTTCTTTTTTTAGAAGTGTAATCTTGAGAATGCTGCTTGTCTCTGGACTTTGTACGCTCTTCTTGTCTTTCTGACCGTCCTTCCCTCTTGGAGTTTTTCGATGAACTCTGAAAGGAACGGAGGAACGTGTATCAGTATCCTGATACCTGTCAGGTTTCCTAATGTTATCCCTATTCCTAAGGTTATACCTCTTTTCGGAGGGCTCCTGTGGAGGAGATCTACCTCGGGATTGAGATCTGTTTCCTTTAAAGTTATGTTGTTTTTTTTTGTCCTACTTCTTCTTAGTTGAAGTAGGTGTCTGCTTGGAAGTGTCCTTTTCAGGACTGCCCATCAGTTGTGGTTTTATAGCTTTGCCACCCAAACTGTCTCTGCCTAATTCTGCATACGCAGTTTTAATTATCTTTGGTAGTTCGTGTTCCTGTTCTAAAGGACTGAACTCCCTTAGGAGTTGGCGGATAGCCACTGAAGCTGCTTCCCCCTTAATGTTAGCTAGTATTATGGCTGATACCTGGGTATAGTTACCTAGTAACTTCATCCCTAAGTTTAGGGCAGGTTCTGCTCCGTACTCATTTTGTATTTGTCTCAATACGTCTGGTACTACTGCTAATGACGGGATACCATGTGTTCTGGTATAAATGGCAGCAAAGACTGTACCCCAAGTGGTACAATCCTCTACGTGTGGTGTTATCCCCATGGGCAAGCAGATTGTTAGCATTCTGTGTTTTTCATACGGGATAGTATTCGGGAATACTGCCTCTAGCTGAGTTATTTTCTGAGCTACCCAGAATGGTATTTGTTCACGTTTTGTGGGCATTTTACCCATTACAGCGTGTAATGTTTGTGGTGTAATTTAAGTTGCTGTACCCTGAATTTGAGTTCCATTTGTTGCAACTGTTGCTGGTTGGACTGTAAATGTCCTCATGACGAATTGCATCAAGTTCCTATAGATTTTAATTTAAATATTTATGTTGTATGAGTAAGTCTCCTGGTGGCATTGTGTCAATGTCAGGATGTGGTGTGTCGGCTGCTAATATCGGCCACGTTGCCCCTTCTCCTCCGAGCGGGCCGAGTCTTACTCTTCTTCTTGTATGGGGTAGGGCGCCTTTAAACCAGTATAAGTGTTTTTGGTACGTGAGCGGAACCTCTATGTCTTCAAACGGATAATATTCCGCTGGTGCATCTCCTTCTGTGTAAGAGTGAAATGTTTTTGTTCTTGCATTTGCTGCTGGTAATGTAACCCACGAATAAAATACCTCTGTTCTGTTTGATTTGTGTGCCTCAATCACAAAAACTACTATGCCAAACCTAGATGATAAACCATTCTCTAGCAGTCTCAGGGTGACTGTATTTCTAAAATTTGGTGCAATTTGTATTGCGTCTGAATCTTCCTCGTCTGTGAGGGGCAGATTTTGTTGCAGTGGGTCTAAGACCTGGTTAGTCATTGTTCTTAGAACACTGAAAAAAAAAATGTTTTTCAAGGGAACCAAGATAAGGTGTTATGCACAATTTTAGGAACACTGTGTTCTTCAAGCTTGATTAACCAACAGCCAATAAATAGGATTTTTAGTCTACTCAGCTGTGGCGGAGTTTGTGCCCACCCACTCCAGACGTCTCTGGTGTTTTGTGAGTAGGGGTCTCTGAGAATAGCACGACTGAACTACTCAGATTCTACTGTTAAATTAGTACCCAACCAATGCTGGCAGTGCCATGTCGTGTAGTTCCTATATTACCTATACAGGATCTGCGCGTTCGGATAACATAAACTGTGGGATTGGTGGCAGATTGATTCCGACCACCCCCACCGGATATGTTAGCCTGTCTGTATTAGCTAGCTCACAGTGCCACTAGAGTCTCCTCTTATCGGGGAGAGAATAGTTCTTGGCAATCTCAGAACATGACAACCCTGATCCCTCAGAATCATGGAAACAATATACTCCCTTTCGCTCAGTCACTTGTGCTCACTTAGTTTGTCTCAGAGAGTTACAGAGAATAAACAGGCTGGGCGTTTCAATAAGTATTTATTGAACAGTTGTTATTCTAGTGTAGAATAGATGAGCTGCAACAACCATTAGACAGTAGCAGAGATATATGATTAGCAATACTATGAAAGTAAAGGGATGGTATAGTTCTACCATCTTGCAGAAATCATGAATATATACAAGTACATAAAACACATGATGAAAAGTGCGTACTCCTACGATGCCTCCCTAACTAGATGTACCTAAATGTACCTAGCATCTATATAGGTGTTATGCCAAGAATCCCTCTAGAATCTAGTCAACCCCATTACTTGAGAGTTAGAGAATGTGGTCTCGAGTTGGACACCCCGCGAGGGATGTTAGACTACTGCTAGCTGGAGCATCTGCATGCAGGAACCTCAGCGTCTCTGGTCAGTGTGTCAGCCGGGAAGTCACGGTCTCCTCTACCTTCCTAAGCAAGATGTGCTGTATATATACCCATAGGTCTCCCCAGGGGTCCTACCTTGCTGTGTTACTGTGTCGGCCTAAAGGATGACGTTGGCCCTGAACTTTATACAGAGATATTATACAGGAGATGGTAATCCTACTGTTAGTCCTGCTGTGCTTCCAAGAAGCCTCATGCATAATGTATGAGAATCGAACCAGGGAAAAACCCTCATTCTGAATGCAGTGTCATATCTAGGTAAAAGGTCAGTGCCTAAGAACCATTATGTATGTAATGTAGGGGAGAATATAGGTGAAAGGTTGCAATGTTACCTGCGCCTATATAGGGTACCTATATGGAATATAACACCTCAGTCTCTGGCGAGAAGGTAAAGAGTGTCAAGGGACTATTATGCCTTTGCCCACTTCCCTTGTGTGCTAGGTGCCATTGAATGCACCGACGTGGCACTTAAGCCACATTTCCACACAGCACACCTTTTCCAGAACAGACATCACTGATGCTCCATCAATGTGCAGGCTGTCTGAAATGCCAGGGCCAGCTTCAGTGCTGTGTACGCTACCTTTTCTGGATGCATACACAACAGCTACATTTTCTATCAGCCACCTCTTGCATGTCATTTAGTTGCTGGAAATTTCAGTGAGACGTGGGCTAGTGGTAAGAAACATCACCTCACACCAGGGCTACATTTGCATCAGGCGTGGCATTAGAAACATAAACAATAAACAATAATTACTACAACACAATACACACACATTACCTTGACTCATACTGCATGTAGGTAGGCATGATGTAGCACAATTAGAATAGACACCCCTTTCACAAAAAATCACATTTCCTTTTTGCAGGTGATACAGAGAATGCTCTTTATTCCATCTCGGTGGGGCTGGAGTCAGCGGTCTAGCTGGGGGAGGGATTACCCTATTTAACGCGCCTGCTGAAACGGGCGCGCTGCGGTAAGGGCAGGGAGTGGCAGTACCTGCTCGATCCGTTTTGTGTACCGTGCCAGTGTGTGAGCGCTTTTAATGACTTTTATTTACCTGTTGAAGCTAAATGTTTTATGCGTGCCTGGCCTATATTGTGACCTAATTTTAAAACTGAAGTACCTAATTTAACTTTTAACTCTTGTTCAATCGGCACCTACCTCGGATTTTCGTCTGGGAGGTGTGCTCTGCATGCCCCGGTCCACCGCGGCAATTAGCGCCGTTTGAGTGGAGGGCAGTGCGCCATCTTGGGGGTACTTCTGGATCCCGGTGGGGCTGGAGTCAGCGGTCTAGCTGGGGGAGGGATTACCCTATTTAACGCGCCTGCTGAAACGGGCGCGCTGCGGTAAGGGCAGGGAGTGGCAGTACCTGCTCGATCCGTTTTGTGTACCGTGCCAGTGTGTGAGCGCTTTTAATGACTTTTATTTACCTGTTGAAGCTAAATGTTTTATGCGTGCCTGGCCTATATTGTGACCTAATTTTAAAACTGAAGTACCTAATTTAACTTTTAACTCTTGTTCAATCGGCACCTACCTCGGATTTTCGTCTGGGAGGTGTGCTCTGCATGCCCCGGTCCACCGCGGCAATTAGCGCCGTTTGAGTGGAGGGCAGTGCGCCATCTTGGGGGTACTTCTGGATCCCGGTGGGGCTGGAGTCAGCGGTCTAGCTGGGGGAGGGATTACCCTATTTAACGCGCATGCTGAAACGGACGCGCAGCGGACGCGCGCAGCGTGCACGCCAAAGGCGCGCCAAAGGCAAGCCCGTCTGCGCCCGTCCGCATCCCAGGAGCGTCCAGCGCCAGCCACGCTGCCCGTCACCTGACCGAGGTGCAGGGCGGTCGGAGGTGCTTTAGTCGGGAGGAACTTCTGGCTCTTGATTATACTAAGGGCAATTGTGGTGACCATTGGGTAGCACTCCAAAATCTGACTAGGACGTGCACTAAATGTAAATTTTGTTTCCAAACGGAGCTGTTAGTCCCGGCTCCCGCAGCTGCCTTGGCTCCCAGGATTGAGAGTGGAGACTGTATTCGGGCCGCGCTCATCAATTCCCGCTCACTGGTCAAGCATGCCCCAGACATCTATGAGCTTCTTTCTGATGAGCAGCTAGATCTGCTATTTATAACTGAAACTTGGCTTAATGAGTTTTGTGCCCCAGTGGTCGAGTTAGCCATCCCTAGGGGATACAAAATAGTGAGGGCTGACCGTAAAACTGGCAGAGGAGGAGGGGTTGCTGTGGTGTATAGGGACACTTGGATTTTTTCCAGCGAGGAAACTGTGGGCATAGTTGATGGGGAGGCTCTTGATTTCACCATCGTTTTGTCACCACATTTTACGCTTGGCGGCACACTGGTGTATCGCCCCCCTGGCCCCCCCGGAGCATTTTTGAAAGCACTGGATGAAGTTATTGTTTCCCGAGCCTTACACTTTTCGAATTTCTTACTTCTGGGCGACTTTAATATCCATGTAGACTGCCCTGAGGCAAATGACTCTAGGGAATTAGTGGACTCGTTCAACTTAGCACAATTGTCCCAATGGCTCAAGTCCTCTTCCCATAAGGGGGGTCATACGTTAGACCTGGTTTGCTCCAACTTCCCTCTGTCCATTAGGGACCCTCTCCAGGTCTCTTGGTCAGATCATTACCTGATCCAGTTTTCTTGGACTATTGCGAAGCCCCGTCCCCCTACAGCCACGGTCCAAGGCAGACCATCACGGAAGATAGATATCCCTGCTTTCTCTAGGGCTCTACTAGCTTCACGGCCGACTGTCACCCCTAATCTAGAAGGAGCATTAGATGGCTTTGTTAATTGGATCTCCCAAGGGATTAATTCCGTATCCATACCCCTCTCTAATAGGCGAGCGAGAAATGCTCCCTCAAAACCCTGGTACTCTGATAAACTTAGAGATCTCAAGCAGGGTTGTAAAAAACTTGAACGTTGCTGGAGACTGGAGTATTGTCCCCTGGCCAAAATCGCCCTTCGAAAGGCTCAGAGAGACTATTATGCAGCTATTGGGAGGCGAAAAGCAGCTTTTATGGGGAGCGCATTGCTAAATCTAACAACAATTGCAAGGAAATCTTTTCCATTGTCCAGAGCTTTCTATCACCATGCGCCGAACATACTGCTCTGCCGGCTTCGTCACAATGGTGTGAGGAGCTGTCATGTTTCTTTTTTGAGAAAATACAGACCATCCAAGATAGCCTCGGGATGGGATCCCTTGGGCAGGTAGTTTCCCATTCCCCGTACATTACAGTTCCTACCCCGGCAGCTCCCGCTCTGACAAATTTTTCTCCCATTGCTATGTCAGATTCACTGGCTATCCTTAAATCACTTAAGTCGGGCTCTCCCACAGATCCGTGTCTGGCGAGGGTACTAGCAGGGGTTGCGGAGGTGGTCAACCCTGAAGTAAATACTATTATTAATCTATCTTTACAGACTGCCACTGTCCCATTGAATTGGAAACAGGCTAAATTGCTGCCACTTCTGAAAAAGCCCATTCTAGATCCCACCAAACTTGCAAGCTACCGCCCTATCTCTCTCTTACCGGCATTGGCAAAGGTGTGTGAAAAAGCTGTCTTCAGACAGCTAGACACCTATGTCGAGTCATCTGGCGTTCTCCACCCTGCCCAATCCGGATTTAGGGCTACATATAGTACAGAGACTGCGCTTGTCGAAATGGCAGAGGCAATAAGGGAGTGCCTGGATGCAGGTAGCAGAGCGGCCCTGATTTTGTTGGACCTCTCTGCCGCCTTCGATACGGTGCCCCATCGACAATTACTTGCTCGACTTTCGAACATTGGCGTTACAGGTCTTGCCTGGGACTGGCTTAAATCCTTTTTAGATGATCGCACCCAGCAGGTCTGGATGCCACCCTTTTCGTCGGCTCCCAGGAAAATGTCCACAGGAGTACCACAGGGCTCTACTTTGAGCCCTTTACTTTTTAACATCTATATAACACCCCTGATCTATCTTGCGGAGGAGCTGGGAGCCAAGATCATATCGTATGCTGATGATACCCAGCTCCTCTTTACCTGGAAGGATGATGACCTGTCCTCGGAAGTTGCCCAGAAATGCCTCTCGACTGTCTTCAAATGGCTCGCACGTGCTCAACTGAAGTGCAACGAGGACAAGTCGGAGGTCCTCCTGTATGGATCTTTCCCTCCCTCTTTCAGAGAGACCCTGTGGCCTTCAGACTACCCTCGGCCCAACTCAGTGGGCAATCCAGTGAAGAACTTGGGGTCTGGTTTGGTGAGGACCTCAGGTTCTCCGCACAAATTAAGAAACTTGTCGGGGTATGCTTTGGTACTCTCAAATCACTTAGAACGTTTTTTCGCCTGTTACCTAGGTCAGCGAAAGAAATGGTGGCCCGCGCCCTTATTTTGTCTCGCATTGACTATGCCAATGCCCTGTACATTGGCATACCAGGCTACCTGATAAAAAAACTACAAATAATACAGAATGCAGCCGCCAGACTTCTGCTGAACATCTCAAGAAGGTCTAGCGTTAGACAGCATCTGCGTGATCTGCATTGGCTCCCTGTGGTCCATAGAGTGCAATTCAAAGCTCTCACTCTGGCTCGCAGAGCCCTGTATGGACTAGGGCCGATGTACCTCAGGAAGCGTTTTGCCTTTTATGCTCCCAGCCGATCTCTGCGCTCAGTCACCCATCGACGGGCGGTGGTCCCCCGCTTCGCAGGATGCGTCTGGGGGTCACTCCCTCTCCGTTAAAGCAGCGTTAGCATGGAACTCCCTTCCTGTGGAATTGCGGAACACTCAGGATCCTAGGTTCTTCAAAAAACAATTAAAAACCCTTCTTTTTAATCTGCCCATTTAAATCCCTGCTTCACACTGCTACGGTCACTTCCCGCGCTGGGACACTCTTGAGTGTCTGTGCGCGTTATAAGTGTATTATAACATAACATAACATAACATCTCTTCACAGTCTACAGAAATCCAATCGCCTTCAAAGTTCATACAATTAATGAATAATTTGTAGAACTATGGATGTATAAAAATATAGACCATTTCAACCTACTTTAAAATGCTTTGTAGCCCTGTGGGAAAATGCACTTCTCTCTGATAACCAATGTATGAAACCTGGTGGGATCCTACCAATAGGTTAAAGTTAATTTTTCACAAACCTCAGCAATAACCAACTCTTTCACCTCCTTTGGATGGTTGATTCAACACCTGTTTTGTGATTTGTCGATGGTAAGGAGCTCAAATTAACAACATTAGAGTATCAAAGCACAGGAGAGTGAGCTGTTTGTTAAAGGCTCCTTATTATCAGTACCAGCAAACAGGAAAAAAAAGTTCCCTTTAGGTAAACTATTTAAATATTAATTATTGCATTATTGACACAATGACTGAACTCCCTACCCGATCCCCTCAAATCAGTGATATACAAGGGCCCATGAGGCAGCTGAAATTTCTAAGGGCCTTGCAGAGTTCGGAGCAGGTATCAGCGTCCACTAAAAGATATAGAGTGACCAGAATCAAGAGTTCTGCTGCTTCCTGTCCTCCTGCATATCAGCCCTTTTTACCTGTGGCTAAGTTGCCCCCCACATTGTACCCTGACGTTTCCCCAGTGTGGGCCAATCCTCAGGATGTGACTAGTCCTACCCTATACCCTGCCATGACTGTGTCAGAGGAGTACTTCATGTGGCACAGCTGTTTAAAGTTTAAGATGGCAAAGGAACTCTAACACTCACCCACGGCAGCTGTCAGTTCAAATTTCCTGTGTTGAGGACCTTTCTTTTTTGATTGTGTGAACAATTTGGACATTTATTTACAATTTAGATACTATTATGGGACATTTAAACAACTGTATGAACTTTTCATTAGGACGTTTTGCTTGATTTGCTTCATTTTCCCCACTTCATTGTTTATATAGATATGTCCCATGACGTTCCTAGCATGTCTATTTCTGTTGCCCACCCTTTCCTCCAGACTTGCCTTTGTTTCTTTCACTCCTCTGCAAGGACAGTTTACATTCTACATCTTCATACCATTGTCAGAAACCATGCTGCTTCCTACTTTCTAATTTAGATTCATCTTTTCTTTTTAATTACTTGGGTGTGTTTTTACTCTGCCGAGACTGTGTGGGCATGGCTGTAGATGGATGTGTATGTGGTGACTTAAGGGTGAATGACACATGATGAAGATTCTGAAACACATTCCATGACATTACTCACATGCACTCACATTCAGGCCCAGGCCTAAATAGGATGACATACAGATTTATTTAAAATGTTTTATAGAGCGCAAACATGACCCTTGCGGGTATTAGAGTGCTGTACATAGAGGCAAAAGCATGAATAAGTTCAGTACATTAGAGGTCAGCAAAGTAATACCACACAGAGTAAACAATCCAGATCAGGGACAGGTAGTGGGCCCCGCTAGTTAAGTTTCACAAAGCGTGCAAAAGATTTCCAGTAACTTTCAGCAAGACAATCATAAAGTGAGTAGTCACAACACAGTAAAAACAATGACAAGTCTGAGATCGGCCCTGCTAGTATAGATCCGGAAAGGCCCTGGTGTAAAATAGCAATTTACCCACCAATCACAAAATAAATAGAGCACAATAAGTTGGGATAAATGTCAAATCAGTCAACACGGGCACATGGGAAAAGAAAAAAAAAAAAGTACAGGTGCTGAAGTTAATGTTCACTCAGGAAATGCCATTTGGCCTGTTTCTTGAAGGCAGCAGTGGAAGGATTGACTCTAATCTCAGTAGGAAGCGCGTTCCAAATTCTAGGAGCAAGGCCGGAGAAAGCACGTTTGTACGTACTTTTCTTTTTGAATTTGGGTGGTTTCAAGAGTAGAGTGGACGTACTTCTTAAGTTCCGACCCGAGCCCGAAAGCACAAGCTTGTTCGCCAGATAAGCCAGAGTGTTGTAGTGCAAGGCTTTATGCGTGAGGCAAGCTATTTTAAAACGAATCCTCGCTTCAATAGATAGCCAGTTAAGCTGAAGCAGGTCAGGTGTAATGCAATCGTGTTTTTTGGAGCCAATGATGAGCCTGGCCGATGCGTTGAGCGTGGCTCTGAGAGGGACCAAGCTCACTTTAGGAAGCCCCGCAAGGGTCACCTGACCATATTCAAGTCGTGAGATCACCAGGGATTGTACTGCAGGCTGTATGTCTTCAGGCGGAAGGAAAGGCTTAATTTTCTTAAGGTTGTTAGGATGAAAGTTGGCACCCCTAATAGTGGCACTGATGTGGGCTTGCATATTCAGGAATTTGTCCAATGTAATGCCTAACAATTTAGCGGAATCAACCAGACGAAAGGTAGGTTCAATTTGTTTTTATTCCAATATTGAAACAAAATAAGTATGTTCATACATCTTCTGTGGTGGGATGGGTGAACATCAAAGTTGGGGTAATGAGGATGGGGCAGTGACTGGCAGATACATTCTTTGTGGTGGTGGAGTTTGCTGTCCAGGCCCAAGGAAGGTTTGTCCACATCACTGGCAACGTAACAGTGGACCCACATTAGGTTGAGTATCAGGCTGTGCACTAGAACAAGTGGGTTAGTAGGGGTGATGGGCCCTTCAGGTGGTTGTTGACCCTAGTTGCCTAAGGTACCTAATAGTGTTTTTCAGCTTTAGACGGGTCTTATTAGAGAGGGCCTGTATGAGCTGCATGACCAAACAAGGTGCCTTACATTCTCCTCCCTTGACACCAGGAGAGGTCCCTAATGCTATTTCACTATGTTCAGGTGGCATATGTCTATGATTTAATTGACTTTCTTTCCATCAACATTGCAAGGTCTTCCAGGTGGGTGGAAACTTGGTGCGTCATTTCCCCATTTGGGGAATTTCATACCTCATAGAGACTATTGCTCAAATAACTATTCGTCTCAGTGGACAGCTTTTGCCCATGCCAACCCACTCTCATGTGAGGCTATATAAGTCAGTCAGGTTGTTGTCCTCCACATTGAGGGTTGACACCTGTGAGGTCGAGGGCAGAGCTTGCTTAATGGAAGATGAGTCTGCCTCGCCTTCGTTTTCCTCTCCATGAAAAAAATCATAGAAAACCATAATTCTACCTGGATGGGAGAGTATAAGAGGAAGGCAACTGAGGTATTTTCAGGCTGAGAGGAGGTTGAAGATGAATCTTGCATAGCTTGGACTAACAGCCATGCCATTTTGCTATTCATCGGTGCTTGCAGTCTTGTCCACTGTTGTTATGCAGTGGTCTTTTGCACATCATCCTGCCTTCGTCCAGCAATCTCCTCTTCCTCTGGCATGTGGGAGGCTAGAGAAATGGCAGCTTTCAGGAAAAGTGGGTTTTCTCCCTGGATTACCCACCTTCTGCCAGTCTTAGATGGAATGGCATAATTTCAGGTCAATTGTCCCCATGTGTTTCAAGGAAGGAAATGGCAGTTGTAACTTTGATATTTGAAAGGGTGTAGAGGAATATTTTTTATTACTATAAGACATGTTGTAATGTAGTGTGAGAAAGTGCCTCTTTTGCGTGATCACCCCATTTTTGTGGACTGATGCTGCTGTTTTTTTTACTATGGAACACCGCTAACTAGAACCCAGTGCATGTGCTCCAACCCATAACACATGTTGAAATTGGGCAAAAGCTTAAATGCCAGATTTAACTTTCCTATAAGGCCATAGTAGACGGTACCTAAAGGACACCAATGGCAGGGAAAGTTAAATGGCACAGCCAGACCACAGCACTACTGTGCCATCCACTAGTGAGACAAGACAAAGACAACTCCAGGACTACCATTGCAGCCTGTCTGCTGTAGTTCTAAAACTGCAACCTGACCTGCCAGAATGACAGGAGAAAACCTCTCTCTTAAAAATTAATAAGTCGCCCCTGTGTAGGTCTTGTGGCCCACAAGGCAAAGTGCATGGGATTTAAAATTATTACATGTAGAAATGTCATGTTAACATGACGTTACAGTGCCTAGTCCCCAAAAACAATGTTTACTGTAGGAAGGCTTGATATCCCATAGACAGGTACTTGGAAGCAATATTAATTATTAATTCTGCTTGATGAGCTAGAAACATAATTCAAGGACAGGTTTTAATATTATTATAAAAGCCCAACTCAATGGTGAAGTTGGATTTTTAATAAATATTAAGGAAAACAATCTTATAGAAAGTTACCTGTTTCCTGCCTGATCTCCTGGGGGTTAATTTACATTAGCCTCCAACTGGAACCCAGCTGGTGAATGGCCCTGGTGAGGTGTGAAAACAGCTCCCAGAGTGCAGAGACAATGGCCTGGGTGTGTGGCAGTGTTTTTTACTCTGAATAGAAGACCAGTTGGGCAATGTCCATGAACTCAATTCACTTCCAATGGGCATCCTCTATCATAAGCAGATGTCAGGTGACACCTGCACAAACCATTTTTTTGTCCTACCAGTCAGGCAGGCACCATCCCAGTAGGACGAAAGCTGCCCCAGAACTGGTTTGATGTGACCAAGGAGAGGGAGACTGCTCATTACCCTGGCCTTACCTCTGGGTGAGGACACATGCTCTGCACAAGGGGTAATGGATTTCTCCATCTTGAATTTAGTGACTGCGAGGCACTGATAAATTGTTTGAAGTAGGGCATGCAGGAACTGCTGCAAAAGTGGATATGATTACCTTAGGGAACTTTTCCCGATAGGTTGGGTGGGGCCTGGAGTCACACCTATCCAAAAGCTAGTGTCAGGCATAAATCAGGCATACCCTGGCACCCTCCTGAAAACACTTCTGGACTCATGGAAAAACAGAAGAAGGACTGCACCTGTTGTTTGAGACATGCAAGAGGACCTGAAGGACTAGACCTGTTCCCACTTGCACCCAGGACAAAGACGTGAACTTCTAAGGTCAGTTGATGGATCTCAATACTGCGTAAGATACAGGGCTACAATAAGCTGCAACAGGGCTTTTCCTGAAGTGTCCAGATGACCGGTACCAACTGGACCTGACGTGGATCCTCGGTCCACCCATCTGATTTACTGGAGGGCAGACATTGTGTATGTCAGCAATGAAGCCTGCTGTGGCTGCATCTCTGACATACTCTTTTGATTTAAGTCTTTTTTTATTTTCAAGAAATAACCAGAAGGAGTTTCTTAGTGTACACAGCGTGTCGCCTACAACCCTGTAGAGGGCTGGCCGCGTAGTTTTAGTGCAGGTAGGTGTTATCGGTGCAGATGTTACACAGCAAGTCGCCTACAACCCATGACGGGCCGGCCGCGTGGTAGAGTAGGCACAGCTTAGAAGCTCAGTTATGAGGAGCCTTCCATCAGGAAGAACAAGAAAAACAAAAATCAACATGACTGGGAAAAAAGAGGTGAACATGGAGAGAGAAATAGAGGAAGGTTAGACGACAGAAGAACTGAAAGAGGAGAAAAGGGAAGGAAAAGGGAAGGAGACCAATGCAGAGGGGTTGAAGGCAAATAGATAGATGCAGGGAGAAATAGCCGAAGTGATTATCAGGTCCAAGAGATGTGGTCTAGGACAATAGCTAAGGGGGAGAGGGTGGCAGGCCGGGGGGGAGAGCGAGGGTGTAGAATAGTCAGTTCGCCCTTCGGAGTGTGCGGTGTGTGTTGCAAAGATAGGTTCATACGGGATATGCAGATGGTTTGTCATGGTCAGGAGGATAGACAGCGTCTTCAAAGAGGCGTAGGGCCCAGAGCTTCGGAGGTTGAAGACGCGCGTGCTCCATTTTACAAAGGTAGGTGACCAGTGGCTGCCATAATTTGGTAAAGTGGGTGTCGTGAGACTGCAAGCGCGCGGTGAGCAGTTCCATAGTCACAGTATGCCACAAACGCGTGAACCAGATATTAATTGGAGGGGTCTCTGCTTTCTTCCAGTACGGGGCAATAAGTTGTTTAGCAGCGCCTAGCATGTGAAGGGCGATATGCCAATCGCTGCGGGTCAGTGCGCGCAGGTTGTCTGGTTTAAGGCCTAGGAGTACTGTGACTGGAGTTTCAGGCAGGGGGAAGCCAAGCACCATTTTGATATGGCTAAGGACCTCTTTCCAGTAGAGGGTCAAAAGCGGACAGGCCCACCATATATGGAGGAAATCACCCGGGGTGCTCGAGCATCTCCAGCACAGAGGTGAGGTGGCGGGAAACATCTTGTTCAGTCGGAGGGGGGTGTAATACCAATGCGTCAAAATCTTATATGCAGTTTCCCGTTGGGAGATGCTGCAGTAAACTTTCGGGATATCTCGCCACAGGCAGTTCCACTGAGCGGGGGCGATTACAGAAGAGGCGGCCGAATGCCATTGGCGCTGATAGGAATGAAGAGCAACTAGCGGGGGGTGTTGTAAAACATTATAAATCCGGGATATGAGCCCCTTAGAGTCGTCAAAGGAGCGTACTAGGCGTTCAAAAGGGGTGAGCGCTCGAGTGGCGGCCTGCGTCAAGGAAGACGTGTATACCCAGTGACGGAGCTGTATGTATTGTAGTCTGGCTCCCTCCGAGAGTTGGAACTCTTCCTTGCAGTGATCAAAGGATTTGAGTGTATCGCCTAGGAACAGATCCCTAATCGTTCTACACCCACCATCCAACCAGTCGGAAAACACTTGGGGGTTAACAGCAGGCGGGAATAGCGAATTCCCAGCGATAGGAGTGTGGGGGGACGGGAAAGTAGTAAGTCCCTAAGAAACGGCCACCTTGTCCCAGATGTCAAGTACTGTCCTGGTGGGAAGAGCAATGTAGGCACTACGGGAGCGTGAGGCCCGGGGTAGCCAGGGGCGGTCCCAGATGGATCTTCCCGTCACCGCCCTGTCCATATGGAACCAGACCTTTTCGCTCTCCCACGCCATCCACTCAGAGATGAAGTGAAGGTGGGAGGCCCAGTAGTACTCTAGCAAGTTGGGGCATGCAAGCCCCCCCCAGTCCCGTGGAAGCATCATAATTTTGTTGGAGAAACGCGGTCTGCGTCCGCCCCAGATGAAGTTTGTGATTTCACGTTGGAGACTTTGGATCTGGTGTTGCGGGATAGGAGTGGGAAGACATTGAAATAGGTATAAAATTTTAGGAAGCACCGACATTTTGATTACATTCAGGCGGCCCAGCCAGGAGAGGGTGAGAGGCTTCCAAACTCGCAGATCCTCCAAAACCGCCCTCTTGCAGTCCTGCCAGTTGATTTGGGACCATGTGGCAAGCGAGGGAGTCAATTGGAATCCCAGGTAGCGAATGGAGCTAGAAGTCCACTGGTAAGGGACGAGGGACTGAAGTGTAGGGATCTCATCCCTCGGGATCGTAAGATTCAGTGCCCAAGATTTCTCGTGGTTAATTTTGAGACCAGATGCCAACTCGAAGGACTGTAGCAAAGAGAGGAGTGCCTGAAGAGAGGTGTGCGGGCGGGAGAGCTTGAGAATCAGGTCGTCCGTGAAAAGAGCTACTTTGTGTTGTTGGCCTCCAAGGGGGATGCCGTGGTTGTCAGGGGCTTGTCGGATCATTACGGCCAGAGGTTCCACCACAAGGGCAAACGAAAGGGGGGAAAGAGGGCATCCCTGCTGTGTGCCTCTATGTATGGAAATGGGATTTGTGAGTTGACCATTAACCCGCACCTGGGCATGTGGGGAAAGATAGGGGGCCAGGAGCCAGGCTATCATTAACGGGCCCAATCCGATTTTGTGCATGACAGCCCGAAGGAAGGTCCAATCTACGTGATCGAACGCTTTCTCTGCGTCAAGCGATAGTAAACATGCAGGTATGTTCCAATGATGGGCCTTCCCTACGAGGTGTGCAATACGCCGCACATTATCCGCGCCTTGGCGGTGCCGGATGAAACCAACCTGGTCAGGTTCAATAAGGCCGGGTAGGTGGGGATCTAGGCGCTTAGCCAATATTTTAGTATACATTTTAAGGTCCGTGTTTAGAAGAGCTATGGGGCGAAAAGACAAACAGAGGGTGGGATCCTTACCTGGTTTGGGAATGAGAGCAATTTCTGCCAGCCCCATAGAGGGAGATGGCCCGGCCGTGTCGGTGAAAGAGTTAAAAAGATTTAATAAGTACGCCTGGAGCTGTGGCAAGAAAATGCGATAAAAGGATAAGGGGTGCCATCCGGGCCCGGAGACTTTCCAAGGGGGAGGTCCTTTAGAGCACTCGCAAGCTCTTCTCAGGTAAGTGGTTCTTCCAGCTGTTGAGCATGGTATGGACTGAGCGGCGTCCAGGTGCATTCGTTCAGGACCGCTTGTACCCGGCCTGGAGGTGGTGTGGCTTCGGCATAGAGCGACAAGTAATAGGTATGGAAGGTGTCGCGTTTGGCCACCTCAGTGGTAGCCCGCGTGCCATCGCCATTCTGGACGTTAGCTATGTGTGCTTTGGCTGACCGTGCCCGCAGGCGCCTAGCCAGGACAGTACCCACCTTGTCCCCCCCTTCGTAGTAGCGTTGCTTCAGCGCTAGAAGAGCCCGTTCAGCTTTATTAGTTCGAAGAGTGCTCAATTGGCCTCGGAGAGTTGCCGGGCGTCTTTTATGTGCGAGTGAGGAGTGCACCTGGTCTTGTCTCTCAAGAGCCTTGATATCTCTAGAAAGGTTATTTTCCAGAAGGCGCGCTTCACGTGCTCGTGCAATCGTGATAGGCGTGATATGGCCGCGGATCGTGGCCTTGAATGCGTCCCACACTACAGGGAAGGGGGTTTCGGGGATGTCATTAGTTTTGAAATAAGACCCAATGGCAGCACGCAGGCTCGCCACGTCCACTGGATCCCGAAGGATGTGTGGAGGTAGGCGCCAGCTGGGTGCTCGAGGAGCGCGTGTAGCCTGATCCCGCAGGAGGAGTTCGATATGGGCATGATCAGAGACAGAGATGTCGGACATGGAGGCCGACAGCGACTCGCTGATCAGGGCGTGGGAGATAAAAATGTGGTCAATACCCGAGTATGAACGGTGCACATGTGAGTAGTATGAATAATCACGCGCGTCGGGGGAATGATAGCACCAAGAATCGAGTAGGCCAAGGTCCGACAGCTGTCTCTTGAGGGCCGAGGACCTGGCCCCTGCCCCATGAAATGAGCCGTCACTGCGATCCATAGCAGCGTCCCACACCATGTTGAAATCGCCCCCTACGATCAGTGAAGGATCCGCCTGTGGTATATGCTCCCTCAGAAGTGCCCGGAGGTAGGGGCCTGTGCCTGGTTAGGTGCATAGATATTACACAGAGTGAGAGATCGGTGTCCGATCTTGACCCCCGCCTTGACGAAGCGACCATCTTGGCTGTGAAATACTTTGGGTTCCTCCTGCCGGATACCAGGTCTACAGAGTATCGCCACTCCAGCTGTTTTAGAAGGGGCTGTAGCCCAAAACTGGAGAGGATAACGAGGGTGGGGCGTGCGAGGGACATCATCCTTCACCAGGTGGGTCTCCTGTAGGAGGATGATATCAGGGTTGTGTTGCAGGAGGTAGCGCCATATCTGGTGTTGTTTATTAGGGGAGTTGAGTCCCTTAACGTTAAGGGACAGGATTTTCAAGCAGGGGACAGTAGCCATGATTGGATTAGGGTCGTGGGCAACCTATCCCGACCTAGTAGGGAGTAGGGCGTTGCAGTAAGGGGGAAGGACAGGAGGATGGCACTCCCATTGAGAGGAAGGGGTAGTCGTGAGGGGCACCCCCACCCGCCACAGGGAAAGATAGAGAGGAAGAAGTGGGGAGAGAAAAAAGGATAGGATAAGAAAACGAGGTAAAAAAAATACAACATTGGCCAACAGGGCCACAGTGTCCTGTTCCAGTCCAGGGATAATCGCGGCCTAAAGGCACAGGTCATCCCGGAGAAGTCACTCTCCCAGGAGGGTGGGTGGGTCTCCAAGCGTAGATCGCGTCGTTCAGGGAGACAGCCCAGCGCCGACAGTGCTGTCTATGTGGAGCAGGGAGGACACTAGTTCGGAGAGCGGGGCGCCGACTCATCATTTCCAGGTAGCAGTGTGAGCGTCGCATCAGATCAATTCGGGGGGAGGCGTGCATCCGTTCCTTCAGGGTGTAGACGGTCGAGAGCTAGCTGGAGAACGGCTCTCCTCCATGGAGCGAATATGCTGGATAATGTCCTGTTTGGCTTGCAAAGAGGAGTGCGCCCCAGGGTGTGACGTTCGCCGAGAGCGGCGCACTTTGGACCAGGACGGCTTTGCAGGCTCCCGATTGAGGAGGGGTAGGCGTGTTGGGCTTGATGGCGGCGTGAGGGAGAGTTGTAGAATTTGTGCCGCTTCCTGGAAGGATCGCACGATCCGGCGTTTAGACTCCCATTGAAAGATAAGAGCAAAGGGGTGGCCCCATTGATATTGGACGTTCAGACTTCTCAATTTATCCGTCACTGGTTTAAAATCCCAGCGTCTTCGCAGCGTAGTGGGTGCAAGGTCCTGGAAGATCTGTATGTTAGTACCTTTATATGTGAGCTCCGGTTTGGAGCGTGCCGCTTTAAGAATTGCCTCCTTTTCCGTAAAGAAGTGGACCCGGGTTAAGATGTCAGGGATAAGGCCCGCTCGATGGGGAGGGCCCGACACTCGGTGTGCCCGGTCCAAAGCCGGTGGGGAGGCGTCATCATCACCCCAGATATCATGTAGTAGCTTCGCAACGAATGTCATGATGTCTGTCCCCTCGGCCCCAACAGGAACCCCCCTAAGGCGGAGATTATTGCAACGGCTCCGGTTTTCCAAATCCTCCTGTTTTAATTGTAAGTCAATATGCTGCTCTTCTAGGGCGGCCAGGCGCTGCCAGAGGTGCTCCTGGTCTTCCGTTCGCGCGTCCACGGTATTTTCGAGGCCATCCACTCTCTCCCCGATTTTGGCTACCTCTTTTCTGAGTTCCCGTACACAGGAATGGACCTCTGAGCGTAAGGAACCAATTTCAGACTTGAGCTCCATCATGAAATTGGCCATGAAGGACTGAGTGACTGGCGCCAAATCTCCTCCAGTCGATGATGTCATTTCTCCAGAAGCGGTAGGGCCTGACTTGTTCCAGAGCGCAGCAACCGGGTTGTCCTTCAGGGGTGCCGCAGAGTCCTTCACTGACTTAGTGCGCGTCATCTCCCCTCGAGGCCTAGCACATCCCGGCTCCAGGTAAGGTGGCAGAGGCAGACGGGGGGATGCTGAAGGTCAACCGAGGGCACCTGCAGTCCCAGGATAGTGGGGCGCTGGATCCCACAGAAGGCACTATGCGCAGCGACTCGCAGTCAATGAGGTAAGATGAGGGGCAAGCGATGGTGCAGGAGTCGATATTACAGCAGATGCCTTGCCGCCGGGGTGGTCAATCTCCGTGTGTCCGAGTCAGGAAGGCCGGGGCTGCCGTGGGCCACACACCAAGCGTGACGTAGGGGAGTCAAATATAAAAAGAGAAAAAAGTTCGGGAGTCAGGGACCAGTTGTGGGCCACAGAGTTCAAGGCAGCAGAACAGGTAGCAGCGTTGGGGCCACTAGGCGGTGAGAGGCGAGAAGACTACCCCCACCCGGGCAATGCTGTCCTCGAGGAGACAAGAGAGAGCAGGAGAAGCCACCCTCTGCGTAGAGGTTGTCAACGGAGAGTCCCTCCAGCCCGGGCCTCGCACACCAGGGCTGACAGCCCAGCAACAATGAGGCTCAACAAGATGACAGCGCCCCAGCCCAGATATGGCGGGCCCCGGGAGACCAAGGCACGCAAAGGGCCCACCAGCAGCAAGAAGCGCAGGAGGCGCAGTCACTGAGAGCCCCCCGCTCTCGGAGCCGGCCGATCCCCAGGAGTGCAGGTAACAGTCCCTGGGGGGTCCCCGGCTCGCCGTTGGGGAAGGCCTCAAGTAATCCCCAACATGCAGGTGAGGCGGGCAGCTGGTGTGGAGCAGCCCCCAGGGAGTGGTCCACAGCGCCCGGTCCAAGAGTGTCAGCTGATCGGGGCCAGGGTGCGCATGGAGCCCCACCACTACGCTCCACCTGCCCAGAGCGTCGGCGTCACGGGAGCCCAGTGGAGAGGTGGCGCGGAGTGGGCAGGGAGAGGTGCAGGGCAAGGAGCAGGCTTGCGCCCAGCCAAAGACTCACCAGGTCGGGGGGCCGCCGATCGTAGGCCGGGTCGCAGTAGGGATGCAGTCAGCCCCTCTGTGGATGAGGACTCTCCAAGCGCCCTCTCAGATCGCCGCAGGCCACTCAGGCTCGTCAGCCGGTGCAGGAAGGGGCCGCAGTTCCAGAAGATCGCGAAGGCAGCAACTCGGGCCAGGCCCGCCCCGGATGATGGATAGGCCCAAGATGGCGGCCGCCACGGGCAAGGACGCCGGAGCCCCCTTCAGTTCATCCGCACCCCAGTCACAGTGGGGCCCCACACGGGTCCAGGCGCCCCTCGCAGGGCAGCAGGGTCGCTAGCGAGACCAGTGGGGGCGAGCGATGTGCAGCACACGAGGAGGCTCAGGACCGTTGCAGGCAAGATTGCGGCCGCAGCCATTGGGTCCGGCCGTTGAAGGCAGTAGAGCTGTGTCCCTGCAACAGACTGACCAAAGCCGCCGCCCGCTTGCCAAGAGGTCCCCTGTCCGTTCCGCCACCCGTGCGCTCCGATTTGCAGCGCCGATAAGGTCCCAGCTCCGCTATAGAGGCATCTAAAGGTGGCGGCCTGTCGGAGCTCCCGCGGCGTGTCTCACTCCATTCGTAGCGAGACCACGCCCCCTGACATACTCTTTTGATGGTCTGAGGTAGTATGAACCATTGGAATTTTGGGCATTCGACCACCCATCCAATTTAGAGTGGTAGGTTGAATGGCCAGATTTCATTCTTCCTCGCGGCTGTGAAAAATCTGGCAGTAACGGACAGTGAAAACATTGAAATTACCCCCACGACCACCCCCACGTGGCGTAACTCCCATGATATGGGGGTCCTAAGTTTTTTTTTTCCAAAAACAAAATACCACTTTGGAATTTTGTTTTTGAAATTACAAAACCAATTAAAAGTTTAATGGATGGCGGTCATGTTTGATGGAAGTATCTGTCAAACTTTTAATACATTGACAGGAACTGACCTGATGGCGGTTCCTGTCAATGTTAAGAGATGTCTACACCGCTGTCGGACATCTATAAATGTAAAGGACGGACACCCCATCAGCATGATGGAGTATTTTACTCTATTCTTAATCATGCCCTAAGTTCAAAGGTAAAAGTCTTGACCAGGTGAAGGTGCCAAAAGTATCTGGCCAGCGAGAGAACTTCCCTGGGAGAAAATTGTAATGTCTCCTGCTTAGAGCTTTTCACGCCAAAGCAACTCCTTCACTCAGATGGGAAACATGGAGCGCTGCTTGGATACAGCCTGCAGACTTGCCCTGCTGAAGGATCTTGACTTCCAGAATAAAGACCCAAGGCAAAAACTCAGAATAGGTTGAAACTGGTTGATGCTATATTGTGGTCAGCCTGCAATCATACCTAGGTCTCCATCTACTGGAACCGTTGACTACCATTTGCGCTTGAAATTTTTGATGCTATTTTTACCTAAAACACTAGACATTTATATCTCCAGTATCCCTTATTGGATTTTTGTCGTTTTTGTGCCATTTTTTTTCTTCAAAAAATCTGACTTTATTTTCCTAATTTAGAGTGGAATTTTTATAGTTATTATTTCAACATTTTAACTTTCATGGTACTTTTAAATGGTTTACACATTCTCTTAAGTTAATCCTGTCTGCTGCATGCCATATCTACCAAGGTTGCGGTTAGGTTTAAATTACTGACAACTTTAACTCTACCTAACAAGATTGTGCCGTTATTACTTGTGGTGGACTACCCCAATTAATAATCCACTTTCTCACACATAGCATAGAGGAACATATAACACTTCATCATAACCCAAAAACACATAACACTAGTCAATGTCATGGATGCTTGCTATGTTGGCTTACCACATGACATCCTCTGTTGACCAGTATTGCCTGAATAGGGTGATGGATAGTATAGGATCAAATTTCTCCTGCAGGGTGTCCTCTTATGTGGTCTGATGTTTGAGGCATGGTGTGGACCCCAGAGGTGTTGTGTTACTGCACCTGTAGAGAGTGGCACATAAATAGTCCTGAAACCTTACAACACAAATTGTATGAGATTATGAGAACAATATGGGAAAGTGTTACACAGCGAGTGAGCATCCACAGAGTATTAACCTGGGTGACAACTACTCAGAAAAGGTTTCAGTTATAAGCAGACATCTATGTCATGTGAAACAGTGGTAAATAATGTGACAAAGGACATACCACTCTATGATTGGTTGCAATGGGGGCATGAGCAGATTGAGTGGATGACAGAAGAGAAGACATGGCTAGTCTTATAAATGAGGTAGCACAAATGATGTATGTAGGTGGTGCACTAAGGGCACAGACATCAGGCCAGTAACTTGACATATTACACGCTTTGGTGAGACATGCTGAACATGGGGACCCTATTGTGTTATAGAATCAGATTTTCACTACCCTAACATGTATGCAGGGTAAGACATTCATAGAGTATTATTAATTGACATGGATTTTGACCTACTAAGCTCTGTCATCCTTCTAAGGTCTGAGAACCGTTCATGTGACAGGGCAGGCAGTGGAGGTGATGCTTGTTGGGCAAGTGGATGACAACAAGGCTCCTGCAAACAAAAACAAGTGCAAAATGAAGAGGAGAAAATTTAAGCCCTAATCACATCTAATTAATGACAGCATTGTCTCAACATGAAGACAATACAATTTCATGGCAGTGTTGATATGTAACAATCAATGGTGGACATTTCTCAAGAGCATAGTTGTGGCAGTGATATCAGTGAGGCATAACTAGCTGGGTGCAAGGGATTCATTTTGATACCAGTCCTGGTTGGGGTCCTGCCGCAGAAGGCATTGTTCCTGCTGCAGCTCTTGTTTGTAATGCAGCAGCCATCAATATGAGTATATTGAGTCTTGGCTGTAAGGGGAAGCTGTGTGTGAGTGGTATATGGGGGATGTGTGTCTGTATTTGAAAGGGGACATGTGTAGTGTTGAAGAGAATGTGACTTGAGTTGAGATGCAGAATCTAGTTGAAAAGTCGAGGTGTACTGTTCTTATGTTGCCTGATGTTGGGATTCTCTGGAGCAGGAAGGCCATAAACCAGGAAAGGGTGAATAGTGCACAAGATACACTCACTCATCAAGTGGTGTGAGATGGAGGTCGCATCCAGGTCTGCCACCAACCAGAGACTCTTCTTGTCCTCCGTATCCTGGATCACTTGTTTGCCCAGCCAAAGACTTGTAAACATGGAGTTGTGCCAAAATGGTGAGCCTATCAGACGGAGGCATAACAATGAGAACTATCTTTATTTCTCCTAGTTACTTGCTCTTTCCATGCATGCTGCATCCAGCACACATAGAAAGAGGAATATGCCTCTAAGGGTTGTTTTTGTGCAGGAAGGTGTCCACAACTCAAGACCCCTTGCACTACTGTGCAAGGGTGTCTGCATTGGTGCTGAGCAGAACACAGTGTGCTAGCACAAGTACAGAGCAGAAATGTTTCATATCCTTGCAAATATGGGGCATTTATGCTCTTTCCTTTTTACGCAACGCAGCGAATTCCCTTGCTTTACCACGACGCCTCAAATGTGCCCGACATTATTTACCAGGTGTGATAAAAGTCCCACAAATCATAATTCCGATAATTCCGATATGTGGACTAACAGAAACTGCAGCATATATTGGAATTATACGTGTGCTTGTAATGAGGCCCTAAGACATGAGGTATAGAAAATAAAATGGAATTAGAGGAATTTACCACACCCCGAGTGATCAATACAGTATGGGTGAATTGCTTCTCACAGCATGTAATGTCCATTAGTGACTGCACATGTGATTATGGAGGTTAATGTCAATTGGAGAATGCATATTTGAACGTTGCCAACAATTCCGCTCTGAAACTAGCATGCACAATATAAGACCTGCACTACAAATATGTTACACTTTCGAGGAAAAAAAATCAGATAATATGAATAAACCTACAACTGACGTTTTTGCTCCATTATTCCAAAACTCTCATATTTATTTTATCCCCACCCCGTCAAATTTTCAAATGTGCATGTACATTAAAGTCTATTAATATCATAAATTTAGATTCAGGGCGGGTATTAATAATACATAGAAGATTTCTGCTGCATATATGGCATATTTCTGTAAATTGAATTGTTGTTGAATGCATTTTGTCAGACTGGTCAAACATATGTACACATAAAATGTGTTTGCGGCCTTCTTTACAGCATATTTATGTGCATTTATTCAATAAATCCTTAAAGGAAAAGAAAATGAACATCCCAGCAGGGAAGAGGAGCTGTATATTATACGCCAATATTCCACCAAGGGCTCTTTTTCACTAGACACTCATTTACAAGAGAATGCAGGAGCCTCGGGTTTTTACTAGATTTAGTCTGCATTTTCCTAGGGTACGCTTTTATATTAAATATTAAGGTTGATGTGTTTTCCTGTTGTGCATCTTGACAGTTATTAGCTTTGTACCCCACATCTCTCAGACTATGAACATTGTATCACACTTCGAATCGGTAAAAATATGTCTGTGATTGTTGAGCTCCTTTGAGACGTCTTTTTTGGTGGCTGAAAGAATAAAAGAAACCAGTAAGCACTTCCGTTTGACTATGGCTTTATAATAACATTTTGCACGGAATCATTGATGCTCAAATGTGCATTTTTTCCCACGGACAACATCCATTCCCACGGTTTCAATTTTTGCATAATCGTAATATAATGACCGAATCCAAGAATTATGTGGCGCAGATGGTTGTCGATGATCATGCCTAATGATTTTCTTCCGCTGCAAATTGTAATAGCTGTTTTGGGGACATCTAATCAAAGCAATGCTTCGAGCTGTCTTAGATCCATAGGAGGAAACACGCTTGTGAATATTAAACGTTTCTGGGTGGCCTCAAATATTCACATAATTTTAAGCTACTTATCAGTTTAGGTTGAAAGTGTGTACTGTGGACTGGAAATGTGTGCACACCTTTTGCCGTTGCCTTTATTCAGGTGTGAACATATGCTGCATCATGCTAGTGTGTGGATGAGAGGTCAGTTCGCAAATGGCTTCAGAGATTTGCATTTTTCTACTAGACAAAGCAGTCGATTCTTTATCATATTTGAGCTCACCATTTTAAGGACTATGACCCTCCTCCTTAAGATAGCAACCGGAAGTACTTAGGGGCATATTCTCAAGCACATGCGATAATTATCGCAAATCGCGCATAGCGCGATTTTCAGTATCGCCGTCTATCGCTGGATTTCAGCGCCGGGTTAGCGACGTATTATTAACGCTTTTCACCCAGGCGATGTGAAATCCAGCGATAGAGGGTGATAACATGCATTAGCGTGAGAAAAGCAGCGAAAAATGACCTGCGATAATGTAAACCTTGATAATAGGCAGGTGTGGACTTAGCCCTGAGATCCACCTCCCTTGTTACAGATGGCTAAGTCGGATTAATAGCAGGTGTTAAAATGCTGCGATAAAGGGGCCTTAGCGCGACTTTGATCATCGATTCGCGGGTCTGGGGCATCCTTGTAAATATCGCGATGTAGTTGTAGCGATGTTTACCCATGTTGTTCTGTGAGGAACGCCCACTTTGCATGTCAATAGCGAAAATAATCGCTGACATGCAAAGTGGAGAAAAGACGGCTGCTAACTCAAGGAAACACGCGTTAGCGTGTCCTTGATGATAGAGCGATATTTAAATCGCCGCTTTTCGGCCGAAATCGGCCGCTAAAGCGGCGAAATTGGACTTGATAATATGCCCCTTATTCCTTACCCACTATCCCCAATCACTACCAAACAACAGAGTTCCACATTACTACGCACATGAAGATCCAGCAATTAAACTGGACTTTTCCAGTCTCCCTTACATAATAGCTATCACAAACCCCGAAGGCAGAAATTCAAAAGGACCACATTCATTGCCGTGACTATGAGGCAATTGTTCAGTGAAAATATGTGTACTTCCTGTCACAGGAAGGCCTCCCCATTTTGGCCTCCGAAATGCAAATCCATTATCTACACATAGTTTGACCCCCCTCCCCGAAAGCAAAATAAACATCTCCTTCAGAAAGGTGTTCTATAGCGATGGGGGAGTTGGAGCATCCATAACATAACATCATTCTTTAGCTCCATTAAATGCTATGTTAAGAATCTGTGCTGGATCTGATCACTTTCTCGAAGGATAACATTTTCAGATATTCCCTGTGGCTCTCTAGGGTCTGCAGACACACACTTTTTATCTGTGCTTCACTTTAGAAGACAATGCCTGGAAGTCTGCCCATTTCCTGTGCTCAGTTCTACTTTCTGGAATAGATCCCTTCTTCTTTTGCATAAAATAACACTCGTCCTGAGGTGCCAGAGGGCCAGTGCACAAGATGGCCACTCTTGAGTGATGCTCTTGCTGTACAGGACCCTAATCTGACATAATCTGCTCCTGCATGGGTGCCTGAAACATGCAATTATTTTTTTCTGTCTCGATCAACAAGTGCTGCCTACTGTGCCCCTTGCCTGTGGCAGACACCTGAGATTCAGCATGAATGGGACAGGTGAGAGCTTTGCGGCCATGTTGCTAAGATGGCAGCGATCTAGGAAAAGCGAGCGGTGTAGGTGCGAAGGAGGGCAGGAGTACAGATGTCCCGGGGCTGCAGCTGGAAAAATCCTGCGGTAGCGGTGGATGTGAGAGGAGAGTGGCAGAGCCTGGCGATCCTAAATATTGTTTGCAGAGCAGAGAGCTCCCATAGGGCAGGACAACTGCCAGGGGGACTGCATGCAGACACCAGTTTAAGGGAGAAGCTGCACGCCTGTCGGTGCCCAGGGACTGCAGTTGAAACATCATTTGGGCCACAACACCGCGGGTGGTGTGTGGGCCCAGCATGGCAGGTACAAGACCGTAGGACAGAGAGGAGTGTGGAGTGGTCCGGCGAACCACTGTTGAGGCTCTGGGCCCAGACTCAGCATGAGAAGCATCATTGCCCTGCTAAGTGAAAGCTCATTGGAGAGACCGGTATGGGAGAGCCCTAACAGCCTGTTTGCAACTTCTAGCATCTTTGCTTTTTGTGATGCTGTGTTAGGAGGCTGCACCTGAGTGTCACTGTGGGCACTGGCCCTCCTCTCAATTGTTCATTGACATGCAGCCCATTAACAAGAGGTCTGCACATCTGCCCTGGGGCTGCTACGGCTTATAGGAGTGAAGTGGGACCCATGTCCTACAAATCCTGGGAGTTATTGGAGGTGGCAGAGGGCGATGCTGGACCAGATGGTATCCCACTTCTCGGGGAGAGCTGTGCCCCTCCTTTTCTCCTGTAGTTGGGACTTTCCTCGCCTTGCTGGTAGGCCCCATCTTGTGCTCCCACCAGAAAGGATCACCCTCTGGCTAGTAGTGGGTTTGTGGAAAGGGAAACAAGGCACTGGAATACCACCATGAGGAACCATGATGGGAGGCAGCCCAAGTTCCAGTTTGAGGAGAACAGGAGTGTGCACCATGCCACGCCAGAACCCAATCAGGATGAAGCTTCAGGGCTGGCCGCAACTGTGGCCCCACATAATGCCGACATCAAAACCCTCCTTAAGGCTATGCAAGAGAGCTTGGCCTCCATCGAAAATAAAATGGATGGCCTCATGGTGAGACTTGAAGCCGTCACACACAAGATCGGCAAACATAAAAGCCAACTGAAAGAGTTAGAACAAAGAATATCCATGGTGGAAGATGTAAGATGGAGAAAATACTTAAAGTAATCATCGCCAAGAATGAGGACCTAGATGCCAGGTCGCACCATAATAATATTCGCACTGTGGGAGTGCCGGAGCCCACAAACACTGGCAGACTAATGTTGAAAAGCTGCTGGCGACACTATTCAAAACTGAAGCCATCTCTTGTGTGCTGGAAGTGGATAGGGCTCATATGTACATGGGGGCAAGATCACCGCAAGGGGCCCACACAACTCATTACTGTGTGACTGTTGAACTTCCACAACAGGTATACAACACTCAGGATGGCACAAGAGAAAGGTACACTCAAATTTGATGGCAATGAGGTCTCATTTCCAGATTTTACTACAGAGGTCCAAGAAGTGAGGCACAAGTTTGTCTCGGTAAAACACAAGCCTGTGCAGGCTGGAATACAATACGGAATGTTATATACAGCGCGCCTGCTGATAACACACAGGGAGAATCAACATATCTTCCAGACCCTGCAGCAGGTTCTGGAATATCTATGCAAGCTGCAGAAGGAGCATAGCCCAGGATCGGAACACGGATCACCTGCGTGGTCCCATGCCCCACAAAATTACTCAGACTGATGATCAGTGCCTGGTTGATGATGCTATGGCAGTGTGCTCCTTGGACAATTATGCCTCCCCACACTTTATAAAGGTGATCTATGTGGAGAAGAATTGATCAGATTGTAGTCCAGTTGCTAGAATCCAGCCTTCATGGGCCCCCACATATGGGATATTATTAATGCTGGGGACAACAGCTGATCCAGCGGGTTACTAGCAACAAGCATTCATACACCGAATACTCACCTGGGCCCATTCATTCATACTACGCTAGCAATTTTCCACTGGTGGGTCAGTTGTACTCCTTATCAAAATTTCCTGCTACCAATTACTTTTCTGATTGAAGATTAATGACTTACCAATGGACCCTTTGCTAATTGGGAAGTTTAAAATGAGTGACATTCAATACAATTCATAATCCTGCAATAATCACTGAGTCAAGAAGATTTAAAAATGTTTATCTAAGTTTAGCAGAGTAAAATACAGAGCCACATGATACTTAATTGTATATCAAGGATGAAGCATAGTAATCAATTGTCGATCAATGACGGTCCCTCAGAAAGGAGAAGAGAGAGACAGCAGCACAGCTAAAGGTGCATTTATATTTACCTAAAGGTGCGAGAAACCAAACCCCTTGGCCAAGGAGTTGGAAAGATAGGTCCCAGGAAGGATGAAGAGCAAAGAGCTTCGGACCAAATTCAGGACACGACAGGTGGCCTCTCTATCAACGACGCCTGCGTCGTTCCCCTCTCTGATACTTCGCTTCTCCTTGCTTCTCTTGAGTCATCTTCTAAGGTTCCGCCGCCCCCACCTCTGGACCTCTCTGGATAGCGGTACAGTCTGCAAACGACCAGCTTGTCATGGATCTCGAACCTCGAACTAACTAATTAGCTAATACTATATCTATTATACCCTTCTATGCTCATGTACCTCCCCTTAATGTTTCAAAATTATGGGACCACTACTTCTGATTGGACAGGGACAGGGGGTTGATCCTCACACCATGTCAATTTAGTTCAATTTCTTTAAGCCCATTGTTTTAAAATATCGCCCATCACAATTAATACATTTGCTTTATTTCCCACCCGTTTCCCATTGATTCAGCAATACATTTTGTATACATTTGTATCGACTTCAGGTACATTTCAGATGAACTTGTGAACCAGGCTTCGCGACCTTGGAGGGCTTCCAAGTTGACTTCATCGCTTTCTCTGGTCAGCCTTGCAGGGCGCATGTGCAGAACCAATGTCTCTCGAGCTGCAGTTCAACCAAACCCAGGCCCATTTATGAACTAATAAAAGTCAAAGAAGAAAATATTAAAATCACAAAATAAATGGTTTCACTGTATACCCATACTTTCTACTCTATTCCCATTTAATTAATATCTATCCCGCATTAATAGCGTTACAATACCACAGTTTTAATTGCAGCATATGAGCAAGCTGTAGCACGTGAAAACATTAAGCAGCCATTTTAATACACACTGCGCAGAAGCAAAGGTTTCCCTCCAAGCAAAGAAAAGACGTCATACCACGTGATATGGCTGACACATGCGCAATGAGTTTCCCGCGTATTTGCGGCCATTTTGGATTTACACAAGCGTTATTTGTTAGTTTAAACACATAGGCAAGCTTCTCTCGTATTGTATTCATGTGTGCATTTGTTAGTACAGACATCACAAAGATTAATAATTAATACTGCGAGAAGATTGCTTACGAGCAAGTCTCATTGTGAGTTCTTGCTCCATTGTTCTCATCTTGTGTAAATTCATATAGCACGGCATGTATATCACTGGACGTCGCAGACGCCCTCGACCCATGCTAAGGATGAATCTTTGTTTCTCATGGTGGTTCCCGTGGGACACAGCCGCAATTTGTTATGGGCAATCTATGCCCTTTTTCATACTTTTGGTTATGCTGTTGGTTTGCTGGGGTTTTTACGAGGAGGGAGTTGATATCCTTGGTGGGATAAGGCCATCAGAGTAGGTGATTGGGAGGGGGAAGATGGGGGGTGGTTGCCATTGGCATTTTATAAGAAGTGTGTTCATTGCTAGCATTACAGACCAGATGGGGCTTAGCTCTTGTAGTGGGTCCGGAGCACTCACTGGGGAAATTATTTGCTGTATGAATGATCACAGGCATGGAGAAATGGAGGGATGCGTCTAGTCCCTGCTTGATTTAGAACATCAGAGGTCTTAACAATCCCCGGAAAAATAGGCAGGTAAATATTGCGCTCCTACAGGAGACTCAACTCACAGCATGCTCGGGCAATGACCTGGGCAGGAGCTGGTCATCCTGCTGTGTTGCTTCATCCTACTTCTCCTATGAAAATGTTGTGGACATCTTTGTGAGTTAGCATCTCTCTTTCACAATGGATGGGTCTCTTACAGATGCCCACGGCTGGTATGTCCTACTGTGGGGGAAGGTTGGGATCCACAAAGCTCACCATCATTAATTGCTCTGGGCCTAATATTAAGGAGCTAGGCTTCTTTGACATTTTATGTGGCAAGATTCTCTCTCGTTGATATGGGGGAAGATTTTAATTGTGTCTTGCAGCCCCAGCTGGACTGAACACAAGTGTTGTCTGGTGCCAGAACTGTTGCTGATGCTCATCTGAGGGATATTATGCGAGGTCATGACTTTGTGCACATTTGGCAGCACAGGTTCCCACCAACTGTAGAGGGTACCTACTATTCTCAAGCACATGGGTTATTGCAACTTGATTACTGGCTATTGTCCAAGGATATGGTGCCCTGGGTGATCAAAGTTACACATCTAGCTCATTCCCTTTCTGATCATTCCCCGGTACTCATGACCTTGATGGTCCTGGGGGCACCTAGGTCAGGTCTTGCTTGGCAGCTTCAATCTGAGGTCATTTAGGGCAGGGTATATTTATGAATTAGCTCCGCACAGATGTCGTGGACTATTTTGAAGTAATGAAGGCATGATTGACTCTAGGGGCACTGAGTGGGAAGCTTTTAAGGCTACCATCAGGAGCAAGTGCCTGGCAAAGTGACTGTCGTGTAGTTCCCACTAATCCGTGGGATCTGCGCATTTGTTGGACAACATAAACTTTGGGTGAGGTGCCTAGACTGATTCCAAGCACCCCCTCAGGATGTGTTGGCCTAGAGGCCAGCTAGCTCACAGTGCCATCATAAGCCCCCATAACCCTACCAGGAAGGGAATGGTTTCTGGCAACCACTGAACATGACAACCCTGACCACTCAGGGATCGTAGTAACAGATCAGAACCTCTTGCTCAGTCACCCGTGCTAATTGTTCTCAGAGAAATATACAGAGAATACACACTGGGACGTTTTCAATATATTTATTGAACCAACTTTATTCTTGTATGAAATACATGTGCTGCAATAATCAGTAGATAGAAGCAGGTGAAAGTGATTACAAGCACTAAAAGAGTAAATAGTAGATAAAGTTCTACCATGGTACTAAAACAGTTTACATATGCAGGCATATAAAACAGGAGTAGCAGGGAGTAAGCAAACGGTCACAGCTGCGACCCTGACTACCTCCAAATGACACCCTTAGAGACTATTTGTATGTTTTGCATGTAATTACTTTGACCTTATCTGTATAATGATTACATTCTTGATTTGATGGTCTGATCTGTATGGCATTTTACTTACAATGATATTGTTGTTCTAATTGAGTTTTTATGTGTATTTTTATGATCTTTGGTGATCGAAATAAAGCTATTATGATTAGATAGATAGATAGATAGATAGATTTTTTTTTAAATTACCAATTTGTAATGCCACATAATTTTAGGGTTCAGAGGTGGGTAGTGTAAAGGCCGGTAAGGTTAATTATTAGGGTTTAAGAGTTGGCAGTGACAAAGGGAGATAAGAGTAACTTCATGGTTTATGGGTGGGTAGTGATAAAGAGGAGGTACGGGTACATTTAGGATCTAGGGTTGTGTACTGGTAAATGGATATAAGTGTACATTTACAGTTTAGAGGTGGGTAGTGGTAAAAGGAGGTATGGGTAATTTTCGGGTATAGTTGTGGGTAGTGGTAAAGGGAGGTATGGGTAATTATAGGTTTTAAGGGTGGGTAGTGGTAAAGGA
Source organism: Calotriton arnoldi (assembly GCA_963921515.1). Lineage (NCBI taxonomy): Eukaryota > Metazoa > Chordata > Amphibia > Caudata > Salamandridae > Calotriton > Calotriton arnoldi. Next base: position 835,468 of record CAWUFW010005618.1, on the reverse strand, counting down.
AGGTAAAGTAAATTTTAGGATTTAGTGGTAGGTAGTGGTAAAAGGAAGTATGGGTAGTTTTAGGGTTTGGGGAGCGAAGCTTAAGAGGAAATAAAAAAAATATGGTGTTTGGGTTATCCCAAAACAAAATAATTTAATTAAACATTAAATTTAGGGTTTAAGGGTGGGTAGAGGTAGAGGGAGGAATGGGAAATTTTGGGGTTTAGGGGTGGGTAGTGGAAAGGAAAGTTAGGAGTTATTGTTGAAAAAAGGGGTTTAGTGGCTTCACCACAAAAAAGAAAAAAGAAAAATTACCTTAAATATACTTGCCATGCATCTTAGAGGCATATTTGGTAAAGGCCTCTGCGTGGTAACGGCATTTATTGTAATGTATTTAACCCTGAGACTACTCCAGACATAACCTGATAAAATATATTGTAAATTCCTAACAGTTGGAAATCTGCATCCATGCGAGTTCAAACACCTGCTGATATGGATTTCAATCTTTTTTTCAGAATCTTTGAAGCCTAATTCAAGATGATGTATTTTTTAAAGGGCACAAATGATTTTATTCGCTCTGTCCTACCGATGCTTTAGCTGTTTTTTATATGCAAGCCTATGTTACATTATCTACATATGATTTGGCAGTCGCCACGACTCTCTCAGTTAGACTAATGCTGATGAAAAATATATAGCAGTTTATTATAATCGTAAACATTTATGTGTAATAAATACACAGCAAGACAAAGTGCCAAGTATTCTTTGCTACATCACAAATTAATCCCCACTACTATTACATTTACTCTACCCTTCGCATATCATACTCATAACCATCAGCCTATGTGTAAGGCAATGAAAAGTTGTTTTCTATTATCGTATGTAGTTGTCCTTTCGTCTACATTTCCATCTGGACGCTTTTTAATCAATATTGCTTAACTATGTGCGAGGAGTTTCGTTTTCTATTGCAAACCCTCATGTTTGTTACTTTACAATACATATGGTTTTGTCCCTCTGCTGAGGATAGGTGTCTTTCTGCCTTAGTCTCGAATTGAATCTGTATAATGAATAGCTTCAATCAAGAACAGCAGCGCTCGCGAAATGAACCTGGTGTGGTGAAAGACCTGCAGCTATTTTCCTGGGGGCATATATTTAACAGAAAAAAACACACATTAAAGGACCCTTTACAAGTGAGCCGTAGCTGTTAAAATAGACCATTATAGAAAGATTCAATTTATTTTCAGTTGCAATGACCTGCCTTTCATCCAGGGTTTACCAGAACTCTGTGCCAAAAGACTCTAGAAACTATTGTGTGACCTAACCTTTGAAACTGAATAACAGTACATTTTATATCCTTCTATTGACATCTTTAAATGATTATGTGGGTCAGATTAATAAAAAGCTAGGACTCACCAGCGAATAATACCCAAGCCGTGAAGGGAAAGTTGAAAATAAGAGTCATAAACTAATTGCACATTATTGGTTATAGATTATAACCCACAAGTCGCTTGGAGCTAGTACACTTATACTGGCGTCTTCTTCCTAAACGTTCAGTACTACATGTTCATAGAAAGAAAATCTAATAGTTGTTTTTACCACTTTAAACTGCAGGTGCGGTTTATTGCTTTCTGCAGTGAATGAGAATCAACGGGAAAAGCCACATCAATAAATAGGTAGTCTCTGTGTGCATGTGAAGCCAGCTTAAGGCCTCTAGGTAAGGTGAGCTGAGTGAGTGAGCTTATTTTAGAGAAAATCCGCTGCCAACAAATTCTGACTGACCAGGGAAGGTCACAAATAGGTGTAGTTTCAGTCAGGGTACTTGGGACATCTCATTTTGAGCGGCTAGGCCATTTGACAATTATACAATTACAATCTTCATAGGAATGCACTGGCGTCATATACAGAAACTCAAAAGTTGAAAATCAAAGTCACGGTTTGGAAATCAGTGCTGTTCATTTGAAACTTTACACAAAACTTCTAAAAATGTAACAGAACACCAATTTGATTCGCCAGATATTTAAAATATAGCAAAATAGCATCGTCTGGCGGCCAATGCCAAACATATGAAAATTTGTTAACAACTTTTGCCATAAATTTGCAAGAAACGGACACAGACAAATGAGATGGCAAGACTTACAGAATTAAAGCCACAGTGGCACTGGAAATCGACTTTAAGGCTGGTGCCCACGTATTAAAGAGAAAGCCCAGCTAAGAAATAACTGCCAACAAGAAGGAAGAGAAAACCCGATCAAATGGTTATGTGATATCAAAGGAGAAAAATATTATCTCATTCATATATACATTCATTGTTAACTTTAATTTCTCGGAAACTACTGAATGGATGTACACCAAATCACAAAAAACATGCTTTCTGGATCAAGATGTAGCTTTTTGCAATATTTGGTGAAATTCCGTTCAGCTGTTTTAGCTCTAGCTGTGTCTAATTATAAGTATGTTAAATTGTAAGTGGAAAACATGTTTTGCCACCCCCCTTTTACTTGGCCCCTGCTTGAGATATCACCCCAAAATTTTCCAGGATGAAGTTGAGTTGAAAAACGTTTTTGTTAGATAGTTTCATGAAGAATCATCAAATGGTGCCAAAGTTATTGGCAAACCAAAATATCAATTTCCTAATATATACATATATATACACACACACACACATATATATATTATCTACTGGCGGTCGCCAGTAGATAGTTATAGTTAGGACCTATTTTCCATAGGAAATTCACAACATTCTATTTCCAATAACTTTGGCGCCAGTTGACGAATCTTCACGAAATATTCAAAACTCGTGGGGCGCTCCGGTCTGCTCCTATCCTGAAAGTTTCGGGGTTATTCGGCAAGCGGGGGCCGAGAAAAAAGGGGGGTCCCAAAACGTGTTTTCCCTATGCAATTTTCCATAGGAACCTTTAATCGCAGCTACAGCCCGAACTGCTGAACGGAATTACACCAAATTTGGCAAAAAGGTAGCCCTTGGTTCAGAGTCGTGCCTTTTGGTTAAATGGTATAAATCCGCTCAGTAGTTCCTGAGAAAATCAAAAGTAAAATCACATATATATCTGGGCGGAGCCTAACCACACATGTCATTGTGAGATCTGATTGGCTGTCAGCACTTCATCCTGGAATTGCTGGCAGCCATCTTGGGACCAATATACATGATAGTACCCCATTGAAATGCATTGTAGTGAATCAAAGATTTTGAGGGTTACCCAAAGGAGAACTATAAAGGGTGATAACAGACTTTAGTTACATTAGAATTCATTTGTTGATGGTACCATACTAATTTCAGGAATTGTGGTGTGTTCTAAGGTGATTTTACCCTGTGAAAAACCTTCTGCTGGGATATCATGAATCATGTTTGAGAGAAAACTATTTTCACATGCTTGTCCCATACAGTTTTGGAAGGTGCTTCAGAAGCTAAAATGAGAGCATATTTTCAGTAAATTCACATTATCTTTCTCAGTCATGTGAGAATGAAGTCTGACATTCTCAGTAAAACATGTACATCCAACAAGGGCAGAGACTGTCAGTTGATTCCTTTGTGTTCTACTGCAGCTTCCCAGAGTGTTCTAAAGAACAACTAGAGTGCTAATAGCCTTACTTATGACAAAAGTATGGCACACCTGAAGCCATCTTGATTGGAATAAACTGGTAACACTTAAAACATTTAATTTAAAAAGGAACAAAATGATGGGGTTCATTTTGTCATAGAAATTATGGTTAGTGCTGTTGAAACAAAAATTAGGAGATGTTTCAAGTGTGATCTCAAATATCTTCCTGTTATATTTCAACAGGAGCAGCCTGCCAGTTGATGCCTTTGTGTTCTACTGCAGCTTCCCAGAGTGTTATAAAGAACAACTAGAGCGCTAACAGCCTTACTTATGACAAAAGTATGGCACACCTGAAGCCATCTTGATTGGAATAAACTGGTAACACTTAAAACATTTAATTTAAAAAGGAACAAAATGAGGGGGTTCTTTTTGAAATGGAAATTATGGTTAGTGCTACAGAAAGAAAAATTAGGGCATGTTTTAAGTGAGATCTCAAATCCTCTTCTATTTCATTAGAAAATTCTGACATGCAGACTGAAACAATCACTTTCAATACCAGCAGCAGACTTCCAGTTAACTCCCTGGTGAGCAGTAGCTTTACTACAGTGATCTAATGAGCAACTAGAGTGCTAACATTCTGAATTTATGGCAAATGTGAGACACATCTGAATGCCTTCTTGATGGAATCAAAGTAAAAAACTGAAAGCATTTCCTACTGAGGAGACTGCAGTAAATGAGGAAATTAGGAAACTTCATAACAAAGAAGTATTCCAAGATGGCCACCAGAGAAAAAAGAGCCCAAATGTAGCACAAATATTACCCAGATGTAGCCCACATATAGCCCAATGACAAAAGTGTGCAAAACACTTTTTATTTTTAGTTTATTTGCAGTTTTATGTAGTGCAGACTGGTCAGGTATTGGAGCGTTGCATCTTAAAACATGACCCCCCTACACTACAAAAACACCACTGCACTACCCTAAACCCTAAAACACTACCCCCAGCAAGACCCCCTACACTACACAAGCACCACTGCACTATCCTAAACCCTAAAACACTACCCCCAGCATGACCCCCTACACTACACAAACACCACTAGACTACCATAAACCCTAAAACACTACGCCCAGCATGACGTCCTACACTACCCAAACACCACTGCACTAACCTAAATCCTAAAACACTACCCCCAGCACGACCCCCTACACTACCCAAACACCACTGCACTGCCCTAAACCCTGAAACACCACCCCCAGCAAGACCCCCTACACTGCCCGAACACCACTGCACTGCCCTAAACCCTGAAACACCACCTCCAGCACAACCCCCTACACTGCCTGAACACAATTGCTCTGCCCTAAACCCTGAAACACTAGCCCCAGCACGACCCCCTACACTGCCCGAACACCACTGCACTGCCCTAAACCCTGAAACACCACCCCCAGCACGACCCCCTACACTGCCCGAACACCACTGCACTGCCCTAAACCCTGCAACACCAGCCCCAGCAAGACCCCCTACACTGCCCGAACACCACTGCACTGCCCTAGACTCTGAAACACCTGCCCCAGCAAGACCCCCTACACTGCCCGAACACCACTGCACTGCCCTAAACCCTGAAACACCAGCCCCAGCACGACCACCTACACTGCCTGAACACCACTGCACTGCCCTAAACCCTGAAACACCAGCCCCAGCATGACCCCCTACACTGCCTGAACACCACTGCACTGCCGTAAACCCTGAAACACCAGCCCCAGCACGACCCGCTACACTGCCCGAACATCACTGCACTGCCCTAAACCCTGAAACACCAGCCCCAGCACGACCCCCTACACTGCCTGAACACCACTGCACTGTCCTGAACTCTGAAACACCACCCCCTGCACAACCCCCTACACTGCCCGAACACCACTGCGCTGCCCTAAACCCTGAAACACCACCCCCTGCACCACCCCCTACACTGCCCGAACACCACTGCACTTCCCTAAACCCTGAAACACCACCCCCAGCATAACCCCCTACACTGCCAGAACACCACTGCACTGCCCTAAACCCTTAAACACCACAACCCTGCACGACCCCTTACACTGCCCGAACCCCCACTGCACTGCCCTAACCCCTGAAACACCACCCAGCACGACCCCCTACACTGCCCGAACACCACTGCACTGCCCAAAACCCTGAAACACCACCCCCAGCACAACCCGCTTTACTGCCCGAACATCACTGCACTGCCTCAAACCCTGAAACACCACCCCCAGCACGACCCCCTCCACTGCCCGAACACCACTGCCCTAAACCCTGAAACACCACCCCTGTACGACCCCCTACACTGCCCGAACACCACTGCACTGCCCTAAACCCTGAAACACCACCCCCTGCACGACCCCCTACACTGCCCGAACACCACTGCACTGCCCTAAACCCTGAAACACCACCCCCAGCACGACCCCCTACACTGCCCGAACACCACTGCACTGCCCTAAACCCTGAAACACCACCCCAGCACGACCCCCTACACTGCCCGAACACCACTGCACTGCCCTAAACCCTAAAACACTACCCCCAGCATGACCCCCTACACTACCCGAACACCACTGCACTACCCTAAACCCTAAAATACTCCCCCCAGCACGACCCCATACACTACCCGAACATGACTCCACTGCCCTAAACCCTCAAACACTCCCCCAGCACGACCCCCTACACTACCCGAACATGACTGCACTGCCCTAAACCCTCAAACACTCCCCCCAGCATGACCCCCTACACTACCCAACACCACTGCACTGCCCTAAACCCTAAAACACTCCCCCAGCATGACCCCCTACATTACCCGAAAACCACTGCACAGACCTAAACCCTAAAGCACTACCCCCACGCATGACCCCCTACACTACCCAAACACCAATGCACTACCCTAAACCCTAAAACACTACCCCCGCACGACCCCCTACACTACCCAAAGACCACTGCACTACCCTAAACCCTGAAACACTACCCCCCGCACGACTCCCTACACTACCCAAAGACCACTGCACTACACTAAACCCTAAAACATGACCTCCTACACTACACAAACACCACTGCACTACCCTAAACCCTAAAACACTACCCCCAGCACGACCCCCTACACTACACAAACACCACTGCACTACCTTAAACCCTAAAACACTACCCCCTACACTACACAAACACCACTGCACTACCCTAAACCCTAAAAAACTACCCCCAGCACGAACCCCTACACTGCCCAAACACCACTGCACTACCCTAAACCCTAAAACACTACCCCCAGCAGTACCCCCTACACTACCCAAACACCACTGCACTACCCTAAACCCTAAAACACTACCCCCAGCAGTACCCCCTACACTACCCAAACACCATTGCACTACCCTAAACCCTAAAACACTATCCCAAGCAGTACCCCCTACAATACCCAAACACCACTGCACTACCCTAAACCCTAAACCACAACCCCCAGCATGACCCCCTACACTACCCAAACACCACTGCACTACCCTAAACCCTAAAACACTACCCCCAGCACGACCCCCTACACTACCCAAACACCACTGCACTACCCTAAACCCTAAAACACTCCCCCAGCACGACTCCCTACACTACCCAAACACCACTGCACTACCCTAAACCCTAAATCTACCCCCAGCATGACCCCGTACACTACACAAACACCACTGTACTACCCTAAACCGTGAAACACCAGCCCCAGCATGACCCCTTACACTGCCCGAACACCACTGCACTGCCCTAAACCATGAAACACCAGCCCCAGCACGACCCCCTACACTGCCCAAACACCACTGCACTGCCCTAAACCCTGAAACACCAGCCACAGCATGACCCCCTACACTGCCCGAACACCACTGCACTGTCCTAAACCCTGAAACACCACCCCATGCACAACCCCCTACACTGCCCAAACACTACTGCACTGCCCTAAACCCTGAAACACCATCCCCAGCACGACCCCCTACACTGCACGAACACCACTGCACTGCCCTAAACCCTGAAACACTACCCCCAGCAAGACTCCCTACACTGCCCGAACACCACTGCACTGCCCTAAACCCTGAAACATCACCCCCAGCAAGACCCCCTACAGTTCCCGAACACCACTGCCCTAAACCCTGAAACACCACCCCCAGCAAGACCCCCTACACTGCCCGAACACCACTGCACTGCCCTAAACCCTGAAACACCAGCCCCAGCACGACCCCCTACACTGCCCAAACACCACTGCACTGCCCTAAACACTGAAACACCACCCCCTGCATGACCCCCTACACAGCCCGAACACCACTGCACTGCCCTAAACCCTGAAACACCACCCCCAGCACGACCCCCTACACTGCCCGAACACCACTGCACTGCCCTAAACCCTGAAACACCACCCCTGCACGACCCCCTACACTGCCCGAACACTACTGCACTGCCCTAATCCCTGAAACACCACCCCCAGCACGACCCCTACACTGCACGAACACCACTGCACTGCCCTAAACCCTCAAACACTCCCCCCAGCACGACCCCCTACTCTACCCGAACACCACTGCACTGCCCTAAACCCTAAAACACTCCCCCCAGCATGACCCCCTACACTACTCGAACACGACTGCACTGCCCTAAACCCTAAAACTCTCCCCCAGCATGACCCCCTACACTACCCGAACATGACTGCACTGCCCTAAACCCTCAAACACTCCCCCAGCACGACCTCCTACCCTACCCGAACACCACTGCACTGCCCTAAACCCTAAAACACTCCCCCAGCACGACCCCCTACACTACCCGAACACCAATGCACTACCCTAAACCCTAAAACACTACCCCCCGCATGACTCCCTACACTACCCAAAGACCACTGCACTACCCTAAACCCCAAAACACGACCTCCTACACTAAACAAACACCACTGCACTACCCTAAACCCTAAAACACTACCCCCAGCACGACCCCCTACACTACACAAACACCACTGCACTACCCTAAACCCTAAAAAACTACCCCAGCACGAACACCTACACTACCCGAACACCACTGCACTACCCTAAACCCTAAAACACTACCCCCAGCAGTACCCCCTACACTACCCAAACACCACTGCATTACCCTAAACCCTAAAATACTACCCCCAGCAGTACCCCCTACACTACCCAAACACCACTGCACTACCCTAAACCCTAAACCACTACCCCCAGCATGACACCCTACACTACCCAAACACCACTGCAGTACCCTAAACTCTAAAACACTACCCCAGCATGACCCCCTACACTACCCAAACACCACTGCACTACCCTAAACCCTAAAACACTCCCCCCAGCACGACTCCCTACACTACCCAAACACCACTGCACTACCCTAAACCCTAAATCTACCCCCAGCATGACCCCCTACACTACACAAACACCACTGCACTACCCTAAACCCTAAAACACTACCCACAGCACGACCCCCTTCACTACCTAAACACAACTGCACAATTTGTTACAGGAGTTGCAACGCAGGCCTGTGGTGCTTACTGGAAGTACCTGGTGGGCTAGTTGGGCCCCAGGGACCCTCAGGATTCAAGGTGACCTAATCCCCAAACTTAAAACGCGCCACGGGGCGCGTTTGCACAGTGGTGAAGGGAGTGGGCGGGGCCTCAGGTGACATGTGCGCAAACACGCCCTGTGGTGCGTTTTAAGTTGGGGAATTAATTCCCCTTGAATCCTGAGGGACCCTGGGGGCCAACTAGCCCACCAGGTACCTTCAGTAAGCACAACAGAGTTGCGTTGCAGAGAGGTGAAAAAAGGTGCGTGGCCTCAGAACGCCTCTCTGCAACTCAGCTCTGTGGTCCTAACTGTAGGTCCGTGGGGGCTAGTTGGGCCCCAGGGACCCTCAGGATTCAAGGGGACTTAATCCTGCAACTTAAAACGCGCCACGGGGCGCGTTTGCACACATGTCACCTCAGGCCCCCCCTCCCTTCACCACTGTGCAAACGCGCCCTGTAGCGCGTTTTAAGAGGTAGTTTTAATCCCCTGCCCTATTATGTACTAGGGACTTACAGAGGAGGTCATGCTAATCACAGGGGTACCCCAACGCATAGTGTTCCCTAGTGTATGTAGGTGTTTTCACTGTATTCTAAGTGTCTTTTAGCATAGCACTGGCTCTGGTTAGTCAGTCAGTTACCACCAGTACCCATCTGAAAAAGTTGTGGGCACAGGATGATTTTGCAACAAGGCCTCTTTCTGCTCCTCTGTTGGTTCTTTCTGCACATCTTTTGCTTCTTCCTGCACTTTTCTTCGTCTTTGTGGACTTCTGTTGCTTCTTTCTGCATTTCTTGTTTCTGGCATTTTTTCTTCTTTCTTCACATGTCCTACCTCTGTAGGCATAGTTAGAAACTAGCATTTAAAAAACCTTTGAAATTCACTTAAAAAATCATAGGTTTCAGGCACGTTATAGTTAGAAATTAGCATTTAAAAAACCTTTGAAATTCACTGAAAAAACCATAGGTTTCAGACACGTTATAGTTAGAAATTAGCATTTAAAAAACCTTTGAAATTCACTGAAAAAACCATAGGTTTTAGGGACAGTTATAGTTAGTTGGACATTTCACTCGTACAAAACCATAGAAATTCCCCCGTTATAGTTAGTTCAGCTAACTATAACTCGCGCCCCGCAATGCACTGCTGATGACGTCACATATTACATCACTTATGACATGGTCAGTGACATCACTGATGACATCTCAAATGACATCACTGATGACATCACTGATTACATCATCCAGTGACTGTGTGTTTCTGTAAAGTTTAAATATGTTTTTATATATATATATATATATATATGCCAAGGTGTATTGAAGAATGAGTGGGTGTATGAGTGTCTGAATGGATGATTTAGTAGGTGCGTGACTGACTGTATAAGTGAGTAATTAAATGTGTCTTACTGAATGCATGGGTTAGTGACTAAACTGTGTGAATGTCTGTATCAGTCTGTCAGTTGGTGTGTAAGCGGCTGCATGGGTTGGTGAGTAGCTACATGAGTGTCTGCATGGGTTATTGATTGGTTGTCTGAGTATCTGTATGGGTGCCTGAGTGTCTGTGTGGGTAGGTGGGGGGGTGTGACTGTGCATAGATGTGTGAGTGGGTAATTAACTGGGTGTACGGGTTCAAGAGTGCATCTGTGAAGGGCTGTATGGGTGGGTGAGTGTGTGTATGGGTGTGTTGGTGAGTGAATGGATGTCTCAGTGGTACATGTGTGAGTAACTACATATGTGAAAGGCATTATATGTGAGTGTTGGACTATATAAATGACTATATGTGAGAGTGAGTGATTGTGAGAGTGGCTTGATGGATGAGTGTGTGCATGTGTCAGTGATTGTAGAAGAGAGTAAGTATGTGTTAGTATCTGTATGAATAAGTGAGGTGGTGTGTATAACTGTATAGGTGAGTAAATGGGAGTGTGATTGATTCTTTGCATGACTGACTAGGTGCGTGAGTAACTCTATGGTTAGTGGTGTTGTGTGAGTATCTGTATAGGTGTATGAGTGCATATTTCAGTGGCTATATTGATGAGTGACTGCGTGTATGAGTGACTGTATGGGTGAGTGGATGTGTGTGCAGACCTATGAATCAGTGAGTGGGTATTTACTAACTGGTATTGGTGTATCTATGGTTTCGAGAATGGTAGTCTGTATTTTAGAGGGGGTGCATCAAAGGTTATATTAGGGTGTGAGGAGGTGCATCAGATGATCACGTGGATGATGTCATCAGTGATGTCATTTGAGATGTCATCAGTGATGTCATCAGTGATGTCACTGACCACGTCATGAGTGATGTAATATGTGACGTCATCAGTAGTGCATTGCGGGGGCGCGAGTTATAGTTAGCTCAACTAACTATAATGGCCGAATTTCTCTGGTTTTGTACAAGTGAAATGTCCAACTAACTATAACGTCCCTGAAACCTGTGGTTTTTTCAGTGAATTTCTGAGGTTTTTTAAATGCTAATTTCAAAATATAACGTCCCTGAAACCTCAGTTTTTTTCAGTGAATTTCAAATGTTTTTTAACTGCTAATTCCTAACTATAACGTCCATGAAACCTCTGTTTTTTTCAGTGAATTTATATATATATATAAATATAAAGCTCCGCACTCCTCCAGGAAATTCGACAAAGGCTGTTGCCGAAACGCGTCTGTGGCTGTGGTTCTTAATAAATCTTTGGAACCTGCCCCCGTGAGTGCTGTCTTCTTGGGGAGAATTTCCTGGAGGAGTGCGGAGCTTTATGGATTTGCAGGAGCACCCCCGCATGACCGGCACCCGTCCGCGAGTGCGTTGAGCTGGTGCATGAGTGGTGCAGTAATATATATAAATAAATATATATATAAATATATATATATATATATATATATATATATATATATATATATATATATATATATATATATATATATTATCTACTGGCGGTTGCCAGTAGATAGTTATAGTTAGGACCTATTTTCCATAGGAAATTCGCAACATTCTATTTCCAATAACTTTGGCGCCGGTTGATGAATCTTCGCGAAATTTTCAAAACTCATGGAGCACTCCGGTCTGCTCCTATCCTGCAAGTTTCGGGGTGATTCGGCAAGCGGGGGCCGAGAAAAAAGGGGGTCCCAAAACGTGTTTTCTCCATGTTAATTCCCATAGGAAATTTTAGACACGGCTACAGCCCGAACTGCTGAACGGAATTACACCAAATTTGGCAAAGAGGTAGTTCTTGGTTCAGAAAGAACCCTTTTTGTTAAATGGTGTAAATCCGTTCAGTAGTTCCTGAGAAAATCAAAAGTAAAAACACATATATATCTGGGCGGAGCCTAACCACACGTGTCATCGTGAGATCTGATTGGCTGTCAGCACTTCATCCTGGAATTGCTGGCACCCATCTTGGGACCAATATAAATGATAGTACCCCATTGAAATGCATTGTAGTGAATCGAAGATTTTGAGGGTTACCAAAAGGAGAACTATAAAGGGTGATAACAGACTTTAGTTACATTACAATTCATTTGTTGATGGTACCATACTAATTTCAGGAATTGTGGTGTGTTCTAAGGTGATTTTACCCTGTGAAAAACCTTCTGCTGGGATATCATGAATCATGTTTGAGAGAAAACTATTTTCACATGCTTGTCCCATACAGTTTTGGAAGGTGCTCCAGAAGCTAAAATGAGAGCATATTTTCTGTAAAGTCACATTATCTTTCTCAGTCATGTGAGAATGAAGTCTGACATTCTCAGTAAAACATGTACATCCAACAAGGGCAGAGACTGTCAGTTGATTCCTTTGTGTTCTACTGCAGCTTCCCAGAGTGTTCTAAAGAACAACTAGAGTGCTAACAGCCTTACTTATGACAAAATTATGGCACACCTGAAGCCATCTTGATTGGAATAAACTGGTAACACTTAAAACATTTAATTTAAAAAGGAACAAAATGATGGGGTTCCTTTTGTCATAGAAATTATGGTTAGTGCTGTAGAAAGAAAAATTAGGACATGTTTCAAGTGTGATCTCAAATATCTTCCTGTTATATTTCAACAGGAGCAGCCTGTCAGTTGATGCCTTTGTGTTCTACTGCAGCTTCCCAGAGTGTTCTAAAGAACAACTAGAGTGCTAACAGTCTTACTTATGACAAAATTATGGCACACCTGAAGCCATCTTGGTTGGAATAAACTGGTAACACTTAAAACATTTAATTTAAAAAGGAACAAAATGAGGGGGTTCATTTTGCCATAGAAATTATGGTTAGTGCTGTAGAAAGAAAAATTAGGACATGTTTTAAGTGAGATCTCAAATATCTTCCTGTTATATTTCAACAGGAGCAGCCTGTCAGTTGATGCCTTTGTGTTCTACTGCAGCTTCCCAGAGTGTTCTAAAGAACAACTAGAGTGCTAACAGCCTTACTTATGACAAAAGTATGGCACACCTGAAGCCATCTTGATTGGAATAAACTGGTAACACTTAAAACATTTAATTTAAAAAGGAACAAAATGAGGGGGTTCATTTTGCCATAGAAATTATGGTTAGTGCTGCAGAAAGAAAATTTAGGGCATGTTTTAAGTGAGATCTCAAATCCTCTTCTATTTCATTAGAAAATTCTGACATGCAGACTGAAACAATCACTTTCAATACCAGCAGTAGACTTCCAGTTAACTCCCTGGTGAGCAGTAGCTTTACTACAGTGATCTAATGAACAACTAGAGTGCTAACATTCTGAATCTATGGCAAATGTGTGACACATCTGAATGCCTTCTTGATGGAATCAAAGTAAAAAACTGAAAGCATTTCCTACTGAGGAGACTGCAGTAAATGACGAAATTAGGAAACTTCATAAGAAATAAGTCTCCCAAGATGGCCACCAGAGAAAAAAGAGCCCAAATGTAGCACAAATATCACCCAGATGTAGCCCACATATAGCCCAATGACAGAAGTGTGCAAAACACTTTTTATTTTTAGTTTTTCTGCAGTTTTATATAGTGCAAACTGGTCAGGTATTGGAGCGTTACATCTTACTTGGACCCCTTATTGCGTATTTTGCACGAAGTACATGAGATTGATCTTGCGAAACATTGACCTTTACGATTCTGTTAACCTGAAGTTGCTCTGAACCGGGCTTTGTAACACCCGTTTTTACCTACTGGTTTTAATTAATTCTCACTGTATTGTATTAGGAAAGAGGATTTACTGAGTGGAGAGGTGTGGTGCAGCGGCCAGGGCAGCTGACTTCGGAGCACAGGGTTCACGGTTCGATCCCCGGCTCCGGCGGCAGCTCAGCTCAGCACCATGTGACTCTGGGCAATAGCTCACTTAATTTCCACTCCGGCCCCCAGCGCCTTGAGACCTGTAAGGGTGAGTAGCTGCGCTATATAAAAACGGACTTACTTACTGTTTTTATGTACACTTTTATGATCTATGTTTCTAAATCAGATCAAATAAAGTTTAATGAATTCTATGGCAGGACGGAGGCGAGGATTATGCATATCTTTCCTCACTTTATTTGCATAGCAGTTCAAAGAAAACGTAACACAACAATCATTAAACAAAAGACTACACAACCCATGAACCATTAGGGGGTAGTCTCCAAGGCAACTATAGTCCAATCATATCACAGTCCATCGTATATAATATCGTGACGTCCCTTCCGCTTCCTCTTTCTTCACTGATCATCAGTTAAGTGCATTCCTTACATTCTTGGCTTAATCTGACGTTGTTGCTGTTTGTATAGCGGTTTCTTGTGCACGTTATTAGCATTATTGCCTTGGTATTGTTTCATATTCCCTGCGCAGCAGGCTCTTGCCCGAGCGCGTTCTCCCCTCGCAGTTTCTCCCGCTGTGTGCTCTGCGCGCGGTGAGATCCTGTCAGGCGCGTCTGGTCCGAGCGAGGCAGCTCCGTCGAGCGCTCCCGCTGGTCTTTACGCGCGTTTGGGAATCCGGTCACTCCTTTAGTGTCCGCTTGATTCCCGACCAACCCTCGCCTAATTTTGACACCGCTACGCGGTGATTTCCCCACACGGCCACGTTAGTGACCAGCGCCACCTGGTGGTGGTAATTGGTATTGCGCCTCAGTCTATTCTTATAACAGCTTCGGGGAAAGCCCAGCTGTTGGAGCACCGGCGAGGGGGCTGCCTTAAGGATTTTAAGGGCATTTGTTCTGTGCTCACACCCTCTGCTATCATGTCTTCTCCAGAAGACCATTTTTACTCCTCCTACCAGGAAGTGGAGGAGGAATGGCCCCCCAACTTCTCCCTCCAGCAGCCCTCTGGCTATTTCTGCCCTCTCTCTGGCTATTTCTAGGGCGCTGGCTCCTCTTAGGGATCAGGTTGATAAGCTGGCGAAAAGCATCCCTGGGGTGTTCAGTGACCCAGATCTGGTGGTGGCGGGTCCCAGTAGCTCCCAGATGGGGAATAAAAGAGCCGTTAAGCATAACGCGGGGCACTTGGAAGGATTTGATAAACTTACGGAGACCTTCCTCAAGAGTGCGCGAACGCTAAAACATGCACCCTGCCGGGAGGAGGAGGGGCCCGGAGAAAATTGCGACACTGTCACCACTATTGTAGACCCCGACGGCGGGTTTCCCTTAGAGGGAGAGGGTGTATCGGAGGACGATTTCTCCTCCGATGAGGATAAGGACTCAGGCGTCCCTGGCATCCAGAGTCCCACTCCTCTCAGTCCCCAGTTGGGGACGGGGTCCACTCGGACATGTTCGAGCCTACCCAAATTTACCATCCTAGGTCAGCGGAGTGGACACCTGACGCCAAAGTGGCAGAGTATGTGGTGGGGAAAATCCATCAACCCCTTGAAAGGGAGGTCAGGAATAGGATGAGGGGAGAATGCCCCAGGCCCTCACTGAAGGGGAAGGTGGCACACACGCCTGAAATTGATGAGAAACTATGTACCTTTTTCTCCAAGTATATGAGGGATCCCAAGAAAGGAATTGATAGGTTTTGGACGTGATAGGGCCATTGACCCAAATTATTCAATTGACGGAGCGTTCCAAAGAGTCAGGATCTCCTTTGTCCACGGATATTGTGGCTGTTTGGGCGCACTACCCTAAACCCTAAAGCACTACCCCCTCCGCTACCCAAACACCACTGCACTACCCTAAACCCTAAAACACTACCCCCAGCACGACACCCTACACAACCCAAACATAACTGCTCTACCCTAAACCCTAAAACACTACCACCAGCCGACTCCCTACACTACCCAAACACCACTGCACTACCCTAAACCCTAAATCTACCCACAGCACAACCCCCTACACTACACAAACACCACTGCACTACCCTAAACCCTAAAACACTACCCCCAGCAGGACCCCTTCACTACACAAACACCACTGCACTGCCTTAAACCCTAAAACACTACCCCCAGCACGACCCCCTACACTACACAAACACCACTGCACTACCCTAAACCCTAAAACACTACCACCAGCCGACTCCCTACACTACCCAAACACCACTGCACTACCCTAAACCCTAAATCTACCCACAGCACAACCCCCTACACTACACAAACACCACTGCACTACCCTAAACCCTAAAACACTACCCCCAGCACGACCCCTTCACTACACAAACACCACTGCACTGCCTTAAACCCTAAAACACTACCCCCAGCACGACCCCCTACACTACACAAACACCACTGCACTACCCTAAACCCTAAATCTACCCCCAGCATGACCCCCTACACTACACAAACACCACTGCACTACCCTAAACCCTAAAACACTACCCCCAGCACGACCCCCTTCACTACCTAAACACAACTGCACTACCCTAAACCCTAAAACACTACCCCCAGCACGACCCCCTTCACTACCCAAACACAACTGCACTACCCTAAACTCAAAAACACTACCCCCAGCACGACCCCCTACACTACCCAAACACAACTGCACGACCCTAAACCCTAAAACACGACCCCCTACACTACACAATCACCCCTGCACTACCCTAAACCCTAAACCACTAGAACCCAGCACGACCCCCTACAGTACACAAACACCACTGCACTACCCTAAACCCTAAACCACTACCCCCTACACTACACAAACACCACTGCACTACCGTAAACCCAAAACACTACCCCAGCACTACCCCTACACTACCCAAACACCATTGCACTACCCTAAACCTAAAACACTACCCCCAGCACGACCCCCTACACTACCCAAACACCACTGGACTACCCTAAACCCTAAAACACTACCCCCAGCATGACTCCCTACACTACCCAAACACCACTGCACTACACTAAACCCTAAAACACTACCCCCAGCACGACTCCCTACACTACCAAAACACCACTGCACTACACTAAACCCTAAATCTACCCCCAGCATGACCTCCATACTACACAAACACCACTGCACTACCCTAAACCCTAAAACACTACCCCCAGCACGACCCCCTACACTACCCAAACACCACTGCACTACCCTAAACCCTAAAACACTAACCCCAGCATGACCCTCTACACTACCCAAACACCACTGCACTACCCTATACCCTAAAACATGACCCCCTACACTACACAAACACAACTGCACTACCCTAAACCCTAAAACACTACCCACAGCATGACCCCCTACACTACACAAACACCACTGCACTACCCTAAACCCTAAAACACTACCCCCTACACTACACAAACACCACTGCACTACCCTAAAACACTACCCCCAGCATGACCCCCTACACTACACAAACACCACTGCACTACCCTAAACCCCCCTACACTATACAAACACCACTGCATTACTCTAAACCCTAAAACACTACCCCCAGCATGACCCACTCACAACACAAACACCACTGCACTACCCTAAACCCTAAATTGACCCCCAGCACGACCCCCTACACTACCCAAACACCACTGCCATACCCTAAACCCTAAAACACTACCACCAGCATGAACCCCTACACTACCCAAACACCACTGCACTACCCTAAACCCTAAAACACTACCCGCAGCACTACCCCCTACACTACACAAACACCACTGCACCCCCTAAACCCTAAAACACTACCCCAGCACTACCCCCTACACTACCCAAACACCACTGCACTAACATAAACCCTAAAACACTACCCCCAGCACAACCCCCTACACTACCCAAACACCACTGCACTACCCTAAACCCTAAATCTACCCCCAGCACGACCCCCTACACTACCCAAACACCACTGCACTACCCTAAACCATAAAACACTACCCCCAGCATGACCCCCTACACTACACAAACACCACTGCACTACCCTAAACCCTAAAACACTACCACCAGCATGACCCCCTACACTACTCAAACACCACTGCACTACCCTAAACCCTAAAACACTACCCCAGCACGACCCCCTTCACTACCCATACACCACTGCACTACCCTAAACCCTAAAACACTACCCCCAGCACGACCCCCTACACGACTGCACTACCCTAAACCCTAAAACACTACCCCCAGCACGACCCCCTACACCACCCAAACACCACTGCACTACCCTAAACCCTAGAAAAGAAACCCCCACCCCATGCCCAATTCCCCTTACCTCTCACTCCTCGTGGTTCCTGCTTCACGTCGTCTCTGAGGGGCAGTGCACGTCGTTGTGAGGAAACGGAACAGCCTCTGTTTCCTTACAACGACATGGATCGTCTACATGTTTTTTAGAACGCATGGTCATTTACCATACATACCTTTACAACAAAATTCGTTGTAAAGGCATGCGTGGTAAATGACCATGCGTTCTAAAAAATGCGTAGTAATGACTTCGTGATGTACAACGCATGCGTGGTAATGCATGCGTTGTAATGGTATCGCAAAGTAAAAAGTCGTTGTAGCGGCTGTTTACGGATCGAAGCTGGCCCCTGTTCTTCAGTGAGACGTTTATTTGATTAATTAGGAGGAAGGAATGTGTTTTTTTTAACCGAAAAGTGCATTCCTGGCTGTTGTATTGTGAAAGTGTCCGCGTGGCCTGGTTTCACTACCGGTGAGAGAGTGGAAGAGTCTGTTTGGATCTAAAGGAGTTCTGTTGTTGGACGGGGCCAGCGCGACATGTCATCAGAAAACATAGCTAATGGAAAGCGTCCTCCCTGAAGTGTGGAGCAGTGCCATGAGAGGTCAACGAGTGTGCGTCCCACCGCAGTATGACCGTACCGCGTGACCCATGTGCCGCCTCCAGGGTACGGGAGGCAGAAGCGGCTTCGCAGGTCCTCTTGAAGACCGTTGTAGCACTAATTCTACATTTTGGTACGAGGGCATTTTAACTTCGTTGTTCCTGCCAGATACAAAGAGAAGATCCTGTGTTATTCAGTGCCCTCGTTACCTTTTTTGTGGGTTGTGGTGCTTGTCACTTCGCTGCCCCGCTGGTGCACACGACTGGGCACCCCACCTCGTGTGCCATCTGCAGGGCCTCTGCCCTCGGATCACTGGTTTCGGTTTCTGGAGTGGCAACATAAACAGTTGCTCCCAAAGGACTAGCCTGAACACTTAGGTGAATATCCCTGCACCAGCATTCCACAGAAATTCTTTCCTAGCTCGCCCACGTCAAAGAGGACGTCATAATAGCACGGCTCCGCTCGTGACACCGTATGACGTCATCGGAGCCATAAGAGGACCTCGTCGGCGTGCTGACATCAGTTCCACCCATTTTTTCCGTGCCACCGAGGCAAACAGGGGACCGAGACATTTTCACATGTATACATAGTATAATAAATATATTTATATTCACTGAAAAAACCATAGGTTTCAGGCACGTTATAGTTAGAAATTAGCATTTAAAAAACCTTAGAAATTCACTGAAAAAACCATAGGTTTCAGGCACGTTATAGTTAGAAATTAGCATTTAAAAAACCTTAGAAATTCACTGAAAAAACCATAGGTTTCAGGGGCGTTATAGTTAGTTGGACATTTCACTCGTCCAAAACCAGAGAAATTCCCCCGTTATAGTTAGTTCAGCTACCTATAACTCGCGCGCCCGCAATGCACTGCTGATGACGTCACATATTACATCACTCATGACATGGTCAGTGACATCACTCATGACATCACTGATGACATCTCAAATGACATCACTGATGACATCACTGATGACATCATCCAGTGAATGTGTGTTTTTCTGAAAATTAAATATGTTTTATATATGTATATCTCAAGGTCGATGGAAGAATAAATGGGTATATAAGTGTCTAAATGGATGATTTTTTTGTAAAAATTGATTGTATAACTGACTAAGTGTATCTTAGTGAATACATGGGTTAGTGAGTAATGTTTAAATATGAAAATATCTGTATCAGTCTCTCACTTTGTGTATAAGTGGCTGCATGGGTTGGTGAGTAGCTACATGAGTGTCTATATGGGTTATTAGTTGGTTTTTTGAGTATCAGTATGAGTGTCTGTATGGTTTGGTGGGGGTATTACTTAGTGCATAGATGCATGAATGAGTGACTCACTGTTTGTATGTGTTGAAGACAGCATGTGTGCAGGACTGTATAGGTGGATGAGTATGTGTATGGGTCTGTTAGTGAGTGAATGACTGTCTCAATAGTGTCTTTATGAGTAACTACATATGTTTTAAACTAGTATATGTGAGTATTGGTGTATATAAGTGAGTATATGTAAGAGTGAGAGATTGGAAGAGTTCCTGTACAAATAAGTAGGTGTTTCTATAAGTGATTGTTTAAGAGAGTAAGTATGTGTAAGTTTCTGTAGAAGTAAGTGTGGTAGTGTGTGTATAACTGTATATGCAAGTAAATGGATGTTTGATACTTTGTTTGCATGTGTGACTATGTGTGTGAGTAACTCTATGGATGAGTGGCGGTGTCTAACAGGATGTATAGGTGTATGAGTACATATGATGAGTGAGTACATGTATGAGTGACTGTATAGGGACTGTTGGTGAATGAGTTGATGTGTGTGTAGATCTTGGAATTACTGAATAGGTGTGTTGTAACTGGTATTGGTATGTCCATTGTTTTGAAAATGTTAGTTTGTATTTGTGAGTGTGTGTATCAAAGGTTATATTAGGGTGAGAGGAGGTCTGCCACTCTATCACAAGGATGATGTCATCAGTGATGTCATTTGAGATGTCATCAGTGATGTCATGAGTGATGTCACTGACCATGTCATGAGTGATGTAATATGTAACGTCATCAGCAGTGCATTGCGGGCGCGCGAGTTTTAGTTAGCTGAACTAACTATAACGGGGGAATTTCTATGGTTTTGTACAAGTGAAATGTCCAACTAACTATAACGCCCTGAAACCTATGTTTTTTTCAGTGAATATATATATATATATATATATATATATATCACTGCTCCAAGGTTGTCCACCTATAAGTAGCACTCGAGCAACAGCTTGATTCATGTGTAGGTAAGGACGGGGAACCATATATATTCACTGAAAAAACCATAGGTTTCAGGTACGTTATAGTTAGAAATTAGCATTTAAAAAACCTTAGAAATTCACTGAAAAAACCATAGGTTTCAGGGAAGTTATAGTTAGCTGGACATTTCACTCTTACAAAACCATAGAAATTCCCCCGTTATAGTTAGTTGAGCTAACTATAACTCGCGCACCCGCAATGCACTGCTCATGACCTCACATATTACATCATTCATGACATGGTCAGTGACATCACTGATGACATCTCTGACACACTGATGACATCACTGATGACATCACTGATGACATCATCCAGTGACTGAGTGTTTCTATAACATTTAAATATGTTTTATATATATGCCAAGGTTTATTGAAGAATGAATGGGTGTATAAGTGTCTGGATGGATGATTTAGTTGGTGTGTGACTGACTGTATAAGTGAGTGATTAATTGTGTCTTACTGAATGCATGTGTTAGTGACTGATACAGACATTCACACAGTTTAGTTTGTCAGTTGGTGTGTAAGCGGTGCATGGGTTGGTGAGTAGCTAAATGAGGATGTATATGGGTTATTGATTGGTTGTCTGAGTATCTGTGTGGGTGCCTGAGTGTCTGTGTGAGTGGGTGGGGGGTGTAACTCTGTGCATAGATGTGTGAGTGGATGATTCACTGGGTGTATGGGTTCAAGAGTGCATCTGTGAAGAGCTGTATGGGTGGGTGAGTGTGTGTATGGGTGTGTTGGTGAGTGAATGGATGCCTCAGAGGTACATGTGTGAGTAACTGCATTTGTGAAAGGAGGTATATGTGAGTGTTGGAGTGTATAAATGACTATATGTGAGAGTGAGTGATTGTGAGAGTGGCTGTATGGATCAGTGTGTGCTTGTACTAGTTATTGTAGAAGAGTGTAAGTATGTGTTAGTATATGTTTAAATAAGTGAGGTGGTGTGTGTATAACTTTACAGGTGAGTAAGTGGGAGTGTGATTGATTCTTTGCATGACTGACTAGGTGTGTGAGTAACTCTATGAATGAGTGGTGGTGTGTGAGTGTCTGTATAAATATGTGAGTGCATATGATAATGCCTTATGGATGGCTGCCTGCATGTATGAGTGACTGTATGGGTGAATAAGTGGATGTGTGTGTAGACGTAGGAATTAGTGAGTGGGTATGTACTAACTGGTATTGGTGTGTTTATGGTTTCGAATATGATAGTCTGTATTGGGTGTATTAAGGGTTATATTAGGGTGTGATGAGGTGCATCAGATTTTCACGTGGATGATTTCATCAGTGATGTCATCAGTGATGTCATTTGAGATGTCATCAGTGATATCACTGACCATGTCATGAATGATGTAATATGTGACGTCATGAGCAGTGCATTGCGGGGGCGCGAGTTATAGTTAGCTCAACTAACTATAACGGTGGAATTTCTATGGTTTTGTAAGAGTGAAATGTCCAGCTAACTATAACGTCCCTGAAATCTATGGTTTTTTCAGTGAATTTCTAAGGTTTTTTAAATGCTAATTTCTAACTATAACGTGCCTGAAACCTATGTTTTTTTTAGTGAATTTCAAAGGTTTTTTAAATGCTAATTTCTAACTATGACATCCCTATTAAGTCCCCTTGAATCCTGAAGGTCCCTGGTGGCCAAGTAGCCCACCAGGTACATCCAGTAAGCGCCACAGACCTGTGTTTCAGAGAGGTGTTCTGAGGCCATGCCCCTTTTTACACCACGCTGCAAACGCGGATTCTGGTGCACTGCTGCTCAGAGGATGAAGTCCACTTGTGTCTTGAGGTTCTCAGGACACAATAGGACCTCATCGCCCCACCAGCAGTGCACCAGAAGCCGCGTTTGCAGAGTGGTGTAAAAAGGGGCGTGGCCTCGGAGCACCTCTCTGCAACGCAGCCCTGTGGCATTTACAAGAGGTACCTGGTGGACTAGTTGGCCCCCAGGGACCCTCAGGATTGAAGGGGAATTAATCCCCCAACTTAAAACGTGCCACAGGGCGCATTTGCCTGTGGTGCAGGGAGGGGGGTGGGGCCTGATGTGACAAGTGTGCAAAAGCGCCCTGTGGCACGTTTTAAGTTGGGTGATTAAGTCTCCTTGAATCCTGAGGGTCCCTAAGGGCCAACTAGCCCACCAGCTACCTCCAGTAAGTGCCACAGAGCTGCGTTGCAGAGTGGTATAAAAAGGGGGCGTGGCCTTGCACCACCACTCTGCAACGCAGCTCCCTGGCGCTTGCTGGAGGTACCTGGTGGGCTAGTTGGCCCCCAAGGACCCTTAGGATTGAAAGGGACTTAATCCTCCAACTTAAAACTCACCACAGGGCGCATTTGCACACTTGTCAAATCAAGCAACACCCCCTCCCTGCACCACTGTGCAAACGCGCCCCCTGGTGCGTTGTAAATTGGGGGATTAAATCCCCTTGAGTCCTGAGGGTCCGTGGGGTCCAACTAGCCCACCAGGTACCTCCAGTAAGCGCCACAGAGCTGCGTTGCAGAGAGGTGTAAAAAGGGGCGTGGCCTCGGACCACTTTTCTGCAAGGCATCCCTGTGGTGCATACTGGAGGTACCTGGTGGGCTAGTTGGCCCCCAGGGACCTCCAGTATTGAAGGGGAATTAATTCCCCATCTTAAAATGTGCCACAGGGCGCGTTTGCAGACTGTTGCTGGGAGGGGGCGGGGCCTCCGCACGATGCCAGTCTTTTTAAAAAAAAAAAAAAATTTTAGAAGGGGGGCTGGGTGGCCCTTCTTCTTTTGTCTTTTTTTGGGCCCTGGGGACTCCATCCCCCAGGGCCTGACCCCTTTTTAAAAAAAAAAAAAAATCTAAATGGGAAGGGGGCCGCGTGGGCCCCCATCCCTTGGCCAATTCCGGCCCCGGGGACCCCATCCCCCGGGGCATGCCAAAAATTGTATTTATTTAAGGAGGGGGGCTCTGAGGCCCCCCTTCTTAGGCTTCTATTAGCCCCGGGGACCCCATCCCCCGGGGCCGGCCTTTATTTAATTTTTTATTTATTTTTCTTTGGGGAGGGGGGCCGCGTGGCCCCCCTCCCGGGCCACTTCTGGCCTCAAGGGCCCCATCCCCCGGGGCCTGGCTTCTCTGTTGGGGACCATGGGGGGAGCCCCAATACCCCCACGGTCCCGCCGGCTCCCCGCCTCCTGCAGGAGCCGGCATTGCTTTTCCACATGGGGAGCTGCTGACATGCAGCTCCCCGTGTGGAAAAGCAATCTGCTTTGGATTTTGGAAGCGAGAGCAGGAAACCTGCTCTCGCTTCCAAAATCCAAAGCAAGTTTGCTATGACAGGGCGGGAGCCGCATGGCTCCCGCCCTGTCATAGCAAACAGCAGTGTCCCGGGGGTGGGCACCCTGGGACACTGCAGGAGCCGGCCCTGGGGGGTGGCGGTCCCCAGGGCCATGGATGGCTCCAGGAGGGGGGCCGCACGGCCCCCCTCCCTACTATTTAAAGCCCCGGGGAGGTGGTGGTCCCCGGGGCTCGGGGGTCTGTAATGGACCCCCCAATTTACATAATTAGTGTCCCGGGGAGGTGGCAGTCCCCGGGGCATGTGGGGGGGCTCGAGCCCCCCACACAGGTTTCTTTATTTTTTTTAAAAAGCCCTGGGGGTGGTGGTCCCCGGGGCTTGGGGGGCCTTGGAGGCCCCCCCACACATTAGAAAGGAAGCCCCGGGGGGTGGCGGTCCCCGGCGCTGCGGGAGGGCTGAGTGCCCTCCCGCACATTATTTTAAGCAAGCCCCAGGGGGTGGTGGTCCCCGGGGCTTCGGGGGCCCCCACGGGCCCCCGCATATATTTTTTGGCAATGCCCCGGGACCTGGCCCACCCGGGGCCTCAATTAAATGAAGCGCGGAGCCCACGCTTCATTTTTTTTTAAAATTTTGGCTGGATTCGCAACCCCAGCGCGAATTTCGCCGAAATTAAAAAAAAAAAAAATGCTTTTTTTGGCCCTGGGGGTTTTTGTGGGACCCCCTGAGCAGGCCTGGGGGGTCAGGGTGTTTCTACCCTGCCTCCTTTTCTTGTTTTACAGGCTTGTTTTTACTGTTTTCTTGTGACTCGGTTCTACCAAGTCACAAGATGGCCGCCAACACTTCCTGGTTTGGAGTGTTGACAGCCAATTAGAATAAAGCTCGTGGTCGGGAGGGTTCGCGAACCCTCCTCGGCCATAGATATCGAAACTTTTAATTTTTGAATTTCTCAGCAACTACTGAACGGATTTATACCATTTAAAAAAAAGGACGCTTTCAGAACCAAGCACTACCTTTTTGCCAAATTTGGTGTAATTCCGTTCAGCAGTTCGGGCTGTAGCCTTGGCTAGAGTTTCCTATGGGAAATTGATTTTCCGACCTCTTTTTTTTGAATTTCTCAGGAACTACTGAACGGATTTACACCATTTAAGAAAAAGGACTCTTTCTGAACCAAGGGGTACCTTTTTGCAAAGTTTGGTGTAATTCCGTTCAGCAGTTCGGGCTGTAGCCGTGTGTAAAGTTTCCTATGGAAAATAACATGGAGAAAACACGTTTTGGGACCCCCCTTTTTTCTCGGCCCCCTCTTGACAAATCACCCCGAAACTTTCAAGACAGGAGCTGACCGGAGCGCCCCACTAGTTTTGAAAATTTCGCGATGATTCGCCAAACGACGCCAAAGTTATTGAGAAAACAAAAAATGCTTTTCCTATGGAAAATAGGTCCTAACTATAACTACCTACTGGCGCCGCCAGTAGGTAATATATATATATATAACTCACGCCCCCGCAATGCACTGCTGATGACGTCACATATTACATCACTCATGACATGGTCAGTGACATCACTGATGACATCACTGATGACATCTCAAATGACATCACTGATGACATCACTGATGGCATCATCCACTTAATCTCTGATGCACCTACTCACACCCTAATATAACCTTTCATACACCCACTCTAAAATACAGACTACCATTCTCGAAACCATAGACACACCAATACCAGTTAGTACATACCCACTCACTGATTCATAGGTCTACACACACATCCACTCACTCACCCATACAGTCACTCATACATGCAATCACTCATCAATACAGCCACTATTATATGCACTCATACACCCATACAGACACTCACACATCGCCACTCACCCATAGAGTTACTCACACACCTAGTCAGTCACCCAAAGAGTCAATCACAATGCCATTTACTCAACTATACAGTTCTACACACACCACCTCACTTATTCACAGATACTAACACATACTTACTCTCTTATACAATCACTGACACAAGCACACACTCATCCATACATCCACTCTCACAATCACTCACTTTCACATACAGTCACTTATATACTCCAACACTCACATATACTGCCATTCACATATGCAGTTACTCACACATATACCACTGAGACATCCATTCACTCACCAACACAGCCATATGCACACTCACTCACCCATACAGCCCCTCGCAGATGCACTCATGAACCCATACACCCAGTGAATCACCCACTCACACATCCATGCAGGTAGTCACACAACACACAGACACTCAGGCACCCATACAGGTACTCAGACAACCAATCAATAACCCATATAGACACTCATGTACCTATTCACCAACCCATGCAGCCACTTACACACCAACTGACAGACTGATACAGACATTCACACAGATTAGTCACTCACCCATACATTCACCCAGACATGTATAATCACTCACTTATACAGTCAGTCACACACTGACTGAATCATCATATATATATCACATTCTTAAACTTTTTAGAAACACTCACAGTCACTTGATGATGTCATCAGTGATATCATCAGTGATGTCATTTGAGATGTCATCAGTGATGTCATCAGTGATGTCACTGACCATGTCATGAGTGATGTAATATGTGACGTCATCAGCAGTGCATTGCGGGGCGTGAGTTATAGTTAGCTCAGCTAACTATAATGGCTGAATTTCTCTGGTTTTGTACGAGTGAAATGTCAGACTAACTATAACGTCCCTGAAACCTGTGGTTTTTTCAGTGAATATCTAAGGTTTTTTAAATGCTAATTTCTAACTATAACGTCCCTGAAACCTGTGGTTTTTTCAGTGAATTTTATATATATGTATTCAATCTCCTCTCACTCTTACAAGGAAGGAATCAGCACTCAGGTTGTAGTTTGGAAGTATTTAATCTGCAAAGGACGCGATCCACGCGTTTCGGCTCGTCCGAACCTTGATAACGATACAAGACGTCATTGTAGCTTCCTTATTTAAATGTACAAATGCCTCCAGTTGCCAACATTAACAAAGGACTACATATTACTTTAATCCAAAAAGCTGGCGGCCATATTGGCCTGGTCACAATGTGAAAATTCAGGAATTGATACAATAAAGAAAAGAAAACAAGTGTTAATATGCACACAATGTCATTTCAGCATATCTTGCCCCGTGACCGCCGTACCTGTATGTTCGTCAACGTGACTTGTTCATAATAAACATACTTAGGATTGCAAACATCAACATAAACAATGGACTACACATTACTTTAAAGTGAAGGCTATCGGCCATATTGATCTGGGCACGTTGCGTATTATAATGGTTCTTACACGAAAGAAAAGAAAAAAAGGGGTGTTAATATACACACACTATCCCTAAATAAAGTTCTAGCGATTATAGTTCCATTCCATTCACAGCTCATTTGAGATGTCATGAGTGATGTCATGAGTGATGTCACTGACCATGTCATGAATGATGTAATGTCTGAGGTCATAAGCAGTGCATTGTGGGGCGTAAGTTATAGTTAGCTCAGGTAACTATAACTGCTGAATTTCACTGGTTTTGTACGAGTGAAATCTGAGTCTAACTATAACGTCCCTGTAATCTTTGTTTTTTTCAGCGAATTTCGAGTTTTTTTTTAACGTTAAGTAAGATGCCTATCACAATGGATGGTGGGGGTTGGAAGCAGGGCCTGGCCTGGCATTGTGCTGCCCCCACCCAAGCTTGCTGCTCCTGCCTCCCCTCCTCCTTGCCATCCATTGTCCAAGTCCATGCCCCTGCTCCCTCATTACAGCCCTGTGTGGCCGTTCAATCAATCAATCAATCAGGGGTTTATAAAGAGCGCTACTCACCCGTGAGGGTCTCAAGGCGCTGGGGGGGGCAGCTCCGGATTAGTCGAAAAGCCAGGTCTTGAGGCTCCTCCTGAAGGTGTGCAGAGTGGGGGAGCGTCGGATGTTGACTGGGAGCTCGTTCCAGGTCTTTGCTGCGACGTAGGAGAAGGCTCTTCTGCCTGCTCTGGTTCTGCGGATGCGTGGGGTCTCTGCCAGGGCTAGGTCGGTGGAGCGGAGGTTCCTTTTGGGTACGTGGAAGGAGACTCTTTCGTTGAGGTATTTGGGTCCGATGTTGTGGAGGGATTTGTAGGCGTGGGTGAGTAGCTTGAAGGTTACTCTCTTCTCGATGGGGAGCCAGTGGAGGTCTCGTAGGTGCGGGGTCATGTGTTCGTGTCGTGGGGTTCCGAGGACGAGTCTGGCTGCGGTGTTCTGGATGGTTTGGAGCTTGTGTAGCAGCGTTTTGTTGATTCCAGCATAGAGGGCGTTGCCGTAGTCCAGTCTGCTAGTTACGAGTGCGTGGGTGACGGTCTTTCTGCATTCGTGGGAGATCCACTTGAAGGTCTTGCGGAGGGTGCGGAGGGAGTTTAAGCAGGTCGAGGTGACGGCGTTGATCTGGCGGGTCATGGTGAGGGAGGAGTCTAGAATGAAGCCGAGGTTCCGGGTGTGGTCCGTCGGGGTGGGGGGGTTTCCGAGGGCAGGGGGCCACCAGGAGCTGTCCCATGCCGTGGGGGAGGGTCCAAGGACAAGGACCTCGGTCTTCTCCGAGTTCAGTTTTAGGCAGCTGTTGCTCATCCAGGCTGCAACGTCTTTCATTCCTTCTTGGAAGCTGAGTCTGGTGTCTTCGTGGTTCTTTGTGAGAGAGAGGATGAGCTGGGTGTCGTCGGCGTAAGATACTATGCTGAGCCCATGCTGTCTGACGATGGCGGCGAAGGGGGCCATGTAGATGTTGAAAAGCGTGGGGCTGAGCGAGGATCCTTGGGGTACTCCACAGTTGATCTCTGTAGGTTCGGAGAGGAAGGGAGGGAGTATGATCCTTTGGGTTCTGCATGAGAGAAAGGAGCGGATCCAGTCGAGGGCGGTTCCTCGTATACTGGCGTCGTGGAGTCTGGCTGCGAGGGTGCGGTGTGAGACGGTGTCGAAGGCCGCGGAGAGGTCTAGTAGGATGAGGGCCGCAGTGTGGCCCTGGTCAAGGAGCATGCGGATGTCATCAGTGGCGGCGAGGAGGGCGGTCTCGGTGCTGTGGTTGCTGCGAAATCTGAACTGGGAGGAGTCGAGGATGGCGTTCTCTTCGATGAAGGTGGTCAGCTGGGTGTTGATGAATCTCTCGGTGACTCGTTGTTGTGCCACTGGCCTTCCCACCTTCTCTGAACAGTTAGCTTGCTGCCCCATCCACCTCCTCCCTATCATCTGTTGTCTGAATCCATGCACTAGCCTCCTCCCTCTTGCCATGCATGGTCTGATGTGCTGCCACTGCCCTCCATTTAGCATGATGTCCCAGTCCACTCCTCCTGCCCTCCATTGCCCAATTCTGTGCACCATCATTGACCTCCTGCTTAGCCTCTGTGCTTAGCTTGCTGCCCCTACTCTCCTTCCCCCTGCCCTCCGATGTCTGTGTGCATGCCCCTGCTCCATCCTTTTTGCCCACCATGTTCCATGGACCTGCCCCTCCTATCTACTCTGAGTGTTCTGTTGAGCTGCCACTCCCCTCCCACCTGCCTAGCATTGTCAGATGACTGTAACCTGTCCCTGCCACCTCCACCCTGCCTGTCCACGTTCCATGCGCCTATCCCCTTCCTCCTGTCCTCCATGGTCCATTTTACTGCCACACCCTTCTGCCCTCCCTGGTCTGTTGTGCTGCAACTGCTCTTCCTGCCTGCCCCGCGTGGTCTGTTGTGAGGCCCCTTCCCCTGAACTCTCTTGTCTGTGCCCAGCTCCTACCCCTCCCTTCTATCCTCCATGGTCCTTTGTGCATGCCCCTGCCCCCTCCTTCTTGCCCATCATGGCCATTGTGCTGCCACTAACCCTCCCGCTTGCCATGCATGGTCTTCTGTGCTGCCACGGCCCCTCCCACCTTCCCTGTGTGGTCAGCTAGCTGCCCCTGACCCCCTCCCACCTTCCCTCCATGGTCTGTGTGTATGCCATTATAGTCTCACTGTTGCTCTCCATGGTGTGTCTTGCTTCTAGTGCCCATCCTGCCTGACCTCCATGGTCAGCTTGCTGCTCCTGCCCTGCCCCCTTGCCCCCTGCCCTCTGTTTTCCATGTGCAGACCCCTATTCCCTCCCTCCTGGCTTGTCTGTTCCATTGTAATGCCCCTGATCCCTCCCTCCTGCCCTTTATGGTCCGTTATGCTGCAGCTTTCTCTCCTGTCTGTCCATTATGGTCAGCTAGCTGCCATTGCCTCTTTCCCCTCTGTTCTCTGTTGTCCATGTGCATGGTCCTGTCCCCTCCCTATTGCTTTCCATGGATTGTTGTGCTGCACTCCCGTCCCGCATGCCCTGTGTGGTGTATTGTGCTGCTGCAAACCCTGATGCCTGCCCTGTAAGGTCAGTTTGGTGCACCTGTCCATGTCCCTCCTGTCCTCTGTTATCCGAGTCCATGTCCCTACCCCAATTCCTCCTGCCTTCCATGATCCAATGTACCATACTTGCTAACATTTTGAACTTGGTAAGAGGGAGATTTTGAAAAAAAAACTGGGGTATTGATTTTCCCCATTGACTTACATTGAAAAAGAGGAGATTGTAGACAGGAGACAGATCAAATAAAGCCCATTTGGGCTTAAAAACATTGGGCGTTTCCTGGCTGAATCGGGTCTGTTGGCATGTATGGTTGTACTACCACTGCCTCTTCCTTCTGCCCACAATGGTCTATTATATTGCCACAGCCTCTCTTGCCTGTCCTGCATTGTTGGTTTGTTGCCCCTGCCCCCCCTTTCCACTGCCCTCCATAGTCTGTTGTGCTGCCACTGCCCTTCCTGCCTGCCCAGTGTGGTCAAATTGTTGCCTCTGCACCCTCCTACCTGCCTTTAATTTTCTGAGTCCGTGCCCCTGGCCTCTGCCTCTCAACAGTATCCTAATGAACAACTAGATTGCTAACATTCTATATTTATTACAAAAGTGTGGCATGCCTGACGTCATCTTTATGTAATCAAAACTGTAATACCTAGAGCATTTCCTTTAGAAATTACAGAAATGAGAGGGTCTTATGTGCATCGAAACTATGGTTAGTGCTCTAAAAAACTAAAATGAGGACATATTTTCTGAGTTTTCAAATAGCGACAAAGCACTTTTAAATTATTTGTTATCTTTATGTTTTTTTATCCAGTTGACCACTTGATTAAATGTTGCACTTAGGGGAGAGGATGTGGTGTTACTTCCAGAGCTGCAGACTTTGCAACTGGGGAACCAGGTTGGAGTTTCTGCTTCAGCTCGACATTCTGTGATTCTGGTCAAATCACTTAATCTCCCCATGTCTACAACCAAAATGAATTTGTCCTTGTGTGATGTAACCAATGCTCATGTAAAGCACTCCAATACCTGACCAGTCTGCACTATATAAAACTGCAAAAAAACAAAAAATAAAAAGTGTTTTGCACACTTCTGTCATTGGGCTATACGTGGGCTACATCTGGGTGATATTTGTGCTACATTTGGGCTCTTTTGTCTCTGGTGGCCATCTTGGGAGATTTATTTGTTATGAAGTTTCCTAATTTCCTCATTTACTGCAGTCTCCTCAGTAGGAAATGCTTTCAGTTTTTTACTTTGATTCCATCAAGAAGGCATTCAGATGTGTCACACATTTGCCATAAATTCTGAATGTTAGCACTCTAGTTGCTCATTAGATCACTGTAGTAAAGCTACTGCTCACCAGGGAAGTCTGCTGCTGGTATTGAAAGTGCATGTTTCAGTCTGCATGTCAGAATTTTTTAATCGAAATAGAAGAGGATTTGAGAAGTCACTCAAAATGTGCCCTAATTTTTCTTTCTGCAGCACTAATCATAATTTCTATGGCAAAATGAACCCCCTCATTTTGTTCCTTTTTAAATTAAATGTTTTAAGTGTTACCACTTTATTCCAATCAAGATGGCTTCAGGTGTGCCATACATTTGTCATAAGTAAGACTGTTAGCGCTCTAGTTTTTCTTTAGAACACTCTGGGATATTCTGTCATTGGGCTATACGTGGGCTACATCTGGGTGATATTTGTGCTACATTTGGGCTCTTTTGTCTCTGGTGGCCATCTTGGGAGACTTATTTGTTATGAAGTTTCCTAATTTCCTCATTTACTTCAGTCTCCTCAGTAGGAAATACTTTCAGTTTTTTACTTTGATTCCATCAAGAAGGCATTCAGATGTGTCACACATTTGCCATAAATTCAGAATGTTAGCACTCTAGTTGCTCATTAGATCACTGTAGTAAAGCTACTGCTCACCAGGGAAGTCTGCTGCTGGTATTGAAAGTGCATGTTTCAGTCTGCATGTCAGAATTTTTTAATGAAATAGAAGAGGATTTGAGAAGTCACTCAAAATGTGCCCTAATTTTTCTTTCTGCAGCACTAATCATAATTTCTATGGCAAAATGAACCCCCTCATTTTGTTCCATTTTAAATTAAATGTTTTAAGTGTTACCTATTTATTCCAATCAAGATGGCTTCAGGTGTGCCATACTTTTGTCATAAGTAAGACTGTTAGCGCTCTAGTTGTTCTGTAGAACACTCTGGGAAGCTGCAGTAGAACACAAAGGAATCAACTGACAGTCTCTGCCCTTGTTGGATGTACATGTTTTACTGAGAATGTCAGACTTCATTCTCACATGACTGAGAAAGATAATGTGAATTTACAGAAAATATGCTCTCATTTTAGCTTCTAGATCACCTTCCAAACCTGTATGGGAAAAGTATGAGAAAATAGTTTTCTCTCAAACATGATTCATAATATCCCAGCAGAAGGCTTTTTCACAGGGTAAAATCACCTTAGAACACACCACAATTCTTAAAATTAGTATGGTACCATCAACAAATGATTTATAATGTAACTAAAGTCTGTTATCACCCTTTATACGTTCTCCTTTTGGTAACCCTCAAAACCCTCCATTCACTACAATGCATTTTAATGGGGTGCTATCATGTATATTGGTCCCAAGATGGCTGCCAACACTTCTTGGATGAAGTGCTGACAGCCAATCAGATCTCACGATGAGATGTGTGGTTAGGCTCCGCCCAGATATATAAATGTCTTTTTCCTTTAATATTTAAAAAATTACTGAACAGATTTACACCATATAAAAAAAAGGGCGCTTTCTGAACCAAGAGCTACCTTTTTGCCAAATTTGGTGTAATTCCGTTCAGCAGTTAGGGCTGTAGCCTTGTCTAAAGTTTCCTATGGAAATTAACATGGGGAAAACGTGTTTTGGGACCCCCCTTTTTTCTCGGCCCCCGCTTGATGAATCACCCCGAAACTTTCAAGACAGGAGCTGACCTGAGCGGGCCATTAGTTTTGAAAATGTTGCGAAGATTCGTCAAACGACGCCAAAGATATTGGCAAATCAAAAAACGCTTTTCCTATGGAAACTAGGTCCTAACTATAACTACCTACTGGCGACCGCCAGTAGGTAATATATATGTATATATATATATATATATATATATATATATATCTCACCCAAAAATGCCCCTGCATTCAAGACGCACTCCTCCAGTTGGTAGGTAACACCTTTATTATTTCAAAGGAACAGGGTTACAGCTCCGTTTATTTTGTCCATTCAATGTGCCTTACGCGTTTCAGTGCATTCTCGCACTTCATCAGAGGCAAAGTTCAGAGGACACCAGCTTCAGGCTCCCACCGCTCCCCTTCGTGCTTCTCTCATTGTTATCGGCCTCAGGTGTGCCGTTTTTTTATCTGTTTCGAGGCACGCTGGGAACTGTAGTCATATTTCTGCCAAATTAAAACCCCCAATGGTTGTGTGTCTCTGAAACGATTTCCATGGACCATTGACAGTCCTCCAGTGGGCTACAGGGCTGTAAACTTGTTCCTGCAATGCATGAAACCAGCTGCGCCGTCCTTTTGCAACCTGATTGTTCAGGTCCGACGATCCCTTCCATTGCTTTCAGGGCGGTGCGAACTTTCACGGCTGGTCTTGCCGCGTATAATCTCACCCAAAAATGCCCCTGCATTCAAGACGCACTCCTCCAGTTGGTAGGTAACACCTTTATTATTTCAAAGGAACAGGGTTACAGCTCCGTTTATTTTGTCCATTCAATGTGCCTTACGCGTTTCAGTGCATTCTCGCACTTCATCAGAGGCAAAGTTCAGAGGACACCAGCTTCAGGCTCTCACCGCTCCCCTTCGTGCTTCTCTCATTGTTATCGGCCTCAGGTGTGCCGTTTTTTTATCTGTTTCGAGGCACGCTGGGAACTGTAGTCATATTTCTGCCAAATTAAAACCTCCAATGGTTGTGTGTCTCTGAAACGATTTCCATGGACCATTGACAGCCCTCCAGTGGGCTACAGAGCTGTAAACTTGTTCCTGCAATGCATGAAACCAGCTGCGCCGTTCTTTTGCAACCTGATTGTTCAGGTCCGACGATCCCTTCCATTGCTTTCAGGGCGGTGCGAACTTTCACGGCTGGACTTGCCACGTATAATCTCACCCAAAAATGCCCCTGCATTCAAGACGCACTCCTCCAGTTGGTAGGTAACACCTTTATTATTTCAAAGGAACAGGGTTACAGCTCTGTTTATTTTGTCCATTCAATGTGCCTTACGGGTTTCAGTGCATTCTCGCACTTCATCAGAGGCAAAGTTCAGAGGACACCAGTATGACATGCAGTCCATGACATCACAACATCATTGTATACCCAGAACAATATTTGCACATTATTGACAGTTGACTTATGACCAAGTTGTTGGACACCGAAAGCAACAGTGAAAAGAACATAACATGCTTTATTTAGCATTACACAAATGTGAATACTTCCACTAAAACAATAATGGCCAACGGCCAGTCCGTTTTGTTGCAGGGATTCTGCACATATACAGAACTATGCGCAGGAAAACAGGACCTCAGTGAATAGGGGTGTACCAACCTATCACATTAGTACCCACAATCCCAAACCGACTAGCTATAGTGTCTCATTTGTTCTCCGACTAACAGCGAAGCTACCAATGATTAGACAACCCAGAACACTACACTCCCGACTCTCTCAGGAATCGCGGGAGCCAGACAACTCTTTTGCTCACTCACTCATACCTGTCCACAATGCGAGTAATCAGAGTCACGGTATAGTTTAAAATGTTTATTTTAACTAACGCGCTCTATGGTACAGTACACGTGCCATTACTAGCAGCAAAATGCATAAACACAATATAGTCAGCATTGTCACAAGTCCATAGAATACAAACGGGGATCTCATTTTATAAAGACAGTGGAAAAGGTCTACAATACCTAACCACCCTCCCCGTGACAAGAAGTAATTTATTATAAAAAAGAAGACCTCTGGGCTTTGTCAGCAGACCCCATACCTCAAGGTCTAGATGAAAGGTTTACATATCAGGACAAGCACAGCTCTTCTCTCCGGAAAGTAGTCTCTCCAAGTGCCTGCATAACATGTTTAGCTTGCAATATTAAAGCATACGATTTTCAGTACTGCAGCTGTGTGTCATGTTATGTCTAGGTGCGAGGGACTGACCAGAACAGAATAACAAGGGGCATTGTTGATCGACCTTGTACATCGTGTGCAGACTAAACCTCAGAGCACGGCAGAGAACGCGAAAAGCAGACAGTTCTCATGTGAAAGGGCACAAATAGAGTCTTGCGAAATCTATGCATGCAGTGTCGTGCGCAAAAGCAGCCTCATGGCAGCGGAGCTCATGCTAACTTAGCAGATGTCAACAATGGACCCACAATCCATACTACACCCTCCCCCTGGTAAGGCCATCGTATGTAGACATAGTACAAAAACAGAGTTCAAAAAGTGCGAGCAGAGTTCAAAAACGTCTATGGGTTTAAAATTAAACGAAGCGAACAACGGAGAAGGGAGAGAGACAAAAAACCTATTAGGGAAAAAAAAAAATTGTACAAAGGCATCCGAAATCCAAGAACCGGTGAATTTAATCCATCAGAGTGTAGGAGCAAAACAATGCAACACCCTCCAGAAGGACATCATTGTCGTTGGTAGAAAAAAGGGATGCCATCCAGTTTATCAAATCGAATGAACAAGTATGCTCCTCATATGCGGGTGCCTCCATTAGCATCTCCAGACAAATTGCGTGATATTCGATGTAACTTTGAAGTAGGAGATTCCGCGCAGCCGCACAGATATCCCATTGAGCCAAGATTCCAAGTGCAGCTGCATGCGCCATAAAGCCAATCCCAGAACAGTCCTGCTCAAGGGTCACTAAGGCACCCATCAGCTGGTCGAAATCCGGGTCCGGACATGACGAATTGGAGAGGCATAAATCCAACACCCATGTAAACAGACATTGTAGACATGAAAAGACTGGTTGCACGCAAGTAAAGTATGCAAAGCGGAAGGACAACCCATAAGACACACTAAGAGCTGCCAGTGGTAGTGTACCGAAACATCCATGCATACGGTCACGGAGCAATCGCAGCCGGTCTTGTCTGTGCAGCACTAAAAGAGGAGCAGCCATTGCGCAGCAGACACAGTAGGAGCAGGATTCCAGCAGCTAACACCAGCATTAAAGGGAATCCACCAAAGATGCTGGAAAAAACTAGAATGAATGAATGCAGGTATAACACCAAATAT
Organism: Calotriton arnoldi; assembly: GCA_963921515.1. NCBI lineage: Eukaryota > Metazoa > Chordata > Amphibia > Caudata > Salamandridae > Calotriton > Calotriton arnoldi. The sequence continues at coordinate 798,146 of CAWUFW010005618.1, read as the reverse complement.
CGTCTGAAAAGAAGTCATAAGGCCAGATCCGACAGCTTTAAAAAAATGTGCAAGGCCTCTTGTATCAGACGCATTAAATATGCGGTGTATTAGCTCCCCAAAATGCAGTGGGAGGTTAGTGTTTAAAAGTGTTTGAATTTCGCTAGCAGCGCTTGCCACCTGCAGGTTGAAGGTTTCTCGTGCGGAAGTAAGGGCGACTTCTTGTTGTGTTAAAAGCACTTTTAATCTGCTCAACTTGTTGAAATCTGCTTTCAAAGTTGGTATTGAAGGCCAAATTGAGCTATCGAGCTGCCCATGCGGGGGAGGAAAAACCACATTTTTGCAACAAATTACACGCTGTGAAACCGTTACTATGTATGGTATGCCAGCCAGCAAGTCGCAGCATTCTTGGTTATTTAGAATAAGATAACTACCGTTAGTAAGCAGAGTGAACGTGGGAATTATCGCGGGAACTGGATTACCTTTTAAAACACATGCAAGGTTCGGAGCTGACATATTACATGCTCCATGCAACTTGATATTTTTGCAAACAAGGGAATGACCCACTGTAGAATCACAGTCCTCCCCTGTAAGGTATACTTCAGTTTCTTCCCGCAAACATCGGTAGGTAAAAGGCAAAGACCACAGTTCATGCAGAAAAGCGCTACCCAGGGGTTCAAAGTGGCCTAGCGGGTAATGTTTCATACAGGAGCTGAATTGGAACAGCGAGAAAGGCAAAGATATAACCCCATGAATTAGCCAAACAGCAGTGTCAGTTTCCGCTACAGAAATGGGCAAAGGGTCTATTTTTTCTATGTGTAGAAGAGTGTAAATTGCATCTTTCATGGACATGAACTGTTGTTTGTCAGTTAAATTAAACGGTAAAAATAAAGCAGTTGCATTTAAATAATCCCATGGTACTTTTCCCATTTTTAGAGTTTGTAAAGTCCATGCGAATTGCATTACAGAACGCAATTGATTTTGACCATGATACAAAAGAGACACATCTTCTTGCACAATATCAATAACAGAAGAAACAATATTATCCAATGTGTAAATGCGGGAAGATAGTGTGTTAATACTATTATCGACAACAGCTAGAACCTTTTCTAAGTTCGCTTGGTCAATTTCCTGCAGACGTGACGCCGCTGCAATCTGTGAAAGTTTCCATATTTCATTGTAAGCAGCGTAAAAGAATCTCTTTGTTCTCGGAACTCTGGGTCCCAAGACAAAGTCGGCCAAATTAATGTTATTGGGCAACTACGATAAATGTTCTTTAACGGACGATAATAGAATGCTGCAACCACTGTTGACATAATTTTCCAACCGAATAGGTTGTTACCAAATGTGTATCTGGAAATCTTGGGTCGGGTCTGTCTTGCATATAACCTAAACTAGTGTTATGAAAACGGAGTTGGCAGGCATTCGAATTCGTCTGCCAAACTAACCAACCTAAAGGATCCATTTCAGATACATTAAACGTGTTGTTTTGAAACAAAGATTGTAAGACATCAATGGTATAATTCGTGTATATGCGCCAATTATTATACTCGGCTAAAGAGGGAATGGCAGGGGCGTTCAACTTTTTTGCAGTTGCCACCCCAAAGCAAGTTGTCTGGTAAACTGTTTCATTTAAAAACAAAATTTGTCTTGGGATGAGGCAGGCACGATGTAAGGCTTCAGTGCTTTGCACCTGCCAGGTCTTAGAACCCCTGATCGATTTCAAATCAATGGTGGCCTTCCAGTGATCATAACCCCTGACTGACAGATCATGTCTGAAAGAATTTGAATAAATTAATTTCGTATGGGTCAACATTACTTTGGGAGCCGAAGGAACATTTAATTTAAAATAATAGGACTCAGGTGTTGACCTGTCGAAATCTGTAAAATATGTAAATTTATCTCTAAGAGTTCTCGAACTACCTTTTAATGGTGTAGGGCAATGGTCCCACTGTGTGTAGTTGACAACAGGGTGTAATGTATTAGTCTTATGTAAGAAATGATGCCCATAATGTTGATAGCAAAATAAATTGGCATAATAGGCAGAATTTAAATATAAATATTCAGCATTAAAAGCAGCATAATACTTCAAATCGGAAAACAATGATTGTATTGCATGCACATCCCAGTCGTCTGAGGGTATGTCCTGTGTTACCACATCACCCATGGAGACACGAAAGACGTATGGAACGTTGATAATTTCCGTCGGGCCATGGACCTGAAAATCCACTTTATCCCAGATGATGCCATCTGCAACTGGGAATGCTGAAATGTTAACAAGAGATTGGTCACGCTTCATGATGTGGGAAGATGAGTGAGGTGCTAGAATACCATTAACCAAGTTCACAGCCGAGCGTTCTGGTAAGTAGTGACCATTGATGAGTAGGAAAAACACCGTCACAAAACCAATTGACATGAAGAGAAAAATGGCGATCAGTATTAACCAGATGTATGTCCAAGGAGGGACCAAATAAGTCAGTTTAAACCAGGAAACAAAAATAGACAATTTGGTAGGGCCAATTGAAGTGGTGGAGGACGAGTCAAAAGAAAAGCTGCCATGGTGTAAAGGGCCTTCGGGCAAACCATGCAAAGACTCACTTGTGGGATAAGTATACTCAACTTCCTAGTTGCAGGAGGGAGCAGGAGGGACAGCTAAATGGTCAACAACAGGGTCCGTCTCGATGACAGTGTCATGTGGTGGACTGAAAGATGCGCCAACCCCAGAATTTCTCGAAATTGTGGGGCACGAAACAGCAGGCGTCACACTATTCAGAATCGGCCAGATGTTGTAGCTTGACATTGTCAATTGAGATGTATCTGTTGTCCTTGCAACCAGGAAGCGGTGGTAAAATGACTGTACGAGTACCCTTCAAGCCAAGCACTGGAACCGGTGCACGATAAGAGGGACCAAATTCTTTTTTGTTCTCCAACTTCTCTCGGACCAGATCACCAACTTTCAGAAGCCAGCCGGCCACCGGAATCAGCAGTGCAGCATCTGTTGCCGAAGGCAAATGTTCAGTAGCAAGACGGGAACGGGTCTCTTGTAGGTCCTGTAACATAGTAGAATGATTATCTGCATCAAAGGTCGCGGCTGCCGCCGCAACGTCTAGACCATCAAGGTCTGGCACAAACATTTTTATGCCAAAGAGCATCTCGTATGGGGTCCGCCCACCCAGAGGTCTTCTAGGGAGATTATTAAGTGCACGTTGAACCCCATACAAGTGGGCCAGCCAGTTCCTGCCAGTACCTAAGACTCTAGCTGTCAAGGATTGCTTTAAGTCATGGTTCATTCGCTCCACAATTGAATTGCCCTCAGGCCTGTATGGAGACGAAAACTGCACCAGCACCCCCAAAGACTTCATCGCGTCCTTGTACGTCTTAGAGGCGAACGTTGGACCTTGGTCTGAATGAAAGGTGCCACAGGCAAAGATCCCTACAAAGACACGCAAATCCCTGATGACATTTCGAGCGTCAGCACTGCGTTGTGGCCAAACCCAAAGGAATTTAGTGCACGAATCAACTGCAACAAAAATGTATTTATATGCAGTATCAGAAGTAAATGGACCGCAGTGATCAAGATATACACAAGCAATGGGGCGATTTGCAATGCAAAGCTGTGTTTGTGGTGGACGTGTTACCGTAGAAGGCTTGATTTGTTGACAGATGTCACACGAAAGCACATAAGTACGGGTCTGTTTATATAAACCACGCCACCAAGAGGCCAAGGTCACAGAGGAAGACCTGCTGGGAAGAGGGGGTTGCAGGACAGTCAAGGTTAGGGGTTGTGGAGGAAGAGGTAGCTGTGGAATGCGCAGTGACTGTGGATGCATGTTTGTCCTTTTTTGCCCTCTCCCCAGTGTGTGTGATGGCAGTCCCCTGAGTATGCGTGTGTGTGTGTTTTGACTTTTGTTTGGGTGTTTGTGTGCGCATGTGTCTGTTGCTGTGTGTGCAGGTGCCTGTTTGAGTGTGCTTGGGTCAGGTAGGGTAGTGGGGACTGTGGATGGGGCAGAGGAAGGAGGGTTGAGGGACTGCTGCATGAGGGACACTGCTGTAGTCAGTGAGTAGGCCAGGGCCTGATTAGATCTCTGTAGGGCAGACATGTCTGATGAGATGCCCTCCATGTATGACACCAATTGTGTCAAAAGACTGGTATGTGCATGGAGGACATTCAGCGTGAATCTCTGCCCCACATGGAGCTGCTCCAGTAAATCCATGGACTCCACACTCAGGACAGCAGGGGAGACTGATGCAGGGGGTGTGGTGCCTGGCCTGAAGGAGACATGCTCCCTAACACGGGAGTGCCCACGGACAATCTGAATGGGAGCAGCTGTGAGGGTGGAGATGTTGGTGGTGGGGGTGGACTCCAATGTTGTGGGATCCGATCTGGGAACACCCACCACCACAAGGGAGTCATCACTGGAACTGGAGTGGTCTTCTGTTGTTGTAGAAGTCTCCGACCTGCCCTCAGTGTGGCTCCCCTCACCCGCCGTGCCACTGGGTCCCTCCTCCTCCTCCACACTGGACCTAGTCTGGCTAGCCCCTTCCCCTTGTTCCGTCGAACTGTCTCCTCCAGTATCTGGTGCTGATGCTGTGAACAAGGATGACAAAGAGATTCACATGAGTCATCTGCATAGACTTGACACATGAGTATCATTACAACACATCACAGAGCAAGCATAAACATCATTTTAACGGCAGGTTTCTAATCATTACACATATGTGAACATGGCACTTGTCAGTCTGCCAGTAAACTATGGTTCCCAGACACATGATGTCATGTGCAACATCGGGTAGATCAATGTCAAATAGCACAAACACTATCTCAACTATTACACTATGTAGCAGGTGATCTGATCTGTAATGCTCCTGACGGTCTTGTGTCATTACATACCTGTCTCATCTCCTGCAAGGAAGTCTTGAACTGACACTGCAAATGGGATGCACACATTTGAAATGTGACATGGTAAACATTCTTCCATCCCCAGTCATTATGATGTGCACCTATGACTCGGACGTCAATGGTCAAATGGTCTGCATGCAGTACACCAAACTTGCATAGTCATAACATGACTCATTTCATACAGATAACAGTGATTGTGTGCATGTGTCCAGTGTCTTTAGTCCACTGCTATCAGGTCAGACATCTGAATCTTACTTTGGATTCCCCAAGGTTGTAGGCCTAGCCAGGGTGTGACTTGAATGGCCCAATGTCTTGTCTCAGCTATGGAGGGTGTTAGAGTGATTACTGTGGATGTCATGCACATTGTATCCAGCTCACCAGTTACAAATGTGACAAATATTCAATACACTCCCAAATACAAATACTGCATCATCACAAACCTTCATGTGGCACTCTATGCCACTGGCCTGTCTGGCTGCAATGTCTGTACGGACTCTTGGTTCAGTACCTGTACATCTCAAGGTTACAGTCAGCACTGTGTCCCAATACTGTCTATACTGCTTCAAGCCACATCTGTTTGTGTCAAGTATGCACATCCCTTACGTGCTAGACACAATTTTAACACGTTGACAGGCTCACAATGCTCTACTTAGCCATCAGAGTATTTGAACTAACAGATGTGTTTACATGCACATTTTACATCTCTCAAGCTGAAAGTAATGCATACACATGGATGTTCAAGCCACCAGTATGCACAGTCAAGAGATGATACACACATGTCAACTGTTGTATATATGAGACAAAAGACATACATATGATGTTTGGCCAGGTTTCCAACATTGACCACCTGTGTCTTTCAAAGATTGGCACATGTACTCACTGTCACAGAGTCTGACCCATGGATTCTCACATTTGAATGGTGAAAGTGTTGCCTGACACACAAACATGTGTTGTGTCAGTGTCTCTGATGGCCTGATTTGGCATACCTGTGCTTGCTCCATGGGATACATGTGATTGCACTGTGCACTATGTCTGGGACAACACATTTGGCACAATAATCAACATGAATTCTCTGAGGCATCCACATTGGTGTCACCTGCTGCCCGGATGTATAGCACTGTTTACGCACACCTGGTTGCTCCATTGCAACATTCTGGGCATATATGTTTCTACCACACTGAGTACAGGTCATATATCAGTCAATATGCTGACACATGTCAGCCAATTACATCACTCATGATGGTCAACTCCGGGCCCGATTCACAGAACTAACTTAAGACAAAATCCTAAACTTACTACCATTTTGGTATTCACAGAAGGCACTTACTTACTCATTTTGAGTAACTTACTCATTTTGTGTAACTTACACATTTTGGTATTCACAGAAGGCACTTACTCATCAATGAGTAAGTGCCTTCTGTGAATACCAAATGAGTAAGTTACTCAAAATGAGTAAGTTTCTCAAAATGAGTAAGTAAGTGCCTTCTGTGAATACCAAAATGAGTAAGTGCCTTCTGTGAATACCAAAATGGTAGTAAGTTTAGGATTTTGTCTTAAGTTAGTTCTGTGAATCAGGCCCTCTATGCACATGTTGTATATTGTGCTGATCACATGAACATTGGACTACAGCCAATACGCAGGACCTATGTGACACACATGTCACAGACGGAAAGGGGCACACCTGTGCATTAAATGATCATGGGGCATAGTTACATTTTAAGACAGAAGTGTTGTTTTGACAGACTGATGAGCTGTGAGAGGGGCAGCAGCCTGAGGGAGTGCAACATGCATGTTAAACATAGTTGTGCAACATGGCACATACTCAACCCCTCCTTGCTGCTGTCTGGCCTTCAACTGCCCATCCAGGTCAAGGAAGACCACCGCCAGGATCCGTAGCATGTGGGGGGTCAGGGTACGGCGTCCGCCCCTTTTGCAAGGAGGTGACAGCTTCCGCTGGACCCTTGCAATCCTCTGTGTCCAGCCACGGAGGTCCTGCCACCTCTTCTAGCAGTGGCGGGTGCGGCGTTTGGAGACCCCCACGTGTTGGCTGCCCGGACGATGGTCTGCCAGATCTCGGCCTTCTGATTAACCCTGGGCATAGTACTACGCTACGCTCGCGGAGCGTGCGTACTTTGCGCTACTACGCACTACGCGAATTGCACGTAGCACAGTGCAAAAACGCGTAGCGTAGCAGGCATTTTTTGCTTGCTCGCGGTCCTCAACGTCAAGTTGGCGACCGCGAGCGAGCAAAATCAACATACCGGCGAGACTTTTTCCTCGTTCGCGATCAGCAACATCAAGTTGCCGATCGTGAGCGTGGAAAATAAACCTCCCGGCGAGATTCTCAATGCGGGAGGTCAGGTTTCTCATTGCGAGTGGTCGCGTATGCTCGCGACCACTCGCGATGAGAAGCTACCAGTCCGCGTTGAGAAAGCTGCCGCTCGAGTACAAATCTACTCGAGTGGCAGAAAACGACCGCTTGCACTGTGCAAGATGCCGTTTGCAATGATTGCACAGTGCGGACAAGCATCCGGCACTGTGCAATCAGTGCGAAGAGCATTTCCCTATCGCCCTACGCAGTTCGCGTAGCTACGCGTAGCTTGCATAGTGTGAAGTGCACTTCGCGTAGCTACGCATAGCGCTACTACGCAAACTACGCCCAGGGTTACTTCTGATGGGAAGTCGGCCTGTAAGGATGACATGGTGACACACTATTACTCCACATGCTACATGTTTCTGAGTCAGACACTTGTACACATAGCTCATGGTCAGAATGGCAAGGATGTCTAAGGGGTAGGCAAGTGGCAGCATGGGCAGTTGTCCTGTGTGCAATTATACCTCCAAACCATAAGAACAGTGCTGAGAAGTCTTCCACAGTACACACACTTCTACAGCACTGTACCTGGCCAGAACCCAAATCTACACATTCTAAAATTATAACTCTGTGTGCATGCTTGCCCTTGGGAATTCCAATGCTAGTAGTGCATGGTTTTACACAGGCCAATGAAAAGGCACTGTAATCACCACTCACTTGCTCCCCTGGTTTGCCGTACAGCTTTCTGTACTGTGGAAGGAGGCTGTCCAGTAGGGCCTGGATCTCCTTCTCGGTGAATGCTGGGACCCTCTCCACAGTACGTGCCATGGTAGCTCCTAGAGGATGTAGAGACAGCAGCAGAGAGATGGGGAGGTGCATGAAAGATGTTGTTAGTGCAGGCAAGTGAGGTCTGTAGGGAACAGACAGACTTATATCTCTGCAGCAGAGGCGGACTCTGTTCCAAGCGTCCAAAGCGATAGGTCCGAGTCGGTCGCATTATCCGAATCGGTCCAATCCATAACATTGCTAGCATCGGACACGCCTACCGCGACATTCAAATTATCCGCATCGGAACACTATTGAGTTTGATACATTGCTGTTGGAAGGTTACCGATTCGGATTGCACGCGATTCGGAGATGAAACACGCGTCTATCACCATGATGACAAACAGCAAATGGGTGCGTTCGGCTCGGTTCGGATTCAGCTCCAGCGTCCTTTGAATACTCACTTGCGTCGTTCACCATGACGGCCAACAGGCAATGGGTGTGTCCAGCTTGGTTCAGATGCAACTCACGCGTCCATTGAATACTCACCCGCGTCGTTCACCATGACCACCAACAGCCAATGGGGGCGTCTGGGTCGCTTCGGATGCGGCTCAAGTGTCCATTGAATGCTCACCCGCGTCGTTCACCATTACAGCCAACAGCCAAAGGATGCGACTGACACGGTTCGGATGCGGCTAACGCGTCCTCCACTAATCGGTCAGCAAAGCAGTGAAATTCTTTATGTTCTGCTGCATTACATGTGTGGAGACAGTGATTAACATGACATATTGGACATTGGACTTGATAGCTCACACTCCCATGAGGAGCCATGCTTGAGGGGCACACAATACACTGTTTGTGAGGCCCATCACAGGGCACAAGCCCTAAAAAAAGAAGTGGGGGACTAACCTAGTTAGGCAGTATGCAAGTGACATCACGGCGCGTGCCATCACGGCGCACGACATCATGGCACGTGACATCACGGTGCACAACATCACGGCGCATGATATCACACATGCCAAACACAGGAATTGACATCATAGAACGTGTCATCACAAGCCACAACTTTACAGGAAGTGGCATCACAAGAAGAGACATCACATCTAAAGCCCTCACATATATGTTTTGCAGGTCTATCATGTGTACGTTTGAGCGCATTGCGAGGCTGATAGCACTGTGAGCTATGTAAGATGATATGTGACTTCTACACCTTGCAGTCCCCCAGTTTTATGTAACACATCCTGTACACTCATTTACAAATGTATATAATTTATTGTACATGTAATATGCACGTGTTGATGTAAAGCACTCTGACACCCTGCATTGGGATGAGTAGGGCTATACAAGAAAAAATAGTGGTACTTAAATTATTTCAATGCCTCCTCAGGTGTAGTAAGCTCTATATAAATGCAATTTGCTTTGTGTAAATACTGGGAAATACCAACACATCTGACATTATTACAGTGCATACATATCTCCTAAAAAGGGACTGAACAAAGTGAAAAGTTGCCTGTCTTAAGTATGTGTGAAGTGCTAATAAGGTGTGAGCCTTTGTTTCCCCTCTGCTTCATTTGCATCAGGTGTGAGGCCCCTGACTGCTCCCAGCCAAGAGACTCGAACAAAAGGAGGTCTGATGACCCATCAAATTCGGCCTTTGTTATGGGCCCAGCAGGAGTCTTAATGAAGAAAGCCCCGTCCCCACCTGCACGTTGTTGCTTGTTGAAGATGGAAAGCAGACAACGTGCAGACGCTGCTGAAAGTGTCCCTGTGTTTGGAAATTACACTGGGACAAGTTCAGCACATTATTCAGTGGGGCCCAAATTCTTGGCAGGGTGGACGGCGTACACCCTGTGAAAAAAGTGGGTGGACGCCATCCACCCACGTGTACCCCCGACTCGTGCCCTGGCCCATCACAACATTGAGAGCCCACTTCACAGATCACCCTCCTAGGCTTTGACACAGTCCCAGGGGATCATTGGGTTAAAGACATGTTATGTCCACACATATTCACTGCTTTGTTGGACTGTGTGTCAGAAGGTGCATTGTGGTAATTTAATGTTTGTAAATCTACTGTGTCTGAGTCTTGTACAGTGCAGACACTTCATAATTTTGTTTGCATGATATTTAGCTGCCACATCAGCTTGTGTTTGTCATGTGAGTTGCTGTTGTGTCTGTGTGTCACAGGCATACGTGGATGCTTGTCAAATAAAAGCGTGCCTCTTAATCTCAAGGTTCTGTGTATGTGATTGTACATGTTTGTCAGACATGACATCATGACAGTGTCCACCCTGTGACAGTGGTGTGCATGGTTCGCATGGTGACCCGCTGTCTGTATCATGTGTCCCACATAGCTGCCATTACATGATCCTGTTCTGTGTACCTTTCAACCATGTGATAGTTGTCACCAACCTATATTTTGAATAGTTTGTTTGGGAGTTGTTGAGTATGTGATGTTTGATCACATGGACAGTGACAGACACCAGTGACTAGTTACAGTACAACACTGTAATTTGTGCCTAACCATAGCTTGGTGACATGTCTGGTAAGGGTCACATAGCTGTGCACTGTATCTAGGCTCAACCTTTGGCCTCTAACTTCATTGTTGCTTGATTTAATGTTGTGTGTGTGTAATTGCATGTTCCTTCGTACATTGGAAAGTAACCTCAACTATGTTTGCACTTGTAACATAGGTACCGCAGGAGACCGGCAGTCCACAGGCCCTTCCCCAACCTCCAGACCATGGAAGAACGGGATAGCATCAGACGATACCGCTTCACCAGATCACTCATTGTGGAGTTGGCAGACCAGTTGGCCCCACATTTGCAGCCTGCACGCCCATATCCCTTTGCGCTGATCCCCAAGGTGAAGGTGATGGCGGCCCTACATTTCTTTGCCACAGGGTCCTTCCAGTATACTGTGGCAACTGCTGGTGGGATGTCCCAGACACTGTTCAACCGTGTGCTTCGGGATGTGTTGGAGGCATTGTTACATTTTGTGGACCTTTACATCAAGTTCCCAACACCAGGGCAGTTGACAGACATCAAGGGGAACTTTTATGCATTGGGACGAATGCCACGTCATTGGCTCCATTGATGGAACACATGTGGCTTTGATCCCACCACAAGCCAATGAACAAACCTACAGTGATCGGAAGCATTACCACTCCATAAATGCCCTGGTGGTATGTCTGGCTGACATGATGATCTCCCATGTCTGTGCCCGTTTCCCGGGATCAGTACACGACGCATACATAATGAGAAATAGTGGGATCCCCCATTTGATGTCTCAGCTGCAACATGAGCGTGCCTGGCTTGTTGGTAGGTCATGTTGTTTGTCTCTGTTGTGTGTTACTTCTATGTCAGGTTGTACCCTGTTTACAGACAACTGAAGTATTTTCTGTGTTCAATGTAGGAGACTCTGGATACCCCAACCTGCTGTGATTGCTGACACCACTCCAGAACCCTGTCACCCCTGCTGAGGTTCGTTTCAATGAAGCACATGGGAGGACCAGGTGAGTGGTTGAGCGGACATTCGGCCTTCTGAAAACAAGATTCCGCTGCCTGGACCGTAGAGGAGGAGCCCTCCAATATGCACCATTGAAGGTGTGTAAGATCATCACTGCATGTTGCATGCTCCACAACCTGGCAGTGAGGAATGAGCTACCACTCATACAAGATGACGGAGACCAGCAGCAGCCAGCAAGGGAGGATCTAGGACTGGGACATGGTGCCAGTGATGAGGAGGAGGAGGATGTTCGGAGACAGCTCATCAATAACTTTTTCACATGAGTGTAAGTATGTGATGATGAGGTGACAAAGCTCTTTGGTTGCATGATATGTGTCTGGGGTACAATATGTTTGTATGTTGGTGAGTATATGCTACTTAACATGATCATCTGAGTTGTTTAGGGTCTATTAAGTTTGTAGGGTCCCAGGTACAGTGGTAACATGCATCCTAGCTAGTGTTCACATGGATAATTGGTGATTCTGATATGTTTCTTGGAGATGTGGGCAAATGATTAAGGAGTTCCTGACTGTTCTATGTATCTCCTTCCCAGGGTCCTTTGGCTGTCGTCTGGAGGCTTTTGACCTCCCAGACCCACGATGCAGTGACACATTGCAAGTTAGCTTTGGATCCGGATTCTGTGCCACACACTCACTTCAGACCTGATGCTCAATTTTTGTTAATTTGTGATTTTCGTCACAATGTGATGTGATCTCATTTTGTGTGAGGGCACCAGGTTGTGCCTGTGGAATAAACCTGTGCTGCACATTGAGGATTGCCTTGTCTGTTTCCACACATCCAACGTTCTTTTGTATACTCAACATATGCCATGATGATCAGTTTATCTGACAATGATTGTTGCTTGTGCATTGAAATGGTGTTTTCTTTTACAACAGTAGAGTCAATTTGGATAAGTACCATGTACTATGGGGTTGTGATGACCTGGTTGTGTGTATCTCTCATGCTGTGTCAGGTTACATTTACTCACATGCCAGTAGGTGAATTCCTGAACTTGTTTCTCAGCCAATGTCATTCACATTCCATTCTTTGCATTCTTGTGACTCATTCAGTCACAACATAAGCAAGTATTCTGTGCAAAGTGATTTATTTCAGTGCATGAGGTGATGTACACACAATGGGGTAGTGCTGTACAAAACATGATGGGCAAAGTGCAGAGAGGAATTGGGAGTGGCAGTAGATGAATTTTTCAGAGCCAAGTCCACAGTCATTTGAGCCCAAGGACCAACTTAGACCCTCCATCCAATGTGGGACAGTTCAGTGTCAGTCAACAAAGTGAAGGTTTGGCACACAATGGAGGATATAAGGAGCAGGTTGTTCATTCCTGGGGGTGATGCGTTGCCATCTGTCTCTCATGTGTCCATCTTTGGACGACCCCTCTTCTGTTTTTCGGGGGGGCCCTCAGGTGCAGGCTTCAGTGGTGTAGGGGACTCTCAGCCAGAGTCCACATCCCTCCCTGTGGCAGTTGCAGATGTAGATGCACCAGATGTACTGGGCACACAGGGAGGTGTGGTCATGTTGTTGGCAATCTGTCAGAGGCAGGTGAGTATGTCCCTGTGCACCGTGGTCAGGTCATCTATTTTTGACATGTGAGTCCATTTTGGACATGTGGGCGTCCATTTTTGCATAATGGGCAGCCTGCTGGTGTTGCATGGTCCTGAGGATCCCGACTACCTGTGCAATCTCCAGTGCAATCCTGATATGCATTCAGAATCCTAGATAGCTGTGGGTCAACTACTGCAGCACCACCAGCTGCATGATGGCACCTGTCCCCACACCCACTCCCACTACCCCTACCCCCATGAGCAACACCAGTTGTTGCAGGCACAGATGCCACAGAGCTTCCTTCCTCGTTGACAGTGGTGTCATTGTCCGCCAACTCCAGAGTGCCTTGTGTTGCTGTGCTCTCGTTCTTTCGTTGGCTTTGTGTGTCCATGGGGGTAGTAGTCATCTGGGTGTTTTCTGCAGTTGCGGAAGTGGTCGCATGGAATGCAGATGTTACAGCTGCTGGTGCTGCAAGCTGACCCACACTGGAGGTGCCAGGTAGTTCCTCGTCATCCGAAGCGGGGTGAGAGACCTCAACGCAGGAGAGCTCAGGGTCAGCCTGAGTCTGTGACTGGGTGTCCTGTTCGGTTCCTGCAGTGTTCCCAGCACGCCCTGTGGGTAGATGAGAGACACAATGTTTATTGTGTTGTTGCACAGGTCATCGGATCATACACATTACATTTTCTATTGTACATTAGGATGAGTGTCTGTACATAGATAGTCCTCCATCGGCACAGATGCAGTTAGGACATTGTAATTTGGACAAGATGGGGTTTGCTGAGCATGTCCAGCTCTGTGCATACATGGGCAGGTTATGTTTATTTGACTTTACATGTACATAGACATTGACTGTTAAGTGACACCCTGTGCATGACACAGGTGTGTTGGTATTTCCCACATCTTTTCTTTTACAATGATATACGTACTCTTCCTCTTACGATGTGTTGCAAGATTTGTGCATGTGTGCTGGGCTTTGTGCATGTCTTTTGCAGTCACATTGGTGTGGCTACCTACACACTCACAGTCTGGAATGTATGGGAGCATTTTTGGATAGTATTTTGAGGGATGTGCTCCTAGTTCTCATCTCATTGGGCCCGTGGGGATAGCTGTCAGTAGCAGATTGTGTTACTGCTTTGCTTTGTGTCTGATCACATCATGTATATTGTCCTTGTCCTCCATGGACAGATGAGTTCACCAAGTCTGCTTTCTTGCTTTTTCTGACTTGGAGCTTTGAGGTACAGAGGTTTGTGTGCTTCTGTTATGCTGCTGGAACTTGCACCCCTCCTCCCACCCAGTCCAGCTTACTCCTCATAGACAAAGGCTCAATGACAGTGAGGGTAGTGTAGTGGCAAGGAGGCTGACACTGCTGCATGATGTAGGACTTGAATGCAAGTCCCAACAATGCCTTGTGCACATGACACCATGCAACAGTATCAGCCACCTTGCTGGGGCACTTCCATTCACTGTCAGGTAGCCATTGGCTCTGATGAACAGGTTGCTTTGGGTGTGGGTAGTGATGTGTACTATGACTCCAACTACCATCATGCCCTGTCTTCCACACACCTTCTCAGCCAGCCCAGGGAGCACACCTGGGACTATGCATTCCCTGGGAGTGTATGGAAATGTACTGTGAAGATGGCTGACAGTGGGCACTGGTGTGAGGAGCACAAGGCCTGGATGGGAGTTGGGGTCTGATCTGACACCAGTTCCCAGTGTCAGCTATCTTTCCAGTACATATGCAATAAATCCCAGGGACTGCCTAGTCACAGGTGTGCTATTTGTTCTGGCTGAGAAGGTGTGTGTAGGGCAGGGCATGATAGTAGTTGTAGTCAGTGCAAGTACTCTTCCTCCCACATAGCCCAACAAGACCACCAGGAACTGTGCTTACCTCACAGTCAATGGAAAAGTACTGGCAAGATGGCTGACACTGGTGACTGGTGTGAGGAGAACAAGGCCTGGATGGGAGTTGTGGGCAAACAAACACCAGGCACCAGTGTCAGACATCTTGACAGTACATTTCCATTCACTGTGAGGAAAGCATAGTACCAGGTGGTCTTGTTGGGCTATGTGGGTGGAGGAGTATTTGCCCTGACTTCAACTACCATCATGCCCTGCTCTACATATACCTTCCCAGGCAGCCCAAACAGCACACCTGTGAGTAGGCAGTCCCTGAGAGTGAAAGGAAATGTACTCCCATCCAGGCCTTGTTCTCCTCACACCAGTCACTAGTGTCAGCAATCTTGCCAGTACTTTTCCATTGACTGTGAGGTAAGCACAGTTCCTGGTGGTCTTGATGGGCTATGTGGGAGGAAGAATACTTGCACTGACTTCAACTACCATCATGTCCTGCTCTACACACACCTTCTCAGCCAGAACAAACAGCACTCCTGTGACTAGGCAGTCCCTGGGATTGATTGCATATGTACTGGAAAGATAGCTGATACTGGGAACTGGTGTCAGGTCAGACCCCAACTCCCATCCAGGCCTTGTGCTCCTCACACAAGTCCCCACTCTCAGCCATCTTCACAGTACATTTCCACACACTCCCAGGGAATGCATAGTCCCAGGTGTGCTCCCTGGGCTGGCTGGGAAGGTGTGTGGAGGACAGGGCATGATGGTAATTGAAGTCAGTGCAAGTACTCTTCCTCCCACATAGCCCAACAAGCCCACCAGGAACTGTGCTTACCTGACAGTGAGTGGAAAATTACTGTCAAGATGGCTGACACTGGAGATTGGTGTGAGGTGCCCGAAGCCTGGATGGGAGTTGTGGGCAAATCAAACAGCAGGCCCCTGTGTCAACCATCTTGACAGTACATTTCCTTTCACTCTCAGGGACTGCCTAGTCACAGGTGTGCTGTTTGGGCTGCCTGGGAAGGTATATGTCGGGCAGGGCATGATGGTAGTTGAAGTCAGTGCAAATACTCCTCCTCCCACATAGCCCAACGAGACCACCTGGTACTATGCTTTCCTCACAGTGAATGGAAATGTATGTCAAGATGTCTGACACTGGTGCCTGGTGTTTGTTTGCCCAAAACTCCCATCAAGGCCTTGTTCTCCTCACACCAGTCCCCAGTGTCAGCCATCTTGGCAGCACTTTTCCATTGATTGTGAGGTAAGCACAGTTCCTTGTGGTCTTGGGCTATGTGGGAGAAAGAGTACTTGCACTGACTCCAACTACCATCATGCCCTGCCCTACACACACCTTCTCAGCCAGAACAAACAGCACCCCTGTGACTAGGCAGTCCCTGAGAGTGAAAGGAAATGTGCTGGCAAGATGGCTGAGGCTGACACTGGTGACTGGTGTGAGGAGCACATGGCTATCATGGTATTGTGCTTCAGGATCAACACCTTGTAGCACTGCTACTCATCTTGTGAGTACACCTCCCCACGCTGTGATATAGTCATGGGCCCAGCTGAACAATTTGTCATGTGTGTGAGGAGGAGTGTTGGCTTTTAGCCACACCCACCTTCCCAGCCATCCCAAACGCACTTCCTGTGACTCAGCTTTCTTGGGCGTGAATGTGTGAGACAAAATGGCTGACGCAGGTGACTGGTGTTTGGATCCCATAGCCTTGCTGTGAGTTAGTGCTAAGTATGTACATGTTTGGCAATGGTGAGACTTCCTGTTACATTGCAGGTATGTTGTTAGTCAAATTGGCATACACATTACATGCTCTTTTGCTCTAGTTTTTTTTAGCTTTGTTAACAGTGTTTAGTATCACTGTTTCATTGACAGTGATGTCTGTGGCTGTGTATTTGTTAACATTATTGGCTATTTGAGTATATACTCACCAGACTCTGGTGCTCCTGCTATTCCATAGACACCCTACGGTGGAGGGATGGCCCACACCTTCTCCTCCCAGGAAGTGAAGTGCACAGGGGGTGCAGGAGGGCCACCGCCAGTCCGCTGACTCAGGACATGGTCTCTGGCAAGCAGCTTCTTGACCCTCCTTCGCACATCATAGTACCTGTTCCTGATATCATCCATTGTGCGCAGGCAAGGTGCTTGAGCGTTCACCTTGTTGACAATCCTGTCCCACATCTTATTTCTCTGGACAGGGTTGTCTGTTGGACTAAGTTCCCAAATAACTGTGGATCTACTCTGACAATTTCATCTACCATCACTTCCAACTCCTTCTCTGTGAACTTGGGATTCTTCTTTGGGGGTATGGTGAGGGGTGGTGGTGGAGATGGAGGTGTGGGTGAGTGTGAAGGTGAGGGTGAGTGTGTATGAGTAAATGAGTGTGTGTTTGAGAGTGTAGTTGAACACAGGTGCTAGATGTGTGCAGGTTGTGTGGTGGGTGAGGTGTGGGTGTATGTAGCAGAGAGCAGTGAATCAGTGGCTATGTCCTGGCAGTTGAGGATCATGGTCATGATTTTGGCCCTTTATATAGATGGAGTTGTGGGTGTGGCTTATATATTTTTTTGTTGGCATTGTCAATGCTTGTTTGGCCATTTTCTGTCTGTTTCTGCTGTACTTTATTGAGCATAACCGAAACGTTCCGTAGACCGCACCGGATGCTTGGTCATGTATTTGCGGGGTGGTCCAAGTCTGTCCCATTCACGCTAAGCTATGTTGCAGCGTTTGCGTACGAGTCGCTCGCATCGGCCTTGTTTCCGGAGGATTCGCTCAGACGGATTGTGTTCCGTACGAGTCGTTCCTCGGGATTGTGCTCCATGCGAGTTGTTTGGATTTGACACGAATTGCATCGTACTTCGTCGTTCGGACTGCACGCGTACGAGTCGTTTGGAAAGCATTCCCGATCCGAGTCGTTGGGAAGGTTTTCCCAACGAGATCAGAATCGGGCCCTAAAACTTTACTGACACCTCAAAGGAGGTGGTAACTCATTCCGAAACCCATCCTTTTTGTTGAATGTTGAAAAAATCTTTGTGAAACTTTTCATTTTTTCTAATTTTTCTTAATTTGTAAAGAAAACAGCCTGCATTTAAAAAAAATGGCTGCTTTATTTAAAAGCAATCACAGACAAGGTGGTCTGCTGGTCCCAGCAGTCCACCATCCCTGCGACTGTGGCCAATAGTAGTGGGTCACAAATTGTGACCGACCTCATGAATATTGATGAGATATGTCAAATCGCGACACACTATGATTCTGTATTTTGTAAACTGACTCATTGGTAGAAAAGTCAGTTCGCAAAATCAAAAATTATTTGGTAAAAGTCGGTGTGTAATTTACAACCACTTTTACCAAATCGATTCTTTGTATATGAGAGCCATTATTTCCCAGATCTGGGAGAGGAATAGACTTCTAACTGGGGTGACAAAGAGTAGATCCCTGTGAATTGAAGCCTGGATGGATGTTATCTCATGGAAATTTGAGTGTCTACCCTCTGCCAACCCATATCTGCTCAATTCAAACTCAGTAGTCCCCAGACATTTTTCTATTCACTCATTTATTCCATTTAATGTGGAGCATGGCCCTAATCATGGAATGATATGAATTATCATTTTAGCCCCAAGGTTTGTGAAATATAATTTTTTGAAGTCACAGAGCACCATAATCCTATGTCCTTGTTTCATAGCCCAAATTGTTATTCATGTAGGCCATGCGCTTGACCCTGGTCTTCTGAATGACCAGGCTAACTAAAAATCTTGTCTGTTGCTATACACTGTGGGATACAGCTGGCTCGAGTACCTATAGGAGCTGACGAGGGTGTTGCGGAAAATATATATATATATTTCCATATATATGCACTAAATACCCATCTGATATTGCATAGACGAGCTTCAACAGCTGTTTAGCACCAACTTAGAGGTCACTTTCCTTTTCCTGACTACCATGTTAGGTTGCTCATCAGGTTTTTCAATTCTGCCTACACTGTATGTCTGTATTATAATTGGCACAGTGCCGATTCAGCATTTCTCTGCTGACCATATTTGGCACCCTGTCCATTTCTCAGCTCTGCTGAAGTTGCATTACTAAGTGGATATATGCCCCAGAAACCAGTCACACAGGGAAGAAGCAGGTTGAGAACACCATTGTGTGCACTGACTTCTTCCTTGCTGGCCAGCAAGCATGTATGGGTCCTAACAAATACATTTCATTTTGTTCCTGAGCAAACTGCTGTATTGGGTGTTTCTTTCATTGCTCCTGGGAGGGTGCAAAAACATTTCCTGAACAGAGAGCTCCTCTTTTGGGCAGACACCATAGTGCTCCAGTTGGGAGGTATAATTCGGAGAAGAGCTGTGCTTGGTTTAAACCTGGCTCCTGTCTTTGCATTTAGAGGAACTCTAAGTGCAAGATAAATGCCAGGATACCAATGGTTGGTAGTGTCTTCTTCTTGCGCTTTACCTCCTGCATTTATGAACTCCGGTCTCTATGACTCAACCTCTACTTCTGTGCATGCTATTGCACTGAGCATAATGTTGAAATTTTCTAGACCACCAAAAGTGAATGAAAAATAATAACAGTGACAAATAAGACTTCACCTATTTTTGTTTTACTTTGTTTTTGAAGCTATATCGATACAAATGTATCACAGATGTTTCATCGAGTAGGAGCTAGGTTTGGAGCCTATACTCAGTGACTTGCAACATTTCAATGTTTCATGTTTAATAAGAACTGGCTTTCCATTTCATGCCATAGATAATCTGAGGAAGGAACAAGGAATAGAAGGAAAATGGAAAAATGTAAAGGCAAAAGAAAGGGGAAGAAGTACCGAGTGAAAAGAAGGGTAGAAAGAGGGAAGGAAGCAAAGCTGGAGGGAAAAAAGAAGGCAATTGAAAAGAAACATTGATTAATAATTAGTATACATGCTATGATATGAAATGATATGATATGATATGATATGGTATGATAAGATAAGATATATGATATGATATTATATGATATGATTGAAGAAAGCTAGCTCTGTATATACTATATCAAAATGAGGTATAGTGTGCACAGAATCCAGTGTAACACCAAAGGTAGGCAGAGGTAAAAGTAGATAGCACCTTACTCTCTATTTGTGGTAGTGTGGGCGAGCACCAAGGGGCATATTATCAAGAACGGCGTTAAAATTATCGCCGGTTTAGCGGCAGAAAACTTCCGCTAAAGCGGCGATAATGGGCTTGATAATATGCCCTGGAGAATTCCAATAGAAGCCCATGTTCACACCAGAACATGGACTTCTATTGGAATTCTCAAGGGCATATTATCAAGCCCATTATCGCCGCTTTAGCAGCAGTTTTCTGCCGCTAAACCGGCGATAATTTTTAACGCCGTTCTTGATAATATGCCCCCAAGGCTTTATCAGAGGGTAGTGTTAAGCATTTGTTGTACACACTCATGCAGCAAATGATGTCACACACTCAAAGACTGAACTCAGACCAATTTGTTTGTATAAAAAATATTATTTAGTTATTTTATTTCTAGAACCAAGCCAAGCCTGGTGCAGGTAAGTGAAATAATACTTTGCAAATTCTTATGCAGTTATTTACAGTTGAATGCAGATTCAAAGACAGTTGGTTGAATTACAGGTAAGTCAACAGTTCGATATTACTTTTCAGTTACTTTACAGCTTACTGTGCACGTTACTTTTTAGATTACTTTTTAAGTTACTTTTGCTAATCAGTGTGATATGCCTAGATATCACACTGAGACATCTCCTAGATAAAAGGTAAGTAATTCACTTTTAGTACATTTGCAGTTTTTCAAGTTTTCATACAAACTAACTCCACACAGAACAATTTTCAAGAAAAGCAGTCAATGCAATCCTATGGGAGGAAATTGAGTTATCGGTTTACAGGTAAGTAGTTATTTGTGGGAGTTGGTATACTGGGGTTAGAACCAGGGTTCCCATAGGTCATGGATGCACTCTCAGAACACCCTCAGCAGCAGTAGGGCAGCCGAGCGCAGAGTCCTGATGCCCAATGTTATCCAATGGGGGATAGGGGGTCTCCGGCTGGTGGCTGCTTATGAGCAGGCCACAAGGTTGTGGGAGCAAAGCTCCTGGTGTTAGGCTCAGGGCAAACAGGGATCCGAGTTAGCACCCAAAGTACACCCGCAATGGCGCTGGGGCGGCTGGGTGCAGAGTGCTGTTTTGGCATCTGGTGCTCTGTTGATTTCAAGGGGGATTCTTCAATTGCAACAAACATTGCAGGCTCAGGACGAAGATCTTCTGGAGGTGACCACCAGTTGGAGAGGTAAGTTGGGATGCCAGGGGATGCTGGGACACTGTTGGTTGGGCCACACAAGGCTGTGGGATGTCTGGTGCAGGGGTGTCTTTAGGCGTCGGGATTTTCTACCAGCTCCGGTCGAAGTCGGGGGGATCCTCCAGAAAGGGGCTACTGTGGTTGATTGAAGATTTGAGGCAGGTCAGAGATCACCAGATCTTAGGTCAGGATCGCGAGGGAGACCTCCTTGTGGTGTTGGGCCACTCGAACTCGGGCCTTAGGAGTCGGGTGCAAAGTGGTGCAGACTCGCGGATTTGGCCAGAGCCAGTGTCGGTTGTTGAGCAAATCCGGTGCTCACGGGAGACAAGTCTTGATTTTGGAAGGCAGGGCAGGTCCTTCGGGTTCTTGAGGGCTACTGGCTGCAGAACCCACCGGGATTTCGCTGGAGCAGGTTTGAGGTGCGGACAGGCCGGTAGGTCTGGGGCCAAGTCAGTGGGCGTCCTCCTCTTCTTAGTTCAGCACGGCTTCTTCAGTCCTTCTTCTCTTTTTCTGGTCAGTTCTTGTCTGAGGTAGCAAGGTTTAGGGTTGCCCCTAAATACTAGATTTAGGGGCGTTACAGGTAAGTAAAGGTCGGGACCAATGGGTCCCTTCCTTGGGGTGGGTACACCCCCTATTATGCCACCCTCCAGTGGGAGGGGGGCATATGCCTCTCTCTGGTTGGCTGGGTCTCCCCATCTGCAAGATGGCAGGGACTGAGAGTTGTGCTTTACCTCGCTCTCCCCCACCTGAGGGGTGGGCTTGGCAAAGGTGGGCACCCCTCCCTTCCTCACTTTTTTTCCCCCGCAATTCTCCCACCCAAACTGGGGGTCAGAACTGGTGGGGGCCAGTTGCTGGAAGGAGCAAATGGCTGGGGTAGCTCACAAAGGCAGCAAGTCTTTGAAGCTTCCCCTTCATGGCCCCTGCCCATCCTGGGGGAGGAGGCTTGGCACCTCGTCCCAGGATGTGCATTGTTTCAGACCCCCGAGAGCAGCAGGATCTCGACCCAGGGGTCCAGAACTATGTCTGGTGGTGGCAGCTGGCGAGTAGTCACTCAGCCAGGATACTAGTGTTAGGTCATTTTTTAGGGGGCATCTCTAAGATGCCCTCTGAGTGCATTTTTCATTAAATCCCACACTGGCATCAGTGTGGGTTTAATGTGCTGAGAAGTTTGATACCAAACTTACCAGTTTTCAGTAAAGCCATTATGGTGCTGTGGAGTTCACAATGACAAACTCTCAGCACCATATACTCTTAATGGCATTACGGCACTTACAATGTCTAAGAATTGACTTAGACACTGTAGGGGTACAGGGCTCATGCACATATACCCTCAGTACTGGTATAGTACACCCAGCTAGAGGGGTGGCTGTCCTATGCCAGGGCAGTGGGTTGTAGGCATGGCACACAGGGGTGTGTGCCATGTCGACTCTTCACTTTTTTCTGCACCAAAACACACAGCCTGCAATGGCAGTGTGTGTGTGTAAAGGTACATGGCCTCTAAGGATGGGCAATAAGTGCTGCAGCCCTTAGAGGCCTTCCCTGGCCACAGTGCCCTTGGCACCTATGGTTCCATTTACAAGGGACTGACCTGTGTCCAAAAAGTGCCAATTGGGTTTTGTCTTAATGCAGTTTTAGGGAAAGAACATAGACCCTGGGTACCTGTTTGGCAGGAACCCAGGGCACAAAGTACACCAGCAGTTTGGCAAAAATTGGGGGCAACTATGCAAAAAGAGGGCACTTTCTTACAATGATATAATATGATATGATATGATATGTTATGATATGATATGATATGATGTGATAAACAGAGACTTGTAAAGCACACAAATACCCAGAGGTGTCTTGGAGCTGCAGCTAAACAAAAGTCAGAGAGTGCCAATACTGAATAATGAATAACCAGGTTTTTAAAGATTTACTAAAGGATAACAGATTTGTTACAAATGTAAGATTTAAGGGTAGGATGTTCCATTTTATGGCCATGCAGATAACAAAACATCTGCTCCCCAAGATGATCGTTTGAAGCTATGAACTGTCACATTTTTTACTGAACTGGATCGTAGCATTCTACTGGGAAGGTACCAATTAAAACTCTTCTTCAGATAGTCTGGTCCCAAACCATGAAGCGCTTTGTAGGCAATGCACAGGGCCTTAAAGTTAATATGCTGCTTGATAGGAAGCCAGTGTGACCTACTTATGCCCTGGGATGACAATTGAAACCTAGGTATACCTAGAAGCATGCGTGCTGCAGCATTTTACAATGTTTGAAGTTTATTCAAAGATCTCTTTTGGATATTCTGGTAGAGACCATTGCAATAATCTATTCTAGATAGTACTAGAGCCGTGAATACTGTCTTCTGCATGTCATGCAGAATGTATTAAAAGATTTTTTTTATTATACTAAGAATGTAGAAGGAAGAGGAAGTGACCGAATTGACTTGACCTTCAAATATCAATTTGCCATCAACGATGACACCTAGGTTTTTTACCTTTCTGACCGGAGTTGAAAGGGTCCCTAAGTCTTGAGGCCACCACAAAGGGGACCATAAAGAGACATAATTTCCAAATAAAAGGACTTTGGTCTTTGCAGAATTTAGTTTCACACTATTGTTACTCATCCAATCACTGACCGCCTTCATGCAGTTCTGAAATCTCTTTCTAGTATTGTTATTGCTGCTGGAGAGCAAGACGGCAATTTGGGTATCGTCGGCATATGATACCGAGGAGAATCCAAATGTTTTGATCAAACTAGCCAAGGGGGTGACATTGGTGTTGAATAGCATTGGTCTCAACGATGCGCTCTGAGGGATCCTTCAAGGTTGTGAGAAGGGATTAGATGTGAACTTCTTTAAGGCCACAGGTTGTTCGTAATTGGATAGGAAAGATTGTAACAAGACCAGTGCTGCACCTTTCATACAGATGTTCAGTAGACGGTCACTAAACAAGTCGTGATTGACCGCATCAAATGTTGCTGATAGGTCAAGTAAGATGAGGGCTGCTTTGTCTCCCTTATCTGGTGTTGTCCATTAACGCATTAAGCAATCCTAAGTTCAAGGCAGTCAACACAAATTTCATTGTGCGCTCCAAAACAGACTTGCACATACTAAGTACATGCAGAGGGTCAGGACTGATCTCTAGACCCTCCATTGACCCTGCCAGACTGATTAAGAAGCAAATAAAAGCTACACAGCTATTCAAGGTAGTCCAACCACTACTTGAGCTAATCCAATAAAAGAGTTGCATCAGATTGTTTTGTCTGCTCATCCCATGCTTGCTTAGGACAATTCAGCAGACAACAATTCTGTGTCACTGCTAGGCCTGGGCGGTGAACTTCGCTCCGTTCGCAGAGTTAGCGGAGTTTTCTGCACTCCGCACTCCGCAGAGCTCGTGGAGTGAAGAAAACTCAGCTTTGCCATGTGCAGCGGAGTTTTTTCCCTGCTCGCGATCGCGAACGGTAAGTTCGCGAGCGCGAATGGTAAGTTTGCGAGTGCGAGCTGCCGCTCGGGTAGAATTTCTACCTGAGCGGCAGGAATACCGGCACAAACTGCAGTTCGCACTGCACTCCGCCACTTGCGGAACTTCGCAGATTTTTTTTTGTAACTTCGCGGAGTTCTGCGAAGCAAAACTCCGCGAACTACGCCCAGGCCTAGTCACCCCCTCTCAACATCTAATGATCAATCATACATTGCCTTTTGAGGAGACAATGTCTGTAACTAATTCAGCGGTACACCATTCAGATCACTTTCTTGCTACTGTTAATATTATTAAAGTAGTAACTAAGGGGCTGATTACGATGGCGGTCATAGGCACCTCCGCGGTGCTGGCGGTGGCGGAAAACGTCCATTTAGTTACTCCGGAAGCGGCAATCGTGACCGCCATATTACAATGGGCAAAGATATCCCATTTTCCGTCCGTCATGGTGTTTCCAGATCCGCCAGAAATTTCATTCCGCATTGGTGCTGGAGGGAGCCAATAGAGCAAGCCCGCCATGAGGAATGCGTCCCGACCGCCAAACAGATCACGATGCGCCCATCAGTACGCAGTGGAAAAACAAGCACATCTGAGATGGCAGAAGCACAACTGCGGAGAACGAAACTCGAGTCACACACACCTCCACACGTTCCTGCCATCATGGATCCTGCTCTACAAGCCCTTCCGCTGCTATACCTGATCAACTACCAGCAGATAAGATGCCGTCGCGGTCAACAGCAAAGGCAAGTGCAAAACATCTCCCCGCATTCAAACCCTGTACTACACCAACACACAACTTTCGTGCTGAGATATGTGTCCTGTCCACATCGGACACCCTGGTGGACACAGTAACATATACCATCTTCAAAGTACCCATGTCTTGCACGTAGGCACATTGTCATCTCAGCATCGGGGGCACCCATCTCCATAGAAATTATGGCATCTAGCCCGGGTGTGGCAGTCACGTCACAGCAGCGGTGAAGCGGCGGAAAAACCCGACCTCATTGTTGATGAAGTCCAGCACATTGTCCCAGGCTAGCAAGATCCTCATAACAACCTGTACCCCAAAAAAAGATATAAAAGAGCCTCCAGTTAGCACAACACATCTGCTGCAAGGCATCATGTGCAGGCACACTGTCTATAATGACATCTCAGGAGGATCATTACCAAATGCATAGCAACAGGAGTGACGTATGAGGCAAGAGTCTCTTTAAAGGGACAATATACATCATTGTAGTCAAATAAGGGTCAATCCACATACAAGGTGTAACAGAGGAGGGCAGAGCAAACAGGGTGTGTATGGGGAGTACACAGTAGTCCAACAAGGTGTTGACTGAGTCAGAGAGCCATGATAGATGACATTAGAAGATATCCACCACTGCCACATAATCACAGTTCAGCACACACCCCAAGCAGACATTGTCAGGCTCATCACATATAATGGCAGACCATACCACATAATGACAGACCATAACATGCAACACTGTAGAATATTTCAGACTCAAACAGCAAACTCCAAGTAAGCACCAGTTTGCATTTGATTCAC
This sequence comes from Calotriton arnoldi, assembly GCA_963921515.1. Classification (NCBI taxonomy): domain Eukaryota; kingdom Metazoa; phylum Chordata; class Amphibia; order Caudata; family Salamandridae; genus Calotriton; species Calotriton arnoldi. The sequence goes on along the minus strand of CAWUFW010005618.1, from coordinate 771,953 downwards.
TTGTGTACTGCTGCACAAAATGACCCCATGTGAATATGTCCTGTACATCAACAACACTGACTACACTGCCAGCTTCACAGAACACATCCACACCATAACTCAACCTCAACAAAGGTAGCACCAACTATAAAGTATTGAATAAAATGCCAAAGTTTCATGAAGAGTCCATCTTGATAGCAGTAAACTCTGACCTTAGACTCATGACAACACTCCTCTTCCTCACACCTGCCTTCCACTCATGTGAATAAATGTGAGTAATTGAATAAATGAAGATTCACTGTGCACATTACCAACCTTGGAACTGGTCAGTCTGCATGTAAAGTCCTTGAAACAGCTCACACACTCTAACACTGCCTCATACACAAACTATAAGTCAGCAGCACTGTATGATAACAAGTAAACTATGCAAAAGTGGAGGACACAGAGCAGGAAATGCATGGAGAAATGACTGGCATCATATGTACATTGAATCTAAGAGGTACCACATGTCACACTACACCTAGGACATCAATTAATACTAGAGTGGCACAGAGATTACAAATGTATGAAAGTTATCATCTGTGCAGTATCACTGTGAACCAGCAATGCAAGTAATGCATTATACCAGAATGAGATGACCTCTCTTAAGCCATACAGTGACCAGCCCCTCATCTGTATTAACTAATGTGACATGTTTATACCACCAGCCAACACTCATGGCTCACGGTGACATTCCCTGACTGTCAAACTTAACTATAACCTTCACACATACCCCTCACCTACCCATCTTCCTCCCTCACTGCTCTACACCTGGGAGTATTTCTGAGAAAAGTGAAAATAAGCTCCTATGAGTACCCTGGTACCCAATGCTACACCATAGTGTGCATCTAGAATTGTCTGAGGTCCACTCAAGGATGTTTGATTGAATGCTGAACTCAATGCAATAGCTAAATACATATATCACAAACAACACCAAAAGAGGGCCAACAAGCATGGACATGTGCATCAAAAGAGTGGATAGGCAATGTGAACCCAGACCACCCTGGAACAGATAAAAATTCTCCTCAGGCAAACTGCACAGACAGCATAATCCAACCAAATATAAATAAACAGAAACAAATGACACATATACGTCCAAAGTGTGTGCATCCAGACACATAGGCCAATACAGCCATAGACACTCCACTGTTTACAAAGTGAGCATGGTGTCAGTGTGTTGCACAAGCATTCCCACGCACAATCCTGAAAAGTCACTGTTCAAAGATAGGAGGCCATAGCACAATGGTGCACACAAAATAAGCTAATACACAACACTCCACATTGCCATATGTGACATGCACACAAGAAATGCACAGTACAAATACAACACCCATCTGAATGCATCCAAATACAAAAACAACATTACACACACATGGCACTGTCAATAGAAAGATCCAACACAAGCCAAACACTGCATCCCTCAACAACAAATTCTTAACATATACACATCCCAAAGCAATTTCATTTGAACATCAGGGAGACTCACACCTGGCAAGGACAATGCAATATCCACTGACAGCAGTGCATGCACAGTAAGCCGTGTGTGAACACCGCCAAAACCAGTGTCAGACATATCTGATTTCACCACTCTGAACTTGAACATCACAAATCATCACAGCACACAGTTCACGTCACACTCTGGATGGGTAGCAGTACCTCAGCAAACAGATACACACTTCTGCTATCGCCTACTGCTGCACAACTCAGGCAAACACATATGCATGGAACAAGACTAGAGGACTGTGCTGAAAACTCATCTGTACTGTACATGAGCAACCATTACTGCAATCAAGTAGACTCAAATAGCACATGACAACTTGTTAAACAGTGCTGAGGGGAACAATGGTTCTGGACACAGATCATCCTCCCACAGTATAGTGTCACACAATGGAGTAGTGGGAAGGGTCAAACACTGAAATTGCATGAAGGGGAGCAGTTTTTGACTGAAGTGGTGTGCACATTAGTATTGTACAGGTGAGGAGTGTACAGAGCAAAAACACTTAGAGGAGTAACTCACAATGTCTCAGCCGCAAATGGTCTTCTTAGGGCTGGTATGACTTTGAATACCACATAGTGGAGCAGATAAAGTGTAAAGTGACATCAATGTATGTGAAAAGTCACATATAATGTTTGTTCGCCAGAGCCATTCAGCACAGTGAGAACAAAGCTAAGCAAGAGCCATGGCTGAACACAAAACTCACAACACAGACATTGCAGTGACACGCTCTGCATACTCACAGATGATGTGGCTAAAACAGTAGATGGACCCTAGGACTGTGAGGTCACACAGACAGACTGCACATTGTTCCGGAGACAACTCATGCATGTGCACAAAATCTCCAGCAGGTATCTGATCATGTAAACAAACAGGCACTGATCAACTGGATCCTACATGTGTGTAAGGGTCATGCTCAAGGGCACATGCACATCAATACTTCAGCTAATGACAGGACAATCACACTGTATGAGTACACAAGTGAACACATTCAAATGTACCCATGTGACTATGAAGCCAGACCTACACAAGATGACTACACATTTACACTGGTGTGTACACATCAAGATAGATTCCACAGATATGACAGACCCTGTCCACCTCTCAAGTTATCATGTGAATAGAATTTGCTGCTGTTGTGGTACAGCATCCAAATATGACATGTGTGCAAAAGAAGAGCCCCAACAATAGAATGATTAGGACAAGAGTAGACCATCACAGACAAGCATCATGGCACCATCAAGCCTCTGAGTCAATAAGCACAAAAGTTGCTGTAACCTCTGGCAATCTCGGCAAAAGCAAATCAAGTAGATGTCAATGTGAATGTGGCATACAGAGCATGTAACAGATGAACATAATATACACATACATTGCACTGCATCATGAGCAAGGCCAGCGACAAAGCTCAGAACATAAATAATATTTTTATTACATAAACTCAGTATCGGCATCAAAAGTGCAAAACATTAAGGCCAACGGCCAGTCCGAATTTCAGGTCTGCACATGTGTGCATGAAAACTTAAACAACAAACATGCAACACAGTCCACTGCCATGGGAATCACTCTAGATAGGGGCATCAAATGGGCAGTCCAGGCACCGCTCAGGGAGGAATGGGGTGTGAAGGGGGACTTGGCTTCAAAATTAGGTGGAAGTTGAACTGGGAGGGGGCTGACTGTCTGGGCCAGTCGGAGGACTGGACCTGGGAGGGGGAGAACTGGCTGAGGTAGAGGGATCTGTGGATGTGGGAGCTTGAGGGCTGGTTGGACTGGGTGGAGTCATGACACGGGGAGGCAGAGACATGCTGTGTGGAGGCTCAGTGGCTGATGGTGCATGTGGAGGGCTGGGTCTCAACTGTTTGGGGATCCGATATCCACCAAGTGTTTTGCCACAAGTGAGAAGTGAGGTGGCCCTAACAGCCTCCCTCTTCCCTGAAAGTGTAGCAGGTGTTGGTGGTGGATCTTCCTGTTGTAATTTGCTGGACCTGGTGGTACGCTGGGGTGAGGGTGGCCTTTTCCCCTTCCTCCCCTGTTGTGGAGGTACACTCCCCACTTTGCTCTCCTGTCCACGCTTCACAAGGGTGTGGGTGGGAGTGGAAGTTTTGGGCAAAACAGCCCTCTGAAGGGGTTTGGGGGCAGGCACCAGGTCCATGGCAGACAGGGCAAATGTTTGTGTGACTTTGGGGTCAGTTGTGGGGATGAGAGTGCGCTTGGAGGGCGAGGAATGTGAGGTATGCAATGTGGATGCATGTTTTTTTTTCCTTATGTCTCTGAGTGTCCTGTGATGGGCTTGTTGTGGTGCGGTCATGTGTGCTCTTTGTGTGCTGTTGTGACGATGTATGGTGTCTGGTTTGCTTGGAGTGCTGTTGTTGTGTGCTGCGTGTGGATGACTGGGTGCCTGAGTGCTCTGGTGTGTGTGTGCTCTGGTCAGGTGGGGGTACTGGGAGAGTGGTTGCGGAAGGGACAGGAGTTGGACTGTGAGCTTGGGACTGCTGAATGTCTGCCGTCACTGTGGAGGACAAAGACTGGACAGTTCTGTGCAGGCCACCCACATCCGAATGAATGCCCTCCATGAATGCAACAACCTGTGACAACTTGTTGCCATGATCCTGGAGGGCATTCAGGAACGCAGTCTGGCCCACACACCGCTGCCGCAAAATGTCTATGGCCTCCACACTAGTTTGAAGATGTGGAGGTTGGTGTTTCCAGACTGGAATCTTCCAGGGCACTCCTGTCCCCCTCCGAGGCACTGGTCCCCTCAGTGTCGCTGTACTCCTGTGGACCAGTTGTGCCAGTAGCTCCCCCAACGGTGTCAGGCCCCTCTCCTTCCCTGCCCTCGGTAGATGCTGCAAGAGACAGAGACATATGTTCAGTAAAGTGGCCTCCTCACAAACATGATATGCAATACAAACAGAAATTCAAGGACTGAAATTCCCACAGTTAACTACTCCGTGTACTGTCTGCATATTCCAAATTTCTGTAATCATCAGCTGATGCATGGAAACATGCTTAGTGGATAGTCATGCTCCATGTTGCATTGACACAGCCAAATTGCTGTGCATTTGTCTACATTTCAACATCACATACTATCGTCTGTAGGCACACCTCCATGCCTGCAGGTAAGAGAGCTACACATCAAAATAGGTTGTGTTTCTCACACTTGAAGTATGAGTTTACTGAAACCCACATATACAAAGTGAAACCTATCCATTGTCAAGTGATATTACCTCCTTAAACCCACTATGCTGGACCCTGAAGCACAACTACAGTTGTACATTGGTGTCAACTTTGTAGATGTATCAATTACATGGAAGTGCACAGCACATATCTCTATATGCACACTAGCATGATTCTCACTGCTGTTCACTGCCAGTTGATGTCTCTGAGACTCACACTGCTGCATATGTCACATGGACATATATTTTGGGGGGATGAAGTGCAAATAAGCTCCATGTACCAATGTAGTCACATAGGCAATGCACAATAGCATGATAAGGGCAATGTAATGCAAGGCCTTTATGTGTTGTGACATGTTACATACCAACACCATTCCAATTGCCTGACAGGCCGTCAATGATCCAAGGCATGAGAGTGCCTTCTGTAGATGAAGTTGTGAATGGCCTCCATTGTGACAGCGAATGAGTGCCAATACCTAGGGTCTGGCATCTGACATCCCTACGTTGTGCTGACTGATGACATACATTACACATCAATGTGCCAATAATTCATTCACTGATTAAAAGCAGTAGCCACTGATGCATCTGGACACCCCTCCACAATGCAAACATACTGAGGACTGACACTCTGAGTAACATTTGCTTCTTTCAATATAAAATTACAGTCCAACACCTCACTCACATCACAATTTGCCATACCCACTGAGCACATCCAACCATGTTAAGCCCTAGTGCCAAACCAATCTCACAATAGCCAGGTTTAGCTACATTGCATCAAGCTTCCATAGTCTAACCATCCCAGTCATGTTGCCATGTGCACAATTGGCTAATGCAAATCAGTCAATGCATCACTGCAATCATCACCATCTACCCCATCAGCACCTGTGTGCACTTGCTGTCACTGTGGCCGGAAATTACATCATGTGATGCCATGCTGCTGATATTAGGATAAATGTTTTGCAGTGATGCTGTCATCTGTATCATTCAGAAAACTCAACCCATGGGACAGGTGTAACCTCTACCAACTCACTGCACCCTGAGTCCACATTTGTGCATGTCCCTAGCCACTTACACATCATCACATGAGCACACTATTGTGGTAGCCACACAGCACACACAAGCCTGACAAGTGTACTGGGCTACACACTTCACACAACATCTTTTCCTGTGTAGGAAGGTCTCAGTTCAGACAACATTCAAAAAATGGTAGATGAAAACATGTCAAGATGACACATGCTGAACCTCTGCACTTGCCACCGAGTCTACTTAGAATCAATGGCATCACTCAAGAGACATCTCAGTGGTCCTGGCTTGCTCTGGGATTCATGCAGTCACTCATACCCAAAGTCACACTTTGCACAATACTCACCCCCAACTTGCTGCTGTTGTGCCCTCAAGCGTCCATACAGCTCTGGCTGTGTCACTGCCAGGATGCAGGCCACTAGTGGGGTCATGGTCCAGCGCGCCAACCATCCACTTCGAGGGACCAGCCCCAGCATCATTTCTGCGACGGTTTTGCTGAGGGGGTAGATGTCATCTCACCTCTTGTGGCAGTGAATGTGGCGTCAGTTTAAGACCCCCAGGGCCAGCACCTTGCGGGTAATGGCCCTTCATATAGCCTTACGCTGATGGACCTTAAACTGTACGCATGGGAGACAAGATGAGGAACTCTTTCAACACTGTGTTGTGGACCATTGTGTGCCAGGCCAGGAGCATATGTACACATAACACACACATACATCAATGGACAGCAGAGGCCATAGACCATGTCACACAATACGCTTGGAGCAAGTTTGCAGATTCAAATGAAAACATCTATGAGGATGGACAGACTACCTGTCCATCTCATACACATGCAGAGTGCCAGCACAGAGATCAAGGTGAAACAGGCCCTCATCTTTGATGCACTATGTGAGTGAGCATTACAGACAATACACTGGAAATGATATGTAGTGGTCAGGCTCACTGTGTCTTACACTACACAACCCATAATGTCCTGGACCATTGCATAGCCACACATGTCATGGAGGTGACAATTAGGAACCTGATCGTACATTCTCTCCCTCTTGTCGCAAGGTGTAGGGCTGTCTTGTGTACTCCTCAGACCTCTAATTGCTTCTTCATATATAGGAGGGTGGACTACACATGTTTTTCTAAGTCATTTTAGTGATGGGGCCATGATACATTGTGCATGTTCTAGACAGGCCTGAGGGCTTTTCACTGTCGCAAATAGTGGCCCATCACAAGAATCACATGCTTGTACAATGAGAATGATGACACAGTGCATACACATGTGAGACTTTACACATAATGGAACCAAAAGAAGGATGACATGTCCACTGTACATTTAGCAGATGTGTGAGAGATGAGTTGCCACAAATCTAGACAGATACAGGCCTTGTACTCTTGTGCAGACTGGGCACATCTCCATAGGGTCACTGTCAAAGCAGTACACACATTAATGAGTACCCTCTGCCAAATTGTCAGATAGCATCTCACTAATGATCATATGTACACTTAATGAACTATTACATTACATGTCACAGGAAATCTGTGTACAGAGTGAGATTTCCTCAAGTCATCAGTGTAACTGCAATACTGCAGTCAGGGATCAGGGGAATAAGGCTAGACACCCCATTGACGTGAAGTAATTCTGCTAGGCAGTGTCTCACACATTTACATTACACATTCTGAGTACAACATGTGTGATGTTTGTCTTTCATAGAGCTGCACCAGTGTCTATGGTGCCATCCTCCACACATACTCAAGTGCAACAACTTGTACCTCATGTATGGCCCATGCTGATTGCAAAACTCAGAATGCAGTAACATTGGCTTGCACTCAGAGGCACATACTAGTGTACAGTCACGTAGTGTGAGCATTCTGAGCAGTCGAAAAAAGTTTACCCATTCACTTACCAGTACCTCTGGAGCACCATATAACTGCCTGAGCTGGCCAAGGACCTCGTCCACCAGGACATCCAGCTCCTCTGTGGTGAAGAGACGGGCCCTGAGGTTCTCAGTACGAGCCATTACTGGGTCCAGAGATGATGTACAGAAGCAGTTGGTGGGCATGAAAGGCAGGTGTAACTATTTCACAGACATATATAGGCCAAAGGGTTGTGCCAGTGGTACTCTGCTGATGCAATTGGTCCGCCTGGTTTGCATCATTGAATTGTGGCCAATGCCTGTGACCGCAGTGGCGGAGCACGCCTACCGCGATCTTCAAAAATGAAATGCACTACCGCGATGGCGGTCTCCATTGGCTGCAATGTTATTTGCATAGGCGGTGTCACACCGCGGGGTTCAGGATGTCTCTACCTCTATCCTGCATCATTCAATTGTGGCCAATGCCTGTGAACGCAGTGGCAGTGCACGCCTACCGTGATGTTCAAAAATGAAAGACACTACCGCGATGGTGATCCCGATTGGCTGCAATGTTATTCGCATAGGCAGTGACACACCGTGGGGGTCAGGATGTCTCTACCACTATCCTGCATCATTCAATTGTGGCCAATGCCTGTGACCGCAGTGACGGAGCATGCCTACCGCGACATTCAAAAATGAAAGGCATTACCACGATGGCGGTCCCCATTGGCTGCAATGTTATTCGCATAGGCAGTGTCACACCACGGGGGTCATGATGTCTCTACCGCTATCCTGCATCATTCAATTGGGGCCAATGCCTGTGACCGCAGTGGTGGAGCACACCTACCGCGATATTCAAAAATGAAAGGCACTACCGCGATGGCGGTCCCCATTGGCTGCAATGTTATTCGCATAGGCGGTGTCACACCGCGGGGGTCAGGATGTCTCTACCGCTATCCTGCATCATTCAATTGGGGCCAATGCCTGTGACCGCAGTGGCGGAGCACGCCTACCACGCCTGTTCACACATTGTGCATTTGCATTCTTGCTTTGCGGATTGCATCACCCAACACATTTACCAGAACTTATTTCAGCACCTTGTGAAGGCTTTTGAGAGTGTGACATTTAACTTAAATCTGCCCACACATGTGATAGCAGTACACATGTGATGGAATGCATTGGTCTGACCGTACTCACATGTAATTTTCATTCACGTGGGCACGTATACAGATTTCATGTTGATTTGCCTATCAATTCTGTGAGCATGCCAATGTGTGTAATGCTTATTCCTCATACAATCATGATGGACTTACCACGTATTGTGCATTTATGTCTGTACACAGTGCTGTATTCATATGGATAGTTGTCGAGCTTACACTCACTGGGCTCATTCTGTCATGATGCTGTGCTTAGTGGGACTCAATTTTGAGGTTGTGCAGTGACAGCAGCTCTATACCACTCAGCATTGATGCTGTTAGCCACATGTGATGTGTCAGCTACTCACTGGTCTGGGGACACCTGATGTAGCAGTGTACCATATGCCATACACATAGTCTGATATTAATTTGACAGTAGTTAGTATGTATACCCTGGCTACCTGAATGACTACAGTAGATGAAGGGGTCTGTGCATGTCACTGGTGCATTAAGCGGGTTCAAAAGTCCTGTCAATGTTGTGGTTGTCTGAGTTAATCTGTAAGCTGTTACCCACATCTCATCTTTGACTCACTTTTACATGTGTCCCCTGCCAAAATACGTAGGAGAAGACAATCTGTGCATCGGCCTTTCCCAGACCTGGTGTCAATGGAGGATATCGACATCATTAAGAAATTCCGTCTGAATCGGCTTACCCTGCAAGAGCTATGTGCTCAGTTGGAGCCACATTTGAGGCCTCACAGAACATATCCAACAGCTTTGACACCAACAGTAAAGGTGATGGCCGCCCTGCATTTCTTTGCCACTGGCTCCTTTCAGTACACGGTGGCCATCGCAGGTGGGATGTCTCAACCTATGTTCAGCATGGTGTTGCGTGATGTCCTTTCCGCATTGTTGACCTACAAGGACAGCTACATTCACTCTCCCAGGTGACATGAATTGGCAGATGTGAAGGGGGAATTTTATGACCTTGGTCACATTCCTAATGTTGTTGGAGCCATTGACTGCACCCACATTGGCCTTGTTCCACCACAGACACGTGAGCACATCTACTGTAACAGGAAGCATTACCATTCAATAAATATGCAAGTGGTATGCCAAGCGGATCTGATTATCTACCACGTGTATGCCAAATTTCCTGGTTCTGCACATTACTCCTACATACTGCGTAACAGCATCATCCCACAATTGATGGCAAATCTGCATCCAGAGTGGGCGTGGCTTGTTGGTGAGTGAGCTGTGTCAAGTAGTGTGCTATATGTGTGACATGTTGGTCTCCTCAAATTGTTAGTTTACATTGTTGGTCTGTGTTTCTCACAATTAAGTGACTCAGCGTATCCCAACCAGCCTTGGTTGCTGAGCCCACTGAGGAATCCAAGGACGCCGGGGGAAGTCCGCTTCAATGATGCCCATGGGAGGACACGTCGTGTAGTGGACCGAGCTTTTTGAATTCGGAAGGCTACATTTCGGTGTCTGGACAAGAATGGTGGTGCACTACTCTACTCTCCCCAAAAGGTGTGTCAGATCATAGTTGCATGCTGCATGCTCCACAACCTGGCCTTGCGCAAGGAGATCCCCCTGATTCTGGACGATGATGATCAGCAGATGCCCCCTGCTGCAAATCCACACATGTCCAGTGATGATGATAGTGGTGAGGAGGAAGGTCTTGACCTGCGTCAACAGCTCATCAACAACTACTTTCCTTGAGTGTAAGTGAGCATTGATCAACTATGACTGTTTCTGTTTGCTTTGATGTTAGGGCTGAAGCATTGATGATGTTTTGGGATGCTGCAGGGTGTTAGCACACTACTGTGGGGTACTTTGTGCATCACTGTATTTGTATTTCCACTTAACTGATGTCTATGTTGATGCTGTTGGCTACTGTCATCTGATATGAATCTTGTACAGTGTTGAACAGTAGTGTATTGTTGCTGTGGTGACATAATATGACAACTCAATGTTATCTTCTTGTTGTGTCGTTCTAGGTCCCTCCGCCCCATCAAAGGATTCTCACAATCTAATCTAGTGGTGCATTGAAATTAAAGTTTCCATTGTACTTACTCTGCTGAACATATAAATTACTCAAAGGCATGTGTTTTATTTGTGTTTATTTTCAGGCATATGGTGTTAAAAATTGGATAACATATTGATTGTGAATACAGAGTGTTTCAGTTGTCACTGATGGTAACAGAGAAAATTAGAGTAGTAACCACAATAGTGTAATTCCACAGTCCAACAGACTCCTGCCATCAACATGGCAATGTGGGATTGGATGATCAACAAAGTCAATGTTCAGTGCAAAACTGGTGACATCATGGCTGGCTCAGTGACCTGGCTTGTGTTGGTGCTTGCCACGTGATCCTCCCGTGGTGTTTCTCAGATGTCCCCTCTTGCGTTTGGCAGGGAGGGCCTCTGCTGCAGGCTCGGAGGTGGCTGAGGAGTCATTGTCTTGCAGCTCACCCCTCCCTGTGGCCGCAGCTGAGGTGGTGAGAGTATCAGCAGGCTGGACACTGGAGGGGGGAGCTGTTATTTGAGCAGCATGTATGTCCCTCAGAACACCCACAAGCTGGCCCATGAGATCCACAAGTTGTCCCATTCGGGTGTCCATGGACCTCTGCAGCAGGGGGAGCTCACGCAGTTGCTCTACAACCTGGCCCAGCTGACCCTGGTTCTGTTGGTACGCACCAAGGACTCTTGCGACGGTGGCCAGGGCTTCAGTCTCAGTGTCCTCCTGTGATTGTCTCCCAGTTGCCCTCCCACGTGCCCTGCTGACACGGACATGTGGCGTTGGCTGTCCATGCACCCGCACGCTGTCCCCGGCATCCTCGGCTTGGGTGTTGGTTACCACTGAGCTAGGGACAGTGTTGCAGGCAGCGGTGGTGATGGTGGAAGTGGTTGCAGCACATGAAGTTGTTAGCAGGGGTCAGTGTATTTGCTGCTGTGTTGAGGGTGATGGTGGTGGGGACAGTGAGGCCCTGAGATGGAGTGCGCCCTGGCAGTCCTGAGGGGCCAGGTTGGTGCTCCTCATCTGAGAAACGCAGAGAATAGGCATCTGCGAGTTCAAGTTCCGGGGGGGGGAGACTGGCTTTGCTGGTTGGTGGTGGTCTCGCCAACTGTTGATTGTGAATCTCCTGTTGAACAGAGGTTAGATTGTCAGTATGTTACGAACACCCTCCAACTTTGGTGAACCTGTTTTGTATGTTTTAGTTGTGAATACCAAACTTTTTACATTACAATCACTTGGTATTTGTACAAGTTTTCAGCATTATGACATGATGTAGAGGTACATACATTACTTGTTACCAGGGTGACATGTAAATACCAACCATTTGACATGTACAGATAGTGTGTTTACAAGGACATGTCATCATCTATCAACTTGGTACTCACCCACTTTGGTTTAGGCTGGGATATTTTACAATTCGCTGAGATTCTGTTTCATCTATGCTGAAACTTCCTAATTTCTGTTGCCAATTTTGCCTTGACATCATGTGGTTTGTTTTGTTTGATGTGTGTCCATGAATGTTTTGTGTTTTCATATGTGCCTTCATGCTTTAATACAATGGTACTTACACATTGCATTGTGTGCATTGTGTGGTTGTGCCTAGCATTGATTCACAGTGGACTTTGTGATTCTAAATGATATTTATGTGACATTTAAGTGGGCTTATCTGTGTGCGCACTGGATGTGACATATGGAGCAGTACAGAGTTGGCTACCAAGTGATAGATGTGGTGGTCATATAGCTCCATGCAGTCTGAGAAGGAGCACAGGGTGCATGAGCTGACTATCTACCTGTTAGGAGGCACTGTGTAGGGAGGTGGCTGCCACATGGCTTCTGGGGTGGGGGAGTGTTCCATCCTGTTCAAGGGTGAGGCAAGAGATGGCTACTTACCTGTAAGGTGAATCAGAGGAATGCAATGGCTGCCACATGGCTTCTGGGGTAGGGGAGTGTTCCATCCTGTTCAGGTGTGATGCAAGAGAGCATGAGATGGCTACCTACCTGTAAGGTGAAGCAGAGGAATACAATGGCTGCCACATGGCTACTGGGTTGGGGGAGTGTTCCATCCTGTTCAGGGGTGAGGCAAGAGAGCATGAGATGGTTACCTACTTGTAAGGTGAAGCAGAGGAATGCAATGGCTGACACATGGCTTCTGGGATGGGGGAGTGTTCCACCCTGTTCAGGGGTGAGACAAGAGAGCATGAGATGGTTACCTACCTGTAAGGTGAAGCAGAGGAATGCAATGGCTGCCACATGGCTTCTGGGGTCGGGGAGTGTTCCATCATGTTCAGCTGTGAGTCAAGGGGGCCTGGTGGGAGTTGTAGTGCTGCCTGCCTATCCCCACCCCCCACCCTCCCTGGTGAGAAGGCTACCTCCCTGTATGGTGAAGCTGAGGAATGAAATGGCTGCCACATGGCTTTTGGGGTGGGGAGTGTTCCATCCTGTTCAGCTGTGAGTCAAGGGGGCCTGGTGGGGGTTGTAGTGCTGCCTGCCTGTCCCCACCTCCCCTCCCTGGTGAGAAGGCTACCTCCCTGTAAGGTGAAGCAGAGAAAGGAAATGTCTGCTACATGGCTTCTGGGGTGGGGGAGTGTTCCATCCTATTCAGCTGTGAGTCAAGGGCGTCTGGTGGGAGTTGTAGTGCTGCCTGCCTGCCCCTCCCGGTGAGAAGGCTACCTCACTGTAAGGTGAAGCTGAGGAATGAAATGGCTGCCACATGGCTTCTGGGGTGGGGAAGTGTTCCATCCTGTTCAGCAGTGAGTCAAGGGGGCCTGGTGGGAGTTGTAGTGCTGCATGCCGGTCCCCACCCCCCCTCCCTGGTGAGAAGGCTACCTCCCTGTAAGGTGAAGCAGAGGAATGAAATGGCTGTCATATGGCTTTTGGCGTGGGGAGTGTTCCATCCTGTTCAGCTGTGAGTCAAGGGGGCCTGGTGGGAGTTGTAGTGCTGCATGCCGGTCCCCACCCCCCCTCCCTGGTGAGAAGGCTACCTCCCTGTAAGGTGAAGCAGAGGAATGAATAGGCTGCCATATGGCTTCTGGAGTGGGGGAGTGTTCCATCCTGGTCAGCTGTGAGTCAAGGGGGCCTGGTGGGTGTTGTAGTGCTGCATGCCTGTCCCCCCCGGTGAGTAGGATACCTCCCTGTAGGGTGAAGCAGAGGAATGTAATGGCTGCCACATGGCTTCTGGGGTGGGGGAGTGTTCCATCCTGTTCAGCTATGAGTCAAGGGGGCCTGGTGGGAGTTGTAGTGCTGCCTTTCTGTCCCTCCTCCCTCCCAGGTGAGAAGGCTACCTCCCTGTAAGGTGAAACTGAGGAATTAAATGGCTGCCACATGGCTTCTGGGGTGGGGGAGTGTTTCATCCTGTTCAGCTGTGAGTCAAGGGGGCCTGGTGAGAGTTGTAGTGCTGCATGCCTGTTTCCACCCCCCGTCCCTGGTGAGAAGGCTACCTCCCTGTAAGGTGAAGCAGAGGAATTAAATCGCTGCCATATGGCTTCTGGGGTGGGGGAGTGTTCCATCCTGTTCAGCTGTGAGTCAAGGGGGCCTGGTGGGAGTTGTAGTGCTGCCTGTCTATACCCATACCCCCGTAGAAATATGGCTACCTACCTTTGAGGTGAATCAGAGGAAGGGAATGGTAGATAAGTGAGAAATGTGTTGTAAAGAGTGTGTTGTACATAAGTGCAGTTTGGCCTTGAAAGTGTAGCTCTATGGTTGTGCAAGACAGTACATGGCAGTATGATGGGATACATTTGTTGGTACTTACCTGCCTCCACTCCCCCAGCTATTCCAGTGAGACTCTCTGGATGCAGGATGGCAGGCACCTTCTCCTCCCATTCAGTGAATGTTAGTGGTGGAATGGGAGGGCCACCGCCAGTTCTCTGAGCCACCTCATGTTTCCTGTTGGCACGGTATTTGACATTGGTCTTGAGGTCATGCCACCTCTTCTTGATGTCACGCAGTGTGTGCAGAGTGGTCCCTACTGCATTTACTTTGTTGGCAATCCTTTCCCACATTTGATTTTTTCTTACAAGTGGGGTCTGTTGGACCATGCTTCCAAACAAATGTGGTTCTACTCTAATTATCTCGTCTACCATCACTGACAACTCATTGTCTGTGAATTTAGGCATTTTTTTCTGTGACATGGTGTATGCTGTGCAAATGAGGAAGAAGTGCAGGGAGTAAGATGTTGGTGGAGATGTCTGAGGTGTGTCAGGTGTGTGTGTTGGAAGTGTTGGTGTGTGTTGATGTAGGTTGGTGTGATGGTGTGCTGTGTAATATGTTGCCTCTCCTAACAGCTGTGGTGTATGGTCCTTCAATGCTGTAGTTGTGCAAAGGTTAATGGTCAGGGAAGGGGTTGGCTTTATACTCTGCCATGTGGGTGTGTCAAAATGAGGATTGACTGTCTGGTGTATGTCCCATGATGCCCAGGGATTTCATTGGTTTTTAAGACTTGGGGGTGTATTATTGGGGCGTGTCAGATGTAATTGTGGGCAGCGGAGAGGACCGGCACATTTGGAGACTTGTTTCTGAAGTTGCATTCAACCGCCATTTATCTTTTCGCGCAACCACAGTGGTTGTAACACAATGATCGTTACGCCTGCCCAGCCATCTCATCCAAATTTCCTGTGCGGTCATACCGCGGGTGAATCGGCCTTTTTAATGCATTTCCCTGCTTTTCCATCCGCCGCGGTTGGAGTTTCAGTATTCCCGACCATGGCGGTCGTTTTTTTGTGAAACTCCGTCCGCCGCGGTCTGATTTTACATGCATCGCATCGTAATGAGACCGCCGATTTCCCGCGGAACATGCGGGTGGTTTTTTCTGGGAGCATGGCGGGCGGAGGGCTTTTCCGTCCGCCATCGTAATGACCCCCTATGTACCTCCAAATACAGGTCCAAGCAAGCAGGCTCTACCTATTAACTCACAGGAATCACAATTGTTTGGCTGCCAGTGTCAGACACTGATCTGCAATGTAATGGAGACCCTAGAATAACTCTGCCAGATCTAATGCCCCCACACCAATAGCTCAATCAACTAGAAGGGCGGTTTGAAAAATGAAGTCCACAACAACGTGATCAGCATGATCAATAAAAATGCAGAGGTCATGATGTCCCTTCAGATAGATAAACTCACAGATAAATGAACAAAAGTTATATAGTAACTTCTATATGTCAGCTTAGCAGCAGTCACCTAACTACGCAACATATGTGCTTCAGGCAGACTTAAGCTACTGACTACTATTACATTCAACTGCTTCTGTGAGCATCAACCATTTGGATGCATATCCTTCTCCTGAAAAACTAATTATCTAGGATTGACAAATGGGGAAAAACAGCCAAACCAACTCTCAAACTGCTTTCTACCAAAGAAAGATGAAAACAAGCATGACACAGCTACTGCAAAATCTATGCGGTGTGCAGACATAATATCGAGTTTTTAATATCAACTGGCAGAAATATCGAGTCATAAATATCGTGAGTGAGAAATATCGACAACAAGAATATCGTGGTCAAGAATATCAAATTAAGGTAAGTAATATCAATTTTAAAAATATCGAAGTGTTTAATATCGTTTGCAAAAATATAGTTGTTAAAAATATCAATTTTTAAATTAATGTTATGTATTTTAGTATAAATTTTAAATGTATGTGCTGTATTTTTTTGTATAAGAATTGTTTATATTTTTTAATATATGTGTTACATTTTCTAGCAGTTATCAAATTTTTTTATTTGAATTTTGCGTTTTTTTAGTTCCGTAGCGGGTTGTGGGTTTATAGAAGAATAGGGTGGGAAGTAATTTAATATATTAAATTAATGATTATTTTGTATTTATTAATATTTATTTAATTGAGATATTATAGTGTTAAATATGTAAAGTAACTTATTACTAATTCAATAATAATTGGTTGTTAATTAGTATTCATTTATTAATTGGTAATTAATTATGGTAATTGTGTAATTAATATTAGGTGTGCGTTTTGGTGTTTATAGGTGTAAAGGGTGGGAAGTAATTTTTTTAAATTGATAAATTAATGATTTGCTGTTAATATCAATTAATTAATTGGTAATTAATTATGGTAAGTGTGTAATTAATTTTAGGTGTATGTTTTGGGGTTTATAGGGGTCAAGGGTGGCAAGTAATTTTTGTTTTTTTATTAATAATTATTTGCTAATTGATATTAATTTATTTAAAAATTAATTATGGCAATTGTGTAATTAATGTTATGTGTGTGCTGTGTTTATAGGGGTAAAGGGTGGGACATAATGTGTGTTTAATTAATATATAGTTGTTAATTAATGTTAATTATTTGATATTTATTTTGTGTGTTGTTTTTACTTTTAAAGGGGTAAGGGGTGGGTATTAAATACATTTTACTTACTTTATAATTAGTTGTTTAATAGTAATAGTTTTTCATTTAAAAAATCTTTTAATTGTGTAATTTTTTTATTTTACAGTTTAATTTAGGTGTGTGTTGTGGCGAATATAGGGTTAAAGTGTGGGTAGTTCATTCATTTGTATTAGTTTTATTTTTTTATTAATAATATTTTTTAATTGATAATTAATTATGTTAATTATGGAAGTACATTTTAAAAATAAATTAGAAGTGTGTTGTGATCTGTATGGTGTTATAGGGCAGGAAATAAAATAAATACATTCATGTAATAATTCATGTTTTTGTTTGTAAATATTTTCTAGTTTAAAGTATTTTCTTTTTTAAATTAATTTTTAATAATATTTGTAGGTATTTGTTATATGTAATTAATATTATAATATGTTTTCTTTTTATATATTAAATATATTGGTATTTTAATTTTTAACATATTTTTATTTATTTGTTTTTATATTATTTTTTTAATTTTAAATATTCATTTTGTTTTTATTTTTGAACTGACTGGAGTGTGAAGAATAATTTTATCCCTCCGCTATCTAACATTTTCACTACTGTTGTACTCATTGGAGTGGGAATAGTAATATTTACTCCTCCATTATCCAACACTTTCCCTACTGTTGCAGTTATTGGAGTGGGAATAGTAATTTTTACCCCTCTGCTATCCAACACTTTCTCTACTGTTGCACTAACTGGAGTGGGAATAGTAATTTTTACCCCTCCGCTATCCAACACTTACCCTACTGGTGCACTCACTGGAGTTGGAATAGTAAATATAACCCCTTTGCTATCCCACACTTTCCCTACTGTTGTACTCATTGGAGTGGGAACAGTACATTTTACCCCTCCGCTATCCAACACTTTCCCTACTGTTGCACTGACTGGAGTTGGAATAGTAAATGTAATCCCTCCGCTATCCAACACTTACCCTACTGTTGCACTCATTGAAGGTGGAATAGTAATTTTTACCCTTTTGCTGTCCAACACTTTCCCTACTGTTGTACTTATTGGAGTGGGAATAATAATTTTTACATATCCACTATCCAACACTTTCCCTACTGTTGCACTGACTGTATTGGGAAATTTAAGTTTAAATATTTTTTTATAGTTTAATGTTTTAATTTATTATAGAATGTTTTTTTTCTTATATTTTAAATTATTGATATATATATATGTTATTTGTATATAATTTTAAACTTTTAAAATAAATGAAAAATAATAGTTTATTAATTGTTTAAAGTAAATATATATATGTATAAATTATTATATTTGTGTGTTTATCTTTTTTCTACTAAGTTTGTTATATTTTGTTAAAATGTATATTACATTTATTTTATTTTGTTAAAATCTATTTTAATATTGAATATATTTCATATATATTATTTTATTTTTTATATATATAAATCGATATTTTGTACATCTATATAATTTACATCAATATTTTTTAGTTGATATTTTTGTACTTACCTGTCTAAGTATAGGGAGTCGATTTTTTTATAGTCTATATTTTTTCTTCGATATTTTTTATGTCGATATTTGTGACATCGATGTTGTGTCGGTGAACCATGTATGCTTAAGCTTAGGAATACTTACTAGCTTTAGGCAGAGAAATGAGGATTTTTTAAAAGTGCCTTTTGCTCAACAGGTAGACAAAATGGGATTTCAGCATTAAATTGGATTTCAAATAACTAATAACTAATAACTCAATGAGTCCTTGAATTATCTCTGTAGCTACTACCAATCCGAATTTAGAATTTATTAAATGTAACAATGTAGCCCAGTGTTTCCCTATGGAAGCAGCCAGCCTCGGTACAGTGAAAATAGCTTTTGGAGATACTTCACTTCAAGGACATGTTCCACATACAGTTGTCCATGTCTTACTTTTAAATATCAAGCACTCTGACTTTATGAGACTGTTGGCCTTCTTAGGAATGACTTACTAATATTTAAAAGGAAGGTTTAGGCCTGTCAAAGGGCTTATTTTGACAGGTTGAATATTCAATTCAAAACTGTCACAGTTGTGCAGCTACCAGACTAGGCATGATGGTAATCTCCCACATGCAACCCACACACGTGCGCATACGCATTTGTGCACAGGTTCATGTGTCACCAGCCCAGTTACCCTTACCCTGGCTGCATTGCAACAGGCTTATCCAAAAAGGCAGATGCTGGTGGTAAACACGCTCAAACCAAATAACATGAAATTACAGCAAGTGAGACTTAGGTCTTGAGAATCACCCACGGTAAAGGTCCAAAAACCTGGTTATGAAAAGCAAAAAGATCCTGGCAAACTAAATGGGCAAAACCCATTTGCAACACATTTCAAGGCTATAACAAATACTACAGACTTGAACAAAATTGTACTATACTACTAGGCAGAATTCTACCATCAAGGGGACCACAATTTTAATATTTGACACTTACCTAAATGTTACTCAAACTGTGGCGGATACCACTGCCCACTGACATATAGTGACAATTTGTATGGGTAACCAAGAACTGCATATATGTGTTGCAGATGGTCCAAATGAAGCTATAATGCAACCACACAATCAAATACAGAATAAAGTAATTACTACTCCAGATAGGTATATCACAGCAGTTGACTATAACTTCATTAGCTCCCAGCATCTTGATACAACCAGCACTCAGTGGCACTCACATAGGGCCCAACTATGAAATTCCATCTTATCTAGAGGCTGATATTCTCACTAATTAACGGCCCATCACACACCTTCTATTCATCTACAGGATCATTGAAAAGGCAGTCTATGTTCAACTCCTAGATCACATCAATGCTAACCAGCTCCTCCACAACTATCAGTCTGGCTTCAGATCATGCTGCAGTACTGAAACTGCTACCAGATGACACTTGCCTCGTGTTATTGCTGTACCTCTCAGCTTACCTCAACACAGTCGAACATTCCACCCTGATATGCCCCCAGGATTTTCAAATGGGACTCACAGGCAATGCCCGTCACAGATTCTCCTATCTTTTCGCCTAATACCAGTTCACATGGGAAACTTCTCCTAGTTCCAAAATATCCCATCTCCTACAAAGTGCACCTGAGTTCCATACTGTCCCCCTTCACCAACAATCTCTACATGGAGCCGCTTTGTGTTCTTCTCAGAGATAACAACATCAAGAATAACCAATATATTGATGATACATAACTCTATCTCAATGTCACCTATACTTCAGTCATCAAATTCCTCAACCACTGCCTGACATCATCAAGACTTGGATGGTCAGCACCTGCCTGAAGCTCAACCAAACCAAGACAAAATTCCTGTTATTTGCCAAGAACAACAAACAAGCCACAGTACAAACCTGGCTCAATGACATGAATCTTGACAGCTTCAAACACCAACTTTCACTGAATGACAAGTCACTTGGATTCACCTTGGGCTCCAGCATCACCTTCAAGGAACACATTGCCAAAAAAACCGACCAACTGCTATCAATTCTCTTCTTTAAAGAAAGTGACACAGTTTCTTCCACAAAGCAACTTCAGAACTGCTATTCACGCCCTCATGTTCTCATATCTGGATTGTGGCAATGCTGTGCTTTATGGCCTCCTAGACTCCACACTAGCATCCCTCAATGGGACACCACATGCCTCAGCTCATCTCATCCAGGGCATGAAGAAATATGATCACATCACCCTCATACTTATGGAGTTCCCTCTTGCCAGCATGCATCATCTTCAACACCAGCTGCATTGTTTACATATCCATCACTACAAGCACCCCTGCTTATCTTGCAGATGAGCTCACCATGTCTAGTGGTTCTCAACACACCTGCAGCGAGGGTAGCATTAGACTGAAGACTAAGAAGTGTAAAAAAGGAAAAACAAGGTAGCAAGCATTCTCCATCTATGTACCCAGAATATGGACAAACATTCCCATCTCCATCAAGACCACCCAATCCTGCTCCAAGTTAGAAAACACTTGAAGATGCATCTCTTTGAAGAACGCTAAACCACAATGCATTAGCAGTCCACAAACCAGCTACCTCTCTTATCATTTATTACCTTCATGCTGGACTTTGACCATGTGCAGCACTGTGCTGCCTTTTGGCAAGGTTTGTGCTATAGAAAATATCATATACATACCTACATCTGTGTACCAGCCATTAGATATTACTAGGCTTGGGTAAAATGTAAATTACTAAGGCTTAAATGATGTGATTTCATTAATTTAACATTATGTTTGTTACGCAAAATTGTTGAATTCATTCACACTTTAATTTACTTCCCTAGTAAAGTGGTATCACATGGCCCCCAGGCCTATAAATTAAATGGTACTAGTGGGTTGCCGCACCTACTGTGCCACCCACGTATGTAGACTTTATAAACATGTTCTAAACTGCCACTTTGATCTAGCAAAATAAACCTTTTTCCAGGTCTAAAGATTCTTTTGCAATAAAAATAAGTCACCCCTAGGGTAGGTCCAAAACAGCCCTTAGGGCAAGGTGCAGCATATTTAAAAAGTTGGACATGTACTTTTAAGTTTTATATATCCTGGTTTTGAACAACTCTTACATTTGTTTTTCACTACTGCAAGTTCTACCTCTCACATAGGATAACATTGGGCTACCTTATTACATTTAATGAGTGATAACTTTTGATGGGGAACAGGTAGAAAAGTCATGTTTGGTGTTTAATCAATTGTAACTTAAATTCCTCTTCAATGTAAAGTTGGATTTTGAGTAGCAATTTTGAAAATGCCCCTCAAACACTGATTTTCCATGATTTCCCAAACGCATTTAATGATTCGGAAAACATTTTTGTATGTAAGGTAAAATGTTTAATCGCATGTTTACACACAGGATGAAACCTTTGTTATATAAATAGGTCGGACAAAATCAACGCAAATATTGTATTTTATTTATCTATGTTACTGGTCTATGTTGCATATGTCGTAACATTATTTGCCAAAACTTTAGCAATGGTGTTAGCCAAGGGATAATCCCCTTTCCCTGGTTGAACTACATGTGACTCAGATCTAATTGCCTAACCTCACAGTCAATCTCCCCTTTAGCTACGGTGATCAAATGTCTAACTTTAAGAGATTGCAGAACAAATGTAGGTGTGGAATTTGCCTTCTTTAATGCTTGTCAAAAGGGGCCACACCACCTTTGGTTGCTTTTTATAGAAGATAGCTCTGGGTGATAATGCAGCCCTAAACAGTATGGAATGGGACAGTTTTGACCTGAGAGTATGTCATATTCTTTGATCCTTGAGAGCTAGGGACTATCTGGCCTTTTTTCTGGAATTTTGGAGATAGCTGGAGATTGGTGCAATGGAGTCAAGGTTCAGCCATCTTTGTTTGCTATGGTGCAAAGGAGACTGGGATACCTGTTACAGTTAAAAAGTTTACAGAAGAAAAAAACTTGCTTTTGAAAATATTAGGTGGGGAAGCTGCAAGAAATGTGGTTGTTTAGGGGGCAACAATCACAGACTGCGTTCAACTTTTAATGCCTCTGCCTGAAATATTGGGGAGTGAGAGCACCATATAACACAAGTTAAGGTTTTTCTGCCTGCAGGTAGAAATCCCAGCTGCCAGTAAAACTCTGTTGAGTGATTTTTTCACTGAAGCACAGTCTTGAAGCTCTATGAAAGACATTGTTTTCTAAATGGCAAGGGGAGCAGCTTCTTGCTTCCCTCTAAAGGCAAAGGGGTCCAAATATTTTTTAGAGGAGCTAGGCTGTTTCTATTCAGAAGTTGTAGAATTCTTAATGTCCAAGAGACAGAGGCACATGATTCTATCTAAAGCAATTAATGAACCAATGGTAACAGGTGGCAATAGGGCATTTATTCCGTAAGTGTGAGGGAGTTTGAAGTGCTGTTAAACAACCAAAACTGGAGTTGTTGAAAGTCTACCTACAACCAGAATTCACAACCTGTTGTCCCCAAAAAATTATATCAAATTCAAAGGACTTTAAGAGCATGTAGGTAGCCTGAATGTGGGCCACAGTGTCAGGGAAACAACCCGGAAAGAGCTGGTCACTAACATTAACTCATGAATAGACCTGATTTTGATTGGCGTGGAATATGTGTTTCCCAACGGAAAAGACTAAGGGCCTGATCACGAGTTTGGCAGTCTGATGGACTACCGAACCTGTGGTGGCAGTGCGGGTACCACCACACCTGCGGTCCGACTGCCCTATTACGAGTTTGGCAGTTGGACTGCCGAAGGACCACTGCAACCACCGGGGATCCATGATCCCTCAGCGTTGTTGCAGCGGTGAGAGGCCGAAATATGCTGGTGGTGCTGCTGCATGACTGCCAAGCATAATACTGGTTTTCTCACTGTGACCCTTTTCATGGCAGTGAGCAGCCATGAAGAGTAGTGGTGAGGAAACTAAGAAGGCCCTACATGATCCCTTGCTGCCTCTGGGCCTAGGGGTATATGCAGGGGGGAACATGGTGTGCCCCCGTCTACATGCACCCCCAGTTGCAGCAAGGCATGGACTTCATAGTTCATGCCGTGCAGGAATGCGCTTTGGCCTCCCATTGTGGTACCTTTCTAAGGCTCAGATATGAGCCTTTAAAAGGCATCGCCGTGGGACTGCCAAAGCACCGCCCGAAAGGCCCTGAATGAACTTGTAATTCGGTGGGCGGTGTGCGGATAAGTTGGCGGTGTGGCAGCGGGGCGATGGCATGTCGGCCCACTGCCACACTGCCAAACTTGTAATCAGGCTCTTGGAGTATTCTTGTTGGTCGGAACCGCACTGTAATCCCCGATAGACAGTGTTTCCGCCATCGGGATTACGATGTCGGTGTCCAACAGCCTTTCCGTGCTGGCGTTTTCGACATGGAAAGGCTGTCAGAAAGTGACTTTGGGCCCCCTTGCCTCCACGACCTATGGTTGGTGATCGAGAGGATAACTAGGGTACCCCCCATGTAAAACCCTACACTGTGTGGCAGGCACCATGGGGTGACTGCCACAGGGTGCAGGGTTTTACACACACCCCTATTTCTCCATAGGAGCCTGTGCTACGGCCGGTTTATGGCCGTAGCCCAAGCTCCCATAGAGAACAGTGGGAATCCGACCGACCAGTGTCCATTCCCATCGTAATCAGGCGGTCGGAACCGCCGACCTCAGGTCGGTTGCTCACGAGTCCGAGACAGTGTCAGTCGGAGGCAACTCCGACCGACACGGTAATTTGCCCCTTGGTGTTAGCAACAATGTCTGCCTGGCCTGTGTCCCCCGGTGGAAGATGAAAGTGCAATCATTTCCTCCTGCAACACTTACCAGGTTCTGACAATGTCCAGAACAATACCACTCACTAGTTTGAAACATTCAGATTCAGTTGGCAGGCTACAGTTTGGGCCACATTTAAGGCAATTCACAGAAGTGTTCTGACCAAAATGGATGCTATAGCCAGGCATAATGCGCTGACCAATTAACATGTTCTGAGAACTTCAATGTGAGGATTGGAATTCCAGTCATCTCTTAATCCTGGATCTGATGAACTAGCGTGGATTTCCTCTTTTGATCACCGTTTTTACTGTCTAGATTGACAACGCAGCTGTCGCCAGACAATTATGTGAGAATCACTAGGACAGGAGCTTTAGCTCTGCCCACATGTTGGGAGCCAGGAGTACATGTTTTGCTAGGGTACAAGTTGTGTGCTTCCACAAAAAAGGTGCTTGTCCTCACATAGCTGTGATCATTGTGTTTATTTATCCAGCTGCCTGAGTTTGAATTTTCAGCTGCACACACTTGACATTGTAAAGCTATTAAAGTGGCTTAGATAAATAGATGGTTAATTTATTGTATTTTTCTCTGGCAGCAGCACAGATGGGAGGTAGGCAGTCATTAATCTGCTTGGAGTTTTAGGTCTAGCTTGACAGTGCAAATGTCACTTGACCTTTTAACCAATAATATTCTACAGTCCTTTGCTTCCATACAAATACATATTCATTCCTATGCTATCTACTGTCAATGCTTCACATTACCATACAACATTCTTTAAAGATAGACATACTGGCATTGCCAATGCTTTTATTTTTAGGAGCTTCTGAATATATATGTAGCATAACTCTTGAGAAACACAAGATTGACTATCACTTCTGCCTGGGGTGTGCAATCTTCAATTCATTTCTAAATAAGAAGATAGTAGTCTCTGCCAAAAAACTATAGGATGAAAGAAAAGCACCAGGAGTGGAAGGGTTTGTTGTACCATTTCCTAATAAATCCTTTGAACTCTCAATTGAACCCCCAATTGGTCGAGGTGTTGTATTATTGTCTCTCCAGTCATGCCCTTAGCCCTTTAATTTATTATGGCCTAATTTAAGGTTATTTCACGTAGGAGAAAAAGTCTAGCGTTGTACTTATCATCCAGATCTATATTTTCTCTTAAATGCAAATGTGAAGATTGTTACGAGGGTTTGAGCCACCGAGTTCATGTCCCTCTTCCTAGATTGATTTCCAGGGCCCAGCCTTGCAGTTTATATTTCCTGATCATCCTTCACTGTTGTTCACACTTGACTGGTGTTTCCCCAAATTGAGATTATATTTTGGCTCTGTTTTTGCGTCGAATATTTTTCAATTGATAGACTGCAAACTACTGAACAATGTATTTACTTGTGCGAACTGTAGGCTGCGTATATACTGCTTCTCTATGCCATTGCTCTTGAATGAAGTGTGAGAAAATGTTTCTAGCACCAGGTGGCTGAATACAAGACCACCGCGATAAAGCTTGCAGCGAAAGTCCTGTGATAGAGCAGCACTTCAAACGTGCTGGTTTATTTTTAGACAACATATAATTTGAACAGCGTAACTGTAATTTGTGCACAATTTTCTGCTTGTGTGCACCCACTGAGGGTGGTTACTATTCACAGAACTCTTTTGTAAGCCCAGATGGACATTCAATAATGCCGAAATGTTACCACAAACCACACTTCAGGAACGGCATGCCCTTGCCTCACAGACATAAAAGCACACGCGCATACATACCCACATGCACAAACACACCAACAGGCACCAACACACCCACACATACACCAACGCACACACACACTCTCTTTCTGTCACACACACAATTTCTCCTGCTCTTTTTTCATGTTTCTTTTAAAATGAATATTACAACTAACATTCTGGCAGTAGGTATCAAGTGCAATGAAATGAGGCATAATTCATCTTGAGGATTTATTGATTGCCTGTTGACTTGTGAAGAGACGTGAAGCAGAGCCAGAAGTGATTTAGAGAAGATCATCAGTAATGACTGAAGTAAATCATATACTCGCCCATCCATATTCAGTAGTTTCTTCTTATTTTTTTCACATCACGCAGTTACAATTAATTTTTATGGCACATTGCTTCCTGCTTAGAATCTACTTGACCTTTTGTTAGTCAATACCTTCCTGTACACCAATATGCATGGCATGTATTGGTTGGAAATTAGAGATGACAATTTGTCAAGTGAATCGCAGTTCATTAAAAAAAGTATGTTGAATGAATGAATATTGCGGGAAGAATTTCCAAAGAAGCATTTTCAAAAGCACCTCCGAATGTGGAAGTGTGAGCTTGGAGATAGCAGCTTCTTTTATTGTATATGTTTTTTCATTTTTGTCATATTTTTATATGGACACATTAATCCCAGAAACCTCTCTGCATCTATAAATTAGAACCTGGTTTCTACAGCACCATTTCTTAAGTGCAGAAGTAAAAATGCTCTGAGATTTTTATTCAGCGCACTGTACATGCATGAATACTGAAAGCAAATCACTATTATTCAAAAGCAATCGGGGATAGATACATTGCATTGAATTGCACCGTTTATATGTCGCTTACTGCCCTTATTTCTGGCTCTTGCACTTGCCAAAATGAGAAGCATGCAACACCATGTAAGGTGTGTGGTTGTAAATGTGTTGAATTTGCTCTGATCCTACGTGGGAAGTGCTCCAGTGTTGTGTTTAATGACTACCGTGGTGGAGTAATTGTTTTATGGTGGCAGTGCTTAGCAGTGTGAGGGATGAAGAAGTGTGAGGGAGTGGCTCGAAGGTTATGGTTTTCAATAAGAGGGCAACTTTGAACAGCTCTGCAGGCCACTTTGTGGTAATCCATATGATCATAATCCACTTAGCTATTACTTCTTGGTTTCATGTCCATTCTGAGATATTTTCTTTAACGTTTATGGTCCTTAGCAGGCATAGGTTAGAGGAAGAGATGGTGGAGAGTTCTGCTGAGATGGACTTTGCTAATATCATCTCATATCTAATTGTCCTTGTGAGTTGTCAAAAAGAGGTTATAGCATCTAGCATGTCGAAACCAACAATGGTGGACTTAATTAAAGTCCTCCTTTGGCCAGCAGCATGTGGCAGATCTCTTCAGTTATTGTGTTGCTATCAATATGTTGGTGTGTAGTTTGTTGCTGTGGACTAGTAGAGATGTGGTATGAACGTTCACCCCTGTGTTCTAAGGCTCAGCTGCCTTAAGATATTTCAATGGGTGGACAAATATGAATTTCAGAAGACATTTCCACTCTGGGGTAAATTATGGATTTCAACCAGGTCAGATAATTCTCATACCTGTATGAGGAGTTTAGTATTCTTAATAGGGTTACGTTTTCGAGTATGGGAAACTCCGAGATTGTAGTTTAAATGGTCAAGCATTGTATAGTAGTAGTTCTAAATCTAAATCCGTATTTGTAAAGCGCGAACTACTCACCCTTACGGGTCTCAAGGCGCTGGGGGCCGTCGTGGAAATTAAGTGAGCTTTTGCCCAGAGTCACATGGTGCTGAGCTGAGCTGCCGCCGGAGCCGGGGATCGAACCATGAACCCTATGCTCCGAAGGCAGCTGCCCTGGCCGCTGCACCACACCTCTCCACAGTTGAGGGTCACAAGCATTACTGGAATTGACCATACAAGAAAAGTGGATCTCTTCAAAATGATACCAAAGGGGATGATGGACGGAGCGTTTGAGCAAATCAAACACTCACCCCCAGTCAACTGATCTGGGTTTAATCCATCATCATTCTTTAGCTCACTCCACCACCCCAGTTCAGACATGGCCATATGCAGATCAGTCTGACCCTGTGCCTCATGGGAACAGTCCAGCCCGAACTGCCAAGCCATGTCTTCCCTGAACCGGAAATAAGCATCCTGGGACCGGTTTCTGGCTATTCAGCCGTCATCAGCCAGGCTAGCTTGAATCCAGTGGCAAAGTGAGCAAGGGACCCACGTCTGGGCATACCCCGCCAACCCAGGGCGAACAAAGCGATACCAAAGGGGATGATGGATGGAGCGTTTGAGCAAATCAAACACTCACCCCCAGTCAACTGATCTGGGTTTAATCCATCATCATTCTTTAGCTCACTCCAGCACCCCAGTTCAGACATGGCCATATGCAGATCAGTCTGACCCTGTGCCTCATGGGAACAGTCCAGCCCGAACTGCCAAGCCATGTCTTCCCTGGACCGGAAACAAGCATCCTGGGACCGGTTTCTGGCTATTCAGCCGTCATCAGCCAGGCTAGCTTGAATCCAGTGGCAAAGTGAGCAAGGGACCCACGTCTGGGCATACCCCACCAACCCAGGGCGAACAAAGCGATACCAAAGGGGATGATGGACGGAGCGTTTGAGCAAATCAAACACTCACCCCCAGTCAACTGATCTGGGTTTAATCCATCATCATTCTTTAGCTCACTCCACCACCCCAGTTCAGACATGGCCATATGCAAATCAGTCTGACCCTGTGCCTCATGGGAACAGTCCAGCCCGAACTGCCAAGCCATGTCTTCCCTGGACCGGAAACAAGCATCCTGGGACCGGTTTCTGGCTATTCAGCCATCATCAGCCAGGCTAGCTTGAATCCAGTGGCAAAGTGAGCAAGGGACCCACGACTGGGCATACCCCGCCAACCCAGGGCGAACAAAGCGATACCAAAGGGGATGATGGACGGAGCGTTTGAGCAAATCAAACACTCACCCCCAGTCAACTGATCTGGGTTTAATCCATCATCATTCTTTAGCTCACTCCACCACCCCAGTTCAGACATGGCTATATGCAAATCAGTCTGACCCTGTGCCTCATGGGAACAGTCCAGCCCGAACTGCCAAGCCATGTCTTCCCTGGACCGGAAACAAGCATCCTGGGACCAGTTTCTGGCTATTCAGCCGTCATCAGCCAGGCTAGCTTGAATCCAGTGGCAAAGTGAGAAAGGGACCCACGTCTGGGCATACCCCGCTTGTTTCCGGTCCAGGGAAGACATGGCTTGGCAGTTCGGGCTGGACTGTTCCCATGAGGCACAGGGTCAGACTGATTTGCATATGGCCATGTCTGAACTGGGGTGGCGGAGTGAGCTAATGAATGATGATGGATTAAACCCAGATCAGTTGACTGGGGGTGAGTGCTTGCAATGTTCAACACTCCGTCCATCATCCCCTTTGGTTTTGCTATGTTCGCCCTAAGTTGGCAGGGTATGCCCAGACGTGGGTCCCTTGCTCACTTTGCCACTGGATTCAAGATAGCCTGGCTGATGACGGCTGTAAGCCAGAAACCGGTCCCAGGATGCTTGTTTCCGGTCCAGGAAGACATGGCTTGGCAGTTCGGGCTGGACTGTTCCCATGAGGCACAGGGTCAGACTGATTTGCATATGGCCATGTCTGAACTGGGGTGGCGGAGTGAGCTAAAGAATGATGATGGATTAAACCCAGATCAGTTGACTGGGGGTGAGTGCTTGCAATGTTCAACACTCCGTCCATCATCCCCTTTGGTTTTGCTATGATCGCTTCAAAATGCCATGCATGGAGCCCTCTTATATGGGTGGTTTAAAGCTTTGGTGCCAAATGGGAACAAGGTGAAATAATAAGTAAGACAGAACTATGTCAGACATGGAGCAAAGTAATTTCAGTATTGAGAAGGTCAAATGTCTGCCAATATTATATTGTTTCAGGTGTATCATACACCAGCAAATCTACATTGATGGTTCCGAGAAGTTAGTGTGAATTGTGAAGAATATGGAACTCAGCTGAGGACTTTGTGTCATATTTTGTAAGGCTACAGTGCTTTTAAATATTTTAGAGGGTTATACACCATTTTTTGTAAGCAAAAATACAGGAAGGCACTGCACTTTGGCAAAAAGTGTGCTACTTGTGAGCTCCCCAAAATGTAGCTCCAGATTGAGCTACACTGGGCATATTTTTTGGGGGAAACCTGCCTGCTCTGTGGATTTGTGCTAGAGTTGAATGAATGCATGTGATAGAGCGTTATGCTCTCGTAAAAAATTGTAGGGGTGCGTCATAATCATCGTTAGTCTGTACCAGCATATATCCAGTTATATATCAATGAATGGTTAGTAAAATGTAGTCGTAACTTGCATCATTAGAGTGAATAGGAGGGTAATTGTGCTATTAAAATTTTGCAAATGTAATGCTTAACTGAAACGTGCTCAAACGATGTATTAATGAAGTAGGCCATGTGTAATCGAGATGTAGTAGTTTAAACGTGTACTATATTAAGTTGCACGTGTAGTTCACTTTTTGCATATGAAAGGTAATGAACTAATGCTTATAGGAGTGACCATAATTGTGTGTTTAAATCGTGTAAAGGCCTGACTGCATATACGTCAAGGAAAGGCCTGATTTGTGCTTATGTTAGCTTAATTTGTAGGTAGAGAAAGTTTCTCTTGGAAAGGCTCTCTGGGCACAGTTGGTAGAATTCCATGTAGCACAGTGGAAGGAGTCTGTTGAAACGTATCTTCTGTTGCAGGTGCAAGGACACATGTATCGTTAGCGAAAGACTGGCTCTTTGTTTCACGAGTTAGGGTGGTGGGAGTCATTGAGATGGGAGTACACTGGAATGCAGGGATGATACTTTCAGCGGAGAAGGTGCCTGAGACTCAAGGTCATCGCAACCGTCCTGGATGAAGTAAGAGTTTCGATGGAAAAGTACGAGAAGGAAGACCTGGCCGAAGAGGCGTGACAAGGGCGTGTTCAATTGTATTGTATTTTTGTATTAGGGACAGTGCCCCGAGGGAGGAGGTAGAGAAGAGGTAGAGGAGACCAGAGAGGAAAGACAGAGAGGGATTCTAGGAAGGAGCACCTTAGACCGAGCTCGAAATGCTATGTGAGTGCACTTCTGAGGAAGTCTTCACAGCTGACACCTTTTCTTTACTCTTGCCTGGGTAACTCGTTAAGTAGGTATGTCACCTGAGTGATAGAGTAGGGTCAGCTAATGGGTTTTATGCTTATCTAGGTAAATGAAGACTAACAGAGCTTGGAGCAGTTATCGCTTGTCTAATACTTCTGGAGCTAACGATTCTTTTTATCCTGAGTCGGATGAGACTCCTGCGTAGGATGCTATTTGTATTAGTGCCCATCTATTTCTTTAACCTCGTGTTGAGGTGTTTGCACGTGCAGTTATTTTTGGCAGTAATAAATTCACAAAATTGAATTTGGAGTCAGTGGTCATTTAAGGTAAACTGGATTCTAAAATAATTGCATAACTGAAAAAAGATTTTCTTCCCTTCACGCTATTCAGCAGGTAAAAAGATCCTGGCGACCTGGAGATCCTTAGAAAAGATAAGATAAGGATCAGCGTTATCAGTTGGTAGCAGAGTAGGATGGTTTCCTCTGATAGCAAGGGGAGATCTAGATTAGGATAAGAGATTATTTGCCCCATAGAGTCCGGGTGATGGTGATTCAGTGGATCGTAAGAGGAGGACGACGGCGGTTGATGAGAACTGACGGAAAGTGACGGTGCGGCGGAAGTAGCAGTTCGTGGTAGAGTGAGTATGAACAGGGTGATGCTTGTTAGATTGCAGTGTTTAACTGTTGTGTGATGTCTTGCGGAGTTGGAATGAGAGTCGTGTGATTGAAGATCGGACCGTGAGCGCGCGCGGGGCCGAGAGATATTGTGGTGTAGAAGACACCCAGAATTGAGATCGTTGACCAGAGGTTGTGGGGGTCATGAGACGTCGTTGATTAACCCACTGAAGATAGGGAGCACATGTGTGAGTGTGTGAATAACTGACGCTGGTCGTAGGTTGTTGTATGCAGAATATTGAGCGTTTGAATCCTATCGATTGCGTCAGAGGTGATTGTCCGGTCGTTCGCGGACAGACAGTTGCCAGATTGAGGTCAACAATTTCGAGAGGCTGATCGGTCATTGGTTGACCGACAGTCAGAGAGGTGATTGTTCGGTAGGACGGACAATTGTTTCAGAGTGTGATTGGGACATATGAGAGCGAGAGAGGGTTAATTGAGAAGGAGGGGAACTGCTACGAGCGGAGGAAGAGTGACGTCAGACAGTGCCGCGCTGTGATAGGTCGGTTGGTGTGAGCCGCCGCTGGCATTGGTGGATTGAAATCAGGAAGTAAAATGAAAACTTGCGTGTGAACGGAAATTTGTGTCATCATGAAATGTTTTAAAGTTTTACGAGAACTTTGTAGAGGTGATAGACATGTGGTTACTCGGGGTGGAGAGGAAGCCCCTCCCGAGGATACGCCAGCACATTATATGGCTAAGAATGTAGGATTGCATACTATAATTTGGCTTGAGAATTGGCATAAAATGACAGAAGGAGAAGGAGAATTGACTTTCCCACGCTATGGCACTTTCAGGTTGGAAGTGTTGTACCAGCTAAAAACAATGTCTTCTTTACGACCGCTGCCTAGACCGACACAGTTTGAGGCGCTACATGCATGGATCAGGGCAGCGTATGACAGGAAAAGAGACAAAAGTCAGGAAAGGGTGAAGAAATCGATCAGGGCATTTCAAGATGCGAGATGGGATGCATTGGAGAAAAGGTGGAGAGTGGAAACCATTGAGGGGGATAGGCTGTTTCCACTGTTGATAAATGTAGGAGAAGCTAAGAAGAGGTGGGCCGAAGAAGACGACAGTGATACAGATGACAGCCTGTTAGATAGGTTGCTAGCAGAGAGACCACCTCCATTTAATCCAGATTCAGAAGAGGGAAAATCGGCTTCAGCAGTAGAAACTGGTGAGTTACGGAATCAGACAAACATGAGGGTAGTAGGAAAAATTTCCACGGGAACAGAGGGAGTGGGAATCCAGCCTTCCATTGGAAATATGCGGTTACCAGACTCCCTGACAGTACCCGTTACCATTGGTCCTATAGTATCGGTATATGACCCAGACCGAATAAGTGGAGGAAGTCCAATGCAGACGACAGGGGGAGAAGGGACCAGCGTTGGAGGGAATGGCTTAGGGATACAAGTGGTTCACTTTCCGAAGCCCCTAGAAACAAGCACGCCATTGCCAGCCACTGCGGACTCCTCTTTTGGATAAGAGGATGTGAGACCAGTCAGACCAAGGTCTTTAATCGAGTCCAGATCAGACTTAAGGATGTGGGTACCACCGGTAAGGAATCAGAGCGATAGGATGCCAAGAGATAGGGATCAAGGCAACTTAGGGGACAGACCAGATTCCAGGAATACGATAGAAGAGAGCAAGTCACGAGAACAAAGCAATGATTATGACGAGCGGAATGGTGCGGCTTGTCAAGAAATACTGAAGAGTGCAGTACAGGCAAGGTTGCTGGATGTAGTAAGACTAAAAGCGGAGGTGGACGAAATGATTAGTGGGAACCTGCCTTTGGAGAGAATAGAGATTTATGGGCCAGACGAGCTGCTTTTCGTGGCAAAAGATGTGACTCGTAAAGCAAGGGCTGCACATGAGAAATTGACAGAATTGGCTAAAAGATACGAGGTGGATTTGAATAAAACAAAATCGTTGCAAGGGTCACATAGGTGGCAATATAGTGATCAGGAATTGGAGGAGAAAAGGATCACAGGATTAAGGACGCATACTAAAGATCTGATTGTAGGAATACGTATATGGAAATTGTTGGATAAATGGGAAGAAAGGTGGTCAAAGAAAAAAATGGCAAAGAAAATTGTAGGAGAAACGCCGCCTCCGGGGGGAGGGGCGACGGGCGTCGGGAACTTTCCTTTACGGGAAGTGCAGAATGGAGGGTACGTGCATGTGCCATGGAGTAGAGGGGACTTGGCTGCATTTACGAATGATTTCCCTCAGCTGAGGGAAAAACCCGTAGAATGGTACAAACAGGTTGAGCGTTTTGTTAAAATCTCGAAGGTACTATGGACTGATTTGAACACCTTGTTTGATATAGTGGTACCAGCAGATTTGTGGACAGCTTGTAAAATTGCAGTTGAGTGGCCGACCTTTGAACCTGAAAGGGATGCTGTTACAAATGGTCCGTCACCCATTGTTATGAAAAAATTCGAGCAAGTGATTACATGGTTGAAGTTGAAGATTTCACCTCAGGATATCGATTGGGTTAAGATAGATCGAACTGTGCAGGAACCCAAGGAGACAGTGCATGAATATTATGAACGACTCTTGCAAGCCTTTAAACAGTATAGTGGATTAGATGCCTTGGACCCCAAGGATATGGGACAGTTTGTCTCAAAATTTGTCTTGGGATTGAGACCAGAGGTCAGTCTCATAATACAGCACCATTTGATCTGTTGGCAAAACAAGCCGGTAGATGAAATCTTGCGGTATGCGAGATACTGTAGCGATGAAGTAGACTCGAAGCACCGGAAGCTAAAGGACAAGCTGATGCTCGTTCAGATGCAGACAGCTCAGATCCAACCTAGTGGAGGGACGCTGGGAAGGAGACAGGGAAATTATCAAGGGAACCAAAACGGGCAAGGACAGGGGAAGGGGAAACCTATAGATCCCAAGACAGGGGTGGATGTGGCGACATTGAAGAAGACCACTGCGTGTCATCTTTGTCATCAGATTGGACATTGGAAGCGCGAGTGTCCCTTGAACCCAGCCAACTAGGTACAGCAGGAGGTAGACGTGGTTCAGGCACCTGCGCCGGAGGTAGTTAAAACTGTGATGAGGCCCAGATCGATGAAAGGGGGGACGTATAACCCACAAGTACAGGTCTCCCAGCCACCAAGAATCTCGCAGGGAATGCGGACTTACCAGCAGATGCCCCTTTTTGAAGGGTATGATGGATACAATCCAGACCCGTTATCCTGATGGTGCCTGAGGGGGGAGGAAGACTGCACCCTTGGAGCAGTCTGGGAGGTAGACCAGAGAGGACCTTTTGTGGAGGCAGACATTGATGGTCATCCTACCACTCTTTTGGTTGACACTGGTGCTACCCGGTCTACTGTAAGATCAGCAGTAGTCCCCAACCTACCCGTCTCGGGATAATCGATCCAAGTTGTTGGAGTGGCGAATAAAAGAATAAACAGCCCACTGACCGAACCGATCCCAGTGAGGATAGGGTCCTTCCAAACTAGACATCAGTTTGTGGTGTGCGATACGAGTCCAGTTTGTCTTCTGGGAAGAGATCTGTTATGTAAATTGAATTGCACTATTTATTGCACACCCAGAGGAGTGGAGGTTCAGACGAGGGATGATGATGCGACCTTTAAAGTCGCTAATCAGCATTTGTGTATAGACTTGTATCCAATGGTGACCGTGGAAGAACTTCCACCGGATTTGAGAGACAATGTGTCACCAGAGGTGTGGGACTTTACAGGAGAAGAGATAGGACTGATCAAGGGGGTAGAACCTATGCAGATCCAGGTGAAACAGAATGTTGAATTCCCTAGAACGCCCCAGTACAATCTGTCGCCTGAAACGATCGCAGGAATTAAACCTGTAATCGAGTCTATGATCAAGCAAGGCATTCTGAAGGAGATCAGAGGTAGCCCATGTAATTCACCTATTATGGGACTACAGAAACCGAGCGGGAAATTTAGGATCGTGCAAGACCTGCGAAAGGTCAACACGATAGTTGCCCCTTGTTGTCCAGTGGTACCGAATCCATCAGTGATACTGTTCCAGATCCCATGCAAAGCCGAGTGGTTTACTGTCATTGATTTGTGTCAAGCATTCTTCTCGATACCGCTCCATGAGGAAAGCCAATTTCTTTTTGCTTTCCGGCTGGAAAATCGTGTGTTAACATGGTGTCGTATCCCTCAAGGGTATACAGAAAGTCCATCGATCTTTAATCAGATCTTGAAGAAGAATCTTGAGAGTCTTGCATTGCCACAGAACTCGGTCCTTGTGCAGTACATAGATGACCTACTTGTGGCGTCGGAAACGGAAGATGCTTGCAGGATAGACACGATAGCCCTACTGAATCATTTGGCAGAGAATGGACACAAGGTGTCCCCAAACAAGTTGCAGTATTGTCTGAACGAAGTTCAGTATTTGGGCCACAGACTGGAAAAAGGCAAGAGGAAGGTGTCACCAGATCGAATTGAGGCAATAATGAACATGGCAGTGCCCACTACCCAAAGGGAAGTTAGGATGTTTTTGGGAATGGTCGGCTATTGTCGTCAGTGGATTCCCAATTTTTCCCTGAGGGCAAAGCCTTTACAGAGACTCACTCACAAGGATGTGAGTGATGCGGTACCATGGGACGAAGAGTGCTTGATGTCATTCCTAAAACTGAGAGAAGAGTTGTGTTCTGCACCAGCTTTGGGAATGCCCGATTACAATAAGGCTTTCTCACTGTTCTGTTGCGAGAGAGAAGGTTGTGCATTAGCAGTTTTAGCTCAGAACCATGGAGGTGTCCGTAGACCAGTTGCCTATTTTTCAGCTACTTTAGATCCAGTAGCTTCTGCGTTGCCCGGATGTCTCAGATCCGTTGCTGCAACCGGTGTCAGCATTGAAAGATGTGAAAGCATTGTAATGGGTCATCCTTTGACTGTTTATGTGCCACACTCGGTTGAATTGTTGATGACTAGGACTAAGACTCAGCACCTAACGAATAACAGGTTAACGAGGTATGAGCAAGTCATACTTGCCGCAGAGAATGTGACTCTGAAAAGGTGCTCCGTCTTAAACCCTGCGACATTAATGCCTATACCGAATGCAGATGATGAAGATTGTGCGGACCATGATTGTCTTGACGTGACTGAACTATGCACCAAACCGAGACCTGACATTGTCGATGAACCACTGACTGACCCAGATGAAATTTTCTTTGTCGATGGTTCATGCCTAAGAGACAGTGTTGGCCAACTAAGAGCAGCGTTTGCTGTATGTACCATTTCAGGAGTGGTTGAGGCCGCTTGCCTAGAAGGAGTACACTCCGCGCAGGTGGCTGAGATCATTGCCTTGACTCGTGCCTGTTTGGCCGCTGATCAAATCCGAATCACGATATACACGGACAGCCAGTATGGGTTTGGTGTGGTTCATGACTTTGGACAGCTATGGTCACAGAGGGGATTTCTGACATCATCTGGTTCACCCATTAGGAATGGAGAATATGTAAGACAACTGTTAGATGCATTGCAGTGTCCGAAGGAAATCGCAGTTGTCAAGTGCACTGCGCACGGAAAGGGGGATGATTTTGTCTCTCTGGGGAACAATTACGCGGACGAAGTCGCCCGCTTCTGTGCAGAGCAAGGATGTATATTTACAGAGGGTTACACAGGAGAGAGCCAAGAAAGAACCGAGCTCAACATGATGTTGGCCATGGCAGACACTTGGGAGGAACTCAAGCGGCTGCAGGATGAGGTCTCAGACCAGGAACGGAATGGATGGGTCAAAGCAGGGTGTGAAAGAGGGGACGTGGATGTTTGGGTTTCCAGTGATGGGAGAGCTGTGTTGCCAGAAAATTTGTTGAGTCCAATGGCGAGATTAATCCATGGACCTGTACATCTTGGAAGAGATGCAATGATGCGTGTGTTTAGACAGACGTGGTATAATCCACGATTTCGTGCGATTGCTGAAACAGTTTGTCAGAGGTGCATTACGTGTCAGCAGATGAATGCTGGAAAGAAAACTGTGGTCAC
The DNA here is from genome assembly GCA_963921515.1 of Calotriton arnoldi. Classification (NCBI taxonomy): domain Eukaryota; kingdom Metazoa; phylum Chordata; class Amphibia; order Caudata; family Salamandridae; genus Calotriton; species Calotriton arnoldi. The sequence continues at coordinate 734,101 of CAWUFW010005618.1, read as the reverse complement.
TATGAGTCACATTGGGAGGTCAGGAGGGCCTTTCAATAGAATACAGTTAGATTTCGTGGAAATGCCTAAGTGCAATGGGTTGAGATACATTTTGGTGCTGGTATGTGTATTCTCACGGTGGGTGGAGGCTTACCCAACACGCAGGTGTGACACTCTCACAGTGGCTAAATTATTGTTGAGGGAACTCATCCCGAGGTTTGGGATACCAACCTCTTTGGAATCTGATAGAGGAAAACACTTCCACAGTGAAATCATGAAGTTACTTTGTGCCGCATTGAATGTTGATCAGAGACTCCATTGCAGTTATCGACCAGAGGCTTCTGGGATGGTGGAACAGGTTAATGGGACTTTGAAAGCCCGGATGGCAAAAATGTGTTCATCAACGTCCTTGAAGTGGCCTGATGCATTGCCGCTTGTGCTGATGAGCATGCAAAGTGTCCCAGATAGGAGGACTGGGTTGTCCCCTCACGAAATCTTGATGGGAAGGGCAATGCGGTTGCCAGCAGTACCGACTACAGCTTTGATAAACATCACTGATGACTTGATTCTCGATTACGGTAAAGGACTATCTGATGTGGTCCGTTCTGTGTCCCAGCAGGTGCAAGCTGCAGCTGTTCCGGCTTCAAGTGACCTGTGCCACGACCTGTGTCCAGGCGACTGGGTGCTTGTCCGAAAGCACGTGAGGAAGAGCAGTCTGGATGTTCGGTGGCGAGGCCCGTACCAGGTGATACTGGTAATGAACATAGCAGTGAAGTGTGGAGGATTGCCGAACTGGGCACATGCGTCCCATACCCACAGAGTTTCAGCACCCTCGGAAGAAACAGCTCCTCTCGTAAATGAAAATCCAGCTGATGTGGCAGGGCCACATGAGAGGACAAGTCAAGCTGTAAGGGTCGCTGACGCAGCTGGGGGTGCACCAGAGCAAGCTGAAGGGTGTTCTGACAACCAGGGCTTCGACTCTGACTCAGAAGACAGAGGTGGTGCAGTGGGTGGAGTAGAGTCAAATTCAGCAGAAGAAGGAAGTGGTGCACCGGGTATAGCAGGGGAAGGCGGAAGAACGACCAGAATCGAGGAGGTTTGGCCTGAAAGACAGAGACAACTGAATCTGAGGTTGGCACCCAAAAGAGATCTTGCTCCAGTGTCTGAAACGTCTGAAACAGAAACAAGTGACGAAGAGCAGACTCAAGAGGGTCGGAGGAGGTCGAAAAGAACGAGGGTACCTTGCCAGAGATACTCTCTCCCTGAGTGGACTTACACAGTGACTGATGCAGGGGGTAGTGAGTACGGGGAGGCTGAGGTCTGTGCAGGGGGTCAGCAAGAGCCCGAATGTAGTAGTGAAGGTGGTGCTGTTGTTGCCAGGGCTCGAAGTCGAAGGAATACTGACCCTCACGGTTCCGAATCCCCCGCTTCTGAGTAAAGTCCGAGAATTGGTTTTGCATCGACTCGAATTTCCGTCTTTTGGATTTGAGCCGTATTCACACGAAATGGTAATTCTGCATCTTGAACTTTTGTATCATGTTTTAGAAGCACTTGCAAATGATCTTATCGTGGATGAAGTATGACCTGTTGTAAATAAAAAGTCTAAAGAAGAAGATAACCTAGATCCGAGTGGAAGAAGAATAAACTTAGGGACTTTCCACCGAAGAGGAACAAGAGTTTAGGGAAGTCTTTTTCTGGACTATGTAAATAAGACTGTAGACGGGGAAAAAGGGGATTTCCAGAGGTTTCGAAGTGTTGCTCGAACTGGTTAAGCAAGTCACGTGTGGAGAAGACAAAGACTTTTGAGTGCTCATTGCTAAAACTAAGAACTTTCGAGAACTTTCGAGATCATGGAGGCTGGAGATCCACATCATAGATCCAAATTGATCGCAGGCACCATTATAGGGGGTGTGATAGTTTCTATAATCATAGTAATTGTAGTCTCATATACAGTTCCACATGAGCTAGCAGTGGAGGGCGTGCCAGGAACTCCTACACCTACTACACCTAGCCAAAAAGAGGGAAACATAGGAGCTGACAAGGCTTTGCTGATAGAAGAGAGTCGTAGGTTGCATGTAGATTTGTCTAGAAGTGACTTCAAGCTTAATGCTTACGCCAAGCTGCTATACGAGTATGTAGATGCGATGGATGCTAAAGATTGCTATGTGTGTATGCAGTTGCCTGCTTCAGTGGATGAGGGTATTAGGTATCACCATCTTCCACTGACGTATGGAATTTCATGTAGTCTGTTGCTTAGTATATTCTATGAAAGAGATCAGTTTGAGTATTTCTTTTCCAATTACGATGCAGTGCTTCCTGAAGTCCCAGCTTATAAACATTTGAATAAGTATGATTATTATAAGTCAGAGGATAGACTTAGGAAGTTCTTCATACCGTCTTTGGAACTGGACACAGCATATGCCCACCGACATAACTTGACGTGTTCATTATCAGATGTAGAAAAGAAGTTTGTAGATCAAGTAGAAGACAGGTATAGAAAACTAACACAGACACGGGACACAGGGCATAGTCCAGTAGATTGGACAGAGGAGGAAAGATTGCACCGAACAAAAGGAAGTTATGGTCCTATAGCCTTGGATAATGAGCAGAGGGGAAGGCTGTGTGTGAGACGTTATCAGACCTACTATGAAAAGGTTCCAGTGGGACAGAGTACATGTGATCATGTTTTCACCATGGCAGATTCAGCAAAGAATTTTCTCCAAGGCCCTGTACAAGTGATACCTACGGTGTATTTCGTGTGTGGAAGGAATGCTTATGTGAGATTGCCTGCGAACTGGTATGGCACGTGTTACTTGGGAATAATCTTTCCAAAGATTTACCATACAGAGGATTTAGAACTTTTGGAAGGTGGAAAGCATTCCAGAGTGAGAAGAGGTGCGAGTGCAGGGGTCGTAGTGGGAGATATCTTTGGAGCAATGATACCAAGTTTGGGAGTGGTCTTGAATGACGTAAAGATCCGGAGATTGGCGACTGTGATAGATGAGTTATCAATGAATACAGCAAAATCGTTAGTACTGGTGGAGGGAGAGATGTTGTCGATAAGAACAATGGTTTTGCAGAATCGCTTTGCTTTGGATGTTGAATTGGCAAAAGAGGCGGAGTCTGTAAATTGTTGAAGGTTCAAGAGTGCTGTACTTATATACCAGACCACAGTAAGGATCTGGAGAAATATATAAGTAACATCACTACTATCCACACAAAAATAGCAGATTTGACTGAAGAGGGAGCTTGGGAGAAAGTTGGAAAGGGATTCAGCCAAGTGGGGAGCTGGTTTGCGAATCTGGGAAAGGGATTCCTTGGCTATGTACTGAGACCTCTCCTTATTGTAGTGGTTTGTGTGGTTTGTCTGTGGGGTCTGTTCAAAGCATACAAGTGGTATCGAGCAGGCAGAGCTGAGAGGGCCTTAAGAGAAAATGAGACGAGAATGGCTAGACTGCAGGACAGTCACTATCGAAACCTTAAGAGTTTGGAGAGATTCCGACAAGGGAGAATGGCAACAAGTTCTGTTTAGGTCGGTTCTTTCTCCAAGGGAGTTGAAAGGATGTGATGACAGGAGTCATCAAAGGGGGAACTGATAGAGCGTTATGCTCTCGTAAAGAAATTGTAGGGGTGCGTCATAATCATCGTTAGTCTGTACCCGCATATATCCAGTTATATATCAATGAATGGTTAGTAAAATGTAGTCGTAACTTGCATCATTAGAGTGAATATGAGGGTAATTGTGCTATTAAAATTTTGCAAATGTAATGCTTAACTGAAACGTGCTCAAACGATGTATTAATGAAGTAGGCCATGTGTAATCGAGATGTAGTAGTTTAAACGTGTACTATATTAAGTTGCACGTGTAGTTCACTTTTTGCATATGAAAGATAATGAACTAATGCTTATAGGAGTGACCATAATTGTGTGTTTAAATCGCGTAAAGGCCTGACTGCATATACGTAAAGGAAAGGCCTGATTTGTGCTTAATTGTAGGTAGAAAAAGTTTCTCTTGGAAAGGCTCTCTGGGCACAGTTGGTAATTCCATGTAGAAGGGAAGAGTCTGTTGAAACGTATCTTCTGTTGCAGGTGCAAGGACACATGCCTCGTTAGCGAAAGACTGGCTCTTTGTTTCACGAGTTAGGGTGGTGGGAGGCATTGAGATGGGAGTACACTGGAATGCAGGGATGATACTTTCAGCGGAGAAGGTGCCTGAGACTCAAGGTCATCGCAACCGTCCTGGATGAAGTAAGAGTTTCGATGGAAAAGTACGAGAAGGAAGACCTGGCAAAAGAGGCGTGACAAGGGCGTGTTCAATTGTATTGGGTTTTTGTATTAGGGACAGTGCCCCGAGGGAGGAGGTAGAGAAGAGGTAGAGGAGACCAGAGAGGAAAGACAGAGGGATTCTAGGAAGGAGCATCTTAGACCGAGCTCGAAATGCTATGTGAGTGCACTTCTTAGGAAGTCTTCACAGCTGACACCTTTTCTTTACTCTTGCCTGGGTAACTCGTTAAGTAGGTATGTCACCTGAGTGATAGAGTAGGGTCAGCTAATGGGTTTTATGCTTATCTAGGTAAATGAAGACTAACATAGAGGTTGGATCAGTTATCGCTTGTCTAATACTTCTGGAGCTAACGATTCTTTTTATCCTGAGTCGGATGAGACTCCTGCGTAGGATGCTATTTGTATTAGTGCCCATCTATTTCTTTAACCTCGTGTTGAGGTGTTTGCACGTGCAGTTATTTTTGGCAGTAATAAATTCACAAAATTGAATTTGGAGTCAGTGGTCATTTAAGGTAAACTGGATTCTAAAATAATTGCATAACTGAAAAAGATTTTCTTCCCTTCACGCTATTCAGCAGGTAAAAAGATCCTGGCGACCTGGAGATCCTTAGGAAAGATAAGATAAGGATCAGCGTTATCACATGCACTATTTTTGTAAATGTCCTGGGAAATTATGCAAAATAAGACATAATTATGTCAAATTTGGTTTGTTTATACCGCAAGTGAAAACTTCATGTGACGAAATACCTCGCATAAAAACACTTTCCAGAGCTGCTGGCATGACATTGCCACACGCACAAAATGTTGTTTCTTGAGCAAGATATTTCTGCACAAACTAGTCTACTACAGCTGAAAATTACCCGAGTTCGAAAGAGTGAAATTTCAGGAAGTTTCCCGGATTTTGCATAACCCTCAATTCACAAATGTTGATAATTTTTCCAATGTAATTAAAGTTTTGCTCAGGCCGGGTTAAATCACTTAAATGGAAATACAATTTTAACGATTGGGTATGAGCGATGAATAGCATTTTATCCTTGGGAAAAGGTGACCCTCTAAGGTGTTGAGGATGGAGAGAATGTGTAGAAAAATGGCAGTTTTGTTTATGTTCATCATATGGGCTCCTGAATTAATTCATCAACTAAGCAAATATTTGCAGATATATGCTAATGCACCCGAATTTTTTTAAAAAGAAAGTATTGCAGGAGCCCTGTAGTTTTGTGCACATTGCACTTCAGACACAAAGGCTGAGAATTACTGCTGCTGGGAAAAAAACATATTATGATTTTATTCTGGTCAGCGTTATAGTGATCTCTGTTATCGCTGCTATTTTTTAACTAGGTGCCATTGCCAGATGATATGAAAGAAAATGTCCTTCTGCCAAAACCAGTCAGGCAGAGACTGTTTAAGAGTTTTCCAAGCTTTAAAGGTTCTGGGGGATATTCACAAGAACGTGCGATAAACATCGCCAAAATAGGCTAACGCAATTTTCCATATCGCCGTCTATCGCGGGAAAATAACTCTGTGTCAACGTCGTATTCCCAACACGGCGGTAACATGTGATAATTTCCCGAGAACGCCTCAAATGTCCGCGATACAACTACCGCGACAGCGATAAAAAAGGAAACCCGAATGTGAAAAAAGTTGCGATGGGCCCAACTACGATAAAAATCCAACGAAAAGCAGCGCCAGGCCCGCAAGTCCCACAAGTAAGGCGGGAACAATCACTATAAAAGCGGCAAAAATGAAATACAAATAAAACACAAACAACTGTGAAGCACTATGGAGGGAGCCGGAGAAAGTACGGAGGACAACCCGAACCCCACAAGCCCCACGGAGGACCAGCCTGGGACCTCGGGGACAGGGAAGGGCAAGGAGAAGAAGAAGAGGAACCCAAGTTTCAGTACTCGGGAAAACCAGATCCACATTACGGAGGTGACAGAACACCACCACCAACTTTTCATCACCTCCACTGTGACATTGGCAACTAAAAATACAATATGGCAGTCCATCTTGGCCAAGGTGAATGCAGTCGGAGTGAAGAGAAGGGAAGTGGACGACTGCAAGAAGCGCTGGACTGATGTGAAGCGCAAAACCAAGCTGAAAATCGCTGCCAACCTGAGAGCAGCAATGCAGACTGGAGGTGGGAGCCCAGCGACACACCAGGAGCTGGATGAGATGGAGGAAATGGTGACCCAAGTCATCATTGGGGAGACGGTGGCAGGAGTTGGTGGACCGAACACTGCACAACATGACCTGAGCCAACAGCAACAGGGTGAGTAACGACCAGGGACTGGGGGACGGGGGGAGATGGGCACAATGGCACACATGCACAATTAAGTAGAGCACATCTGCGGACAAACCATGCCCAAGAGTCACAACTCCGACCAAGAGCCCAATTCACCCAAGTCTGCAACATCTCAGCACTGTATGAGCACAGAAGTGAAAGGCACACCGCCTGAAAGGGAGAAGGGCCAGCCAAATCAGAGCTGAAGGGGCAACACACCCACAATGCAGCACACACACAAGAATCAGAGCACCCCAACATTGACAACAATGTGGTACAAACTGCAACACTCCCACAACAGAACAGAGGACACAACTGCTGCCACTTGTGTGCAGAAAATGGCCATTCGCATTTGGCATAGCAGGAACCTGTGAGATGACAATGGACAAGTACAACCTCACATCCCTGATGGTGTAGAAATGTCAACTGTCCCGCATCAAATAGGCATCTCTTCACAAACAGTCACAATGTACATTGTCATGCAGTCCGTTAGTAAACTTGTACAATGCGTGAACATACATGTGAACACAGTGTCAATCTGCATCTCCCCTTCACATTGCAGAGGGAGAATCAACACCTCCTGCAGAGCAGACACAACAACTGAGCACTGATGACGAAGAGGACCTCCCCAACATCGACACCGACGCCCTCCAGCTGCTCATGGACAGCTTTGGCACCCCACCTCCAGGAGCAGGGAAGCCCAGCTGCGTCGAGGAGACCCCACCCCCTGCACAGACCACACAGCAGGAAGCACCCACCACCACGGCTGTCTCCCAGGACCCCACGACCAACACATGGCATTCCAATGCCGTGTGTTAGGGTGCCAGGAGAAGATGGCTGATCAGCTGCGGGTGGGGTTCGACCTTTTGGCAGCCAAACTAGATGCCATACTGTGGCATCTGCTTACCTCTGTGGCTTCTTACTGAAGTCATGGTTACCAAAGAATGTAATGTCACAATGCCTTGCTTCAGCTTACTTAGCATTAGTTAGAATGTTACTGTTTGAAGAATGAACAGGAGTAGAGATTGAACTGTTGCCCTGCCTGGATGGGATCCTCTTACTCTGCAATAAACCTACATCTTTCTACTTCAAATCTGCCTTGCGTGATCCTTCTACCTGGACCACTGGATCTTACACTGGCGTACTAAGAAACCTGCAGGGAAAACAGAGGGTGCTGAGGTTAAATATAAACCTACTATCAGAAAGTGCTATAGATGTAATAAGCCTGGGCATTTAGCAAACAATAAGAATTGCCCTGCCTTGAAAACTGTTTGTTCGAAATGCAAAAGAAGGGGGCACTTTTCTAGTGTCTGTAAGTCGAAAGTAACCTTCTCTACTAAAGTGAGATGTGTTGATACAGAAAATATCTCAGAAGAGGATTTTGTTTGTGGGCAAATTGTTGTTCAGGTTGATGATTTGGGGAATAAGACTAAGTCATGTCCTATTGACACTATTCTGGTACAAGGAGAACCAACTAAAGTCCTATTTGCCTCTGGGGCCAAAATTACATTAATTCCCAAAAATTTCTTTCTCAACAAGCTTGCCAACAGTGTTACATTGAACAGACCTGATATTAAGCCGCTAGCATATGGGGGTGAGCCTATACCTCTCAGAGGTTATTTCACTGGGCTCATCGAGTATGAGCAACGCTCTACATCTGGTAAAATATACGTGTCTGAGAAGGGTGACAGCATTATTAGTTGGTTTCACCAAGGAGACTTATGAGTAATGCTCTGACCCCAGTGGTGAAAATCCCATTATTCTTAAGGATAAGAATGTTGTTCAACATTCCCTTCTCTCTGCACTGTCTTTACAGATAACATTAAAGAAAAATGTCCTAATGTTTTTAGGGAAGGGCTTGGTTGCTTAAAGGATTTCAAACTTGCAATACGCTTACGAGCTGGTTCTCAACCTTCGTGTTCAAAAGTAAGGATTGTACCTTTAGCTGTTAGAGAGGAAATGGGAAAAGAATTACAAAAACTAAAGGATGGAGGTATAATAGAGGAGGTTGAAAGCACTGAGTGGCTCGCCCGGTGGTTGCAGCTCGAAAATCCAACGGAAGTCTCCGTCTCTGTGTGGATTTGAGACAACTCAATAAAAATGTCATAGTGGATCATTATCCACTACCCAATATCTCAGAAATGGTGGTTTTACTGGATGGTGCTAAGGTGTTCAGCACCATTGATCTCACGTCAGCATACCATCAGATTCTACTTGATGAAGCCTCGAGAGATCTCACAGCCTTTGTAACTCCTTTTGGAACCTTCAGGTTTGTGAGGATGCCGTTTGGCCTTGTGTCGGCGGCATCCGTTTTTCAACGGGTTATGGAGAAGGTTCTTAAGGGTTGCAAAGGAGTGTGTATTTATCAGGACGATGTTCTTGTTTTTGGTAATAATGATGAACAACACAGTCTTCGTCTTTTGAGGTGTTAAGAAAGCTGGATGAGGCAAATTTGACCATTAAGGCTGAAAAGTGTCATTTTGGAGTCTCTACCATTAATTACTTGGGTCACTCCATTTCAGGTGATGGAGTCTTACCAAAATCTGATCTAGTAGACACTATCACTCGCATGTGTGCACCGAGTTCGAGGAAGAGTTAATGAAATTTCTTGGTATGATAGAATACTATAATAAATTCATAGAGAATTTTGCAGCACAAAGTGCCAATATGAGACAACTACTCAAAAAGGGAAGTGAATTTGTGTGGGATGATGCGTGCGAACATGAATTCAGTATTTTAAAACAAAGGCTCAACTCAGCTCCGTGCTTAAAGAGTTTTGACCCTTGTAAAGTATCTTATGTCACCACAGATGCCAGTCTTAAAGGTCTAGGTGCGGTACTTCAACAGCAGAGTGATGATGGTTTGGTAACAATTATGTTTGCGTCTCGTGGCTTGAAAGTTGCAGAGTCACATTACTCAGTCATTGAGTGTGAGGCGTTAGGTGTTTTCTGGGCCATAAAGAAATTTAAAAAGTTTTTATGGGGGACAAAATTCATAGTCAGGACTGATCACAAGCCCCTTTGTGAAACATTTTTAAAAAAAGGTATTGTTTCTGTCTCCAGCAGAATTACCAAATGGGTGGTTGCCTTACAGGAATTTGAGTTTGACATAAGGTACATACCTGGTGTGGATAATGGTGTAGCTGACACTCTATCCAGACTTGTGGACGCTGTGGATGATACTGAAGCATCAGATGTTGATTATGATGACGATATTCATGTGTGCGTGGTTGATGAAGAGATTGTCTCTCACGATGACTGGTGCAGTGAACTCTCCTCTGATTCTACTCTTACTGAAGCGATATCTCTCATTAATAAAGGTTGGCATTCAAAAAGACAAGCCTCAGATGATAGTCAGAAATTTTGGGGTGTGAAGGATGAATTAAGTGTTTCCGGCGGACTTCTCTATCGAGGTACGAGATTGATTCCTCCCCTCAACCTCCGATTCAAGCTGGTTGATCTATCGCATTTATCTCATCTGGGAATGTCCAAGACCAAGGAGAGACTTAGGATGTCATACTGGTGGCCTGGAATGGATCTGATGGTTGAGAGACTTGTTAGAGATTGTGTGGAATGTTCTCTGTGTGACAAGTTCAAGATGGTGAGAGTGCAACCCATGGCAATAAGGAAGTTGCCAAATGGTCCATGGAAGGAAATAGCACTTGACATTTTGGGGCATATCTATGGGAATGGACAGCAGGTTTTTGTCATCGTTGCAATAGATATGTATTCAAGGTGGCCAGAAGTTTGCTTCACGTGTGGGATAGAGACTAAAAAGATAATTGAGTTTTTAGAGAGTCTCATATCTAGAGAGGGTCTTCCAAACACCATTCTAACGGATAATGGTGTTCTGTTGGTTTCCAAAGAGATGGAAGAGTTCTTAAGTAAACGTGGTATCATACACAAAAAGTGTTCCTTATATCACCCCGAGACCAATGGAATGATTGAGCGCTTTAACCGGGTTTTAAAGGAAGTGATTACCTTGGCTAAGAGTTCTGGGTTAGATTGGAAAAGGAGGTTCTCAAGAAAGTTCACATGTATAGATTGACTCCACATAGTACTACAGGAAAGTCTCCTTTGTCTTGTTCAAAGGCAGAACTCCGTGTACGTTGGTGGAACCACCTTGGGTGCGAGAATTGGAGAATAAACCTGGTGGAAGTTCTGACAGAGACTTGTGGCATGAGAAAGAGATTGAGAAAGCTTTTGTGAGGAAGTCTCTGTTTGACTCTAGAAAAGCAGTTAAAAGTACCAAAGTTAACATTGGTGATTTGGTAGTAATAAAGCAACCGGGTTTGAGTGGGAAGTTTTCTAAACCCATCAGAGTGACTAAATTGTTTAACAATGCTGTTAAAACACAGGATCATTGAATTTGGAACCTGGGAAGAGTAGTACTGTACAAAGGTTCTGTAGGTCCCTGTGTAACAGGTAATGGTTCTGGTCGACTCACAAACACTCACTCACCGGTAGGCAACGCAATATTACCGGGAAAAGCTCCCAGGTTGTCAACAAGGGTTAAAGTTAAACCTTCGTATTTGAAAGACTTTATACATTGAGATTTGTTTTTGTTTTTATGGTACTTTTGTGTTTTTTGTTTTGGGTTTGTTAAAGGAGGGAAGGTGTGGCATCTGCTTACATCTGTGGCTTCTTACTGAAGTCATGGTTACCAAAGAATGTAATGTCACAATGCCTTGCTTCAGCTTACTTAGCATTAGTTAGAATGTTACTGTTTGAAGAATGAACAGGAGTAGAGATTGAACTGTTGCCCTGCCTGGATGGGATCCTCTTACTCTGCAATAAACCTACATCTTTCTACTTCAAATCTGCCTTGCGTGATCCTTCTACCTGGACCACTGGATCTTACACTGGCGTACTAAGAAACCTGCAGGGAAAACAGAGGGTGCTGAGGTTAAATATAAACCTACTATCAGAAAGTGCTATAGATGTAATAAGCCTGGGCATTTAGCAAACAATAAGAATTGCCCTGCCTTGAAAACTGTTTGTTCGAAATGCAAAAGAAGGGGCACTTTTCTAGTGTCTGTAAGTCGAAAGTAACCTTCTCTACTAAAGTGAGATGTGTTGATACAGAAAATATCTCAGAAGAGGATTTCGTTTGTGGGCAAATTGTTGTTCAGGTTGATGATTGGGGAATAAGACTAAGTCATGTCCTATTGACACTATTCTGGTACAAGGAGAACCAACTAAAGTCCTATTTGACTCTGGGGCCAAAATTACATTAATTTCAAAAAATTTCTCTCTCAACAAGCTTGCCAACAGTGTTACATTGAACAGACCTGATATTAAGCCGCTAGCATATGGGGGTGAGCCTATACCTCTCAGAGGTTATTTCACTGGGCTCATCGAGTATGAGCAACGCTCTACATCTGGTAAAATATACGTGTCTGAGAAGGGTGACAGCATTATTAGTTGGTTTCACCAAGGTGACTTAGGAGTAATGCTCGACCTCAGTGGTGAAAATCCCATTATTCTTAAGGATAAGAATGTTGTTCAACATTCCCCTTCTCTCTGCACTGTCTTTACAGATAACATTAAAGAAAAATTTCCTAATGTTTTTAGGGAAGGGCTTGGTTGCTTAAAGGATTTCAAACTTGCAATACGCTTGCGAGCTGGTTCTCAACCTTCGTGTTCAAAAGTAAGGATTGTACCTTTAGCTGTTAGAGAGGAAATGGGAAAAGAATTACAAAAACTAAAGGATGGAGGTATAATAGAGGAGGTTGAAAGCACTGAGTGGCTCGCCCGGTGGTTGCAGCTCAAAAATCCAACGGAAGTCTCCGTCTCTGTGTGGATTTGAGACAACTCAATAAAATGTCATAGTGGATCATTATCCACTACCCAATATCTCAGAAATGGTGGTTTTACTGGATGGTGCTAAGGTGTTCAGCACCATTGATCTCACGTCAGCATACCATCAGATTCTACTTGATGAAGCCTCGAGAGATCTCACAGCCTTTGTAACTCCTTTTGGAACCTTCAGGTTTGTGAGGATGCCGTTTGGCCTTGTGTCGGCGGCATCCGTTTTTCAACGGGTTATGGAGAAGGTTCTTAAGGGTTGCAAAGGAGTGTGTATTTATCAGGACGATATTCTTGTTTTTGGTAATAATGATGAACAACACAGTCTTCGTCTTTTTGAGGTGTTAAGAAAGCTGGATGAGGCAAATTTGACCATTAAGGCTGAAAAGTGTCATTTTGGAGTCTCTACCATTAATTACTTGGGTCACTCCATTTCAGGTGATGGAGTCTTACCAAAATCTGATCTAGTAGACACTATCACTCGCATGTGTGCACCGAGTTCGAGGGAAGAGTTAATGAAATTTCTTGGTATGATAGAATACTATAATAAATTCATAGAGAATTTTGCAGCACAAAGTGCCAATATGAGACAACTACTCAAAAAGGGAAGTGAATTTGTGTGGGATGATGCGTGCGAACATGAATTCAGTATTTTAAAACAAAGGCTCAACTCAGCTCCGTGCTTAAAGAGTTTTGACCCTTGTAAAGTATCTTATGTCACCACAGATGCCAGTCTTAAAGTTCTAGGTGTGGTACTTCAACAGCAGAGTGATGATGGTTTGGTAACAATTATGTTTGCGTCTCGTGGCTTGAAAGTTGCAGAGTCACATTACTCAGTCATTGAGTGTGAGGCGTTAGGTGTTTTCTGGGCCATAAAGAAATTTAAAAGTTTTTATGGGGGACAAAATTCATAGTCAGGACTGATCACAAGCCCCTTTGTGAAACATTTTTAAAAAGGTATTGATTCTGTCTCCAGCAGAATTACCAAATGGGTGGTTGCCTTACAGGAATTTGAGTTTGACATAAGGTACATACCTGGTGTGGATAATGGTGTAGCTGACACTCTATCCAGACTTGTGGACGCTGTGGATGATACTGAAGCATCAGATGTTGATTATGATGAAGATATTCATGTGTGCGTGGTTGATGAAGAGATTGTCTCTCACGATGACTGGTGCAGTGAACTCTCCTCTGATTCTACTCTTACTGAAGCGATATCTCTCATTAATAAAGGTTGGCATTCAAAAAGACAAGCCTCAGATGATAGTCAGAAATTTTGGGGTGTGAATTAAGTGTTTCCGGAGGACTTCTCTATCGAGGTACGAGATTGATTCCTCCCCTCAACTTCCGATTCAAGCTGGTTGATCTATCGCATTTATCTCATCTGGGAATGTCCAAGACCAAGGAGAGACTTAGGATGTCATACTGGTGGCCTGGAATGGATCTGATGGTTGAGAGACTTGTTAGAGATTGTGTGGAATGTTCTCTGTGTGACAAGTTCAAGATGGTGAGAGTGCAACCCATGGCAATAAGGAAGTTGCCAAATGGTCCATGGAAGGAAATAGCACTTGACATTTTGGGGCAGATCTATGGGAATGGACAGCAGGTTTTTGTCATCGTTGCAATAGATATGTATTCAAGGTGGCCAGAAGTTTGCTTCACGTGTGGCATAGAGACTAAAAAGATAATTGAGTTTTTAGAGAGTCTCATATCTAGAGAGGGTCTTCCAAACACCATTCTAACGGATAATGGTGTTCTGTTGGTTTCCAAAGAGATGGAAGAGTTCTTAAGTAAACGTGGTATCATACACAAAAAGTGTTCCTTATATCACCCCGAGACCAATGGAATGATTGAGCGCTTTAACCGGGTTTTAAAGGAAGTGATTACCTTGGCTAAGAGTTCTGGGTTAGATTGGAAAAAGGAGGTTCTCAAGAAAGTTCACATGTATAGATTGACTCCACATAGTACTACAGGAAAGTCTCCTTTTGTCTTGTTCAAAGGCAGAACTCCGTGTACGTTGGTGGAACCACCTTGGGTGAGAGAATTGGAGAATAAACCTGGTGGAAGTTCTGACAGAGACTTGTGGCATGAGAGAGAGATTGAGAAAGCTTTTGTGAGGAAGTCTCTGTTTGACTCTAGAAAAGCAGTTAAAAGTACCAAAGTTAACATTGGTGATTTGGTAGTAATAAAGCAACCGGGTTTGAGTGGGAAGTTTTCTAAACCCATCAGAGTGACTAAATTGTTTAACAATGCTGTTAAAACACAGGATCATTGAATTTGGAACCTGGGAAGAGTAGTACTGTACAAAGGTTCTGTAGGTCCCTGTGTAACAGGTAATGGTTCTGGTCGACTCACAAACACTCACTCACCGGTAGGCAACGCAATATTACCGGGAAAAGCTCCCAGGTTGTCAACAAGGGTTAAAGTTAAACCTTCGTATTTGAAAGACTTTATACATTGAGATTTGTTTTTGTTTTTATGGTACTTTTGTGTTTTTTGTTTTGGGTTTGTTAAAGGAGGGAAGGTGTGTGGCATCTGCTTACATCTGTGGCTTCTTACTGAAGTCATGGTTACCAAAGAATGTAATGTCACAATGCTTTGCTTCAGCTTACTTAGCATTAGTTAGAATGTTACTGTTTGAAGAATGAACAGCAGTAGAGATTGAACTGTTGCCCTGCCTGGATGGGATCTTCTTACTCTGCAATAAACCTACATCTTTCTACTTCAAACCTGCCTTGCGTGATCCTTCTACCTGGACCACTGGATCTTACACATACGTGGGTGTCTAAGTCCCAGCAGGGTCCACTTACAGTCCCTAACTGTCCACTCCATGCTCTCCAACAATGCATGGCTGACATCGCTGGAGTCATGACTCGGATACAAGAACAAGTGTCTAGTCAGAGTGGCTCCAGCGATGTCCGCCGGGAGTTGGGGCACATGCGGAGGATCATGGAGAACATGGAGCGGATGCATGCAGAACGATTGGCTGCCACAGCTGCACACCAGTGAGATGTAGCTGGGATCTCCCATGACCTGCAGATCCTCATCATGGCATTGCCGCCACACGGCCTGGCGCGGATGACTGCTGCTGCTACTACTCCATCCACATCTCCGCCCCCTGAAGTGTCAGTGCCACACAGTGCGGCAGACCAAACACCACCACCCACATGTGAGACACCTGACACATCAGAGGACGAGGATGATGATGAATCTGGCTTGGTGGTAAAATTGAAGTGGTAGCATACATCACCACCATATGGCCTGTTTCAGCTTGGTTCTGCCCTCTGCATCATGCCCTGGAATAACATCTTCCACTGTCCCCCGTCACACTCAGCGACACTCACCTTGGACCACGACATGGACTACCATATTTGGAATGGTTACCAATGACACAGCAATCACACTGCGGACTGAAGTCTTCCTCTTCCGATGAACCTGTCAATCCCTAAAGGACTCTGGCTGGCCCTCCACGGGGCGACAATGTAAAGTGGGGTTTGCATGGCCCTGTACTGGTCCAGCTTACACACCCCACTGAATGCGAATAAAACATTCAAATTCACACTGATGTGTCATGGCCCTGATCAATTATGCATGAAAGTATTGATGAATGTAGGGACAGTGATTCCACATAAATGGTACTCCTTGGGTAATGCTATCAATGCGCATGTATGGCCGTGACCCAGATAGGCAGTGAGACACACATCGTCATTCAAAACAACTCACATCACAGTTGAATACAAGTGAATGTGCGTAGACTTTATTAGCATATGCGTGTCAGTACGGGCAAGAGAAGTGCCACAACATGCGGACCAATGCAGCAGCATGTCAGAATGAGGAACGTTGCCAAGTGCCGCTGTCCACTCCGGGGGAGTGCCTCACCTTTCACAGGTGTGTGTTACCCCGCGTGGTTGTCTGCCCACGTATTCGGGGTCCAGGCGAATGCAGCCATGTCCACTGTTGTCGTGGGATATGTGACCAGAACCCCAAGATGCAATAAGGTGTCGGTACATGTGCAAAGGGTTCCAAACTGTTGTGGCTGCAGGTACGTAGTTACACGTCCATGAAAGCGATTGCAGCTTCGTAGGCAATCATCTCCAACATGAGGTCGTTGTCGACTCCATCGAACAGGACGGCGAGGCTATCCATTAGCAGGTCCGGACAGATGTGCTGCGTCCACCCCCTGTCACCAATTAGCACTACAGCCCAATAGGGGAGCAGCTCAATGTGGTCACTGCACACGAGGAGTTCTGCAATATCCCAGGTCCAGCTGCCAGCATATATGCCAAGTATCCAGGCATCCCATAGACGGGTATCACAGTGACACTCCTGGTCGTGGGCCAACAGGGGGCGCACACACATGTCGAAATCCAGTTCGCCTACCGTCCTGTTGGATAGGCAGATATCCATGGACCACTTGAATATGCATGATCGACAATGCAACACAGGCTGAACGCAGGTGACGTTGGCAAGGCGGAAGCTTAGCCGGTAACTGACCTGCAGCACTACCAATGGCAGTGCCCCCAGTAAATGCAGCATACGTGCACTGTACAGTTCCACGTGACAGGGGTTGTGCATGTGTCCGGGATGTTCTGCCATTGCGTTACTGGCCCTGGTTGAAGCGGCACTGTACTGACCTGCGCCAGTTCTGTGGATGAAATGCCACAGCTCGGATCAATGAGTTGTTTAAGCGTGCAACGGTTGTACGCCTGGGATGGTGTGGGAGTAAGTGTGAAGGCCATTCCATGCAAGATAACTCCGAGCAAGGACTTCTGTGTGTGGGGTTTGTATAAATTAGTCTGTCGTCGGGCTGTGCGTAGTGTGGGAGTCCTCCTCAACTGCTATCGTATCTGTCAGGGGGTGCCGGGCACATGCAATTCCGAGGTCGGATGTGCAGATGTGCTTCCGCCTGATAGTTCAGACAAAGGACCTTTCATCCCTAATGTCAGTTTGTCATCTGCTTGCGTTCAGGAATTGTGATGTGGCTTTTTGGGTGTGGGGTGGGATGTGTGCGACTTTGGTATTCATGTTTGACACGACTTGCATGTGGCAAATGAACGGTATCACTGTGTGTTACGTTGCCTCACAGCTGCTCCTCCCTCCCCCCGGGCCTATTCACTTGTGTACGCTGCGCGGTTGCATCACTTGCACTCCAACGGAACACCATTGTCATGCCTGTCTGCGCATGTCCACAAGCCTGACAACGACACTCTGATGCTGGCCGTTGAAGGTGGGCAGCCACGTGAGTTTAGGCCTATGGTAAGGATAGTGCGGACACAGATGTAGAGTTCATGCCTGGCTGAACTTGCGCTGCGATTAAGGCTAGGCATTTGGCTCATGCTGCAGCAATGCAGATACACACAACACTTGGCATGTATGAGCCAAGACCCGAGCGGTCTTGCGCTCCTTCATTTCACTGTTCGTGCAAGACCGCCCTCCGGGTGCATGCTACATTGCAGCATTGTCAATTGCGTGCCGGGTGGCGCCGACACTACAACAGAGACACACGCATTGGTGACTTCCTTGTCCAGGCCAGAACTGAACCACGCCCTGAGCCCCGGGCTAATTCTACACACCCCTGCGCTGGACTGATGTACGCCGGCCCAGCCCACTCCGCTTACGCTTACAGGGGGGGACGACAGAGCTACATGTCCAAGGTCTTACTCACTGCCTGAGGTGACATGCTTGCATCCGCTGTCCACAGCACGATGTGATGTGGTAGGACCAGGGGCCATCACGCATTCATAATGATCACACGGACACACTTAGATGCATGGTTGAACTGGCTACGGGCACATGCGCCCAGCCCCTTTTTATTACCAAGGTCACATGTCCAGTGATGCCTGTGTTGGATGGGTGTGGGGTGAGTGTAAGCCAGCACTCAGGGAGTGGTTGGTGCTGGCAACAACTAGAACAGTGATCATCGGATCACACACACAGATTCAATCGTAAAGGGTCCATGACTTGCAGTGCACTGAGGTTGGGGCACCAGAACTGGACTCACACACAAAAGATTACATCATAAAGGGTCCATGACTTGAGCTGCACTGAGTTCATGGCACCGGAAGCGCTCGGCGGGTGCGCGGCCTGCGAAGATACGTCGTCCGGGCGGGCCGCACTGGAAGCAATGTCTGTTGCCTACTGGACTGCGCCATAAATAAATCAAGACTCAATTCGAATTGGGAGCCCTGCTGACCGCAGTGTAGGCCAGAGGCAGCGGTCAGAAAGGGACCACAGCCACGTGGCATTGACTTGAGCTGCACAGAGTTAGTGGCACCTGGAGCGCTCGGCGGGTGTGCAGCCAGTGATGATGCGTTGTTTGACTTGGGGGACCTGCTGAAGGCAGTGTAGGCCGGAGACAGTGGTCAGGAAGGGCCCACAGCCATGTGGTGATGACTTGAGGTGCACTGAGTTAGTGGCACCTGGAGCGCTCGGTGGGTGTGCAGCCAGCGATGATGCGTTGTTTGACTTGGGGGACCTGCTCACTGCAGTGTAGGCCGGAGGCAGTGGTCAGGAAGGGCCCACAGCCACGTGGTGATGACTTGCGGTGCACTGAGGTAGGGGCACCAGATCTGGAATCACACACACAAGATACAAACATAAAGGGTCCATGACTTGTGGTGCACTGAGTTAGTGGCACCTGAAGCGCTCAGCGGGTGTGCAGCCAGCGATGATGGCGTGTCCTCGCAGGTCAGGATTGGATTTGATTTGAGCGCCCTGCTGACCGCAGTGTAGGCCGAAGGCAGTAGTCAGCACACACATTACTCTGCGGTGCTGTGCCGCTGGGTGCGCTGGGGGCCTGTGTCGCGGAAGGCAGCAATCAGCTGAGGAGGCTGGCGGTCATGGCGGCGGACTCGTGGCAGGGTGAGGGGCGCCGCCCTGGCAGACGCGCTGGCCATCCCGGAAGTGAACCATGCCCAGAGCCCCGGTCTATTTATTCACACTCCTACGCTGGTGTGGCGTACGCCAGACCAGCCCTCTCCGCTTCCGTGTACAGGGGGGGGGACACAGCTACATGAGCGTGGTCTTCCCCACTGCCTGAGGTAAGATGGTTGCATCCACTGTCCACAACACTGCACACACCAGCAGTAAATGTCCACAGGGACATGTCTGTACTCTTCATACTGGAGTCTGTCCAGCACATCACCGCCACACTTGGCATTGTGTACATTCTTATTCATGGGTGACTTGCCTCCTTCACACATACTTGGTTCCCACCTCTCCCCACATTCTGCAATTGTGTGGCTGAGGGGCCATGCCGTTTTCGGAAGGTCAGCTGTCTTGTTCTGTGCTGCCTCAGTGGTAGTCTGGGGGGGGGCGGCCTGGGGGTGGTGGCGGTGGGTGTTGTGGAACTCTTGGGTCTCCGAGCTCCATGATCATTAGATCCATGACATGTGTTGGTCTTCAGATGTGGCTCTGGGCTGGGCTCCCTTTCATACTGCAGGTTGTCGTCCTGCTTAACACCAGTGGAAGGCAGGTGTTAAATCCCTGTTGCTAACGCGCCTTATCGCCTGTTTTCGGGTCACATCGCAGATCTGGCTGCTCGTTGTGAATATCACGAAGTGGTGTTTTCGTTTGTTTTTGCGCGGGTACGCCTACTCTGCATATCATTAGCGTTAATTGTCGCTCTCATCCGTCGCGATGTGTTTTGCGGCAGCTATCGCAGGAAAACTGGCGAGGTCGGCAGTTTGCACCAGCTTGTGAATAGTGCAATGAGTCTGTCGCCACTTTTGCGGCGCTAAAGTGCCGATAAATCGGCAATGGCTCCTTGAGAATATGCCCCTCTGTGCATTATAATATATTCTTTGGAGAATCTTCAATTGCACCGGAATGAAAGCCAGACCGAATAGCCCCTTCTCTGGAATACCTACATACATCCTCTTAGTAGTTAACCTCTAAAGGACCTACATCAACCTCCCAGTTTATTTTCAACTTATATAAAGAGTCTAGAGTATTATTGATAAGCGTCCTGTACATTCTAGCGACAGCCTTCTTTGAGTGCGATTCCGACAATAATCTATTCTCTCTTTGTGAACAGTCCTGGACATCCCTCAGTTTACAAGCAAATTTACTAAGGGTGGGCTATATTTGTGAGTGCATGAAACTTTGCGATTTTCAATGCACAAATGATTTCACATCGCCCCTTTACAAAACATCACAAACCCTGGATATCTCAATGATGTCCTACATTTTAAAGCTGTTCATGTCACTCACATCACACAACAATGTACAATCACAGAGTCTAGGCATGGCCATCTTTTTATATAATGCAGCACACCCTAATTGGGGCAGATTAGGTGACCAACAGTGATAATATCCTATGCTAGCGAATCATGGTCTGACGAAATGTCTCTGTTTGGATTTATAAACCATTTTTACAGTTGGAAATGGCCCTATCGAGCCGTTTCCAAACTCAAAATGCTCTTACATATGTACAAAAGACAAATTACAATTCAGTAACTTGTTACCAAATCGCAGTTTGATTTAGCGATTCGGTTTTTGGAAGGGTTGTGTTTAGTGTGTTCCTTCCAAATACTGAATTGAAGTGCTATGTATGTATGTTTTGTGATCTAATTACGGTTGCAAAACTTTTAGGGGATTATTTATAAGCCCCTTGTGCCGCTGGTGCATCACTTTCTGTGACGCTCCAGTGGTGCAGACGCCTGTTCCATATTTACCAGGCAACACTAAGCCACTTTTTTGGCATTCTGCAGCACACATAGAAAGAGGAAAAAGCCTCTTGTGATTGTTTTTGTGCAGGAATGTTTCCCTTCCTGCACAAAAACAATCATCCCTGCAACGCAGACACCCTTCACCAGGGTGCAAAGGTGCCTGCACTGGCGCACGGCAGCCCATTGTGCTCCAGCGCAGGGGAAAAGGACAGGAATGCGCCGTATCTGATAGATAAAACGCATAAATGAGGCCCTCATTTTTTACTGACTACTAAAAGGTACTGGTAACAATCCACAAATGGGAAGGGGTGCCTCAGGGACCCCTTCCCCTTTGAGAATGTAAACATTTTATTTTTAAGAGCAGGCAGTGGTCCCACAGAAACGCAACTTCAAAGGTAATTTTTTTCGTTACAAACACATTCCTTTAAGGAAAACGGGTTGCATATAAAAAAATGTGTTTATTAAAGCAATCACAGACATGGTAGTCTGCTGACTCCAGCAGGCCACCATCCCTGTGATGGCTATTATTGCTAATGGGTAGCAAATATTGACCTACCTCAATTGTTCTTGAGGTAGGTCGATTTGTTACGCATTAAAAATCGCAATTGAAAACTTGTATGTTTCTTACATTAGACATTGTGAATTCCTGATTGCAATTCTGTAAGATTTGCAATTAGTAAATCACAATCCCCAAATTTGGTACATGTGGCCCTAGATGTACACAGACAGGAATAGCGATCAGCAGACCATCATGTCTGTGATCACTTCGTAGTAAAGCAAACTTTCACACAAAAAAATGCGACCCGTTTTCTTTCAAAGGAAAATGGGATGCATTTAAATTGAAAAAAATGAAGCATTTGAGTTTTATTCTTTAACAGCAGTCAACGGATCGTGGGACCACTGACTGCTCTTCAAAAATATTTATTCATCCGACCTCTTCCCATTTGCGAATAGGTTACCACTAACCACAAGTCAGTGGTAAATTGAAAATGCAGGGACTCCCTCAGCACTCCTCTTCCAAATACCAAATCACAATTTGGGCTTTGTACATCAGAAAAAGCATTTTTGCTTTCGCAAACGGCCCGATTTGGTGAATTGGGGTGTTTGCAAATGCAAAATAGCTTTGTACATCTAGCCCAAGATTCTTAAATTCCTGTCTAGAAATCTGACATCGGCAATGAAGTTGTACACTATGGACAAGTCCAAAGCAAGAAATGCTGTCAACTGTGACTGACTTATCCAAAAGCTGGAGCTCTGTCTGAACACCTCATAATTATAAAGGAGTCTTCTCGTAGCAGAATATGGGCCTCTAGTATGCAGAACGAGGTCATCTGCATTCAAAGAGATTCTGTTATTCCGGACTGAGTTCCATCTAAGTCCTCACCAAGGGTGTTTTTTTTTATATCCAGCAAACCAATATCTCCAGGCAAACCCAGTAGTAGACATGAGTCTACACAAGGCTCATTCCTCCAAGTTCTATCCTGCATTGTAGATCAAAAGTACAGCCATACACAGCTCGGTCAGTAAGCTACCTTCGTCTCAAACACTCTTGAATAACCTAAGAATATATTCAGCTAGTTTTAGATGTCAATCTTTGAACAGGGACTGATATTCCTACTTTAAGAAATATGGGTATTAGTTCAGGGGGTTGCAAACTCACCTCAAATATTAACCGCAATCCTTGTCCAGGTGAACCACAAAAGTCTCTAAATAAACCTGTGCTTAATTCTCTGGTAGCTTGGCACAAAGCAGTCAGGCATAACTTGAAGGTATGTATGCACTACTCAAAGAGTGATAAAGTGAAGGCACAACGCAAGAAAAATCCCAAGCCAATTCAGAGAGTAAATGTTAGTATCTAAAATAACACCAAAATGGCAACCGTTTAATAAGTAGAATGAAAGATATGTATTTTTAAAGTCTGAAGTAAAAATAGCACAAAAAAAAAAGCAAAGCGCCAACTGCAGTAATCCGGTTGTGCTAGATTGGGTCACGGTCAAAAGTCAAGACCGACAGTGATGGAGAGTAGAAGGTTTATCTTCTGACTTAGAAACTTTTATGAAGAAAAAGTGGACACTAATGAGTCATTGACGAGGCAAGTTGCAAGCTGGATCCGAAGTGGAGCTTGACAATGGCGGGCTACTGAAGAGCGGAGTCATAATGCAGTCATTGACAAAGGTGGGAAAGCTCTGAGCCCTCTACTATTGAATATAGAAACTGTTCTGGAAGTCAGATTTCCTTCAGTGGGGCAAATCAGCAAGCTGAGATCAATCGGTGATTGGGTGTGGACGACTGTGGATTCAATGGTGCTGGTCTTTTTCTTTTCTCCAGGCAGAAAGAACAAGATTTTGCAGTGTGGTCAGAAGGCATACACTCTAACACCATCAAGGGACCAGGACTTAGGAGGCACCCAACAGTGGCCAGCACCAGGATCCAGGGTAAGTCCAGTTAAAACTGGTCAGGTGGGAAATGCAGGGAGAGAGGGCTCTGGAAGCTTGTGGTGTCTCTGTAATTTAAACAGAAAGTCTGACCACTGACCCTTGGAGTCACATCTGGGGTCCTGGATTCAAGGTAAGCAAGTACAGTCTTCCGCAGATTCTTCAGAAAGCAGGCCAGTCCTCCTTCTGATCCTCCACAGGTCTAAGGAGAGGTCTTTGGGGTCCACTTTTATACACAGTGCCAGTCTGGGAAAGGAGGGCAAGCCTTTCTCTACCACCATTGTGGACCCCAAAGACCTCTCCTTAGACCCGTGGAGGATCAGAAGGAGGACTGGCCTGCTGTCTGAAGAATCTGAGGAAGACTGTACTTGCTTACCTTGAATCCAGGACCCCAGATGTGGCTCCAAGGGTCAGTTGTCAGACTTTGTTTCAGAGTAGGCACACAGTGGTAGTGAGAACAATGCTGAGATCCAGCCATCTGAAAGGGAAATATAGTACAATTGGCAATCAATATCCGTGCGTAATAGGTGTCCTATGCTTCTATGAGAAACTGAAAGTGATAAATATGGAACCTTCATTGTCAACTGGATTACTCATGTCAACATCTAACAGAGATCACCAATAGCATTTCCCCATCTAATTACAGAGGATGAACCCTCACCTCCTGGCCAGCAGGCTGTCCCAGACTTCAGCGATGTTGTGGATGACAACCTGCAAACCCTCGATCAGGACACCCTCAAAGAAATCCTGAACACCATCTCCGGACACAGGGAGGGTGAACAACCTCGTGGGGTCTCCACATGAACCTCCTACCAACCAACAGATACCACCTGCCAGCCCACCCAGAGCCCTGGACTCCGTGAACCCACAAATACTTTTCCAACATACTGCCCAAGGAGTCCAGTGGGAGATGGTAGAGCAGGTGTGGGTGGGGATGGAGACTGTGGCTGCCACCCTAGAGGCAGTCCGTGGATGCCTCAGTCCCAATAGGGACAACACTGCAACCGCAAGAGGCATCTACTCTGCTCCATGACCTCCAGTAGTCCCTGGCTGACATCGCCTGTGTCATGAGGCAGAGGCATGAGCAAATCACCTGCCAAAGTGTCACTAGTGAGGTTGCAAACCAGCTGGGGGCAATCAGACCCATATTGGAGTCCATGGAGCGGACGAAGGACTGCCACATTGCTAGCACCGCACCATTGCTGCTCTGTTGCAAAACCAGCAGATCCTCCTAGCTGCTGTGCTGCCTCATGTGCTGGCACAGATAAATGCTGCTGCAGACACAGGATCCACATCTTCTGCCCCTGATGTGTGTGTGACTCCCTCAGCTGCCGCTCCTACAACACCTCACTAACGGGAGCCACTGCATACATCAGCGGAGGAAGATGTGGACTGTACCTCTTTCCTCACGTAAAAGTTTCTGATAGCATTCATCTGTGTCACATACCCAGTTTCTCCTTTGCCATGTGCTTATGAACATGCCAGTGAAAATCAGCTGCCACTGTCCTCAATATTCATTCCCATTGTTGACTTCAACCATTTGTGGTCTGTATTGTGGCCTATCCTCCCTAATGTCAATGTGGTCATCCTTCTCATTGAAGCACTCCTCTCCTCCACATGTCCCATGACATGTTCCCCCCATGGACTCTTTCTGGACATCCACTGACTAAAAACATATTTTGGAGTTTTTGCGCTATGAACTGTCCCTGTGAGCTGCATAAGTATCAGCACATGTAAATAAATGCACTTAGTACTACCTATGTGTTGTTTGTCTGTTGGAGCCTAGACCAAGTTGACCATTGGGCATTCTGTGAGGCAAAAACACCAAGTACTTGCCAAAGGGACACATGTTGTTTGGAGTCAGGTACAAGGCTAGTCAGTGAGAGTGAAACACATTTGGTTAATCCTATGTGTGTTGACTAGCAAGTGGTTACTCAAGTTTGCAAGCATGAAGTGCAACAGGTACCATGCAGTCACTGGTAATGGTGAATGAAGTCACACCACATGTGCTGGGTCTACAAAAGGATACCAGCAAGCAAACAATATTGGGCTGACAAGTAAACCCTGCAAGTGTGAGTGTGTATGGGGTAGCCATCAGTGTGTGAGTCAACCAGCCTTCAGATTGGGCAAATTTTTGACCACAACCTCCCTCCAATGCATTTCACACAGGGAAATCGTATGTGAATACATTTGTTGCAGTGTGTATCAATTTCCATAATGATTGCCACGTACACAGCTCAACAATGTCTGTAGATAGAGTATGTAAACCCATGGCCAACCTGACAGCTCTCTGTCCTTAGGTAAATCACCTACTCACACATGTTGCAATACACTGCTAGTAAAGACAAATGCATGTACATACAATTACCTAAGCAGACATGCTAACTCCCACACAGTAAATTATGATGTAGACCTGCATGTAGCAAACAATGACATTTAATGTCAACAGAAAATTTAAAATTACTAAAGCAACATAACTTACACTACCTAATCTAACCTAATCTACAATTCCTTATCCTACATACTACATAAAACTACCTTCACTTAACCTAACTTGCTCTACACATATAGCATGACATGATAAACCATGTTATATATCAGAGACTAGATGAACAGTAATAAGTTGAAGCTCAACTCTGATAAGACAGAGATTGTCGTAACTAACAACAAGCTAAATCACCGGAATCCCTTCTTCTGGCCAACAGAGATGGGTTCTCCTCCTACACCAAAGAAAGCCGTAAAAAGTCTATGTATTCAAATCAATGAGAATCTGTCCATGAAATATCAGATAGGAGTGATAATGTCATCCTGTTTCTTCCAACTCAGGAAATTTAGGAAATTCTTTTCAATGGATGCAATCAAGAATCGACTACGCAAATGCCCTCTACCTGGGACTTCAATAGGTCTCAATCATAGACTTCAAATGGTGCAAAATCAAGCAGCAAGAATTGTCTTTCAACAACCTAGCCACCGCCATATTAAACCATTGATGAAGAAGCTACATTGGCTTCCTGTGGCTCAATGGACCATCTTTAAAACAGGCTGTATTATCTTTAAATAACTCAACAACAAAAGTCTGAAGTTTATATCCTCAAGAATCCAGAGCTACATCCCAAAGCGCAATCTCAGATCAGCTCAAATGAACCTTTTAATGGTTTTGAGATTTAAACGAAAGGGGTTGGGAGGCGTAAGTTTCTCAGTGTTAGGTCCCCATATCTAGAACTCACTCCCAACTGAAATCAGACTAGCAGCAAACTATATGTTCTTTAGCAAGCTGCTGAAAATGTTGCTATTTACACAAGCATACTGCCAATAACCTGATTAGATGACGCTTTCCTTAACCCAGTGCCAAGAAACCTTTTTGGTGAATGTGCACTATACAAATTTGGTATAAAATAACATACCATAGCATAACATAAACATCAACCCCTCATCCCGTTAATACACATCTGTACACAAGGACAACAGAAACTACACCTAAACATCAACTAACTACACATATAATCCTAAACAATTATATGTCATTTTTTTATTTTGTATTTTTTTGTTTTTTTATTTTCTAAAACACATATATAACTCATTAACCCCCACCCTAAAAAGCACAGGGTACCCTTACCGACTAAAATTGTAACCACCCCTGCCAAACCCCTAAAGCTACTACCCCGACACTATAACTGCACTAACTAACCTAAACTAAGCTATAAAACCATTAAGATCAACAACAATAAATGTACATGGGGAAGGGCAGAAAGGCTCCCTGAGGCTCATTGGGGGCTATGGTCAAGCCACTACCTGCTTTAATTCCTGTAGGAGGGGTATAACACGGTCCATCTTGTACTCCAGCACCGCCACTCTCAACTTAAGGTCAGAAAGGTCCTCTCTCATGTCCTGCTCAAAGGTGCTAGCCCTTCCTGGGGGCTGAGGTTTGGGGACTGCCCGTTGTGTGGGTTTGCTGCTGGAGGTTCTAGGTACTGGTCCGCTGAAAGTACCTTTGCCTGCCCGAACCTCTTTGCATTTACTTGGCCTGTCCAAGTTTGTTTGTCTCTGATGGAAGAAATGCCATTTCTCAGCTGCCTTCTCCTCCGCTTAATGCTTCCCCATAGCTTTGAGCCTTTGCTACTCATGTATGTGGAAGTAACGGTCCTTTCTGATTTTCTGCTGCCTCAACTGATCGGGGGTCATGTTGTCTGTTTAAGGAAAAAGGAAAACTGTCAGTCAAAGGGTGACTAGGAACGGGTAAAAACATTATGAAACAATAATATTTTTGAAACATCAAATGTCGCAGCCCCTACAGCCTAAAATCATCTTGCAGCTTAGAGGGAGCATACACATGCCTATTTTCTATCATCTCAGATTTACGAAGGCCAAAGTACAAAGGCATGGCAAATTTTGCACAATGCAATTGCACGACCATGCACATCTAGGTATGACCATGTCAGTACATAGTATGTTTCTGTTTTGTACCCATGGCATGGTACACATGTCATCTTTACTGAACAGTAGTGTGCCTTTTGCATCCTACAATGGCCTTTATGCCATTGGCATTTGCCACAGTAAGATGTGCAATGTTTGCAAAGTGCATGTATTGTCTCACAACGTAGTGTACCTGATATGGCAAGAACCCATATCAGGACACATTGCTAACTGTACTGAACACTTGGCACGTATTAGATGTAAGAATGGAGGCTGGATGAATAACTCTCATCACGCAGACACATATGAAACATCTCCTATCTGAACTGTTGTAAGTCCATGGTGGACCACGCCACAGCTCATTGCATGTACCCAATGTCATAGCATGTGCAACTGACATGCATTTAGAAGTTTTCACGTCCACAAGCATGTTCAGATGTTTATCCACTACCACCTATTTTCACATAGTCTGCCAGTGTGATCATGGCTCCCCATTCAAGCCTTCTATCATGTGGTCCATCCCAGGTTGGCAATGTATTTTCCCTGACATTAGTCAGAGCTGATTCACATGCTACAATTAACATCCACTTTTTCTGACCTATTATTCATAATACAAAAGATTCTTTGTGATAGGGTTGCACATTGAATCTGGCAATTCACACAGCATCTGACATCACACTCAATCCTTGCACTACACAATTAACATTGACAAAGGCACTTACTGGTAATATTGGGGCCCTTGAAACCCTCCACCTCACCAGCTGTATGTGTGGCAGGTCCATCTACAAGACATGCATTGTAAAACAAATCAGTTCACTTAGAACACATATATTGTATGCAACAGAAGCACAGCACATATGCATAGCTATTTGCTATATAACCCTTCAGGTTATAATTAATCTAATGCCACAGATGACATGCCTGAAAGATACACATTGGTAAGGCAGGCTGAAGTGTACACGCATATGATGATCCAAAACATGCACCTGTTGGCTAATTTGCAGAACCAGTTCTTAGACCTCATAACCACTATATTTCACTTTGATGAGTCTCTGCACCTACATAACTCACATACCATACTCAGCAAGGTATTGCAATACCCATGCCCTCTTACTTTTTATACCAGGAAATGCATACGCAACATACATCATACATTATGCGTCCTTGTTCTTTAAGTTAAGTTAGCTCTGTACTTGTCAGTGATGCAGAGCACCAGATATTTTTCAGACATGTCCCGTGCATCCCCAATTACGTTATTGGACAATTGAACACCAAAATGTATGAGATATGTCGAGATGTGTCAGATTCAGGTGGGCATACCCTTGGATACAGTACCATGTGAGTGGGCTCCCCTGTGACATGCATCAGGCCTCTTTTACAAGAGGCATGTACAACGGGAGTCTCATATGTAAGGAAAGCTCCTGTGGCCCATGGCCTTAAAATCATCTCCATGAAGCTGTGCATAGCCAGCATTTGGTACTTGCTATGCATTCAGAGGTATGGAGTCAGGCAAGCCAGTGCAAAGCACAGCATAGCCATAGTCGACATCCAAGACCCATACCTTTTACATTGGAGTTGCTATTCAAGACCAGTGAAATATATTTTGCCACATTCACAGGTTAACTAAGCAGTGTAAGTCATGGCAGGCCTCATTAATGCTTGACTACCCAGGGGATGTATGACAAGGAGGATCACCAGCACATCACTATGTGTCATTCAGTATTGTATGTGTGCTGCATTCCAATGCACACATACAAAAGTTTTTAAACTCTGCCATTGCATTATTTGTGCTGAGAGCTGTCCCTTCCAGTACAATACCAATCATGTCAACAATGCACACACATGTGCACCATAGGTCAAGGGTGAGTGTGTATGGTAAGAACACCAAGGGGCTAATTTGCAAGCCCCTTGCGCCGCCGACTCCTCTTTTTTTTTGCATATGAAAAGTGACACACTGGAACTGCTAGGGGCTTGTAAATAAGCATCCTAGTTGGTAAGGTGGTCTGGTATAACTCAACGGACTGCCCCTTCATAAATTACTTCTGCCCAAATCTGCATTGGCAAGAACAGGGCAAATCCTAGTTGAGCTGTGCAACACCATTCCTTGTGATTTGCACTCCTGCAGAGTTTTGGGGACAACTTTGTGTGTAACGTATGCTTTGTAATGGCCCATCACAACTGTACCTGTTAAATGCTTGTGGTAAAAGAAGCAGCCTGGGCCCGTGCAGGAAAGAGCGTTGGGCTGGTGGGGCTGGGTGGGGGGATTTTGACACACAACCACGAGGGAAAATTAATTATTTATTTAATTTTCCCTCGTGGTCGTCTGTCGTATACCCCCCAACCCGGCCCCACCGCTCTTACCTGCACGGGCCGCAGCTAAAAAGAAGCACCTCTGTAGCTGACCTTCACTACCTGGTTTATCATCATATGAGTTGTCTGGATGGGTTACAGGCATGTGAATCAGCTCTATGATTCCCTGGGTCTCAATTGTATCACCTAAAGGGACACTAACACTTGAATGACCCGCTCAGTGACACAGATAGCACTGGTGCACAGATAGTGCCAGCGCTATTGCCACTGCATTTGCCACATTTGAATGGGGGCATAGCTATTTTGAGCAAAATGTTCTGAGAGCCATAGTTACTGTTAACACTATTCATCAATGGGTAAATGAGACACATAGGAGAACACACAAATCATGAGTACTTACCAACTTGTCCACCAACTTGGATTTCAATGTAGTCCAGGAGGTCTAACTCACAGCCAAACACATCCGCCCAGCAATGTTTTAATGGTTGGACCATCCAGTCGATGGCAAATATCCTCTCCATTTGTGCCTGCACCTTCTCCCACCATTGCCTCCACACCGCCATGGTCTAGTCTAGAATTAATAATCACAAATGGGGCCGTTCCCAGCTGGATGTTTCTAGATGCTACAGTGTTTTATAATGTGAGTGAAGACATCTCACAAAAAGTGAAGGACTGGTCTCACACACCACCTGGTGTTATGCTTCATCATAGACCAGTCCTCGCCCTCTAAAAACTTGGTTTGATAGAGGGCGGGCATACACCTGACAACAGGGATGCACTTCTAAACTAAGTGGGGGTCCATATAAACAAAAAGTGAGTTAAAAGGCCATTGTAGATGCCAAATTAATTTTAACGTGACAGGCATCTATATGGTGTTAAAAAGAGTGGTCGGTGCCGTAAGGATTCTATTGTCCCTCCACCGAATTTAATGTGGTCAACATGTTTCTGCCTATCGGCCCAAAGGGCTCTTCGGCATTCATCAGGACCTTGAAGAAAAGTTGGCGGGCTGAACTCTTACCATATAATGGTGGAAGAGTTCCCACTATGTGGGGTGAGGAATCACACTCCACTTAAAGCGGCCTTATTCTAAAGCCTGTAAAAAAAGACAAACAACGTACAATCAAAAAGTAGCGTCTATCTATAATGTGGAAACAACTGGCAGTCATCCACATGCGTCAACCGGTATTGTGAGTGACTATAAGTGCACAGAACGTGTCAATCATAAGTGCACTCGGTAATTAGTATGGAGACTACTACCTCCACAAAGTGCTTACCCTAATATTTGGGACTGGGAGCCCCATAGGAGGGTAAGTGCAGCGGACCCCTTCGGTCGAACTGTAATTAAAAGAGGAGAAAAAGAAGACATAGCGCCACATGAAATATCAGGGGAAGAAAAGCCCAGAGGTACAGCGGTACCTCATGAGGACGCTGGATTCACACAACAACAACATCAAGAGCCTATAAGAGAAGCAAGAACCTGCGAGATGAGCTAGTACATGCTAAAGATCCCACAGGAGATCGGGAGGACCAAATGACTCTCTGGAACACCCAAAGACCGATTGGGCACTATCCATGCGGAGGCTGTGTAGCTTGCCCTTTAACGATGACAACCAAAGAAGTGAACATAGGAACTATACGTCCTTGGAAACTGAGCAGCTTCAGCAACTGCAATACAGAAAATGTGGTGTATCTTCTCACCTGCCCCTGCAGTCTGATGTACGTGGGCATGACCACCCGGAAAATCAAGAACCGCATCAGCGAACATCGCAGTACTATACGATGTAAAAAAACGAATACAAAACTGACAAGACACTTCTTAGAACAAAACCACAAAGATACTGACTTGAAATGGGTGGTTTTAGAAGTGATGAGAAAAAGTAAAAATGACCTGACCAAACCACTTCATATCTGAGAACAGAGATGGGTCTATCGCCTTCAGTCCTGGAAGATAGGGCTTAATGATGAGATTCCATGGATAGCGCTGGCTCAATAGACACCTTAGAAACACTTTATTGATATGTTCCATATCTATATGATATCTAATCCTTACATCCAACTAATGGTATATGGCATTCTTATATGGTCACTGCTGAATTACCTCGAGCATTCGGTCTCAGTGCACTTATAAACTATAAAGAACGTAGGTACTATCTGGGGTGTAATGTTCTCCAAAACATACCCTTGAGAAATTAGGGAATAAAAGTACTATTATAAGAATACTCATTTTGCCCTTGTTTTGAGGGCTATGAAATGTAACTGAGACATGATAATCTGTGTACCTCATAAAGGAAAAATCCCCTGTATTTATAAGGTCTCCGTAATATATTCATTTTTAGAGGAACACCTTTACCTAGACGTGTTAACTACCCATGTGTGCTTTTACGCTAACTGTGTTTTTACACTAACCATTGTTTAATTTCCCCATCGTGTTGTTAAAAGAGTGCAAACACATATTCTTTGCCTTTCGTTTTTCCATCACGTTCAGGCTTTTGAATTTCTAGCACAGCGCTGCTCTACCAGACATGAGCAGCGCTGCACCGCTTTTCACACTGCGCATGCACTAATTCCTTGCATGTACACTAGACCGGTACGCATGCGCCCCACTGAGACATTCCTACATGGGTTGGAACGTTCCCAGGACACCGGAAGCCCCTATCAGGTCACACCGCCGCCATTGGCTCGTCAGGCAGCCCAGGCAAACACCTTGGGAGTGTAGTAATCACCAGGCTGTGACACCGGATCCGGACATTATTACAAACACCTGATACCGATAACACTCAATTTAAACACTTATTGACAGCTGCAGGCACTATAAATAGCTGTAGAATCCTCTACTCATTTATCGTCGAGGAGGGGAAGCAAGCACACATAGGTGAAAACGCGGAGGACGCACCACGATACAGTAAGGGTGTTAATGCGTGTATGGATGACTATTTGGCTTTTAGTGTTTGGCTCTTGATGTTGTTGTTGTGTGAACCCAGCGTCCTCATGAGGTACCGCTGTACCTCTGGGCTTTTCTTAACCTGATATTTCATGTGGCGCTATGTCTTCTTTTTCTCCTCTTTTAATTACAGTTCGACCGAAGGGGTCCGCTGCACTTACCCTCCTATGGGGCTCCCAGTCCCAAATATTAGGGTAAGCACTTTGTGGAGGTAGTAGTCTCCATACTAATTACCGAGTGCCCTTATGATTGACACGTTCTGTGCACTTATAGTCACTCACGATACCGGTTGACGCATGTGGATGACTGCCAGTTGTTTCCACATTGTAGACAGACGCTACTTTTTGATTGTACGTTGTTTGTCTTTTTTTACAGGCTTTAGAATAAGGCCGCTTTAAGTGGAGTGTGATTCCTCACCCCACATAGTGAGAACTCTTCCACCATTATCTGGTAAGAGTTCAGCCCGCCAACTTTTCTTCAAGGTCCTGATGATTGCCGTAGAGCCCTTTGGGCCGATAGGCAGAAACATGTTGACCACATTAAATTCGGTGGAGGGACAATAGAATCCCTACGGCACCGACCACTCTTTTTAACACCATATAGATGCCTGTCACGTTAAAATTAATTTGGCATCTATAATGGCCTTTTAACTCACTTTTTGTTTATATGGGCCCCCACTTAGTTTAGAAGTGCATCCCTGTTGTCAGGTGTATGCCCGCCCTCTATCAAACCAAGTTTTTAGAGGGCGAGGACTGGTCTATGATGAAGCATGACACCAGGTGGTGTGTGAGACCAGTCCTTCACTTTTTGTGAGATGTCTTCACTCACATTATAAAACACTGTAGCATCTAGAAACATCCAGCTGGGAATGGCCCCATTTGTGATTATTAGTTTATGACGGAGGCTGCCGGCTCCCAGCACCCTGTGCCTCTGGTTCCCTTACCCCAGATCTCTTCTGGGCCTTGTGGTTACAAGTTTTTGTACAGCAGAAAGCTGTGGGAACAATTTTGGGGTATATTTCCACCCAAGAGTGGGTCTTAGACTGAACCTCTCTGTATTCATAACCAGGTGTATCTTAAAAAACAAGAGATACACGTTCAGTGATATACATACTTACCAGTGGTGGTGTGTACTGTATCCATCTGAAACGGATACTGAACTAGCATTCAGTGAGGAGAATTATGCAGAGATACTTAGAACACCATCACTACTAGTGGAGGCAGTAGTGGCACAAACAGTTCAGAACACAGACGAATGGGCAGCCCTAACGTCTAAAAAGAAGGAGCAAATTCGTACAGCTCTACATGGAGCCTTTATGACAGAATATCTGAGAAAAAACAGCGCACCAAGGGGCCTTATAGTTACAAACGAACCTAGATTATTTCTAAATAGCAAGGAATTCCGCACAAACTGGTCAAGAATAGCGTGAAAGTGCACAAAGGACTGGCTAGTTTTAATTATAAATACGGCGAGAGAACTGGCTGATGCACTTTTGGTGGAGATTCAACAAAGCGAAAGTAGGCTGAAAACTATGATTCATATAACAGTATACAAAAAGAAACTGGAGGAAATCAATAAGGACCATTCTGATTATCAGGAATACCTTACCCAGTCTAAACTAACTAAACTTAAGAAAGACGTACAGAAGTTCAAATGTGAGATCGTATACCCATATACCACTGATGAATACTACGAAAAACCGCCCCAACAACAACAAGGGAAGAAACAACCATGGTTCAGAGCAACCCCACAGAACTGGACCTTCAGCTCCGGGGAGGAGAGAAGTACAAGTGGCAGCAGCAGTGATGATAGCACTGATAGCTATCAAGGGAGACAACAGCAGACCTATTCACAACAAATGATGCACCCACCAATGCCCCAATTCGGGTTCTGGCACACAACCATATTACCCACCAGGATTCGGATTTCCCCAAGGCCCGCAGCCTTTTTTATACAGAGGCCGGGGAAGGGGAAAAGGAAGACAAAAAAGACAAAATACGAGGGTACAATGGGAAGACCAAACCCCGGTTGCAATGGGGACACGGAGCAGAGGGAGAGGGAACAGCCCATCGACAAGCAAAGAATGATGAATATTGTTAACCTCAGTGACTATATTTTCTCTGCTGATGAAGAATCGGTCTCTCGAAAGGCCTAGGTTTTGTTCCAACACCAATGAATGATCCCTTCATACTCAATACAGAACTGGCCCAGTTCTTCAGAAAAATCAAACTCCGCAACTATTTTGGGGAAGTCAGTGAAGAACAGAGCGAGAAGAATCACACAGGCCTGAAAAAGAAATCCACCTTCATGCCTCCGACACAGACCATCCCCTGCCATATCCTGGCTTTTGAACAGGTGGTACTTAAGGAGGTAGAGAGCATTAATTTCAGACAGGTAAAGGGATTTCAAAACCTTACCAGACAGGAACGATCAGCATTAGAGAAATTAAAGAACAACTCCGAACTCACGATCAAACCAGCTGACAAAGGGGGCGCTATTGTCCTCATGAACAAGTCTATGTACCGAGAGGAATGTAATCGCTTGCTGGGAGATACAGCCAGCTACGAAAGACACTTGGTGGATCCAACACCACGCCTTACTATGAAGATCAAAAGAATGGTGGATGCGGCATTGTGCAATGACTGGATCACGAAACAAGAGGCAGATTTCCTGCTCAATAAGGACCCCAGAACGCCGAGGTTCTATAGCCTCCCCAAGATTCATAAGGAGAAAATGCCACCACCAGGGAGGCCCATTGTCTCTGGTATCGGGTCAATACTTGAACCTCTGTCACAGTTCTGTGACTGGTTTCTCAAACCGATTGTCCAGAAGTCACCATCGTATCTCCGAGATACTAAGGATGTACTCTGCCTCCTGAGGGACCTGGACACTAACAACATAGAAGACCTCTTTATCATCATGGATATAGAGGCACTTTATACAAGTATTCCTCAAAGACGCACGTTTGAGGTCGTGGAACATATTTTGTTAAATACTGATTGGAACTTCCTAACTCCGCAACACTTTATCATGGAGTGCGCTGAGGTGGCTTTGACTGAAAACTTTTTCGACTTTGAAGGAACTTTATACCATCAGATCACTGGTACATCATTGGGCAGTACGTTTGCCCCTAGCCTGGCATGCCTATACGTACACCAGTTTGAGGAGGACCACATATTTAATGAAAATAACCCATTCTCTGAACAGCTGAGAATATGGAAGCGTTATATTGACGATGTTTTTATTGTTTGGCGTGGGGACGAAGATACAGCCAGACGCTTTGTGGAATGGGTCAACAGTAAAGACCAACACCTTAGATTTACCCATGCAATCAGCAAAGATCATGCAGTCTTCTTGGATCTGGACATCAGCATGACCACAGACGGAATCAGTACAAAGGTACATAAAAAACCAACAGACAAGAACAGCCTTTTGTTATACGAAAGCTTCCACCCAAAAGCCCTTCGCAACAACCTACCGGTGGGCCAATTTCTCAGGGTGCGCAGAGACTGCTCAGAGACTGAGAACTTCAATGAGCAAGCTAATGACCTTGAGAACAAACTACTGGATCGACACTATCCCAAGAAATTGATAAGAAAGGCCAAAAAATGAGCCAGGAACAACAACCGCGAAGCCTTGTTAGAAAACATCGAGAAGGAGAGAACTGACAGAATAGTGTGTGTGACCACATACACACCTACTTCTAACATTGTACAGAAAATTATAAAGAGAAACTGGCATATTTTGGATGGTGCTGATAAACATTGGGAACCACCACTGTTTGCCTATAAGAGAAGCAAGAACCTGCGAGATGAGCTAGTACATGCTAAAGATCCCACAGGAGATAGGGAGGACCAAATGACTCTCTGGAACACCCAAAGACCGATTGGGCACTATCCATGCGGAGGCTGTGTAGCTTGCCCTTTAACGATGACAACCAAAGAAGTGAACATAGGAACTATACGTCCTTGGAAACTGAGCAGCTTCAGCAACTGCAATACAGAAAATGTGGTGTATCTTCTCACCTGCCCCTGCAGTCTGATGTACGTGGGCATGACCACCCGGAAAATCAAGAACCGCATCAGCGAACATCGCAGTACTATACGATGTAAAAAAACGAATACAAAACTGACAAGACACTTCTTTGAACAAAACCACAAAGATACTGACTTGAAATGGGTGGTTTTAGAAGTGATGAGAAAAAGTAAAAATGACCTGACCAAACCACTTCATATCCGAGAACAGAGATGGGTCTATCGCCTTCAGTCCTGGAAGATAGGGCTTAATGATGAGATTCCATGGATAGCGCTGGCTCAATAGACACCTTAGAAACACTTTATTGATATGTTCCATATCTATATGATATCTAATCCTTACATCCAACTAATGGTATATGGCATTCTTATATGGTCACTGCTGAATTACCTCCAGCATTCGGTCTCAGTGCACTTATAAACTATAAAGAACGTAGGTACTATCTTGGGTGTAATGTTCTCCAAAACATACCCTTGAGAAATTAGGGAATAAAAGTACTATTATAAGAATACTCATTTTGCCCTTGTTTTGAGGGCTATGACATGTAACTGAGACATGATAATCTGTGTACCTCATAAAGGAAAAATCCCCTGTATTTATAAGGTCTCCGTAATATATTCATTTTAGAGGAACACCTTTACCTAGACGTGTTAACTACCCATGTGTGCTTTTACACTAACTGTGTTTTTACACTAACCATTGTTTAATTTCCCCATCGTGTTGTTAAAAGAGTGCAAATACATATTCTTTGCCTTTCGTTTTTCCATCACGTTCAGGCTTTTGAATTTCTAGCACAGCGCTGCTCTACCAGACATGAGCAGCGCTGCTCCGCTTTTCACACTGCGCATGCGCTAATTCCTTGCATGTACACTAGACCGGTACGCATGCGCCCCACTGAGACATTCCTACATGGGTTGGAACGTTCCCAGGACACCAGAAGCCCCTATCAGGTCACACCGCCGCCATCTGCTCGTCAGGCAGCCCAGGCAAACACCTTGGGAGTGTAGTAATCACCAGGCTGTGACACCGGATCCGGACATTATTACAAACACCTGATACCGATAACACTCAATTTAAACACTTATTGACAGCTGCAGGCACTATAAATAGCCGTAGAATCCTCTACTCATTTATCGTCGAGGAGGGGAAGCAAGCACACATAGGTGAAAACGCGGAGGACGCACCACGATACAGTAAGGGTGTTAATGCGTGTATGGATGACTATTTGGCTTTTAGTGTTTGGCTCTTGATGTTGTTGTTGTGTGAACCCAGCGTCCTCATGAGGTACCGCTGTACCTCTGGGCTTTTCTTCCCCTGATATTTCATGTGGCGCTATGTCTTCTTTTTCTCCTCTTTTAATTACAGTTCGACCGAAGGGGTCCGCTGCACTTACCCTCCTATGGGGCTCCCAGTCCCAAATATTAGGGTAAGCACTTTGTGGAGGTAGTAGTCTCCATACTAATTACCGAGTGCACTTATGATTGACATGTTCTGTGCACTTACAGTCACTCACGATACCGGTTGACGCATGTGGATGACTGCCAGTTGTTTCCACATTGTAGATAGACGCTACTTTTTGATTGTACGTTGTTTGTCTTTTTTTACAGGCTTTAGAATAAGGCCGCTTTAAGTGGAGTGTGATTCCTCACCCCACATAGTGGGAACTCTTCCACCATTATCTGGTATGAGTTTAGCCCGCCAACTTTTCTTCAAGGTCCTGATGAATGCCGTAGAGCCCTTTGGGCCGATAGGCAGAAACATGTTGACCACATTAAATTCGGTGGAGGGACAATAGAATCCCTATGGCACCGACCACTCTTTTTAACACCATATAGATGCCTGTCACGTTAAAATTAATTTGGCATCTATAATGGCCTTTTAACTCACTTTTTGTTTATATGGGCCCCCACTTAGTTTAGAAGTGCATCCCTGTTGTCAGGTGTATGCCCGCCCTCTATCAAACCAAGTTTTTAGAGGGCGAGGACTGGTCTATGATGAAGCATGACACCAGGTGGTGTATGAGACCAGTCCTTCACTTTTTGTGAGATGTCTTCACTCACATTATAAAACACTGTAGCATCTAGAAACATCCAGCTGGGAACGGCCCCATTTGTGATTATTAGTTAGCAGACACTACTAAACAGCTCCAAACACACCAAAACACTATACAGCACAGCCTATACACAACCACTCAGAAACACAGACAAACTGTGATTCAAAGTGAAAATGAAAGTAACTGCACAGTTCCTGGATAGCAGCATGCATGATCCATGTCATCACTTCCTGGGCGGATGTGTCACATTTTCAGTGGATGCATCATTTGTTTTAACGCTATCAGTCAATGCGTCTGTTTCACACAAGGCCTGGCAAGACACCATGTGGTTATTCAGACGTGTTGGCTGTGAAGCATCATTTTTTGGCTGACGCGATGGCTGTAAAATTTACCCTTTAGGCTCATGTATATTTTTTTTTTATGCAATAGGGCAAATGTACGTTTTTGGTGTTTTGTGGTGTGCAATGCATGTAATCATTTACAGGGATTGCTGTGTTGGGTGTGGATAGTTGAGGTGACCTGCTTACTGTATTTGCATGTGTTTAATGTGTGTGTTGACATTGTACATATGTGTGAGTTCATGCTTTTCAGCGATCATACTATTCATAGGGCCCAATCCCTGTGGTAGCGCAAGTGCACACCTTATAAGAGGTGCCCGTGTGACAAATTAGTATTAGTACCCAAATACATTACTTTAGTTTCCCCCAGGGATGCCTCAAACTTGCTCTGCCATGGAGTCAGGGCACCCACATCTAAGACAGCGCAGCCTAATGCCAAACTGCGCCATGTAACACAGTGAAGGCAGCAGTCTGTGGAGAAACTTGTGAGGGTTACATTTTCCCTTGCAGGCAAGTGCTGCGATTGGCTGCATCCACCTGGAAGGGGATGTATTGATGGCACCATAATATTGGTTGAATATATGGCATTCATATTCAAGGGTCATACCCCAGAGGAAAGCAACAGTGTCATCATTTGCAGGCCTTATGATTGTCACTCATGCTGATGGTACTATGCTAGATCACCATGCATGCTCTGGTGTGACCTCCTACAAATTGCTGACAGTAAGGCTGCATAAATCACACCATAACTACACTCTGCATCAAGGGGGTGTTGCTTGTGCATAGCAGTGGGTGTTCAAATGCAACACTCATGTAGTTTGACACTGAGAAAATGATGAGACTCACATGGACCTGGCACAGTCCAAAACTTGACAGACATTCCCAGTAGAGCCAGAACAAGGAAGTATCAATTGATGTAACCTTGACTCAAATGTTTCCTTGTGTCCTGCATGCTGTTGCTCACATTGGCCATGTAGAACTATTCCATGAATGGCTTATGTGCAGGGAAGTGTTGAGAGAACCCACCATATCATGTTGTGGTACACAAACATCGGCTGTATGGTCTTGTGTCTGGAAGTGTACGTGTGGGACATGCACTTTGCAATCGCACATAGTCTTTACCACCAAGCGTAGTCCATGATTTGTGGATCACGAGACCAGCTTGTCTAACCACAACTAGTCAGGTGTAGGTCAATCATAAATATGTTTGCGATTGGGACCCATCACAATATGTTTGTAGGTTGTTTGGTTACTTGAAGTTTGGTGATGGCTATGCATTCAGACATGAAGTTCACCTGTGATTTTTTAGCCACATTGGAACACTATATCTTGGGATGCATCGGTGCATGGTACCTTAGCTGGATTGACCTTGTTTTATGTGATTTCTGATGCTCAATTGTTACATATTCTGAATCTGGGTGTTGTGTCTTCACATTCGCACTAAGACTGTACTGAGAGGAGCTAAGCCATTGTTTGTATCTGAGTGCAATATACCAACATGGTAGGCTACATCACTGCTTGTCCCATTGGCATCTTAGCCTAGTGGGGCAAGTGGCTACATTCTCACTAGGAAGACACTGTTGCACTGGTGAAGTATAGTATGTAGCATTTGTATGTGTGATATAGGATCTCCTAATGGATTTCATATGTTGATGCAGATTTTGATGGAGCATATGTAGACTGCAGGTTTGGGACTGTGTTCCCATGCACTTACCATTTGGATCACTTCACAGTCATCATACTATTAATTGACTCTACTATTGTCATAAGTTTTAGGCCGTTCAAGTGGCTAGCTGTAGGAGACACACACACACAGTCATAGTACACTATCTACTTTAGCACACCATGTTCATTGTGGTTGGCAATGGAGGACTATTTGCTACAGGTAGTTGGCATGCACACTATTTTGTCTATACCAGATGTTGTTCAATGCTGTTTGTTACACATAGCTACATACATTTTCTGTGTGACAATTAGTAGCAGGTGTGATGTGAATGTTTTGATATTTACTGTGATTATGAATTCTAAATTCTTACACAGTGGTAGTGTTTATATATGTATTTACATATATATGTACACAGTTTCATGTAGTCATCAATTTGTGACATCATGTAAGTCACTCATGCATCTGTGAATTTTTTTTTAACAAAATGGTCCACTTTGATGTAGCTTTTCATCCTCATTGTCTGGCAGTTGCCGCTCCTCATTGTCATTAGTCCATGGTACATTTGTCTACATACAAATATTGTGCAATATGCAGCAAACAAGTATAATTTTGCATACCATTGGTGGTGAGTAGAGCAATTGGCCCCCTAGATATATCCAAACTCCTGAAGCGGGATTTGAGTATTTCAAATGTCCTTTCTACTATCGAAAGGGTCCTGCTTAGGGCACCATTGTACCTCCGCTCGGGTTCCGTTTTTTTTTTTTTAAGAGGAGTCATCACCCACAGCTGCATAGCATATCCTTGGTCAGCTGCAAGGACAGGAGGGGTAAAATTAGTTAAGAGTCATGACAAGGGATGGCCCCACATTCATGTACATTCTGTTATGTGTCCTGAATGACTCATACACTTAGCCTACTGTAAAAGACATGCTATGACTTTGTGTGGCATACACACAAGTAGGAATTGGATATGACTGACTCTGTGTTTCACATACAGGTGTACTGTCCTCTGTGATTCACTTACTATTTGTCACACTTGTGAGTGCCAATGCCATGAAGGTGATGATTTTTCATCCATAAGGAGAACAATTAGTCATTGAGTAGACAAATATCTCACATTCATCTATTCTGTCTGTTATTGACAACTATTGCCATTTCTGAACTGATACATGTCTACAACCTGTAGCTGGAGCAGGTGATGCTGCGTACTTCAGTCACACATAGTTGGCAGTGAGAGTTGGAGTCAATGTTGTTCAATATCTACTGCCATGGGGAGAGTAGTGAGTGCATATCAATGTGGGACATGATAGTGTACACATGGAAGTGCACTGTGTCCACTATGTTGACAGTACACAAGGGGTTTGAGTTATGTGGGAGTCTTGCGCTGTACAGTGTAACTGGTACACTAACCACAGTACACTGCCACATTGCTTAGGGACATTGTAGAACATATTTTCCACATGAGTCTATGTCCAGGGTTTGGTGCCTGCGCCGGCAGAATATGTGAGGCATTGCTCCAAGACAGGCACATTATTCTCAAGATGACTGTGTTGTTGGCTGTCATGGGAGATGTAGTTTGTGCATGAGGCTGTACCTTGCTGCACAATCTGGAGCCTTGGAGGACTGATAGAGTGGTTTGTGCACCACAAAACGGTGTGCACATAGGATGAGGTGTGTGTATATGATGAGTAATGTAATTTAGCAATGGTAGACATGATCTGTCGAGGTTAAAATATGATTCAATTTCTCAGTTTGCAGGTCTGGGATACATCACATGCCTCATGACCATGGGATTTACACCGACAAAAGAAAGGGAATCCCTTATTTCAACACGGTGTTTGGACACAGCATTTCAGATAGTGTTGCATTAGTGAGGCTCTTTCATATAATTGAATGCACACACAGGGCCTCATTTAGCAGTTGTTGCCACATGGCAGCACTGGATGTCACCAGGCTGCGCTGACCCGCATCCAAAGTAAAGGGCTAGAATGTGCCATATTCCTAACATACAGCACATCCATGGGCCGTCCGCATGCGCACCATCGCATATTGTTGACTAGTGCCAACACCCCCCCTTTCACCATGGTGCACTTGTGTCAGTGTTGTGTCCTCAAATAACTCAATACTTTAAGGGACATGTTCCTGCTAACCCTGGGCAAAGCACTACGCTACGCTACGCTCGCGTAGTTTGCGAAGTTTGCGCTACTTCGCACAACGCGAATTGCACATAGCACAGTGCAAACACGCGTAGCGT
This sequence comes from Calotriton arnoldi, assembly GCA_963921515.1. Taxonomy (NCBI): domain Eukaryota; kingdom Metazoa; phylum Chordata; class Amphibia; order Caudata; family Salamandridae; genus Calotriton; species Calotriton arnoldi. Next base: position 690,634 of record CAWUFW010005618.1, on the reverse strand, counting down.
AGTGCAGCGGTCATTTTTTGCTTGCTCGCGGTCCTCAACGTCAAGTTGGCGACCGCGAGCAAGCAAAATGACAATTCCGGCGAGACTTTTTCCTCGTTCGCGATCAGCAACATCAAGTTGCCGATCGCGAGCGTGGAAAATAAACCTCCGGCGAGATTCTCAACGCGGGAGGTCAGGTTTCTCATTGCGAGTGGTCGCGTATGCTCGCGACCGCTCGCGATGAGAAACTACCAGTCCGCGTTGAAAGCTGCTGCTCGAGTAAAAATCTACTCGAGCGGCAGTAAAAGACAGCTCGCACTGTGCAAGATGCCGTTTTCAATGATTGCACAGTGCGGACAAGCATCCGGCACTGTGCAATCATTGCGAAAAGTGCACTAAGCAGTTCGCGTAGTCCTACGCGTAGCTCGCGTAGCTCGCGTAGTGCGAACTGCACTTTGCGTAGCTTCGCGTAGCGCTACTTCGCGAACTACGCCCAGGCTTAGTTCCTGCACCAAAATCAAACAATCTATGCAATTTCCTCATTTTATGTGTCCTACGGAATGCAGGACACATAGTATTGGACACGACAAAGAGACATTTTATTATGTATCCTCATTTCACCTCCTCTTGGGAGGCACACTATTAGCTAACAGTCCCAGGGTCCCTCATCCTTAGATATGTGGAAATGTGTGAGATCTTCTTTGGTGTTGCATGGGAAAAACCTCCTCAAGGACCATGGAGCACATCCTTAATGTAGGGCAAGGCACTGCTGCACTTTGCTCTGGCTTGCCTTACTGCATATCTATGAGGCTATGCAAGAGCACTCAGGCTTACTTTGCATTGCCTCATTGATATGAGTTGAAGACTTGCTCCACCAGAGAATCATGAACAGTGATGCTCCAGCAGCGCAGTTCACTTGTTCATGTGGCCCACAGTGACGTAGGCGGTCTCAACATGTGTGAGTTGTAGGATTGTGTTGCCCATATGCCATGTAGTATAGCACAAGTATGTAGGCCCACATCTACTACATATGCACTGTCTCATTCAGCCCAACAGTAATAAGGAAACATATTCCAACAAAATTGACTGTCATGTGGTCTGTCATGTGCTTCAGACGTACATACCAACCAGTAGGCCATTTCCATATGTCCCATTCTGGAAGTGCTCATTGATGGTGGAATGATGGAAGATGAAGGAATGATGAGCACTGCCCAGGTACTTTGTGGGGACATTGATGAAGAAGCCAAGATGGTCCACAATTGCCTGCACATGTATGGAATGTGTGTGCTTCCTATTGTGGTTCAGGTGTGATGTAGCCCCTGGAGGCACAAGTTGCACATGTGTGCAGTCCATTGCCCCCAGCACATGTGGAAATCCTGCAATGGCATAAAAGTTTTGCTTGTTTTCCTGTTGTTTCTGCGCTGTGTTGAGGAAGATGAGGTACTGGGATGTGAGGCTTAGGATGGCCTCCAGGATGGAGGGGAGGAATGTGGAGAAGGATGGCTGGGATACTCCTGCCACTCTGGCTGTGGTAGATTGGAAAGTTCCAGATGCCAGCATGTGTAGGACAGCCAGTATCTTGGTCTGTGAAGGGATGTTGGTGCACTGCTGTGATGTTGGCTGCAGCCTTGGTGCAATCTGGTACAGGAGGCGGACAGTGGACTCCCTCCTGAGATTGTAATGGGCAATGACGTTCTCCTCCCTGAGGTCAATGAGGGTAATACTCTGGCGGTATGCCCCCTCGCTTTTCCTGTGCTGCCTCTGTGGTGATGGTGATAGTGGAGGTGGTGGTGGTGGTCTTCTTGGTGCTCCGAGCTGCAGTAGGAGTAGGTCCATGGTGTCATTGATCTTGCCATAGTGGTTTGTGTGTGTTCTGCTTTTATACCAGTAGACATGCATAATTTCTATGCCTGGTTTGTTTGAGTAGTTAATTTTTGTCGCTATTTGAATTCTGTGTGTCTTTTGCCAAAGTAGCATATTTTTCCTGATTCGTTGTAAATATGGCAGCATCAGTTTTGTGTGGCTCTTTCATTTGTTTCCCTTTTCTCTTTTCACTTTTTAGGGGATACTACAGCCCGGAGACAATGCTGGGTTGCTGCTCATTTCTAGTAAAAAGCACTGCATAGCACAGAATGCTTCCGTTTTAATATGAGAGTCTGCGACCCTGCTTTGCAGACTAACTGCGAAATGATGGTCTAGCTATCTCTAGCTTGTTTGACCGATTGGTTCAAATTGAAGCCTACAAAAGTGACTTATCTTACACTAATTTGTTAAAACTGCTGAACACATTCACTCCAGAACCAAGCAAAAGCACTTCCTTGAAAGTAGTTCTACTTTCATGACAAGCTTAGTGTAATTCCGTTCAGGTATTTTATCTGTATCAGCGCACAAGGAATCCTATGAGAATTAAGTGGGAACTGTAACTTTTTTGCCCCCCATTTTCTTGCCCCTTGGTTGAAGTATCTGCATTTGTCATGTTGAACTCAAACATATTTTTTTTTATTTCATGCAGATTTGTTGAAAGGCACCAAAGTTATTAAGAAGACAATAAACCAATTTGTAGTTAAAAATCAGACCAACCAAAACTAGAAGTGCTATTGTTGCCTTAGTAATATATATAGAGCAGCGGTTCTTAACATTTTGCCTTCTGTGGACACCCACTAAATCATTATTGGAATCCAGGAACCCCCACTGAGTCCACGGCCTAAGCATTTTCAATTATTTGTACCGCAAAACAATACACAAAAAATGCAGAAACAAGCATTCATCGAACAAATACACAAATTATTATTTTTTTTCATTTCATAGCAAACATATAAAAAAAATCTACATTTTAATTTTAATAGTAAGGTTGGACATTTTCTAAAATTCAATTGAGGCCATCTTGTTGCCCACACCATATGTTGTTTGGTGACCTTGCACCACTCCCACAAATCAATCTGAGCATAATAACTTAGGGGGATATCAGCAAGGGACGGCGATAATTATCGCAAAGCGCGCTTAGCGCTAGGATAATTATCGCCGTCTATCTCTGGAATTTATCGCCCTGGTAGCGCGTTATTAACAACGCGTTACTCCAGGGCGATAAGAATTCCAGCGATAGCGGTGAAATCGCCGTTTTGCAGGGAACATCGCTGGTTTTCCAGCGATGTTCCCTGCAAACAGCGATAACCTGCTGATACGACCCTGTGGTCGTATCAGCAGAATCCATCTCCCATGAAAAGTATGCTTAAGTCAGGAATTTAACAGACGTTAAATTCCTGAGTTAAAGCTGAGGTAGCGCGATTTTTTTTATCGCTGCACCTCCTTGTTAATATCGCGAAGCTGCCTTCGCGATATTAACATGTGTTGTTTTCACAGCCACGCCTTCTTTGCATCTCATTAGCGATGCAAGGCGAGGCTGTGAAAAAACGGGCTCTACATCAAGGAAACACGCGCTAGCGTGTTCTTGATGATATTGCTATATAATTATCGCTGCTTTTCGCCCAAAAACGGACGCTAAAGCGGCGATAATTATATCGCCAGCCCTTGATAATATGCCCCTTAATTTTTAGTCTCCAGCTTACAAATTCCTTCCTTAACACTTTTGAAATGTTTAATTTTACATGTTGATTCTTTACTTTTATTCACTTTATTAATCTATTATTATTTAATTTTCTAAGCTGTTGTGAACCCTCCGGGGACCCCGGACCATAAATTAAGAACCACTGAAGAGGCTGCATAGCGAGTAACCATGCAATATAGTCCAATATTGTCATTCAGGAGTTCCGGTGACATGATGAACCAAGAGGCTCTGTTCCCCTGTGTCGAAATCTATACTGTGTTGATTAAAGCAAGGGGGGATGGTGCCAATATGGGAATTAATATTTCTTTCTTTTTTTTTCTCCATGGAGAGAACAGTTTTCTTTACCCTCAACACATCTGTGGATGATGTGCTTGCCTTCCTAACCTGGGTTGGAAATTACTCCAGACCTTGACTGGAGTAAATTTACGAATATTTCTAAGGTTCGAAGGGGTCTGTTCAGAGTTTGTGAATCTCGTCAGAACGTACAAGGTTGTCGGTGTTCACAAATTTATAAGCCAGTTTGACACCTTGCGAAGCCCACTTCCCATCAATTACGTAAGATTTCCACTCCTGAATGTGGAATTTGGCGAATTCTTAGCAGTCATGAATTGTCATTTGTTTACCATCAATAGAAATTTATGGCCCAAAGCACCTTTGTGAATTGTGCCTATTTTCTACAGAAGAAAATATAAGAGCACTTTAAACAATAGGAAATTATAATAAAACATGAAATTAATACTACAACATAATATACGCCTTACATACACAGGGAGAAAGCTCACATTTTAGGCTATAAATCACCGGCCAGAGGTCCTACAGTCCCTACACATTAGAACTAATGCTGCACATTCAACAATTTTGTTAGTGGGCGACCTGCTGTTAAAGCTTTGAATTTTAGAGGTATGTAGAACTAGGGGTACAGGCAAGTTGAAACCATCATAACATATCATTCATAGGGGATAATAAAATGTGGAATTCTTGGATAAGTGTAGAATGGGTACAGCCTAGCATTGTATTATATATTTTCAGACAGACTTAATCTACATGCCTGTGTGGCTGGATAAAGCTTTCCATTTCACAGCTACTAATTCATCTCCATTATTTTGTAGCTCCTCTTCTGCCTATTTCGTTTTAAAATGTTGTATATCATCAAAAGATCGCCAAATTCTTAGTTAGTAGTGCTAATCTTTCTAATAATGAGAACTTGATTTTTTTCCCAGGCACCCATATATCAAGAACATCTCATCGCCCCATTTTCAAGTATTTATTGAAATAAGCTCCATAAAATGATATGATAAAGAAAGTTCATTTGTATTGACAAAGGTTTTATCGTGGTCTGTGGGCATCACATCAAACCTCTGCTGTAGGTATGTAGAACAAACCCATGGTAATATGTGCACTAATACATGTTACTTTGTGGTTTTAAAATTCGAAGGCTGCCTCTTGTCTTGCAAAGTAGTGCAAGCAAACCATTTGAAATGTGGGCAAGCTAATTTGTGAACAAGTGTATAGACTTGCAATAATTCTATGTGTATAGTATTTATTTAGAAAGTTTTTTATAGAGTGAACATGACCCTTGCGGGTATCAGAACGCTTTACAAGTGAACAGATATTGCGCCCAGATACAAATGGATACAAAAGTACGTGCATAAGAACAGTAAATACAACAATCACAGTAGCGGCCCGTGGTGGGAGTGCTGCCGGGCGGTGTTGCAAGGCGGGGGAGGGGCAGGGTGGGGGGTAGTAAACTACGGATTTCGGCCGCACTGAGGTAAGTAAACGAAAAAAAAAAAAAACGAATTTTGTTGCGCGCGCTGCATCGCATTTAGCGTTCCCGTGCAAAAACGCACGAAAACACCACTTTGCGAGATTCACAACAACCAGTCAGACCTGCGATGCGAACCAAGAACAGGCGATAAGGCGCATTAGCAGCAGGGATTTAACACCTGCCTCTTACTGGCGTTAAGCAGGACGACCAACTGCAGTAGAAAGGGAGCCCAGCCCAGAGTCACATCTGAAGACCAACAGATGCCATGGAGACACTGATCATGCAGCTCGGAGACCCAAGAGGGCCACAACACCCACCGCCACCACCCCCAGGCACCCCCCCCGGACCCTCCCCCCAAGGTCATGAAGTCCAGTAGTCAACGGTAGTGGAAAAACAGAACTTTATTACAAATACATAAATCAACAAAACGAAAAGCTCAGCCAACGCATTCCATTCCCAACGAGGGACTCCAACAGGGCAACGTGTCTTCAGAAACCTGTGGGAGAAATGGTGACAATGGTCAAACTTCTGCATAGTCACATGCCTAATCTGGTACAGTGTACTGCACTTGGACAAACCGGAATGCTCACAGGCCAGATAAACCATGCATGAGAAGACCGTAACAGAACTAGGTGTGGCCGTAACCGTCGTAGGAATGAAGAGGAAGGTAACGACCACACAAACTGCTGTTACGGTCACATCATGCAGGACTCATCACACCTGAAAGCATCACAGTGTGTGTCAGCTCCATACCCCTGCCCCTCACACCCCCCACTCTGCGCACGAACATCTTGAGACCACGCAAGGGAACTACGCCATAGCTGGCGTCACACACGTGTTGGGGGCAATTCACAGCACACATGTATGACCTGCCCCCTGCCGACACTGCACACAATCACTGCAACAGCAACCACACGCATGCCATCACTGTGCATACAAAAGTGGACCACCGTGGCCTGTCCACCAATGTCATCGCAAATACCCCAGGCAGTATGCATGATCCCCACATGTCCGCAAGTCCGCCACCAACCAGCGCTTTGAGGATGGCCCCCATGAAAATGCGCTGCCCATCGGCAAGCACCAACTGAACACACCACACACCTCAACTCCACAATCCCCCAACTCACAACTGAGGGAATGCACATGTCACCAATCCACCACCAAAGTGACTACTGAGTGTGTCTCAGTCTCCGCCACAACCTGCCCATAGGCCTACACACACGTGGCCGACCACCTTCAACGGGCACATTCACTCTGGAGACGAGGTGGCTACGTCACAAACCAACCCGCGCACATCACGATCATTGCATGCAGGGTTGTGTCAGCAAGGGCGGCGCCCCCCACCCAGCCACGAGTCCGCCGCCGTGACCGGTGGTGCCTGCGCGATCCTGTGCGCCTGATGTACCCCAGCCCTGGTCCCCAGACTGGTCCTCCGCCCAGCGATGACTGGCCGCCCCTGTGCACCCAGGCCTCAATGCTCACCTGCCGCCACCGGCGAGTCTCCAAGAGGGCCCACCACGTGCCGGTGCATCCTCCTCAGCCGATCGCTGTATTCCGCAGCACAGGCCCCCAGCGCACCCTGCGGCACTGCACCGCGGAGTCATGTGTGTGCTGACTGCTGCCTGCGCGTACACTGCGGTCCAGCAGGGCACACTGTTCAATTTGAGTCTTAATTCGCTGGACGCCGTATCGAGGCCAAGGCATCATCACAGGCTGCACACCTGCTCAGCTCTTCAGGTGCCACTAACCCTGTGCAACCAAGTCATTGTCACGTGGCGGTAGGCCCCTGCCAGCCGCAGTGCAGCGGGTGCCACTGACCCTGTGCAACGCAAGTCATCGTCATGTGGCGGTAGGCTCCTGCCAGCCGCAGTGCAGCGGGTGCCACTGACCCTGTGCAATGCAAGTCATCGTCACGTGGCGGTTGGCCCCTGCCAGCCGCAGTGCAGCGGGTGCCACTGACCCTGTGCAACGCAAGTCATCGTCACGTGGCGGTAGGCCCGTGCGGGCCACAGTGCAGAGGGTGCCACCAACTCAGTGCGCCACAAGTCATCGACCCTTCATGATTGGGTCTTGTGGGGCGGACACCATCATGTCATCTCTGGCAGTGGGGTATGTAACGTGCTAAGCCCCTTTTATTGGCAGGGTCACATGTCCGGTGACGCCTGTGCTGGATGGATGTGGTGTGCGTGTGAACCAGCCCTCAGGGAGTGGCTGTGGCATGATGACGGCTAGACCAGTGATCAGCAGATCACTACAGGGAAGACCTGGGACATGTAGCTTTGTCGTCCCCCCCTGAGCGTAAGCGGAGTGGACTGGCCTGGCAAATGGCAGGCCAGCATAGGGGTGGGAACAATGAGCCCGAGGCTCTGGGTGTGCTTCAGTTCTGGGCTGGACATGGAAGTAACTGATGCTTGTGTCTCTGTTGTAGTGTCTACGCCACCTGGACCGCAGTCGGCACTGTTGCACCCTGTGACTCAAGTCCCACGACATGAGCAACATGGACATAAGGGGGAATCACTGACCCTACATTCATCCATACTCTCATACTAGAATGATCAAAGGCATGACACATCTGTGCGATTCTGAATGTTTAATTCACATCCAGTGGAGTGTTGCAGCTGGAGCAGTACAGGGCCATGCAAACCCCACTTCACATTATTGGCCCGTGGAGGGCCAGCCAGAGCCCATCAGGGAATGACAAGTACATTGGAAGGGGAAGAGTTCAGTCCGCAGTCTGATCGCTGTTTCATTGGTAACCAAACAGAAAATGGCAGTCCATGTCGAGGTCCAAGGTGAGTGTCGTAGAGTGTATCGGGGGACAGTGGAAGGTGATGATGCAAAGGGCAGAACCAAGCAGAAACAGGCCATATGGCGGAGATGAATGCTACTGCCTCCTCCTTACCAGTAAGGTTGATTCACCCGCATCTTCAACCTCTGAGGTCACATGTGCCTCACACGTGGGTGGTGGTGGATTGCCTGCCGCACTGTGAGGCACTGACACATCAGGGGGCAGAGATGTGGATGTAGAAGCAGCAGCAGCATTCATCTGCGCAAGGCCTTGAGGCAGCAATGCCATGACGATGTGCTGCAGGGCATGGAAGGTCCCAGCCACATCTCGCTGGTGTGCAGCCGTGGCAGCCATTCTTTCCGCCGTCATCCGCTCCATGTTCTCCATGAGCCCCCGCATCTGTCCCAACTCCCGGCTGACATCGCTGGAGCCACTGTGACTGGACAGTTGCTCTTGTCTCAGTATCATGACTCCAGCGATGTCAGCCATGGATCCTTGGAGAGCATGGAGCGGACTGTGGGTGTCCGTTAGGGACTGTAAGTGGTCCCTGATGGTACTCAGACACCCATGTATGGCATCAAGTTTGGCTGCCATGAGGTCGAACCCCACCCGCACCTGATCAGCCATCTTCTCCTGGACCTCTAACACACGGCGTTGAAAGGCCATGTGTTGGTCGTGGGGGTCCTGGGAGACAGCCGTGGTGGTGGGTGCTTCCTGCTGTGTGGTCTGTGCAGGGGGTGGGGTCTCCTCGATGCAACTGGGCTGCCCTGCTCCTGGAGGTGAGGTACCGTAGCTGTCCATGAACTCTTGGAGGGTGTCGGTGTCGAAGGTGTGGAGGTCCTCTTCGTCATCAGTGAGGAGCTGTTGGGTCTGCTCTGCAGGAGGTGTTGGTTCTCCCTCTGCAATGTGATGGGGAGATGCAGTTTAACATTGTGTTCACATGTATGTTGACGCATTGTACAGGTTTACATACAAACTGCATGACAATGTACATTGTGACTGTTTGGGAGGAGCTGCCTATTTGATGCGTGACAGTGGACATTTCAACAACATCACGGATGTGTGTTTGTACTTGTACATTATCATCTCACATTTCCCTGCTATGCCAAATGTGATTGACCAGTTTCTACACACAAGCGGCACCAGTTGGGTCCTCTGTTCTGTTGTGAACGTGTTGCAGTTTATACCACATTGTTGTCAATGTTGATGTGCTCTGAATGTTATGTATGTGTGCTGCATTTTGGGAGAGTCACCCCTGCAGGTCTGATTTGGCTGGCCCTTATCCCTTTCAGGCGGTGTGCCTTTGACTTCTGTGCTTCTACAGTGCTGAGATGTTGCATTCTTAGGGAAATTGGGCTCTTGGTGGGACTTGGGACTCTGGGGCATGGTTTGTCCGCAGTTGTGTTGTTGAGGTCAGGGGTTGTTTGTGCACGTGGATGTGTCAGAGTGTGACCCGCTCCTTTACGGATGTCGTCCACACTCAGACACCTCAGTGTCGTGGCATGCAACATGTCATGATATATTGACTGCAGCCATGCTATTCGTCATGCAGTGTCACTTGCATTGTCAGTGTGGCTCACAGACATGCCGCTTTGCTGGGTTCAGCACATGTGCATGGGTTTATTGTGAGATTAGTGATGTGTGGGGAGAGCCCCCTCTGTGCACATTGTCGACGGGGGCCTACTTGCTGTTTCTATGTGTGCTGCAGTATGCCAAGGAGATCAGGGACATGATCCAGAGTCATTGTGGGTGTGGACTGTGCTATACTTGATTGTGCATGTGTGCCATTGTGCCCATCTCCCCCCGTCCCCCCAGTCCCTGGTGGTTACTCACCCTGTTGCTGTTGTGTCAGGTCATGTTGAGCAGTGTCCGGTGCCCCAACTCCTGCCACCGTCTCCACACTGATGACTGTGGACATCATTTCCTCCATCTCATCCAGCTCCTTCTGTGGCGCTGGACTCCCACCTCCAGTCTGCATTGCTGCCTTCTGGTTGTTGCCGAGTTTCAGCTTGGTCTTGCTCTTCACATCATTCCAGCGCCTCTTGAGCTCTTCCATTGTCCTCCTCAGCACTCCGACTGCATTCACCTTGTCCTGGATGGACTGCCATATTCCATTTTTTGTTGCCAATGACACAGTGGAGGTGACGAACAGTTGTTGATGGTGTTCTACCACCTCCGTGATCAGGATCCTGTTTTCCTGCGGACTGAACCTCGTCTTCCTCTTCTTCTTGTCCTTGCCCTTCCCTGTCCCCGAGGTCCCTGGGTGGTCCTCCGTGGGCCTTGTGGGGTTCTGGCCGTCCTCTGTACCTGCTCCGGCTGCCTCCATTGTGCTTCGCTGTAGTTCGGATTTTGTTTGTTTATTTTTTTTTTCTGCTTTTGTAGTGATTTTTCCCGCCTGACGTGTGTGATTTGCAGGCCTGGAGCTGCTTTTCGCTGATTGTCTTATCGCGGTTGGGCCCATCGCAACTCTTTTCGCGTTCAGGTTTGGATTTTCATCACCGTTCCGGTAGTGTTATCGCGGACATTTGACGCGTTATCGGGGTACTATCGCATGTTACCACAGTGTTGTGAATGCAACGTTAACACAGGGTTATTTTCCCGCGATAGACAGCGATATGTAAACTTGCGTTAACCTATTTTGGCGATGTTTATCGCACGTTCTTGAGAATAACCCCCTTTGTAAATTTAATTCAAGAATTATGCATAAAAAAACTGCAACGATCAAGGACGGCTGTTCACGACAAAACATGACCTGGTATTAGGACACCGCAACTGAGCTTAGATTTGCCATATACACCAATTGATGCCAAAAACTGAACTACCCAAAGACAACTGTGTGTACAATTTGAATTGCTGTACATGTATCTATGCGACCTCTATGTAGAAATATAAATGAAGTTGTTAAAAAATTCGTTTCAATAAAGGCACTTCGTTATTTGCGATGAAGAAAGGTTAAGTCAATTGCCAAATTGTGAGCAATTCTTCAAATCATCTGAGGCTACGCGTTCTTGAACATCAACCGCCTAGAGTCAAAACCTTCACGCACATCTGGTCTAAGATATAAAATAAACTCTGGCAACATTGCAAAAAAACAAAACAAATGCACTTCAGAGACAAGGGCAAACTTGAAGAAAAGTTTGATTCAAATCAGGCTGATTTCGAAAAAAATATTTGCTTTGACAAATGTAAAAAAGGGACTCTTCACAGACTAAGTAAAGGTCACCAATCAAAACCTGTGCAAATCTTTGGAGCAGAAGAAAAAAATTTGTGCAACAGTAGCTCTGCATCATATTAAATACATTTTTCAGTATGTCTCTGCCAGTATTCCTACGCATGATGAACAATGTCGTCGAGATTGTAGAGCACTCTCTTAGCTTGACAGCTGTTCGACTCCTATTGTACTTGAAGTGGGAGCGTTTTTATTCAGTTGGAAAATGTGCTGTTTTTTACACCAGTCGAGCAGCGTTTAGTAATGTGATTTCTCTTTATTTTCAAGTTTGTTACTGCTCTGTTTCTTCAGCTGCAACAACATAGTTCGCTTTACTTACACTTTGATTTCTTGTGATGTCACCTCTGTTCCTCAGGAATGTGATAATGAACGCGTTACCTCTTCTTTCTTTGGAATTAACGATGTGTATAGACATAACATTTCATCAGCGCTGAATATTTCAAAATAGATGTGCAGCATGACTGCCTTCAGAGCGTTTTCTTTACTTGCTTAATTTCGTATAAAAAAAAATCTGGGACGGGGCCTTGGCCAGGTCAGTCTAATACAGGACACCTCCATTTTGTATATTGTTGATCTAAGTAGGTGAAGGAAGCTGGAGGGATGGAATTCTTACAAGCTACTGCAACAAAATGGACTATTTTTCATACAGCACCGGCATCGTAGATTTACTAAAATTCATGCAAAACTGCGATGTGTGAAAACCTGCAGAGCTTTGTGACATGAATTTTTAAAACTGTGGGCCATATTCACAAGGACTTATTGCCGAGTTATCGGCACTTTAGCGCAGCAAAAGTGGCGATAGAATTACCGCCCCTTTCGCAAGCTGGTGCTAACTGCCTACATCACCACATAACCAGCGATAGCTGCCGCAAAAACATCGCCACGGTCGACACCGCCAACTAACGCCAATGAGATGCAGAATAGGCGTGTCCGTGCAAAAACACACGAAAACACCACATCGCGACATTCACAATGAACAGCCAGATCCGCGATGCGAACCAAAAACAGGCGATAAGCCGTGCTAGCAGCAGGGATTTTACACCTGCTTTCTGCTGGTGTTAAACAGGACGACTAACTGCACCACAAAAGGGAGCCCAGCCCACAGCCACACCTGAAGTTCAACAGATGCCATGGAGCCACTGCCCATGCAGCTCGGAGACCCCAGAGGCCCACAACACCCACCGCCACCACCCCCAGGACCCCCCCACATCCCGGGGCCCTCCCCCGGCCCACCCACCCCGGACAAAGATATGCCACAGCAACTTCACAAAACCACGAGATGAGAAAGACCCTGATGTCGCACACATACAACAACAAACACACATGTGTGGTCAGAATGAGGAGAATCAAACATTCAACTGTGAAATTCCCATAACATAACTTTATTAATACACAACACAAAACAACAAATTGGATTAGTCCTTGCGGATCCACTCCGGACAATCTGGAAGCCACAGCCTGCAAGACAAAATCCGAGATAAGAACGTGTGTCATGCGCTCATCAAAGGACAGAGAGAGAGAAAGAAAGAAAGAGAGAGAGAGAGAGAGAGAGGAGAGAGAGAGAGAGAGAGAGGGAGAGAGAGAGAGAGGGGAGAGAGACAGAGACGGAGAGAGAGACAGTGAAAGGATGAGAGGGCGAGAGACAGCTGCCCCTGCGCACCCATGCCCCACAGCCCACCTGCTGCCACCGGTGTGTCTCCAACCAGGTGCCGGTATCCACTGCAGTCCACCATGTCCGTTCATCTGCAATGGAGTCCAGATGCAATAATGGCAGAGTACATACCATTGCACACAGCAACATCGCTCGCCCGCCCCTGCGCACACATGCTGCTGCACCCCAGCCGTTCCCGCCGCCCCGTGGACATTGTCCGCCCATGCGCACCCAGGCCTCACTGCTCACCTTCCGCCACTGGTGTGTCTCCAACCACGTGCCGGTGCATGCTCCGAGTCTGGGACACACGACCTTGGCAGACTCCACATCACGCGGACCCGCCCCGCGGGCCACTAGGTCACACACCTGGATCTGGGCCTTGATTTCAGAATGGGAGAGTCCATAACAGTGCACACGTCATCTATGCAGCCTGCACACCCGCTCAGCATCATAGGTGCCACTAACTCCGTGAACCTTGAGGCAACGCCACGTGGCGGTAGGCCCGCGTCGCACGCAGTTTCCGGCCTACACTGCGGTCCAGCAGGGCTCACACCAACCCTCACCAGCCCGGACAGCCAGGACGTGGCATCATCGCAGGCTACGCACCCGCTCAGCACATCCGGTGGCCCTACCTCAGTGCCCCATGAGTCACCGACCCGTGGAGGTATGCCCGTGCCGGATGACATGCTCCGGGTGCCACTAACCCAGTGCAACAAAAGTCACTGTCCCGTGTTGCATGGGCCGTGCCGCACGCAGTACTACTCTGTGCCCCGCAAGTCATGGTCCCTTCATGATTGCGTCATGTGACATGGCAGGCGGGCGCAGCATTGTCCCCTTGGGCATTGTGGAAGATCTGGTCCATGTAGCTCTGTCGTCCCACCCTTTATACGTATACGGACTGGGCTGGGCTTGCGTACGCACATCCAGCGTAGGGGTGTGAAGTATCATCTCCGGGCTCTGGGCTTGGTCCTGTGCTTGGCTGGGCAGGAAATGTACATATGCGTGTGCCCCTGTCGCAGTGTCTGCGCAACACGGGCCGCGATGTGCAATGTTGCAATGTTGCATGCAGCCGGAGGGCACACGCGCATGTGGGAATGTACAAGGTGCGCCAGTCCGCTCGGGCTCTTGGCTCATGCATGCCAACTGCCGTGTGTATCGTTCTTGGTGCGCCATGGGCCTAAGGCCTAGCCTCAATTGCAGCGTGTAAACCACATCACATTTCCACATTGCAAGCAGTAGTCAGACTGACATTAGGGATGAATGCTCCTTTGTCACCACACAGGAGGCGGACGGGCATCTGCACCTCCGACCTTGGATACAGCATGTGGCAGACACCCCCTGGGAGAGATATCATAGCAGATGAAGACAACTCCCACACTTCACACAGCGATGATGAAGGACCAACAGATCCACACCCCACACACAGAGGCCCTTGCCCAGGGTACTCCTGCATGGAATGGCCTTCACACTCACATACACAACAGCACATACGTCCTGACGTCGCACACCCATACGACTCATTGCTCCGAGCTGTGGCTTTTCATCCACATCACTGCCGCAGGTCAGTGGAGTGGCGGTTCTACGAGTGCCACCACCGCAATGGCCGAACATCACGGGCACATGCACAACCCCAGTCACGCGGGACTGTACCGTGCCCGAATACTGCAAATGTTGGGGGTCCTGCCACTTGCAGTGGTGCGCATCAGTTACCGTCTGAGCTTCCATCTTGCGTACGTCACCTGCGTCCAGCCCTGGTTCCACTGTCGAACATGCATATTCGAGTGGCCGATGGATGTCTGCCTATCCAATGCAACGGTAGCTGAACTGGATTATGACTTGTGTGTGCGCCCCCTGTTGGCCCACGACCATGAGTGTAACCGGGATTCCCGTTCATGGGATGCCCGGATGTTTGGCATATGTGCTGGCAGTTGGACATGGGAGTTTGCACGATTCCTCGTGTGCAGTGAACACATTGAGGCACCCCCCTATTGGGCTGTTTTGCGGATTGGTGAGAGGGCATGGACGGAGCCCATCTGTCCGGACCAGTTGATGGATTGGCTCGCCCTCGTGTTCCTTGAGCTGGACAACGACGTAGTCCTGGCACTGATTGCACAGGAAGCTGCGCTCGCTTTCATGGACGACTAACGACGTTCCAGCAGCCACGACTGATGGTAACCCATGGCACAGGTCCCAACACCTTGTTGCATGCTGGTGATGAGTCCACATTTCCCACAACAACAGTGGACATGGCTGCATTCCTATGCTGCCTGTGATTGTCTGATGCCTTGGTCTGCATGTTGTGGCCCTTGTCTTGCCCGTACTTACACACACATGCTAATAAAGTCTACGCTGCCACACTTGTGTTCAACTGTGATTGGTGTTGGGTAGGATGGCAATTCGTGTGCCTCATTGGGCATTGTCCGTACACAGGGTGGGACTGGATGACGCATTTCATTTAGGGGTGAGTCCCTATTGGCAGGTCCACCTCTGTGCGCCAGACTTGGTGGTTTGGGATAGTTGCTGGTAGACCTGTGCAGCTCCGTGACGTCACCAATGTGGGTATGGGGTCCGACTTCTTGGCATGTGGGTCACTGTGATCGTTCTGGACAGTCTGTGTCCGCCCAGGTGGGTGTGGGTAGGTATGCGACGGTAGGTACTGTTGTCACATGTGATGGTGGGCACACCTTTAGGCCTGCTACCGACTTTGACATTTGTACACAGAGACCGATTTCCTACATGGACGTGGGGCTACGTTGGGGGGTTGCGAGTATGTTGTTCATGGGTGATGTGCCCACAGCTAGTTCAGTCCTACGCAGTCATCTCGTTGGACTGCCATGTTTCCATTTGTCTTGCCAATGACACAGTGGTGGTGACGGACAGTTGTTGGTGGTGTTTTGTCCACACCGTGCGGTGGATCCGGTTTTCCTGCAGTCTGGAACCCCGTATTCCTCTTCCTCCTCTCCTTGCCCTTCCCCGACCCCGGGGTTCCGGGATGGTCCTCCGTTGTGCTTGTGGCGTTCGAGTTGGCCTCAGCACTCGGTCCAGGTACTTCCATGGTGCTCCGCAGTTCGTTTACTTGTTGGTGTATTTTTTGGGTCCTTTTATGGTGCCTCTTCACGCATGGCGCATGGGTATTTGCTGGGCTCCTGCTGGTTTTCACGGTTGTTTCATCGCCATTGGGCGCATCGCAACTTTTTCCGCGTTAGGGCTTGGATTTTTATCGCCGTCGCGGTAGTTGTTTCGCGGACATTTGCCGCGTTGTCGCGCGAATATCGCACGGTATCGCCGTGTTGTGAATGCCACGTTGACACAGCGTTATTTTCCCGCAATGGACTGCGATGTGAGAAGTTGCGGTAAGCTATTTTGGCGATGTTTATCGCATGTTCTTGTGAATATACCCCTGTGTCGTGCCAGATTTACTAACAGTCCTCCTCGTCACAGTATGACTATGACAGTCAGTGCCTCTAACCTTACTTGTGTTTTCCAATGGAGCCAGTTCCCAGAGCTTCAAGGCAAGCAGAAGAGGAGGAGATTTTGACGGTTTCTCGGTCTGATTTAAAGGACATGCTTGATGAGGCGGTCAGACCTACTCTATCCCAACCAATCCCCAGATGCCAAAAGATGGACCATGACACGAAGAGCATCTGATTCCACCTCCAGTGGCAAATATGTTCAGGGTTCACAAGTACAGGAGGTCCCAAAACATATGAGAGAGATTCTTGGTTTGCCATAAAAGGAACTTTCTGAAGACAAATTCTTCTCTCAATATAACACTCCTCCAGCAGATGGCCTTTTGGTTCATGAGGTCATTGAGACTATGCTCATATAAAGTGGAAGGAGATCGATATGACGAACTTCCCATGCTTTCTAGTTAATAGAAATATTCCTTTGAAATTTGAGGAGAGATTCCCCCAGACTCTGAAATTGAACACCATTTGGCAAGTGTGTCATCTTTATTCTTCTTGGGATCCGAGGAGGCATCATTGTCAGGAGTAAAAGATAAGAAAGTAGATATTTCACTACAAAGAGCTTAAAATGTGTCCAATTTTTCCTTGTGTGTCTCGAATTAGACAGCCTATGTAACACAAACTCTATTAAAAGAATTCCAACTGCTGTTTGTTTACAAAGGCAAAAGGACCTGACAGAGATTTTAGTAAACATGAAACTCCTATCCTAATTTCTGTCCGACATATTTTTTTTATTCCCTACGGCCTTTGGCTACGATATCAGGGGCATCCATTGTAGCTAGACATCTCCTATGGCTGAAAATCTCGAAGGTAACCAGTCTAAAAAATATCTGGTACTATGCTTTCCCTTCCTTGGGGCAAGCTGTGTTCTTCCCAGCTGGATGATTTAGTCAAGAAGGCAGCAGAGGAAAACATGTTTTTTAGCCTTCTACTTTACTTTGAAAAAAATGTGTTATCCAAAAGAAGTCAGCTCAAGACAAACGTCCCTTTTGAGGCCAGGCTCAGGGAGCTGGGAAGCCATGGCAAGAGATAAAACCCAAAGACAGCAGCAGTCCCAAATCTGGTCACAGCAGCAGTCTGAAAGTCAACAAGGTGAACAATAGCTACCAATATCTTATGGTGGTAGGAAGAATAATACTATTTTTGCCTAAACGAGATAACTGATCTCAGACAAATGGGTTTTAAACACCATCAACAGAGGATACTTAGTAGAGTTTCAGCTTCCTCCACCAGAATCTAAGTTTCAGCAGACCCCACTGCCAAAAGATGCTTTAAAGAAGCAGACCAAGAGTCAAGGAATTCAGGCCCTACTATGGAATGGAGCAGAACCCCAATTCCATTGTGCGCGAAATGTTTGCGCTTATACTCAACTCTGTTTCTGGTCCTCAAGTCTGAAGACACCCTTTAACCTGTTTTAGGTTACCAAAATGTAAACAACTTTGTGAAATACCTGCCCTTCAACATTATTTCCCTACAAGGAGTCATTTCTCTGATCTGAAAGGGAGTCTTCCCCATAACTAGGGACTTACAGGATGTATATTTCCTTCTTCCTCTGCATCCAGAATCACAGTGATTCCTGCATTTTACAGTCGGAAACAGTCACTTTCAATTTACAGTCCTAATCCTAGGCCTTTTCTCATCCTCGAAGATCTTCACCAAGGTACTGGCTTTGGTAGTAGCTCATCTTCATATTTTGGGTGTTTGATTGTACCCTTACCAAGATGACTGGCTACTTGTTACATCTTATTTCCCTGAGACAGACTAACATGCATAGCTGGTTTATTCTACTCTGGAATCCTTGAACTTCACATTCAACAAAGAAAAATCACATCTCCTTCCAATGCACCAGAAGAAATTTATAGGGGCTCTCCTCGACACAGACAATGCAAGAGCCTTCTTGCCACAGACAAGATGGTTGAACTTGCAAGCTCAATAACTGCAATTACTTCAGTCAGAATCAGCTTCAGCTCACCAGTGGTTTAGGGTGCAGGGTCTCATGGCCTTTTGTACAGTTGTGGTTCCATAGTCACTCCACCACCTGAAACCTCTTGTTCTTCACGAGCTGTCACACTGGTCCCTCTTTATCCAGGAGTTATCAAGTTCACATTCCAGTCTCCCAGACCATAATTCAAGATCTTCAGTGGTGGTTGCTCCCCAAGAATCTTCAAAAGGAAGTTTCCATGTCAGAACCCTTTCTTCAGGTTCTTACCACTTATGCGATTCAGTTAGGTTGGGGACCCACATTAGGAGACGGGGAGGTTTAGGGCAGTTGGTCAACTCAGGAGAGCCAAAACCACTCAAATTGGTGAGAGTTGACAGTGATTGACAGAGTTCTTCATGCTGTTGCAGATTTCCTCAGGGACACCCCCATTGTTGCAAGGACAGACAATCATGTTGCAAAGTCCTATATGAACAGGCAGGGGGGAACAAAGTCCCTGACTCTGGACAGTTTAGCAACAAGAAAGTTTTCTTGGTGGAGATGAATCTTCTCTCATGGAGGGCAATGTACATCCGGGACCAGGACAATCTGCAAACCAACAGTCTCAGGTAAAACGAGTCCTCATCAATAGATTTCAATCTCAGTCACAAGACTTTTAAACATATGACAGATCACTTCAATCACCTCACCATGGTCCTCTTTGCATCTCCAGCAAATTCTTCAGCATTTCTGTTTGGAATTACCCTTTAAGGAAGCTAGGGAAGGGGTGTCTTTGCAATGCCTTGGCCTCAGGAACTCCTATATGCCTTCCCTCCTATTCCCCTCCAGCAGAAGCAACTTCAGAGATTTTGGGGGTGAAAACCAAGGGGATCCTAATAATTTCATACTGGCTGAGGAGACAGTGGTTTGGATTCTCTAGTCTCAATTGGCAACACATCCCACATCTTTCCCTTCAGCCCAGGCCTTTCAATTTTCGGATCTAGCATCCAAACAGTTTTACCCATTCAGGCTGATGACTGGGAGATTAAGAGCGTTAAGTTACGACACCTAGGTTGCTCATGAGAGGTTGCATGTGATATTCCAGCCTCCAAAAAAACTTCTACTGTCAAATAAAAATGCAAGAGAGGGGTTCTCATAGGGTTACACCCCCTCAACCATAACATCTAGGTGGGTGACAATTAGATCCAACTAGATTTTTAATAAATAAAATGGCACTGAACTACAAAAATCCATAGATAGTTCCCATTCCCTCTAGGGAGCTGTACTTTGTTTCATAAGGGTTGCAGAGAGAACCTTTCAAACCATTGGATCAGGCTGAAATATCTTGGGTGTCTTCTAAAGTGACTTTTTTAATAGCCATAACCTCAGCTAGAAGAATTAACATCAATACTAGTCTCCTATCCCTATCTGAAATCTTTCTTTGACAGAGTAGTGCTCAGGTCCAATCCGGGGGATCAAACTGAAAATTCAGTCTCAGTTTCGCTCATCACAAGAGATCATTCTTCCATTTTTTCAAGCTGCAAATGATGTCCCTTCTTTGCATTGATATTAGAAGAGCTTTTCTGATATATTTGGAGAGATCTAAGGGCTTCATGAGTTCACAAGCAATTTTTGTATCGTATGAATCAGAGAACAGAGGCAAGAAAGCTCCTATAGCTAAAATCAGCAGTTGGGTTAAACAGATGATAACCCAAGCTTATATATACATGGGGGAGCAAGTCCTGTCCAACATCTTAGCTAGGTCTACCAGTGCCATGAACGTCTCTTGGGCAGAAGCAGGTTTTTTTTCATTGGAAGAGATATGCAGGGCAACCACATAGGTAGTCCAAACACATTTCTGTCTCATTACAGACTGCAGTTGTTTTCTGATGATTATATTAATGTTGAAACCTCAGTTTTGAAGTCAGCAATGAAGTGAATTGTTGAATACAATATAATTTGAGCAGCATATAATTGTGTCTGTCTCTTTATAAGCTTTGGCAACTCTTCAGATGTTAGTACTATCATGAGGGGGACAAGACCTAGGGGTAATGAACACATTACTTACTGAAGCTCTCTACTACCCTGTACATAGTACTCCTCATCATAGTGAGTTCCTGCCCTCCCTCCTATTCCATATGACACAATTATACCAGCTTGGGTACTAATAGTAAGTGTGTGTGGGAGGAGGAACTATTATGCGCCTGATGAGCTTGTGTTCGTTTTTCCACACATGCTTGTGTAAGCGATCCCTTTCAGATGCGGGACGGTCTTAGATGTTCGTACTGTGATGAGGAGAACTATCCGAATGATGAAGAAGATTACCAATAAGTTATTGGTTCATTTGGACATGAGGTCTTCTATATAAATTCCAACCACACAAATCACTAAATTAACCTGTGCTTAATGCTCTAGTTGCTTGCCACAAAATCAGTGAGGCTTGACTTAGAGGCAAGGTGTAAAATATTCATGGCGCACTCAAACAGTGATAAAGTGTAGAAACAGCAGACCAAAAATCACTAACAAATTTAGAAAAATAGAGTGAAATTTAAGCAGAACCGGAGACATACAGTTTCATAGTTTTAGGTAAGTATAGCAATAAAAGCACAAAGCGCCACTCACAGTCATTTGGTGCTAGACCTGGGGAAAGTCACAAGTTCAGGCTGAACATGAGGGAGTGCGGGCCAGATACAGGGACCAGGTTCGTCTCACTAAAAAATGTACCTTCTCAATGTCCGGCTCAAAGTGTCCAAATCACAGTGAAGGAGGCCGCGACGAGGAGGGACAGCATTGCGGATGGTCATCGCTGTAGCACAAAGAGCAGGCCGGCTGTTGCGGACGGTCATGGCTAAAGCACAAACATTCTGTCGGGTGTTGCAGACAGTTGTTGCTAGAGCTCGATGCTGTAGCGTGAAGTGCAAATCATGTGTTGCCAGCTGTTGCTGGCAGTCACTGTAGCGTGTAGAGTCAGTTCATCAGAGCTTTGCGATGGTGGTTATCATTAGCAGCAAGATCTCACCACGAACTGGCCCGTTCACGGTCATGAATACCCAAAAACTTCAGGATTTCTCCTTTGTGTCCAGAGGAGTGGACTTTGATCACAACCCAGGGGTGACTTATATATGTATTCAAAAGGGTGTTTTAGGCTTGCCAAAAAGTTTATTTTTCCAAGTCAAATTGGCAGTTTAAAACCACACACAGGCTGCAGAGGCAGGCCTGAGACTTGTTTTAAAGGGCTACTTAAGTGGGTGGCACAATAAGTGCTGCAGGCCCACTAGTAGCATTTCATTTACCCGCCCTTGGTAGGCGGGTCCATACTAGGGACTTATAAGTAAATTAAATATGCCCTTCTGGTGTAAGACAATTTTACCATGTTTTCAGGAGTGAGCACAAGCACTTTAGCACTGGTTAGCAGTGGTAAAGTGCACAGAGTCCTAAGGCCAATTAAAAAGTAATTCAGCAAAACTGGTGGGGAGAAAGCAAAATGTTTGGGGAAGACCAAGCTAAGGCTGACACGTCTACCACCTCTTCTTCTAATAATCAACAAGGTGCTTCCTACCATTAATACTAAGTACAAGTGAGCAGAGTTCTCGCAGATCTGTCTGAAGCAAGACACCAGGGGAAGTCAATTTGCAACCTTTGATTGCTCTGAGCATATGATGTCATCATGAAACATCCACTCTGGTAAGAAGGCATACACTTTCAGTACTGTTCCCAACATGACACATTCAATGAAGAATCTCTAGAGGTTCTAGAAAAGGGTTATGTCTATCTATCTATCTATCTATCTATCTATCTATCTATCTATCTATCTATCTACTTGCCTGCTTCCCAGTCTGCATATCTGTCATTCTTAAAACAAGAAAGACAAAAAATACCCACCTGGTCTTTGGTGAAAGAGGTCGAGGTGTATATGCCATCGCATATGTTTTCCAAAAAGTCTTTACATTTGGCTTAGCTAACATTATTACATGATACTACTTGAAAAAAGTAGCCCCTGCTGTAAATTTCCACTTAGATTCAATAAGATATATCACATCATGTATTCCTCCTCTTTTTCGATGAACACTATTCTGTGATCTTTTGGTCTCTGTAAGAAATTGGGGTTAACTATTGAGGAGGTGGAAGATCTACTCAAGGAACAACAACCGTCCTTGTCAGGGTATCCCACAAAGGTCACTAAATTAACCTGTGCTTAACCCTCTGGTAAGATGGCACAAAATCAGAAAGACTTCACTTAGAGGCACTGTGTAAAGTATTTATGCAGTACACAAACAGAAATAAACTGAAACTGTAAAATAGCTTCTGAGAAATTAAAGTGCCAAGTGCGGGTATCTGGTCATAAGAGACCAGGCAAATTCATAAGTTAAGGCTGACAGCGATCAAGCACGGGTCGGTAACTCGAGGTGGATTTGGCCCGGTCTCTGCTTACCTGTGGACTTAAAAAAAAATCCAGAAGAAAAGTTCCTGAGATGTTAGAGTTCAGCAGAGCAAGGAGCAGGCTGTGTCCACTGGAGGAGGCATATTCTAAAATGAGGCGGTCATCTTAATTGATGGGGACTCAGTAGCCATTGAGCCTGGTGAAGATTTTTATCTTTGGGCATAGACAACTTTTTGGACGTTGAAAACATCCAGCAGGATGAAGCTGCAGGCTGTAGCCAAAGAGGGCTCCACGAGGTTGGATACCATTGCAGAGAAGTCTGGCTCATTAGGTTTTGCTACTGTGGAGAAGTCAGGCTACCGCAAAGTCAGGCCAACCGGCGATGCACATTGCGTGGATTGACTGGCAGCTAGGTCCCAGTCTTCTGTCAGTTCTCCGGGTACAATTTGTTGAAAAAATTGCCAAGTCCCAAGTTTTAGATTTAGGCAGGAGCAGCACATCTAGCACCACTTTCAAGTGTCCAGGACCTGGGGGGCACGCTTTGGAGGGTTAGAACTCACTCCAGCAATGCTCAGATGCAGAGTTCAAGGTCTCTGGAGCTTGCTATGTCTCTGTAGTGCACAACAGGAGGCCAGGCAACTAGCCCTTGGACTCGCTTCTGGTGGTCCTAGGTTCAAACAGCTGGTCCAGCTCACCTTCAAACAGCAAGGCATGCCTTCAAACAGTAGGGCAGTCATCTGGCTGCAGGAGTGCAATATGCTATCTTGGCAGGGCCTGGATCCTACATACATATTTAATGTACATCCACCCAGACATTAAAAGTTGCATGGGCAAGATAGTAAACGGTATACAGTGTGACTGCATAGCTAACGTGAAGTGTTTTACATAGTTGGGACACTGCGTGTGTGTAGCCTTTAAGGTACTTGCCACACAATCCTATGTTAGTTCGCAAACTCTCCTATAGTAAGGCCTGCCCTCAGAAGGCAAGGTGGGAAGCCATAGGGAAGAAATGCGCACTATATTTGAAATATGTTTTGTCTGCACTACAGAGTGTAGGGTTTTGATGTGCTGTAAATATGGTATATTCCATACAAGGGAAATCATAAATCTATAAATTTACAACAACAGTACTAACTAAAAGGAGGTTGGTGATTTGATTGTGGATGATAATGATGTAGAGTTAAACACAAAGCATTCGCAAATATACATCAAAATTGTATTAGTACTTTTCATGAGATCTAGTATACCATTTGATGGCATGGTTGCTGAAGTAATTCTGGTAACCACCATCACCTCAGGAATGCACGTCTCCAAATGGGATCACAATAGTGTGACTATCACCTATGATCTGATTGCCGTCTGTCTGCAATATTTCATGGTGCAAAAAATCTGGTCGGGGCAACTAAATCCTACCCCAAATTAATCAACATTTGGAGGGTTTAAAAAATATGATTAGATTTACATCAATTATGAATAAAACAGCTTCCACTTTAAGCAGCTGGAAAATGAAGTGGGGTGTAGTATTTGTCTATGGATACTTGTGTGCAAAATGTAATGACAAGGCGGTGAGTCATGAATCATTTTATAATATTGTGGAATTTAACTGACAAACTTCAAGTAGCAGTGCTCAAATAACAGAAGTGCTTGCTCCACGGTAGTGCAAGCCAAGCTCACCAACTGTTTTTTTTTAACTGAGTTTTATATAGCGCAAACTTGACCCGAAGGTATCGGGTATCAGAGCGCTTTACATAGCACCAGTTGCGTTACATGAGGACACATTCGTTTTTTTGTTAGGCACGGGGAGATTAAGTAATTTGCCCAGAATCACAGGATGTTCAGCATCATTGCCGAGACTCAAACCCAGTTCCCCAGATTTGCGGTCGACTGCCCTAGCCGTTAGGCCAACTCCTCTCCCCAAAAAGATGATATTCCAATAAAAATAAAAGTGAAGGTGCAGCACTACTCAGCATATGGATTCAAGGTTTTTGTTCCCTTTAATTTTGGTGCTCAAAATATATATACACCATTGACATGAGGTGTGATTCCACCCCAGATTTTAGTGGAGAAATTGAAAACTGTTAGATGCAACAAATGCAATTTAAGCCAGCAGTGTGATCAGAGTTCGGCAAGAAATGACACTAGCATAGCAATGGATAAAGGTTCAAAGAATAGTAACAATGAATCCCCTGTGTAAAATTTGCAGTCATGATACTCATACAAAAAAAACTGCATCTTTCTCTTCAGAATACCCACATGCATATTTAAAAGGATTGCACGATAAATCCCAAAATATATTTGCAATCGGTCGGAAGGCAAATTTTCATGGATACCGGTGAAAAAATCTTCTAAATGCTTCTAGGTCGCTATCATTTATTGGCAAAGAAAATGACTCCCCACTGATGTACACTGAGAAATGTATGGTGTCTTGCATTTTTAGCAATCACTGTTAAGGTGAAGTGGATCTGAAAGGCTCATCAGCTTTTACTTTCACAAATCTATAATATGCCATAGGCCTTCACCAGAACATTTGGCTAAGGATGATATGACCGGTCCTGAAATGCATTCAACCTACTCTCTAATTTCACAAAGTAGTTTTATTATTCAACTTCCAGTTGCCAAAGTATAAGGACATCTTTGGCAGGATAGGGACAGTGGAAGAAATATTTGCTTAAGCTTCTGAAGCTTGCTGGTACTTAACAACAATATTTGCCAAATCATTGTTCAGTCAATGCTTTTTTCTTCTAAAATGGAAAAGTACTTTTATTGGAAACATGCTACTAAATAATACACACCAAATCATATATATGTACAATCAGGTAGATGGAAATATCTTTGGTGACACCCTCATGACATTTTACACCGCAAGTGGGTCCTGAACGCTAAAACCACAATACCCACCACCTTTACTAGATGCTATTTTGAAAGATAAGGAGGGTTATTATCAATAAAGTAATCCTACTGGCTTTGTCAGAGGGGCATTGCATTGAAATAGTACCCTAATTCAATACTGTTCATTAGCCTGCAAACCCTTGCATTACCAGCCATCAATAAAGCATTGACTTGAATAAAATTTGTCTCACAGTTGTGCTTCTACTTTTTTGATATTGCTTCTGCAGCATTAGGACCGAGCAACCAATAGGGGGTGCCCACACTCCAGAACCTCGTTATAAAAGTTTAGTAGTAGTAGCAGTAATATAAGTTTATTGGGACATATACCCATAAAACATGTTAAAATACAATACAGAGTATTTAAATTGATAACAATATAAATCATCATCACATGATATAGCAAAAGTTAAAATCAGCTGCCTACCCTAAAACAAGGCCTCTTATTTTGATAGTAATTAAAAATCAAGTGATTCCCATATCAAAAAATTGCATGTTTGCCAAAAGTGCAATTGCCTTGTATCTTGACTATGTATGATATTTTTAAAAAACTAGTTTAAAAACTGTCTATGGGCATTTAAGTAGAAGGGACAATAAAGAAGAACATGACATAAGATCGCTTGGTATTTAAAAAACAAACACACACACACCATTTTTCCCCGTATATTCATATACAATTCAGGTCTTGAGAAAATTGGATTACAACCAAGCCATATCTGAAGAATTTCTATAAGCAGATTGAGATGGGATGGATTTGTTATCTAAGGAAATAGATTGGCATGACCACAAGTGTTAAAAATAAACATAATTGAGTATTTTTAGAAACAAAATTCCTATCTAGAGCTTGGAATCTCTTAAATTAAATTTGTTTGGACATGGTGCTCATGTTCCTACGGATCCAGTTTGGATGCACAGTTTTTAATTTTATTAAATCTTTTGACCAGTACCGTGGTCCATTTCCTTTCCCTTGGGAGGATTTTCTCCCAACATAATTTAGATATTTTTGCAAAAGGTTCACATTAAGATAATTTATTTTAAAATCATAGAAGATGATACCAGAACATAAGATTTGGTTTGCAGCAAATAGTTTGAACCATGATTCCCTTTTGGTAAACTAAGCATGCATTTTAAAGGATCACTGACAGAATATTGAGGACAAACATATTGTATGGACAGGATATTGTGTCAAAAATATCAAGGATCAAAATATCAAGAGGGTAAATGCAAATAGGTAAGTAAAGATTTACTATTCTTAACTCCACATCTACGTACCATGAAGATATATTGTCATCAAGCTACATATATATGGAGTTAAGTACAGTAAAACTTTGCATACCCATGGAAACTTACCTTCATGATATTCTTGTTCTCAATATTCTTGACACAGTGGGGTATATTCACAAGAACGTGTGATAACTACCGCAAGAGTAGCGTAACGCACCTTCCAATAACGCAGCCTATCACGGGAAAATAACCCTGTGTCAACGTGGGATTCACAACAAGGCGGTACATGCGACAGTCACCAGATAACGCGTCAAATGCCAGCGTGTAAATCAACACCACGCCTAAAAAATGCGAAACGCGAACGCGAGAAATCATGCGATGAGGCCAATCGCGGTACAAATAGCTGCGAAAAGCAGCCTCAGGCCTGCAACTCCCACGTGTCTGCACCATAAAAACCACAGGCACAACACACCAGAAACAAGCCAAAGCACGTAGCAACATCCATGCACCCTGACCAAGCGCAGAGGGCAACGCGAACCCCACAACTCCCACAGACCACCAGCAAGGAACAACTGGCTCGGGGAAGGCGAAGGAGAAAATGGAGAGGAAGACGGGGTGCAGACCGCAGGAAAACAAGACCAAGGCCGCGGAGGCGACAGAACACTACCAGCAAATGACACACAAGCAGACCCCCTGGAATGCAGTCGCAGAGCCCAGGAGGCCAATCCAGGAGGCCAAGAGGCTCTGCCAGGACGTGACAACCGAAACCAGGCACAAACCCGCTGCCAACAGGAAGGCAGCAACGGCGACAGGAGGTGGCAGTCCAGCGACACGGGAGGAGCAGGAGGAAAGCCAGGCCACAGTCATCAGTGTGGAGAGGGTGCAAGGAGCAGGGAGTAGGGACACAGCTTGACAGGACCTGACACAACAACAACAGGGTGAGGATCCAACAGGGACTGGGGGGATGGGGGGTGATGGGCACAATGCCAAACATGCACAATGAGGTGTAGCACACTGCACATCCACAAGTACCCAGGGACATGTCCCCCATCCCCGTAGCACACACACATAGCAATCACAGCACATACCATGACAATGTGGCACAAAGTGCAACACCCACACTGCAGAACAGGGGACACAACTGGGTCCACCCAGGTGCAGAAACAGAACAATCACATTGGACAGAGCAGGGAACTGTGAGATGCACATCTACCCCTACAACCCAACATCAGCCATGTAGGCCAAATGTATACTGCCCCAACTCAAATAGCCACCACCGCCCAAACAGTCACTATGTACATTGTCACACAGTCTGCATGTCGACAAGAACAAGGCGCCAACACAATGCCAACATGCACCTCCCTTCATAATGCAGAGGGACAAGGAACACCTCCAGCATGTCTGAACAGACAAACCATCAGTGATGCCCAAGACGAACACCACACCCCCGACCCCGACGCCCTACAACAGCCCATGGACATCCCACACAACCCACCACCAGGACCAGGGCAGACAAACTACTCAGAGGAGAACCCAGACTCTGCAACAGACCACACAGCATGAAGCACCCGCAATCATGGCTGCCTCACAACACGTCACCCACCCACACATGGCACCCCAATGCCAGGTGGCCGAACGCCAAAAGGAGGTGGCCCAACAGGTGAGGGTGTTGCCTAACCCATGGAATGCGAAGTAGAACACATACCTGGGTGTCCAATACCCTTCAGGGACCACCTACACCCCACAAAGGAGACCCACACCTCCACAGAGACACATACACATATCATGTTGAACTGGCTACGGGCACGTGCGCCCGGCCCCTTTATTGGCAGGGCCACATGTACAGTGACGCCTGTGCTGGATGTGTGTGAGGTGAGTATAAGCCAGCCCGCACGGAGTGCTTGGTGCTGGCAACAACCTGAACAGTGGACACCAGTGCAATGGAAACAGAAAACACCAGCATAACAGAGTCAATTGCAGAGCAACATGGAGGGATCCGGAGTAAGGACAGAGGTCACCCAATATTCAGTCTGGATGTTCCGTGAGTTGCAGTGCACTGAGGTAGGGGCACTAGAGAAGAGCGCGCTCATGCGAAGGAATTGCTAGGATTGTGTCCCTTAGGGTTAGTCCTGATGCAGATGCAGTGGGGTGTGGTACACCTGCATCAACTTCCTCATCAACGCCCAGGTCTCCCACACTGCATGAGGTGACATTGCTGCGCAACCTCACAACAGCACAAAACTCAACCAGTAACGGACAATGGCTTACGGTGCACTGAGTCACTGGCACCTGGAGTGCTGAGCAGGGCAGCAGGCCGATGATGGCATCCACGACAGGTCTGGGCAACTCCGTAGGTCTGTCAGGACCACCCATTCGACTTTGGCAGATGGCGGTTGGAGGTGGTCCTTGCCGTGGTGGCGTGTGCCTCCTGCGGTGATGCGACGTCCGGGCCGGTCAAGACTTGATGCCATGTGTGGGCCCTTGTGGCCCGCAGCTGGGCCCGGAGGAGGCAGACAGCGCAGGGCCACAGACACATGGCGTTGATGACCCCAAGACCATCGCTACAGAGGCCATTCAATGTCACAGAAGAAGGGGTCCCAGGCATGACCAGCACAGAGTTAGTGGCCCCGGATGCACTGCGGCCGGCACAGGCACCCAGCCACGGGACGGTGAATTGCGGTGCAGTCAGATGGGCCATGCGACCTGAGCGGGTCCCCATCAATGTCCGAGGTGTATGTTGCGGAGTGTTGCGGGGGACAGTGGAAGGTGTCCTCCAGGGCATGATGCAGAAGGTCTGATGTTATCCGGAAGCAGCAAATTGAGGAGTGGAAAGCGCAACCCTCGTTGTCACCAACAATTCGGGATCAGCTACATGAGGATGTAAACTAGCCCCTATTCCATTGACACAAACGCCACAAATGTATGACCAGTGAGTGTCCATGAATGTCGGGGAACACACTTAGTGGCACAGGTGCTCAGAGGGGATGCAGTCTGCGATGATGCCGGTACACAGATGTGAACTCCAACATTGCCAAATCAAGTCCCTGTGACCTACTGGACCGCAGTGTAGGGCGGAGGCAGCGGTCAGCATGGGCCCACAGCCACCTGTCGTTGGCTCGCAGGGCACAGAGTTAGTGACACAGTGGCAGTTGTCGGTAGTGTTCAATCACCTCCGTGACGATGATCCTGTTCCCTCCGGCCTGCAATGCGTCATCCTCTTACGCCCCTCCGTGCGTGCGAAGAAATGTATTCAGCCTTTTGAATTACCGATGTTCAGTTACAATTCTGTGATCCCACTCGAGCGCAGCATAGGCCGAGGGCAGTGGTCCGCGTAGGCCCACAGACACGTGTGGTTGTGATGCCATGCACAGACTTGTTGCCACCACATCGAAGGGTGTATGGTGAATAGTTCTCTGCCTTAAATAATGTTCACTGCCATGGTGTAATCAAGACTCAGTTCCAAATGTGTGACCTACCTGACCGTGGTGTAGGCCTGAGGCAGCGGTCAGCATGGCCCATTCACCGAGTGTCGCCGGCATAGGTTGGATGGCCCCACGGGCCTGCGTAGTTCAGGTTCAGTGGCACCACGTGTAGCAGGCTGGCTTTGAACAGGGTTAGTGGCACCACGTGTAGCAGGCTGGCGTTGAACAGGGTTAGTGGCACCACGTTTAGCAGGCTGGCATTGAACAGGGTTAGTGGCACCATGTGTCGCAAGATGCCCATATGGAACTATGCCTCACTGAACTGAGGGGGTTTGGTGCTGTGGCCGCTGGCCGGGATATGGCGTCACTGCGATTCATGACTCAAGACAGAGTTCCACATGTGGGACCTACTGTTCCGAAGAGTAGTCCGGGGGCGGCAGTGGAGTACGTCAATGAAAAGGGAATAAAGCGGGCCTTTGTCGTGGAGGCCTGGTGGTCTAAGCTGACTGCCAAGTTCGCGGGCCTCGGGCTTGGAGCTTGCGCCGGCACGTGATGGGCCCTCCTTGGCACACGCCGGTGTCGGAAGGTGATCAGTGTGGCCTGGCTGCGCAGGGGCGGGCCTGACGTGTTTGTGGTCCAGCGTGCTGGGGACCGGCAGGCGCACTGCATCGCAGGTAACTCGGCTCATGAGGACGGCGTCAGCCTCATGGCAGGGTGGGAGGTGCCGCCCTGGCAGAGACGTTGGTCTTTCTGGAAGAGGACCACGCCCAGGCCTACGTGCTTTTTATTCACACCCCAACGCTGGCGTGGCGTACGCCAGGCCATCCCACTCCGCTGACGCTTATTGGGGGGGGCGTAACAGGCAACATTTCCGCGATGTCCCCCACTGGCTGTGGTGACATGGTGGCGTCCACTGTCCACTACACTCCATACGCAAGCGGTGTATGTCGCCATGGATATGGATGTGTTCTGCATACTGCGAGGTGTCCAGCACATCTCCGGCACTGTTGGCATTGTGTACATTCCCAATCATGGTTCTACTGCATCCTTCACACATGCCTGGTTGCCACCTCTCCCCACATTCAGCTATTGTGTGGCTGAGGTGCCATGCCATTGCTGGCTCATGTTCAGGGCTTGCCCATGTGGACATTGTAAGTTGTTCTGTCGTGTCTGGTGGGTGGGCATATTGTTGTGCCTGTTGTATGTGATTTTGTGACGTGTGCATTGCCAGAGTTGTGAGTTGCATGGTTGTGGTGTTGGGGTGTGTGGGATGTTCATTTGTATGTTGCCAAGGGGCTGTACATTTCCCTTGTTGCCATCCTGGGTATGCTGGTTGATGATGGACTGTCGGAGGATGAAGGTATCATGCACACTGGCTGTGTATTTGGAGGCGACATTGTTGGGTGTTCCACAGTGTTCTGTTGTTGCCTGCACATTGGTGTGAGACGTGTGCTTCCTGTTGCGGTGATTGTGTGCTGTGTCACCAGGGAGCACAGGTAGTACATGTGTGCTGTGTGTTGCCCCCAACACGTGCGTGCATCCTGCTATGGCGTATGGTCCTTGCTTGGTCTCCAGCGGATCCTGCGCCTTGTGTTGTACGTATGAGGACTGGGGTACCAGGGTGATGGTGATGTCCAGGGAAGGTGTGGAGGACTTGTATGTGGCTGGCTGTGAGACTCCTCCGACCCTGGCGGGTGTTGGATGGGGGGTCCCAGGGGCCAACAGGTGCAGCCACGCCATCAGGTTTGTGTGGGGTGGGATGTTGGTTGTCCGCTGTGTTGTTGCCGTAGGCCTGTTAGGGGATGATGGTCAGGATGTGTAGGTTGGTTGTCCCTTTCGGCCTGTAGTGGAAAGTGACATTGTCAGGTGTTGGGTCTGTGCGGCTGGTACGTTTCCTGGGGTTCCGCTGTCTTTGTCCCCGCTGCGTCTGTGGTGGTCCGGGGGGGGTTCCGGGTGTGGGTTGGGGTCGTGGGGTGGTGGAGGTGGGTGTTGTGGCCCTCTTGGGTGTCAGTGCCGCATGATGGGTGGCTCCATGGCATCTGTTGCCCTTCGGATGTGGCCCTGGGCTGTGCTCCCTTTTGTGGTGCTGGCTGCCGTCCGAGTTTACACCAGGTCAGAGCTGGTGTAGATTTCCTGGTGCTAACGCGCCTTATCGCGGATGTGGCTGGTCGTTGTGAATGTTGAGGTGTGCTGTTGTCTCTGCTTTTGTCACGGGAACGCCTACTCTGCATCTCATTAGCGATATTTTCGAGGGTCCTCTGTGGCGATGTTTTTTGCGGCTGCTATCGCGGGTAAACTGGTGCTGTCGGCTGTTAACACGGGCTTGTGAATGGGGGGGTAAATTTATCCCGACTTTGGCTGCGATAAAGTGCCGTTAATTCGGCGGTAGCTCCTTGTGAATATGCCCCAATGTTTTGTCCATTTCAATATTTTGGACTCTATATTTTGTTTAAACACTGATTTAAAGCAGCACTCTCACCTGGCTTCCAGATGTTCCAGGACTTTAGAAACAAAACTTCTAATTCATATAAGGCCAGAAGAGGGATTGTAGTTATATACATTTTCAGAAAAAGAGCCTGTAAGAAACAATCCCAAGTATGATTATATTTCACAAGGGACCCAGCTTCCAATAAAATTCTAGCATTTAAAATCTTCATATAATCATCCCATTTCAAATTTTTAGTGCAATCCTAGATAGTTAGGAGAATTTACTACTACAATCATGATGACATCAAGGGTTCGATTCCGAGTTTAATGGTGTGGCGGCAGGTCCGCCCCGCTACTATACTCGTGGTTGAGCCACCCACCAGATTACTAGTTAAACTTTTGCCTGGCGGGCTTTATTTGACGTTCCCACTGTGGTGCCTTTGAAAATAGGAACCGCAATGGAATGCCAAAAACAGTTCCTGCACGGCATGGACTCGATAATCCATGCCGTGCAGGAACTGGTGTGCATGCACACGGGGCACATGTTGTGACCCCTGTGTGCATACACAGGATGTGAGGCACAAAGGGGCCTTTTAGGGCCCCCTTTGTTTCCTCTCTGTCAGGGTTTTCATTGAGCAGGAACCGTCATTAAATGCTGGCAGTGAGGAAACTCATAATATGCTTGGCGGGTCACGGCGGTCCCTCCAAGCATACTGCGGCCTCTGGACCACTGCGCCACCTCCAGGGAATGGCGGTTCCCAGGCGGTGTCAGCAGTTCCATCACCCGAGTTGTAAACAGGCAGTCAGGAGACCGCCACCGTGAGCCTGGTAGTCCTCGGACCGTCAGACTTGTAATCAGGCCCCAAGTGTCTATTTAAAATATGCAAATTCTTTTGTCAAAGATCATGATCTTTGTTTTTTCTAAGTTTATTTTCAGAAAGTTTTCCTTACAGTAGATAGCTGGAGCGTCAAGTTTCCTCTGAAGGCCAATAGAAGTTTAAAAGTATCAAGTTGTCTGTATAGAGAAGTTACAGAATGTGCTTAGAACCCATTCTTTGGTGAAAAAGACTTGGTTGCTTTTAGGACAGTGGGCTAAAATAAACTAAACAGGGACGCCACCAAGATACAGCCTTGATCAAGGCTGTTTGATATTGTGATTTTCCTAGAGAAGCATCCCGAATTGTCTAATTCCACCTGTGTCCAATAGGATGTCTGGAGTGCCTGCATTAAAGATAAGAGGCCAAGGAGCATGTTCCACAGTCTTATTCTATCCCAAAGCCGCCCCCTTTCAACAGTGTTATAGGGTGTGTGAAAGTTGATGAAACAACAGTGCAGCCTGCGATTCAGTTCAAGAGATTTCCTAATGATGAAAGGCAAAGCAGTGGTAGGTAGATGAATGCCCATCCTGAAACTCAACCTTTTCAATGGAAAGAATATTGTCGAAAACCCATTCTTCTAGAACAGAGGTCTTCAAACTGGGGGCGGCCTTCCTGTAGGGGTGACTCAAGTGATCCCATAGGGGGCACCAGACTCTGCCCAAATAATCATTATGCTGATTACAGTGCTTTTGTTTTAAGCGGGAAAAAAATGAGCTGCATTAAGCCGCTCTGTAATTGGCCATCACTAACATCTTTTGTCATGTATATCCTAGCTGGGAGTACGTGTCTAAAGGAAGTGACTCCAAATATTCTTCAAAAACCGACCCCCATTTCCAATAATCACACTGTGAATGCTTTTAAACGTTAGTAAGGCCTGCCTGACCAGAATAGTATGTTTGCCAATCATGTATTTGATTGCATTTTTAAAATGGTAACAGAACTTAGCTGCATTGTTTAAAGATGTCTAGAGTTAATAAACATTGCCAATTTAATAGAATAATTGGAAAAAATTCTGAGGGGGTGGGCCGACAACTTATTTTCCCCACTGGGGGGTGTGGCATTAAAAAGTTTGAATACCACTGTTCCAGATGTTTCAACAACATTTTTGAAAAAACTTTCTTGGAGACATCCAACAAAAGTATTAATCTACAATTTGTGGGTATGCTTCGAACACCGTTGCTTAGAATGGATTTACCACAGAGCCTCTTCATGCATCTGGTAGTAAACTGGTTTTAGATAGCCATTGAAACAAATGCATGAAGATTCTTGCCCACCAGACACCCTTAGGGCCTGATTTAGATTCCGGCGGACGAGTTACTCCATGACAATGGTGACGGATATACTGTCTGCCAAAATATAAATCCTGTAATATCCTATGGGATTTATATTTCAGCGAAAGGGATATCTTTCACCGTTGTGACAGAGTAACCTGTCCACCGAAATCTAAATCAGGCTCTATGACTTGATGATTACCACTGGGAAATTATCTTGACCTACAGCTCTACATATTTTCAACTCTGTATTTCTATCAATGAAAAGCAAGCAATTTGGTCATTATCATTGAAATGAGATAGATGGGCAAGATGTTTGGTGGATGAGCCATACTGATAACCTGGATAAGTTATCCAGGTATCTTTCGCAATGATAAAAACGAGTACCACATTGTAACTGTACTGAATTACCTCTAACACCTTTCCCCAGCAATTATTTTTTTTAAAATTATTTGCGTTAATGTGTTGTTTGTACTCATTTCATAACCGAATAACAAAAGTTTTGGTAATGCGGGTTTAGCTTTGTCTGTTGCATTCTTTTTATTTTCCACAGATTAGATTTTAGTTTTTTTCATAATAAATCATACCATAATTGCGAAGATATCCCTGATTTCCATTTAAACCTAAAAGAGGCTGTTTTACATTATTGTGTATACAGGTTCACACATCGTCCATGTAAGCAGTGTACCATGTGATTTGAGCCTCATACAACCCAGGATTAATGTCTGTAGAATCAGAGACTTGATAAGAAGTAAGCGGTCGAAGGTGTAGTGGATTCAACCGCATAGTGAGTCTTCCGGGAAACCTTCCTGCTAGGAGGAGAACTTTCTCTGATGCAGGCGCTTCTCCAAAGTCTAGACTCAACGCAATCACCCAATGAGTATTTCCCTTATAATCGAATACATTAAAATCTTTAAAAAAACAAATTGCCATACAAACAGGGCCGGTCTTTAGCATTGATGAGCTGGGCCCAGGCTCAGAACACCAATATTCTGAGGGCGTGTGGAGCTGTGTGCATTAAGGTTACTTTAACTTGCACCAGCCTTGTCCCTACCTGTTCGTTTCTGTCTGTTTTGTCAGTTTAAAGTTGTTTTTGTCCTTCATTATCATATGGCGGGTGATGTTTTTACCATCTCTTTAGCCCCCTTCTTTGCCCTCCCTTAACCCTCTGACCCCTGCTGATACACATCAACAAAACCATCATCTGCTTGAGGCAGCTAAGCTATGGGTGATTTAGGTGAGCTGGAGAAGGTCCGGGGATGTTTGTGTTCAGGGGCCAGTCCCTCATCCATGTATTAACCAGTGAACACAAAAGGGACTCCCTGCTGCCTCATTTAATTCACTACCATTAGCAAGGTTGCGAAATTTCTCTCAGCCCACACCCGGGGTGCTATCTTAGCAAAGGCCGGCTCTGCATACAAACATAACAATGTAATCAATTGGACACCGAAACGTTTGTGCAACAAGAGTATCTTTGGAAAAACGACTGTTCAAACAGAATAAACCATTTTAGCAAACCAGCTGCCCAGAATTGCTGCATCTTTTGAGCTAAAACCTGATGGAAAGTCGGCCACTGGCACATTGTACTGTTCTAATAGATCTTGAAGTAGATTATCTGTACAGGGAGTTAAACATCTTGCATTGAAATCACCTCCCATAACCATAATAGAGTTAAGATATTTAGGTGATAAAGCTAGATTCTTATCTTATCTTACCATCACTAAGAATCCTCTAGTCGCCAGAATCTTTTTACCTGCTGAATAGTGTGAAGGGAAGAAAATCCAATCCAGTTATGCAACAATTTAGAATGCAGTTTACCTTAAAAGACCACTGACTCCGAATTCAATTTTGTGGGTTTATTACAGCCAAGAATAACTGCACATGCAAGCACCTCAACACAAGGTTAAAGAAATAGATGGGCACTAATACAAACATCATCCTACGCAGGAGTCTCATTCGACTCAAAATAAGAAGAATCGTTAGCTCCAGAAGTATTAAACAAATAATGACTGCTCCAATCTCTATATTATTCTTCATTTACCTAAATAAACGAAAAGCATTAATCTGTCCCTATTTTACCACTAAAGTGACATCCCTACTTAACAAGTTTCCCCAGGCAAGAGTAGAAAGAAAAAAGGTGTCAGTTGTGAAGACTTCCTAAGAAGTGCACTCACTTAGCATTTCAAGCTCGTTCTAAGATGCTCCTTCCTAATAGATCTCTCTCTTTGCCCTTGTCTCTGGTCTCCTCTACCTCCACTCTGCTCTCCCCCCTCGGGGCACTGTCCCTAATACAAAATCCACATACAATAGAACACGCCCTTGTCACGCCTCTTCGGCCAGGTCTTCCTTCTCGTACTTTTCCATCAAAACTCTTACTTCATCCAGGACGGTTACAGTGACCTTGAGTCCCAGGCACCTTCTCCGCTGAAAGTATCATCCCTACATTCCAGTATACTCCCATCTCTATGCCTCCCACCACCCTAACTCCTAAAACAAAGAGCCAGTCTTTTGCTAACAAGGCATGTGTCCTTGCACCTGCAACAGAAGATACATTTCAACAGACTTTCCCTCTGTACGAATCTACAAACTGTGCCCAGAGAGCCTTTCCAAGAGAACACCTTCTCTGCCTACAAAATAAGCTAACATAAGAACGAACAGGCCTTCCCTTGACGTATATGCAGTCAGGCCTTTACACATTTTAAACACACAATTCTTAATTACTTCTTTAAGCATAGGCTCATACATTTCATATGTGAAAAATAAACTACACGTGCACTTAATATAATACACGTTAACTAATGCATCTCAACTGTACATGAACTAAATCATCTATGCATCATTTTAAACACGTTTTAGTTAAGCATTACATTTACATGATTATAACAGCACAATTACTCTTCTTATTCACTCTAATAAATGCGGTTTAGAACTACATTTTACTGGCTATTCTTTAATACGTAACTGGATATATGCGGGTGCGGACTAAAGGTCATTATGATGCACCCCTACAAATTTCACGAGAACATGGCGCTCTATCAGTTCCCCCCTTTGATGACTCCTGTCATCACACCTTTACAACTCCCTTGGAGAAAGAACCGACCTAAACAGAACTTGTTGCCATTCTCCCCTGTCGGAATCTCTCCAGACTCTTAATATTTCGATAGTGACTGTCCTGCAGTCTAGCCATTCTCGTCTCATTTTCTCTCAAAGCTCTCTCAGCTCTGCCTGCTCTATACCACTTGTATGCTCTGATCAGACCCCACAGACAAACCACACAAACCACCACAATGATGAGAGGTCTCAGAACATAGCCAAGGAATCCCTTTCCCAAATTCGCAAACCAGCTTCCCACTTGACCAAATCCTTTGCCAACTTTCTCCCAAACTCCCTCTTCAGTCAAATCCGCTATCTTCGTATGGATCGTAGTGATGTTACTTATATATTTCTCCAGATCCTTGCTGTGGGCTGGTATATAAGTGCAGCACTCTTGAACCTTCAACATTTTACAGACTCCGCCCTCTTTTGCCAGTAGGACATCCAAAGCAAGACGATTCTGCAAAACCATTGTCCTTACCGACAACATCTCTCCATCCACAAGTATCAACGACTTTGCTGTATTCATTGATAATTCATCAACCACAGTCGCCAATCTCCGGATCTTCACATCATTCAAGATCACTCCCAAACTTGGTATCATCGCTCCAAAGATATCTCCTACTACAGCTCCTGCACTCGAACCTCTCTTCACTCTTGAATGCTTTCCACCTTCCAAAAGCTCCAAATCCTCTGCATGGTAAATCTTTGGAAATATTATTCCCAAATAACACGTACCATATGTTGTAATTTGGCAGCATTTAAGTTAAGCATTAACTGAAGACAGCCTGTATTTAGAGGCTAAATTGTCCGCTTTGTGGAATCCATTTTGTATTTCTGGCAGCCATTTTGGCTGCCATGTGCTACCATGTGCTCGCCATGTGCTCTGTCCTACCTTCCTGTCAACTGCTCTTGAAATCTGCCTAGAGACAAGTTATATTTAGTTCCTCTTGCTTTGCACATGCTCAGTTGAGCTTGCAGCTGTTCCGAGTTTATAAATGTCAGGATGTGTCTACTAAAAGTAGAAACTGTTAGCTCCACCCACTTGTCGACTGTGCATTCTCTGTATGACCTTATATGTGCCTAAAACCAGCATTTGTGTTAGTACCGCCTTCATTTGAGCCCCTGTGTGGGTATAAAAGGACCAGGATCCTTTCATTCAGTGTGCTACTTCATGCATTACTGAAGGGTGATGTGCGAATGTTAGCTCCACCTCATGAGGTTTAATAAACTCTGTCTTTTCTATTTCCAGTTTCTGTGCCAACTTCTTCCTAAGTGTCTGAGGACTCTGTGCAGAGAAGGGAGAACCCCTAAGCACTGGTAGGCCTTGCTGAGGCTCACTACAACAAATTGGCGCTTCCAACGTGGGACTCATCAGCGACTCGGATGCCCGAAGGACTGGTCGCGACGAAGGATTGGAATCTCGCTTTTGGACGCGATCGCTGCCTGAGGAGACCAGAGTCTTGGCACCCACGGCGTTTTCCTTTCTTTCTGATCTGACCATCCCGGCGGCGCCGGTCCTTGACTGAGATCTCTTCTGTTGATTCGCCGTGCAGTGACCATTTGGTCGATTTGAGAACTTGGCAGTTGGAACCTGGACACCATTTGATTGGTAAGAGCCGTTTTGCGGCACTTGCTGTTGGTTTGATGCCTTTGATTGGTAAGGTAGTTTTAGTAACACTTACTGTGGCTTTGTTTGTATGATTGGCCAATTTTGGAATCTGTTTTGTAATTATATATGTATTGCAATACATATAGGCAGGTAATGAGGAGAATTTTCTCTATTTAAAATTGTTTGAACAGCGCAACGTACGAAGAGTACCTTAAGCGCTACTTTGATTATAATACTGCATATTTTGCACTATTTTTTGGCATGCCTGTTTTCAGCACACTTCGTAGGATGTGTTGCTTTTGTAGTGGTACCAATTTGAGACTTGACGAAGCACAACCAGCCCCCCGGAGGGGACGCCTAATAGGGATATGTATATTAAGTATGGTATTTCTTCTATAATGTACTGCACGTTATGGAACAAATATACTAGTAAAGATCCTGAGTTGCGTTGGCCTATGTATGGGTCATTTGATTTGCGAAAAATTCAGTATGTGGAACAATGTATGTTTAAACGAAAGACTAGGCAAGATATGTTTGATTGTGTGCGAATGTGGGAGAAAGAAGTGCGTGAGCGAATGAAGCGTGAGCAAGCCTTGATTGACAAAGAACAGCGAAAGACCATTTATGCGAAAGCATTAGAGTTAAAAAACAAGGAGATGAGAGAAATTAAAGAGAGGGAAGATAGGGAACGCCATTTACAGGTGACTGGCCAATACGCTGTTAGGCAGCCCCTTTATCCTATCCTTAATAAACCACAAGATGATTTCTTGTTATTAGATCGTTCTCCACCTCCGTATATTTTTTCTTCTGCTCCTCATGAGTCAGATGAGGACTCTTTTCAGACCAGGACAAAGCTCGAGAAACTCGTTCCATGCTATCTGCTGAGCGTGCATCTGACATTAGATCTACTGCGCGTAAAGCCGTTCGTAGTACTACCACTGCCTCTGAACTTTTAGATAGTATAAAAGGATGGCAGGAAAGGGAGCAAATATATTTTACCGATACATTTGCTGCAGAGGTTATTGAACAATTTAGGAAGTATTCGGTAGAAGTGGAGCCCGATGA
Source organism: Calotriton arnoldi (assembly GCA_963921515.1). Taxonomy (NCBI): domain Eukaryota; kingdom Metazoa; phylum Chordata; class Amphibia; order Caudata; family Salamandridae; genus Calotriton; species Calotriton arnoldi. The sequence continues at coordinate 650,010 of CAWUFW010005618.1, read as the reverse complement.
TGTAGCAACTAACTGTAAACAATTACGTGACGGTCTTTTTGTCTTCTCCCAGGTGGCTGACACGATCAGACGCTTGGTTAAACTGCGTGTTGAAGCAGCCCGTTTGCGAGAGGAGAAAAAGGCAGCAGAAACAGCTGCACTAGCATCTCAGATCAGCATGGCACGAACTTCTACTCCTGAAACAGATAAGAATGTTGTAATTCATGTGAAACCCATGCGGGAAGCCGCGCCTTTATATGTTCCTCCTAAAGGAACGGGTACAGAGGATGATAAGACTTCTCTTAATGCGAAAGGGTACTTTATTTATAATTGGGTTTACACTCCTTGGAATAGAGCAGATGTTATGGCCCTTAAAAATGCATTGCCTGACCCGCGAAAGAATCCAGCAGCCTTTTATGAGGAAGTTGAGGGTGCAATCAGCTCTTGTACTATGACTCTGTCTGATATTGATTTGTTTTTTGGATTAATATTACCACCTGATATGTGGAGAACTGTGCGCAAAATAGATGATAATGCGACATTTGGAGCATTGTGGAAAGATTTAGAGCGGTTAGATGAAGATAGAGAACCTGCACAGAAACCGTGTCAGTTAATTTTAAATCTTCCGGCAGCTATATTAGTTAAGTTAAAGACGATCATTCCCCCTAAAAAGATAGATTGGACAGTGCTAGCGTCTTGCAAGCAAAAGGTAGATGAATCAGTTTCTGACTTCTTCACACGCTTTGAAGAAGCATTTCACGATTTTAGTGGCCAGTCATTGACAGATGACACAGGTAGGCATCTGTTTGTCGATAAATATGTCGCAAACCTTTTGCCAGGAATAGCTAGTCGCTTAAAGGCCAGTGAGAGTTCATGGACTACATCTTCTCCGGTTTCTCTTTTAACTATGGCCCAGTATTATGAGCGGCAAGAATTAGAAGCCAAAGGTAATGAGGACAAAAAGTCTAAAGAGTTGAAAACAAAGGTTATGTTGGCTCAAGCTTATGGTCCGCCTTCTAGAGATAATGATAGAGGTGGACGTGGATCTTATGGTTCGTCCTTTCCTTCCTCTGCCCGTTCGAATTTGTCTGTTGATCAGTGTGCGTACTGCAAAAAATTTGGACATTGGCTTTCTGATTGTCCAGTGCTGCGTGCTCAGCAGAATCTACGTGGTCGGGGACAAATGAGAAATCGTTCAGGATATCAAGGGCCTAGAGGAAGCGCGAATGATCGTGCTCGGTTTGATGCTAATACACGTGGGCAGAATGGGTTTAACACTTTTGATAGAAGGAACCAATATCAAATGTCTGACTATGTGCCCTCTGATTTTCAAGATTCTGCTTATGCATAGGATTGCCTAGGATGGGGTAAGGAATCAATTGAAGTTCCAGTAGATCAGAGGGGTCCCTATGTTACAGCACATGTTTTGGGTTCTACTGATCAGTTTCTGGTTGATACAGGAGCTACTCGTAGCGCCTTGTCTAAACAATTGGTTCCAAGGGCTCCCCTGTCTGGCTTAACCATTACATCGATAGGTTTCGATGGAACACCTTCCCTTAGCCCATTGTCACAACCACTTGCATTTGATATTGATAAGTTTACTGCTCCATGTCCGTTTTTGCTTTCTCCAAACACACCAGACAATATTGTGGGTCTTGATATGCTTAAATATTTCAGGGCTACGATAAGGTGTTCTCCGGAAGGAGTACGGGTTATTTTGAATGACAACTACCCTATGATTGAGAGATCTTGTATTGTTAAAGAGGACATTGCACTAGCCTCACTCCCTAGTACTTTGTGGGCTACTTCGGACACTGATGTAGGGCAAATGGTTATTCCACCAGTACATATTAGTGTCAAGGAGGGCGCTTTATTGCCAAGACTGCCTCAGTATAAAATTTCTCGAGAAGGAGAAGAAGCACTCACACGTATTGTACATGATTTAATTAAGGTGGGGGTTGTGGAAGAAGTTCCTTACAATATTTGCAATAGTCCGATTCTTCCCATTTTGAAAAAAGATACTGACACTAGGATTTATAGATTTATTATCGATTTGAGAGAAGTCAACAAGATTGTAGTACCACAGTACCCTGTAGTCTCTGACATAACGACATTGCTTACCCTGGTCCCTCCAACAGCAACTACATTTTCTGTAATTGATCTGAAGAACGCTTTCTTCTCGATTCCTATTCATCCTGATAGCCGATATTTGTTCGGTTTCACTTTGAATAATAGATCATACAGATTTTGTAGAGTTCCTCAAGGCTATACTGAGAGTCCTAGTATTTACAGTCAAGCATTGAAGAGACAGCTTGATTCCTTTACCTTGCCTAAAGGAGTGGCTCTCATACAATATGTCGATGACATCTTGTTGGCAGCCGATACACCTGAGCAGTGTGAGAAATGCACTTTGTCTTTGCTTTCTTTTCTTGCTACACACCACCATAAAGTATCACGAAAGAAATTGCAATATTGTAGACCGAAGGTGACCTATTTAGGACACCTTCTGTCTAAGGAGGGCCGTGCACTGACACCAGATCGCATTCAAGCAATTTTAGACACCCCAGTACCTTCCACGCAGAAAGATGTCCGTGCATTCATTGGTCTGACTTCGTTTTGCAGGCAATGGATATTGGGTTTTTCACACATTGTTAAACCCTTGCTAGCACTTTTGACTAAAAACACTCCGATCCCCCTTCCATGGACAGATGAATGTCAAAATGCTTTTTGTCAGTTGAGACAAGCTCTTTGCTCTGCACCAGTGTTAGGCACACCAGATTACACGAAGGCTTTTACACTCTATGTACATGAGAAAGAAGGATGTGCATTGTCAGTTTTAGTACAGACACACGGGGACAAACAGCGTCCTTGCGCATACCTTTCTGCAGTTCTTGACCCTGTTGCTCGTGCATTACCTGGGTGCTTCCGTTCAGTTGCAGCGACGGCTGTGTCCATACGTCAGAGTGAAGGGATAGTTTTGTCACACAAACTGTTGGTGCTAGTACCCCATGCAGTAGATGCCCTTTTGAATCAGACTAAGACTCAGCACTTAACTAGTGCTCGTTTGACAGGATACGAATTGACACTGCTAGCACCTCATATTACCTTGAAGAGATGTGCGACACTGAACCCCGCCACTTTGTTGCCATATCCTGCGACTCAGTCTCAGTCAAAGGAGCCTCACGATTGTATATTCCTTACTGAGGAACAGACAAAGGGTCGCATCGATTTGCAAGATACGCCCCTTCCAGATGTAGATGGGGAACTGTGGGTTGATGGGTCCTGTTTGAAGTTACCAGATGGCACGACTTCAGCTGCTTATGCAATTACCACGCTTGAGACAGTAGTGGAAACAGCTCGCATACCTCAGAAGTCGGCTCAAGCAGCTGAACTAATAGCTTTGACACGAGCATGTGAGCTTAGCACTGACTTGTGTGTGAACATTTACACGGATAGCCGCTATGCTTTTGGAGTGGTTCATGATTTTGGCCTACTCTGGAAGGAAAGAGGCTTTCTTACATCCCATGGGATGCAGATAATGCACGGAGAGTTAGTGCATAATCTCTTGACTGCACTTACATACCCAAAGAAAGTTGCTATTATGAAATGTAGCGCACACAAGAAAGTGACTGACAAAATAGGACAAGGCAATGCCTTTGCAGACCGCGTAGCCCGTGAGACTGCGATGCAGCGAAGCACTACACCCATGTACGTAGTGAAATCACAAGCTGAGCGTTGGCATGATGCTAGAGAGGAAGTATTGGATATACAGAGATCTGCTTCTGTGGAAGAGCTTGAGCAATGGTCTAAAGAAGGAATATTAGATGATGAGGGTTGTTGGCGTAACAAAGAAATGAATAAGTGGAAATTGCCTGCGGCCTATTTACAACCTATGGTTCAAATGGCACATGGGCTGGCACATGTTGGAGCTCTAGCAATAACTACATTGCTTACACAAGTTTGGGAGCATCCTGAAATTGCTAGCACAGCCAAAAGGGTAGTACAGTCCTGTTTGATCTGTTGGCAGTATAATCCTGGAAAAGGGACACGAACTCCTACAGGAGGGTTTGCTACACCAACCGCACCTTTTGAAGTTTTGCAGATGGATTACATCCAACTCGAACGCTGCAATAATCTGAAATATGTCCTAGTGGTGGTATGTGCCTTTAGCAAATGGATAGAGGCATACCCTACGAAGGATAATACTGCTCTCACCACAGCAAAGGTGCTTCTAAAGGAGTTTTTCCCTAGATACGGTGTTTGTAAACTTTTGTGGAGTGACAATGGACCTCATTTTATTGGGCAAGTTGTTGAGCATGTCCTGAAAGGATTAGGGATCAAACAGAAATTCCATACAGTTTTCCACCCGCAATCAGCAGGATTGGTGGAAAGGTATAACGCTACTTTAAAATCAAAGTTGGCGAAAATACTGGCTTCCACGTCTCTAAAGTGGCCAGATGCCCTACCTTTGGCATTGTTGTCCATAAGATCGGTGCCACATTCACGATCAGGTCTTACCCCCTATGAGGTGGTGTTTGGAAGACCAATGAACATTTGGGGAATTCCTAAGCCACGCCCCATACATGATGTTCCTTGTGTTCTGATGAATGATTATTTGGCACAGTTAACTGACAGTTTGATTTCTATTCATCAACAGGTTCGAGAAGCTCTTCCTGACAGATCTACAGGTGAGGCCCACGAACTCCGTCCTGGTGACCATGTAATGGTCAAGGTCTTCGACAGATCGAACAGCTTGGAGCCAAGGTGGCGAGGACCAGAGCAGGTGCTCCTTGCGACAAGGACAGCAGTTCGAGTGACAAACAGAAAGAATTGGATCCACAGCACACACTGCAAACGCGTGTCGCCTGCCTTGGTGGAACCTGCTGTGTTGACCGACCATCGAGAGATTCTGGAGACGGAGAAAGGCCAAGCTATCTCACCTGACGAATCTGCGGAAGTCTTCCCGGACCACACGATCACTGGAGTATCCAGATATCAATTGAGACCGAGGAAAGGATCTGCAGTTTTGAAAAAGACTGGTTGAGCTACCGCCCTGGGTTAGTGAAACGGAGAGCCATTGTGGCAAGGGGAGGGGGATCAGCCCTGTATTAGTGTAGTGACACCCGCTTTGGCCCATGGTGAAGAAATCAGCGGCTGCCCAGGGAGAAGAGCTCCAACGACTGTTTTCAACAAGTTTTCAGAAAGATCAATCATTACTGCTGCTAAAATGAAAAAACAAATCATTTGTGCTGTAGGGTTTGTTGTTGCTATGGTGGCTATGGCAGCAATTACATGGTACATCGAGAAGGTGGCTCCTGTTCGACAGCTTTTTGTTGCCACTACGCCAGTACCCGTGGAACACCACTACTTTACTCTTCCTTACCATGAGCAAAAGCATCGACAATCTTACCTGAACAATACTTTTATCCAGATGTTGCACCATACTCACAATGCTACAAATACTACCAACTGTTGGGTGTGTGGGATGATACCTGCACATCAAAAGAAAGGAGGAACACCTTTTATTCCTCTTCCATTTTCTCACAATGGTTCTTGTCAAGCTTGGTATGCGCTTTTGTTTGCATATGGAAAGCCTTCAGTAGGTGGGATTATTTTTCAACTTAATAAAGTGTGTTATCAAAATAAAGAAGGTTATCCACAAGCCAAAGGGACTAAATGGGAATGGGAAGAGTATCAACCGGACAATATTTCAACACCATATGTTTTCACAAATGTGAGAATAATAAAGAACATTGGACCTTTTGTGATTTCTGTGACAAAAGCTAAAGCAGATTTGTGTATTTGTAGTGTTGGAAGAATTCCAGTGGGGAGGAGCGAGTGTACTGTAATCCTGACCATTGAAGGTGCCAATAAGAGCACTTTCACAGCCTCGCATAACACGTATTTTGTGTGTGGAAATAACGGATATTATCAATTACCTGTTGGGTGGTCAGGAATCTGCTATGTATCTTTTCTGTTGCCCCCTGTGTTTCTGGCACCTGCATTGTATCACCGTGATTTTAAACTGTACAATGACATTTCCAAAAACAGAAATAAGAGGACAATAAGTATGGATGAAGTTGACCAAACCGACACTACCCTACAACAATATGTTGATTTCAATTTGGGCTTATTTTTCTTTGTGGGTGCTGCATTAAATAGCAGGAAGATTAGGCGACTGACTCGTGTTGTGGAAGCTGTTACTAATCAGACAGCTATGGCACTTGGGAACATTACAGAGGAACTACAGATTGCAAGGATTGTAGCACTCCAGAATAGGATGGTGCTAGACGTGATTTTGGCTGATCGAGGTGGTGCATGTCGCATCATCGGTAGCAGCTGTTGTGTATTCATACCAGATCACTCACCTTCAGTATATGACGCAATATCAAAATTGCATAAGATTGCTGCAGAAATTCATCCAGAGACTGGAACTTGGACTTTTGCTGGATGGTTTTGGACTCTTGTTTCTGCTTGGGGCTGGAAGCTACTGACTATCCTGTGTGTAATAATTATAATATTTTTTACATGCTGTGTATGTATCCAATGTGGTCCAATGCTTTGCTCCATTTGCATTTCTGCTTGTATACCTGCCAGAGGGAACATTGCTGAAACAAAGGCCCAACAAATGTTGAATAAAGAGGTGGCCGAAATAATGTTAATAGATGTACGGGATGAATATCTAGATTACCCCAGATAAACGAATGTCTTCAGCCAATGCTGAAAGGGTCGTCTGTTGTAATTTGGCAGCATTTAAGTTAAGCATTAACTGAAGACAGCCTGTATTTAGAGGCTAAATTGTCCGCTTTGTGGAATCCATTTTGTATTTCTGGCAGCCATTTTGGCTGCCATGTGCTACCATGTGCTCGCCATGTGCTCTGTCCTACCTTCCTGTCAACTGCTCTTGAAATCTGCCTAGAGACAAGTTATATTTAGTTCCTCTTGCTTTGCACATGCTCAGTTGAGCTTGCAGCTGTTCCGAGTTTATAAATGTCAGGATGTGTCTACTAAAAGTAGAAACTGTTAGCTCCACCCACTTGTCGACTGTGCATTCTCTGTATGACCTTATATGTGCCTAAAACCAGCATTTGTGTTAGTACCGCCTTCATTTGAGCCCCTGTGTGGGTATAAAAGGACCAGGATCCTTTCATTCAGTGTGCTACTTCATGCATTACTGAAGGGTGATGTGCGAATGTTAGCTCCACCTCATGAGGTTTAATAAACTCTGTCTTTTCTATTTCCAGTTTCTGTGCCAACTTCTTCCTAAGTGTCTGAGGACTCTGTGCAGAGAAGGGAGAACCCCTAAGCACTGGTAGGCCTTGCTGAGGCTCACTACAACAATACCAGTTGGCTGGCAGCCTCACATAAGCATTCCTTCCACACACATAATACACCGTAGGTATCACTTGTACCGGACCTTGCAGAAAATTCTTTGCTGAGTCCTCCATAGTGAAGACATGATCACACTCACTCTGTCCTACAGAGACCTTATCATAATAAGTCTGCACACGCTTCACACACAACTTTCCCCTTTGACCCATATCCAATGCTATAGGACCATAACTTCCTTTTGTTCGGTGCAATCTCTCCTCGTCTGTCCAATCTACAGGACTATCTCCAGTGTGACGTGTTTGTGTTAGCTTTCTATATCTAACTTCTACCGGATCTACAAACTTTTTCTCTACTTCTGTTAATGCACATGTTAAATTATGTCTATGGGCATAAGCTGTATCTAAATTCGAAGTCGGTATGAAGTACTTTCCAAGTCTATCTTCCGCCTTGTAATAATCGTACTTGTTCAAATGTTTATGGGCAGGAACCTCTGAAAGCACGGCGTCATAGTTGGAAAAGAAATACTCATAGTGACCTCTCCCATAAAACACACTAAGTAACAAACTACACGAAATTCCATAGGTCAGTGGAAGATGGTGGTATCTAATACCCTCATCCACTGAAGCTGGCAACTGCATACACACATAACAATCTTTCGCATCCATCGCATCCACATACTCATATAGCAGCTTAGCATACGCATTAAGCTTAAAATCACTTCTAGACAAATCTACATGCAATCTACGACTCTCTTCTATTAGCAAAGCTCTTTCAGCTCCTATGTTTTCCTCCTTTTTGCTAGGTGTAGTGGGTGTAGGAGTCACTTGTACCCCCCCTCCCACTGCTAGCTCGTGTGGAACCACATATGAAACTACAACTACTATGATTATAGAAACTATCACACCCCCTATAAATGTGCCTACAATCAATTTGGATCTACGGTGTGGATCTCCAGCCTCCATGATGTTGGAAAGTTCTCAAAGTTCTTGGCTTTAGCAACGAACACTCAAAAGTCTCTGTCTTCTCCACACGTGACTTGCTTAACCAGTTCGATCAACACTCCGAAACAGCTGGAAATCCCCTTTTCAACAACAGTTTCTTATTTACATAGTCCAGAAAAAAGACTTCCCTAAGCTCTCGTTCCTCTTCTGCGGAAAGTCCCTAAGTTTATTCTTCTTCCACTCGGACCTAGGTTATCTTCTTCTTTAGGCTTTTATTTACAACAGTTATACTCAATCCACAATAAGGTCAGCTGCAAGTGCTTCTAGAACATGATACAAACGTTCAAGACGAAGAATTATCATTTCATGTGAAGGCGGCTCAAACCCAAATGACGGAAATTCGAGTCGATGCAGAACCAATTGTCAGACTTTACTCAGAAGCGGGGGATTCAGAACCGTGAGGGTCAGTATTCCTTCGACTTTGAGCCCTGGCACTAACAGCACCACCTTCAACACCACCTTCGGGCTCTTGCTGACCACCTGCACGGACCTCAGCCTCCCCGAACTCACTACCCCCTGCATCAGTCACTGCGTAAGTCCACTCTGGAGTAGCGTATCTCTGGCAAGGTACTCTCATTCTTTTCGACCTTCTTCGACCCTCTTGAGCCTGCTCTCCGTCACTCGCTTCCGATTCAGACGTTTCAGACACTGGAGCAAGATCTCTTTCGGGTGCCAACCTCAGGTTCAGTCGCCTCTGTCTCTCAGGCCAAGCCTCCTCGGTTCTGGTCGTTCTTCCGCTTTCTCCCTCTATACCCTGTGCACCACTTCCTTCTTCTGCTGAATTTGACTCTACTCCACCCACAGCAACACCTCCGTCTTCCGAGTCAGAGTCAAGATTATGGTTGTCAGAACCCTCTTCAGCTGGCTCTGGTGCACAACCAGCTGTATCAGCGGCCCTCACAGCTTGACTTGTCCTCTCATGTGGCCCTGCCACATCAGCTGGATTTTTCATTCACGAGAGGAGCTGTTTCTTCCGAGGGTGCTGAAACTCTGCGGGTATGGGAAGCATGCACCCAGTTCAGCAATCCTCCACACTTCACTGCTGTGTTCGTTACCAGTATTACCTGGTACGGGCCTCGCCACCGAACGTCCAGACAGCTCTTCCTCACGTGCTTTCGAACAAGCACCCAGTCTCCTGGACACAGGTTGTGGCACAGATCACTCGAGGCCGGAACAGCTGCAGCTTGTACCTGCTGAGACACAGAACGGACCACATCAGATAGTCCTTTACAGTAATCGAGAATCAAGTCATCAGTGATGTTTATCAAAGCTGTAGCTGGTACTGCTGGCAACCGCATCGCCCTCCCCATCAAGATCTCATGGGGAGACAACCCAGTTCTCCTGTCGGGGACACTGCGAATACTCATAAGCACAAGCGGCAGGGCGTCAGGCCACTTCAGAGACGTTGACGAACACATTTTTGCCATTCTGGCCTTCAAGGTTCCATTAACCTGTTCCACTATCCCAGAAGCATCTGGTCGATAACTGCAATGTAATCTTTGATCAACATTCAATGCCGCACAAAGCAGCTTCATGATTTCACTGTGGAAGTGTGTTCCTCTATTCGATTCCAAAGAGGTTGGAAAACCAAACCTCGGGATGAGTTCCCTCAACAATAACTTAGCCACTGTGAGAGTGTCACACCTGCGTGTTGGGTAAGCCTCCACCCACCGTGAGAATACACACACCACCACCAAAATGTACCTCAACCCATTGCACTTGGGCATCTCTAAAAAAACTAGCTGCATCCTATTGAAGGGTCCTCCTGACCTTCCAATGTGACTCAATGTGACCACAGTCTTCTTTCCAGCATTCATCTGTTGACACGTAACACACCTCTGACAAACTGCTTCAGCAATCGCACAAAATCATGGGTTATACCACGTCTGTCTAAACACACGCATCATTGCATCTCTACCAAGATGTATCGGCCCATGTATTAGTCTCGCCATCGGACTCAGCAGATTCTCTGGCAATACCGCTCTCCCATCACTGGAAACCCAAACATCCACATCCCCTCTTTCACATCCTGCTCTGACCCATCCATCCCGTTCTTGATCTGAAACCTCATCCTGCAGTCACTTGAGTTCCTCCCAAGTGTCTGCCATGGCCAACATCATGTTGAGCTTGGTTCTTTCTTGGCTCTCTCCTGTGTAACCCTCTGTAAATATGCATCCTTGTTCTGCACAGAAACGGGCAACTTCATCCACGTAGTTATTTCCCAAAGAGACAAAATCATCCCCCTTTCCATGCGCAGTGCATTTGACAACTGCGATTTCCTTCGGACATTGCAATGCATCTAGCAGCTGTCTTACATGTTCTCCATTCCTAATGGGTGAACCAGATGATGTCAAGAATCCCCTCTGTGACCATAACTGTCCGAAGTCATGAACCACACCGAACCCATACTGGCTGTCCGTGTAGATCCATCATCCCCTTTGGTATCGCTTTGTTCGCCCTAAGTTGGCAGGGTATGCCCAGAAGTGGGTCCCTTGCTCACTTTGCCACTGGATTCAAGCTAGCCTGGCTGATGAAGGCTGAATAGCCAGAAACCGGTCCCAGGATGCTTGTTTCCGGTCCAGGGAAGACATGGCTTGGCAGTTCGGGCTGGACTGTTCCCATGAGGCACAGGGTCAGACTGATTTGCATATGGCCATGTCTGAACTGGGGTGGTGGAGTGAGCTAAAGAATGATGATGGATTAAACCCAGATCAGTTGACTGGGGGTAAGTGTTTGATTAGCTCAAACGCTCCGTCCATCATCCCCTTTGGTATCGCTTTGTTCGCCCTAAGTTGGCAGGGTTTGCCCAGACGTGGGTCCCTTGCTCACTTTGCCACTGGATTCAAGCTAGCCTGGCTGATGACGGCTGAATAGCCAGAAACCGGTCCCAGGATGCTTGTTTCCGGTCCAGGGAAGACATGGCTTGGCAGTTCGGGCTGGACTGTTCCCATGAGGCACAGGGTCAGACTGATTTGCATATGGCCATGTCTGAACTGGGGTGGTGGAGTGAGCTAAAGAATGATGATGGATTAAACCCAGATCAGTTGACTGGGGGTGAGTGTTTGATTAGCTCAAACGCTCCGTCCATCATCCCCTTTGGTATCGCTTTGTTCGCCCTAAGTTGGCAGGGTATGCCCAGACGTGGGTCCCTTGCTCACTTTGCCACTGGATTCAAGCTAGCCTGGCTGATGACGGCTGAATAGCCAGAAACCGGTCCCAGGATGCTTGTTTCCGGTCCAGGGAAGACATGGCTTGGCAGTTTGGGCTGGACTGTTCCCATGAGGCACAGGGTCAGATTGATTTGCATATGGCCATGTCTGAACTGGGGTGGTGGAGTGAGCTAAAGAATGATGATGGATTAAACCCAGATCAGTTGACTGGGGGTGAGTGTTTGATTAGCTCAAACGCTCCGTCCATCATCCCCTTTGGTATCGCTTTGTTCGCCCTAAGTTGGCAGGGTATGCCCAGACGTGGGTCCCTTGCTCACTTTGCCACTGGATTCAAACTAGCCTGGCTGATGACGGCTGAATAGCCAGAAACCAGTCCCAGGATGCTTGTTTCCGGTCCAGGGAAGACATGGCTTGGCAGTTCGGGCTGGACTGTTCCCATGAGGCACAGGGTCAGACTGATTTGCATATGGCCATGTCTGAACTGGGGTGGTGGAGTGAGCTAAAGAATGATGATGGATTAAACCCAGATCAGTTGACTGGGGGTGAGTGTTTGATTAGCTCAAACGCTCCGTCCATCATCCCCTTTGGTATCGCTTTGTTCGCCCTAAGTTGGCAGGGTATGCCCAGACGTGGGTCCCTTGCTCACTTTGCCACTGGATTCAAGCTAGCCTGGCTGATGACGGCTGAATAGCCAGAAACCGGTCCCAGGATGCTTGTTTCCGGTCCAGGGAAGACATGGCTTGGCAGTTCGGGCTGGACTGTTCCCATGAGGCACAGGGTCAGACTGATTTGCATATGGCCATGTCTGAACTGGGGTGGTGGAGTGAGCTAAAGAATGATGATGGATTAAACCCAGATCAGTTGACTGGGGGTGAGTGTTTGATTAGCTCAAACGCTCCGTCCATCATCCCCTTTGGTATCGGATTTGATCAGCGGCCAAACAGGCACGAGTCAAGGCAATGATCTCAGCTACCTGCGCGGAGTGTACTCCTTCTAGGCAAGCAGCCTCAACCACTCCTGAAATGGTACACACAGCAAACGCTGCTCTCAGTTGACCAACACTGTCCCTTAGACACGAACCATTGACAAAGAAAATTTCATCAGGGTCAGTCAGTGGTTCGTCAACAATGTCAGGTCTCGGTTTGGTACATAGTTCAGTCACATCAAGACAATCATGGTCCGCACAATCTTCATCATCTGTGTTCGGTATGGGCATTAATGTTGCAGGGTTTAAGACCGAGCACCTTTTCAAAGTCACATTCTCTGCGGCAAGTATGACTTGCTCATACCTCGTTAACCTGTTATTCGTTAGGTGCTGAGTCTTTGTCCTGGTCATTAACAATTCAACAGAGTGTGGCACATAAACTGTCAGTGGGTGACCCATTACAATGCTTTCTCATCTTTCAATGCTGACACCTGTTGCAGCAACGGATCTGAGACATCCGGGCAACGCAGAAGCTACTGGATCTAAAGTAGCTGAAAAGTAGGCAACTGGTCTACGGACCCCTCCATGATTCTGAGCCAAGACTGCTAATGCACAACCTTCTCTCTCGCAACAGAACAGTGAGAAAGCCTTGTTGTAATCGGGCATTCCCAAAGCTGGTGCACTGCACAAACCTTCTCTCAGTCTTAGGAATGACACCAAGCACTCCTCGTCCCATGGTACCAGATCACTCACATCCTTGTGCGTCAGTCTGTGTAAAGGCTTTGCTCTCAAGGAAAAATTGGGAATCCACTGACGACAATAGCCGACCATTCACAAAAACATCCTGACTTCCCTCTGAGTGGTAGGCACAGCCATGTTCATTATTGCCTCAATTCGATCTGGTGACACCTTCCTCTTGCCTTTTTCTAGTCTGTGACCCAAGTACTGCACTTCGTTCAGACAGTACTGCAATTTGTTCGGGGACACCTTGTGTCCATTCTCTGCCAAATGATTCAGTAGGGCTATCGTGTCTATCCTGCACGCGTCTTCTGTTTCTGAGGCGATAAGCAGATCGTCTATGTACTGCACAAGAACTGAGTTCTGTGGCAATACGAGACTCTCAAGATTCTTCTTCAAGATCTGATTAAAGATCGATGGACTCTCTGTATACCCTTGAGGGATACGACACCACGTTAACACACGATTTTCCAGCCGGAAAGCAAAAAGAAATTGGCTTTCCTCGTGGAGCGGTATCGAGAAGAATGCTTGACACAAATCAATCACAGTAAACCACTCGGCTTCGCATGGAATCTGAAACAGTATCAGTGATGGATTCGGTACCACCGGACAACATGGGACAACTATCGTGTTGACCTTTCGCAGGTCTTGCACGATCCTGAACTTCCTGCTCGGTTTCTGTAGTCCCATGATAGGTGAATTACATGGGCTACCTCTTATCTCCTTCAAAATTCCCTGCTTGATCATGGACTCGATTACAGGTCTAATCCCTGCAATCGTCTCGGGTGACAGATTGTACTGGGGCGTCCTAGGGAATTCAGCATTCTGCTTAACCTGGATTTGTACAGGTTCAACCCCCTTGATCAGTCCGATCTCTTCTCCCGTGAAGTCCCACACCTCTTGTGACACAGAATCTCTCAAATCCAGTGGAAGTTCCTCCACTGTCACCACAGGAAACATCTCTATACACAAGTGCTGATTTGCAACTTTGAAGGTGGCATCGTCATCTTTCGTCTGAACCTCCACTCCCCTAGCTGTGCAATAGATAGTGCAATTCAATTTACACAATAGATCTCTTCCTAACAGACAAACTGGACTCATATCGCACACCACGAACTGGTGTCTAGCTCGGAAGGAGCCTATTCTCACTGGAATTGGTTCGGTCAATGGGCTATTTATCCTCTTGTTTGCCACTCCAACAACTTGGATCGATTGTCCCAAGAGGGGTAGGTTGGGGACTACTGCTGATCTTACAGTAGACCGGGTAGCACCAGTGTCAACCAAAAGAGTGGTAGGATGACCATCAATGTCTGCCTCCACAAAAGGTCCTCTCTGATCTACCTCCAAGACTGCTCCAAGTGTGCAGTCTTCCTCCCCCCTCAGGCACCATCAGGCTAACGGGTCTGGGCTGTACTCATCATATCCTTCGAAAAGGGGCATCTGCTGGTAAGTCCGCATTCCTTGCGAAATTCTCGGTGGCTGGGGAACTTGCACCTGTGGGTTAAACGTCCCCCCTTTCATCGATCTGGGCCTTGTCACAGTATTGACTACCTCCGGCGCGGGTGCCTGAACCACTTCTACCTCCTGCTGCACCTGATTGGCTGGGTTCAAGGGACACTCACGCTTCCAATGTCCAATCTGATGACAAAGTTGACACGCAGTGGTCTTCTTCAATGTCGCCACATCCATCCCCGTCTTGGGATCTATAGGTTTCCATTTTCCCTGACCTTGCCCATTTTGATTCCCTTGGTAGTTTCCCTGTCTTCTGCCCAGCGTCCCTCCGTTAGATTGGACCTGAGCTGGTTGCATCTGAACAAGCATCAACTTGTCCTTCTGCTTCCGGTTTTTCGAGTCCACTTCATCACTACAGTACCTCGCATACCGCAAGATTTCGTCTACCGGCTTGTTCTGCCAACAGATCAAATGTTGCTGTATCATGAGGCTAACCTCTGATCTCAATCCTAGGACAAACTTTGAGTCAAACTGTCCCATATCCTTGGGGTCTAAGGTATCTGGTCCACTATACTGTTTAAAAGCTTGCAAGAGTCTTTCATAATACTCATGCACTGTCTCCTTGGGTTCCTGCACAGTTCGATCTATCTTAACCCAATCAATGTCTTGAGGCGAGATCTTCAACTTCAAACATGTAATCACTTGTTCAAACTTTTTCATGACTATAGGTGACGGACCATTTGTAACAGCATCCCTTTCAGGTTCGAAGGTCAGCCACTCAACTGCAATTTTACAAGCTGACCACAAGTCTCCTGGTACTACTATATCAAACAAGGTGTTCAAATCAATCCACAAAACCTTTGAAATCTTAACAAAACGGTTGACCTGTTTGTACCACTCTACGGGTTTTTCCCTCAGCCGAGGAAAATCATTTGTAAATGCAGCCAAATCACCTCTACTCCATGGCACATGCACATACCCTCCGTTCTGTACTTCTCAAAAAGGATAGCTCCCTACGCCTGGCGTCCCTCCCCCCGGAGGCGGCGTTTCTCCTACAGTCTTTTTGGCAATCTTTTTCTTAGACCACCTTTCCTCCCATCTGTTGAGCATCATCCATATACGCATTCCTACAATCAGGTCTTTAGTGTGCGTCCTCAATCCTATGACCCTTTTCTCCTCCAGCTCTTGATCACTATATTGCAACCTATGAGATCCTTGCAACGATTTCGTTTTATTCAAGTCCACCTCATATTTCTTTGCCAATTCTGTCAATTTCTCATGTGCGGCCCTCGCTTTACGAGCCACATCCTTCGCTACAAACAGCAGCTCGTCTGGCTCATAGATCTCTATTCTCTCCAAAGGCAGGTTTCCGCTAATCATTTCGTCTACCTCTGCCTTCAGTCTCACTACATCCAGCAACCTTGCCTTCATGGCACTCCTCAACATTTCTCGACAAGCCGCACCATTCCGCTCGTCATAATCACTGCTTTGTTCTCGTGGCTTACTCTCTTCTATCGTATTCCTGGAACCTGGTCTGTTTCCTGAGTTGTCTTGCTCCACATCTACTGGCATCCTATCACTCTGATTCCTTACAGGTGGTACCCACATTCTCACGTCTGATCTGGACTCGACCAAAGACCCTGGTCTTACCGGTCTCACATCCACCTGTCCACTCGCTTCTATGGCTTCGGAGAACGGACCATTCCTTCCTCTACGCCATTCCCTCCAATGCTGATCCCCTCTCTCCCTGTCGTCTGCATTAGACTTCCTTCACTTACTCGATCTGGGTCATACACCGATACTGTAGGACCAATGGTAACAGGTACCGTCAGGGAGTCCGGCAACCGCATACTCCCCATGGAAGATTGCGTTCCTACTCCCTCCGTTCCTGTGGAGATTTTTCCCACTACTCTCACATTTGTCTGATTCTGTGACTCGCCCGTCCTTCCTGCCACAATCGAATTTCCTTCGCTATATTCTGGATTAAATGGAGGTGGTCTCTCTGACAGCAGTCTGTCTAACAAGCTGTCATCCGTATCACTGTCATCTTCCTCTGCACTCCTTTCCTGCGTACCTCCCGTTTTCTCTATTAACGGATATAATCTATCTCCCTCAATTGTTTCCACCCTCCACCTTTTCTCCAGTGCATCCCATCTCGCATCTTGAAATGCCCTGATCGATTTCTTCACCCTTTCCTGACTTCTGTCTCTCTTCCTGTCATACGCTGCTCTATTCCATGCATGTAGCGCCTCAAACTGTGTGGGTCTAGGTAGTGGTCGCAAGGAAGACATCACAGATTTCAACTGATACAACACTTCCAACCTGAAAGTACCATAGCGTGGGAAAGTCAATTCTCCCTCTCCTTCTATCATTTTATGCCAATTCTCAAGCCAAATTATAGTATGTAATCCTACATTCTTAGCCATGTAATGTGCTGGCGTATCCTCGGGAGGGGCTTCCTCTCTTCCCCGAGTAACCACATGTCTATCACCTCTACAGAGTTCTCGTAAAACTTTAAAACATTTCATGATGAAGCAGATTTCCGTTCGCGCACAAGATTTCGCTTTTACTTCCTGATTTCAATCCACCAATACCAGCGCGACTCACACCAACCGGCCTATCGCAGCGCGGCACTGTCTGACGTCACTCTTCCTCCGCTCGCAGCAGTTCCCCTCCTTCTCAATTCACCTCTCGCGCTCACACGTGTCTCAATCACACTCTGAAGTAACTGTCTGTCCTCAAAACGACCAGACAATCACCTCTCTGACTGTCTGTCCACCAACGACCGAACAGTCTCTCGAAACTGTTGACCTCGATTCTGGCAACTGTCTGTCCGCGAACGACCGGACAATCGCCTCTGACATAATCGATAGGATCCAAACACTCAATGTTCTACACACTATAACCTATGACCAGCGTCAGTTATTCACACACTCACACATACGCTCCCTATCATCAGTGGGTTAATCAACGACGTCTCATGACTCCCACAACCTCTGGTCAACAATCTCAGCTCTGGGTGTCTTCTACACCACAATCTCTTATCCCGGGATATCGAATCAAATCTCTCGGCCCCGCGCGCGCTCACGGTCCGATCCTCAATCACACGACTCTCATTCCAACTCCGCAAGACATCACACAACAAATAAACACCGCAATCTAACAAGCATCACCCTGTTCATACTCACTCTACCACGAACTGCTACTTCCGCCGCACCGTCACTTTCCGTCAGTTTTCAGCGACCGCCGTCGTCCTCTTACAATCCACTGGATCACCATCACTCGGGCTCTATGGGGCAAGTAATCTCTTATCCTAATCTAGATCTCCCCTTACTATCAGAGGAAACCATCCTACTCTGCTACCAACTGATAAAGCTAGATTCTTCTTATCTTACCATCACTAAGAATCCTCTAGTCGCCAGAATCTTTTTACCTGCTGAATAGTGTGAGGGGAAGAAAATCCAATCCAGTTATGCAACAAGTTAGAATTTAGTTTACCTTAAAAGACCACTGACTCCGAATTCAATTTTGTGGGTTTATTACAGCCAAGAATAACTGCACATGCAAGCACCTCAACACGAGGTTAAAGAAATAGATGGGCACTAATACAAACATCATCCTACGCAGGAGTCTCATTCGACTCAAAATAAGAAGAATCGTTAGCTCCAGAAGTATTAAACAAATAATGACTGCTCCAATCTCTATATTATTCTTCATTTACCTAAATAAGCGAAAAGCATTAATCTGTCCCTATTCTACCACTAAAGTGACATCCCTACTTAACAAGTTTCCCCAGGCAAGAGTAGAAAGAAAAAAGGTGTCAGCTGTGAAGACTTCCTAAGAAGTGCACTCACTTAGCATTTCAAGCTCGTTCTAAGATGCTCCTTCCTAATAGATCTCTCTCTTTGCCCTTTTCTCTCGTCTCCTCTACCTCCACTCTGCTCTCCCCCCTCGGGGCACTGTCCCTAATACAA
Organism: Calotriton arnoldi; assembly: GCA_963921515.1. Lineage (NCBI taxonomy): Eukaryota > Metazoa > Chordata > Amphibia > Caudata > Salamandridae > Calotriton > Calotriton arnoldi. The sequence continues at coordinate 631,439 of CAWUFW010005618.1, read as the reverse complement.
AATCCACATACAATAGAACACGCCCTTGTCACGCCTCTTCGGCCAGGTCTTCCTTCTTGTACTTTTCCATCGAAACTCTTACTTCATCCAGGACGGTTACAGTGACCTTGAGTCCCAGGCACCTTCTCCGCTGAAAGTATCATCCCTACATTCCAGTATACTCCCATCTCAATGCCTCCCACCACCCTAACTCCTAAAACAAAGAGCCAGTCTTTTGCTAACAAGGCATGTGTCCTTGCACCTGCAACAGAAGATACATTTCAACACACTTTCCCTCTGTACGAATCTACAAACTGTGCCCAGAGAGCCTTTCCAAGGGAACACCTTCTCTGCCTACAAAATAAGCTAACATAAGAACGAACAGGCCTTCCCTTGACGTATATGCAGTCACGCCTTTACACATTTTAAACACACAATTCTTAATTACTTCTTTAAGCATAGGCTCATACATTTCATATGTGAAAAATAAACTACAAATTTCACGAGAACATGGCGCTCTATTATAGGTAAAGCATTATTTAACACCTATGCTGCGGCGCAAATTCCGCCGCGGTGCTGGACATTCCATTCTTGGGCGTGGTTTGGACGGCCCCCGGCCGTCGTGCGCACACGCCCACCGTGACTCATGACGGTCGGGGGCCGTCATGAGCATCGAAGGGGTTAATACATATTCGACATCTTCCATCCTGTTACGTAGTCCTGAGAATACATCTTTGTGTGTATACACATTTGTCAAATTAAACTCTTTTATGTATGTTTCCACGCTTCTCCACAGTCCATGACCACTTCTATGACCTTCTTAATTATTTACCGTTAACACTCCCCCTGATAATCAAACTCGTTTATTCCCTAGACTATGAATGCCCACAAAGCCATTTTTATTTGTGTTCTCTCGTAACCACGTTTTCATCAGAAATACCCTGTAATATTCATTTAATGTGGCTTCAAAGTGAGTTTCCTTTTTAATTCTGTCACAGCCATGAACATTCCAGTGTAACATTTTTAGGTAACGAGTGGACTCAATATTTTATTGTTAATCCGCCCAAAAAGCCTAGTTGTAACCATCCTGGTACATTGTCGAGGGGACCAAGAGTTTTTATCTTAGTATCTCGAAGTTGGCCTTGTATAACCAGGGCTCATTTTGTTTGCAATTAAAATCCTCAAATTTTAATTGTCATTTGGTCGTTATTATAGTGATAGGCTTGAGGTCAACTTGGAGACCAAAGGCATATTTAACAAATAATCAAGTAGTGCAGCAAGTCAGCTTGCTGCGCTGCGCTGCGCTTCGCTTCGCTGCATAATAGGGAAAGGGCAGGTATGCGCCGTACTTAACAATATACAGCGCATTCATGTCATTTCCCAGTGCTGGCACACAATGTGCTGCCTAGCACCAACGCAGGGGGCGCCTGCGTTGTAGGCAGGATTGTTTTTGTGCAGGGAGGGACACCTTTCTGCTTTAAACAATTCCCTGAGGCATTTTCCACATAGAAATAGGAAGTACCAAGGAGAAAGTAAGATATTTCTCCTCGTTACGCTTCACCTGGGGAAGTGTAGCATTTTGACGCATTCTCAGGTCGACCAGTAACGGTAAATCTGGGCTTGCACCAAAATCCATGGGTGGATGCGTGGGAAAACCCAGGCCCACCCATGGAACGCCTCCCTGGGGGCGGAGTAATGCAACGCAGCGATTTGCGTTGCACTACTCTAGATTTATCAAGCCATGCAAGGTGGCCTTGCGAGGCTTGATAAATCAAACTTATGAGTTGCATCACTCCTGCGCCCCATTGTGCCCAGTTGCATGGTGCAAGGGCGATGCAACTCTTTCAAAAATATGCCCCATAGTTTGATTATTTATGATGTGGTTTGTATTACACACTTTTGACTCTGCATCGAATGGAGTTTGTATAGCCAAACCAAATGACATATTATTTTCTATTTGAAATATAGGCAAATATAAAATTAATGTTTGTCATTTTTCTACCCACCACAACCACCTAAAAAACGAAATGCGCAAGATCACCTGACGATATTGCAGTGAGAATGGGGATTTGTTTGAAGAGAAAGGCAGCTTTGATCTGATGAAATAAACACAATTTCATAGATTTTTTCTTTTCTTCTTTCTTTTTACAAATTATGTAAAATACAAGAATTTGCACAGACATTTTGAGGGACGATTTACTGTTTGACACTGTAAGTGAATTTATCCCACACAATAAGGACGATTTCCTTTTGCCTGGTTGTTAGAGAGTTATATTAGTGCATTCTAAACACTCTGCCTGTTCAAGACTCGCCTTTTTTGGAGTTCTTGCAATGCGAGGACTGTTAAGGTTTCCTTGGAAGGCAGACTTTGGCTGGATACTTGGTGGTGGTAAAGGCTTACTCTGTATGGGGTCAACAGATAGCTTTTTAGCTATCAGAACTGGTGCTACCTTCTTAGATTTTCTTTGCCACTTCTTTTTAGACGTATTTGATAAATATTTCCTGTCGCTATGGGCAATGGCCAAATATAATTCAAGGAAAATATCAAACAACCATAATTCTGATAACTCGACTTAACTAATATTGGGTAAAGAGATAGATGCTCAGTAGTAGTTGTGTGTATAGGACTAGTTGCAGGACTTCAGGCTAAATTAGCTTAGAGATTATTTTCCAAATTTGTCAACTGGTTGGCTACGTTCTTCCCTCAACAGGTCTATTTAGCGTTGGCAAATACGTGCTGAGTTTGCTTAATTTGGCATAAATTTCCTTTAAGAAGCCCATTTAATTTTGTTATTTAGAGTTTACTACTGCCAAGGCTTCTAATATCCCTTGCTGGGTCCATTGCATTAAAATAAGGACTGGTAAAGCTGTATTAGAAGTAGAATGAATATTCGTTGGAAATGGCAATGGAGGGAGGTCTGAGTCAGCAACTTCTGGTGAGGGTTCCCTGAAAAGAGGACCAACTGGCAGGAGGGACATTGAGTTCCTCATCGTCAGGTTCTCTCTTTGATCAGTTATTCAAAATATATGTGTCAGACGTAAAGGTGTAAATACACAGGGATGAAAGTAATCTGGGGTTTTATCTAAATTTGGTCGGGAGAAATCATCTTATAATACAGGCTCATTCATTTCTAAATTTCATCTCTGACTTCCCCTCTCCTGTTGTTGTGGGATTTAAACTTAGTTTGAAGTATCCAGTAACAAACGTTCTAATTGACCTGGACAATGGGGAGATATTAGAAGTCCTTTACTCTCTGGGTCAGTTGCTCTTTCATCTGCTGGGGCCCTATTTTCTCTGCTTTCTCTTGGTGTTATTTAAGTGAAGAATATTAGTGTGAGACCATTTCGATCTCCGAAAGGGGGAAGAGTATGTGGGCTGATTATAGATTTTTTTCTTTTTGGAGAGGCTGAGAGCACTGGCACAGACATTAGTGACTACTTCCTCTCACTGCAGTTCCAAGCCTATGTGCCGACATTCAGACTCCAAAGTTTTACTCAAGAAAGTCCCTTATGAAATTATCCTGACTACTGATTAGAATTCCATGGCTACCTTTGGACTTTAGTGGATCAGATGTTAAAAAGATGTTAGAAAGTAGGCCAAAAATGACATCTATCTGTTCATTAAGCCCCAAATTTTCTCACAATGCGGCAAAAAGTTTTCCAAATTTATGAACCCCAAGATTAATCCTAAAAACATCAGTCAGTTTTGCCAAGATAGCATGTATAGAGTGGAACAATCCACTTACCTTCTCCATCTGAAGTCTGCACCACCTCCATGTGTCGGACACTTGGTGAGAAAGAGGGCTTTTTGGGATTCTGCACAATTACCAAAACAAAACTCTGATCATTTTTTGATCGATTTACCCGAGTGTGGGGTGGGAGCTGTTACCTTCTTTAGTCAACAGCAGAACATAATTCCATTAATTGTGCATCTCATTAAATGAACCTGCCGTTACAGGTTTCTAATGCTTTCAACCGGCTATTAACCTTGTCAAACCCCTGCACCTACACAAATCAGAAACGAAAAACACATTTTATCACTTTTGCAAATGGTTCACCAGGGCCTGTTGGCTTGCTTGTTGTTGTTGACTAAATTATATGAGAGCATGAAAGGGCAAAAGGGCATAAAAGATGAAAAACATGCCGCTTAAAATTCATACAGTGCATTATGAAAGCGATTCTGGCAGGTTTCTGTGTACGAGCAAAGGTACAAAAGTAAATGTCTTCCCAGGGCACAAATGCAAGACTTAGGGCTACATTTGTGGGTCATAGTTTGGGGGCTGTTGCACTCAGTGCAGCCCTCCACAACACTGTTAGGTAATGTCGGTGGGTCCCCTGTCCTTCCATGAGGCACCACAGTAGGAAACATAAATATATGGGTGTCTCAGAGGATTCTAGGGAGCTTCTTTGGCCTGAGGCTGTGCATTGTTTTATGAGCAGCTTTGCTGCTTGAATCCCTTTTCCTATCTTGTTAAGTGGTCTTGCACTGCATTTCTTTTTTTTTTAAATCCCAAGCCCACCTGGGACCTGAGCCAACTCCAGCGCTTCTCTGTCAAATAGTCCCTACTCACTATGTGCTCATGGGGTACAGAGAATAACATGCCAGTTTCTTGTGCCATGTGGGGCTGACAGGCATGGGTTTGGGGTAGTTTTGCTCCTGGTGGTCAGCCCTAGTAATCAGGAGCATTTCTTCTTGCCTCCTGGCCTATAAAGAGCACTTTTTGTTGGTAGCCAGATTTTCGGAATTGCTGCACCAGACCTTTCATCTGCCTGGGTCCTGGTGCTTCCTTCTGTTTGGTGGGGGAATCGTCCACAGTCTCTCCATAGCCAGCAAGCCAAATACCTTCCCTATCACCATCTGTAAGTCCCACAGCCACCTGGCTTCTTGCAGAGCACCTGTGTGTCAGTCGGCTCAAGGGCTTGCTCACAGGAGTCTACAGGAGAATCATCCAGGGAAACCATTAGGTCTATTTTGCCTATTGTTCCTCAAAGTCCATGAGAGAACTAGCACCAATGGCCTTGGAGAACTTTCCTAGACCTGGGGTCCAGCTAGCGGTAAACTCCTTCAGCCATTCCTTGCAGTGGCATTAGGTAGCTTCTCTTTCCAGCTGGGCATACTTTGCCATTGTTGCTTCCAGGTCAAGTGTCTTCCCAAAAGTTTCTCCCTTGTTTAAGGGTTTTTAAGTGAGGATGGGAAATTCTAGAAGCCAGGTACTCATGCCCTATCCAAGGGTGCCACATCATCACTCAATCCCTGCCCCAGCCCTCCTGCACAGCATTATGGGACATTTCAACATGGCGACTTCAAGTGGTATATAAAAAGACCTTCCCTGGGAACCTCAGTTCCATCCCTAACTGACACAGTTGCTTTCCAATAAAGTGACAAAGGGGATTCTCCCCTTCGCTTGACTCCAGAGGTCTGGCCTTCCTCCTTTGCTTATGTGAGCGTGGGTTTTTCCAGTCCAGGTGAAGTGTGTTAATTAACACATGTAGATTCCCTCCTCACCCTTTCCTTCCTTAAGAACTGGGCAAGCTCTTTTAATGGCTCTCTTGTGTATGGAGGTCTTTGATTCTCTTGTTGGCCAGCAGAGTAAATTATTTGGCCCAGCAGGGGGTACAAATGCCTGAAACCTGATTATGAACTGATGAAGGGAAATATGAAAATTCTTAAAGTGCCATAAGGAGTGTAGATATGATGAAAAGGGCTGTGAATCTACACTCAGAATGTATGTTTACCCTGCTATGTTATGTTAGAGATTTGTAAAGAGCCTGGTTACTCCAATCGGAGTGTCCCCACGCTGGATTCCCCCACAGAAGCCTCAAAACACTGCCCTGAACTCACTACAGTTTCAATGTTGCCAAAATAGCCAAGTCTTCAGTTTTTTCCAAAATAAGACTTCAGACGGCTCCATTCTCAAATTCAAGGGCATGAAGTTCCAGAGCCTAGTGGCCAGGAACCTGAAAGAGCTTCCTCCCAGTCTGTTGACCCTGGGGAACACTGTCAAAGCAGTCCGGGAAAATATAAGATGCCTATTCGGAAGATAGGGTTTAATCAGGGGAAGAATATCATTGATATTTCACTAGATATTATAGGTCTAAGTTGGGTGAAGCTGTAATTGGGTGCAGCTTTCATCGTGTGCAATTCAGTTAAGCACTACAGACTTTCTGATAGCACTTCATAGCTACTCTATGAATGCCCACTCACACTGTAAGGGCTACCCTAGATCAGCACTAATCCTTGAAGGGTCCCTTCTGTGACAGGATACTTGTGCACAGATACCAAACTTCACAAGACGATAGTATCTCAGGCACAGTCCGCACATGTGCATGTGCTCGCATGTTCACATGTAACTAGCATAGAACCTCATAACCTAAGCTGCACATCAGCAGCCTTATCTTAAAAGTCCATTTCCACAGAATTTACAGTAAGTGTGGTACCATTGGAGAAACTCACTCACAGTGAAAGTCCAAAATCAGGTAGTTCAAAATAGAAAATTCAGGGGAAGTAAATGGGAGTAACCCATTTGCTACAACCACCAAGCAGACATTGAGATAGCCATTAAGAGAAGCACCCTAGCAGCCTTTGGAAAAAGACACAAGAAGAATGCGGGGATCTGGCTGTCCAAGTACGGAAGATTGTCCATTGTTTTTCTGTCTTTTTTTTAAGAAGATAGATGACTGCAAAGCATATTAGGGGAAACAATGTCCTAACATGTGTTCTTCCAGTCCTGAGCAAAGCCTATTTACACTGTAGTCGTAAAGTCTTGTACAGCAATGAATTGTTTTGTAGTGAGAGAGTGGGAGTGCTCCTACTTCCGAAACCGGCGTTTGAATTAGGCACTTAGGGTCTGATTTATATTCTAGCAAATGGAGTATTCTTCCTTGGTCTGGCGGAGGACTTTACATCTGCCAGGCTGAGACTACGCGCCCGCCAGATTTATAAATGACCTCCTAGTTGACGGTCATTTATAAAGGCATTGGCAGGAACAACTGTCATGGCAGTTCCTGCCTGCATTTTACTGTTTGCTGCAGGGCTGCATTGGAAGGACGCAGCCCTTTAACAAACAGTATTCTTTTCTCCTTTAAAAAATAAAATCCCAAAACAAGATTTTCTTTTTGAAAAGAAAAAAGTAGTGCTCCCCTTGCCATGGGAGTCATCTCCCAGGGTCGGGAGAGCATTATAAGGTTGGAACACTAAAGAATCACTACCTGTCTGCCCATCTAGATTGGGTGAGCAGATATGTTGCCATTTCTACGACGGCCCTTACTCCCCAGGGCCGTCGGAGTGGATTAATCACTGAGTAGACAGAGTAGTCTCCGCCGTGATTAACCCTAAGGCCTGCCTGCATATAAATGCGGCAGGCAGGCCACTATATTGGCAGGGAGGGAACTCCGTCGCCATTGCAACAGATTACACTCTCTCTGCAAATATACAAATCAGGCCCTTAGTATTTTTTAACCTATTTATACAGTGGTTGTTACAGAGTTGTTTTCAGAGCAGTGATCCGACTAATCTTAAGCAAATGTAGTGGACATCCATTCAGTCGTAACTTAGGACCTGATTTAGAGTTTGACAAACAGGTTAATCCATCACAATCGTGACAGATAGCCAATCCACAGGATATAATGGACATGTAATACAGCGGACGGGATATCCAGCACTTTTTTGACGGAGTATCTCCTCTGTCAAACTGTAAATCAGACTCTACGTTGCAGTCAACACACATTGCAGGTTCATTTCCTCACACATTTCATTTAAGCCATTTAGTCTACACTTAAATGATCCAGGGGTGAGTGCCACAGAAGGTGCAAAAAAATTGCACCGAAGTGCTGAGATTTCACATACTGTGGCATGGAAAGCCACTTACAGGAACAAATATTTCATGGGTATAAATGGATCTTTCATTAATGAGACGTTTCTAAAACATGTAACCAATTCTATTCAAGATCAAGATATTTAATTGCTTCCAGCGACTAGGGCTTTTTGGAACCAGAAACAGTAAAATACAATGTAGTTTCAAAGCATGTCTATAAAAGCAAAAATGAAATAAGAATTAGAAAAAAAGGAGACCATCACAATGTCTAAATAAAGGGCCATTTTCATACACTATTTGAATAGCCAGCTTTCAAAATCATCGTGAAGTGATGAAATCATTACCACATATGAGAGTGTCTTCAAGTACGTGCGCTCAGGATGAGTGTTTTTCAAAAAAGGAATCCCTTCTGTATAGAGCGCATCCTGAGCTCACATATTTGAAGGTGCTCTAATATGTGCTAATGAAGTCATTAGCACACATGAGAGTATCTTGACATACGAGGCCCAGGATGTGCGCTGTACAAGGCACTCTTATATGTCCTAAAGAAGTCATTAGCAAATTTGAGGGGACCATGGAATATGTGAGCTCAGATTGTACGCTGTACAACCATCCTAAGCACACACATTTTTTTTTTTTTTTTAAACATCTTTTTATTAAACAGTCTCGACATAAAGTACATATTCATAAAATCAATTAGGGTTACAGCAAAATCAGGTTACATACAGTACAGCAATATAATTCATTGGAGTTCACGGGGATGGGGGGTCTTCACTATCGTCTTCAAGGGGAGGTGCACATATATCTCCTCGGTATGCATTCCAGGAGGCCCATATCTTGGACCATTTTCGGGGACATCCCCTAGCCACATAGACTGTTTTCTCTCTCAGCATACACCAGTCTAGATTCTGCTCCCAGGCTACTACCGTGGGCGGCTGTGGGGCTCCCCAGAGCTGCGCGATATTTCTCTTAGCGATCATGCAGCCGAGCGTGACCCATGTCTTAGTATAGGTGTTGAGGTCGGTAGGTTCCCAGATATTAAGGAGGCATCTAGATGCCGCCGGTTCGATACTACCTCCAACACTGCACTCATGACCGCATGTAAGTTACGCCAGTATTCCTGGATCGGCGCACAGTGCCATATTATATGTATGAATATGCCCAGTTGTGCGCATCCCCTCCTACAAGAGCCGTCTGTCAGTCCACCCATATGTACCAGCTGGGGACCAGTTATGTAAATTCTATGGAGGATCTTTAATTGCACCAGTTTGAGTCTCGCTGGGATAGCGACCGTCTTAGGAGGCAGAGACCGCTTCCTGCCAGGTTTCATCGTCCAACTCTATTCCGTCCGCAGTCCATTTGTCGCGCAATTGTACTAGGGGGTTGTCAGTGTGATTGATGAGTTTTCGATATGTGAGGGAGATGGCCCTATCAGGCAGATGTCCATCCAATAGTCTGTCCTCTAGTGGGGAAGCGTCCGGTGGCGTCGAGTCGTCGGGGATAGCTGTTCGCAGCGAGTGCCTAATTTGTAGGTAGCGGTAACCCTCGGAGTCCGCCAGGGCATATTGTGTTTGTAGGGTAGCAGAGGATGCCACATCCCCAGCATGCCAAAGGTCTTTGACATGGAAATCCCTATTAAGTCCCATTTCGCAAATCCCTTTGAGTTTCCCATATAGCCTAGTTTTTGTGAGTCCCACAAAGGTGTGGCCATCGTTAACTTATTTTGCCAACCGATTGATTTAGCAGCGGAGTGCCAGATTGCAACTGTATGGGCAGTGGGTCCGGTGAGCGGGTACTTCTCCGGTTTTGAATATAGAGCTCTCAAAAAGGTCCCTTTAGGTAAAAGCCAACGATCCATCAGAAACCCGGGTTGTCAGGGTGACCATACGTGCAGTGATTGATCGCTGCTAGATGCGCAGCCCAGTAATATTTTTTAATATCAGGCAACCCGATTCCCCCATCATACCACCCAAGTGTCAGTTTTTTCATGGCGATACGTGGTCTCCCTCCCCATAGGAGGTCTCTCAGGAGCCCTTCCAGATCTTTAAAATACGAGTTCGGGACAAGATCGGCTGAGTTCTGTAGCGCATACAGGAATCGGGGCAGTGACATCATTTTAAATAATGCAGCCTTGCCCAAGAGCGAGAGCGGGAGGGACTTCCAGTGTGTTATGTCGCTCTTGAGCCGCTGCAGTGGGGGAGCAGATTGCGGGTGTACCGAACTGATGGGTCTAAAGATATAAAAATGCCCAAGTACTTGAAGCCGTCTGCGACCACTGGGATCGGGCAATTGCGGGGCAACTGTGGAGGGGCTCCCCATAGGACATATAGGAGTGATTTTTCCAATTGACCTGAAACCCAGAGTACCTGCCGAAAACCTCTAGTATATCAAAGGCTACTGTTAGGGATCTCTTAGGGGATGTAAGATAGAGGAGAATATCGTCAGCGTACAGTGAGATCCGATCCTCCCATTCCGCTGACCAGCGCAGTCCACGGATCCTCACATCCTTACGGATCCATGCTGCGAGTGGTTCAAGGGCCAAAGCGAACAGTAAAGGAGATAGGGGGCACCCCTGACGAGTCCCCCGGCTGAGCACGAAGGGTTCAGACTTTCTGTTATTCACTACTACCTGGGCCAGCGGCGCGCTGTACAACAGCCGTATCCAGTTGCTGAAGCCCGGTCCAAATCCCAGTTTACCAAGCACTGCAAAGAGATAGGGCCATTCCAGTGAATCGAAAGCCATGGCGGCATCCAGAGAGACCACCACAGCGTCCTCTCGTATCATTGGCACCCTGCCCAGGACCCCGTGTAGTCTACGCAGGTTAAGAGCCGTGTTTCTTCTGGGCATGAACCCTGACTGGTCTGGGTGGACTAGGTCGCCCAACACCTTGGTAAGCCTGGTGGCAAGCACTTTAGCTAGAATTTTGGGCTCCGCATTCAGCAGCGATATCGGCCGGTAGGAGGTACACTGCGTTTTGGGCTTCCCTTCTTTATGGATTGTGACTATGGTGGCAATTCTCTGGTCATATGGCAACATCCCCTGGGCGAGGCTATCTTCAAACATTGACTTCAAATAGGGGGCCAATCTATCTGGTCGAAGCTTGTAGAGCTCTATTGGGATGCCATTTGGGCCGAGAGCTTTCCCGGAGTGTAGCGCTCTTATTGCCGTAGCTATTTCATCAGCCGTCAGTTCACTGTCCATGAATGTAAGGTCCGAGTCCGATAGTGTCGGGAGCGATATGTCTTTGACTAGATCAGTAAAATCTGCTTCAGGGTATGGTGCCACCGAGCTATATACAGTTTGGAAGTGAGCTGCGAAATGGTTAGCTATGTCTTGGGGATCTGTCACCGAGGACCCATCAGAGTCCTTAATCTCGGGCACGAGCCTGCTGGCCTGCTCTCTCTTGTCTAACCATGCGAGCAATTTGCCGGCCTTGTCGCCCCAGTCATATATCCGTCCCAGCCGCTCCTGTCCCAGTAGTTTGGCACGGTCAGTGACCAACGCCCGGTATTCTTCCTGCCGCAAGCGTAGGAAGTGGAGGGTTTCAGGCTTAGCATCCGCGGTGACATCCTGTTCTAGGCGGTATAGTTCCTGCTCTATGTCAGAGATTTCTTTCATCCTGTCTTTTTTGGAGCCCGCCACCAAGGAGAGGGCCTGTCCTCTGACCACCGTTTTGAAAGCTTCCCATAGTGTTTGAGGTGATTCAACTGTGTGTTCGTTCTCCAGGAAATAGTCATCAAGAGTTTTAATTAGGCCTTTCCGTATTTTGGGGTTCTTGAGGTACCAAGGGTTTATTGGGGCAACCCGTCCTGTCTGTGTGTAATCTAAAACTATATGGACCCAGAGAGGGAGTGGTCGGAGATACCTCGTGCCAGATGACGGATCTCATGGATATTGGTAATGTGCGAGGCCGGGACAAGTATATAGTCCAGTCGGGATAGGCTGTTATGCGCCCCTGAGTAGAAAGTGTGCTGCATCTTGTTGGGGTTGTATGTCCTCCAGCCATCCATCAGTCCCATCGCCTCCAAGAAGCTAGTGAACGCATGAGCGGCCGGAGGGGTTGCGCGGGGGGGTGCCTGTCTAAAGCGCCCGAGACAATTGAATTGAAGTCGCCGCCAAGTACCAGGTGTCCGTCAGGCAACGTCAAGAGTATAGCACTTAAGTCAGTGAATGTTGTGCTCTGCATCCCGGGGAGTGCGTATATTGACATGAAAGTGGTAGGTTTGCCCTCCCAAGTGCCTGTGATTCCAACATATCTGCCTCGGTCATCTATGTATGTATTGGTGAGTGAGAAAGGGAATGATTTTTTTGCATAATGCCTACTCCCCTGGAGCTAGAGGTAAACCCTGCATGTACCACCATCGAGTACCCCCATCTGTGCATTGCCCTGCATGTGTTGCCAACGAGGTGTGTTTCCTGGAGTAAGACGATATCCGGTGATTGTCTCCTAATATACTGCAACACAACACCTCTTTTTATCTTGTCCCCCAGTCCGTTAACATTCCAACTTAAAATTTTAATAGCCCTGTTGTACTGTACTCCCATTGAGAGCGGAGCGGTTTCCCACTAGTGGGGTCGGATATAGATATCGTACTGTCGAGATAATACAAAAAACAACATACAAAATAAACATCAGTCCCTCCCAACATCCCCCCGCCCTGCTCCCCTGCACTCCGGGCTTAAAACTGCCCATAATATTTAAATGCAGAGTGCCTGTCGCCCAACTATTCTACTAATAGAAAATTAACACACTGGGGAAGGCCTCAGAGTTCCGTCGGCCCCCCGCCTACCAGTACAAAATCGGTGCAGGACATGACCAATGTTTAGTTCACCACATGTGAAAGGTCCCAAGGCATTGGTACAAGGTTTATAACAGCCGGAGTCGCATATTGGCGGTTCAGGGTACGACAGCAGCTGAAGCGATTCATGTTGAAGAAACCAGTGGCCACCCCATGAGAGATCACCCGGGGTTCAATGAGCGGTGAGGTCTTGTTCCGGCGAGGATTTCAGACTGTCCAGCCAGTCGGATGCCACCTCTGGGAGGTCAAAGAAACGTGTTTTCCCGTTAAGTTCAACTCGCAAGCGAGCCGGGAAGAGCATGGCGTACTTGAGACCTTTTTCTCTCATCCTGCGCTTAACATCGAGGAAGGCGCGTCGCCTCATCTGCACCGTTCGGGTGAAATCGGGGAAGAAGGTGACCTCCGAGTTGTCTAGGTGGATTGGAGGAGCGACCCTTGCTGCCTGAAGGATTGTGTCTCTGTCTCTGTAATTAAGCAGTCTGGCCAGTATTGGATGAGGGGGCCCCAGGCTTTGGGCGACCCCAGGCACTCTGTGGGCTCGCTCAATTACAAACAGTTTAGAAAGGCCCTTTGGTTGTAGCTTCGTCGAGATCAGTTCCTCCATAAATAGGTCTGCAGACGGACCTTCCGATTTCTCCGGCACTCCAAGGACGCGGATGTTGTTGCGTCGCAGGCGCCCTCGTAATCATCCAGCTTGTCTTCCGTGTACTTGCGAAATGATTGAAGCTCCCCGATGTCCGTTTGGAGTTGCGAGGTGTCCTCCACGAGACTGGCGGTGGTTATCTCTAATTGCTTGACCTTCTCTCTATATTTCGTGAGATCCGCTCTGATCAGCGTCACCTCCGAGGAGAGGGTGTCAATAGATGTGCGGACACCCATAAGGGCTGCCATTATGTCCGTCATTGTGGGCTCTGTGGGGTCGTGCTCGGCTCCACTTTGCGATTTATCACTGGTCCCCTTCTTGTCAGGAATGTCCGCTTTCGGGCAGGTAAAGCGGTCTAGTCTGCTTTGTTGAGACGCCCGGGTACCCCTGTTGCCGGACATGTTGAGGCCAACACCGCTCCCTAGGCCGGAGTTTCGAGGAGGCGCCAGATGGAATAGCCCCTGGCCTGGCCCTCCGAAGATGTCCACAGAGCCCCGGGCCAGTCGCGTACCGATGTGGCTGGCGCTGTCTAGCTCCGCCGTCTCTGGCTGCCCGCTGGGACCCGGGACCAGGAGTCGAGCCACATAGGTGGGCACACAGGGCGTCGCCGGTCGTGGAGGGCCACCTGTGCGCCACTCAGGCCAGTCGTCCCCCGCTCCCCGGACACTGCCAGCCCCCAAGCACCCCTCAGGCAGCAGTGAGCATCCACGATGCCAGCTCAAGGGCCACCGGTGCACCAAGGATATGCAGGGGAGCAGGGCGGATCACCTCACGCGGCCCCAGGCAGCCGTCCCCCACAGCACAGTTACAGTAGGGAGGCCGCTCCACGCTCACTCTTCCCCGTCCTCACCAACCACAGCAAAGGCACCCAGCAGCAGAGACTCCCCGTTTCGGTCAGTGAGGCCCGATCAGGCAGGGCGGGGTCAGCTGCTCCCACAACGGGTCCCGTATGAACGCAGCACTCCAGTCCCGTGGGCCCCCCGCCACCTCCACTACAGTAGGCGCAGTCGCGCCCTGGAAGCGCTCACTGCCTCCAGCGATCACGGCCTCCAGCCAGCTCCAGATCCTGCCCCAGGCAGGGAGACGCCGGGGGTCGTAACTCACCGGCTCTGTTCCTCCTGCTTCGGTTTCCGTGGGGGCCGATCAGGCCTCGGCAGCTGTGGGGCACCACAAGACACACGCTGCCCCGGCCCTCCGCAGCCTCCCCAGTGCTGGGCCGCTGGCTCCCTGCTCACGGCCCTGGCCTCCGCACGCTTCAACCCGCTCGGGGGCTGCACTCCAGTGCCACAGGCAGCAGCGTCACGATCGCGGGAGGGGGGCACCGAAGTCGCTCGCCTGAATTTCCCCGACCCTCCGAGGATGGGGGAGGGGTCACGCCCACGTCCTCGCGTCTTCCGCCGGCCGCCTCCAGCACTCGAGGTCCCGGTCTCCTCAGCCACAGGCCCAGATTCGCCGATCGGCACAGCTACTGCCTTCTACCTCCGATTGCGCTCGGGAAAGCTTTGCCGGGCTTCGCTTGCGCCCTTGTGTCCGATTCTGCACCTTTCCGTCGGATTATTGTAGCGGATTAATGTGGTAGGATGGAGGGGCTCCGGAGCAGCCCTAAGTTGCGGCCATGTTGGTTTGCCGCGAGACCACGCCCCCCCAAGCACACACATTTTAAGGTGCAAAATCTTCAGTTTTGCTAGTTGGGTGGCATATGTGATTGCCATCTGGCGAGTAAGTACCGAGTACAAAAAAAAGTTGTCATGGCCCAATTCGCAGTACTCAAATAGGGCAGGAAACATGCACATGATTTTATCGTAAAACAGGTACCATCAAAGTGTGAGGCCTGCATCTGTCGTGAAGACGGTACTGTAGGACCTTTCCAAAGCTTTACAACTGGGTTCAATCCAGAGAGTCAGCTCCGGGCCATACGGTAATGATCATGTATTGGGTTGCACATACATACACCTTCCAGTATCTGTACGGCACTCACGTCAGGGTCATATTCCCGTGTGCTCCCAACTTTGGGTCCATTAGCCATTCCAACACTGTAGCGCTCCACAATCTAGAGCGTATATGAATGATCTCATGATCTCTGTGCACCGCAATCCAGCACATTGTTCACTGGAGTTGCGCTGCTGCATAGTATAACTCAAAGTTTAGGGTCACGAGCCCGCCCTCTCTAAAAAGTGTGTACAGTTTCGCTATTGCAGCTCTATGTGTCACCTTACCCCATATCAGGGAGATAAGTAGTGATTGTAGCTCTTTAAAGAGGCTCTTCCCTAGAGTCACCAGCAGTGCAGAAAAGAAGAAAAGCAGCCGGGAAAGTTACAGCATTTTCAAAATTGCCACCCAGCTCATTGGTGACAAGCGGGGCAAAGACCAAAATGGAAGCAGTTGTCGGACCACCATGAGTGCCCTCCACAAATTCCCATACACTATGTCCCTTTTGGAGTGATAGACATTTACTCCCAAGTAGCGGATGGTATCAAATTTCCATTGGAGTCCTGTGATTTATGCTAAGCATTCAGAGTAACCTGCTAAACAGGAAATGGTTTTGTGATCATGCCACCCATACGAACACTCGCCAGTGGTTGTGAGTACAATAATTGCATCGACTTCAAATATGTGAGTCCCACCCCTATCTGGTGAAGAGCCGTGAACAGGTATTGCCACCCAAGGTGTTAAAAGCATTCTCAATGTCCAGGGAGACCACCCATGCCCCAGTGCCCCACCCATGTCCCAGTGTCAGTCCACCCACCCAGTCCATAATGCAGAAGAGTACGCATAGATTTAGGAACAAGTTCCTGCCTGGGATGAACCCATTTTGATCCGGATCCACAATACCCTGCACAATCTATACAAGATGATCCACCAACTCTTTCCCTAGCACCTTATAATCAGGACTTATAATAGACAAGTATCTATAGGAGTCAACACAAAGGTGGTCTCTATCATGTTTTGGAAGGACTGTCAACAATACTTTTTACATGGACACTGGTGGGGATCCCTGCTCTTGCGCTGCCCCATATACACTCAGTAGCCGAGGTGCCAATCGCACCCCATAGGTTGCATAAAATTAAATTAGCAGCCCATCTGTCCCAGGAGTCTTGCCCCTTGGTATTTGCTTAAATGCTTCTAGTATCTCTTCAAGTGTCAGTGGGGTCTTTTAGTGTGGGGGGCGCTAGAGGGCGCACAGCAAGATGGCCGCTCTATAGAGCTGCTCCGCCGGCCGAGCTCATAATCCGGCATTAATCCGCGTCATCCGGTGCTGCCTCCTACCTCAACGGACTGCTTCAGCCTCCCTGACTGCTGCGGAGTACTTTGACCGCACACCGAAGGCAGAGACGTCGCCATTGGGTCGCTGGAGGCCTGTGAAGTGTCGGGCCTGCGCTGACGACGTGGCGGCTTGGGTTGCACCCGGACCGGGCGCCTGAGGTAAGCCGCTGCTGTTCTGGTGGTGGGCCGGGTGCGCTAGGGAGTGTGCGCGGCACCCTGGGCCTGGCGTGAGTCAGACCGCGCGGTGGACCCTGGTGCGCCGGTGTGTGCCAGGCCGATGAATACCCCGTCGACTGGTAGGCCGCACAGCCTCCGGGTCTCCGCTTGTGCGGCCCTGCATCGTTGGGCCAAATCGGGGGCTGCGCTGGGTCCCCTGGCCTCGCAGTCGGCCGGGGAGCAGCGGCGGACCCATCCTCAGTAGCTCCCACACACCGGTTTGTGCGCCGTAGGTCTGCCTGCTGAATGCCCTATGACTGCCTAATCTGCACCCACCACGCATGCTGAAACTGGGCTTACACATTATCGGAGGGGCCCTCCGGATGTCAGCCACCTTGTGAGCCTGCGGTCCTGCTGGGGTACCGCACTGACACCGGCCCTGCTGCAATCTCCGGGCCTGCCCCCGAGCTTCACACTGCGGAGCTGCTTGCAGCGCTACTTGTCTGCCGTCTTGAGGAAAATCCTGCTGGTGCTCCCTTTGCTTGGGTGGCTCCCTGCTGGGGTTGGGCCTGTCTTTTCCTCCTCTGCCTCCCTGGTGCGCGTGCCCGGCCGGACTACGAGGCCCCCGCCGTTCTGCCACGAGGTGTCCCCCGCATCCCGATCCGGCACCAACCTGTGGACTCAGCCTTTTTGCGGTCGCTAAATAGTGGGAATAGCGACCAAATCACGCACTGCGACAGCACTAGTGTCTCCGCCCCCCCTGCCACAACTATCGCTGGGAGCACTGCGCCCATCTTCGTTACTGGTATTACACTCTAACTGTGATCCTGAGAAGGCCTGAGTTCCACTAATCTACCGGCGCGCTTGGCGCACTGGACTGCGTGCCTGCCATGGGGAAGAGCCAGCCTTGCCTCACTTCTGAGCCCCATAAAGCCAGCAGATCTGCTCAACACGCGGCCTCGGACTCGGAGGTGGACACTCCCAATGATCGTCTTACTAGCATTGACAAGACGCTCCTTGCGGTGCAGGCCAGTCTGCAGTCTATCGATGGTAAGATAGACCATCTCAACCTCCGCATGGATCACATGTCATCCAAACTGGACAAGCACGCACAGCGCCTGGGGGAAGCAGAGACACGTATCTCGGATGCCGAGGATGGGCTGCAACAGGTTACCACTAAGACAACCTCCATGGAAAAAGTCCTCACTATCATACAGGCCCGTAATGAAGACTTGGAAGCTAGGTCGCGCCGCAACAACGTGCGCATTACGGGTCTGCCAGAATCCACGAATACAGGCCGCCTCGAGACTTACGTGGAGAAATTTCTCCGGGACATCTTTGGGTCGGAACAGTTATCACAGGTCCTCATTGTAGAGCGCGCCCACCGCTCCTTGGCTGCACGACCCCCCCCCAGGCGCCCCAACTCGTCCTATCATTGCCCGCCTTCTCAATTATAGAGACTGGGATGCTGTTTTCCGCCTTGCTCGAGAGAAGGGCACTATCACGCATGAAGGCAACACTCTAGCTTTCTTCCCCGATTTCACGTTAGCGGTGCAAGAGGCCCGTAGGGAGTACCAGTCTGCCAAAAAACTCTTACTCGCTGCACGAATACTGTATGCCATGCTGTATCCCGCCAGGCTGCGTATTGACGACAATGGGAAATGCACGTTTTTCACTTGCCCGAAATCGGCTCTAGATTATGCTAAGACTCTATCCCGCCGCAGCCGATCCCCCAGACAGACAGAGAATGGCGAACCTGCGGATCGCGAGGATGCGGCGAACGGGCATAGCGAACAATGACTTTTTTGTATTGCAGTGGAGTGACGACATAGGTTCCTCATTAAATATTTTACTGTGTTCTGTTTGTTGAGGCCTTTGGTAGACAGCGAACTATTCTAGAATATAGCTTGCTTGTGTAGCTTGTTAATGTTTCTTTGACTCTGCTAACACCATTTGGCCTATTCAGTGTATTGCTGTTTGTACTCTTGGAAGAGTCCTTTCACACGCTTGACTCACATATATATGACATGGAGTTAAGACTGGAAAGACACGACAGCTCGGCCACCTCCTCTTTATGTTGGGAGGGTGGTTGTGCCCGCGCCCCCCTTTATGGGTGCTCCCCATCAATGGTTGCTTCCTCGGTACTCTGCTGAGGATCTGTTACAGGGTGTTCGGGATGGCTTTAGCGTGTTGGGGTTGCTGAAGTGGGTGGGGGGTGTTGCGGTGGGGGGGGGGGTTGGGGCTTATCTTTGTGGCCAGACGAACATTTATTGCATAGGATACTGCTTATGTTTTTTGCTTATATTCTAGACATGTGGTAGATCTCCTAAACAACATGCTTCATTTTTCACTATGCACAGTACTAATACGCTAATTTCTTGTCTCACATGGAATGTACGGGGGCTAAATTCGCCAAGAAAGATCCGTCAGGTGCTGGCTCACCTAGATCGTCATCACGTTAACATTGCCCTGTTGCAAGAAACACATCTGACATGATATAATGATCAACTAGTTGGGGTCCACTGGGCCGGCTTTCGCCTAGCCTCCTCCTACTCCTCATACAGTCGAGGAGTCCTCATACTGATCAAAAAGGGTCTCTCCTTCACAGCTCACCGCACACACACTTACTCTGCAGGTCGTTATGCTATCGTGCACGGCACACTAGCAGGCAAACTGGTCACCATCGTAAACTGCTATGGTCCGAACATAGATGACCCTGAACTGTTTGAGAGTCTCCTTGCGGTCCTAAGGGTCTGGCCAGATGCAGCAATTCTCTGGGGTGGGGACCTAAACACGCACCTGGACCCCGCCAAGGATAAGTCTAGCGGCAAGGAGGACATGTCGCCAGGGGCAGCTCAAGTCATTAATTCCGGGTTGGTGGAATTAGGCCTGCTGGATATATGGCGCCATAGACATGTAGAGACTCTTGCAGGCACGCATATTTCGACTGCGCATGGCAGCTGGTCTCGCCTTGACTACTGGCTGGTGAGCGAGGAGGTGGCGAGCTGGGTGACCGACGTTGGGAATCTGCCACGCACGCTCTCTGATCACTGCCCTGTGCAGCTCACCCTCTGTGTTCCTGCGATGACATCTAGATCCTTCACTTGGCGCTTCCGACCTGACTCCTTATTAGACCCTCTTTATTTAGAGACCATTCGCGAGGCCATTACACAATACTTTGCCAGCAACACGGGATCCGTGAGCAGCGCTGGGATACTGTGGGAGGGCTTCAAAGCCACTATTCGGGGCACTTGCATCAGTACATCGGCTGGTATATTAAAAGACATACGGGGCCAAATCGTTAGGGTGGAGGCTACACTGACACGGCTTGAGCGCGAATATGAATGTGCACCAAGTGAACTGACCATCCCTCAAGGAAGCCATACATGAGCATGCAAAACTGGCGGAGGAAGAGCTACGCTATTTATCCAAGAGGTTCGTGGCTCGCTCCTATGGGGAGGGGGGCGACCGGGACATCACTTAGCCATGAAAATCCCACATCGCCTAAACCAGAACACAATCACGAAAATTACAGACACATCAGGTCATGACCATTATAGCGTCACAGATATCACGGAACAATTCAGACTGACGTATGAGACACTATACACATCCCAAGGCGAGACTGACTTAGTGGAGCTTGATGACTATTTGTCGCGGGTGGCCCTCGCGTGGTTGTCAGAAGAACAGAGGGATTACCTGGGTCAACCTATCACGGTGGAGGACGTCCGTATGGCCATAGCCTCTCTCCCTAACAAAAAGGCTCCTGGCCCGGATGGCTTCACCTCTGAATTTTATAAGATCTACGCGGAAGAGCTTGCCCCCTTTCTGCTGGAAATGTATGCAGAAGCATACGACTCGGGCGTTCTTCCCCCGTCCCTTCGTGAGGCCCTAATTATCACCCTGTTGAAAAAGGACAAGGCACCAGATTATTGCGACTCCTACAGGCCGCTGTCACTCATCAATACCAATGTTAAAATCTTAGCGAAAATACTGGCTGCTCGCCTTCAGCCGTTGATGCAGAGCTTGGTCCTGCCAGACCAATCTGGCTTCATACCCACGCGGTCTACATCCTATAACCTTCGTACTCTATTCGCTTTGTTCCACACTCTTTCTCCTGAACTGCCAGCGGCAGCGGTCATGCTTGACGCTGCCAAGGCGTTTGATTCAATTGAATGGGGCTATTTGTTTTATATCCTACAGCGCATGGGCTTCTCTCCCTTCTTTGTTAACTGGGTCAAGTTACTCTACACCCTACCTACGGCACGGGTCCGGGTGGGCGGCCAAACCTCAGACTCGATCTCCATCACTAGAGGTACACGGCAGGGGTGCCCACTATCGCCGTTGCTATTTGCCCTCACACTGGAACCCCTGGCCTGTCTAATACGGCAATGCCATAAACATGCGGCTATTAACCTACATCATCGCCCGCTCATTATTTCCCTATACGCGGATGTCATGCTGCTATTTATACGGGAACCCCGCACCCATTTAGCGCCGGTTTTACGGGAATACATCCGATTTGCCCGCTTCTCTGGTCTGTCTATAAATTGGTCTAAGTCAGTGGTGATGCCTCTTACCACATGTACACATCCGCATGCGCTAGAATTTCCCCTTGTGTGGGCGACGGAGTCGGTCAAATACTTGGGAATCTGGGTTCACCGGGATCCTGATATTGTACTCCGGGAGAATTACGGCACTGCTACGACATGGCTAGAACATCAAATAGACAGATGGATTCGTATCCCCCTCTCTCTTGCGGACCGCATCGCTATTATAAAAATGGTGGTACTGTCGACATTTTTATATCTTTTTAACAATGTACCTATCCCCCTCTCTTCACATTTTTTTAAGACACTACGTACACTACTCCTTCGCCTGATCTGGGGGGGGAGGCAGGCCCGAGTAGGTTGGCACACTCTTATACCGGATTACAAACATGGGGGCTTTAATGTTCCGGACATGTACCTATATTATTTATGCGCGCAAGCGCAGTATGCACAATTCTGGTATGCGCCCCATGGTTTTATTCCCCATGTAGCGGTGGAGCACTGGGATGCACACCCCACACCGTTGAGATCCATCATCACGTATAGCCGACGAAGCACGCCTCGGGGCGCAATCAATACCATTAACTCGACGACTGCTGCCTGGCAGGCTCTAGGCCGCTTGGCTGGGAAGCTCCCATTATACTCTCCACTCCTTCCCATAGCTAGCCATGCGGACATTTCAGTGTCACACGAAGGGGGACTCATGTGTATCTTAGCTCAGGCAGGCATTGATAAAATGCAGGATTTATTTCCTAATGGCACATTTTTGACACCTGCGGACACAGACTATATCCAACATAAATCCCTATTATTTACATTCTCACTTCATAGACTGAAAAGTGCTGCACAGGCCCACTTCCCGTCGTTTCCTGCGGAGCCTCCGACATCATTGGCCTTACACACTTTACTCACTGCCCCCACCAGACACAAACTCGTCACTAAATTATAACGAGATGCCCGGTCAGATAGGGTTCTCCCCGAGAATAAGAGCCTGAACAAATGGAATGAATATCTAGATCCACAGCTCACTCAGAAAGACTGGGAACGCTGCTGTGCACTAACTGGAGTACTCACATCAAACGGGAACCTACGCATCATACATTTTAAATACCTTCACCAGACCTACTACACACCCCACCGGCTTTTTAAATATGGTCTCAGGGAAACAGACGCCTGTACACGCTGTGGTGCTTTAAGTGCGGACTTCTTGCACTTAGCCTGGTCCTGCAACAGGGTGAGAGACTACTGGAAGGAAGTAACTGCTAGGCTATCCGTAATTACTGGGGTTGCCTTAACTTGCTCACCTCAGGTGTGTTTATTGGGCCTGCTCCCCTTTTTAAAAGGTGCTACAGGCAGACTAGCTAGAGTGGCCCTACTCATCGCAAAAAGACGAGTAGCGATGGTGTGGGACAGCAAATGGAGCCCCACAGTTGCACAGTGGCTCAAAGATCTGACATATTGCAGGGAAAACTTAGTGTTATATGCGGAGGAGCTACCGATGACTTCTCGACCGAATGATATTTGGAAACCCTTGCTGATATATTTACGTTCCATGGTTCCGAATGATGTCCCTGACACTGTGGTTGTATAATCATTGTCTATATCAATGTAAGCGCTGTATTATAGCTGTGATAATACTGGTATGCTGGAGTCTACCCCTTTATTTTTGTAGATGTATCATATGGCCAAGTTTCTTTATTTGATAGCACTATCCTCTGTTATACCACAAAGTAATTGAGTTGAATTGCTGTCTTTGTGTTATGTATGATGCTTTATGGAAATCATAAATAGCGGGGTCTCTAGGTCTATTCTCTACATCAGGACAATAGAGGGCATCTGAATAGCAGCCAAATAGGCATCCAAGGCTGCAGATGCTACCCCAATGGGGGCTTTATAGAGGCCCTCATAGTACAGTTTAAAAGTCAAATTTATGTCAGATTGCGAATTGACAATCTCATCGTGAGGGGTAAGTATAGCCCCAATTGCTGGGGGAGCTACCTCAGCCTGCAGGAGCCAAGCCAGCATCCTTCTGGATTTGTCTCCCTCAGTGTGTTTATGGGCTATATATGCTTAATTGTCCATCCTCCCACGCACAGAAGGGGATGCTTTATATTCAGTTTGCAAATGCGCCAATTGTGGCCCAACCATAGTGTCCAAAGCATGTTTGTTTTACAACTCTTTAATATTGTCCTCCTTTAATAGGAAGTATATGACCAACGTGTGCCTAACCCCAAATACACAGACTCCATATTACTATCTTGAAAGCATCCCATTCAATCAGACATCAGAAGCTGTTCCTTTGTTTTCCTTAAAGTAGTGATCAATTTGATAACCAATGGTGCTGGAGAATAGTTGATCCCCAAGAGCTTCCACAGGGAGGCACCATGCCTCCCTTCCTCCAGTTCAGAGAAAATTTCAAGGGGCTATGATGTGTGTAGAAAATTGGGTTACTGGTTGAAGGGGGCGAAACCATACTCGGACAGCAACCACAATTCTCTACTAGGGTGAATTCACAAGCAAACCCCAAATTAACCTGTGCTCAACCCTCTGGTAGCTTTGCACAGAGCTGTAAGGCTTAACTTAGAGGCAAGGTGTAAAGTATTTATGAAGCACTTCAAAAAGTAATAAAGTAAAAACATTACACAAGAAAAATTCCAAACCATTTTAGAAAAATAGAGTAAAATGTTATAAATAATTTAAGAACAAAATGACAAAATGCCAATCAGTGGAGTAGGAGATATACAAATGTAATGATTTTTGAGAAAATAGCACCAATAAGTACAAACCGCCAACTGTGGTTATCAGGTTGCACAAGACCAGGCAGAGTCACGAGTTCAGGCCGGCGTAGATGGAGCATGGGCTGGCTAAATGGACCCAGTCAGGCCCACTGAATAAGAGTACCTTGAATCCTAGTTGCGGAGCGATGTGTGACGAACCGTCCATGTGAAGCCAATGATGCAAGGTCCTGGCCAAGATACATCACTCAGCAAAGTCAATGACCATCGATGGAAGCTTGCAATGCAAGGTCCTGCATTGTCGTCGAGAAAGCCACTAGGGCTTGTGAAGAGTTGCGTATCGATGCATCAGTGCTGAGGTCAAGGTGCGTTGTGCTGAGCTGTTGCTGGTGAAGCCCCTGGGGCTTGCAAGGACTTGTGTTGAGATGCACTATGCTACGACAAGCTGGGCCAGTTATCGGCGTTGAGATGCATCACGCTGGGTCGGGCAGGCGGAGTCACAGAGGTGATGTGCTGTCCTGCGCAGAGCTGTGAGGTACGGAGCCGCGCTGGACCAGTTATTGGCATTGAGATGCATCGTACTGGATCAAGCTTGTGGAGAGGTCTAGGTGATGTACGGTTCTGTGATGATGATGAGTGACACAGAGAAACCTACTTGTCCCCGTGGCTTGAGAACTGGAGGTCAATCGACTGACCCTTGGAGATCTTGAAATCCTGGGACATACAGGCAGGCTAGTTTCAGCAGCACAAGAGTCTTGGTGCAGCAACAGCAGGGTAACAGAGCGATCCTTGGGCAGCAAAGCAGGTCAGCAGGGCAGACTTCACTGCTGGGCAGCTCTTCTTCCTGGCAGAGTCCGCAGGTCTAGAAGTCATCTGGAGAGTTGGGGTCTGAGGTCAAATATTTATACCTGGTGCCCATTTTGAAGTAGGAGAAACTTTCAGAAGTTTTGTTATGAGCATACACGCCAAGTGCATCAACCCCCTTGCTCTCCTGAAGAAACCCTGACATGCGGCACACAATGCCTCCCACATCCATTCCTGGACACACTCAAAGCTTGGATGTGCAAGATTGACCAGTTAGTCTGCATGGGAGGTCTTGGGGAATGGAGTGAATGGGGGTAGGCACATGTGTCAAACAATTTGTAGAGCGAGCGGCAGGTGTGATATTGGCATGCAAGTATTCTGGATGTGGAAGGATGTAGACATGGGAGCAACTCGCCAGCAGGCTCTGGACACAATGAGAGATAGGGGTGCAAGGCCTCATGAGGTTTCAGCATCTCAGCGGCCATTTTGGATTCTGGCTATAAAAGCCATTCCTGCACCATGCCCTTTTGCTAGGCAATCATGGTGTTTAGAAGCAAGGACACTCACCTGAATCAGCTCCCTATTTCCGGTGGCATGACCAATGACTCTTTGGCCTGCTCTCCCCCTCATCAGTGGGCCACTCAAAGACACTTGAAACCCTGTGAAAAGAAAGAAAGAAGTAAGTCCTGAGTTAGGTTGGCATGCGCATGCCACCCGCTCTCCCCGAAAACTAATAAGTGCACTCGACTCTGGGACACAAACAACGTGCACCGACCAGTTTGAGAACTGGTATTAGTGCTTCTACTGGAATGCAAAAAGCGAGCTCAGACCAGAGCCAGAACTGGTGTTAGCGCTTCTCAAGTAGGAATAAGGCAACTTGCCTCCGACCAGTGCAGGAACTGGCTTTAAGCGCTCGAGCTCAGAAGTACTCAAGGTGCTTCCCACGTGATAGAAGAAAGGGACTTGGCTCTGGGTCTCCAGAGTTAGAAGCAAAGACTAGGTGCTGAATAACCAAGCTTAATCCTCAGACTGATTACAATGAGGAACTGGTCACTATAACACGTACCCAAGAGTGAGTGGTGTGGTATGAGTGTATGAGAGAAGTAGTAAGTATAGTAGGATATACTAGTGTTAGAGGTGAGCTAATGTTAATGTTCAGTTCCCCTGCTGCACTCCTTGAATCCCCGGGAACACAATCCAGCGAGTGGAGTTGGAGATGCAAATGTAATGAGGGAGGCATCATGTGACGACTGAATAAATATAAATACACAAAAACCTGGTCTGTAAGGCACCTCTCTTAAGGTTAAACAATATAAGCGGAGGTAGGGATTCACAACATTTAGTTCCCATATACGTCTCTCTTTTTATAATGAGGTAGTAACCTCCCGCTTTTGCCTTCAATTTAAAATAAAAACGTTTTGCAAATGGCAGTCCTCACAAACAATCTTTAAACCCTGACCACTGTGCAGGGGGTTGAACTAAAAGGTGCAGGAAATTACAACATCCCAATCAAAAAATAGTGAAAAGGCCAGATGGTACCTTACGTGTGCACCACCAATCGGGCTAGCTGGTTGGTACTCACCAGTAATGCCCACTTATATCATCATTGGTAGCCATCTTGCCTCAAAACATAATGATGCAAAAAGTGTCCAAAACAAACCAAGATCGGTGCTGAGAAAGAAGTGAAGTGAAAGAATCACATCCCACGATGCGACCATGTGAATCTAAAATTGAGATAAGTTGCACATTGCTCAATAACAACTTTATTTATTCGTTGTGCACTTATTCAAATTAAAAATCGGTTGCCTAGCATGCATACCGCTTCATACTGAGCCGACATGTTTCATTGCCACAATTATTTCAAGGCAATTTCTTCAGGGCAGAGAGGTCGCCTGGCACCAGTACTGGACACTTAAATGACTTTTTCAAGAGCATAGATGAGCCATCGGTCTTCATACCAGCTCTTCTCCTTTAGATAATGCAAAAGACTCCCACTGTGAGTCCTCACAATGGATCAGCACTCCACTGTAATGCCAATCGCCTGGGGCCTCACGGAGCGCTTTGTCTCGACCGTTCCGTGAGGCCCCAGGCGATTGGCATTATCTAAAGGAGAAGAGCTGGGATGTGATTCTTTCACTTCACTTTTTTCTCAGCACCGATCTTGGTTTGTTTTGGACACTTTTTGCATCATTATGTTTTGAGGCAAGATGGCTACCAATGATGATATAAGTGGGCATTACTGGTGAGTACCAACCAGCTAGCCCGATTGGTGGTGCGCACGTGAGGTACCATCTGGCCTTTTCACTATTTTTTGATTGGGATGTTGTAATTTCCTGCACTTTTTAGTTCAAGCCCCCTGCACAGTGGTCAGGGTTTAAAGATTGTTTGTGAGGACTGCCATTTGCAAAAACGTTTTTATTTTAAATTGAAGGCAAAAAAGCGGGAGGTTACTACCTCATTATAAAAAAGAGAGGCGTATATGGGAACTAAATGTTGTGAATCCCTACCTCCGCTTATATTGTTTAACCTTAAGAGAGGTGCCTTACAGACCAGGTTTTTGTGTATTTATATTGATTATTGAGTGGAGGGCGAACTGGCCGGTTTTTGTTTTCCCTTCAGAGCTCCTTGTTGTATGTATATCATATGACGACTGACCAGACCTTTTCTTATTGTCCCATTCCCCCATACCCTGTGATGCTCCTCGTGCCGGAATTTATTGCAGTTCATGGGGCATTGAGGAGCATTGAAGGACAGTCGATGTGCATCACTCCTGCTGGGTCAGGATTTCAGGTTAGTGTCTTTGAACAGGTGATTAGATCTGACGGCCCCCTACGATGTGTTTGGAATTTCCTGCCTTCTTGCCCTGGCACCATATTGTCTGAGGTCAAGAAAAGACTGGTGTCAACCCCTTTCAGTGTGCTCAGGCAGAATCTTTGTGATGTGCAAGTGTGGTAGGGGATAGCCCCACCCCCTCATTAACTCAGAGAGACACATCCTACCAACATCTATTTTCTATGTGTTGCACTGTCTGGGGAAAATATACAAAGACCAACTGCAAGCCATACCTAGTCATGTGAACCAGGATCAGACTGCAGGCACCAAATTGTCAGGCTAAGAAAATCCCAACTTTCTAAAAGTGCTATTGACAGAATTGTGATTTAAACATCTTACTTTAAGATTAAACGGGTCTTTTAATTACAATTCTTCAGAAAGCAAACTCAACCTGTCTGCCTGCTCCCAATTGAAAGTTATCACTTATTATATGTAATAACGTAACCCAATGTTATCCTATGGGAGAGGTAAGCTGTGCAGTAGTGAAACTCATGTTTTTAACTACCAGGACATGTCAAACTTAAAATGACATGCCCCACTTTTCAAATAAACTGCACCATGCCCTCTGGGCTGTCAAGCGCCTATCCTAGGGGTGACTTATATGTATTAAAAAGGAAGGTTTGGGCCTAGAAAATGGTTTATTTGGCCAGGTCGAAATGGCAATTTAAGACTGCACACAATGGCAGGCCTGAGACATTTTGTAAGGGCTACTTAAGCTGGTGGTACAATAAGTGCTGCAAGCCCAATAGTAGCATTTAAATTACAGGCCCGAGTACATGTAGTACCACTTTACTAGGGGCTTACAAGTATATTTAATGTGCTAATGTGCAATTTTAGCATGATTAGAGGAGAGACCACAAACACTTTAGCACTGGTTAGTAGTGTTAAAATGCACAGAGTCCTAATACCACCAAAATTGAGATCTGCAAAAACGAGATCAACAAAAAAATGGAAGAGGAATGCAAACAGTTTGGGGAAGACCACGCTAAAGCCTGACAGGTCTAACAAACCAACAGTAAGGGGCCGATTCCGATCTCGGCCGGTAGGGCTCCGAATCGGATTCGGCTTAACCGGATCCGATTCGGAGCCCTATTTCCCGACCGATTCGTACGCGCGTCCGGGCGAGCGAGTACGATGCGACTCGCCGACCGACTCGTCCGGGCGTCCCCGACCGCTCCGACCGACTCGTCTCCCGGGTCGAACCGCACCGACCGACTCGCTCGGACTCGCCTCACACCGCGCAATGGAGACGTTCCCCGGCCGGGTGAGTACGATGCGCGCCGCGAGCAGTCCGACCGAGCCGTGCACTCCGGCTCCAAAGAGCAGTCGGAGCCATACTTTGGGGGTCCGTGTCGGACCCCCTGTACGCGTAGCCGCGCGAGTCGCACACGGAGGGGACCCATGGGTCCCCCTACCTGTGCGTGCACGGCGCGAGTCGCTTGACGCGTACCCGCTGTGAGGGGGCGCCTTGACCGCCTCGCACCCATTGAGTCAGTGGTAGCTCCGCGTGCGCGCTGTAGTACGACCGGCTCCCATTGACTTCAATGGGAGTCCGACCGACTCGAGTCCGATGGCATACGTGCGCATCATACTCGTTCGGTCGGGCTGCCAGAGTCCGATTCGGTCGGAAATCTCTCCGAGTCCGGCTCGGTCGGAGAGATTTCCGGCCCGAATCGGAATCGGCCCCATAGTCTTCGATATTCGCTACCTTGTACCTGTGCACCTTGCATGTCAAGCTAAAATAGAGATATATTCTGGTATGCAGGTCATGAAGCCACAAATAATAGGAAAAATCCCAGCCCTCAAGTTTAGTGACTGTATATGTTTGTCACTTCATGTTGAGTTGCTTATTGTCTGAGGTGATTGGATAGTCCTATTGGTGGTGCCCCAGAGACAGGGGGTGTAGATCTGTCTACTAAAACATCTGGTACGCAGTTAAAATCTCCCCCCTCCTCATACAGGGGGCCTGCATATTTCAAATGAGTGCAGGAGTGAGTGTATCAAAGAACTTTGTTTGATTAGCACTTGGGGCACCCAGGGCAACCAACGCCAGAGGCATCGCATCCAATGCCCCCTCCACAACCATAAACCTACCTGTAAAGCTTGTCACATAAACAGAACCCCAGGTGCAATCCAACTTAGTACTCCTCTTGCAAAACCTGAGTATGTGGTCACTTTCACTGTCCCCTTCCGGCATTTATGGAGCTTGACCAATTCAACCTGTGAGAGGTGAGTCTCTTGAAAATAAGCGAAGTGTGCACATCGGCGCTTACGATATTTCTGTACTCTGTATCTCTTACTGTGTGTGCCCAGCCCTCAAACATTCTACGTTATCAAATTGTAGGCAATTGGGATGTCACTTGAGACCGGTCTCATCAAGCCTTTCGAAGTCAATTCTGTCCCAGTCTGTCGTTCAATGTCTGCCACTGCTTGTGCACATTCTGTGGCATCTTGCTTCGTATTATAAAGTCTCCCCTTCAACCTCCTGCCTGGTCGCCATCTGGAGCGAAGCAGGAATAAATAAAGGAGATATTTCTCATTGTAATGCCTCCCCTGGGAAGGCATATCTTTTTGAAGCATTCCCAAGTCTATCACTTTTAAGAAAACTGGTAATGCATCAGAAACCATGGGAGTTGCGTGGGAACACCCATGCAACCCCCATGGCACGCCTTCCAAGGGCAGAGTAACGCAATGCAGCAATTTGCACTATGTTGCGTTACTACAGATTTATGAAGCCACTCAGGGTCACAAAAAGTGTCCTTGTGTGGCTTCATAGATCTCATTTTTGAGTTGCGTCACACTAGCACCATGTTGCATGATGCAAGTGCGATGTAACTGGGCTCATAAATATGGCCCTAAGTTCCCTTAATTTTTCCTTCACTCTAGTAAGGGAGGACTGCCTTCCTTAGACCTCAGCCTTTGTGTTGTGCTACCTGTAAAATATGATCTCTATAATGGTAGTTAAACAGTCTTGCAACCACCAGAGTGGCTGGCGCTACTAGGGATGGGAGCTTGTTCGGTACTCTGTAGGCCATTTCAAATGAGAAGAACTTCAATAGATTACCATCCATTACCGTAGCTGAAAGCCAGCCTTCAAGAAAAATTCCATGCTGGGACCCTTGATGTGCTCTGGGATACCCACCACCCTGATGTTGTTACAGCAGGAGCACCCTTCTGCATCGTTCACTTTCAATTGTAAGTATTGTATCTCATCCTTTAGTGTCCAGTTTGCGCTAGGCCACCTTTGGGCAAATCATTGCTAGCGTGGATTCAGCATTGTCCATCCGGCCTTTAAGTTTTTTGTGGGCCTCCAAATGAAGGCCGATCTCTACCACTAGAGCATTGATATGGGGTTCTAACATGGCCTAGATATCCAGGATAAAAGTAAGTATCTCATCAAATGTACTGCTGTGCCCTTTCAATGTCATCTCCATAGAGGCTTTGGGGGCTGTGGCACTCATGCTTTTGGATCTTGGAAGCCCACCTTCTGTCCTTCCCATAGGTTGTTTGCCTGTTTTAGGTTTTACGATGTTGTCGTTTGGTGTGGTGCAATTCATGTAGGATGCCTGAAGCCCCACTGTTGACCCTCTGTAGCCAGATTAATTAGCTCTTTTCGGAATTCCCCAGCCCAGTGCTTTGTTGTGCTCATTTGACTGCCATAGTGGAAGAATAATGAGTGCCAACAGTCCAGACAGTGTGCTTGCGGTCTTGAGCCCACCGTCGGCACAGTCTTATAGATAGCCTATGTCAGGCGTGAAGTCCAGGACAGTGGTGGGCGGGAAAACCTCCACCCCAGCAGGCCCCAGGCAGCAGTACAACATTGGCCACTTGAAGAAGCAGGTGAAAGATGCACGCCCACCCCACCCAGGAGTGCTGCTAAGTGGAGTATCGGGAAGGATAGCACAGTTCGAACAGCACCTGTAAAGGACTCAGTGAATAAGCAATAAGGTCCTGGTTGTTGAGGAGGGAATACCAGGCAATGCCATGCTGGTAGCAGCACCAAAATCCTCTGCTGGGGTCTGCAGTTGCATCGATTGGCGTACTGGGTTTGTCTCATTGGTGCCCAAAGCACTCCTCGCTCCATGGGTCCTCAGTGCAGTCACTTGCTCAGGGGAAGGACTACTCTGGTAAGTTAAAACTGTCAGGTCCCTGGGACTACTATTGGGTGTCGCCTGCTGTTTATACAGGATTGCAGTCTACTCCAGGGGCTCCACTCAGGTTGGGCTACACTCGCTGAAGCTCAGCTAGGGCGTTCTCTGGATCGTGCCCAGGGCACAAACACCCGTGCATGATTTAAATTTCGGTGGACTGGTTGCTCAATCACAAATGTGAAGGAAATCCCATCCGCTGTATTACAAGTGTATTATATCCTACAGCACTTCTAATATGGCGGACAGGATATACGACACGTTTGTGACAGAGTGACCAGTCCGGCAAACCCTAAATCAGGCCCTAAGTTTCTTAAAAACAATGCTACCAACTTTATAGTGTGCTGGCATGTAAGCGTAGTGAAAATGGTAATTTTACCTTTATTTTAACTCCTAAGTATTTGGCAATACAACTGCAGCTCCTCTTCTAATTTCCTTCTAGGACAGATTAACTGGTCTGCAATCGTTTCAAACCCCTACACCTTGTACCTTTCAAAATCCAAAATTTTCACTCCATCACTTGGAGTTACAATGGTATGCAGAAACCTTTTGTTACCTCATTAGAAATCCAGGACTCAAAATGGCTCAATTAAAAAGAAAAAAAAGCTCTCAAGGTTCACGGACGTCGAATGATGCACGGTCTTATCTTTCTTCATTGTTGATAGATTGTAGACTGTACAATATTTCACCAAAGAGCACACTGTACCGTTCTGTGTAGTCATATAACTTTGTCAAAAGTGCACCTAGGTTCTAAAAAAAGTCTTCTAGCTCAATTTAGCTAAAGTGGTCAATCACAAGAAAACGAATGTAAAGCTTAGTGCGGAAAGAGAAACATTTGAATGAATTCTATGGTCGGGGGAAACAATTCCTGCTGCCATAAAAGCATTCAATGTTCAAATGAGCAAGTTTATCCATTGTGCCAGAGGTTCATGAGGTTATTCTTGTTACAAAAAAATGGAAAATGCAGACAATGAGCGAGTCAGAAAACTGCAGGGAGGGCTGAAACAGCTCTGGATCAAATGTGAGGCGTGGAAAATATAAACTGCTACGGAAAGTGCACTGAGAAATGAGACCAATGATGTAATGGCTAATTTTATACCAAATGGGAACAAAATGCTTTCTAAAAGGTTGCCCTCTTCACCAGTACATGCTTGACAATGAACACCGCCAAATTGCAGACATTCAATGTTATTAGGGAGCCACACGTCTTCAATCATGTATTTTGATTGTGTCTTAACATAGGCATACAGAGGAGGCTATAATAGAAAGCATTTGCTCCACTCCTATATATTTTTTTTTTGCAGTTTTATGTAGCGCAAACTCGACCCGAAGGTATTGGAGGCTTTACATGAGCACGAGTTACGTTACACAAGGACACATTCATTTTTTGGTAGGCACTGGGAGATTAAGTGATTTGCCCAGAATTAAAGGATGTTGAGCCAACACTGAGACTCGAACCTGGTTCCCTGGGGCAGATTTACAAGCCCCTTGCGCCACTTTTGCGTCACTTTTAACATGGGAAAAGTGACGCAAAAGTGGCGCAAGGGCCTTGTAAATCTGCACCCCTATGTCCAAAGTCGGCAGCTCTGGCCGTTAGGCCACATCCTCCATATTTGTGACTAAATATTCTTCATGTTGCATTATAATATTATTGGTATGAAGGATAGAAAATAATTTTTGCCTACCTGCACACCTTTATCAGGTACAGTGAAGAGATGATGTGTGCCCTATGTGAATAACACTTTCCCAGCAAAGGGGCCAGGCCAGATGCCCCTAATTACAATCCAATTCCACTTAGCATGTGATGCCTACGCAGGCGCACAACGCCCATAGGGCTAAAAGGGATTCAGACCTTCCTCGCCCCCGTCGTGTGTCTCAGGGCTGCTGCAGCTCGAGCCGCTGTGGGCTCGGCTGGGCAGTGTCTGGAGTCTTATCTCCCTCACGCCCGAGTTTTTCACAGGTCTTTAAAGACCATTTGCATATTTATCAACCTTTATAAACTGGTTACCGAGGCTTAGGTTTTTTTTCTGGTTCCAGTACCCCCTGGGTCCCCACTCTGCCTATTCCTTACATCTGTATTTTACATTTACTGCCTTAGTGTGAGAATGCATTTCATGAAAAGGAACATAAAGTAGGGTTGCCAAAAGAAAAATGCCGGCCATGTGTTGTTTAAAGACCTGCAAAGACCTTGTCTTGACACTAAATAGGGTTGTAAATAAAAAGTATGTTTTCATTTGTAATGTGACTTTTCTGTCTTTGTTCCCTTTAATTATCAGTCATGGATCATTCAGGCAGCCCTAGAACACAATTAAAAGTGCTTTCTATTTATATTTGCTGTTCGAAGTATGCACAGATAAGTGCTGAAAATACGGCTTTAGATGACTGTTTTTCTACCATCGGGAACATCAAAATAATGAGCTGGCAACCCCAATCATAAGACTGGAAGTTTGTTGCAGGATCAGCACATTATTTATTTCCTCCACCCTCGATCCCTGAATAATGCCATAATAGCAATAGTTTAACTTATATCTAAAACCCTACGCTGCCTTCAATAACATGCTGAGTTACTGTCTGGGAATGCACCCTGCATTCAGACAACCCACTCCTCATTCTCGCCCTTCACTTTCACACTCACCCTGCACTCACAGCGATCACAATGCACTCACACTGATCACCATGCACTAACACCATTAACCCGCTCACCCTGCACTCACAGTGATCACTCTGCACTCACAATGCACTTGCGCTGTTCACCCTGTACCTCACCCTGCAGTCACACGAGCACACTACTCACCCTGCACTCATTTGACACATCACTCACCTGTCCCCATCACTGTTCAATCTGCAATCTCACTCAAACAAGCCCATCACTAACCGTGCATTCATTCGTCCCACTCTGCACTTACTTCCGCATCCAAATTCAGATGGTCACCTCACTCACCCTGCAGTCACTCCTCTTACTCTACTCTCACACTGTTGCATCACTCACCGTGCACACACATGGGCACTCCTGCCACCCACACAGCGCAGAGGGTTAATGTGCCTGCTACAAAGAACGTCTACCATGCAGATCACAGAACTGAGTGTGAGTAAACAATGAGTAGTGCTATAAAAAAAGAAATGTCTGTCAGAAAGGTGATATAGAGAGATGAGGTGCATTGATGGTGAGTGGTAGTGAGGGAATTTTTTGAGAAGGAGGGAATGGGGGAGGGGGCACCAAAAAAAACTGTTGCACCCTGTGCGACCAGTGCTGGGGCCAGCCCTGGCTGGGAGTGTTAGCCTCCCCGCCCGAAGTTCGGGTCTAGTTGCGCCCCTGTGCCTACGAGACGATCTAATGCTGTAACACCGGCTCTGCCCCATATCAATGAACCAAACCCAAAACCAACACAATCAAAAGCTGTCATTATGCAACTTGCTGCCATGGCACATCTACGTTTTGGCTTCAGCAAAAGCCAGCAAAGAGCTCCAAAAGCAGTCAGTGTCACTTTAAAGGTGAGTGTCCTTTGAATACTCGACCAAGGCATTTATACAGCCCAGGCAGGCACTGCCTATGTAGGCACTATATATTAGCAAGAGCTGTAGACTTAAACACATTTCTGTGTACAAATTACTGCTGTGTCTATAGAGCCAAGTCTTAAAATGTCGCAAAGACAATGCTATAAACAATCATTTATAGCATTTGGCCTTTTCTACAAGTAGAGACTTGGATTGATAAGTATGGGTTAAGTGGCCTTATGCCTGAGCTGTGGTTAAGCTCCCTCAAACTTAAACACCCAGGGGCAGATTTACAAGCCCCCTGCGCCACCAGTACGTCACTTTTCGTGACGTACTGGTGGCATAGGCTCCTCGATATTTACAAGGAGAGGAAAAGCCACCATGCGTGACTTTTCCTCTCCTTGTAAATACCGTCCCTTCACACGCAGCACTTTGCGGTGAAGGGGCGTTCCATGGGTGTTGCTGTGGGTGTTCCCACGCAACACCCATGGAACAAGACACATCTCCAGAATTACGAGAAATCGTAACTCTGGAGATGCGTCTGAGCTACGCCACCTAGAGGTGGCGTAGCGAGGCGCACCGAGGAGAAATGTTTTCATTTCTCCTCGTTTTTCCTCTTTCAATGCGTGCTGCATTCTGCAGCACGCATTGAAACAGGAAAAAGCCTGTACTGATTGTTTTGTGCAGAAAGGTGCCCCTTCCTGCACAGAAACAATCTCCCCATGGCGCAGGCATCCTTGCACCATGGTGCAAGGGTGCCTGCGCCGCGCTTGGCAGCTGTTTGTGCGCCAGCGCAGGGAGAGCACAGGAATGCGACATATTCTTGTAAATATGTCGCATTCCTGTGCTCTGAAAGTGCCGCAGCGTGGCGCAGCCAAGGGCTTGCAGCGCCACGCTGCGGCACTTTCTTGTAGATCTGCCCCCAGTCAGTAAAAAGTAAAAGACTGTTTCTGTGCAGAAACCTGTGCTTACCAGTGATCTCTGTGGGTGAACCAATGACCATCTCTATGTGAAAGTGTATACAAATTGTTTAAGCAGCACCAAAATGTTACTAGAATTAAAAAGGCAACAGATTAGTATAATTTAGTGAAAGGAAGATACAATTAATGCACTAAATAAGATCCAAATGACAAAAATCAGTTAAGGAATCATAATTTAGGAATGTTTAAGTATAAAGCAGAAACAGTCCACAGAAAACCCAATGAAGGTTTCAATAGTCAATGTCAGTCATTGGAGCACAGGTCAGTGGGCTCTTGATGCGTTTTCTGGCTACCCTTAATGGAGCATCGGTCAGATAAATGCCTAATGCTGTATCAAAGTAGGTATGGGGAATTTAGATCCCTGTGAACACAGAATTTTTCCTGGGATCGGTATTTTAAGTTCTGTGGTAATGACTGTACCCAGACAATTTTCAACAGACAGATGTTTCCAACAAAAGTTTGGCAAAATTTATCATGGGAAAATGTGCTTGAAAAATGCAATTCATGTAATATTTGGTTCAGTTAATACTATTTCTATAAGTTAGTCCACATTACACTCAACTTTTGCAAAAAAAACCTCCAAGATGCACAATACTGGAAATCTTGCCTGCTGGCAGAGCACCTTTGACAGATGGTCTTGACACCTTGTCCTGGTCCTCGATTAGGTGAACATTTCAAAGTACCATGTTCACAGAAAACTGTATATCTTCTCCATGGTCCTTCCTAAATGACCAGAATGTTCAGGAAGATCTACAGAAGTATAAGTTTACAGATAGCAGTAAGATACAGAAATTAAACTACACTGTCCATCATTGGCTCTACAAAATTTGAATCGAAGTACGCTGTTTTCTTTCTGTCCAAAATGTCGTGAGCACTTTATCTGTCTGTAGACGTTTAGGAGGTGAGCTCTCTTGACTCTTTCAAATGGCTTTCTGCACTGGCGATGTAGGAGAAAGCAAGGTTTCCCTGAGTACTTTCATATGTTACTGGAGTATGCCTTCTGCAGTCTCATTTGGTCTTCCCTAAGTTCAAACAACATTTTTCATTCAAGGTAATGGGCAGCCTGTTCTTTAATAATAAACAATACTATTTGTTAATGACCACTAAGCCCTTCATTACAGCTCTACTCCCACACTCCAGACTTCTATTTTACAGCACCTCCTTTGGGATCGTGAGTGACCACTAAGTTCATCACTATGGCTTTCCCACACAGTTCAGCACCGACGTTGCTTTCTAGTTAACACTATGCCAGAACACTATTTACAAATTACAGAGGGAAGGCTCTGACCTGCTCAGATTTCTAGAATCCTCTAAGTTTGCCTATGGGCTTGCCAATTTTAAACTTACACCACCGTCTCCCAGTCTTGGGGAATCCTTATTTACTGCTCCCCTGGGAGCAATGAACCAGACTATTTGGAGAAGGCCTGCATCAAGGGCCTTCCCCACTGTGTTTCAGTCTTTGTAATGTGTGAGGATACCAGGTGGCCTGCATGCCTTTATGTAGGGCTGCTGCCCTGGTTTCATCTGTTTCCATCGTAATGGACTGATAAGTAGAGGTATCGGGATTCCTGACAGTGTGGCACAGAAGGAAGTAGTAAGTATATTGGTGGATCCGGGAGGATCCACAAATCCTTAAACACCAGAAAACAAGAAAGGAGCCTACTGGATGGGTACAGACTCCACATTTCAAATAACAAGATCGTAATGTGAAAAAAGTAGGAGCTTTCCCTTTGGAGGACACCATTTTGAATTCAACTGTAAACAGACAAGGATGTTAAGAGCAGCGCAGCTCAATATCTTTATAAGGACAATATCCCTAAAAAGTCAAGAAACAACAACCTCCACTAACAGAAGTTCAAGATGAAGGTGTGGTTGGAATACTAATCACTTGAAAAGAAAGCAAGTAAACATCCATCCAGAGAGTCCCTAGCGTGGACCTTTTTTACTCACCCCTGAGGTGAGAAGTTTATTGCTCGCAGTCACGTGCACTTTAAATGGTCTTTATCTAGTTCGAACCAAGAGTATGACCAAGCATCTCAGAGCTGTTCATCCAAATGAGTTTTCCAGGGTTGAAAATGAGCAGAGGAGAGGAGAAAAGGGAGAGAATGAAGAACACATGCCTGCTGAAGTTTTGCAAGCACAGGAAGACGTTTGCAACCTATTACACAAAGCACAAAAAATATACTTGGGATAAGAAAAACTAAGGGTAATCTCTTCATTTTTGGAGTGTCACCTCACAAAATATCACAAGAGATTCTTTGCCAGCCTTATGGAGAAACTCC
The DNA here is from genome assembly GCA_963921515.1 of Calotriton arnoldi. Lineage (NCBI taxonomy): Eukaryota > Metazoa > Chordata > Amphibia > Caudata > Salamandridae > Calotriton > Calotriton arnoldi. The sequence goes on along the minus strand of CAWUFW010005618.1, from coordinate 592,957 downwards.
ATTTTTCATTACAGAAGATGAAAAACTAAATCAGCATCACAGCTCAAATAATCTGTTAAATGAACATTAAAAAAAAGTTTTGATACAAAAAATAAAAAAGCTTGCGTTTTAGATACAGGAGCAGTTTAAGAACTTCAAAATAAATATGAAATCTAGATGCACAGTGGGTTGGCCACCTGCAGTGGTCTGGGTGCTGGGATTGGCTGGAGGCCTGGCCCTGTAGCACACCCCATCCACATATGCCCTTCGGCCATGAGCTGCAGTGGTTGGTCACCAGTGAAGGGTTGGGTGCAGGGCCAGGCCAGAGGGCAGGCTCTTGAGTCAATCCTCGCTGCACACAGTCAAACTGGTGCATTGTGGAGAGTATTCACCCGTATCTGGTCAGACAGAGGGCCTTGTCGAAGGCCAGACCCTGCAGTCAACCCTACTGTGCATTGCTGAAGGCGTGTGATACGAGGATTAGCTGTATATAGCAGAACAGGTGTGAGGAGCACGTGGAAGTGTTATATGATCAAAAGAACAGATATTCACTGAACAAACGAAGGTCAAGGGAAGTTTATGATTAGCTTTGCTTAAAGACCTTAAAATAAGTTTAAAAACCTATGAAATTCACTGACACGTTGCTGAGAAATGTTGTATGATAGCCCAAATTTTGAACAGCCTGTCATAATCTAGATGCTTCTGTAGCTAATCTGTTAAGTTATGATTGGACTGCAGCATATATTACAGAATCAAAAAGTGATCTCTTCTCGTGACGGATAGAAATTTAGGAGAGTCTGCCTTTGGATTTCTACCTCATTGTGGAAATGTAATTATGCTCTCAGTATCCGAGGATTGGGTCCCAGAAGATTGTTTAGATGTCTTGCCCAATATTAATATGAGCATTTTATTGCCCCAAAAATGTATTAACTCACCAATTGACGAGGGGGTCCACATGTATGTCCTAGAAAAACCCTTAAAGCGCTTTTTTGCCTCTCTTAATAAATATTTGACACACAAAATATTAAATAGTTTGCTGTACAATATCCTCAAGGAACGTCACCCACTTCCAGAATCTGATCCATGATTGTTACCCTCAGATGCAGTCTAAGTATGTGATCCACCTTTAGAGACCTCATCCATTATCAGGCTAAAGCAGTGGGCAGAGGTCATCCAGCAAGAGGCCATGTCTGTTTTCTATCTAAAAATGGTCCCAATTACAGCCATCCATGTAGGGAGCAAAGAAACTTGTAGAAATAGGTATAAACTGTGAGTGATAAGAAGTATGGGAGTGATGTGAGTTGAATATGAGAATGCAGTGTGGTGAAGGTGATGTAAAAATGTGTGACTCAGAATCAGCTAAAGCCAAAATCAATGCAACATCAAAGCCTTTTGTAACTGCCAAGGAATTAAAAACATTCGGTTCGGTCTGGTGCAATGTTCATAATTCCTGACCTATTGTGGACATTCATGGCATGATGATCTATAAACTGATACAATTCTGAGCACACCATAAAAGTGGTAATTTTTAGCATATTGTGTCCATCCTGGATATGTATGATATAGTGATTTATGAGCATGTAAGGCAGAATTCATCCATGGGTTTCTTTAGTCCATGTCTGTATTTGATGTTTGGACACCAAGGCATGTATTACATATATGGTGCACTGTTCTTGTTTGCGCCGCAGCACATGTTTAAGCAGGTGCGTCGGGTGCAAACAGGGACAGTGTGCCCTACTACAATGAATTTGCTGCCTCCAAGGCAACGACAAACCTGCCCCTGCCCTGAGGGCAGTGCATTCCATGAAATACGGAGCAGCAGATTTAAAACTGCTCTGTGTTTCTCTGTGAAGGCAGCAGTATGCCTGCACTTTAAACCAGTGTTAGTGATCCTCTTGCAGGCAAGTGCAGTGCGTGACGTCAACCTCTTGCATGAAAGGAAGTGAATTGTAGAAGCAGTGGTGGCTCCTCCGCTGCTTTTGAGCAGTACAAAGTAAAGGAAATATAAAATGATAATAACTTTGAGTTATTATCATTTTATGTTACCTTTGCGGGCGGGCAGGGCTGCTCTGCTCTCAGAGCAGGGGAGGAGTGGTTTACCCACTCCTAAGTGCGCAATCACTGTTTAGTCTGCCCTCTCGGGCTGCCCAAACCAGTCATGCGCACTTTCCCCGTTCTTCATGCAGGCTGCATTACAGCCTGCATGGAGAACATGCCCAGGCCCCCATTCCCTGGCTGAGCGTCCAACCAGGACGCTTAGACTAATCACAACGCTGTACTGCAGCGTTGTGATTGGTCAGGGAGACTTGGTGCTTATCAATTACAACGCTGCATTGCAACGTTGTGATTGGTCAGTGGGGCCTGCTTCCTGTTCCTCGAGTTCCATGCGGAGAGCAGGAGCAGAGACACGGGACTGGCTGGAAGGTAACTTTATTTTTTACTGTTTTTTTAATATGAGCACAATGCGTGACCCCCCCCCCCTGCGCCGACCTGCCCCCCGAGCCTGCCCCGTCACCTGTGAGTTATGCCGGCTGCCACTGTGTAGATGTATAGATAAATGTTATGAAAAATGATAGGCCAAGCAAATTTGCATTTTCTGAACTGCCTTCATCACCTATGACTTTTGCATCTTTTTAAGGAAATTGTTCTGAAAAATGCACCATTCTGCCAACATTTTTGAAAAATCTGCTTGGGGTGGCCGAAGCTCCAGCCCTCTGAGAGAGACTCCCTTAGCACCCCAGTAAATTAGTAAGATACATTTTATGAGTGCCCTTTTATAATCAGCTATTTTAGTAAATGTATGGAAATATTATGCTATAAAATTCACAATTTAGTTCCATTTTACTAAAACTTTTCTTAGGGAAAAGCTTTCCCAAGCTCAGGGGGGGTTCCCTGACACTGCTGCCACAATAAGATGTTTTCCAAAGTTTTGCTTAAAACAATATAAAGTTAAAAAAATTAGCATACCTAGTGAAAGGGACCCTTTAGACAACGTATCTGTGTGACGTAAATCTGGGGAGCAAATCTCCCAATGAAAGCCTTCGGAAGTGATACAACCAGACCTTCATTTGGCAAGAAAAGCAGGTAAAAGGGAGAGGCTGAACACAAACTAATTCAGAGGGAATAAACCGTAACAATGCAATGTCAGATACATGCTCTACAAGTAGATTAACGTGCGAGGAAGAAAATATTAAAATGGAACATATGGGTACATGTATGTGAAAGATAGTAAACAATATTCCAGAATCAAAGAATAAAAAATGAGCGACTCAAAATCTCCACGCGTCAAAATCTCATCACATTTACAATCGATTGAAAACCTGCTTTTTACTGAAATGAGGATACATGAGAATACGAACTGCAGAACACCAATGCAATGTCCTCTCTAATTTTAATTATGTGATCTACAGTATATCTGTCTCCATCCCTGCTGTAAATGAATCACGAACCATTCCCTTGATCAATATCTGGCAGAGTCCTGCACCTCATGCATGACGTAGACCATGAATCACATTGTACCTGTTGTGCTGTAACCTTCTTTAAATTAATGACCTATTTTATCACATTCATTAGGTATTGAAGACGGACTTCGCACCATTTATTTTGCTGACACTCCTCAATATGTGATATTCAGAAAAAAAGCAAAGATCCATATGTACATGCTAGTCTTTTTTATAGCAGATATCCTTCGCGACACATTCTGCTTGTGAAAGTGTCTGTCCAACCTGATGTTTAGTAGGATTTTTGTTATTATTGAAACTAACTCATATTATTGGTTTGCATCAAGCCTGCTTTTATAATGTCACACATGTTCAAATATTAAAAAATCTAAGGAAAACTGAGTGCATCTACAGTCTAGGGACGTGCTGGCACAGATGAATTTAACTCGGTTGCCAGATCAAAATATGCCAGGATTCTGTAGGATTGGCATCTGGGTTTCAGTCGCACTATCTATGTTTTCGTTTCTTTTTCTGGTTTTCTAGTTCCCATAATTTAAAACCGTACTTCACTTCTTTATCGGGACAGTAGGCTGGCATCCAAGTGTTCAATTACAAGAGAAAAATGATTTTGCCTCCAGTAGACAAGCAGAGCTCCTTCTAACGCACCATGCATTTGTCAGTCAAGGTCATGGCCGGGTCAACGTGCGTACTGGCGTAGCTCGTGCAGCACTGTACTGAACTAATGAAAATAAAACACTTCGGGGCATATTCTCAAGGAGCTATCGCCGAGTTATCGGCACTTTATCGCATCCAAAGTTGCGCTAAATTTACCGCCCCATTCACAAGCTGGTGCTAACAGCCCATAACACCAGTTTTCCTGCGAAAGCAGTCGCAGAAAACATCGCCACAGATGACCCCGGCAACTAACGCTAATGAGATGCAGAGTAGGCGTTCCCGTGCAAAAAGCCGCGACAACACCACTCCACAACATTCTCAACGACCAGCCCGATCTGCGATAAGACCACAAAACATGCGATAAGGCGCGTTAGCAGCAGGAAATTAACACCTGCTCTGGTGTAAAGTCGGACGACAACCTGCACCAGACAAGGGAGCACAGCCCATAGCCACACATAAAGAACAACAGATGCCCTGGAGCAACCCATCATGCAGCCCGGAGCCCCAATAGGCCAACAACACCCACCGCCACCACCCCTAGGACCCCACCACCCCGACCACCCCCACCACCACCCGCCCCCGGGCCCTACCCCGGGCACCCCCTGCAACCCCCCAGGACAAAGATATCGCACATCAACTCCACTAAACCATGAACCAAACAAATCGCCTGAAGTCGCACAAGCACAATACCCAACATACATGTGTTTTCGGAAAAGAGGGAAATCATACATCCATATCATAATATCCAAATAACACATTTATTACAGAACATAACAAAAACTGAAAATCAGAAGAGGCATGGCGGGTCGTCCCACGACATCCAGTAAGTCACAGCCTGCAAAACAGAAATCTGTATAAGAAGGAGTGCCATGCGCCCATCAAATCATAGAGAGAGAGCGAAAGAGAGAGGGAGAGAGGGAGAGAGAGAGGGAGAGAGAGAGGGAGAGAGAGGGAGAGAGGAAGAGAGGGAGAGAGAGAGGGAGCGAGGGAGAGAGAGAGGGAGAGAGGGAGAGAGAGGGAGAGAGAGTGCCGACACTGCGGACCTATGCCCCACTGCTCACCTGCTGCCACCGGTGTGTCTCCAACCACGTGCCGGAATTCACAGCAGTCCCCAGGTCCCTCATCTGAAACAGTTTCCAGAGACATGGATGTCAGAGTCCATACAGTTGCACACGCCACCATCGCTTGCCCGCCCCTGCGCACACAGGCAGCTGCACCCCAGCCCCTCCCGCCGTCCAGCGCTGAATGCCCGCCCCTGGGCAACCAGGCCTCACTGCTCACCTTCCGCCATCGGCGTGTCTCCAAGAGGGCTCACCACGTTCCGGAGGGATCTCCAAGCCCGGGGCCCGCGACCATGGCACCCTCCACATCATGCAGCCCCGCGCCGCGGGCCACCAGGTCACACACGTTGCTGGGTCTTGATTTTGCAATGGCAGACACCACATCTGTGGACACGGCATCCTCCCAGGCTGCACACCCGCTCAGCGCTTGAGGTGCCACTAACTCTGTGAACTGCAACGCAACGCCACGAGGCGGGAGGCCTGCCCTGCCCTTGCCCAGGCCCACACTGCTGGCCAGAAGGTCTCACACAAACCCATGCCAGTCCAGACCGCCAGGACGGCGCATCATCTCAGGCTGCACACCCGCTCAGCATTTCAGGTGCCCCTATCTCAATGCACCGCAAGACACCGTCCTGTGGCGGGGTGCCTGTGCCTGCCGCAGTGTATCCGGTCCCACCAAGTCTGTGCCCCGCTAGTCATGGACCCTTAATGATTGAGTCCCGTGGTGCGGACGCCATCATGTCACCCCCGGCACTGGGCAATGTGAGGTGGCAGGGCCCTAGGCCCTCATGCGTAGATGGGAACTACTCGGAGACACCCAGTTGTAGAGTTGAAATGGCGTCCAGCACATGCGCCAGGCCCTATTTATTGCCAGGGTCACATGTCCTGTGATGCCTGTGCTGGATGGGTGTGGTGTGGGTGTACACCAGCCGTGAGGGAGTGGCTGTGGCATGCTGACAACTAGACCTGTGAGCTGCAGATCCCTGCAGTGAAGACCTGGGACATGTAGCGTTGATGTCCCCCCCTGTGTGCGTAAGCGGAGTGGACTGCCTTGGCGTATGCCAGTCCAGCGTAAGAGTATGAACAATGACCCCGGGTCTCTGGGCGCGGTTCCGTCCTGGGCTGGACAAGGAAGTGACTAATGAATGTGTCTCTGTTGTAGTGTCGGCAACCCCCGGCCCGTAATGGAAATGTGCCACCCTGTGACAGAAGTCCCACAACATGTGCAACATGGACGTAAGGGGGAATCACCGACCCTACATTCATCCATACTTCCACACTTGAAAGATAATAGACATGACACACCAGTGTGAATATGAATGTTTATTGCACATTCAAGGGAGTGTTGCAGCTGGAGCAGTACAGGGCCATGCCAACCCCACTCCACATTGTCGGGCCGTTTAGGGCCAGCCAGAGTCCTTCAGGGAGTGACCGGTACAGCAGGAGAGGAGGAGTTCAGTCCACAGTCTGATATCTGTGTCATTGGTGACCAAAAAGAATATGGCAGTCCATGTTGAGGTCCGAGGTGAGTGTGGCAGAGTGCATCGGGGGACAGTGGAAGGTGATGATGCAGAGGGCAGCACGAAGCAGACACAGGCCACATGGCGGAGATGCATGCTACTGCGTCCTTCAGACCACAAAGTCAGATTCATCCGCATCCTTGTCCGCTGCTGTTGCCTGTCCCTCACATGTGGGTGGTGGTGTTATGTCTGCCGCACTGGGTGGCACTGACACATCAGGGGCCGGAGATGTGGATGGGGTGGTAGCAGCAGCAAGCATCAGCGCCAGGCCTTGTGGCAGCAATGCCATGAGGGTGTTCCCTATGGCATGGAGGGACCCAGCTAGATCTCGCTGGTGTGCAGCCGTGGCAGCCGCTCTTTGCGCCTGTATCCGCTCCATGTTCTCCATGATCCTCCGCATGTGTCCCAACTCCCAAGCGAGATCGCTGGAGGCACTCGGACTAGACAGTCGTTCCTGTCGCAGAGTCAGGACTCTAGCGATGTCAGCCATGGTTCGTTGGAGAGCGTGGAGCGGACTGTGAGTGTCCGTTAGGGACTGTGAGTGGTCCCTGATGGGACTTAGACACCCACGTATGGCAACTAGTTTGGCTGCCATGCGGTCGAACCCCACCTGCACCTGTTCAGCCAGCTTCTCCTGGCACCCCAACACACGGCGTTGGAAGGCCATGTGTTCGACGTGGGGGTCCTGGGATGCAGCCATGGTGGTGGGTGCTGCCTGCTGTGTGTACTGTGCAGGGGGTGGGTTCTCGTCGTGGCAGCTGGGCTGCCCTGCTCCTGGAAGTGGGCTGCGGAGGCAGTCCACGAGCTGTTGGAGTGCATCGGAGGCGAAGGTTTGGTGGTCCTCTTCGTCATCAGAGAAGAGAGGTTCGGACTGCTCTGCAGGAGGTGTTGGATTTCCCCCTGCAATGTGGAGGGGAGATGCAGTTTAACAACGGGTTCACATGTATGTTGCCACATTGTACATTTTCACATACAGACTGCATGACAGTGTACATTGTGACTGTTTGGGGGGTGCTACCTATTTGATGGGGGACAGTGGCCATTCCGACTACATCACGGATGTGTGTTTGTACTTGTACATTGTCAACTCACATTTCCCTGCAATGCCAAATGTTATTGTCCAGTTACTACGCACATGCGGCACCAGTTATGTCCTCTGTTCTGTTGTGGACGTGTTGCGGTTTGTACCACGTCGTTGTCAATGTTGATGTGCTCTGCATGTAATGTGTGTGTGCCGCATTTTGGGTGATTCGCCCTTGCAGCTCTGATTTCGCTGCCCTTATCCCTTACATGCGGTGTGCCTCTGGGTTCTGTGCTTATGCAGTGCTGAGGTGTTGCATACCTGTGTGCATTGGTCTCTTGGTGGGAGTTGTGGGTCTGGGCCATGGTTTGTCCGCAGAAGTGGTCTGCTTAATTGTGCATGTGTGCCATTGTGCCCATCTCCCCCGTCCCCCCAGTCCCTGGTGGTTACTCACCCTGTTGCTGTTGTGTCCGGTCATGTTGAGCAGTGTCCGGTCCCCCCACTCCTGCCACCGTCTCCCCACTGATGACTGTGGACACCATTTCTTCCATCTCGTCCAGCTCCTCCTGTGTCGCTGGGCTCCCACCTCCAGTCTGCATTGCTGCCTTCAGGTTGTTTGCAAGTTTCAGCTTGGTTTTGCGCTTCACATCATTTCAGCGCCTCTTGACCTTGTCCATTGTCCTCTTCAGCACTCCGACTGCATTCACCTTGTCCACGATGGACTGCCATGTTCCATTCTTAGGGGCCGATTCTGATGCGGGTTGGAAAAGCTTCCCGACCGAATCGGTTGGGAAATGGTGTCCGACCCACTCGGATCGGGAAAGTCCGACCGGCGGAGTAGGATGCATCCGGATGCTTCCAGATACGATTTGGTTGAACTCCCATTGACTTCAATGGGAACATTTGTTCCTAACCACATCAGAATTGGGCCCTCGGTCGGGAAGACACGTTCCCGATGCGATTTGGAAGGAGCAAATGCCGTTAGGAGGCCTTCCTAACCGCATCAGAATCAAGCCCTCGGTCGGGAAGCTTTTCCAACTCGCATCAAAATCGGGCCCTTAGTTGCCAGTGACACAGTGGAGGTGACGAACAGTAGTTGATGGTGTTCTATCACCTCCGTGATCAGGATCCTGTTTTCCTGCGGACTGAACCGCTTCTTCCGACTCTTCTTGTCCTTGCCCTTCCCTGACCCAGAGGTTCCAGGCTGGTCCTCCGTGGGGCTTGTGGGGTTCTGGTTGTCCTCTGTGTTTGCTCCGGCTGCCTCCATTGTGCTTCGCTGTTGTTTGTCTTTTGCTTGTGTTTTTTTTTCCTGTTTTTATGGTGCATTTTCCTGCATGACGCGTGGGAATTGCAGACCTGTGGCTGGTTTTCGCAGATTTTTGTACCGCGATTGGCGTCATTGCTACTATTTTCGCGTTGGGGTTTTGCATTTTTGCGGCATCGCGTTGCTTTTAACGCGTTCATTTGTCGCGTTCTCGTGTGTCTATCGCATGGTACCGCCGTGTTGGGAATACCACGTTAACACGGCGTTATTTTCCCGCGATGTGCAGAGTTGCATTAAGCTACACTTGCGGTGGTTATCACACGTTCTTGTGAATATGCCCCTTCAGGTTTCTACATCATCATCACTTTCCTTTATTTGGAAGCACCAGATAGCAAGGCTGATGGGGAACCAAAAGCAGTCCTGGCAAATATGCTCAAACCAGCCCTGCTCCCTTCGTATCCTTAGGCAATCGCTCTCTTTCCATCTATCCATTCTCGCTCTCCCCTTACCCCCTCTCTGTCCTTCTTTCCTCTTTCTCGTCCTCTTCTCTGATCACTTTCTAGCTATATTCCCCCTTCCTCCATCTTTTTCTCTCTCTCTTGCAGTCTCCGTTGCCTGCTGCAATTAACCTCAGGGAGTTGGGGAAAGTGACAGAGGCACATGAGTGGCTCTGGGTTTTCAAAACCGGACTCCAAGGGCTCCAGCCCACTGGAGAAATGCCCAGTGGAATAAAAGGCCTGTCTGACCCTGATCCAGAGCGCCTGCACTACCCTCACCCCAGAGCAACTTCACTCCAGAGACTGAGGATAACTCACTTTAATTAAAGGATAAGGGGGCATATTATCAAGAAACGGCGTTAAAATTATCGCCGCTTTAGCGGCAGAAAACTGCCATTAAAGCGGCAATAATGGGCTTGATAATATGCCCTTGAGAATTCCAATAGAAGCCCATGTTCTGGTGTCAACATGGGCTTCTATTGGAATTCTCAAGGGCATATTATCAAGCCCATTATCGCCGCTTTAGCAGCAGTTTTCTGCCGCTAAAGCGGCGATAATTTTAACGTCGTTCTTGATAATATGCCCCAAGATTTTTAAATAAACTGAGTAGGTTTTACCTACATTAAAATCAATTTCCAAAAGGTTTATTAAAATGAGACTACGTCATGTCTTTTTGTGAATTGGCTCTGAAAGCTGAATAGAATCATTTTAGATGGCCAACATGGACACATTGTAAATGTTTGTGTATGTTGGTTGACCGCACTTTCTTCCAGTGATGTCTTACCAGGAAAGAGTACTTATTATATAACTGTAGCTCTATTGTAGCTGGTGCGAGAGAGTAAAAGATACCAAGCATTTCAGACAACCTCTTGGAAAAGAGCAAGTGCCATGTTTTGCTTTATTTAAAGACACAGGCCCTCATTATGAGTGATAGCCTTATTAGGCTGGATTATTCCCATCCCATTAGCTACTGATCCTGTGGGTAACGGTAACTCCAGCACTGGGGAAATCCGACTCATCACAAATTGGACCCTGAGGATCCACTAATAAGTGAGGAATTACCAGGCAAATGAGTAATTTAGGTTTAGATGCCCACAGTAATTCCTTGTTTTCCTCCCTACTTTCACATGGGGATTTCTGCTGTATCTACAGCCAAAATCTCTAGGTATCAGTAAAGAGGACAGCAGTGTTGCTGTGGACCTTGTCATTCTGATGGGGCCCGTAAATGCTGCTATTGGCTCCATGGGAATTAAGAGGCCATTTTTAACGAGGGCTCTTGGGTGATTTGGATGCTCAAGTCCAGTGTGAAGAAAGCATTCTGCAGTTGATAGGTCTAAACAACTGATGCACTGACTTATTTGTTTCTATTAAAAATACTTTATCATACATTATTCAAGTTACAGTTGTAAAACATTATGAAAGTAAACCATTAATTTTTGAATGAAGTGTGTAGAAAAGTGGGATATTAATTGGGTGGGTTGTGTACCCACGCATTTAATAACCACAAGCGTTGTCAGGGTGAACCTTTAAAGTCACTAAATTAACCTGTGCTCAACCCCCTGTTAGCTATGGCACAGAGAAGACAAGCTTTACTTAGTTGGAATATCTAAATGTTAAATATGTATTCAGTACCAAATCAGTAATAAAAGAAAAATCCCAACCAATTAAAAAACATAGAGTAGATTTTAATAAATAAACCAACATCAAAATGACAACAAATCAATGAGGGAACCCAGGGTTATGAATTTTTCAAATTTAAATGTGAAAATAGCGTCAAAAAAGATTAAAGTGCCATGTTGCAAGTTAAGGCCGACCACGATGGAGCATGGGTTGGATACCGAAACCAAGTTCTTTGCAGTCAGAAGCTTTACCTTCGGACTTGCTCTCTGAAAATGAAAGTCAAAAATGCTCAGCAGGGGCAAGGCAGCAGTTTGTGGCCGAAGAGGGCTTCATGTCATCGAATAGCCTCTGGACGAGTTCTCGGTGAGTCATTGAGTTTTGGCGGCAAAGGTCCTATCGAGAGAAATTCGAATTTTGCACCCAGAGAAGATCCCTTGCTGGCCAGATACGTTTCACACCTTCACTTGGTGAAGAGTTCTACCTTCAGACTTAGGGCCTGATTACGAGTGTGGCAGATGGGATACTCCATCACAAATGTAACGGATATCCCAACCACCGTATTACAAGTTTCATAGGATAAAAGGGAATTGTATTACAGCTGACGGGATATCCGTCACATTTATGAGGGAGTATCCCACCCTCCAATGTCGTAATCAGGCCCTTAGTTGCTTTTTTGTAGCTTGGATTCTTCCAGCGGGGCATGGCTGTAGGTTGTAGCTGAAGAGGACCCCACGAGGCTGAATATCTCCTCCACAAGGTCCCACTGAATCAGATTTGTTGCTGCCCAAAAGCTCTGAGACGGAACAACATGATTCTGTGGCTCAGCAGCAACCCTGCTTCTTAGGATTGGCTTTGGCAGGTTTGTCCCAGTTCTCCAGAGGTCTTTGAAGCCAACAAGTTTCTGAGTCAAAGGTTTCAGGAAAAGATAGGAGGAGTACACTTTGACACCAGCCAAGGGTCCAGAACCTTGAGAAAAGCATTTGGGGGTCAAGTCTCACTATAGCAGAGGTCAGCAGCGGGGTCCATGGCAGATTTGGTTGGAACTGGTCAGCTGGGTAGTTGCAGAAAAGGCCTCTTTTACTTTTTGTGCCTGTAATTTGGAAAGGAGGTCAACCTTATGACCCCTGGAGTCCCCTCTGTTCTGGGTACAAGACGGAGAGCACATCCAGTCTTCTAGGCTCTTCTCAGGTCACAGACAGCAGGTCCAGTCCTCTTCTGTTTTCCCACCAGCTGGAAAGTGTTCTAAGAAGGGTAATGTGGGGACCAAATTTATGATTGGCACAGGCCTGTGAGTATGGGTGACTTCTGGCCCCTCTCTAAATAATAGGGTACATTTTCCAGGGGCAGCCCTACCCACTTTCTTGGCACTTCAGTTGTGTCCTACTACGGAGAAATTCCACAGTGTCCCTCTCTGCATAAATCCAAGATGGCAAAACCCTCCATCTCTTGTGCAGAGCCAATGTGGCTACTCTAGAGGTGTAGCCAGGAAATGGAGCATCCCCACCTCTGTGATCACTGTAAACCAGTTCTTGGGGCAGCATATCTCCCACAGGTATCGTAGCTGGCCTGCCTGGAGGGACAAAGGGAAGGGGTTGGCCCAGGTGTTAGCAACATCTACTGGGTGTGCCCCTTTGAAGTTCAGCCCAGATGGTCATCCTGCCAGAGGAACAGAACCCCTCCCCACCCCCAAGGCCATTGTCTCATCTTTGTGAGCTAGTTCACACATCATGAAGGGGCCTGTACAGCTGCCAGTTGACAGCTGATGTTCAAGCAAATCAACTTCTGGAGGTTTTAGGCAAGAAAAAGGTAACTTACTAAAAGTAACTTTTCCAAAATATTTATTACAAGTGTGACTTCACCAGAGAATTGAGTGTGTAATGAATCTTTTAATTTGTAAGGATTCCCTAGCCAGAAATAACATTATTAAATTTAATAGTGTATCCCAATGCTTTCCTATAGAGCAGCCAACCCTCCTACAGTATAAATAGCATTTAGGGCCTTGTCACTGTAAGGCCACATTTAACATTAAACTTTTCCATGTCCTACTTTTAAATATCATGCACTCTCCCTTATGGACACCCCTACTTCGAGATGACATCAATATTTACAAGGTAGGTTTAGGCCTGTCTAAATAGGTTGTCATGACAACGAAAATTTGCAGATTTAAAACTGTGCAGTCAAACCACAGAAGGTAGGCCTTCAGTCTTGTTTGTATTGTTACTACAGTGGGTGGCACAATGAGTGCTGCATCCCACTGTCAACATTTAACTTAAAGGCTATGGGTGCACTTTGTACCATCTACTATGGACTTACAGGTAAGTAAACTATGCAAATTAGGGGTATGCCAATTTCAACATGTTGAAATGGGGAGCACAGGCACTTTACCACTGGTTAGCCATGGTAAAGCGCAGAGAGTTCTACAACCAGCAAAAACAGTCAGTGCAAAACTCTGGGGGTACACTACGCAAAATATGGTCATTTCCAACAAAGTGCATCTGAAAGTTAAATAAAATGGAAATATTGTAAATCAGGGATTTCTAATTTTGCAGGCAGAGTTTACAGAAATTTTTACTAAATGCTGCATATATAAGCACTACAGACTCTGTTGCCTTTCATGTATTTCAAACAAGAGCATTGTATAAAGAGTATGGACTTTTCTAAAGAGAACTGAAAAAACATAAGGTGCACATTTGTCTGTGTTAGTAGCATTGCACTGTCAGATGAGCACTCTCTCAAATGTATATATTTTGGGAGAACTTTTAAAGGTGAACCGGCGGTTATTGGATGTCCAATTTCAGTTCAACATAGAACGTTCGTTAAAAAAGTAGGACTTGGATTTTAAGCATATATGTTGGGTACTGACCAAAATCTAATGACAAAAGGGGTTTCAAAAATCAGTCAGAGGATATTGCCAAATATTGGGACCTGGGGAGGGATGCTGAATTTTGTCGACCTATCTTCTTACTGTATTTCATCGACAAAAGGCAGCAGATGATGGCTGCCAGCCCCATACAGTCAACCCATTTGCCACATGTTTTTTACTCATTGTCTGCATGTGAGCTACAGCTTTGCTCCTCTGTGGCCATTAGTACTGGAACACTTTCCATCCAGTTAATGGGTGCTGGCCATTAACATTACCTTACTTAAGTGCCTTGGCTGCACTTTCTATGCTTCTAAAATATATAGGGGCAGATTTACAAGCCCCTTGCAACACTTTTGCGCCACCGTTGCGTCACTTGTGTGACACAGCAGCAGCGTAAAAAATGCGGCCAATTTACAACGTGACGCATCTAGGGAGATGCGTCATGTTGTAAAGCCCTGCGTCACATTATACCTGTGTCAGGTATAATGTATGCAGGGTGGGCGTTCCCATGCAGGAGAGCCTCGTAAACAAGATTTCACTGCGTCACTTCTAGGACGCCACTGCGTCAAAACGTTACGCCAGTTTGAAGCAGGCATAAGGAGTGACGCAGTGTAGTGGGAATAGGCCTCAAAATGCATTGCTGGAGTTGCGTCCTGCTTGCAACATGACTCCAGCAATGCATGACTTTTGCCCCAACAGATACGTCAGAATTTCTGACGCATCTGTCAATACTTGCGCCATGGTGCACCGTATTGTAAATACGGTGCATCCATGGTGGCACAAGGGTTTCTCAGGATGGTGCAGGAAAGTGACGCATCTCTACAGATGCGTCACTTTCTTGTAAATCTGCCCCATAGATTTTTGTACATTGCTTTGTAAAGTAAGCACATCTTTATGTATGTATGTGCTAAATGCATAACATGCTGCCCTTCTCTTTTAACCTGTAGTCTATGTTCCATAGAAAGAGCATTTTTTGGTTTGCTAATAACATTGGCACCATTTGCCAGAATGTTCACAAAACTTTCCTAACATAAAAGTCATCCACCTCAGCTCCTTCCTGGAATGATGTGGTGATCCGTCATGTGGGGGCCGAGAAGAAAGGTGAGTCCCAAAATGCAAAATTCCCAAGCTTTTTCCATAGACATTTTTGGAATGGGATATTGGAAAAACGTCTCAATCAATGGAAGTACACCAAATTTGGCAGGAAGCTAGATCTTGGTCCAGAAATCATGCTTTTTGTGATGTGGTGTATATCCGTTCAGTAGTCATTAAGATATTTATGTACAAAAATGTTTGTATATCTGGATGGTTGGCTTCAAGGGACTCTTGCAAGAGTCCTTTGACCCAATTAAAAAAAAATACTAGAGTGTTCCGATTGGCCCAGGGGGCTTTTTTTCTGCTACGGACAATTCCCAGAGTGAGAGCTCTGATTGTCTGCCTGCAACATGAAGAAAAATGTTGCAGACAGCCATTGGAGGACTCAAAGACTTAGGGGCCGATTCCAATTCCGATCTCGGCCGGTAGGGCACCGAATCGGATTCGGCTTTACCGGATCCGATTCGGAGGCCTAGTTCCCGACCGATTCGTACGGGCGTCCGCGCAAGCAAGTACGATGCGAGCGCACGCGAAATCGCCGACCGACTCGTTCCCGGGTCCGAACCGCTCCGACCGACTCGTACGGACATGGCTCACACTACGCAATGGAGACGTTACCCGACCGAGCCAGTACGATGCGCGCCTCGAACAGCCCGACCGACTCATAGCGTCCGGCTCAGAAGAGCTGTCGGAACCGGACTTGGGGGGTCCGTGTCAGACCCCCCTGCACGCGTAGCCGCGTGAGTCGCACACAGGGGGGACCCTAGGGTCCCCCCTACACATGCATGTGCGGTGCGAGTCGCACCAACGCGTACCCACTGTAGGGGGCCCCCCTGTTCGCGACTTGCCCATTCAGTCAATGGGAGCCCGTGTACGCGTCATACGACCGGCTCCCATTGACTTCAATGGGAGCCCGACCGAGACGAGTCCGGCAGCATGCGGCCGCATCGTACTCGCTCGGTCGGACTGCTGGAGTCCGGCTCGGTCGGAAAACTCACCGGATCCGGCTCGGTCGGTGAGTTTTCCGGCCCAGATCGGAATCGGCCCCAATGGGCCTCATTACGATGTCAGGCAGAAAGCCTCCACCCGACAGTAGGACTCGGTCTGTTTACAATCCGCCAGACCGATTACGATATTCGCGGTCGGAAAGTAAACCGCACGGTTATTCTGAATCGGTTCCGACTGGCTCTCGGAGTATTCGTGTCGCATCATGCACTTCTACGGACAGCGTTTCCGGCCGACCGATTACGATGTCGATTTCCAACAGCCTTTCCGAGTCTGCCTGTCTGACATGAAAAGGCTGTCAGAAAGTGACTTTGGGGGCCCCTAGCAGGGCTCCCTTCATCCTGAGGCCTCCGGTTGGGGGCCGAGGGGGTACCTAAGGGACCCCCCTGTAAAACTCTTCACTGTGTGGGAGGCCCAATTGGGTGCCCGCGACAGGGTGCAGGGTTTTACACACACACTCCCTTTCCCCATAGGAGCCTGTGATGTCGGGCGGAACACGGGCTCCCATAGGGATCAATGGGACTTTGACTGAACAGTGTTCAGTCGCATCATATTGGGTCGGGCGGAACCGCCGGCTGCGAGTCGGTCGGTACCCTAATCCGAGACAGTGTCGGGCGGAAAGTTTCTGACCGACATCATAATGAGGCCCTTAGTCCCCTGTCTTGAAGTTAAATAAAAAAAATAAAAAGTAATTTAAGGGGGCAGGGTAGGGATACCGTGACTCCTTCAGCCCCCGTGGCCAGAATAATAATAAAAAAAATGCCACAATCCTGCATGATTGTGGCATCCAAAAAGAGAAGAAATGGAGGCTGGAGGCCACTGTGATAAACTAAGGGGAAGGTGCATGCACCCCCCCCTCCTAAGCCTTATTAATGCCCCGCTGATCTTATCTCCCAGAGCCAAAGTTTGATGAAAAGGGAGGGGAGCGGGCAATCCCCCTTCCTAAGCCAATTTTTTTTTTTTTAAAGTGGTGGGCACCTGGCCCACTCCTGAGCCTGTATGGGTCCCAGGGGCCCCTTCCCAGGGCTAATTTAATTTTTAGGGGAGGAGGCACGCAGCCCCCCTCATTGAGCCACGTATGGACCCCGGGAACCCCATCCCTTAGGGTCTTTACTTATAGGGGATATGGGTCACATGGCCCCTCTCACCGAGCTTTAAGAGGCCCAGGACCTTATCCTCGGAACCAGCTGATATATTGTGTCCCAAGGACCCAGGACATTCTCTGCCGCGGGAGCAGTGGCAGGGACAGTAAGTCAGCTCTCTCCCAACAAGAGCATTTTCAAAGGGCAGGCAAACTCAGATTGCTCCTACCCAGTGGAAGCAAACAAAAACAGCTGCTTCCATCAGACAGGATCAATGTCGGCTCCCAATGCACCGAGGATGGGTGTGTGCGGGATCCGGCTGGGGCTGTGGGGGCACTGGGGCTCCTCAGCATCCCCCAGCATAATGTTTGGTTGGTGCCATGGGTGGGCAACAATGCAGCCACCTAAAAGCAGGTATTTAGGTAGAATATTAAATTAAAAATATTGTGGGGCATAAATGTTGTGTTTAAAATATTGTGTAACTAAAATATAGTGGTATGTAATATCGAGGTTTAGAATATCGAAATTAGGTTTTGCTTTTAATATCGTTGTAAAAAACATTGAAATTGTAAATATCGTTTTTTTAAATATCGATATTTTAGTTAAAATTAGTTTAATGACTTTTTTATATTTACTAATAAATATTTTAATTTTTTTAAATGTTATTTTTTTATGTAATTTAAAGATTGTTTTGTGTTAATTGTTTTTGTTGGGTTTATAGGGGATAAGGGTGGGGAGTAATGTAAAATATATTGAAAATTAATTGTATAGTATTAAATGCAATTTTATTTTTTCACAAAAAATGATAGATATTAATACAATTTTGGAGTGGGGTGTGGGGATAGGGGTGGGGAGTAAAATAAATAAAATGGTTTAAAAATGTAATTGAATTAAAATTTAAATTAAACTTTTTTAGATTTTGATTATCATTTAAACTGGTTTGTTGGTATTTTTGTGTTTATGAGGGTTAAATAAAAAAAATATATATATAATTTAATTAAAAAAACAATGTTTGTTTAGTGATTGATTTTTGTGTGTAGTTAATAGCAATTATTGAGGAATTTAGAAAAAAGTGCCGGTAAAAAAATGTATATTTTTTTTTTTTTAGAATGTTGTAAAATTATTTGTTCAGTTTTGAGCTGTGAGAAAAATGTGTGGTATAATTGTGAATGTTTTTTACTTAAAAATGTATTTTTATGTATAGTTTGTTATCATGATATTGATAATATTTTATGAACATTTTAAAATTGAAAAAATATTGATCATTAGTAATTGAAATTTAAATATATTTATTTTGTTTTTGGTTGTTGCGTTTAATTGAAATGTGTTTGTGTATACTAAAAAATATTTATGATTTAGCTTTCTTTGAAGATCATATTTGTATTATAAAAAAATTGTTTTGTAGACAAATAATTTTACGTTTTTTTAAGTTATGTTAAGATGTAAGTATATATTTAATTATTACATATTTTCAATAAAAATAAAATATTTTATATCAATAAAATTCAATAAAACTTAGTGTAAATTAATTGGTGGAAAAGCAATTGTTTATTATAAAATTTAAATGTAGTATGTGTTTAAATTTAAAACTATTTACAATTTATTTACAAAATGTTAAAATGTAAAAACTATAAAGAAATAAAATTAAATTCATTTTGTAATTTAAAAAAGAAATGTGACATGATAAGTGAAATATTGTTGTGTTTGGTTAATAAAGTTGTGTCAAGTTTAATTTAAAATGTATACACAAAAACATTATTTACATTTTATATTAAAATATTCTAATTTTAGTTATTAATTTGACTAGATGTGCATGAAGGTTTTGACTCTAGGCGCTTGATGTTCAAGAACACTTAGGGGTCGATTCCGATTCGGGCCGGAAATTTCTCCGACCGAGCCGGACCCGGAGAGATTTCCGACCGAATCGGACCCGTGCAGTCCGACCGAACGAGTGACGATGCGTCCGTATGTTATCGGACTCGAGTCGGTCGGACTCCCATCGAAGTCAATGGGAGCCGGTCGTACAAGCGCGTACGCGGGCTCCCATTGACTCAATGAGTGCGAGGCGAACAAGTGCGCCCCTACAGTGGGTACGCGGCGGACGTGTCGCGCCGTACACGCACAGGTAGGGGGGACCCATGGGTCCCCCTGTGTACGACTCGCGCGGCTACGCGTACAGGGGGGTCCGACACGGACCCCAAAGTACGGCTCCGACAGCTCTTACGAGCCGGACGGCGCGGCTCGGTCGGACTGCTCGCGCGCGCGCATCGTACTTACCCGGCCGGGAAACGTCTCCATTGCGCGGTGCGAGTCGAGTCCGAGCGAGTCGGTCGGAGCGGTTCGATCCGGGAGCGAGTCGGTCGGAGCGGTCGGGATGCCCAGACGGAGTCGGTCGGCGATTTCGCATCGTACTCGCTCGGCCGGACCCGCGTACGGTTCGGTCGGGAAACAGGGCTCCGAATCGGATCCGGTAAGCCGAATCCGATTCGAGCTCCTACCGCCGAGATCGGAATCGGCCCCTTAGCCTCAGATGATTTGTAAGAACTGCTCACAATTTGGCAATTGACTTAACAACCTTTCTTTATTGCAAATAACGAAGTGCCTTTAATGAAACAAGTTTTTTAACTTCATCTATATTTCCACCTAGAGATCGCATAAATTCATGTACAGCAATTCAAAATGTACACACATTTGCCTTTGAGTAGCAGTTTTTTTGCATCAATTTGTGTATATGACAAATCTAAGAGCAGTTACGGTGTCCTAATATCAAGTCATGTTTCGTTGAGCCCACCCATCCCTGATAGTTGCAGTTTTTTAATGACTAATTCTTGAATAAAATTTACAAATGCTTTTCACTAGTTTATGACGTCTAAGCTTGCCCCGGGAAAAATCTTCAGTAAATCAAGCCCATATAGACGAGTCAGAAATTATGCAAAATTGTCCTATTCGTAACTGTTTTTGGATTGTGTTCCAGCTGCAGTGGGGAAATATAAGAGCTAAAAACAGCTGTGGGTAGAGCTTTGAGTTATTGTGTAGAGGATCGGGGTTTCTGGAGCTCCCAGACTGTTTGAGGGACTGGGCGATTGAGGGACTGCTGGGGTTCTCGGCTGGTGTGCAGGCCTGTCATAAGGGCAAGGCAGCAGGGGCTGTTTCCCCTAGTCCCCATGGTTTGTGTGGTCTTGCACACCTTTACAAAATGTATTAATAAACTAAAAAGGCAGGCCAGATTTGTTTTTTCCATGCAGCTAATGGGGCCACACAAACAGGTAGAGCCAAATGCCGTGGACCTGATTTAAAGTTTGGTGGACGAGTGACTCCATAACAAAAGTAACAGATATCCTATACACTTTTTTACAAGTGCATCGTATCCTATGGCACTTCTAATAAGGTGGACAGGATATCCGTCATGCTTGTGAGGAAGTAGCTTGTCTGCTAAACTCTAGATCAGTCCCCATGTTTGCTATCCACAGTGAACTTTCTCCTCTAATTGTGAGGTGAGATTATAAACCACAGTGTGCACCCAATATTATTCATAAGAGCCTATCAATTCTCAAAGAGATTTTGCACATGGGACCTCAATTTCTCGTATGCATCTAGCCCTTTCACAAATTTTATTTTGTAGTCTGGGGACTCCAGAAGGCTTGCCTAATGTTACTTTAGCCCTCATCCACAGATAGATGGACAGCAATCTTTTCTGCTATGTTTTACTACATGAATTGAAGTTAAATTTGAGTCACCAAAGTGAATTGATAATAACAGCCTTTGCCAATAACACACACTCTGGCATCTTAGGTACAATGTAAGGTGTTTGCTCACCTATCTAGATCTTGTCATATGCCAGAATTATTGACATACCATATGTGTACCACTAAGTGAAAAGCTCATTCATGTGGGTCATATAGCTGTAAAAGGTGGCCACATAGACATGATCCATATCCCTAGGAGCCCCCTGCTAATTTCCTGTTAAATGAATCCACTCAAACTCATGAAGTGATGAACAAGATAAAGTAGTCACAAGGCAAACATCACTAGACTACCACAACCCAGAAGTCCTAACGCTTGTGTATGTGCAACTGTTTGCAGTTGACACATCCTATCTGGACATATACACACTCTCAACATCACTTGAAACACAAGTACTCCTTGACAACTGTGACCCACACCTTGCAACAAACTTGACCCTCTGATAGCACATACATCCCCTTGGAGGCTGAACACCATGGTAAAGTACAGGGTATTTTATTGATGGGTGGAAGATCTATTGTGGGGCCATGTGGGCAACAAGACAGAAAGAAAGCCACATTGCATCAGCATGATGTGCCCTATGTCCAGTTTACTGATAATGTCCATTCACTGACTTACATACTCTAACTGTGAGTTAAGCCCTGAAGCTGATGTACATTTGAGTGCAATGAAGTGTAATTCATGACAATAACACCCATTCCTGTACCATAAGCTAGGTCCTCATGCAACTAACATATACATCTGTAGGGAATTTCAAAGTAGACAAACACAGTTAAACTTACGAAGCACTGTCACGGACCCACACACATCACCCACAGGAAATAGGCAAGTAAAGTGAATGGGATTACAACCATCCAAGTTGTACAACATCATGAAGCCACAGTGCATATACACCTTGCATAAAATGGTTCTTACAATTAAGGGGAGTCCTGGAAGCCTACAGGACCAGGACACACTCTGATTTGTAACTACCTCACAGTCTCCATGTGGACAGGACAGTGACAATTGGTCACATCTGGGACTAATGTGTATTGGCACAAAGTGGCATCCACATTTGGCAAATGTGTCATTCGAAGTTCTTTACAATATCCACAGAAGAAACACCAATTGACCCATATAGAATAAGACATATTTTGCAATTTACACATTGCTTTGTATAGATGTGTGTCTAAAGTACCTACCATGTATAAAGAGACAAAATGCCTCCAAGTGTGTTGACAAGAATATTCACTTTGTACACATCAAATACATATGCAGCATACATATCACTGAGTTCTGTCTGTTGACACACTTGCACACTGGACAAAGAAAGCTGCACAAACTATGAATGCATAGAATATCCAATGCAAGGTTTGGCCATTTACCCCACAGCCCTACAGATGCAACATGTGGACATTGACACCCAGCCACTGTAGGTACATAATCCCACACAAGATCCCAATAGACATACATACTCTCTGAACCATATGCTATCACTGTCATGCAAACTGAACTGTACTCACACATCCAAAGTTACACGGGAATGACACAGGAATAAGACACAGGAATAAGAAAACAAGTTAAGGGCTTTATTCAGCCTCCATATGATAGCTGGAAAAAACAAAGGCCAATGACCAGTCCAAAAGTCCATGTTGTGGGTCATCAAACTGTTGCCCATCCAAACCTGCCTTCAGATACAACACAAAGTGATACCTCCCCTGGAAAGGGAATCTAGGGGGCAGGCCAGGCACCAAAACACAAATCTAGGGTAGACTGGGTTGGTCCTTGGAAGGTATGGGCTCCGGATTGGGAGTGTGGGCTGGGTCAGTGGCAGGGCAGGATTCAGTTGTGGGGGGACTGGGTTTCAACAGTTTGGGAATTTTATAACCATGAAGGGAACAGGGAGGGGGAGCTTTATTTCCCTTACTTTTTTTCCTTTGGAGGAACATGGGTGGGATGGAGATGATGATCTTTGGGTTTAAGAAGGGGGTGGGGCATTAGCAGGATGGAGAGCTTTTCTTTTTCGGGTTCCTTTGGGTGTAGATTCGGTCTTGGTAGGGGGCTGGGTTGTTTTTTTGGAGGTTGATGTGGAAGGTTATGGCAGTGGTGGCAGTGTCTTCTTTTTAGGTTTGGAAGGGGGTGGGTCAGGTTGGGGTTGGGAAGAGGTCAAGGACAATCAGGTGGAGTTTTTGTGCAGACTGGGTATGAGGAGAGTCAAGGATAAGGGTTCTGGAGGAAGAGGGTTGGGAAGGATGTGGTATGTCTGTATCTGCTGGTGTGGTGTCTGTAGTGGCTCTGTGTGATGCTGTGGTGTCTGCCTGTTCGTCTGTATTTGAGCTATGTGGTGCAGTGGGTGTTGTGTCTGCCTGTATGTCAGTGGAGCTGCAAGTGAGGTTGTCTTGTGTCTGCTGAGTACGTGTTTGTCTATCTTTGGCCTTATGTCTGTGTGTTTGTGTGCTGCGTGTGGATGTTGAGGTGGATGCGTGGTCATGTTTGCATGTGCTTTGGACAGGTATGGGAATAGGGACTGTGGATGGCGAAGAGGCAGGAGGGTGAGTGGAAAGTTGGAATTAAGTTAAGGCTGCTGTGAGTGTGAGGGTAGAGCCTGAATGGAGCTTAGTAGGGAAGACATGTCAGAGTGAATACCCTGCAGGAAAGATACCATCTATGTCAGCCGATTGGTATGCACCTGGAGGACATTCAGCACTGCTGTCTGACCCACAGAGATCTGCCTCAGGAGACCAATGGTCTCCACACTCAGGGCAGCAAGGAAGATAGAGGCAGGGGATAAGGTGCCTGGTGCAAAGGAGTCTCCTCCCCTTTTAGGGGAGTGGCCACTGACAAGTGGCTGGGGAGCAGCTGTGAGGGTGGAGATGGTAGGGGGGTGGACTGAGATGGAGTGGACACGAATAGGACACGTTACAACGCAAACATTTACAACGCATGCCTTTACAACGCAGTTTTTACATCGCAACATCCATTACAACACATGATTTTACAACGCATGCCATCACAATGCATTTTTAGAAACTACATTTACAATGCATTCCATTAAAACGCAGACCATTACAACGCATACCATTACAACACATAATACTTTAAGGGCAACAGTAGGGTAAGTGTTGGATAGTGTAGGGGTAAAAATTACTATTCCCACTCCAGTGAGTGCAACAGTAGGGTAAGTGTTGGATAGTGTAGGGTTAAAAATTACTATTCCCCATTACTTACCTTATAATGCGTTGTAATGGCAGGCGTTGTAGTGACGTGCGTTGTAATGGCATGCATTGTAGTGGCATGCGTTGCAATGGCTGTGTTGTAATGGCATGCGATGTAAAGGCAGTTGCGTTGTAATGACTGCGTTGTAAATGTAGTGCATTGTAATGACTGCATTGTAATGGTTGTTTCCCATGGACACAGGTCCAGGGGGACCACCACCACCTGGGAGGGATCACTGGAGTCGGATGAAGATGACATAGCTGTCACGTCTGTTAGGTCCTCTGTGGTGCTCCCATCACCCTCTGTGCCACTGGTTCCCTCTTGCTCACTGTCAGCACATAAACCACCGAGGCCAGCTGCTTCCCCAACATTCATGGCACTATCTCCGTTACTATCCTGGTGTGATGCTGAAAAACATATATAAATACAAATTACTTGAAATGTTGATATATACTGGCTACATAGGTGTAAAAACAACTCTAACCAGATTGGCATATATTACAATTTGTACTTGGATGACTACATTAGTACATATATAGCCATTAGCACATGACTGAAATCTACCAGTGCACAATCTCACATAATGGTGTCAGAATCATAGGCTACATTTTAAATACATGTATGTACCAGCTGATGTATTGACTCTAACTTCTCATGCCCTTGTAGTATACCATACTTACCTCATGGGAGAATAGAAATGTTTTAAAGAAATTGACTACCACTGCAAGGCTTGACAATCAGCTTGACAATCAGCATATAGTGAGCTATCCCTAATCCAGACCTTGTCGAACATCAGGTCCCCTGCTCCAGTGAACCTATTTTGATATGTCACTAACAAGATGTAGGGGGCATGGAATAGGCCATTTCACACTGTACTTGGACATCTGTCCACTGGCAGATGAATCAGTTGTAAGTGTCACATGCATACTCATATATATGTCACACATAGAAAATAGGAATTGAAAGACAAGATTTATGTCTACAACTATTGTGTCATGTCAGCACAGTGCAACTATGAAATATTTTGTCAAAAGATTTCAACACTGTAAACATTGGTGCATGTAAACACAGCTTATCACACTGCCAATGTCAATGATTGCAGGTTACTTAAAGGACATGTGTACATGTGTCTTACAATGCCTCCAAGCCATCTAGAATCCTGAAGTGTGCCCATAATAGTAGTGAAAATCATGTAAATTAATACCTATTGACAACACTACTTACAAGCCAATGAATCCTGTTGATGTCCACATCTCACCACGACAAGTCAGCTTATCCCTCCCTGATTAATATCATCATGCACGTATTGACCTTCATAGATGCAATTGTGTTCTTTCCCTGAATGAATCTACCCTTCTCAGAGGCATTTATAGCACAATTCCAGACATCCCATTTATAGTGCCAAACAATGGATATTTTGGCCTCCACATATTCATGCCCCTTGTAACACCATTTACTGCCATTGGGAATGCATTACTCTCACATCTGTTTTACCCCCTGTTACCCAATCACAGACATATGTTGTCACCTACACATAGGCCTAAACAGGAAACAGCTTGAAATCAGATAGGATGCATTCAAACCCTCACCTAAGGTAAGGGCCAGTGTGACATGTGACATCAATACACATAAGTCTACACCTGCCAGCCACTATATTGGACAACAGATAGCACCAGTGCTGTTAGCATTTGTTGCACACACATCAGTCCCCACCTACAAAGGACTGCAATTACACGTTGGCTGCTACCTGAATGTATTGTATGGCATATCGCAGTCAAGTGCTTAAGCATCACTTAACAAAGAAGTGTTGTTGTCTCAATACAGAGACCAGGGAAAAAAGTTTTTTTTAATGAAATATGTTGTGCATGACCACAATACGTAAAGGGCATTTTCATAAACATTGTGTAGACATGTCTCCATTCTACAATGGAATATCACTACTGGCAGTACCCTGCCTATATTAGCCCTACATGTTCCATAATCAAGGGATATTACCATGCACCTACTACTATGGATGAAAATGCTACATCTTACACATTACATGGGTCTGGAGTAAGCCTGGGCGTAGTTGGCGTAGTCGCGCTACGCGAAGCTACGCGAAGACGTCGGAGCGCTACGCGTAGCTTCGCGAGCGCGCGTAGCTGCTTGCCGCGCCCGTTCACGATGCGTTTTTCTTGCTCGGGAACGCGTTGTGGTTGCTCGGGACGCTGTTTGCGTGCTCGGGGGCGCGAACTTACCCATGCGGTCGCCTATGGGCGCGGCCATTTTGTTTTTCACATGTCCCGCCCGTTCGCGATCCCTTATTTCCTGTTCCGGTTCGCGTATAGCGTGCTCGCGCTGCGCATTCCTTGTTCGGGAACGCGTTGTACGTGTTCGCGACGTTTTTTGCGTGCTCGGGGACAAATATCGCGCGAACTTACCCACGCGGTCGCGATGGGCGCGGCCATCTTGTTTTACCACTCTATGCTATGGTTCTGGGCCTGCTTTTCTATCCTCCCTCAATCTTTGCAATCCTTAGTTTTTTACACTGTTTTTCAATTTTTCTTTATTTCTTATCTATCTCACTCTCTGCTTAAGTCTATATTTTGCATTTTTTTATACTTTTTACTGTGTTTTTTTTACTTTTCGACTGTTTTATATAACTTTCTTCTTTAAGCTCCTACTTCTTCCCCTAACTTTATTTTTCCCTTCTAACTTTTCTTTTTCACCTCCTCCCACCCCAGAACCATGGCGAAGGGTAGCAGCAGCGGCTCAAAGGGCAAGGCGCGTGCGCCCAATCGCCGCCTGCCTTGCGGCAGACTGCGCCCTGCAGGGGTGCAAGCCCGCCAGCTGTTTAATGAGGCGGAGGTGGCCGCCCTTGTTTTTTTTATTCAGCGCCACCTCCCCTTGACCTTGGCAGCAGGCGGCAGGCCAGGCTCCGGGTACCCGACCCAGGAGCGTCACCGCCGGTGGGCGAAGGTGCGTCGGGCAGTGTTTCGCTGCTCCGAGGTCCGGCGCACCCATAACCAGCTGGCCCACCGGTGGTCAGACATCCTTGACCGGGAGCAGGACCTGTTGGACCTGCTAGGTGTCGAGGTCGTGGGGCTTGGTGAGTAGCCAATATATATATAGTAGTATAAGTATTGTGATTTGTGTATATATTTTTTACAAATAACAAGAATACTGCTGCTTACATTGCAGGTAAATTACGTTTCAAAATCTTCTGTGATTGTAGGACACAGGTGCTGGGCGGTACTCTTACTTTTTTGCAACTTTGCGCTCGCTTGTCATTATGTAAGAGTTTACTTTAGAGAACTTCAGTTAGGTAATGTGTTGGGATCTGAGGAACGCTGTCTCAGGCTCGTGAGGAGCTTGTGTCGCTGGGGGGATTCTATTCTGGAATGTGGAGTTCTAAGGCAGGCAGTTGCTGCCGGGACCCGGAGGACGTCAGATGGATTAAACTAGACACCTACCTTATTCCCGTGTAGTGTCTTCATTTCAGTGGCGACGAGGATGCAGAAATTCCTCAAGGACATAGGTGTTAGTCACATTCTTACTTCTCTTTATCACCCCCGCAGCAATGGCCTGGTTGAGCGCTTCAACCGCGTAATCAAGGAACATCTGCAATTGGCTTTGGTGAATGGGTTGCATTGGCGGCAAGCGGTCAGCAACATGCTTTGGGCTGTGAGGACCACTCCCCATGTTAGTACCGGCATTGCCCCGTTTACCTTACTTAGGGGAAGGGTTGCTGGTTCTAAATTAAACAAGGAATGGATGTCCAGGAGGGAGGTGGACACTAAGAAATTGTCTGTTGTAACTGACGTCAGGGCTGCTGTTCAGGCTAAGTACGACACCAGGCCTGGAGTTCGTTATCCTTTGTCTGTTAAGGTGGGGGATTGGGTGAGGGTCAAGAGACCGGGTTTTCTTCGCAAGGGGAGTCTCGGTTCTCCGCTCCCAAAAGAGTGTCAGCTGTAAGAAATCACGTGGTGGTGTTGGAGAGTGGGAAAGTTTGGAACAAGTCTGCTATTTCCATTGTGCCTGAGTCAATGCTGGTCTATGTCAACAAGAGACTTGGTGTTGTTTCTTCCCCAACATTGGTGCCCACCAATACCCACGGGAGGGAACCTGTGCATTCCGATCATGTTTCTTCCAGAGCTGTTTCCACCAGATTGAAATTTGTTCCTGCAAGATTTCAAGATTACAAAATGTAGTGATGTTGTTCTTCTGTATACCCTGTTTCCTGTTATCTTCTTCTTATTGTTTTTTTATCTTTGTCAAACCTTACTTTTCTGTTTTCATTGTGAAGGAAGGGGGTGTGTTGGGATCTGAGGAACGCTGTCTCAGGCTCGTGAGGAGCTTGTGTCGCTGGGGGGATTCTATTCTGGAATGTGGAGTTCTAAGGCAGGCAGTTGCTGCCGGGACCCGGAGGACGTCAGATGGATTAAACTAGACACCTACCTTATTCCCGTGTAGTGTCTTCATTTCATAATGCTATTGCTAGAGAGACTGTAGTCCTTCCTTTGTCCTCCTGTCAAATAGTGGTGGATGCATTTGATACTAGGTTTAGTTACTATTAGTTGATAATTTTTGAGCGGTCTGCGTGACGCATCCTCTGTCACTGAGTGCTGCTTACCCCAGTCCTTAGAACCTTTTGTAGTTTGTTTAGTGAGTGGTACTGGTAAGCTTAGCTTAGCAGTGTCAGTCAGCTGCAGAACATCAGACGCAACCAACCAACAATTTGGTGTATGCATTATGCACTTTATGCATGTGTCCTCCTTCTCATCTATGCATTTTTGATGTCAATAAAAAATGGAAATGCAGGCTTAATGAACAATTGGCCCGCCTGGAATAGGTGGGCTAGGTCAGGTGGTACTTAGGCTTAGTTAGTGTTCTGGATTTTATTTGAATCAATCAGAATGGAACACTGAATTAGTGTTCCCAAATAAGTAGACTGTCCGTGAATCCCGCAAGGCAGTAGTCGATCGGATTAGATAGGTCAATTTTATTGCAATTTTTGTTTCCTAAAACGTTTTTTGAGCGTTTTTTTAGATAATTTATTTGTTTCACAGCAATCATTAATGTTTGTGTCTTTCTTTTTCTTTATTATATCTTACATGATCACTGATGTGCAGCACCCAGGGGCAAGAAGACGGGGTCAGATTCGGCGGGACAACCACCAGAGGACCGCTCCTCTACCGAGGGCCCTGCTGCTGGTCCCAGTAAGTCCTCCAGTGGTTAATATTAACAATTATATTGCCCTAACTTTTACTGCACCTTATTTTTTCAGAACTATTAATTCTGGCTCCACTCCCTAATTCTATTTTTTACAAAAGATTCTTTGATCTTGACTTGACTATCTGTTTCTAAATTCTGGTTATCCCTGCCTCTAAGTTCTAACTGCCTCTGCTATGAATGTCTGTACTCTGTACTACTAATATTAGTCTGTCGCTAAGCTTGCCCAGTTTGCATTGCCACTCTTTATTGTACGGTTTTGTATAAAACTCAGATTGACCAATACTAATAGCTCTAGCCACTGAGTCCAGTCCTTTCGGTTGTCCTCTTCTAGGCTTCTTAATCTTGAGGCTTTGACAATTACCACAAACAAAATGCCCAACCAGATATTTGACTATTTTTGATAGGATATAGTACATACTACTTGGATTATGCACAGCCCCATGCAGAACTATGCACAATGAAATAGGATGTTGGTGATGCGAGTTTGGAACTTGGACGTTCCTCACACCTCAGTCAGAAGTGAACCCACAATCCCCTGAACGACTAGCTATAGTGTCTCATTAGGTCCCCGAACCCCCACCCGAAGATACCCAATGATTATGATTACACAACCCAGAACATAACACCCTTTCGCTCACTCACTCGTGTAAGTCCACCACCACCACACAAAATACCACAGAGTCTATGTGTAAGTTCAAAAGGTTTATTTTTCAACTAACAAGCTCTGTATGTATGTTCTATAAAATTCAGTGTACTCCAGCCAGCTCCAACAGCAAAATGCATAAGATTAAAACAATAAACAGTGTTGCACTTGCAACAAGTGCATGATCATTGATGATATATAAGACAAAAGATCTGTGCGAATTCTGGGCGACTCCTCACCGTAGAACGTAGAATTACTGGTTACATGCATCATTCATAAGCTCTGCAAATCTCTGGTTCGTAGAAGGGAATCCTCTGCCTGAGAAAAATGGTGCGTGTTATTATAGTATAATGCAAGCATTTCTCAGTCCTGCCCAAAAAGTGTAACATGTTACCTATGGCTAAGCAATACGGACTAACCGAACTCCATAACAAAGTGGCTTGTTTTTCGACCTCTTGTACGCAACGCTCAGACAGTAGCTGTATGTGCTCATGTGGGCTCAAAAGGCGTCTTACTGTTACTGCGCAACAAGCTGCGAGGTAACATGCGCAAAAGACATGAAGCGGAAAATGGTTGCATGGCTCAGGCTAACTTTGCAAAGAGTAGAGTATAGTATAATAATGACCCTAGGGACCATAACACTACTAGTGTCTACTGACTGTACTCTAGTACCCGATTTGGACTATTGAATGTGATTTATAATAATATGTATGTATTAACTTTTTTTTCAATCTTGCTAATGAAAAAGAATAAATAGGGGGAGGTGTACAGGCATCTAAAAATGTGTCATGTTTTTATCTAGGCGGACTAGCAACCACCAGTGGCGGCGGGGCCACCGGCGATTCGAGCCTTCCGGAGGGGGCAGGAGAAGATGCGGCACCTGCAGGAGCTACAGGGGGGAGCCAGCAGCGGTGGCGGGCGGTGGTAAGTTATATTCATGACTTATTGACATTGCACTAGCTGGAAGGGTGTGTGGACTTCACTCACTGTACTGTTGTTGAGACTTATTATTAGGTATGAAGTTGTAGTGAACATTATACAACGGTTAAAGAAGACACCCTTTACTTAGCATGAGCAATGCAGTAGCAATAGCATTACCAGCGTGACTTGATTAACCAATGGCCTCTTATATCTGACTCCAACTCAGCTGTGAAAGTTTTATGGAGGAGACTAAAAGTCAGATCAGATGACCTTGATGGATGTGTTGAACAAAAAGGGAAAGAAGGGTTGAAGGAGGAAGGGCGGGCGAGATTTAATATGATGACTGGCAGAGAAGGATACGTTGGAAGCATGGATAGGTGGCTGATAGGAATCAGATGCATGTGTTGTTGAAGGATGGGTGGAAAAAGGTGAAAGAAGAATGGATGCCTGCCTGGGTGGGCGACACAGTATGGGTGGATACTGTGGATAGCAAGAATCATCAGCGGTGTTTGGGTGAAACTCAAAGCCAAGGCAAGCAACGGAGTGAGTGGACGCATGCGTTGTTGTTGGTGAAACAAAGTAAGGTTGGTGGAGAGATTAAGAAGAATGATTGACATTTACTTAGAATGGATGGATGCCTGTATGTATTCATCATAGACAGCATAGGTGGAGACTGTCACGGGATGCACAGTTTTAGGGAATGTAAAAGAAACCGCGCCAGAGTAGCAAAGCCGATGTGGGGAGGGGCAGGGTGGGGGGTAGTAGTAAACAATGTATTACGCGGGCAAATACAGGTAACTTTACTGTAAACATACAAATAAATAAAGCGAATTTCATTGTGCGCACTGCACCGCCAAATGCGATGCAGTGTGCGCAACAAAATTAGTTTCATTTATTTATATGTTTACTTACCTGTAATTGGCCGTAATCCATAGTTTACTACCCCCATCCTGCCCCTACCCACGTCACCGCCCGGCCGAACTCCCCGAGTCCCACCACCGACCGCTACTGACCTTATGTCGTTGTCCCATATAAAAGCAACGATCATTGGATCAGATATATAATCTGGCTTTTTGTAGTAGCCAAGGCACTGTGAAATAATTGAGCAATTGCCCTCCATGTAACAGAGAGAGTATGGCCAGTGCCACCCGTAATAGAAAAATACGAGCTTCCCCACCTGCAAACAGTAGTAAATCCAACTAACGTGAGTCTGCGTCATGACTCGTATGTTTGTCTTGGGTGCAAGCATAGATGACCGAGCTGGCAATGCCGGCTACAACCAGGTTATGTCATTTCGCTAAACTAGAGAAAAGAAGAACACTGGTGTACTGTGTACTGGTTGGAGTCCATAGTGCTAGAATAATGCCTGAAACTCCCACAAATGTTAGAGGCCGAGGAAGTGGGAGGATAGATAGATTATTACCACAAATGTTATGTACTGTGCTTCTTGCTAGTGCTACTGTGCCATTATGTGTTGAATTAATTTTGTGTTACTGTTTAGCTAAGAGTACTGGTTACAACAATATTTTTTTTCTTTCTTGATATAGATGGTACTCCTTCCCAAGACAAACCATCGCGGAAGGAGTTGGCAGCCAGGGCCCGGCGCCGGAAACTGGAGGCCATATGCCAGGAGTACCGGCGGCTGGTGGCTCAGGCGGAGGAGGAGGAGGCGGCAGCAGCAGCTGCAGCCTCGTCCGATGCCCCGGGCCCCAGCCAGGCCACAACTCCAGCGGTACGGCGCCGCGGTCTGGTAGCCGCCCGCCGCCGCCGCAATTCACTATCAGCCAGCACTGCTGTCCCCCACCCTGGATGCCACTGCAGGGCATTCCGCAAGAAGATTCTCCTCCGGATGGCACGTCTAGAGGAGCAAATGGAGGAGCGGGTCAAAATCATGGTGGACAAACACCTCAAATCCCGCCGAATGTAACATCGAGGACCCTGTGGATTTGCCCCTTTTTATTCCTTGTTTTGGTGGGTGGGAATTGGGCGTTGGGGTTTCGGGACATTCTTTGGACTTTTTTCGTTTTGGACATTTGTTGGGGTTAGGGAGAAGGGTGGGTCAGGTGTGGGATAGTTTATTTTTGTTAGGGTAATAAATTATATTTATACTTAAACATACAATGTTAATGTTTTGTGGGGGGTTACTGTTTTACGAATTAACGTCACATTGGTTTCCTTGCTGCTGCAGGGCCGCAGCCAGTGTTTGATTTAAATAATCTGCCGACGATGATGTAACACAAACAGATAGATGCGGTACCCCTCACTGAGTTATTTGTCCTACTAGTACTGTCAGTCTCTCCTCCTAGTCCATTTATACCTCCCACCAAACGTATCTTACCTGTGATTGATGATTACGTTCGGCACAGCGATGGCTGCATGGTTTCCAGAGAGAATGTAGAAGATGCCATGGTTGTGGTGGTAGTAGTAGAGTAGACACTGGCAGTAGCATTTGCTAAAAAATTAAAAAAGAGACAGTCACTTTCCTGAGAGCGACTGTGGGAGGAGTAGTAGAACGAAGTAAAATACAGTACAGAAGAAGACTGCCAAACAAACAATATTGCAGTTGCAACAGCTAAAGTCAAATTAAACATAATGGTGGCGGGGACAGCCTAGTACAAGAAGTTACAAACTGTAGTTGTGTCGATTGAGTCACTTAACTTAACACAATCGTAATTCGTAACCTTTACTGCTGTGTGGTAGGAGTTTGATGATTAATCCAATCAATGACGGCAATTAATTATGATGTACTACTATTAGCCGGTGACGGCTTGCACATAGACTGAGCATGGGTGGGCAAGCAGAAGAAGCTCCTCGCCCTGCCTTGCAATTGAATTAGTGTTGCTTTCACCACATCTGCCCCAGCAAGCGTGTGATCAATTGGTGTACATTTTATGTAGTCACATCACACCTCAATATAAATCACAGCCCGGGGGAAGAGGGTTAGGGTTTGATGAATGGATGGGAAGGGGGTTTGGGGAAAGGTTTGAGAATGAAAAACAGTACGCATGGACAACAAAAGCAAAGCGCAATCTTGGCAGACGACCATGATCTTATACAAAAAATCTATAAAGGGAGAAAAGGGAAATGCATGCATGATGATGAAGATAACTTGATGGTTAATGAGTAGTACTTAATAACTCCTACTAGACAATTAGACAGTACAGGGCAGCAGTATATTCTATGCAATTTGCCTTGCCTGTAATATGCCCTCAGAGACCCAAATTCCATGTTGTACGTAACTTACTTGTAAAGATAGCAAAGACAATTAAAAGAAAACACAGTTGTAGGGATCAATTAGCAAACAAACACACAACACACAGTCCTAATGATTGAAGAGAAAAAAGGATTCAAATTAATTAAAAGATGAATGATGAATGATACTAAAGTTACTGTATTATCATGCTCAAATTGTGGAGTGGAATCTCGTCCTTCCTCTTGGTCCTATCTTCCATGGACGCTCCGCACATCAATCTTGGTGGCCTTCCTGATGCCGATTGGTAAGGTAAATATGAGTTGTGTCTCCCAGTATAGCAAGCACAGGGTAAAGGCCGGCCTGTAACGTCTAGATGGAAAAACAAAAGGGGTATTGAAAAATCAATGAATAAAAAAAAACATCAATTACGGTGGAGTCCAAGAAGAGAAGAGAGAACACTTTCAGAGTGAGGCGGCTTGGATATATCGTGTAGATTCTGTTTACAGCATTAAGCTACAACAACAACAGGACAGAACAGGCCCACCACAGCACCAGCCCGTGACCCAACCTCCATTTACCTTAATTTTTGACATAGCCAGACAAAAGGCATACACAGCAACTTAGCATTTTCCTAATTAAGTGACAAAATCAATGCGCCGCTGTGAGTCATCACTACACTCGACTACACACCACTACATGGACATGTAGGTCTGCTGTGTTTACTTTCTTGTTGAATTGTTGTGTTTATGTTTACCTTATGCCACTTCATGAAATGCAGTTATTCCTTGAATCATCTCCGATCCAACTGAATGACTGCGTGCAAAGATAGTATGGTCATCATCATGGTGTGGTACGTGTTGTCCAACTACAACTCAGTCTGTAGTGACTCCGATTAAGTCCATATTCCATATTAAAAAATTGCAACAGATATTGGCCGGCACCTGCAGTAGTAGGAGTACAATTTGGTTATTAAACAACAAGAAGGGAAACATTGACTGTCACTGACTTGAGTCACTTTGTAGATTAACTAGTAGAGTAGAGTTCGACTTCATGCACAACATCAACAACAAACAACAGCAATCGCTCAGAGTCTGCAAGCATCCAATGCATTCCATCATTACCTGTCTTGCTCTTCTCTTTGGCTGTCAGATCATCAGATGCCTAGTTCTGACAGTTGTTATTTTTTTTACGGGGCAGTGGCCTCATCATTACTCCAGTCCACATTCATTTTGAGTGTTAGTCGCTGTTTTGGTTTTCGTCTTATTCTTCTGTGGCACTTTGTCACAGTTTAAGTTGCTTCCCATGGTCAGCACTGTGATGATGGGCCGCGGCCTGGGTAGCGCTCATTGATGGTCATTTGAGTTTGCACAAATGTCAGCAAGTTTCTTCGAAGAGTCTCTTGTCTTTCTCTGCCAAGTACCTTCTGTCCTGACAGTGAGGACCTTTGGATGCCTGCTGAGGCTGTAGCCTTCGGACACTGATGAGTTTCGGCTCGAAAACAAAACGGAGGATAGCTATAGTCACGTTTCACTTCTTATGGAGGCGGGACTGGTAAAGGCAACATTTCTTGTACTAATGTCTGGCTTGATGGAAATGTACTTGTGCGAGACAGGAAGATGAAGCAGGACTTTGAAGAGTGGACAGTTAAATGCACAGACATCCAACTCCAATAGGGAAATAAAAAGAGAAGACGGTGGTGATGGATTTGTTGTGATTTGAACCAGAAAGACAGATACACAGACACATAAAGGAAGGAAGAAAGTAACAATTTGAAAGCCTAGTTGTCAGGGAAGAGGAGCTCGTCCTCAAACTCTGGTGGTTCGGACAGAAGTAGGTCCTGTAACGCACTATTTACGTCATCCAAGTTGCTCTCCTCTTCCTGCTGTGATTCACGTATTTTGTAATCCGGTGGTATAAAGTGCTGATTCATTTTGATCATGGTTAACCTCTCCACGCTTTGGGCCGAGAGACTGGTCCTTTTCGAAGTTACAATGGCACCAGCAGCACTGAAAACACGCTCAGAAGAGACACTTGCGACAGGGGAAGCCAGATACTTTATCGCCAGCCTGCTGAGCACTGTCCATTGGCTTCTTTTCCCATACCAATACACCAATGGGTTTCGATCCATGAAGACCTCTGTTGGGTCATCCAGATAGGCCTGGACCATCCGCTCAATGTTCAGGGGTGCTCCGATGTGCTCGGCCTGTTTTGCCTTTGCATCAGCACTGGACTTACCATACCCCTGCTGTAGAAACCAATCAGTTGCACATTGTGCGGTGGATGATCCTGTTCTTGATGTTATTGTTGGTGTAGGTGACTGCTGGGAGGCAAATGCACTGCCCTCAGGCTCCGAAGTAGAACTTGACTCTGGATGCCCTGTAGTACTGGTTATGGCCTGGGGTGGGGGGCCTGTAATTAACAGCCGTTCTCTTTCGAAAATAGTGGCTTCCTTAGCTATCAAAGTTTTGTAGTTGGCAACATCCACTTCCGAAAAAGGAATTACTGCCTTGCTGTTCAGAAATACTTTGTACCGTGGATCCAAAATTGTGGCACTAATGTAATGTGGTTGTGACAAAATTTTATTTTTAATCCTTGTATTTTCCGATAAGCGAGCGGCTAAGGTCTCCGCCAAATGATATGCGTCTTGTTTGTCATCCACACCTGCGTACGTTTCAGACACATCCTTCAGCTGTTGCTCTAGCATGTGCAACAATGGGATAGCTTGGCCCATAGTACAGTCCTCCCTGCTGACTTCACGTGTGAAGATCTCAAAAGGAAGTAGCATCTCAGTCAGGCATTTAATGAGGTCCCATTGAGCCATCTCAACGGTCATGCCTTTCACAGTAGGTTCCCCTAATCTTTGCATGACATAAGCATTGAGTGGTATGTACAGTTCAAACAGACGATCAAGCATGTAATAAGTTGAGTTCCAACGTGTTGGCACCTCCTGGATGAGCGCTTTGACTGGCATTTTATGCTCACGTTGAATGACCCTCAGCTGCTTCCGGGCTTTAAAAGAATGGTTGAAATGTGTGCATATTCTTCTGCAGGTGACCAGTAAGTTGCTGACTTTGGATTCATTTTTCAAAAAGTCTTGAACAACAATGTTAATGCAGTGTGCCAAACACGGGACCCTGAAATAGCCACCATTGCGCATGGCCAAAACTACATTACTGCCGTTGTCCGTGGCAACAAAACCAATCGTAAGCCCTCTTGGGCGCAGCCACTCAAAGACCTTGGTGTTAAACTCTTCCAAAATGTTTGCAGCAGTATGAGATTTCTCCATGGCAAACATGGCTACAGTTGCATGTTTGCGAGTGGCATGAAAAATCTCTGCAGTATCAACACCAGCAGATACCTGTTCTCTAACCCCCGCAAAACTGATCCAGTGTGCAGTGATGCACATGTAATCTGTGGCTTGGCAACTGGTCCACATGTCTGTAGTCAGGTGGATACTGTGAACAGCACTCTGCTTCAAGGCCTTTCCTAGCAATTCCAGCACGTCGTGATGTAGTGCTGGAACTGCAACTCTGGCAAAATAGTAGCGGCTGGGAACATGCCATTTTGGGCAGATGGTTGACACAAATTCCACAAAACCCAACCCTTCAACAAAAGAAAAAGGGAGAAGGTCCAGTGCTAACATTTTAGCCAGCTTCGCATTGTACAAACGTGCTATTGGGTGGTTGCGTTCGTACTGCCCCTCACCCCCAAACATGCTGATAATGGTAGGCTGCATGGTTTTCCTTTCTCTTAGGCTCAACGCACTTTTTGGTAGTGCGGACCTGGTACTTCTTGGTGTCTCCGGCTGACTCTTACTCTTGTGCCACTGAGATGTTGCTGAAGATGTGTGCAACGTTAAGACTGCACTGCTGGGGTCAGGGACACCTTGTGTACCACTACCAGAGAGAATGTCTCCCTGTCCTTCCTCTTCCACCGTGATCGGATCTTCTTCTTCTACTCCTTTATCCCCACCAACACCAATGGTTGCAGTTTTTTTCTGGCGCGAAGGTGGTCCTCCCAGCTGATCAAGTGGTGTTTTTTCAGATGGGTCATTTGGCCTCCGGTACCATAGTTTGTACCAAGCTTACCACGACTAACAGAGGTATTACAAATGGAGCATATAGCAATGTTCTCCTCCTTTTCGCTAACCGTAAAGAAGTCCCAAACTGGGGAGCTTAACTTTGGCCTCCTGCTGGAGGTGCCACTTCCAATGCCGGATGATCTGTAGGGTGTGTGTTGAATTTGACTCTGTGCTGCTGTACCACTACCTACTCCTACAGAGGTGGTGGTTGTGCTGGATGTAGGTCGCTGCCGGGCCTTTGCTAATGCAAATATGGAAGCTGTAGGTCGTGTTGGTGTTACCTGTGGAGGTATGCGTGCTACATCCCTCGCAGCGATTTTGGATAGGGTAAGAATGTTGGTCTCCATCTCCTCGGGGCCGGGAGTGATGTTCGTGATGACTGGCTCGTCGTCATCATCATCATCATCTTGCTGTTCTACATCGACCTCCATAAGTGTAAGGCTTTCCGGAACCTTCCTTTTCCCTAGCTTGGTCTTGGAACGTGGCTCCCTCTCAGACTCAGTTTGTGGCTTCCAAGTGGCATCTAGATCATCAGAAGGGGGCTTGGCGAAGAACTTGATGGACTACCCCTCCTTTTCCTTGCTGGGGATTTGGAAGACAATGGATCTTCTGAATGAGTGGCTTCTTCTTCTACCTCTGCATGAGGCTCAATTTCCTGAACTGCCCCTACTTCAGGAGGAACAACAACTACTATTGCGGGCGGTGGTTGCGGCTGTTGTTGTTGACCACTTATCTGCTGTGTTTCCTCCTGCGTTGATTGGGTACTACTTTGAGATAGCGATAAGTTTATCTCCGGCTCAGCATCACTGCTTTCCACCATTAGGCTGGCTACCTCTTCCACACTCATGTGCTTGGGCCTGGGTTGGTGGGTTGGGTCCACTGATGCGGAGGTGCTGCCCCCAGCTTGCCCCCGGACACCGCTGCTGCAGGCGCAATTTTTTTTCCCAAAAAGGTATTGGCCGGCACACCAGACTTCAGTGTCACTTGCTTCTTCTGTTCCTTCTTCTTCTCAATAGCAACTTTCTTGGTACTGGAGGACCTGGTACCTGCTTTCTTTGGGCCCATCTTCTTCAGATGTCAGCAGCACTCAGTTGCAGAGATGTCTGGTCAGGTCACACGTCACGTTGTGTTGTGTGTACAGCAGCAGGATGTCTGTCTGGAAGTGCAACAGGCAATGATGAGAGACACACCTCCTCCTCAGTCTTTGTGCACCTAAAAGCAAAAAAGCCAGAACATCAGTCAAACATAGCACAAATCAAACAAATAGAATATAGAACTTAGTGTGTGGTGGCCTCAATTATTAAATTTCAGAAACTCTGTGAACAACAACACACAGTGTAGCCATTTATGAGACGTTGACAACAAGGCCAGGGCTTTCCTGGCTACTGTGTAGTGCTAGTGTACACTCTGGAAGAATAAGAATAGTAAAGAACAAAAACTAAAATGTACTGGAGCATGTTTGGCCTAAATTTGTGCATCACGTGGGATGTATTATATAGCAGCATCAGGGAGCTGCAGCTGGCAATGGGGATGGATTTGGAAGCAGTAAGACAAGAGGAACAATGGAAAGACACGCAG
Source organism: Calotriton arnoldi (assembly GCA_963921515.1). Taxonomy (NCBI): domain Eukaryota; kingdom Metazoa; phylum Chordata; class Amphibia; order Caudata; family Salamandridae; genus Calotriton; species Calotriton arnoldi. The sequence goes on along the minus strand of CAWUFW010005618.1, from coordinate 553,266 downwards.
GCCTATGTGGCAAAAACAGCACACTAATAACTACCACAACAAAATGGCCCCCAGAAACATGGTGACTCACAGGCACAAGGCACGGCAAACAATGAACTCAAGCAGGCCTATATATGGGCAGACAAAGGATGCCTTATAAAACACACACAGCTTTAATGCAAAAACTAAAATCCACATGGCTAAAAACACTTTGGAAAGTTAGACAACCACTACAACAACACAATTATAATTACACAGTACACACGCAAAAAAGGCATTTATTTAACACACCCAAAAAGTGAAATAGTCAGACCCTCCAAAAAAAACCACATTTCGCAATTCAATTGAATCAATTCAATGCCATCCATGGCCTAAATGATGTCAAAATTCCACAGACTACACAGAAACAGTTTTATGCACCCATGGTGACTACCTCTGGGCCTACTGGCATACTGGGCCGCAAGCTTGGAGGCCTATGGCAAAAGCACAGTGGCTGGTTTAACAAAATGGCCGCCGCCCACATGGCCAGGCCACCCAAAATAACAAAAAAGTGAAGACAAAGGACAGGACCAGGCAGTTGGAGACTCTGGGCAACTTGCTACCTCTTGGAAAAAATTGTAAAACAAAAAAAAAATGACTCCTTGCTCACCAAACTACATCTAAATGACAACCTGAGGAGTTTTTTGTGCAAAATGAACTAAATCAACATTTTCGAGAAGGTTTAATGATGCTCGAGAGATATTGTTCGCCAGATTGTAAATTCTGCGTGTTCGGCATCGCGATCGTCACAAAAAGTCGTTATCGCGCGCGCGAAAACGTACATTGAGCGCGCGAAGAAGATAAAAAGTGTAAGTCCGCGTTGTCGCGCAGTGCGGACTTGCCCAAAGTCCGCGAGCTGAACGCCCAGGGTTACCTACTGGCTGAAAAGGCCTATTTATTTAACAAACACCCAAAAAAATAAAATACCACCCCAAAACCCACATTTTGCAAATCAATCCAATGCCATCCATGGCCTAAATTATGTTACAATTCAACAGACAACACAGAAACAGTTTTTATGCACCCATGAGGATGACTACCTCCGGGCCTACTGGCACACTAGGCCGCAAGCTTGGAGGCCTATGGCAAAAGCACAGTGGCTGTTCACACAAAATGGCCGCCAACACATGGCCAGGCCACCCAGAACAACAAGAAAAGGAACACAAGACAGACAATGCAGGCCTATGGCAAAAGCACAATGCCTGGCTTTACAAAATGGCCGCCACCCACATGGCCAGGCCACCCAAAATAACAAAAAAGTGAAGACAAAGGACAGGACCAGGCAGTTGGAGACTCTGGGCAACTTGCTACCTCTTGGAAAAAATTGTAAAACAAAAAAAAAATGACTCCTTGCTCACCAAACTACATCTAAATGACAACCTGAGGAGTTTTTTGTGCAAAATGAACTAAATCAACATTTTCGAGAAGGTTTAATGATGCTCGAGAGATATTGTTCGCCAGATTGTAAATTCTGCGTGTTCGGCATCGCGATCGTCACAAAATGTCGTTATCGCGCGCGCGAAAACGTACATTGAGCGCGCGAAGAAGATAAAAAGTGTAAGTCCGCGTTGTCGCGCAGTGCGGACTTGCCCAAAGTCCGCGAGCTGAACGCCCAGGGTTACCTACTGGCTGAAAAGGCCTATTTATTTAACAAACACCCAAAAAATATAAAATACCACCCCAAAACCCACATTTTGCAAATCAATCCAATGCCATCCATGGATGCCCGGCCTACATGATGTTTAAACTTTAAATTCAACAGACACCACAGAAACATGCACCCATGGGTACCTCTGGCTCTAGTCCGGGCCTACTGGCTGAAATTCCAATCAAAGAAAAACAACTAGGCCCCTGCCGAAACTACAGGCCACAACAATACATTTTAAAAACTATGGAAATCCCACAAAAAAATGTAGGTACAAACAAGCCCCAATCAAACAAACAAGTACACCAATTCTCCAACTTACTTGTAAAATCTCAAATCCAAGAGTCCTCAAATCCAATCCAATGATATGATGCAGCAGACAGACACAAAAAGTGATCCTTCCAGCTCCAAATCCAAATGAAAGTGAACAGCACATGGACAAAACACTGGGAGGAGCCTGCTGGACAGGAACAGGAAGTTTGAGAATCAGGGGCACTTCCTTCCTCTTGGAAAAAAGAAAAAGGACTCCTTGCTCACCAAACTACATCTCTAAATGACAACCTGAGGAGTTTTTTGTGCAAAATGAACTAATTCATCATTTTCGAGAAGGTTTTATGATGCTCGAGATATATTCTTCGCCAGATTGTAGTTTCTTCGTGTTCGGGATCGCGATCTTACCAACACTGCCGCCGGAAGTCAGATCGCGCGTCCGAATGACGTGTTCGCGTTCGCACACTCTCGCGGGATCGTGCGGCCGGATTCCAAATCTCGTGGCGCCCGCGAACGGATAGGAAGTCGCGTCGGCGAACGCAGAATCACGGTAGGTCATTACCGCGCGCGCGAGAACGTATATTGAGCGCGCGAAGAAGAAAAACAGCTACGCTACGCTGCAAATTGCGTAGTGCACGGTAACTTCGCGTTCTACGCAAATCGCAAAGTTACCGTAACTTCGCAAATTCCGTGAGCGTAGCGTAGTTCACCGCCCAGGGTTAGTCTGGAGTCTCTCAAAATCTAATAGTGTGAAAAACTGGCTGCAATACATGAACATGCATGGTATAGTTCACATTTCATAAAGGCCCATACTCACACCCTTCTTACTGCTGTCTGACTCTCAACTGCCCATTGAGTTTGGGATAGGCCACCGCCATGATGCGGTGCGTTAGGGGGGGTCAGGGTGCGGCGTGCCCCCCTTCTGGCTGGAGGTGACAGTCCCAGCTGGACCTCAGCTATTTTCTTGCTCCAGCCTCGCAACTCCTGCCACTGTTTTCGACAGTGGCCTCTGCGCCGACGTGTGACCCTCCAGGGACTGCACCTTCCGGGCGATTGTTCTCCAAGGAAAACCTTCTGATGGGCATTGACCTGTAAGGATGACATGGTAGCAGACACTTAGTACACATGCAAGATGTAAATCTACAGCTAATTTGTCACATAGGTCATATAGAGCTAGCTTAAGCATAATACAAGTTAGCAGACTATGGGGCATATTTCAAGGAGCTATCGCCGAGTTATCGGCACTTTAACGCATCCAAAGTCGCGCTAAATTTATCGCCCCATTCACAAGCTGTGCTAACAGCCCATAACACCAGTTTTCCTGCGAAAGCAGTTGCAAAAAACATCGCCACAGATGATCCCGGCAACTAACGCTAATGAGATGCAGAGTAGGCGTTCCCGAGCAAAAACCTGCGACAACACCACACCTCAACATTCTCAACGACCAGCCACATCGGCGATAAGACCACAAAACAGGCGATAAGGCGCGTTAGCAGCAGGAAATTAACACCTGCTCTGACCTAGTGTAAAGTCGGACGACAAGCTGCACCATCAAAGGGAGCCCAGCCCAGAGCCACACATGAAGAGCAACAGATGCCATGGAGCCCCTCACCATGCACCCCGGAGCCCCGAGAGGGCAACAACACCCACCGCCACCCCCCCCAGGACCGCCACCCCCCCAACGGACCCCCTCCGGTCCACCACAGAGGCAGCGCAGACAAAGACAGCGGACCTTCAGGAAATGCACCAGCCCCACAGACCTAACACCAGACAATGCCAATGCCCACTACAGGCCCGAAAGGACAACCATCCTCCGCATCCTGAACATCATTGCCCACAGGCTGGCGGTACCAACACAGCGGACAACCAACATCCCTCCGCAGACAAAGCTGCTGGCTGTGCTGCACCTGTTGGCCTCTGGCATCCTCCCAAACAACAACCACAAGAGTCGGAGGAGTCCCACAGCCAGCCCCATCCAAGTTCCTCACACCTGTCCTGGATGCCCTCACCAGCTAGGGACCCCAGCACCCATATGTCCCCCACAATGCGCAGGAACAGCTGGAGACCAAGCAAGGACTATACACCATAGCTGGATCCCCGCACGTGTCGGGGGCAATCGACTGCACACTTGTCCCACTTGTGCCCCCTAAAAACACCGCACACAATACCGCCAACAGAAAGCACATGCATCCCATCAACGTGCAGGCAATAGTGGACCACAGGGGACTCCTCACCAATGTCATGGCCAACTACCCAGGCAGTGTGCATGATCCCTTCATCTTCCGACAGTCCAACATCAACCAGCGCTTCCAGGATGGCACCCATGGGAATGCACTTCCCGTTGGCAAGTACCAAATGAACACACCACACACCTAAACCCCACAATCATGCAAATCACAACTCTGGCACTGCACATGTCACAAAATCACATACAACATGCCAAACAACATGCCCCCCCACCAGACACGACAGCACAACTTACTGTGGCAACCTTGGTCAGCCATGTACATGAGCCATCGACGGCATGGCACCTCAGCCACACAATACCTGAATGTGGGGAGAGGTGGGAACCAGGCATGTGCGAAGGAGGTAAGTGACCCATGAATGAGTATGTACACAATGCCAAGTGTGGCGGTGATGTGCTGGACAGACTGCAGTATGCAGACCACAGACACAGCCTTGTCTACATGCACTGCTGGTGTTTGGAGTGTAGTGGACAGTGGGCCGCAACCATGTCACCCCAGCCAGTGGGAAGATCGTGGAAATGTAGCTTGTGACGTCCCCCCTGTAGCGTGTGCGGAGTGGGCTGGCCCGGAGAATGCCAGGCCAGCGCAGGGGTGTGAATAAAAAGCACGTAGCACTGGGTGTGGTTCCCTTCCGGAATGCCCAACGCGTCTGCCAGGGTGGCACCTCCCACCCCGCCACGAGGCCGACGCCGTCGCCATGAGCGGTGTGGCCTGCGATCCTGAGCGCCTGCTGCACCCCGGGCCGCTGGTCCCCGGACCCGTCATGCCCGGCCCTGCACAGCCAGGCCTCACTGCTCACCTGCCGACACCAAAAGACACACAATTGATGGACGGAATGCAGAACAAATCAAAACATTCACCCCCAGTCAAGAGATCTGGGTTAAATCCATCATTCTTTTGCTCACCATGCCACCCCAGTTTAGACCTGGCCATACGCAAATCAGTCTTGACCCTGTGCCTCATGGGAACAGTCCAGCATGAACTGCCAAGCCAGGTCCTCCCTGGACCGGAAATAAGCATCCTAGGACCGGTTTCGGGGTTTCACCCCACTTCAGCCAGGATAGCTTGATTCCAGTGGCACAGTGAGCCCAGGACCCACGTCTGGGCATACCTGGCACACTTAGGGCAAGAAAGCAAAAGACACACAATTGATGGACGGAATGCAGAACAAATCAAAACATTCACCCCCAGTCAAGAGATCTGGGTTAAATCCATCATTCTTTTGCTCACCATGCCACCCCAGTTTAGACCTGTCCATATGCAAATCAGTCTTGACCCTGTGCCTCATGGGAACAGTCCAGATCTTTTGACTGGGGGAGAATGTTTGCATTGTCAGTATTCCGTCCATCATTTGTTTGCTGTAACACTTTTCGCCCTAAGTGGGTTGGGTATGCCCAGACGTGGGTCCCTTGCTCACTGCGCCACTGGATTCAAGCTAGCCTGGCTGAAGAAGGGTGACATACCCTGAAACCGGTCCCAGGATGCTTGTTTCCGGTCCAGGGAGGACCCGGCCTGGCAGTTCGGTCTGGACTGTTCCCATGGGGCACAGGGTCAAGACTGATTTGCATATGGCTGGGTCCAAACTGGGGTGGCGTAGTGGGCAAAAGAATGATGGATTTAACCCAGATCTTTTGACTGGGGGAGAATGTTTGCATTGTCAGCATTCCGTCCATCATTTGTTTGCTGTAACACTTTTCGCCCTAAGTGGGATGGGTATGCCCAGACGTGGGTCCCTTGCTCACTGCGCCACTGGATTCAAGCTAGCCTGGCTGAAGAAGGGTGACATACCCTGAAACCGGTCCCAGGATGCTTGTTTCTGGTCCAGGGAGCACCTGGCCTGGCAGTTCGGTCTGGACTGTTCCCATGGGGCACAGGGTCAAGACTGATTTGCATATGGCTGGGTCCAGACTGGGGTGGCGTAGTGGGCAAAAGAACGATGGATTTAACCCAGATCTTTTGACTGGGGTAGAATGTTTGCATTGTCAGCATTCCGTCCATCATTTGTTTGCTGTAACACTTTTCGCCCTAAGTGGGATGGGTATGCCCAGACGTGGGTCCCTTGCTCACTGTGCCACTGGATTCAAGCTAGCCTGGCTGAAGAAGGGTGACATACCCTGAAACCGGTCCCAGGATGCTTGTTTCCAGTCCAGGGAGGACCTGGCCAGGCAGTTCGGACTGGACTGTTCCCATGGGGCACAGGGTCAAGACTGATTTGCATATGGCTGGGTCCAAACTGGGGTGGTGTAGTGGGCAAAAGAATGATGGATTTAACCCAGATCTTTTGACTGGGGGAGAATGTTTGCATTGTCAGCATTCCGTCCATCATTTGTTTGCTGTAACACCTGCCGACACCGGCGTGTGTCAAAGAGGGCCCACCACGTGCTGGCGCAAGCTCCAAGCCCGAGGCCCACGACCTTCGCAGCCTCCTCAGACCATCACGGCCTCCGCGACACAGGCCCGCTTTATTCCTTTTTCGTTGACGTACTCCAACGCTGCCTTGTGTCTACACTACGCCCAAGTAGGTCACACATTTGGAACTGAGTCTTGATTAAGCAATGGCAGAGTACACACTTTATGGCTGAGTTTATATCACTGTACTCCCTTCGATGTGGTGCCACCAACTCTGTGCATAGCATTCGAACTACACCTGTCTGTGGTCCCTTGCTGACTACTGCCTTTGGCGGACACTGCGGTCGAGTAGGTCACACATGTGGAACTGAGTCTTGACTTCTGCATGGCAGAGTTCATATCAATGTACGCAAGGAGACGGGTAAGAGGAAGACACGCTTCAGTCCGGAGGAGAAAAGGATCATCTTTACGGAGGTGATCGAACACTGCCGACAACTGTTCTGGTGTCACTAACTCTGTGCATCGCGGGCCAATGACTCGTGGCTGTGGGCCACTGCTGACCGCTGCCTCAGGCCTACACTGCGGTCAAGTAGGTCATTCATCTGGAACTGAGTCTTGATTACACAATGGCCGAGTACACATATCAATGCTGAGTTTAACTCACTATACTCCCTTCGATGTGGTGACACAAAGTATGTGCATGGCATCCCAACCACACGTGTCTGTGGTCCCTTGATGACTACGCCTTCGGCCTACACTGCGGTCGAGTAGGTCACACATTGGGAATTCAGTCATGATTCATTTATGTTAGACTTGATATCATTGTACTGGCCTCATCGCAGACTGCATCCCGTTCAGCTCCGGTGCCACTAAGTCTGTTCCCCGACATCCATGGACACTTTCTGGTTGAACTTTGGTGGCGACTGAGTCTATGGACTGGGGGTTGTCTTCATCATCATGTCGGTGATACTGACTTTGTGGCAAAAACGAGGCTGTAGCATTCCACTCCTCCATTTCCCGCTTCCGGCCGGCTTCTGCCCTCTGCATCATGCCCTGGAGGACACCTTCCACTGTCCCCCGCAAACCTCCGCTACATTCACCTTCGACATCGACGAGGACCCGCTCACCTCGCGTGGCCCTATCTCACTGCACCGCAAGTCACTGTCCCATGGCGGTGTGCCTGTGCCGGCCGCAGAGCATCCGGGGCCACTAACTCTGTGCAGCTCAAACCATGGCCCCAGTCTGATGGCATGTTGGATGGCCTGTGGGTCGATGGTCTGGGGGTCATCAATGCCATGTGTCTGTGGCCCTGCGCTGTCTGCTACCTCCGGCCTCAACTGCGGTCCACCTGGGCTCACACATCAAATCGAGTCCTGACCTGCCCGGACGTCGCATCACCGCAAGATGCACACGCCACCATCGCAAGGACCAACTCCAAACGACAGGTGCCAGAGTCAAAAATGTCTTACTGCCAGACTGTCAGAGTTGCTCACACCTGTCGTGGGGGCCATCATCAGCTTGATACCCTGCTCAGCTCTTCAGGTGCCACTAACTCAGTGCACCATAAATCATGGAACATTCTGCTTGCATGTTGGGTGAACACTGTACTCCCTCCGGCTACCACCATGATGCTTCACAGTTGTTTCTGTTGTGCTGGTGTTTTATGTTTCTGCTTCAATTGTGATCACTGTTCAAGTTGTTGCCAGTACCAACGACTCCATGAGGGCTGGCTTACAGTCACCCCACACACATCCAGCACATGCGTCACTGTACATGTGACCATGCCAATAAAGGTGTCGAGCGCACGTGCCTGTGGCCAGTTCAACGAACTATCTGTGTGTGTCCGGGTGCTCATGATGTATGCATTTGTGCCCCGGGCACTACAACATTACATTGTGCCGTGTACAGAGGACGCAGCCATGTCACTGCAGGCAGCGGGTGGGACATTGCACATGTAGCTTTGTCGTCCCCCACTCAATATGTAAAAGGAGCGAACTGGGCTGGCTTACGCCAGTCCGGCGTGGGGGTGTGGATGATCATCCCATGGCCCTGGGTGTGGTTCAGTACTGGAAATGTGCAAAGGCATGTGTCTCTGTCGCAGTGTGGGTCTCCGTTGGGGAGTGTTGGTGGGCCCTGATGGGACTTAGACACCCACGTATGTGATCTGGTTCAGCTTCCATGAGGTAGTACCCCACCCGCACATGTTCGGCCACCCCCTTCTGTCAGTCTGACACCTGGCCTTGGAATACGATGTGTGCTTGGGTGGGCTGCTGGGAGCCAGCCGGGGTGGTGGGTGCGTCCAGCTGTGTTGTCTGTGCAGGGCGTGGGGTATCCTCAATGCAGCGGTGCTGCCCTGCTCCTGGAGGTCGATTGCCTAAGATGTCCATGGACTGTTGTGGTTTGTAGGTGTCGGAAGTGTGGTGGTCCTCTTCAGCATCACTGTAGAGTTGGCTGGTCTGCTCTGCTGGAGGTGTTGTTTGTCCCTCTGCAATGTGAATGGGAGATGCTTGTTGACATTGTGTTGGCATGTATGTTGCCGCATTGTTCAAGTTTACATTCAGGCCTCATGACAATGTACATTGTGACTGTTTGGGAGGGACGGACTATTTGATGCGAGACAGTGGAAATTTGGACTACATGACGTAGGTGAGGTTGTACACGTACATTTGCATCTCACAGTTTCCTGCTATGTCAGATGTGATTGGCCCTTTTCTACGCACAGGCAGACCCAGTTGTGTCCTCTGTTCTGCAGTGTAGGTGTTGGGCTGTGTACCACATTGTCGTCCATGTGGGTGTGCTGTAATTGCTATGTGTGTGTGCTGCTTTGTGTGGGAGTCGCACCTGCAGCTATGATTTTGCTGCCCCTTATCCCTTGGAGGCGGTGTGTCTTTGGCTTTTGTGCTTTTGAGGTGCTGTGATGTTTGCGACTTGAGTCATTTGTGCTCTTGGACGGTTTTTGTACTCTTGTGCATTGTTTGTCTGCAGATGTGTTGTTGACGTCAGTGGTTGTTTGTGCAGGTGGATGTGTCAGAGTGTGACCTGCTCCTTTCCGTATGTGTTCCACACTCAGCCACCTCAGTCTCGTGGCGTGCACAGTGTCATGGTGATTGTACTCCAGCCATGCTGCTGGTCATGTGGTGTCACTTGCATTGTCAGTGTGGCTCTCACATACGCATCTTTGCTGTGTTTCTCACGGGTGCATGTGTGTGTTGTGTAATTGGTGATGTGTGGGGTGGGACCCCTTTGGGCACATGGTGAACGGGGGCCTACTTGATGTTTGTATGTGTGCTGCAGTGTGCCACGGGGATCAGGGACATGACCCAGGGTTATTGTGGGTGTGCGGTGTGCTACACGTCGTTGTGCATGTGTGCCATTGTGCCCGTCCCCACAGTCCCTGTTCGTTACTCACCCTGTTGCTGTTGTGTCAGATCATGTCGAGCAGTGTCCGGACTCCCGACTCCTTGCACCGTCTCCACACTGATGACTGTGGGCGCCATTTGCTCCAGCTCCTCCTGTGGCGCAGGACTCCCACCTCCATTCGCTGTTGCTGCCTTCCTGTTGGCAGGGGGTTTCTGCTTGGTTTGGCTTTTCACATCGTGCCGGCGCATCTTGGCCTCCTTGGCACTCCGACTGTATTCACGATGGGATGCCATTTTTCCGTCTGTATTGCCAATGACACGGTGTTGGTGACGGACAGTTGTTGTTGGTGCTCTGTCACCTCCGTGACGACGATCAGGTTTTCCTGTGGACTGTACCCCGTCTTCCTCTTCTCCTTGGCCTTCCCCGACCCCGAGGTTCATTGCTGGTGGTCTGTGGGGCTTGTGGGGTTCGCGTTGACCTGGGCACTCGTTCCGGGTGCATCCATGTTGCTGAGCAGTTTGATTTGTTTATGGTGTGTTTTTCTTGTTCTGCTTTTATGGTGCATTTTCCCACCAGACGTGTGGGGATTGCAGGCCTGTCGCTGTTTTTTTTTTCGTGGTTGGCCTCATCGCAACTTTATTCGCGTTTCTCATTTTTTCGGCGTCGCGTTGTTTTTAACGCGGTCATTTGACGCGTTATCGTGGGACTATCGCATGGTGACGCCAGGTTGAGAATGCTACGTTAACATGGCGTTGTTTTCCCGCGATGGCCTGCGATGTGAGAAGTTGCGTTAAGCTAAACTTGCGGTAGTTATCCAAGTTCTTGAGAATATGCCCCTATATTTTGTAACACTGCACCTATTGTCAAACATGCAACATATTAACACTGAAAAATACATGTTCAGTTCCCCGTTGTCACCACACTCCAACCTGACCATGCCCTAAGTGAGTATGCAATACCTCTTACTAACAGTAGCAGTTTGGGCCTGGACATTCACCTAACTAGTATGGGTAATTTACCAGAATCACACTGTCAAAAATAACACTGAAATCTGGTCATTGGGCCTGATTCACAGAACTAACTTAAGTCAAAAACGTAAACGTAAACGTAAACATAAACGTAAAGTTAGTACTTTTTAGGTATTCACAGAATACACTTACTCATTTTGGTATTCACAGAATAGTACTAACTTTACGTTTACGTTTACGTTTTTGACGTAAGTTAGTTCTGTGAATCAGGCCCCCTGATTCACAGAACTAACTTACTTCAAAAACGTAAACGTAAACGTAAACGTAAAGTTAGTACTATTCTGTGAATACCAAAATGAGTAAGTGTATTCTGTGAATACCTAAAAAGTACTAACTTTACGTTTACGTTTTTGACGTAAGTTAGTTCTGTGAATCAGGCCCATTGTGTTCAGTAAACGTTTTTGGGAGCAAATGTAAAGTACTATTAGTGTGTAACTTGTTGATCACACTCTGTGGAACAATGGGCATGTGTCTGATGTAATAGGACAAAAAAATTACACTTGTCTGTGTAAGCCTGTGACAATTCAGGTTATCAAAAAATAAAATGTATGCCATATGTGCCAGAGTGAAGGGCACAACATCAACATACCATTATACAACAATCATTGCCACAGTACAACAGTGCATGTGATGAACCTATGCTCTGCACTGCAGTTGTCCCAAAATATCGGCAGGTGACATGTTTGTGATCACAAATGTGCACATAAGTCTTGGCATCACTCATGACAGTCTGACTGCCAACTGGTATGGTAAAGGGTTTTATTTACAAGCAAACATACTGAGTGACAAAATGTCTATATGTCCTGGAGAACTGGGTCTGTGCCTCATAGCATGTAGTTGAACATATATTGCTACACTAAGAGCATTTTTGCAAAACCATAGTCCAATGAGAAGTGATGATGAAAAAACAGAGGCTATGTAGCTCAACTGACGGAACACTTTGCACAACAGTAACATTGGCCACATAACTGTGCTCCAGCTTGGCTAATGGTCCACACAGTGCTTATAACCTTGCCTGTGTGTCAGCTCAGCATTATTGCACTGTTGTTCAACATGCTCAACATATGGCCTGACTGAACATTATAACCTATACACCTGATGGCCTTCCTACATCTGACATGGCCTTGGTTGAGAATTGTATATTGTTATGCGAGGTGTTCTGACATGGCTGATGTGACAATAATATTGCCTCATGTGTGTTGAGTTGTTGTTGTGTCTGTACACATCAACAACTTATCCATACATGCAAACAGCAGTTTACAATCACCATTAGAGTTTCAAGAGCTATGACTCCTCAAGCGATTGTTTGGTATAATATACCAGAAAAGAAGTTAACATTGTGTAAAACTGATGTGTACATGCATAACTAAAACAGCATACAATATATGCGGTCTATGATGAGATTTGCACATTACACCATTGATGGAAAGTCATGAACAGTACTGTCACACATACAGCAGTGAACTTATCCATAACATTCACCAACACACTTTCATACAATAGGAAACAGATTCCGTTCTGTGTCTCACTGCTAGATTATGCCCTATGTGTATGGTTACCTGACATTTAAATTAGTTTTTCTGTCAGAATTGTGCTCACCTGCTCCTCTAGTGTGCCATACAGCTGCTTATACAGGGGAGGAACCACATCTACCAGGGATTCCAGCTTCTCAGGTGTGAAGGCAGGGGCCCTGCTCCCTGTACAGCAAGTCATTGTAGCACCCAGAGGATGAGAACAGCTGCAGAGAGATGGGGAGGTCTGTAAAAGTGCAATTTCTGAAGGCAAGTGATCTGTATTGAAAATTGCAAGACATATATCTAGACCACATAGGTGGTCTTTTGTGCAGGCTGTCAAAGGGATAGGTCCACGTCAGTTGCATTTTCTGACTTCGTCCAATGGCTGTAATTGCTGGCTGACACTCCGCCTACCGTGCGGTTTAAAATAGTAATGGAAGTTTACCACATCCGACTTCACTGTAGGCGGACACAATCAGAGAGCAGCAACTATCACCATAACAAGTTACAGCCTATGGCTGTGTCCGCCTCGGTTTGGGACCGCTTACCGTGACTTTTGAATAATGGTTCGGTCGCTGCAAATACATTTGCAAATGTTATGGCTTTGTTTTCAACCATGTCTGGATGCACAATATTGCATGTTAAAGGAGCATCAAAATAAATCATCCAGACTCCCATTACAAAGTCACCTTGAGAGGAGCCTTATACACTCATTGGTAGGCTAAACGAGCATGAAAGCACAAACAACAGTTTCAGGTTTACCTCTTTCTCAGGCAGTAAGCAGCTCATGTCCAGTAACAGGTGTAAATACTCCAAAGAACATTGTTGAAAGCCACTGTCACCCAATGTGCGATCTGTGTGCTGTTCAGGTGGAGAGGGAGTGTGTCTTTGATGATGTACAGGATCCCACATTCACAGAGGGCCAGAACACTCAAATTTCAAGCACCCTATTGACGCATTGCAATTAAATGGAACATTGTAAGTGATCTTTATTTTCTATACTTAAGTGTACATCTGCAGATTAATATAGATGTACATTGTAAATTGGTAGTGTGTCATTGTATGTGCAATGCAGAAATCAGAACATGACAGTGTCCACCATGAAACATTTGTATGCATGAAGTGCTGAATGCAACTCAAGATGTGTCTGGTGTACAGGATGGTATGCATGACATGATCCTAATGTGTCGAAGCAAACACTTGCTCAGTCAGGAAACATACCAAAGTCTTGTTTTTTTTTGCTTATAGGTTTTGGACTGTCTACTGCTTGAATTGACCTCAACCAAATCTATCACTAGTGAATTATGTGTCTACTGTACTTTCATTCCTTCGTTTCTAAAACTTTGGTTCATTTTCTGAAATGGTACGTATGCTGTTGGATGTTTAGTTTATAATTTTTTAAATCTGCTTTGCACTGACTTGCACTTTCATGTGTGGTTACATGGTCTTTTGTGCTTGTCTAAGTACATGTTACTGTGGACAATGTGATCTAACGCCTACTGTGTATACGCTCAACGCATAGGTATCGTGGAGGAGCAGGAAAACCACCTCCCATCTACAGGACCTTTCCAGACCTACAAAGCATGGAAAATAGAGATGTGTCCGCAAATACTGTCAATGAGCCAGGAGAGAACAAGGTGGTGTGTGGAGCGGGCTTTTGGCCTCTTGAAGTCCAGATTTGGCTGTCTGGATAAAACTGGAGGAGCCCTAAATACTCACCTGGGAAGGTGTGCCAGATCATCGTTGCCTGCTGCATGCTCCACAACCTGGCAGTAAGGAAAAAAATCCATCTAATTGAAGACAAAGGAGACCAGCAGGAGCCACCGGCTGAGGATCCGGAACTGGGTAATGATGACAGTGGTGAGGAGGAAGGATGTGACTTGCGACAACAGCTTATTAACAACTTCTTTTCATGATTGGAAGTATGCACTGAGATGTATTTCCAATTCTACAGTGCTTATTATTGTGTAGCTGTGAGGACTATGTGTATGTACACATCAGAGTGTAGGATAAGTGCGCTAATGTTTGTGCAAAACAGGTTTTGATTATGGTTAATGTTACATGCACACTGTCTTATTCAAGCTTTACTAGTGTGAAAAGTAACATTGTTCTGGCTGAAGTTTAAGTTTACTCTTACTTGTGAGACATAATTTTTCCTTGCTAATCTTAATTCATATTTTTGTTTCAGTGAACTTTACCATGTCATCAGCTGATGGGAGTTCCAGAGTTGTGCCATCACCAGGCATATGATGCTGTGTCTGAGTCCAACCTGGACATGGAATGATCCTGGGAATGTCTGACACAGACTTTAAACATACAGCTCTGTTATGACACCTGCTTGCAAATTGAAGGAATGGGAGTCACTACAACGCCAATAGACCTGTTTCCTATCTTGTGTTATTTGTTTTGCAATATGTGTAGCATTATGTGCTCCAAGACAATGTGGTTGTGGGAACAGACCATGGTACTTTTTATTCACATCACCTATATCATCCATGTGTGAAAACTGGTTGTAGCTGTAGATGTGTGTCATAACTGTATTACGCAGTGCAAGTGCCACACCACTGACATATGCTTGTAACCTCCCCAAAGATGCTGCAAGAATTGTTAGGATGGGAGCTGTTTTTACCGATCAGCAGTACTTGCCTGTATACTTTTAATCTCTCTACTGATTATGTATGGCATTTATTTTGTTTAGGATCTGGTACCAGGTTTTGATGCAAATTGAATTTAGTGTTTAACATTAAAGTTTGCATTGTCAGATGTTACTCCTCCTAAATTGTTGTTTTTTCAATTGTACATGACAAATTAGGTTAGTTGCACAGATTGCTGAGTGGGATGTCAACTTGTGATTATTGTTTGTACAATTGACGATCTGTGATTAGGTACCGTAGAAATCAGTTTGCAAGATACAGTACATGTGTATGTCTATCTCGTTGTGCCATGTTTGAGAGAATGTTTTGCTTCTAAGTTACAATTTACATGTACTTGTTGACCTAAGTTGATTACACTTTCATCAGAGTGATCACATGGTAATTACAACAATTTGCGATAGATGTCAAAGTCACAACATGAGCTGGTATTGATGTGTTAAGTGGTTTTATTGTTCAAACATGGTGATTAGGTGAGGAAACACATTATGGATCAGAACAAAAAAGAAACAATGAAGTGAAATTGTCAGTGTTGTTGGTTGAAATCCTACAGATTAAAGCCGCAGTTATTGGAGTCCGAAGTCCAACAGTGTAATCCCATCTGAGGTGGAATATTTGGTATGAATAGTCAACAAAGTGAATGGTTAGCTCACAAAGAAGGATATCGGGGGCATCGTTTCTTATTGCCTGGGGGTTGTGCACGGTCATCCGACCCTCCTGTATTTTTCCTTGGATGTCCCACCCCTTGTCGGGTGGGGGATCCTTAACTGCAGGCTCCAGGGGTACTGAGGATTATCCGCTTGGGTCACCGTCCCTCCCTGAGGCTTGCACAGAAGTTGACAGGACAGATGTAGTTGTTCCGCAGGGAGGGATACTTGTGTGTGAAAATGCCTGGTGGAGGGTGGTACTGATGTCCCTCAGCACCCCTATGACCTCATCCATTTGGTCATTGTGTTGTTCTAGGCAGTGGGCTATGGACGCCTGCAGTTGTTTGATGTCCCAGAGTTCTTGAAAAACCTAGTCCATTGCTTTCTGGTACCCCTCATAGGCAGCCATTATTCGGGAGAGGTTGGCCTGGGCATCTGAAGCACCAGCTGTTGGCATACATGAGCCCACACGTCCCCTCCCACCACCCCAAGCCCCACGGGCTGGCACGGTTTGTACCTGCACAGTCAAACCAGATCTTCCATCCTCATTGATTGTGTTTGGGTTCATCAGCTCCTGAGTAGACTGTGGTGCACTGGTGATGTTGTGGCCTGTGGTAGATTGTGTGTCTATTGGGATACGGGTCAGCTGTGAGTTGGTAGCTGAGGTGGTAGATGTCGCAGTGGACCCTGCTGGACATACTGGTGCTGTCTGCCCAGCCAAATCTGATGGGTCAGGTTCCTCCTCCTCATCCAAGTGTTCAGGAGAGTAATCATCACCAGAGAGCTCATTCTGGGTTGGAGTCTGAGGCTGGCTGGTTTTCTCATTCAACCTGGAGGTGTTCCCAGATCACCTTGTTGGTACAGATATGACACACTCAATTATATGATTATACATTGTACCTCAACAGGTACACATTGAGTAAATGCCTGGAATGTAAAACAGATTTATATGGAGGAATTTGGCACCATCCCCATTATGTTAGCATTTATTTGGCATTTTGGAGGTACATCACAGGTCACTGTTTTTGTGAGCTTGGGTTAGAAGGCCTCCTGGTGTTTGCGGCCATTTCATACATCCTCCCCCCCTTGACCAATGTCTCCCTGCCAGTGAGGGGAAGTTGAGGAGAAACATGACTGACACAGGTGACTGTGGTTTGGAGTACAAAGCCTGATGGCAGTTGTTATCATTTCAAAGAGTCCTCCTCCCCATAGCCCACCTGGGCATATTGCTTCCTGCCAGTGAGGGGACTTTGAGTAGAGAGATGACTTACACAGGTGCCTGTAGTTTGGAGTACAAAGCATGATGGTAGTTGTGGTCATTTCAAACAGTCCTCCCCCTTGACCAATGTCTCCCTGCCAGTGAGGGGAAGTGGAGTTGAAATATGGCTGACACAGGTGGTTGTAGTTTGGAGTTAGGAGTACAAGGGCTGATGGTAGTTGTGGTTATTTCATACACTCCTCCCCCTCCTTGACCAATGTCTCCCTGCCAGTGAGGGGAAGTTGAGTGGAAACATGGCTGACGCAGGTGGTTTTGGTTAGGAGTACAAGGGCTGATGGTAGTTGTGGTCATTTCATACACTCCTCCTCCCTTGACCAATGACTCCCTGCCAGTGAGGGGGAGCTGAGTAGAAACATGGCTGACACAGGTGGTTGTAGTTTGGAGTTAGGAGTTAGGAGTTAGGAGTACAAGGACTGATGGTAGTTGTGGTCATTTCAAACAGTCCTCCCCCCTCCTTGAACCATGTCTCCCTGCCAGTGAGGAGAAGTGGAGTTAAAACATGACTGACACAGGTGCCTGTAGTTTGGAGTACAAAGCATGATGGTAGTTGTGGTCATTTCAAACAGTTCTCCTCCCTTGACCAATGTCTCCCTGCCAGTGAGGGGAAGTGGAGTAGAAACATGGCTGACGCAGGTGGTTTTGGTTAGGAGTGCAAGGGCTGATGGTAGTTTTGGTCATTTCATACACTCCTCCTCCCTTGACCAATGACTCCCTGCAAGTGAGGGGGAGCTGAGTAGAAACATGGCTGACACAGGTGGTTGTAGTTTGGAGTTAGGAGTACAAGGACTGATGGTAGTTGTGGTCATTTCAAACAGTACTCCCCCCCCCCCTTGAACCATGTCTCTCTGCCAGTGAGGAGAAGTGGAGTTAAAACATGGCTGACACAGGTGGTTGTAGTTTGGAGTTAGGAGTACAAGGACTGATGGTAGTTGTGGTCATTTCAAACAGTCCTCCCCCCCCCCTGAACCATGTCTCCCTGCCAGTGAGAAGAAGTGGAGTTAAAACATGGCTGACACAAGTGGTTGTAGTTTGGAGTTAGGAGTACAATGGCTGATTTTAGTTGTGGTCATTTCATACACTCCTCCCCCTCCTTGACCAATGTCTCCCTGCCAGCAAGGGGAAGTTGAATAGAAGCATGGTTGACACAGGTGACTGTAGTTTGTAGTGCAAAGCCTGATGGCAGTTGTAATCATTTTAAAGAGTCCTCCTCCCACCTAGCCCACCCAGAACACCTGGGCCTATTGCTTCCTGCCAGTGAGGGGACATTGAGTAGAGAGATGACTGACACAGGTGCCTGTAGTTTGGAGTACAAAGCATGATAGTAGTTGTGGTCATTTCAAACAGTCCTCCCCCCTTGACCAATGTCTCCCTGCCAGTGAGGGGAAGTGGAGTTGAAATATGGCTAACACAGGTGGTTGTAGTTTGGAATTAGGAGTACAAGGGCTGATGGTAGTTGTGGTCATTTCATACACTCCTCCCCCTCTTTGACCAATGTCTCCCTGCCAGTGAGGGGAAGTTGGGTGGAAACATGGCTGACACAGTTGACTGTTGTTCTTTGGTGGAGTGTGAGTGGCTGATGGTAGGTGTAGTCCTTTCCTTTTGGGTGATCTGATTACTTGATGAAGTGGTTAGCATACCTGGTAAGTACTTACTCTAGTTATGGGCCATTTTGGGATGTTGACAGATGTTGCTGTGCTGGCATGATGACTTAACGGGTATACACTTGCAGCCTACATGTAGACATTTGTAAATGTCATTGTTTTAGTTATTTGTAATCTTAAGTGCAGGTATACATGTTGTCAGCATTAGTTACACAGCTCCAATACTTTGGCTACTGTTTTCTTTGAAAAAGTATTTTTTACAAGACTTTGACCATTACGGTGATGTGGGCTAAGGTGTAATGAATAACTTGAGGCAAATGTTTAGTTTTTACTTACCAGACTCCATTCCTTCAGGTATTCCAAACAAGCTCTCCGGCCGCAGGATGGCATGCACCTTTTCCCAGGCAGTAAGGTGCACTGGTGACACCACCGCCAGTATGTTGTGCAGCCAGGTGGTTCCTGTTGGCCAAGGCCTTGACCCTCCTCTTGACATCGTACCACCTTTTTCTGGTATCCCCCATTGTGCACAGGGTGGTGGCTACTGCATTCACCTTGTTGACTATCCTGTCCAACATCAGGTTTTCTGGGTGATGGAAGTTTGTTGGACTTGGGTCCCGAATAACTGTGGCTCAACTCTGAGGATTTCATCCACAAGCACCGTCAATCCATCATCTGAAAAACGTGGCTGCTCCTTTGTGGACATTGTGTGTGAGTGAAATAGAGAGTTTGAGAGTGAGTGTGAATGTAAAATTAAAGGGGTGTGCAAGAAATGATAAAATAATTGTGATATGTGCTGTGAGTGTGTGAAAGGCTGGCTGCAGTGTGACAGGAGACATTAATGAGGTCAGTCCAAGTCTGCAGGATTGGGATAGCAAAGGATCATGGTCTGGTAATTTGTTTTTTTATAGGTGGATTGGTAGGTGGGTCTACTCTTTCAAATGACATCAGCTGTATAGTTTTGTGAATGCATACTATAATTGTTGTTGTGATAGCGTGAGTTTCTCACAATCGCACTTGGCATGTGGCCGACAAGCCGCCATGGAACCACCAAAGCGGTGGATGCATCATAATCGGCTCGGCGGTACAACCAATGCATTTGCAGAATCAGAATCTCTATGAACAGCCTTTCCAACTGACGCGGTTGTGTCAGAGTCGTTTCAGACTGACGCTGTTGTGTCGGAGTCATCTCCAACAGGCACGGTCGGAGAATTGACTACTATACATCATAATATGGCGGTCAGAGACACCGCGGATTAGTTGGATGGAATCTCACAGCGGCCACGTCGGTCGGATGGTCATTCCGTCTGACATCATAATTAGGCCCAAGGTGTTTAATCACCAGATCCCACTGTATCCCCCCACCTGTCTTTGGAGATGCAGCTCCACAGGAGATTAGTCTGAGGGACCTCTGTGGAGGATCTGGATGTCTGCGATTGCTGCGATTGCACCAGCCGCCATGAATATATAGTCTGTTCTGAATGATGAAGTGTGGGCATTAGAGTAAAACTGTCTGGTGTGCTCTTGCCACTTACACCAGGTATCAATTACACCCAGGGAGGTGGCCTATAATTGTTAGCAGTCCCACCTTTGTGAAAGAGCCCTGAAGTGTGTTTCCATCACTGTGTCCATAATATAGTTCAAGTCACCTCCAACCACTATTGCACCCAGCGAGGTATCATGTAAGACATATGATAGGGACTGGAGAGTGACTTCCTGAATCCCAAGGGGGGCATAGATTCTAATCAATTCTCCTTTTAATAGACCACAGATAATGACATAAAGGCCATAAGTGTGCCAAGTCTGATGTCCTGCCTTGTCCAGCCTGTGTGTGTCATGAGAAAGTGTGTGAGATGTTGATGTCTGCATTTATAGAGGGTAACAACAATGAGTCAGGTGTAGGTTGAAATTGATCCTGGTGCTAAGTGCATAAGAGAGACTAAAAGCAAAAACTAAAAACCCCAAACTCCTCTAGTTCTTCCTCCTGCTTTTGAAGCATCTAATGCCCTCAGAGCAATACTCAATCAAACAATATGGTTTTAAGAACTAAAAATTAAGTATGAGGGGTCGAGAGGCCGGCAGCAGTCCCACAATCAGAAGGACCTGCAGTGGCCTGTGGTACAAATCACCAGTTCAACTCTGCATACCTCTGCACCCTTGTCATAGCATGGAGGGCTAAACAGGCGCCAGCTAGTAGTAGTTCACCTATGAGTCAGGATGAGATGTTCAAGGTATCAGAGAACTTTCTCTATGGCTCAAACTGGGAGGAGTGTGGCTTGAAGTGGCAGCCTCCAGGTGTCTCCTTGTAGAAGAGCCACTTGCCTCTTCCTTGAGAACTGTGTCCTGTGTGGAGCCCCCAGGTAGGCAGAGGGCGCATCTGCAGAATAATTGCCTTTGCGGCCTGGATGATCTAGGAGGGCAAGTGCCATCCTGGTACAAATAATTGCTTGCAAAATGGTATCCAAGACTAATGTGGCAGAGACAGCTGCACCTGGCGTGTCTTCATCAGAAGAATGTGGGTCCCCTTTTATCACTTTAGCACAGCGTTCCATTTCTTTGAGCCAGATGGGTTGGTTTTGCCTTTGTGATACACAATATTTCTCCCCAGCTGGTTACCCTTGCAGAGGAGGGATGGCTCGCTTAATTAATCTTACCAAGGGAGGGTGGAGGCTACAAAGTATGGTGGCAGTGAGGTTAGATGGGGAAATGTGCCAGCTCATGATCGTCTCAGGGTATCAGGAGGAGATGTAGGGGGGGCACTAAAGGATCCAATGAATCCATCAGTTTTCTTTCTCCTGCCCCTGAGTAGGAGAGGCCAACAGGATTGAGTTACACCCCTGAGTTCAGCTGCTATGTTCCTGTCCGCATTGTCCCTGGCAATCGTATATTGGTCGGTAGGGGGAAGGTACTAAGGAACAGCAGTATGCCCACTTCAGGGCCCTGGAGAAGTCTCCACATCTTCCCCCAGGACTTGGGCCCATTCCAAATGGTTTGCAGTTTTTCTCAATTGCCTGTTCTCCTGGCAGATCTAATGGGAAGCATAAGTCAAGCTATGTTCAAGCCCCAAACTATGGTGGGCCAGTCCTCCTCCACGGGCTCAATAAGCAAATCAGGGGGGAATCCTTAAATCCAAGTAGGCTTCCATTCACTGGTCAACCCTACTCTGGGCCCCAGACAGCATGGACTGAGTTCAGGCAAGTCCTCCACCAGTGGCTGTGTCCGTACACCCTTAGGCTTTGATTGGCCGCCCCCACAGTTCTCGGAGAGCCATGATTATCATCTCATTAAAGCACAGTGGTCTGGTATTTCAGGCAAAATGTGTCTGCCAGGGCACGGGTACATGTTGCTTTTCATGCCTCTTCTCCAGGGTGTGGGCACAGTCATCTGGCCAAAGCCAGTATCAGCTGAATTTTAAAACCTAGCTGCTGACCCTTACAGCTCCAGGCCACCCCTAAGGGTCCGCCCCAGACTTCAAATCTCTCTCAGGTCCAGGAGACAGCAACTAATTAGGTATTCAGCTCTGCAAATGTAATGGGCCCACCAGTCTTAGCTTCAGGAGCGAGCCACACCCAGAAGCCACCTGACATGGCCTCCCTCATACACAAGAGTGTCATGTCAGTGGCCACTCAGGGATCTCCACTGCTGTCTCCAGAGATCTTACTGGACCCAGACACCCTCGCTCCGGATTGGGACCAGGCATCACTAAATCACTCAGTGGGTCGAATGGGGGGATGTGCAGGGCCTGTAGCAAAGAGGTTCCTCCAACAGTGAGGCTGCCTTATGACAGGGCTTCCCTCGCTCATGAACGCAACTCAGGGTTTATTGGTGATCCAGAGTTAAGTACAAAAGTACTTTACTTAGTATCAGCTTGCATTATGAGAGGTCAGCCCACCAAATATGCAGAAATAACACATTTTGTCGGATTGCTGGGAGCAGACAAATGAGACGCAAAATCGAGCACCTGTCATCTTGGCTGCTAGCCACGCCGACTAATCTATCTATTTTTGAACAGTCAGTCTGAGGCACATTTCCTGACATACTAGAGGGCTGAGGACAAAGTCCAGTGAGTAAGGGAAAAATCTAACTCAGATGGTCTGCCAAAACGTTGTGAACTCCATAAATGTGAAATACTATCAAAGAGAGTTGATTGATCTCTGTCCAAGAGCAAATTTAGTGGTTTACATGATTCAGAGCTTGAGACCCTGTACCAAACTGTCAATTTAAATAGACCTTTTTTCACCATATTGTCATTGCAAACTACAAGGACTTCTTACCATAGCTGACATGAAAAAATCTGAAAGGCTTTCCAAACAGTCATCAGGTCTTTCCAGTTGGAGGACAGGGAACTCCTTAGGTGTGACCAAAGTTCGTAGGGTGACTGGATCCTCAAAACTTCCCCCACCCATGCTGATGGCATCCATAATCAGAATATTTTTTATCTGGAAGAGCAAACAAGATTTCTTGCTCCAAGGTTGAGTGAATCAACCAACATACCAACTGATCTGTAATACTCTTTGTGACTAGGATGAGGGTCTCATATTCTTCAGGTCTCAGAGACCACTACTGAAGGATGTGAAAAACGTCTTTTCCTGGTGAATCCTTACTCAAGGAATATTGAACAAGGAAGCTGCCTAAAGAAACAATTCAAATAACAAGGAGAATACAAATCTTAATAGAATATCCAATTTCTGTTTAAGGAAATTACAGATAATCAATACCTTGCTCCATAATTAACATATTTCTGTGGACAACAAACATATTCTCTTACTGGCACCATTTTATTGGCAACAGCAGACTCAGGTGGTTCCTCAATTTCTCTCAAAGGGCTAGTGGAAGGAAAACCTTCCACAGATCTGTCCTGACCCATGGCCCAATGTATTCCAGGCTACGTGTAGGGGGCAGATGGGACTTCTCCTAATTCTGGAGAACATGGATCACCACCTCTGTATCCCTCAAAGTGTGTGTATGTAATAAGTGGAAAGAATGAGGAGATAATCCAAGTAGGGATGTATTTGGATTTACAAATTGTAAAGTAACAACGTGATTGGAGCAGGATCATTGTAAAGACTCTTGATGCAGTGTAATCCAGTGTAATTGCCAGTGTTGCCCCTCATCCCAATCCTCTGTAATCAGGACAGCATATATATATTCTGTAGTTTGATATTTGTTAAAACACACCCTTCTGCACAACGGAATCATTTGCTGGAACAAGTCCGTTTTAAAATGAATGTTTTGGATTAACCTGTTGAGTGGTTTCAGGGCTATTATTCTGTACTTTCTAAAAATTTTAAAAACTAGTACACCATCCAGACCCTTTCTCCTGAAAAGGTACTGGCAGCATGGCTCTCATCTTGACTAGGGAAAGAACACTGAACTGAACTGCATCTCTTCTTGTAGGATCCCTAGGCCAGTGTGAATGAAAAGAGAGCATATAAGGCTTGAAAGAAAGTTTGTCACGTACCTTTGAGAAACAACCTGCAGCGCCCACTTGTCAGTTACTGATGTTTTCCATTGATCCAGCAACAAAAGTAGACAACCCAGAGGAGGCTTTACATTTATTGCCAAATCAGCATAGTGTTGGCAATAAAACACAACATGTCAGGAAGCCTAATGTCCAACTAGTGTTTAATGGAAAATAGCAAGCAGCACAGCAAATGATCAAAGACAATTGTAATTTCAACTGACCAGGGATCTCTCTTGAAAAGTCATTTGGAGCCAAAAGCTAAAACCATAAAAGAACTACACCAGTATACATGGGTTTTCTCATAATGCAAGTCAATGAAGAATGGCCATGTGACAGAAACTTGTTACTCTCAGTGAAATCTAATGTGCAGATGGCAGGATCTTTCCCTCAAGGAAGCACAAGTCAGCCTCGAGGAGTAGATATCATTTATGGACACAATATTAGCCACATTAGTCTTTCAAAATCCTGCTTCCCATGCCAGGTTTGATAAAAAGATTACACTGTCAGGAAATGTGGAAGGTACAACCCTGAGCCTTATGGCTTCTGGGTCTACTAGAGCTGCAAAACTTTGCTAGTATATTCAGTCTCAGAGAAATCTTCAAGCTAATATATAACAACATTCATATTTGATTAAATATGTGATACATTCAAGATTATATATGCAGTTACTAGCAATACATTATATAGGAGAATATCAACATGATACAGGCAGATTTTAAGTTGTTTTCAGTCTAGTCAGGGTGCCACCTCAGATTGCCCTTATTCCCAGAAAACTGATAGGAGGAATTATTGCTCTTGGCATTCTTAGACTGAAAGCAAGGTATATTGAGATTGATGTTTACATGAATGTTTTTCAAATTCTTTTCTGTTTTACTATATATTTGTGCTTGTGATGGAAAGGCAGAGGATGCGTTTGTATTTTCAAAGATTTATGTATAATCTCCTCCAGCACAAAATATTAATTCCCACGAAAACTCATTCTCCATAAGCAGTTTTTCTGATCTGCTTCTTCCTCCATCCTCTTAGGTTTAGATGAACCTGAAGCCATCGCTGATATTCTTACTTTGGCGATCACAACGTCTGAGAGAAACGTAGCTTATAGTAATTCAATGCAAAAATTGTCAGCAGTCTTCCCCCTCCTTAATGTTTAAATAAAGGGTTTGAAAATTCTCGACTAAAGATTGGGAAGAATACACTTCATTGATTTCATACCTCATTGACATGATAATCTCAACCTGGATAGGTTCTTTTCAATGCTCCATCTGCTTTCAGTTATGACATTGTCCTCTGTCAAAAGGGAAGGTTGAACCACCAAGTTGGTTAAGAGAGGATCTATGACAAGGAATTGGGATGCTCCAACTCGCACTTGCCAGAGGGTACAATCTACCCATGAATCTTAGGTCATAAACTTTATTTGGATCTTGTCATTGCTTTTTCAATAGACTCTGGGCCACATTTATGGCCTAGCTTGTGACGCAAAGTTGTGCATGAGCAACACAAACCTAAAGTCAGATTTTTGAAGCCACGCAAAGCCACTTGGAGTGTCTCAAAAAATCTGGACTGCAAATCGCTGCATTGCATTACTCTGCCCTGGGTAGCCTTTCATTGGGCGTTGCATGGGTGTTCTCATGCAAATCACATGGTTTTTGATGCATTCCTAGACTTACCAGAGCTTGTAAACCTGGGAATGCACCAAAAGGATATGCCTCCACAGGCGAGGCATAACAAGGAAATATCTTTATTTCTCCTTGTTACCTCCTCTTTCGAATGCAGCACACATAGAAAGAGGAAAATGCCACTCAGGATTGTTTTGGTGCAGGAAGGTGTCCCTTTCTGAATGAATGCAACGCAGGCACCACCTGCATTAGCGCTAGGCTGCCAAAAGGGTGCCAGTGCAGGGGGATAAGTCAGGAATGCACCGCATGCCTTAAATAGTTCAGCGCAGCAAGGTGACTTACTGCACTGCACCATTATTCCATAAATATGCCCCTTTATATAGCCAGAATGACAGGAACCTTTGGAAAGTGGGTCTCTGAAACAAATGAAACCATTCTTCACGTGTGCCGGGCTGTTCTTCTTCAACAGGTAAATGAAGGTTGAAGGAAAGGTAAAAAAACACTGGTTTAAGCTTTTCTTTCTCTATGTATTTTCCTCCAGGAGGTAATGCTTATTTGCAGACAGCTGACAAAAATAGATATCAAATGATACAGAGGCACAACCTGAAAGATTCATTTTATTACCTATGCAAATGGTACTTCTTTTATTACGTATTCAAATGGTACTTCTTGCCAGGACAAGTTAATGTTTAACACTTCACCATTCATAATACGCAAATGAAAATTTATTTGGAACTTTAAAGCTTAATTATGGCAAACTCACAGTGGTTTTTTCAAGTATAGGGCTAGACAAAGTTATAATCTGTAACTGCATTCATTACATGTGATTCACAAAACATGAAACAAGTAATGTATGGGTGTAATGGTGAACTCCGTGTGCAAATCTATACAACCAATGTGTATACACATACATATAATAAGTAAGAAATACAAGTACAAGTTTCCAGGAAAGTGTCTGCGCAGGTACTTATAGAAATCTAGCGTTAATGAGACAAAGTTTGAAGAAGACCCACTCTCCGTAACTGGATGTGTATTCATGAAATATTTGTATGAGAAATTGGGATAATGGTTGAGGGGGGTGAAACGCTACTCAGGCAGCAACCACAATCCTCGTTAAGGTGAGGCACAAGCAAACCCCAAATTAACTTGTGGTCAACCCTCTGGTAGCTTGGCACAAAGCAGTCAGTCTTAACTTAGAGGCAATGTCTAAAGCATTTAAGCAGCACTTCAAACAGTAATAAAGTGAAAACACAACACAAGAAAAATCCCACACCAACTTAGAAAACTAGAGCAACATTTAATAAACAAATCAAGTCCAAAATGACAAAAATCCAAACAGTAGAACTGGAGATATACCATTTTAAAGAGTTACGTGAAAATAACACCAAAAAGCCCAAAACGCCACCTGCAGCTATCTGGTTGTGCAAGACCGGGAGAAAGTCTAAAGTTCAGGCTGACCGCGATGGAGCATGACTTGTATACAGGGACCAGGTGAGTCCCGCTGAAAAGTTACCTTCTCAGTGTAGCTTGAATATGAATTTACCTTGAAAAAACAAAGACAAGAGGCATTTGGTAAAAGAGGAACAGTGGATTTAATTAAACACTGAGGCAGGGAGCACAGTTACAGAGTCAAGGTCTGAGGACTGTCTCAAAGTACAATCTTTCTGAGCATCTTTATATACATTTCTTGTAGCATCATAAAACAATTCATAGATCCTATTCTGGGAGAGAAATGTAGGCTTAGTCATGAAGCCATAAATTCCTCCCACCTGATGACAAAAGCCGGTGGGTCTCAACATTGCGTGGACATAATGAGGGCCGGTGAGTCACGTGTCCAGAGCACATGTACTGTGTGTGCTGTGTTCTGATGGGCTAAGTGCTCCTAACTTCATGTGGCATTTAACTTTATGGTGTTTTGGAAATGTGCACCCATCAAGCCATATCTGTTTTATTAGGGCCAATTTCCCCAGCCCATTGTGGTGTCACTGCCTACTGTAGGAATAACGTGGGTTTTTCCTGTTTGCGGCTTTGACTTGCTAGCTACGTGTCACCCCACCTGTGATCTGTAAATCAGTAGCCTCAGGCCTAGTTTGCATGGCCTGCCTGACCACGTATTTCTGATTCAGGTTTGATGGAGAGGTCATATCGTGAGATTTCGACAACAGTGATTCAGTTTCGTTTTTGTACATACACGTATCATTGCGTACATTGACATCAATATTAACATCAGTCCAGCCCAAAGAGTCGCGCTCATGGTGGAGGGGGCCGTGGGATGCAAAGAAGCATCGCAGATGGTCGTCCATGGAGTGCGAAGAGCTAGCCTGGCGTCATGGATGGTCATCAATGCAGCACGAAGATCCTGTTATCATCGCAAACAGGTGGGCCAGAGCTTCGCAGTGGTACTCCCCATAAGCGGTCAATGCTGTAGAGTGAAGGGTCGGGCTAACAAAACTTGGTATTGGCCGGCTGTGCGGGTGATAAGATTTTGGCACGAACGGGTCCGTTTGCAGTCATGGGGAGCCAAATAACTGCAATACAGCCTATTTGGCCACGCCAAGAGTCCAGGACCTGAGGGACACTCTTGGGGGTCAGGGGCTTGCTCCAGCTGTTTCTGGGATCTGGTGCAGGTGGTTGGGAGACTGTTATGACCCTGTGGCTCTGAACAGGAGGCCTGCAGACTAGTCCTTGGAGTCACTCAGGGATTCCTGGGTTCAGGTGCAGGTCCACATCTCTCTGACTTAGGCAGCAGGGCAGCAATCCAGCAAGGCAGCAGCCCAGCAAGGCAGTAGTCCAGCAGGGCAGTAGTCCAGCCGAGTGGCAATCCTTTCAGCAGCACAACTGTCCTTCTTCCTGGAAGACTTTCCACAGGTCTAGAAGTGTACTGAAGAGTTGGTGTTTGAGGTCCAATATTTATATCAGGTGCCTCCTTTGAAGTGGGAAATGCTTTTAGAGGTTTCCAATTGAAGTGCATAGGTTTCCTGCCTCCCCTTCCATGGTTCCAAACTAACTACATGGGGTATGCAGCCCTTTGTGTGGAGAAGGACACAGCCTATTCATGTGTAAGTAAGGCTGTGCCCAGTTCCGCCTTCCCAAAGGGGCAGATTCTCCATTAGGGCTCTGAGGATGTGCCCCCCTAAAGTTATTTTGTTCGCATTCCTGTACAAATATTGAATAGATCAATTTATTTAGAGATACAATAGTATCTCTAAACTCATCGATTTATTTAAGTCTGGATTGTCTGTCCCAGACTGCCTGCCCAGTCGCGCTCTGAAGCAGGAGATGGAAGCCAGGCAGTAAATCAACTTTCTGAACTGTGATGCACAACACAGAGATTACTGTTCTAAAGCCCTCCATAATGAATCAATGCCATTGTAGTCTATGTCAGTATCCACTATAGGCAGTGACATTTTCAGCATCATGGTTTTGGACGCTGGAGTCTCCGTCTCTGCATGAGAGCAGCTGTCCGTCATTCACAGGCATAGATCCCACCCTTTCCCATTTGGCACACGCAGGAGTGGATGCAAGCATGTGTGTTTTGGTGCTTTATTCTCGGTAATGGTAAGTGTTAGAAAGCTAATGTTCTGTTATGTATATTGTTCTGAGACCCCTCGCCATGCTAACCTGCCCCACTGTGACACCCCAGGCCCTGGCTGCACATCGCTGGCCCCATTAGAAGTGGAGCTGATGCATTTGTTCCTGCACAAAATGGATCCAAAAGACGAGCAGGCCACGGTTCCTGTTCCCTTGTGAAGTTGATCCAAATATCCGAGTCAAGCGCAAAGCGAGAGATATGTGCTTACAGTTAATTGTTATCTGCTGATTGGCATTAAAACTGGCCCTATCATCATGCTCTTAACAACATTAATGCCACAAACATGAATTGATGTACGAACATTGGGGTATATTCTCAAGAACGTGCGATAAACATCGCCAAAAGGTTAACGCAAGTTTTCATATCGCCGTCTATCGCGGGAAATTAACTCTGTGTTAACGTCGTATTTTCAACATGGCGGTAACATGCGATAGTCTCCCGATAACGCGTCAAATGTCCGCGATAACATTACCGGGTTGGCGATGAAAATCCTCACCCGAACGCGAAAAAAGTTGCGATGGGCCCAACCGCGATAAGACAATCAGCGAAAAGCAGCGCCAGGCCTGCAAATCACACACGTCAGGCGGGAAAAATCACTACAAAAGCAGAAAAAAAAACACAAACAAAAACCAAACTACAGCGAAGCACAATGGAGGCAGCCGGAGCAGGTACAGAGGGCGGCCAGAACCCCACAAGCCCCCCGGAGGAGCAGCCTGGGACCTCGGGGAGAGGGAAGGGCAAGGACAAGAAGAAGAGGAAGACGCGGTTCAGTCCGCAGGAAAACAGGATCCTGATCACGGAGGTGATAGAACACCATCAACAACTGTTCGTCACCTCCACTGTGTCATTGGCAACAAAAAATGCAACATGGCAGTCCATCGTGGACAAGGTGAATGCAGTCGAAGTGCTGAGGAGGACAATGGAAGAGCTCAAGAGGCGCTGGAATGATGTGAAGCGCAAGACCAAGCAGAAACTCGCCAACAACCAGAAGGCAGCAATGCAGACTGCAGGTAGTCGTCCTGCTTAACACCAGCAAAAGGCAGGTGTTAAATCCCTGCTGCTAATGCGCCTTATCGCCTGTTCTTGGTTCGCATCGCAGATCTGACTGGTCGTTGAGAATCTCGCGAAGTGGTGTTTTTGTGTGTTTTTGCACGGGAACGCCTACTCTGCATATCATTAGCGTTAGTTGTCGCACTCATCCGTGGCGATGTTTTTTGCGGTTGCTATCGCAGGAAAACTGGCAGTTGGCAGTTTGCACCAGCTTGTGAATGGGGCGATGAATCTATCGCCACTTTTTCGGCGCTAAAGTGCCAATAAATCGGTGATGACTCCTTGAGAATATGCCCCAATGAGTGTTAAAAATGTTAAGGCAATGCATGTCAGCGATTTAGTTCCTCTCTTATTTCAAGTTTTACCTAATCTTGCCTTCCTCAAGAGTTAGCTATTTAATCATGTTGTGTTTCTTTCTATATTTTTTTCTGTGCATACTTTGAGCTGTGCAGGTGTTTATGAGGAGCTTTAATTGAGAACTTTGACGTTGACACTGAAGCCAAAGCAAAGTGCCTGTCAGTGGGCTGGCCTCTCTGCAGAGCGACCAGAACAATGGTCATGTATTCCAGTTGTAATTGCAATTTTGTGAAAATGTGTGTGAAGGGGGTGCACAGATGACAAAATATTTGCAGGGCAAAAGCAAAAGTAAATAAATATCTTAAATGTGAATGAGTGCAATGTATGTTTGGAAGTGGTGAAGTGAGGGAGATGCAAGGAAGTGGATTTGGGGAAGAGTGAAAAGAGGGTGCTGAAGAGGAAAGAGAGGTGGTTGAAGATGTGCAGATCTTTTTTAAAAAAAATTCTCTAGAGGAGGATCCAGCCTGGATGGACCCCCATGTTTGTCTATTAAGCTTGTCTGCGTCGCTCACCACATTAAAGTCATACCAAACATTTACATCACACCACTTTCAAATATCACCAGCCACCACTGCCCTCCCATCCTGCCAGTGATAGCCCATCCAGGAACAACTAAGCCCTCTATTGTGTGTGGATGTGTTAGAATAGAAAGGTTACTGCTTACGCATTATCCTATGTAAGTTAGCATTCGCTGCACCATTTTCTATTTAGGCACCATTTTGAATCATGATCAAAACTAATCCTTCTTTATTTCTGAGAAAAGGCCTCTGCTAGTTTTCATTTCTCCAAGGTTGGGTTTTGCTTCACTAATGAACAGACTGTTCTTATTAGTGCATACCTTTCTCACTAGATAAAGGCCTTCTCCCACTTGTCTGGTGATGGGCCTGACTGGAGCAACCTTGGACTTTGTAACTTTGCGTGAGATATGAGCACTGAGATTGTTTTTCTCTTGTATTCCATTGCTTTGCAGCACCTGCCTGGAAAATTCCATTATGGGCGTGTTCTAGCCCAGTTAAGAAATGCACATAATGTATCTTTATGCTTGTCGATTTCAGTCCCTCTGCAGCACTCCTAGCGACTGGGCAGACTGGGCTCCGCTCTGAGTGTATTCTGAATAAACAGGTATTGGTTTGTATTCTCTACTGTCTGACTGACTCTTCATTTGGTATGGAAGGCTGAGAGGTGGTCATTAGTGACCCGAGTGACCCGAATCGGGCCACTTCCTTCAGATGTCTAGGAGGAATACACAAATCTCAACTGTCAGCTACATCCAGTCATGTAACCCAGAGACAGGCTAAATGCACTGAATGATTAAGACAGGAAAATGCCAACTTTCTAAAAGTGTAATTTTTAAAATTGTAATCACAAATCCGACTTCACCTTGAGAGAGGATTTTTTATTACAATTCCAACGACACCAAACATGAAGTGGTTACCAGCTCCCATTTGGAAATAATCATTTATTAAATGTAAGAAGGCAATTCCAATGTTATCCTGTGGGAGAGGTAAACCTTGCAGTAGTGAAAAACAAACTTAAGAGTGTTTTACTAACAGGGCATTTAAAACTTAAAGGTGCATGTCCAACGTTTTAAATACACTGCACCCTGCCATCTGGGCTGTACAGGGCCTACCCTACAAATGACTTATATGTATTAAAAAGGAAGGGTTGGGCCTGGAAAAGGGTTTATCTTGCCATGTCTACATGGCAGTTTAGAACTGCACACTCAGACTGCTTTGACTGGCCTCATATATGTTTAAGGGCTACTTAAGTGGGTGGCATAATCAGTGTTTCAAGCCCACTAGTAACATTTTATTTACAGGCCCTGGGTACACATAGTACCACTTTTATAGGGACTTGCAATTAACTTAAAATGTCAATTGGGTAGAGGAGAAAGCACAAGCACTTTAGCACTGGTTAGCATGCAGAGTGCATTCGGGACTGTGCCTCCAGCCGGCGACAGCATTTTAGCTCCACCCCCCACCCACTCCAACTCGGATGAGACTCTCTTGGAGTTCCCCCCTATTCCCCTGATTACGTCCCTCAAAATAATGCAAGCACTGAAATCTGGCTCCCCCTTGGATCCTTGCCCGGCCAAAGTGCTGGCCTCTATTGCGGAAGTGATCAATCCAGCAGCTAACTTGGTCCTGAATCTTTCTTTATCCGAGGGTTCAATGCCAGAGTGTTGGAAACACGGACAAATCTTGCCACTTCTCAAAAAGCCTTCGGCAGATCCCTCTATAGCCAGCAACTACAGGCCAATAACGCTGCTGCCATACTTCTCCAAGACTTTGGAGAAGTATGTGAACATTGTGTTCACTGATTTTATAGAGACAACTCATGTACTGAACCCCAGTCAATCTGGGTTCAGAGCTAATTTTAGTACGGAGACGGCGTTATTGGAAGTCTCAGACACTATTAAAACCACTCTCGACAGCGGTGGAAAAGCGGTATTGATACTGCTGGACCTCTCTGCAGCTTTTGATACCGTGCCCCACGATCGACTTCTGCACAGACTCCAGGACTGTGGCATCGGGGGCATGGTCCTCAAGTGGTTCGCCTCCTTTTTGGAAAGCCGCCAGCAAACCTTATGGTCCCCCCCTTTCACCGCTCCTATCCCTCCTATGAGGGTTGGAGTACCACAAGGTTCGGTTCTGAGCTCAACTTTGTTCAATTTATATATGGCTCCCTTGGCACTCCTGGCAGAGCATCATGGGGCAAAAGTTATATCCTATGCCTACGACACGCAGCTGCTGTTTACCTATGAGAAAAACGCTGTGTTGAGAGGAGATGATATTAACAACTGTCTGTCCGAGGTGTTCTCCTGGTTCAGGCAAAACCAATTGTTATGCAACTCCGATAAGTCCGAAATCGTTTGTTTCGGCCATAGTCCCGGCGTGGAATGGCATAAATGGTGGCCTCACTACATGTCCCCCCCTATCTGTCCAGTTACCACCGTAAAAAACCTTGGGGTAAAAATGGATGCGGACATGTCCATGAAGTCGCAAGTTCAATCTGTAGCCGCCACTTATTTCTGACTACTGAAAATGATGAGGAATTTTCTTCCTCTTCTCTCAGTTCCACATAGGAAAACAGTGGTCCAAGCCTTGATAACATCTAGGCTCGACTACGCCAACGTTTTGTATCTCGGCCTCCCTGACTACCTACTAGGCCGC
This sequence comes from Calotriton arnoldi, assembly GCA_963921515.1. Classification (NCBI taxonomy): domain Eukaryota; kingdom Metazoa; phylum Chordata; class Amphibia; order Caudata; family Salamandridae; genus Calotriton; species Calotriton arnoldi. The sequence continues at coordinate 519,409 of CAWUFW010005618.1, read as the reverse complement.
TTGCAGGTGGTACAGAGCGCGGCAGCAAGGGCCGTTCTGTTGGTTGACCTTAGGACTCATATGACGCCTCTCTTGATGTCCTTGCACTGGCTTCCGGTGCGAAAAAGGGTGACTTTTAAGGCCCTGGTACTGGTCTTCAAAGCCTTTCACAATGTCGTAGCCCCCTACATTAGGAGCAGAATCCAGCTCTATGCTCCAATCAGAACCTTGTGATCCTCAACCCAGAGGCTGTCGATCGTGCCAAAATTCGCCCGTTCGCGTATGGGCGGACGCTCGTTCCAGGTGACCGCTGCTAGGCTCTGGAATAGCCTGCCGCCTCTCTTGAGACAGGAACAGGTTCTCCTGAGCTTTAGGAGAAAGCTAAAAACCTGGCTGTTTCAACAATAGTCGAGGCACCCGTAGCCACTTCCAACTGTTCTGTCAACAGGGTTAAGTTAGCGCCGGGACACTCTCAGGAGTAGCCGTGCGCTTTACAAATACCCCATAACATAACATAACAGAGTCATAAAAGCCCACAAAAACGGGATCAGAAAACAGGAGGGTGTAGGCAAAATGTTTGGGGATGACCCTGCAGAAAGGGCTAAGTCCAACAGTTTGTAATACATTTGCCACATTTATCTCCAACTGTAAATGGTTCATTAAAAGTGGTGTTGTCCAAAAAATCTCTGTTTTCATAGTATATGTGTATGAAGGGAAGTTGTTTATTAAATAAAAATAGAGATGTTTGTGAGTACTTTTAAAAATTATTATTCAAAGATAATATTTATAAATTAAATTGATATATTTTAATTAGTTTATTTGATACACATTACATTGTATGGCTTAATGTGCTGTACAGTTATATTTCCTATTGCCAGGTTAATAATAATTATTTAAATTATTTACAATTATTATGCATTAACAAATTTTTTATTTTCTTAAATAAAATTTATTAAATGTTACTATACTTTCCATTGGGTGATACCCACCTCAGTGGTGGAGATCTATATCAACATGTGAAAAGTTACTCATAGTAACTTTACACTCATAAACTCTGTCTAGGAGCCTCCACCCTCTCATTCAAGGGGTGGCGAGATGTAAGTCTACACCAAGATGTAATTATCCCTTAGAAATGGTGAATAGACGTGAGTAAATATACACTTGTATATTTACCTTTGTGAATCGGGCCCTAGTTTTATAGTTTACTCTTTTTTTCTTCCTTTGTCAATCAACTTCCAAATATTAAATTAACAGATATTTTTATATAAAAAAATAAAATATTTATCAAGTCCATGTTTCCTCAGAAAAATACAATAAATGCTTTTCCACAATCCTTATGTATAGAATTACATTACTCAAATGGACATGCATTCAAAACCTTGCCAGAGCCAATCAACAACATGGTGGTTTACCTCACAAATAATCACAGCTTGCCAGGACAAAATAGTACACAGGCCAGTAATTGCAGCACTTATGAACCTTTTGAAGAAACAATTCATTTCGATTTTCGTAACACAGTAGTCATTATGCAGTCTGAGGACGAAATAGATCTGATTTATTTATAAGCAGCTGTAATCTTGGCTCAAGACATGCATACTCACAGCATTTCCATTTATAGAAAGCAGTGAGAGAGACTCATGTGCACATAATATACTGTGTACAACTCACATCACTGTAAAAAATTGTGCAAAACTCAAACAGTATTCCAAACCAGATAATTAGATATATAGACTGTTTCAGAATCCTGTTGAGAGGGCCACAGGGCAAGCAGGTGCTACTGGGCCCAACCATGGAGGGGGGGTCCTTTTGCTCCTGTTATCCTGGGGCCCAGTCTACTATGGATCCTTATCAACTGGGCCAAGTACCCCTTTAGCACTTGACCCTCAGTGGTAGCACCAATCGAGAGGCCAAGCCTTCTCGGAGGATAGATACAGGCTCACAGCTCAAATACATCAAGTAGCAACAATTAATGATTGTCCAGTCAAATACTTGCTTTTATGAAAATTGGATGAGAAGAATATGACATTCACAAACAAACCACAGAGTACCCGGAGGTCAAGGCTCTAGTGTTTATAGGTGGCTCCCTGAGTTCCACTTCCGTTTAGCTAGTGGTAGTGGTTTTTCCCCATTTACTATAGGTGGCATTCAGGTTACGCCCAGTAGTAGCCCGTGTCTCATGAGTCTCACTCTGACTCTCTATTCAAGTCAAAAGAGTTTCAGACAGGAAGTGCTATCTGGCAGGCAAGTTTCCCGTGGGCCATTTGGCCCATACATCAGTCTTATCCACATGAGCTTGAGCCAAGCAAGTGACTCTCAGAGTGCGCCCTCTTTGTGGGTGCTGAAGCTGCCGTGGCTGCCTGCAGCAAGTCTTTCACATGCAGCCTGGGAGGGCTGCAGTTGGACATCTTTGAGTTCCTCACACATGGTCTTGCAAAAGCAGGGGCCGGGTTATTCTGGAGGCTCTTCACACATGGTGCTGCAGTGGCCGGGATGTTCCCGATGCTCCTCCAATGCTTGATGAGTTCATTCAGATCCTCCCAACAGGTAGGGGGGTGACACAATGCCCGTGTTGGTTCTCAGTCATGGCTTGGGTGCGCTCAGGTCACCACAGTGGATTCCTTCCTCCGCTGACAGTCTCGAACAGACCGCACTCCTTGCCTAGTCCCAGTGTTCCTCCCTAGCATATTAGCATATGTGGCCACTCTTCCTTGTCTGCGCATGAGCTGCAGCTCAATCAGCACAATGGCAATCTTCACAGCAGCTCTACCTGTTGAAGGAAGTGACCCGATTAGGGCCACCCGGGCCAATCTCGACCTCCTCTAGCCTTCCAAGAATGAAGAGTTGATGACGCAGTAGAGAATACAAACAATCTAGTTTATTCACTGCAGTGGAGTCCAATCAGACCAGCCTCCTATGATGGCTGACGAGGGACTGACTGTTACAAGCATAAAGTTACATTATGTATGTTGCGGAGCCTACAAAGACCCGCCTACCATGGAAAAATACTGGTAGGTGTCGTAATACAATGGGGGTACAGAACATAAGTCTCGATTCTGCAGCCTTGTACAAGCTATCTACATTTCAAGGTTGTCTGGCCTATCCTCCCCTCTAGATAGGTGGGAGAAGGCCTTGATCTCAGAAGAAAGGCATGCGCTAACGAGCTAACATGGGCATTGAAGAAACTAAACTTACCAAGAACCATTTCTCTAAATGAGCAAAATACAGTTTCGAGTATGCGAGTAACAGTTTCGATTGCATCAGAACATGGCGGGCCTGATTCACAGAACTAACTTACGTCAAAAACGTAAACGTAAACGTAAAGTTAGTACTTTTTAGGTATTCACAGAATACACTTACTCATTTTGGTATTCACAGAATAGTACTAACTTTACGTTTACGTTTACGTTTTTGACGTAAGTTAGTTCTGTGAATCAGGCCCGGCGTCTTTCTAACTAAAATGGCGGCACAGATGTCAACCTAACTGGTGCGACATCTGTACCAACTCATTACAAATTACACACAATACGTAAATATAATGTATTTAGCCATATAAATGCTAACATAATATGAAGTAAAATACGAGTAAGAGGTAAAACTGCGTTTCAATTCTATCAGACCCTCCTTTTAGCATTTTTAGCTAAATCATCTTTATTTGCGCTATCAGGTAAGGGTCTTTACAATTCTAATAGCTAGGAGCAAACTTTATTGGATAAACAATAATGTGGCTAAATAGTATCACATATAGTGATAAAGTTCATTGAAAAAGAATTGCGGTATTAATCATCAGCAACACAAGTACCATCAGAAACAGAATTGGCAAGGGAAGTACTTGATTCAAAAACTCCCTCATCCAACTGTATGAGGGTGTCAAGCTCTTGTTGAAGCATTATTTTAGCATTTGTGTCATGAATCGAACTTCTTTTGGGTGCAAGATAGGTGGCACAATATGAACAACATAAAGGAAGACACTGTATCAGGACACAGCAGCAAATTAGAATAACAATGAAATATATCACTTTCTCCAGCCCCAACCACCAAACAGGGACCAACTCCAGTTGCCGCTCTCCATGCCCTTAATGTTGTCCAAAATGTCTAAAATATGTTGGGTAATATTTTTCTCCATATTCATGATGCCGACCACGCACTGATCTCCTATTACAGTGCATGCTCCACCATTCTTAGCTAGAATAAAATCTACAGCATACCTTGTTTGTTCGGAGTATATGCGCATACTTTCTAATTGAGTAGTGATGTCTCATAAAGCTGCCACTGTCGAATTGGATAAAATGTGTAATTTACATCCAAAATACTCTCTAGCACGTTCACCTCTGGCCATAGCAGTACCATTGAATGTGATAATAGAAGAAAGGATGTACCCAAAAGTAATACCATTGCTATAGTTATTAACTTCCAAATCTGTAATTCCTTCGCAGAATTCCTTGGTTAATGTTCTTTTTACCCATCTTATTTTTGGTTTACTATGCCTGCAAGGTACCCCGAGAGGTAACGATGCAATATACAACAATCAACCCCTTACCAGATTACTGGCATCATACATTATTAAATAACAAAAAATGTCCCACAGAGAAGCAGTTAATTTCTTTTATTATCAAATGATAAAAATATTTTTTTTGTCCTTTTTAAAATAAATATATATATAATTTGTCACATACAATCAATTCAACATGTACAGTATACTTTATAATTCATATCAGACGAAAGAGCCCCCGACTACTAGGGAGAAAGCCATAATTTTGGTACATGTCTCCACAGAAAACATCAACAAGAGGAAAAACACACACACATATAATGAAAACTTCAACAAAATTACAAAGACTCACAATATTACAATTGACTCAAACTGAAGACACCATTACAAATGACACAACATATTTCAAATAAACAATACATAACTAACACAAATGCGCCTAAACAATACATAACTAACACAAATGCGCATTTCCTCTTGTTGATGTTTTCTGTGGAGACATGTACCAAAATTATGGCTTTCTCCCTAGTAGTCGGGGGCTCTTTGGTCTGATATGAATTATAAAGAATACTGTATATGTTGAATTGATTGTATGTGACAAATTATATATATATATATTTTTTTAAAGGACAAAAAAAACATATTTTTATCATTTGATAATAAAAGAAATTAACTGCTTCTCTGTGGGACATTTTTATTATTTATTAATGTATGATGCCAGTAATCTGGTAAGGGGTTGATTGTTGTATATTGCATTGTTCTTTCCCTGGTTTCCCTTACTTATTCGTTTTACAGGGACCCTCTTTTGTATATTGTGTATTACCCCGAGAGGTAACACCATTCCCAAAGCTACATCTTCTGTACCATTGTACATATTAGAATAGGTGCCATTGGACAGAAAATAAAACCCGGGGTGCACATAGAGTGGACCTTGGTAATCTAATGGAGCATATCTAGTGCTCATGCCTTTCATATTAGGCTCATCCTTTTTTCCTAAACGTAGGATATTTTTGTATACTATTTCTCCTGAACAGTTAAGATACAAATAAGCATCAGTACTATTTAATTCAGGGCAACACGCAGGATATATTCCTGCCTCTTGAGTGACAGTCAGATCTTGATAATGCCATCCTGTCAGTGTAATATTCCGTTTGCTGAAATATAGATCACCACAATACATTTCAGGCCTACATCCCGGAACCCCTGTACCTCTTGATTTTTTATAATATAGACATGGTCCAGGGTATCCCAAACAAAATTCACCTTTTACCTCTACAAAGGTGGAGGGACAAACATATGTGTAATTTACCAGTGAGAGAGGATAGGCTGTCCATAAACTTGTAACAGAATCAGTAGGATAACAAGCTGTGTTATCCCCAAAGAATTTTTGGTGGGTATCCAGAAAAACATTATTGTGCATAGTGCGCTTCTGACGATCTGAGGGAACCGCTTGATACAAGACACATGATGATGTGACCCCAGAGCATTCCATTACCCAGAACAGCCCCCCTCCCCCCAATAGGAGCAGTAATATAACTATGACCCAAAAGATCTTTTTCTTGAGCAACGATTCATAACCAACCCGCTCTGGGCGCATAGCAATAAGACCTTGTTCATCTACTGCAAGGGGGCGAGCAAAAAAATACATTTTCCCTATATTTATATTCATAAATCAAAGCATCAAAAGAAAGAACGACTTAAAATGGAGCCAATGATGGAAAAAGGACAAAAGAATAAAAAAGAAAAATAAATCAAAAGGAATTGTGAATCAAGGTCCGTTCCAAGCCTCCCTGGCAGGCTTCTATTGTCCACTCCTCAGAGGTGATATCGAGCACTCTCGCGTTGGAGCCACACCATTGCAGCTCATCGGCAAATGTTCACTGTTCTCAGAATAGGGCACTCTCCCTCCTTGGAAGATACCATCAACTTATCCTGTCCTGCGTCACAGGCAGTACACCAATCTTCTGATCCCTAATCTAACAGGAAGATGCAAAAACAGGGGACTTTTGTTCTTTGTCTTATGCAATGAAGTCCATCCCTAACTACACTCACTTTTCTTTTGGCGCACCACCTTTCCGTCGAGGACGCAAATTGTACCTGTCTTTTCCAGGCACGATCTCATCTTGAAGTAGAATCTGAAATTCAGGGGACGTTGAGGACTGACACTCAGGTTCTAGGGGGTCAGATATGGTGGAACCCTGAGCAGCCCTTATTTCCGGGGGAACTGCTTCGTTTACCACATCATCATTTTCTGCCTCTGTTTGCGTCCAAACCAATTGAGCATCCAAGAACGGAAGGAATTTCGGGACCTTGTCAGTTTCGTGATCTCCGATGCCTTCTCTCACCCATGCGTCGTAGGGCAGGGGCAGAGGCACTCTCTTACAGTGAGAGGCATGCACCCAGTTCTTCCGACCTTCCACTCTCACCGACGTCCTTGTGGCGATAAGGACCAAATAAGGCCCCTTCCATCTTGGCTCCAAGCCGTCCCTTCTCTGAAACCTTCTAATCAGTGTGTAGTCACCTGGCTGAATCGTGTGCCCAGGCCCCTCAGGTGCTGGAGGCAGCGCCTCGTGTATCTGTTGATGAACAGAACGTAAGCTTTTAGTAAATTCATACAAATAGTCAACCAACAAAGGGTAATTTATATCCGAGAATCTCTTCAGTCTAGGGACACCCCACACATTCGCTGGACGACCGAAAACTACCTCATAAGGAGATAATCCTGTCCTGGAATGGGCAGTCATTCTAGTGGACAGTAAAGCAAGAGGTAATGCATCTGGCCATTGCAACCCAGTACTCTCTTTCACCTTTGCCAACTTTAACTTGAGAGTACCATTGTACTTCTCAACTAAACCTGCTGACTGGGGGTGATTGGCGACATGAAACTTTTGCCGAATATGCAAACCATCGCATATCAGCTGGATCAATTTGGCATTGAAGGGACTTCCATTGTCACTCCAGATCAAGCGGGGCAAGCCGTAACGGGGGAAGAATTCTTTAATAAGGGCCTTTGCCGTTGCTGTTGCCTTGGCGGTGTTTTCTTTTGTGGGGTAAGCCTCAATCCACTTACTAAAAGCACAAACTACCACTAGCACGTATTTCAAATTGTTAACCCGTGGCAGTTCTATATAGTCTATTTGGAGTACCTCAAAAGGAAAAGAGGGAGGTGCAAAATTACCAGAAGGTGTAGGGGTACCCTTCCCAGGATTGTGTCTAAGACAGATCATACAATATTTCACCAAGTGTGTAGCAACCTTTGAGATATTATCATTGTTCCACACCGGATCTAACAGTTTACAAATGCCCTTAGCACTAATATGAGCTGGGCCATGTGCCATAGTAACCACAGGGAGTACATATGCATTTGGTAACATCCACCTCTTTTTCTCAGACAAATCAGTCCAACATCTCTCATCATCTAGACGCCCTGTCTTCTCCTGCCACACTGCCAACTCCTCCACTGTCGCTTCACTCTGAATCTCTTTTACATTGGCTAGTGTATCCTCAAACATCCCATTCTCAGGCACCCACCTAGCTGGGCCAGCTACAAACATTTTTTTCATCTTTGATCTAGATGTCTCCTTAGCTGTCTGATCTGCAAATGCATTTCCTTTTCCAACATCATCAATAATTGCTTTATGGGCACTACATTTTATTATTGCCAATCGTTTGGGAAGAGTCAAAGCTGTCAAAAGCCTTTCTATCAATGGACCATGTTGAATTTTGGTCCCATGCGATGTCAAGAACCCTCTCTCTGCCCAGAGGCGTCCAAAATTATGGGCCACCCCGAAGGCATACTGGCTGTCAGTATAAATATTGACAGTCAGTCCTTCGCTTAACTCACAGGTCCGCAACAGGGTCACCAGCTCCGCAGCCTGTGCTGATTGATAAGGAACACGTGACATCTCAACTATAGTGCGCAGCGTGGTAATAGCATACGCTGCTGTAGTGGTGCCATCTGACAATTTAAAACAAGAGCCATCAACATATAGTTCCCCTTGTGGGTCAGATAAGGGAACATCAGTCAGGTCTACCCGTCCCTTCGTCTCCTCCTCTGTCCGAAACAAACAATCATGGACATCCTTGTCCTCTTATTCCGAAGGGAGGGGTAGAAACATGGCTGGATCCAGTGTGGCACATCTTTTGATAGCAATATGAGGTGCAAACAAGGTCAATTCATATCCAGTCAGACGGGCACTGGTAAGGTGCTGCGTCTTTGTTTTGTTCAAAAGTACATCCACAGCATGCGGTACCATTACTGTGAGATCATGACTGAGAACGAGCCCTGTCGATTGTCGGATAGAGACCCCTGCAGCCGCCGCGGCTCTTAAACAGCTCAGGAGCGCTCTACGACAGGGTCAAGCGTAGCAGAAAAATAAGCACACGGCCTCTGCTTACCTCCAAAGGCCTGTGTTAACATCAAGAGTGTGCACCCAGCCGCTTCGTGTACGTACAGCACGAAGGGCTTCTTGTAATCTGGCATGCCAAGCACAGGTGCAGAGCAAAGCGCAACCTTTAATTGTTCAAAGGCATGCTGACATTCATGCGTCCAGGGTAAGGGTTCATGCACATCTTTAGTGGTTATGTAAAGCAAAGGCTGTATTAGTAAAGAATAAGCAGGTATCCAGTGCCGACAATACGAGGTGATGCCTATGAACGCACACACATCCCTTTGAGTCTCAGGGACGGGCATCTTAACAATGGCATCAACTTGTTCAGGTGTTAGCCTCCGACCCTCCTTCGACAGCAGGTGACCTAGATAGGTGACCTGCTGTTGACAATATTGGAATTTAGAAAGGGACACTTTATGTCCATTTTCAGCCAAATGCATTAACAATGTTACCGTGGCATCTCGAAAACCGTCTTCGGTGTCGGAGGCTATCAAAATGTCATCCACATATTGCAATAATACATTACCTGCGGGGACAGAGAGAGAGTCCAACTGACCTTTCAAAGCTTGACTATAAATACTAGGACTTTCTGTATACCCCTGAGGAACCCTACAGAATTGGAAGCTTTTTCCAGCTAAAGCAAAACCAAATAGATAGCGGCTATCAGGGTGGACAGGAATGCTAAAGAAAGCATTCTTCAAATCGATCACGGAGAAATATTTTGCCGAGAAAGGGATCATTGTGAGGAGGACTGTTATATCGGGAACCACCGGAAACTGTGGAACAACTATTTTATTAACCTCAATTACAAATCAGTAAACATCAGAGTGTGCATCAGGGGAATCCACAGGAGCCTTTTTGAGGATAGGAAGAATAGGGCTATTACACACATTCGCTCCTGTCTCCTCCACCACCCCCAACTTAATCAAATCCTGTATAATTCGCATCAAAGCCTGTTCCCCAGCTTGCGATATTTTGTATTGGGGAATACGAGGAAGCACAGCATTATCCTTAATCTTGATAGAAACAGGTGGTATCTGTAACAACCCAACATCAGTGTCCCCTGTCGCCCACAGTGAAGATGGGACATCCCGAAACTCAACAGGAAGTGGTGCGTCCTTTGCAAAACACTGTCTTGCGCCATCTACATTAGGTCCGAAGGTCATATAAACACCGTCTGGGGAACATTAAATAGAAGCACATAGCTGCTTTAATAAATCTAATCCTAATAAATTTTCACCACAATTTGATGTCAACAGAAACGGAGAATCTACCGTAAAAGGACCAACAGTCAAAGCTAAAGGTTTGGAAATGGGGCTCACAACCTGTACGCCTGAAAAACCTACTGAGACATTATTGCGGCCAGACAGGGCGGCCCCAGGGACCAGTGTATGAGAAACAGAGCTATTCATTGCACCTGTATCCACCAAAAATGCTAGCGTCGAACCATGTAGGTCGGCTGTGACATAAGGACCACGCTGATCTACAGAAATCTGGACTGGTCCCTCACCCTGTCCCTTGCTGTCCTAGCCATAGGACGTCCCTGTAACTTCATTGATATAATAATCATCATGGTAATACTGTCTTCCTCGGGAATCGTCAAAATAATTCTGATCAGACCGACCCCCCGAGGATGCATCCCCTTGAGCCTCATCTCGACTACCTTCACCACGACCCCTTCCATTCCAACCCCTTTCTCTCTGTGCTGCAACCTTCTGTAACAATTCTGGGCACTCACTCCACCAAATGCCCCTCCTTTTTACAATACGTACACTGATTCAGCCCCAAAGGCACACCACCTCTACCGGCACCTCGTGACCTCTGTGCCGGACCAGTACCTCGACCCCTTCCAGATCCCCTTGCAACTTGCTGTAACAACACCTTCGTCTTTAAATCCTTACTCTTTTTCTCCACTTTATCCTTTTCCTCATTTTCTCAATGTTCATAGTATTGGGCCATACTCAATATCACTGAAGGGGAGGAAGTGGTCCATGTGCTCTCAGCGGCTTGCAGCCGAGCTGCAATCTCAGGAAGTAAATTTGTAACAAACCTATTAACAAACAAACGAATCCCACCTTCCACTGACAAATCTAGTCCACTAAAGTCCAAAAACACCCCTTCAAACCGAGTAAAAAAATCAGACACACTCTCTTCTTTCTTCTGGCGACATGCCATCAACTTATCCCAATCTACTCGCCTGGGTGGAATAAGAGAATGCATGTACGTAATGATACGATTTGGTAAAGCCAATATCTCCACCCTAGGTTTGTCACCAGGCTTCCGTTCTTTATCCCACGCCTTAATCTCGTCCCATGTACCACCCAATTCCACTCTGTGATCCTGTGTATGCACCTGTCTCCATATATCTACCGGCACCAGCAGCCCAAAAAATATCTCAATATCTGCTAACGTCATAACTGATGAAGAGGCAGCCTCTGTTAATTCTTTATAGTATGCAGTGGGATTTTTCCTGGGATCCGGTAAGTGACTTTTAAGAGCAACTACCTCACTTCTTTTCCACGGGGTATAAATCCACTGCTCCTGGAAGCGAGCCTCTACTCTCTGCTGAGTAACGACATTTGCTGCATTACGCTGCTCTGGAATTTCAGGGTGGTAAATGGGATGTACTTCCCTCATTGGGAACTGGGATGCTGGAATCGGAGTGCTATGATATAATTTTGCCCGATAACTGAGTAATGTCCCAACGTTACTATGAACTTCTGCAGGAGCCATACCAGCAGAATATACGCGATCCTGAATATCATAAACAATTTGCGGAGCTTTACCTCCGATACACTGCTCCCACAAACCAATCAATGTATTTGACATATGCTGAAGAGCATGTTGTTGCACAAATGGATCAAAATCTTTCATCACACTCCATATATCCTCCAAACCATAAATCACATTCCGAGCCCACTGTACTGCCTGAATTGCAACCATCCTTTTCTCTGCTTCATCCACATCAGATCAAATCATTGCCCGCTCTAGTCACTCCCGTGCCTCTGCCCAATTCCCTCCATCCGACCCTCGCACTGGTGTCCCAACACTACTCAATACCGTGTGTGACATAGTCAGGGGGAACGCAATAGATGCCGATGCAGGTGACAGTGTCAACAATGGCTGTGTAGTAGGTGTAAGAGAAGGAGGAGAAACGGAAACAGAAGCAACTGACACTATGGGGGTGCCCGCAGTCACTGTACGCGTAATTTGCGAAACCAGGGGAGAAACCGATATGGCCGGAGCCGAGGCTGTTGAGGCTGCGGAGGGGTCAGGGGAAGACGAGGGAACAGCGGCAGACTGAGACGGCAGAACAACAGGATATATTCCTTGTGGGGCATAAGGAGGTGGGGGCGAGTTTCCAACAAATCCTCCACGAAAAGATCCTCTTCCTCGCGAACAACATAGGACCTATCACACTGTAACCGAAACTTCCTATCTGCACACTCAATACCCTTCTCTGTTCTCTCCTTATCATAAGCTACCGCTTTCTGCACCACTGTTTGCATTGCCTTCTTCCTAGACTCCTTTTCAGCACGTATATGCCTCTGCTTAGCTTCCTTCTGCCATACCTATAATGTATCAAACATCGACTGCCGACTTCTTCTAGCAAATAACTTATCCTGTAAATAATTCAATTTCTGTTCATCAAAGGTACCATCCCGTGGCCACTGAAGCTCAGTATTGTCCCTCGTATACTTGTGCCACAATGTACAAAACATAATAGGGCCAATACCATGCTTCACATACATATCAAAACTCGGAGTACCTTCTAAGGGTGCAGGCTGCCGCTCCTCCAAGCGATGTTCTGCAGAGCAGCATCGGCACCCCAAACACCACACTTTACTCCAGCAAGGCATCCTGAGATCAGACACATCCACGTATTCACTCAATCAACACACACACACAACGAAACTCACACAAACAAAGAGCTCTCAAAAACAGTCCGCAGACTGTGTCAAAACAAGTCAGTCCTCAGACAGCACCAAAACAAGATAGGCTCTAGCCCCAGACCTTTTCAAGAATAAACCAAATTTAACCAGTGGCCTGGCAGAACGTTCGACAAACGCTCTGTATTACAAGGGTCCACAGACCCACCAAGTTAACCAAGACGGCGCCGCACTTACCAAGAATTCAAAATTAACTCACCCGGTGCACACATGTCAAACAAGACTATTCTCCACTGCTGACACTTCGGACCAAACGGTCAGTTCCAAGGGTTTTGCCTTTTCAGGACCCCAGCCAAGGCGACCACTAGACGAGGAGCCACCCAATCAGACAGACGGGGCAGCTGCGAGAACCAGGCTCAATCGTGTGGGGATCCCCAATCCGCCTATCTGACCGGACACAACCCGGACCTCTACAACCCGACTACGGGTGAGATGGGTCACCTGTGTGGGGTCCCTGTTCGGGCGCCAACTGAAGGAAGTGACCCGATTAGGGCCACCCGGGCCAATCTCGACCTCCTCTAGCCTTCCAAGAATGAAGAGTCGATGGCGCAGTAGAGAATACAAACAATCTAGTTTATTCACTGCAATGGAGTCCAATCAGACCAGCCTCCTATGATGGCTGACGAGGGACTGACTGTTACAAGCATAAAGCTACATTATGTATGTTGCGGAGCCTACAAAGACCCGCCTACCATGGAAAAATACTGGTAGGTGTTGTAATACATGGGGGTACAGAACATAAGTCTCGATTCTGCAGCCTGGTACAAGCTATCTACATTTCAAGGTTGTCTGGCCTATCCTCCCCTCTAGATAGGTGGGAGAAGGCCTTGATCTCAGAAGAAAGGCATACGCTAATGAGCTAACATGGGTATTGAAGAAACGAAACTTACCAAGAACCATTTCTCATAAACGAGCAAAATACAGTTTCGAGTATGCGAGTAACAGATTCGATTGCATCAGAACATGGCGTCTTTCTAACTAAAATGGCAGCACAGATGTCAACCTAACTGGTGCGACATCTGTATCAACCCATTACAAATTACACACAATACGTAAATATAATGTATTTAGCCATATAAATGCTAACATAATATGAAGTAAAATACGGGTAAGAGGTAAAACTACGTTTCAATTCTATCACTGACATATGTGGTCTCCGAGTTTAACTGCACACAGGCTACAGCCCTATTGGTGCAGGAGCAATCTGAACAGCGGCCCCACCTGGCATACGGATTCGCTGACTTGGTAGTTCACACAACCAATGACGGGGTTGGTGCAGCAATGGTCACGACTCACTTCATGGAGGCCCTCCTCTGGAAAACAGGGGTGCCGAATTTTCCCTGCACATGGGCAATGGCACAATTACTGCAGCAGCCATCTCCTCACAGCTTGCTATGAGGGTCCAGTCACCAGGATCCCAGCACTGGATGTTGTTCTCACCAATGATCTCCTCTTCGACACAGGGATCCCTTGTTTTGGCAAGCAGAGAGACAGTGCTTTTCCAAACTCCTCATTTGAACCCAGAGTGACCCCAAGGGCTTGCTGACTTGCACCCTGTTCTGAAGTCTCAGGGCCATCAAAGACTTTCTTAAACTGTGCAACCGCACCTGAACTCTACCTTCTGTTAGTCCTGCCCTGCCAAGTGGTGCCAATCCAGTCCTGAGCCCTTGAAAGGTGCTTTTTGCTGTCCAGAACTATCAAAATCGATGCAGTGACAACTTTGTGCTGATCGGAACCGATGCATTGCCTTTCGACACCGATGCAGGAGCCAACCGACGACTTTGTCTCAACAGACTGCGCGGCTCAACGATGATGGACAGCGCAGGTCGATGATGACTCAGTGCCTGCATTGTAAAGGGGTCCGATGGCGAAGCCTTCATTGACTGCGCAGATCGAAGCTGATGCTTTACCTCCATCCACGGGATCGACGACGATGCAGCACCTTCTCAACTCCTCCCATCAAGTCTTCAATGTCAACGCTTGCTCCATTCAGAGGTACTTTCACAGCAGGACCTTGTTGAGTCCTGGGGGTAACCTACAAGTTCTCCACCCCTTACCATCCACAAACACATGGGCTTGTTGAGAGATTCAACAAGACAGTGAAGGGCATGATTAGAGGCCTATTGCCATGCCAGTTGTTTGATTACAGGGAGATACCGCAGAAGGGAGTGGGCTTTAGCCCCTTTGAGTTTCTGTATGGGCACCCTGTTAGAGGACCTCTGAATTTGGTAAAGGAGGGGTGGGAGCAAGCTCCCAGGAATATTCCCCAGGATGTAGCGAGCTACAAGCTGGCCTCCAGCAGCCAAATTACTATGTTGTGGAAGCAAACTTCTGACAACTTAGAAGCCAGTCATTCTGTGATGAAAGAGTGGTATGACCAAAATTCTGCCACTGTGGAATTACAGCCTGGGCAGAAAGTGTAGGTGATGGAACTTGTGGAACCCAGGGCCTTCCAGGACCGTTGGACTGGGCCCTATGGGGTGACTGAGAAGAAGAGTAAGGCCACCTATCTGGAGGACCTTAAGACCCCCATGCAACCCCACGGGGTGCTTCATATCAATTACCTCAAACCCCATTTTGAGAGGTCTGAGATCATCATGCTGTTGGTGACAGATGGAGAAGAGGAGGAGGAGAGTGATCCTCTCCCTGGCCTTGTAGGCTCAAAGGACAAAGATGGGTCTGTGGAAGGAGTAATCCTTTCCCAATCCTAACATCTCCTGAACAGCAGAGAGACTGAAACCAAGTGTTGGGACAGTACTCCTCTCTTTGCTCCCTCATTCCTGGGACTGCCCACTTGTGAACACATGATGTTGACATACAGGCCAACCTCCCTGTCAAGAATAATTCTTACAGGTTGTCAGATAAGGTTTAAGAGTGAAGTCTCTAAAATGCTGGAATTGAGGGTGACTGAACTCTCTAGTAGTCTCGGTGCAGTCCTGTGGTTCTGGTACCAAAAGCTGTCCCACCGGGCACCACACCTGAACTGAGGTTGTATGTGGATTATAGAGGGCTAAACTCAGTGACAAAGACAGATGGTCATCCCATCCCCCGGGCTGATGAGCCTATTGACAGATTTGTGGCTGTCCTCTACTTAAGTACATTTGATCTTACATCAGGGTACTTGCTGATTGCCCTAAAAGAAGGTGCCAAGGAGAAGTCAGCCTTCTCCACTCCAGATGGCCACTACTAATTTCATGTGATGCCCTTTGGACTCAAACATGCCCCTGCCACCTTCCAGAGGTTATTGAACCAGGTACCTGCTGGTATGAAGGCCTTCTTAGCCACATATCTGGATGACATAACTGTCTTCAATAGCAGTTGAAAGGACCACTTTTTTTTACCTCCAGGAAGTGCTTCAGGCCATGCAACAGGCAGGCCTGACTATGAAGGCCAGTAAGTGCCAGATAGTGCAGATATCTTTGGTGTACTTGAGACACCTGGTGGGCAGGGGTAAGGTGCAGCCCCTCCAGGTCACAATAGCGACTATCAAGGCCTGGGACACCCCCCACCCCCAGGGCCAAAACCCCGACTGAGGTCAGAGCATTCTTGGGTCTCACTGGGTACTACAGGAGGTTTGTCAAGCGATATGGCACCATTGTTGCCCCCTTGACAGAGCTGACTTCTAAGAAGCAGCCCTGAAATTTGATTTGGACACGGGTATGTCAAAGAGCATTTGACTACCTGAAGCAGGCCATGTGCACAGCCCCTGTGCTCAGGGCCCCTGACTTCTCTAAGGAGTTTATCATTCAAACAGATGACCCAGAGCATGGCATAGGGGCAGTTTTATCATAGCTAAATGAAGGGGGCCTGGACCAACCTGTAGTCTTTATCTCCAGGAGGATTCTTCCGAGTGCAATAGAAAGAGAAGCTTTTGCTGTGGCTTATGCACTGATGAAGTTGAGGACATACCTGTTTGGCACTCACTGATTCAGACTGACCACAGGCCCCCTCAAGTGGCTAATGCAAATGAGCGGTGAGAATCCAAAATTGCTGAAGTGGTCCATTTTCCTACAGGGTATGGACTTCAGGGTGGAACACAGACCTGGAGTAGACCACGCCAATGCTGATGGTTTATCTAGGTTCTTCCACCTCAGTGATAAGCACCCCCTAGACATTGGGTAGATCTCCCTACTTTCAGCTGGGGGGACACATGTTAGACCTGTCATCCTTAAGGTGGTATCCCCCAAACGTTTTGCCTGCTTACCTCCTCTTTCTGCTGTGTCTTTTTGGGGGCCCTAGGATTCCGAGCACTTTACCACTGCTAACCAGTGCTAAAGTGCTTGTGCTTCTCCACTAAACATGGTGACATTGGTGTATACACTATGGAAATTGTGGGGCATATCAACAACAAAAGTTGATAATAATCGCTGAACGCGTTTATCGCATTTGTCATTATCGCCGTCTATCGCCGGTTCACATCGCCGTGTTAGCGGCGTATTAACACGCTTGGCTAACAGGCGATGTGAAATCCGGCTATTGACGGCGATATTCCACATTACCGTGCGAAAACCAGCGACAACAGGACGGCGCTAAAGGAAATGTTGTTAATAGGGAGATGTGGACTCAGCCATTCAATCCACCTTCCATTGAACAGATAGACAAGTCTGAAATTTATCAGACGTTAGATACCGGCGATAACCGCGGTTAGCGCAGCTTTTAATAACGCTATGGGTGTCAGGGCACGGCTTGTTAATACCGCGATGTGCGGTTACGGACTTTTTCCCTGTTGTTTTCTTTGGGAACGCCTCCTTTGCATCTCATTAGGCGTGTGGAGAACGGCTGCTAACATGCGCTAATGCATGTTAGCACCGCATTGTTGATAGGGCGATGACATTTTCGCCGCTTTTCTGGCTTTTAAAAGCGGCGATATGGCCCTTGTTAATATGCCCCTAAGTTACTTATAAGTCCCTTGTAAAGTGGTATACCATATACCCAGGGCCTGTAATCTAAATGCTACTAGTGGGCCTGTGCACTGGTTGTGTCACCCACACAAGTAGTCTTTCAAACCTGTCTCATGCCTCCCATTGCAAAGCATGTGTGTGCAGTTTTCTGCCACTTCGATTTGTCATTTGAAACCACTTGCCAAGCCTCGAACTCCCCTTTTATTGCACAGAGGTCACCCCTAAGGTATGCCCTAGGTAGCCCTAAGGGCAGGATGGTGTGTAACTAAAAGGTAGGACAAGCACTTTTAAGTTGTACATTTTCTGGTAGTGACAAACTGCTGTGGTATGACAGATCCTAATGCCATGTTAGAGTCATATTTACAATACGGCGCTACATGGAATTAGGAAGAACTAGCGGCCAAAGAAACTGACGCTGATGTGTGCGTCAAGTCATTAAAAAATATTCACGCCAAGGTAGAAAAATTGACGTTTAGCCAATTAGCGGCTAGAAAAGACACACTAGCTGTCCAAACATCATTTTTCTGTGCCTAGTGGGGAAAAAACACAAAAACATCGCTATTTGCAACAAAAAAAATTAAATCACACTTACCTGAAAGGAGCAATGGAGCAGCCAGGAGTGAGCACTGGAAACATCCATTACAACGCAGATGTTACAACGCGTTGACATTTCAACGTGGTTGTTACAACGCAACTACCATTACATCGCAATGCCATTACAACGCATGGCATTACAATGCATATGCTTTTACCACGCATGCCTTTACAACGAATTTTGCTGTAAAGGAATGAATGGTAAAAGCATATGTGTTTTACATGTAAGTGTAAGGTAAGTATAGGGTTTAGGGTAGGTTTGGGTTTTGGGGTGTAGGGTTATAGCTTTTGGGGTGCCAAGGTTAATTTTAGGGTTCATGGTGGATTTTGGTTTTGGGGGGCCAAGGGTAATTTTAAGTTTTAGGGTGGGTATGGGTTTTGGGGTAGCAAGGGTAATTTTAGGGTTCAGGGTGGGTTTGGGTTTTGGGGTGCTAAGAGTAATTTTAGGGTTCAGTGTGGGTATGCGTTTTGGGGTGCCAGGGATAATTTTAGGGTTCAAGGTGGGTTTGGGTTTAATGACAGCAAGGGTAATTTTAGGGTTCAGGGTGGGTATGGGTTTTGGGGTACCAAGGGTAATTTTAGGGTTCAGGATGGGTTTGAGGTTTGGGGCACCAGGGGTAATTTTGGGGTTCAGGGTAGGTATGGGTTTTAGGGTGCTAAGAGAAATTTTAGAGTTCAGGGTGGGTATGGGTTTTAGGGTGCCAGGGGTAATTTTAGGGTTCAGGGTGGGTATGGGTTTTGGGGTGCCAAGGGACATTTTAGGGTTCAGGGTGGGTATGGGTTTTGGGGTGCCAAGGGTAATTTTAGGGTTCAGGGTGGGTTTGGGTTTTGGGGTGCCAGGGGTAATTTTGGGGTTCAGGGTGGGTTTGGGTTTTGGGGTGCCAAGGTTAATTTTAGGGTTCAGGGTGGGTTTGGGTTTTGGGGTGCTAAGGGTAATTTTAGGGTTCAGGGTGGGTTTGGGTTTTGAGGTGCCAAGGGTAATTTTGGGGTTCAGGGTGGGTTTAGGTTTTGAGGTGTCAAGGGTAATTTTTGGGTTCAGGCTGGGTTTGGGTTTTGGGGTGCCAATGGTATTTTTAGGGTTCAGGGTGGGTTTGGGCTTTGGGGTGTCAGGGGTAGTTTGGGGTTCAGGGTGGGTTTGGGTTTTGGGGTGCAAATGGTAATTTTAGAGTTCAGGGTGAGTTTGATTTTTGGGGTGCCAAGGCTAATTTTAGGGTTCAGGGTGGGTTTGGGCTTTGGGGTGCCAGGGGTAATTTTGGGGTTCAAGGTGGGTTTGGGTTTTGGGGTGCCAAGGTTAATTTTAGGGTTCAGGGTGGGTTTGGGTTTTGGGGTGCTAAGGGTAATTTTAGGGTTCAGGGTGGGTTTGGGTTTTGAGGTGCCAAGGGTAATTTTGGGGTTCAGGGTGGGTTTGGGTTTTGAGGTGTCAAGCGTAATTTTTAGGTTCAGGGTGGGTTTGGGTTTTGGGGTGCCAAGGGTATTTTTAGGGTTCAGGGTGGGTTTGGGCTTTGGGGTGTCAGGGGTAAGTTTGGGGTTCTGGGTGGGTTTGGGTTTTGGGGTGCAAATGGTAATTTTAGAGTTCAGGGTGGGTATGGGTTTTGGTGTACCAAGGGTAATTTTAGGGTTCAGGGTGGGTATGGATTTTGGGGTGCCAGGAATAGTTTTAGGGTTCAGGGTGGGTATGGTTTTGGGGGTGGAAAGGTAATTTTAGGGTTTAGGGGTATGGTTATTGGGGTGGTATGGGGAAGCTTAGGATTTTAGGGGGTATGGGTACTGGGGTAGTAAGGGTAATTTTAGGGTTTTAGGGGGTATGGGTATTGGGGTAGTAAGGGTAATTTTAGTGCTTAAGGGGTAAAAAAAAAAAAATATATATATATATATATTGTTTTAAGTAAAAAGGTTAAAAAAAAAGAAAAGGGGGCAGGGTAGAAACACCCTGACTCCCTAGGCCTGCACAAGGGGTCCCACAGGGACCCCCAGGGCCAAAAAAAGCATTTTTTTTAAAACCTTTCGGGCTCCCACGCTTCGTTTGTTTTAAGCCCCCGGGTGGGCCAGGTCCCGGGGGCAATCCTGATTTATGTAGCAGCGGACCGCGGGGGCCCCTGCAGCCCCAGGGACCGCCACCTCCTGGGGCTTTGTTTATAAAGTGCGGGGCACGTGGCCCCCCCGCAGCCCCGGGGACCACCACCTACCTGGGGCTTTATGAAAAAAAATGTGCAGGGCCTCGTGGGCCCCCACAAGCCCCGGGGACCGCCACCTCCCCGGGGCTTAAATAGAAATAAACAAGTTGTGGGGGGCTCCTGCCCACCACACTGCCCCGGGGACCGCCACCTCCCCGAGGCTTTCAGTAAATTAAATACGGGGGTCCGGAGTGGAACCCTGGCCCCGGAGCCCTCCATGGCCCTGGGGACCACCAACCCCAGGGCCGGCTCCCACCCTGTCATTGCAAACTATGCTTTGCTTCATGGAAGCGAGAGCAGGAAACCTGCTCTCGCTTCCATGAAGCAAAGCAGATTGTTTTTGGACAAGGGGAGCTGCATGTCAGCAGCTCCCCTTGTCCAAAAGCAATGCCGGCTCTCGCAGGAGGTGGGGAGCCGGCAGGGACCGCAGGGGCATTGGGGCTCCCCCGTGGTCCCCAACGTGAGGCCGGCCTCGGGGTGGGGTCCCGGGGGCCAAGAGTGGCCCAGGGAAGGGGGTACAAGTGCCCCCCCTCCCGGGAAAATTTTTAAAAAACGAGGCTAGGCCCCGGGGGATGGGTCCCCGGGGCCAAGAGTGGCCCAGGGGAGGGGGCCAAGCACCCCCCTCATGGGAAAAATTTTAAAAAACGAGACCAGGACCCGGGGGATGGGGTCCCCGGGGCCATGCGGCCCCCCTCCCGTATAAATAATTTAAAAAAAGAAAAAATGAGGCCATGCCCCATGGGATGGGGTCCCTGGGGCCGAAATCGGCTTTGGGAGGGGGGCCCCGCGGCCCCGTCCCGTTTTTAAAATTGTTTTGTTTTAAACTTGGTCAGGCCCTGGCGGATGGGGTCCCCAGGGCCCACAAAATATTAAGAGAAGGGGGGCCACACAGCCCCCCTTCTAAATATATCAAAAGAAAAGAAAAGCCGGCATCTCGCCGGAGGACCCCCCCCCCTCCTTGCACCACTCTGCAAATGCGCCTCCTGGTGCGTTTTGGGTTGGGGGTTTAAGTCCCCTTGAATGCTCAGGGTCCTGAGGGGCCAACTAGCCCATTAGGTACCTCCAGTAAGCCCCACACAGTAGAATTGCTGAGAGGTGGTCCGAGGCCATGCACCTTTTTACAACACTCTGCAAACGTGCCCCTTGGCGCATTGCTGGTGGGGCTTCTGTCCTGAAGACCTCAGGACTAAAGTGGACTTTATCCCCCGAGCAGCAGTGCGCCAGGAGGCGCGTTTGCAGAGTGGTGTAAAAAGGGAGCGTGGCCTCGGGCCACTCTCAGCAATCCAGCTTTGTGGGGCTTACTGAAGGTACCTGGTGGGCTAGTTGGCCCCCAGTGACCCTCAGGATTCAAGGGGACTTAATCCCCCAACCAAGAATGCGCCAGGAGGTTCATTTGCAGAGTGGTGGAGAAAGGGGGCGTGGCCTGTGTCCACCTGTCAGCAATCCCACTATCTGGGGCATACTGGAGATATCAGGTCAGCTAGTTGGCCCCTAAGGACCCCCAGCAGTGAAGGGGACTTTAATGCCCATCCAAGAGAGCGCCAGGAAGTGTGTTTGCAGAGTGGTGGGGAAAGGGGGCGTGGCCTGCTATGAGAACTTAGCAATCCTGCTGTGCGGGACTTACTGGAGGTAATATGAGGGGTAGTTGGCCCCCAAAGTTGACCTTGGGGGCCAACTACCCCTCCTGTTATCTCCAGTAAGTCCCACACAATGGGATTGCTAAGAGGTCTTCGAAGGCCATGCCCCCCTTTCTCCACCACTCTGCAAATGCGCCTCCTGGCACACTACAGGTTGGGCAATGAAGTCCACTTTTCTCCTGAGGGACTTTGGAGGCCAAGAAGCCCTCCTGGTACGTCCTGTAAGTCCTACGCAGCAATTCCTGTGCGCTGGTCGGAGGCCCAGCCCCCTTTCTCTACCTCTCTGCAAACGCAACTACCAGTTAAAGAAGAATTTGCAATGTAATAGGTCTCGCATTTGCGAGAGTTAGAACTATTGGTGTTGTAAATGTAAAAGTTTTTTACTAATGTTTTTTGGGAGTGGAGAGGATGTATGTTGTGTGTAGTGAAATTATGTGGTATGTTGTGCAGTGAAATTATGTGGATAGAAAGTATGTGGTATTTAGTGTATAGGAATTATGTAGAGTGGGATTATGTGTTATGGAGAGTAATTATGTGGTATGGTAGTCTGTGTTGTGGAGTGGTAACCTCTGGTTTAGTCTTCCTTGTTTCCATAGAAGCTAAACTATAAACTCAATGAGACAAAAAAAAGAAGGAACCACTGACGAGCACTTCTGGACCTAGCCAGAGGTATGAGCAGGGCCACTGGAATTATGCGACTGTTTGGCTGCAACAACTTTCGCACTATTATACATTTTCCGCATTTGCCACATAATCCATCATCTGCTGCATAATCTGCAGATTTGAACAAAAAAAAACTTGATTCTAGCTCAGATGGCTCAAACGTTACCAGAAATGCAGCGACAAGTGGTATAGCGTTGTGGAAGGCCCTTTGCAAACCTAGAATGGTCACTTCTTACTTATTGCTAAATGTGGGTGTTAGATTGGTACTAATGGTGTGCAAAACACTCTTGCTTGTTTCTGCACCTCTTGCCTCTTTCTGCATTTCTCTTGCTTCTTTCTGTACCTTTCTTCCTTTCTCTGCACTTCTCTTGCCTCTTTCTGCACTTCTCTTGCTTTTTTCTGCACCTCTCGTTTCTTTCTGCAACTCTCTTGCCTCTCTCTGATCTTCTCTTGCCTGTTTCTGCACCTGCCTCTTTCTGCACCCCTCTTCCCTCTTTCTACACCTCTCTTGCCTCTTTCTGCACTCCTCTTCCCTCTTTCTGCACCTCTCTTGCCTGTTTCTGCAACTCTCTTGCCTCTTTCTACAGTTCTCTTGCCTCTTTCTGCACCTCTGTTGCATCTTTCTGCACTTCTCTTGCCTCTTTCTGCAATCTTCTTGCCTCTTTCTGCATCTCTCTTGGTTGTTTCTGTACTGCTCTTGTTTTTTTCTGCACCTCTCTTGCAAATTTCTGCACCCCTCGTGCCTCTGTGTGCCCCTCTCTTGCCTCTTTCTGCTCATCCCTTGCCTCTTTCTGCACCCCTCTTGCTGCACCTCATTTTCGTTTTTATGCACTTCTCTTGCCTATTTTTGCACACCTCTTGCCTCTTTCTGCACGTCTGTTGGTTCTTTCTGCACTGCTCTTGCGTCTGTCTGCTACTCTCCTGCACATTTCTGCACCCCTCTTGCCTCTTTCTGCACCTCTGCTGGTTCTTTCTGTACCTCTCATGCCTCTGTCTGCACCCCTGTGCCCTCTTTTTGCACCTCTTTTGCCTGTTTCTGTAACTCTCTTGCCTCTTTCTGCACTTTTCTTGCCTTTTTCTGCACCTCTTTTGCTTCCTTCTGCACTTCTCTTGCCTCTTTCTGTACCCCTCTTTCCTCTTTCTGCACCTCTGTTGCTTCTTCCTGCACTTCTCTTACTTCTTTCTGCAACTTTCTTCCTTTTTCTGCACTTTTCTTTCCTTTTTCTGCACTTCTCTTGCTTTTTTTCTGCACCTCTTGTTTCTTTCTGCAACTCTCTTGCCTCTTTCTGCACACCTCTTGCCTCTTTCTGCACCTCTGTTGGTTCCTTCTGCACTGCTCTTGCGTCTGTCTGCTACTCTCTTGCACCTTTCTGTACCCCTCTTGCCTCTTTCTACACCTCTGCTGGTTCTTTCTGCACCTCTCATGCCTCTGTCGGCACCCCTGTTCCCTCTTTCTGCACCTCTTTCGCCTGTTTCTGTAACTCTCTTTCCTCTTTCTGCACGTTTCTTTCCTTTTTCTGCACCTCTGTTGCTTCCTTCTGTACTTCTCTTGCCTCTTTCTGCACCCCTCTTTCCTCTTTCTGCACCTCTGTTGCTTCTTTCTGCACTTCTCTTGCTTCTTTCTGCAACTTTCTTCCTTTTTTTGGCACTTCTCTTGCCTTTTTCTGTACTTCTTTTGCTTTTTTTCTGCACCTCTCATTTCTTTCTGCAACTCTCTTGCCTCTCTCTGCACTTCTCTTGCCTGTTTCTGCGACTCTCTTGCCTCTTTCCACAGTTTGCTAGCCTCTTTCTGCACCTCTGTTGCTTCTTTCTGTACTTATCTTGCTTCTTTCTGCACCCTTCTTGCCTCTTTCTGCAACGCTCTTGGTTGTTTCTGTACTGCTCTCGTTTCTTTCTGCACCTGTCTTGCAAATTTCTGCACCCCTCTTGCCTCTTTCTACACCCCTCTTCCCTCTTTCTGCACCTCTCTTGCCTCTGTCTGCACCCCTCTTGCCTCTTTCTGCACCTCTGTTGCTTGTTTATGCACTTCTCTTGGTTCTTTATGCACCCAGCTTGCCTCTTTCTGCACCTCTGTTGCTTCTTTCTGCACTTCTCTTGCTTCCTTCTGCACCTCTCTTGCAAATTTCTGCACCCCTTGTGACTTCTGTCTGCACCTCTCTTGCCTCTTTCTGCACTTCTCTTGCCTCTTTCTGCACCTCTTGCCTCTTTCTGCACCTCATTTGCTTCTTTCTGCACTTCTCTTGCCTCTTTCTGCACGCCTCTTGCCTCTTTCTGTACCTCTCTTGGTTCCTTCTGCACTGCTCTTGCGTCTGTCTGCTACTCTCTTACACATTTCTGCACCCTTCTTGCCTCTTTCTGCACCTCTGCTGGTTCTTTCTGCACCTCTCTTGCATCTGTCTGCACCCCTGTTCTCTCTTTCTGCACCTCTTTTGCCTGTTTCTGTAACTCTCTTGCCTCTTTCTGCACTTTTCTTGCCTTTTTCTGCACCTCTGTTGCTTCTTTCTGCACTTCTCTTGCCTCTTTCTGCACCACTCTTGCCTCTTTCTGCACCTCTGTTGCTTGTTTCTGCACTTCTCTTGCTTCTTTCTACACCTCTCTTGCTTCTTTCTGCACTCCTCTTGCCTCTTTATGCACCCTTCTTCCCTCTTTGTGCACCTCTCTTGCCTCTTTCTGCACCCCTCTTGCCTATTTCCACACCTCTTTTGCTTGTTTCTGCACTTCTTTTGCCTCTTTCTGTAGCCCTCTTGCCTCCATCTGCACCTCTGTTGGTTCTTTCTGCACTGCTCTGGCTTCTTTCAGCACCTCTTATGCCTGTTTCTGCAACTCTCTTGCCTCTTTCTGCACTTCTCTTGCCTCCTTCTGCACCTCTGCTTGCTTCTTTCTGCACTTCTCTTGCCTCTTTCTGCACCCCTCTTGCCTCTTTCTGCACCTCTGCTTGCTTCTTTCTGCACCTCTCTTGCTTCTTTCTGATCTTCTGTTGCTTCTTTCTGCACCCATCTTGCCTCTTTCTGCACCCTTCTTGCCTCTTTCTACACCTTTCTTGCCTCTTTCTGCACCTCTCTTGCCTCTTTCTGCATCCCTGTTCCCTCTTTCTGCACATCTCTTGCCTGTTTCTGCAACTCTCTTGCCTCGTTCAACAGTTCTCTTGCCTCTTTCTGCACCTCTGTTGCTTCTTTCTGCACTACTCTTGCCTCTTTCTGCACCCCTCTTGCCTCTTTCTGCACCTCCCTTTGTTGTTTCTGTATTGCAAATATCTGCACCCCTCTTGCCTCTTTCTGAACCTCTTTTGCTTCTTTCTGCACCACTCTTGCCTCTTTCTGCACCTCTCTTGCCTCTTTCTGCACCCCTCTTGCCTCCTTCTGCACCTCTGTTGGTTCTTTCTGCACTGCTCTCGCTTCTTTCTGCACCTCATCTTGCCTGTTTCTGCACTTCTCTTGCCTCCTTCTGAACCCCTGTTGCTTCTGTCTGCACTTCTCTTGTCTCTTGCTGCCTCCAGTTGCCTCTTTCTGCACTTCTCGTGCCTCCTTCTGCACCTCGGTTGCTTCTTTCTGCACCCCTCTTGCCTTTTTCTGCACCCCTCATGCCTCTTTCTGCACCTCTGTTGATTCTTTCTGCACTTCACTTGCTTCTTTCTGCACTCATCTTGCTTCTTTCTGCACCCCTCTTGCCTCTTTCTACACCTCTCTTCCCTCTTTCTGCACTTCTCTTGCCTCTTTCTGCACCTCTATTACTTCTTTCTGCACTTCTTTTGCCTCTTTCTGTACACCTCTTGCCTCTTTCTGCACCTCTGTTGCTTCTTTCTGCACTTCTCTTGCTTCTTTCTGATTTTCTGTTGCTTCTTTCTGCACCCATCTTGCCTCTTTCTGCACCCTTCTTCCCTCTTTCTACACCTTTCTTCCCTCTTTCTGCACCTCTCCTGCCTCTTTCTGCATCCCTGTTCCCTCTTTCTGCACATCTCTTGCCTGTTTCTGCAACTCTCTTGCCTCGTTCAACAGTTCTCTTGCCTCTTTCTGCACCTCTGTTGCTTCTTTCTGCACTACTCTTGCCTCTTTCTGCACCCCTCTTGCCTCTTTCTGCACCTCCCTTTGTTGTTTCTGTATTGCTCTTGTTTCTTTCTGCAGCTGTCTTGCAAATATCTGCACCCCTCTTGCCTCTTTCTGAACCTCTTTTGCTTTTTTCTGCACCACTCTTGCCTCTTTCTGCACCCCTCTTGCCTCCTTCTGCACCCCTCTTGCCTCCTTCTGCACCTCTGTTGGTTCTTTCTGCACTGCTCTCGCTTCTTTCTGCACCTCATTTGCCTGTTTCTGCACTTCTCTTGCCTCCTTCTGAACCCCTGTTGCTTCTGTCTGCACTTCTCTTGTCTCTTGCTGCCTCCAGTTGCCTCTTTCTGCACTTCTCGTGCCTCCTTCTGCACCTCTGTTGCTTCTTTCTGCACCCCTCTTGCCTTTTTCTGCACCCCTCATGCCTCTTTCTGCACCTCTGTTGCTTCTTTCTGCACTTCTCTTGCTTCTTTCTGCACCTCTCTTGCTTCTTTCTGCACCCCTCTTGCCTCTTTCTGCACCCCTCTTCCCTCTTTCTGCACCTCTCTTGCCTCTTTCTGCACCTCTATTGCTTCTTTCTGCACTTCTCTTGCCTCCTTCTGCACCTCTGTTGCTTCTTTCTGCACTTCTCTTGCCTCTTTCTGCACCCCTCTTGCCTCTTTCTGCACCTCTGTTGCTTCTTTCTGATCTTCTGTTGCTTCTTTCTGCACCCATCTTGCCTCTTTCTGCACCCTTCTTCCCTCTTTCTACACCTTTCTTCCCTCTTTCTGCACCTCTCCTGCCTCTTTCTGCATCCCTGTTCCCTCTTTCTGCACATCTCTTGCCTGTTTCTGCAACTCTCTTGCCTCGTTCAACAGTTCTCTTGCCTCTTTCTGCACCTCTGTTGCTTCTTTCTGCACTACTCTTGCCTCTTTCTGCACCCCTCTTGCCTCTTTCTGCACCTCCCTTTGTTGTTTCTGTATTGCTCTTGTTTCTTTCTGCAGCTGTCTTGCAAATATCTGCACCCCTCTTGCCTCTTTCTGAACCTCTTTTGCTTTTTTCTGCACCACTCTTGCCTCTTTCTGCACCCCTCTTGCCTCCTTCTGCACCCCTCTTGCCTCCTTCTGCACCTCTGTTGGTTCTTTCTGCACTGCTCTCGCTTCTTTCTGCACCTCATTTGCCTGTTTCTGCACTTCTCTTGCCTCCTTCTGAACCCCTGTTGCTTCTGTCTGCACTTCTCTTGCCTCTTGCTGCCTCCAGTTGCCTCTTTCTGCACTTCTCGTGCCTCCTTCTGCACCTCTGTTGCTTCTTTCTGCACCCCTCTTGCCTTTTTCTGCACCCCTCATGCCTCTTTCTGCACCTCTGTTGCTTCTTTCTGCACTTCTCTTGCTTCTTTCTGCACTGCTCTTGTTTCTTTCCGCACCCCTCTTGCTTCTTTCTGCACCCATCTTCCCTCTTTCTGTACCTCTCTTGCCTCTTTCTGCACCTCTGTTGCTTCTTTCTGCACTTCTTTTGCCTCTTTCTGTACACCTCTTGCCTCTTTCTGCACCTCTGTTGCTTCTTTCTGCACTTCTCTTGATTCTTTCTGTACCCCTCTTGCCTCTTTCTGCACCCTTCTTCCCTCTTTCTGCACCTCTCTTGCCTGTTTCTGCAACTCTCTTGCCTCTTTCTGCAGTTCTCTTGTCTCTTGTCTCCTTCTGCACCTCTGTGGCTTCTTTCTGCACCTCTCTTACAAATTTCTGCACCCCTCTTGCCTCTTTCTACACCCCTCTTGCCTCCTTCTGCACCTCTGTTGGTTCTTTCTGCACTGCTCTCGCTTCTTTCTGCACCTCATTTGCCTGTTTCTGCACTTCTCTTGCTTCCTTCTGCACCTCTGTTACTTCTGTCTGCACTTCTCTTGTCTCTTGCTGCACCCCAGTTGCCTCTTTCTGCACTTCTAGTGCCTCCTTCTGCACCTCTGTTGCTTCTTTCTGCACCCCTCTTGCCTTTTTCTACACCCCTCATGCCTCTTTCTGCACCTCTGTTGCTTCTTTCTGCACTTCTCTTGCTTCTTTCTGCACCTCTCTTGCTTCTTTCTGCACCCCTCTTGCCTCTTTATGCACCCCTCTTCCCTCTTCCTGCACCTCTCTTGCCTCTTTATGCACCTCTGTTGCTTCTTTCTGCACTTCTATTGCTTCTTTCTGAACTCCTCTTGCCTCTTTCTGCACCCTTCTTCCCTCTTTCTGCACCTCTCTTGCCTCTTTCTGCACCCCTGTTTCCTTTTTCTGCACCTCTCTTACCTGTTTCTGCAACTATCTTGCCTCTTTCTGCAGATCTCTTGCATCCTTCTGCACCTCTGTTGCTTCTTTCTGCACTTCTCTTGCCTCTTTCTTTACCCCTCTTGTCTTTCTGCACCTCTGTTGGTTATTTCTGCACTGCTCTTGCTTCTTTCTGCACCTCACTTATAAATGTTGGCACCCCTCCCTCCTTCTGCACCTCTGTTGGTTCTTTCTGCACTGCTCTTGCTTCTTTATACACCACTCATGCCTCTTTCTGCAACCCTCGTCCCTCTTTCTGTACCTCTCTTGACTCTTTTTGCACCTCTGTTGCTATTTTCTGCACTTCTCTTGCCTCTTTCTGTACCCCTCTTGCCTCTTTCTGCACCTCTGTTGCTTCTTTCTGCACTTCTATTGCTTCTTTCTGCACTT
The DNA here is from genome assembly GCA_963921515.1 of Calotriton arnoldi. Lineage (NCBI taxonomy): Eukaryota > Metazoa > Chordata > Amphibia > Caudata > Salamandridae > Calotriton > Calotriton arnoldi. Next base: position 489,925 of record CAWUFW010005618.1, on the reverse strand, counting down.
CTGTTGCTTCTTTCTTCACCCCTCTTGCTTCTTTCTGCATCCTTCTTCCCTCTTTCTCTTGCCTGTTTCTGCACCCTCTTGCCTCTTTCCGCATCCCTCTTGCCGCTTTCTGTACCTGTCTTGACTCTTTCTGCACCTCTATTGCTTCTTTCTGCACCCATCTTCCCTCTTTCTGTACCTCTCTTGCCTCTTTCTGCACCTCTCTTGCTTCTTTCTGCACTTCGTTTGCCTCCTTCTGTACCCCTCTTGCTTCTTTCTGTACCCTTCTTCCCTCTTTCTGCACCTCTCTTGCCTGTTTCAACAACTCTCTTGCCTCTTTCTGCAGTTCTCTTGTTTCCTTCTGCACCTCTGTTGCTTCTTTCTGCACCTCTCTTTCAAATTTCTGCACCTCTCTTGCCTCTTTCTGCACCCCTCTTGCCTCCTTCTGCCCCTCTGTTGGTTCTTTCTGCACTGCTCTTGCTTCTTTCTGCACCTCATGTGCCTGTTTCTGCACTTCTCTTGCCTCCTTCTGCTCCTCTGTTGCTTCTGTCTACACTTCTCTTGTCTCTTGCTGCACCCCTGTTGCCTCTTTCTGCACTTCTTGTGCCTCCTTCTGCACCTCTGTTGCTTCTTTCTGCACCCCTCTTGCCTTTTTCTGCACCCCTCATGCCTCTTTCTGCAGATCTGTTGCTTCTTTCTGCACTTCTCTTGCTTCTTTCTGCACCTCTCTTGCTTCTTTCTGCACCCCTCTTGCCTCTTTCTGCACTTCTCTTGCCTCCTTCTGTAACTCTCTTGCTTCTTTCTGAACTTCTCTTGCCTCATTCTGTACTTAAATGGGAAGTGCAAGCTGACAGATTTAAAGGTCTGCGTGTTCTCGTGACTGAGGTATATGTCTACTTGTATATGTATTCTTACATGTGTTATGCATCTGAAGATGGTAGCTTAAAAAGCGGGTAACTTCTCCTATAGGTGGTCAAATCTTCTCAGTGTTGCTCTGTCATTCAGTTGCACAGGCAGACATGTCTTATGTATATATGTGTTATAGAGCCCCTCAAATATACTATTGAATAACCATGTGCCCTGTATTGTGAGCAGAAAGAAATGCATACACCTTTTTATTACACAAATTTACAGAGTATGCTGTTTGAAACACAGGTATTCAAGTGTTTGTATGTTTATTTTCATTTAACATGTCACTAGGTAAAAGCATAGACACAAATGCATACCTTCACAAACTTGGTCAGACTTACAACAGTGATATGCTTAGGATTGCTGTTTTATATTTGGTAAGCCTACCATTCTGAGCAGTCGATTATTAGTGAACCTTCAAGAGAAAACTGAGGTTTAAGACATCTTCAGAGATGGATTAGTGATTAGGGTACTTTGTATGAGTCTGTTGTAAGGTACAGTCAAAGTAGGCCTCTTTCTGCACCTCTGTTGGTTCTTTCTGCACATCTTTTGCTTCTTTCCGCACCTTTCTTCCTCTTTCTGGACTTCTGTTGCCTCTTTCTGCATTTCTCTTGCTTCTTTCTGCACCTTTCTTCCTCTTTCTGCACCTCTATTGCCTCTTTCTGCACTTCTCTTGCTTCTTTCTGTGCATTTCTTCCTCTTTCTGCACATGTCCTACCTATGTATGCATAGTTAGAAATTAGCATTTAAAAAATCTTAGAAATTCACTGAAAGAAACAGAGGTTTCAGGGACGTTATAGTTAAGGATTAGCATTTAAAAAATCTTAGAAATTCACTGAAAAAAACAGAGGTTTCAGGGACGTTATAGTTAGGGATTAGCATTTAAAAAACCTTAGAAATTCATTGAAGGCATGCACTTGGTAAAACAGCTTAAGGTAGGTAAATATATATATATATATATATATATCAGCAATACTCCAACCTTTCTTCGGTCTTCTTAGAGAAAACAGGAGCACGGACCACAGGTAGGTGCAGATTTCTGTTTATTTCATTCAAACAAGCACAATATATATATATATATATATTTTTTTTTTTACAAAAAAATTGCCCTGGCGCTTAGTTTAGAGCAATAACATAATGCATGATGGAACTAATAGTCCAAAATGAGAGCCACATTGCATTTCCCTGAGTGGGTTTTGTACTCACAAGATTAGTAAAAGCATATCTCTCCTTATTAGGATCCTGAAGGGATAGCAAGTTCATTGTGTAAAATTAACTCACACAGCGGCCCCGTTGTGACAGGACTGCACCATCTTTAGACACTAAGAGGCTGTGGTTGGAAACTGTTTTTAACCGATGCAGTGCAGCGAGCCAGACACAATGAACTCGCTATCCCTTCAGGATCCTACTAAGGAGAGAAATGCATTTACTAATCTTGTGAGTACGAAACCCACTCAGGGAAATGCAATGTGGCTCTCATTTTGGACTATTAGTTCCATCATGCATTATGTTATTGCTCTAAACTAAGCGCAGCCCACCAAGGGCTAAGAACCAATAAGAAACATGTATAAATTTGGAAAAATGAGAGCAGTTTGTAACTCACTCGTAATGAAGCTGCCTTTGAAGAAGGGACAGAAAGTCTTGAAATGCGTCGGCAAATGAATCATACCTGAAAGGGAATGTGAGTTGTCAGTGAAGGCTGGATGGCAGGCTGGCTGCCGAGTGCGTCCTGTAAAGCTCCAGGGCAATTTGTTTGTAAAATTAACTCACACGGCGGCCCCGTCGTGACAGGACTGCACCATCTTTGGACACTAAGAGGCTGTGGTTGGATACTGTTTTTAACAGATGCAGCGCAGCGAGCCAGACACAATGAACTCACTATCCCTTCAGGATCCTACTAAGGAGAGATATGCTTTTACTAATCTTGTGAGTACGAAACCCACTCAGGGAAATGCAATGTGGCTCTCATTTTGGACTATTAGTTCCATCATGCATTATGTTATTGCTCTAAACTAAGCGCAGCCCACCAAGGGCTAAGAACCAATAAGAAACATGTATAAATTTGGAAAAATGAGAGCAGTTCGTAACTCACTCGTAATGAAGCTGCCTTTGAAGAAGGGACGGAAAGTCTTTAAACGCGTCGGCAAATGAATCATACCTGAAAGGGAATGCAAGTTGTCAGTGAAGGCTGGATGGCAGGCTGGCTGCCGAGTGCGTCCTGTAAAGCTCCAGGGCATTTGTTTGTAAAAAAAAAAATATATATATATATTTTCATTGAAAAAAACATACGTTTCAGGGACGTTATAGTTAGTCAGACATTTCACTCGTACAAAACCAGAGAAATTCAGCCGTTATAGTTAGCTGAGCTAACTATAACTTGTGCCCCCGCAATGCACTGCTGATGACGTCACATATTATATCACTCATGACATGGTCAGTGACATCACATCTAAGGGCCATGCCCCACAGGAAAGTTAAAGTGTTATCATTAGTGGCCACCATGATCCTCAGTCATGCTGATTGTGCTATGGCAGAATACCGTGCATGCCTTGGCATGACCTCCTACATATTGCTGATAGTACGGCTGGGTAAACACACCATAACTACAGTCTGCATCAAGGTGGTGTTGCTGTGCATAGCAGTGGGTGTTCACATGCAACACTGTTGCACTGGCAAATTACAGTATGTAGCATTTGTATGTGTGATAAGAGATCACCTAATGGATTTGACATGTGGATACAGGTATTGCTGTGGCATATGTAGACTGTAGATTTGGGACTGTGTTTCTGTGCACATGTTATGTGGAACACTTCAAAGTCATCATACTATGGGGCATATTCTCAAGAACGTGCGATAATCACCGCCAAAATAGGTTAACACAATTTTTCATATCGCCGTCTATCGCGGGAAAATAACACCTTGTCAACGTCATATTCACAACACGGCGGTAACATGCGGTAGTCTCCCGACAATGCGTCAAATGTCCGCGATAAAATTACGTGGAAGGCGATAAAAATCTAAATCCGAACGTGAAAAAAGTTGCTATGTGCCCAACTGCGATAAAAAATTCCGCGATAAGCAGCGCCAGGCCTGCAAGTCACACAAGTCAGGCGGGAAAAACCACTATAAAAGCGGCAAACAAAAACACAACCAAGACACAAACAACCACGAAGCACCATGGAGGTAGCCGGAGCAAGTACAGACGACAACCAGAACCCCACAAGCCCCACGGAGGACCAGCCTGGGACTATCATTGGGGAGACAGTGGCAGGATTTGGGGGACCGGACACTGCACAACATGTCCTGACCCAACAGCAACAGGGTGAGTAACGTCCAGGGACTGGGGGGACGGGGGGAGATGGGCACAGTGGCACACACGCACAATTAAGTATAGCACATCTGCGGACAAACCATGCCCAAGAGTCACAACTCCGAACAAGAGACCAATTTACCCAAGTCCGCAACATCTCAGCACTGTATGAGCACAGAAGTGAAAGGCACACCACCTGAAAGGGATATGGGCCAGCCAAATCAGAGCTGAAGGGGCAACTCACCCACAATGCAGCACACACACATAAGAATCAGAGCACCTCAACATTGACAACAATGTGGTACAAACTGCAACATTCACACAACAGAACAGAGGACACAACGGCTGCTGCTTGTGTGTAGAAAATGGCCATTCGCATGTGGCATAGCAGGAAACTGTGAGATGATAATGTACAAGTACACCCTCACATCCCTGATGGTGCAGAAATGTCAACTGTCTCGCATCAAATTGGCATCTCCTCACAAACAGTCACAATGTACATTGTCATGCAGTCTGTATGTAAACTTGTACAATGTGTGAACATACATGTGAACACAATGTCAATCTGCATCTCCCCTTCACATTGCAGAGGGAGAATCAACACCTCCTGCAGAGCAGACCCAACAACACAGCACTGATGATGAAGAGGACCACACCAACATCTACACCGACGCCCTCCAACAGCTCATGGACAGCTCCGGCACCCCACCTCCAGCATCAGGGCAGCCCAGCTGCATCAATGAGACCCCACCCCCTGCACAGACCACACAGCAGGAAGCACCCACCACCACGGCTGTCTCCCAGGACCCCCACGACCAACACATGGCATTCCAACGCCGTGTGTTCGGGTGCCAGGAGAAGATGGCTGACCAGCTGCGGGTGGGGTTCGAACTCATGTCAGCCAAACTAGATGCCATACGTGGGTGTCTAAGTCCCATCAGGGATGACTTACAGTCCCTAACGGACACCCACTGTCCGCTCCATGCTCTCCAACAATCCATGGCTGATATCGCTGGAGTCATGACTCTGAGCCAAGAACAACTGTCTAGTCAGAGTGGCTCCAGCGATGTCAGCCGGGAGTTGGGACACATAAGGAGAATGATGGAGAGCTTGGAGCGGATGCAGGCAGAAAGAATGTTTGCCACGGCTGCACACTAGTTAGATGTAGCTGTGATCCTCCATGCCCTGCAGATCCTCGTCATGGCATTGCCATTACAAGGCCTGGCGCGGATGAATGCTGCTGCTACTACTCCATCCACATCTCCGCCCCCTGAAGTGTCAGTGCCACACAGTGCGGCAGACATTCCACCTCCGGCCCCTGATGTGTCACTGCCACACAGTGATGCAGACAAAACACCACCACCCGCATGTGAGGCACCGGACACATCAGAGGACGAAGATGAGGATGAATCGGGCTTTGTGGTAAGAATGAAGTGGTAGCATTCGTCTCCGCCATATTGCCTGTTTCAGCTTGGTTCTGCCCTCTGCATCATGCCCTGGAATAACACCTTCCACTGTCCCCCAATACACTCAGCGACACTCACCTTGGACCTCGACATGGACTGCCATATTTGGTTTGGTTACTAATGACACAGCAATCACACTGCGGACTGAAGTCTTCCACTCCCGATGAACTTGTCAATCCCTAAAGGACTCCGGCTGGCCCTCCACGGGGCAACATTACTGTACTGGTCCAGCTTCAACACTCCACTGAATGTGAATAAAACATTCTAATTCACACAGATGTGTCATGGCTATGCTCAATCAAGTATGAAAGTATGGATGAATGTAGGGACAGTGATTCCACAAAAAGGTACTCCCTGGGTAATGCTATCAGTGTGCATGTATGGACGTGACCCAGATAGGCAGTGAGACACACATTGTCATTCAAACCAACACTCATCACAGTTGAATACAAGTGAAGATGCGTAGACTTTATTAGCATATGCGTGTCAGTACGGGCAAGATTAGTGCCACAACATGCAGACCAATGCAGCAGTATGTCAGAATGAGGAATGTTGCCAAGCGCCGCTGACCACTCCGGGGGAGTGCCTCACCTTTCACAGGTGTGTGTTGTTCGGCATTGTTGTCAGCTCATGTATTCGGAGTTCAGGCGAATGCAGCCATGTCCACTGTTGTCGTGGGATATGTGACCAGATCTCCAAGATGCAACAAGGTGTTGGGACATGTGCAATGGGTTCCAATCTGTTGTGGCTGCAGGTACGTAGTTACTCGTCCATAAAAGCGATTGCAGCTTCCTAGGCTATCATTTCCAACATGAGCTCGTTGTCGACTTCATTAAACAGGACGGCGAGGCCATACATTAGCAGGTCCGGACAGATGTGCTGCGTCCACTCCCTTTCACCAATTAGCACTACAGCGCAATAGGGGAGCGGCTCAATGTGGTCACTGCACACGAGGAGTTGTGCAATCTCCCAGGTCCAGCTATTTGCATGTATGCCAAGTATCAAGGCATCCCATAAACGGGTATCACGGTGACACTCCTGGTCGTGGGCCAACAGGGGGTGCACACACATGTCAAAATCCAGTTCAGATAGGCAGACATCCATGGACCACTCGAATATGCACGATCGACAATGCAACACAGGCTGAACGCAGGTGGCGTTGGCAAGGCGGAAGCTTAGCTGGTAACTGCTCCGCACCACTGCCAATGGCAGTGCCCCCAGTAAATACAGCATACGTGCACGGTACAGTTCCACGTGACAGGGGTTGTTCATGTGTCCGGGATGTTCTGCCGTTGTGTTAGTGGCTCTGGTTGAAGCGGCACTGTTCTGACATGCACCAGTTCTGTGGATGAAATGCCACAGCTTGGATCAATGAGTTGTTTTAGTGTGCAGCGGTTGTACGCCTGGGATGGTGGGAGTAAGTGTGAAGGCCATTCCATGCAAGATAACTTCGAGCAAGGACTTCTGTGTGTGGGGTGTGTATACATTGGTCTTTTGTCGGGCTGTGCGTAGTGTGAGAGTCGACATCAGCTGCTATAGTATCTGTCAGGGGGTGCCGGGCACATGCAATTCCGAGGTCGGAGGTGCAGATGTGCTTCCGCCTGATAGTTCCGACAAAGGAGCTTTCATCCCTTATGTTAGTTTCTCATCTGCTTGCATTCAGGAAATGTGAAGTGGCTTGTTGGGGGTGGGGTGGGATGTGTGCGACTTTGGGATTCATGTTTGATATGTCTTGCATGTGGCAAATGTGCGGCATCACTGTGTGTTACGTTGCCTCACAGCTGCTCCTCCCTCCCCCGAGCCTATTTACTTGTGCGCGCAGTGCGGTTGCATCACTTGCACTCCTACGGCACACCATTGTCATGCCTGTCTGCGCATGTCCACAAGCCTGACAACCACACTGTGATGTTGTCCATTGAAGGTGGGTGGCCACGTGAGTGTAGGCCTATGCTAAGGATAGGAAGGACACAGATGTAGAGTCCATGCGTGGCTGAACTCGCGCTGCGAGTAGGTCTAGGCATTTGGCTCTTGCTGCAGCATTACAGATACACACACTTGGCATGTATGAGCCAAGACCCCGAGCGGTCTTGCGCTCCTTCATTTCTCCGTTCGTGCGAGCCCGCCCTCAGGGTGCATGCTACAGTGCAATATTGTCGATTGCGGGAAGGGTGGCGCCGAACCTACAACAGAGACACACGCATTAGTTACTTCCTTGTCCAGGCCAGAACTGAACCACGCCCAGAGCCCCGGGCAAATCCTTCACACCCCTACGCTGGCCTGGCGTATGCCGGCCCAGCCCACTCTGCTTACGCTTACAGGGGGGACGACAGAGCTACGTGTCCAAGGTCTTAGACACTGCCTGAGGTGACATGGTTGCGTCCGCAGTCCACAGCACAAGGTAAGGTGGTAGGGCCCTGGCCCATCATGCATACATAATGACCACAAGCACACACTTAGATAGTGGAACTGGCTACGGGAACTTGCACCCGGCCACTTTTTATTGCCAGGGTCACATGTCCAGTGACGCCTGTGCTGGATGGGTGTGGGGTGAGTGTAAGCCAGCACTCAGGGAGTGGTTGGTGCTGGCAACAACTAGAACAGTGATCTTCGTATTACACACACAGATTCAATCATAAAGGGTCCATGACTTACAGTGCACTGAGGTAGGGGCACCAGATCTGGAATCACACACAAAAGATTCAATCATAAAGGGTCCATGACTTGCAGTGCACTGAGGTAGGGGCACCAGATCTGGAATCACACACAAAAGATTCAAACATAAAGGGTCCATGACTTGTGGTGCACTGAGGTAGGGGCACCAGAGATGAGCGTGCTCATGTTAAGTGATTGTTAATCATTGTGTCCCTTTGGGATATTCCCGCTGCAGCTGCAGTGGGGTGTGGTACACCTGCCTCATCTTCATCATCATCGCCCCAGGTCTTCCCCACTGCCTGAGGTGACATTGTCGCGTCAGCTGTCCACAGGACAAAACTCAATCATAAAGGGTACATGTGTTGTGGTGCACTGAGTTGGTGGCACCTGAAGCGCTCAGCGGGTGCGCAGCCTGCGATGATGCATCGTCCGGGTGGGCCGCACTGATAGCAATGTCTGTTGCCTACTGGACTGCGCCATTAATAAATCAAGACTCAATTTGAATTGTGAGCCCTGCTGACTGCAGTGTAGGCCAGAGGCAGCGGTCAGAAAGGGCCTACAGCCACGTGGCGATGACTTGTGGTACACTGAGTTGGTGGCACCTGAAGCGCTCAGTGGGTGTGCAGCCAGAGATGATGGCGTGTCCTCGCAGGTCAGGATTGGATTTGATTTCTGAGCCCTGCTGACCGCAGTGTAGGCCGGAGGCAGCGGTTAGCAAGGGCCCGACAGCCACGTGGCGATGACTTGTGGTGCACTGAGTTGGTGGCACCTGAAGCGCTCAGCGGGTGTGCAGCCAGAGATGATGGCGTGTCCTCGCAGGTCAGGATTGGATTTGATTTCTGAGCCCTGCTGACCGCAGTGTAGGCCGGAGGCAGCGGTCAGCAAGGGCCCACAGCCACGTGGCGATGACTTGTGGTGCACTGAGTTGGTGGCACCTGAAGCGCTCAGCGGGTGTGCAGCCAGAGATGATGGCGTGTCCTCGCAGGTCAGTATTGGATTTGATCTGAGAGCCCTGCTGACCGCAGTGTAGGCCGCAGACAGTAGTCAGCACACACATAACTCCGCGGTGCTGTGCCGCTGGGTGCGCTGGGGGCCTTTGTCGCGGACGCCAGCGATCGGCTGAGGAGGCTGGCGGTAATGGCGGCAGACTCGTGGCAGGGTGAGGGGCGCCTCCCTGGCAGATGCGTTGGCCATTCGGGAAGTGAACCACGCCCAGAGCCCCAGCCTATTTATTCACACTCCTACGCTGGCCTGGCATACGCCGGCCCAGCCCACTCCGCTTACGCTTACAGGGGGGGACAACACGGATACATGACCAGGGTCTTCCCCACTGCCTGAGGTAACATGGTTGCGTCCACTGTCCACAACACTACAAACACCAGCAGTATATGTCCACATGGACATGTCTGTGCTCTGCATACTGTAGTCTGTCCAGCACATCACCGCCACACTTGGCATTGTGTACATTCTTATTCATGGGTGACTTGTCTCCTTCACACATACTTGGTTCCCACCTCTCCCCACATTCTGAAATTGTGTGGCTGAGGGGCCATGCCGTTTTGGGAAGGTCAGCTGTCTTGCTCTGCGCTGCCTCGGTGGTAGTCCGGGGGGGAGGTCCTGGGGGTGGTGGCGGTGGCTGTTGTGGCCCTCTTGGGTCTCCGAGCTGCATGGTCAGTAGCTCCATGACATTTGTTGGTCTTCAGATGTGGCTCTGGGCTGGGCTCCCTTTCATGCTGCAGGTTGTCGTCCTGTTTTACACCAGTAAAAGGCAGGTGTTAAATCCCTGCTGCTAACGCGCCTTATCACCTGTTTTTGTGTTGCATCGCGGATCTGGCTGGTCGTTGAGAATATCGCGAAGTGGTGTTTTCGTGTGTTTTTGCACGGGAACGCCTACTCTGCATATCATTAGTGTTAGTTGTCGCTCTCATTCGTGGCGATGTTTTTTGCGGAGGATATCGCTGGGAAAATTGTGATATCGGCAGTTTGCACCAGCTTGAGAATAGGGCGATAAGTCTATCGCAACTTTTGCGGCGCTAAAGTGCCGGTAAATCGGCGATGAGTCTTGAGAATATGCCCCTATGAGTGAACTTCTACTATTATCCACAAGTTTGAGGGCGTATAAGTGGCTATCAGCAGGAGAGAAACACACACACAGTCATTGCACACTATCTACATTACCACACCATGTTAATTATGGCTGACAATGGAGGACTATCTGCCACAAGTAGTTGGCATACTCACTATTTTATTAGTACCAGATGATGTTCAATGCTGTTATATATAGCTACATACATTATCTGTGTGACAATTAGTGGCAGGACAAATTTGAATGTGTAGGTATTTACTTTGACTAAGGGATAAAAATGCATACACAGTGGTGGGAAACAACCTTTACAATGCGGTCATTTGTCTGCGATACCTTTACAACGCGGTCGTTACAACGACCACGTTGTTAGAACGCGATGCCATTACTATGCAAGTCATTACATCGACTTGCAGTAGATGGGGCTCTAACATAAGGAATAGTATAACTTACTATTCCAACACCTTCCCTACTGTTGCGTAGGCTGGAGTTGGAATAGTAAATTATACTATTCCTAATGTTAGAGCGCCATCTACTGCAAGTCGATGTAATGACTTGCATGGTAATGGCATCGCGTTCTAACAACGAGGTCATTGTAACGACCGCGTTGTTAAGGAACGCGATGTGATTGCATGCGTTGTAGCATGCTATATTCACAGTGGTAGTGCTCAGACATTTATTTACATATAGATGAGCAATGTTTGATTTTTCATCATTGTTTGATATCTTGTTAAACAATCATGGTTCTGAGAAGAAATTAACTATGATGTTGTCCCTCCACTGTGTTGTTGAAACTGATGGTCCAGGTCGATGAGGCTCCTCATCTTCCTCCCCCTCATTGTCTGACATTTCCTGTTCCCCATTTTCATCAGCCCATGGCACATTTGTCCTGACACATATGTTGTGCAATATGCAGCACACCAATATAATTTTACACACCATAGGTGGTGAGTATAGCCCCCAGATATGTCAAGGTTCCGGAAGTGGGATTTTAATCCTCCAAAGGTCTGCTCAGTGATGGAACTGGGGCTGCATAGGGCATGGTTGTAGGTCTGCTGGGCTTTTGTTTGTGGGGTCTTCAGAGGAGTCTTGACCCACGGTATCAGAGCATATCCTTGGTCTGCTGCAAAGACAGGAGGTGTAGAATTAGTTAAGAGTCATGACAAGGGGTGGCCCAACATCCATTTCCAATCTGTTATGTGTCCTGCTTGACTCATACACCTTGTTTACTGTAAAAGATGTACAATGACATGGTGTGGCATACACGCACGTTTGTACTGTAAATGACTGACACTGCTACACATACAGGTATTTGCTGTCCTATGTAAAACACTTACTATTTGTTATACTGGTGAGTGCCAGTGCCATGCAGGTGATGATTTGCCACCAGTAAGGAGAGTCAATTTGCCATTGAGTAGACACATGTCTCACATTCATCTATTGTGTCTAATATTGCCATTCCTGAACTGATACTTGTCTGATTTGACAACATGTAATAGGAGTAGGTGATGTGGCATACTTCAGTAACACATATATTGCATTGAGAGTTGGAGTCAATATTGTTCAATGTGTTCTGCCGTGGGAACGATAGTGAGTGGATATCAATGTAGGACATGTTAGTGTACACATGGCAGTGCACAGTGTCCACTATGGTGACAGTACACAAGGGGTTATAGATATGTGTTAATGTTGAGCTGTACAGTGTAACTTTTGATTTCGAGCAGGCATAAAAAAAGCATAGGTTCAATAAAAACATAGGGTACAATTCATCATATCCCACACTACTGTGTAATTAATATTTCTGCATTAAGAAGCAACAAAGGTAGAAACATTTTCCCCTTCTCAAACAAGCCATCAAATCAATACATCATTTTATTTACCCATGGTAAAAAACACAGTTCAGATGCAACTCTTCTTTCCCCACATTGGCAGATAATAGTTAAAAAAATGTGTATAGAAAAGATAAGCTATTTCCCCCCTTTTCAAGTAAACAAGTATAGGTTGTACTCCAACCTACTGACATAAAACCATGGGTACTACACCATCTTCTCTTCCTCTTCCCATATTTTCTGAACTGCTTCTGATGAATCGTCAGGCTCACAAGACTACATATACCAAAGAAGGCCCCCATTGACTCTGGTACTAATGTGGTTTGGAGCTTAGCCCCCACCCATTGAAGCTTTGCTCCAAAACATAAAAAATATTGGGCAAGTAAAGCTTATATGGAGCCAATCCCCCTTATCTGCCTCACATCTAAAACTTAATCCCAATAGGGTTGGAAACATCCTCTGGAGTTTAGCTGGTGTATAATATAATAGCCATTTCGAGAAAAAAACACCATCCTTTTGAAATTAGCACCCGTGATGGCCTTATGGGCCCATTGGTTATAAGCATTCCAAGTTGAGGGCTCTAGCTTATAGCCAGTGGTGGATGCAATTTTCACTAGGGCATCTGGCACTACCTTGGGATATAGTAGTTTCAACAAAGTATCGTACCATTTACCAATTCCCACTTGTCCTCAGACATAAAATTCAAAACCTAATGCAGAAGTTGGAAGATCCCTGGGGGTTTATTGCTATAAACAAAATGCTGTATTTGGGAATATGATAATAACAGCCCATCAGAGATAACTGGATTAGCCTCCTTACGTTGTCTCCAGGGCCTCATGGCCCCTGCTACCAGAAAGTCCTTGAGTCTGTGCAACACTACTTTCTCCCACTTCTGAAGGCAGCCTCTTCCTAACTGCAGACCTAGCGAGTCATACTCTTTCTATAAGATATCTGGATGAAATTGAGGAAAGTGATAGACTTCCTTCTGCTGAATAAATCTCGAGAATACCACCAAGGGAAATTTGTATCTATAGCATTTTGGTAGCTTGGGAATTTTAAGTAAGGGGAAAAGCTTGATGTCTGCTTCTCTTAACTTAAGATTGAGATAAAAAGTCTTCATGGGATTTTGAGAAGTTGCTGCCCGTACACACCAATCTAAAAATGCAGCTTGGAAATATTTCTTAAAATGCAGAGTTGATAAACCACCATCTTCAATTGATATTTGTAGAGTTTCCAGCTTTGTCCAAGGCTTTTTACCTGACCAAATAAAATGCTGCATCATTTGATTTACCTCCAAGAAGAATTTCTGTGGAACTTTTATAATAAAATTGTAAAAAAGAAAAAGAAAAAGATGCAGAAACGTCATTTTAATTAAAGCAATATGCCCAATGATGGTGAGTGGATAGAGCTGCCATTGCAGTAGCAATGACTGAGCTCTCACCAGTGTAGGTATTTAATTAAGTTGATAGAGATCCATGAAATTGTGAGAGACAAAAACACCTAAATATCTAATAGGGCGCAAACCTTGAACCTGCAATTTCATTTCACTAGGTAGTGCAGAGATAGGGGCATTATATAGTAATTTCGACTGATTATCAAAAGTTTTCTTAACATTGTATTCTTCAGCATTTAGAGAGAGAATCAAGTCATCTGCAGACAATTTAAGTTTGGGAGCCCCAAGAACCGGAGGTTGAATTTGAGAATCTTGACGAAGAGAAAGAGCTAGTGGTTCAATGAATAGTGCAAAAAGAACCGGGGAGATCGGGCACCCCTGGCGGGTCCCCCAGCTGATTGTAATGCTTCCTGCCAAATGTGAATTCATCATAACCTTAGCTTGGGCTTGATTATATAGTTTGCCCAAGCACTTTACCAATTTCGAAGGGAAGCCGAATCTATCCATGATAGAAAAGATAATCTCCCACTGCACTAAATCAAAAGCTTTTTGGGCGTCTATCATAATGATTGACGCCTTGATGTATGTTTTAGCAAAAACATCTATGGCTTGAAGGAGAAAGTTGGTTTTCGCTGAGATGGTCCTGACCAGGAGAAATCCAGATTGGTCTACGTGGACTAATTCTTGTGCCAGTGATATTATTCTGGGGGTGATTATTCTGGCCAAGATCTTATAATCGCTATTTTGGAGGCTAAAGGAGTGATAAGAGCCAAGCTGATCCCCAGGTTTGCCTTTTTTTAAAAGCTGATGATTACCGACTCTGAAAAGCTAGATGGAATTTCACAGCCTTCTAAAATCTCATTAAATGAGATAACCAGAAAGTGAGCTAGTTGAAGTCCAAAGATCTTATACATCTCAGCTGGTAAACCATCATTCTCACATGCTTTACCATTTGGGGAGTTCTTAATCGCTTCTTGAATCTCTTTGAGAGTGGTAGGGACAGCTAAACTCTGCCGCTGTTCTCTACTAAGAATTGGCATGTCAAAGCCATCCAGCGACTTGTATGCTAACTACACTACAATACCACACTGCTTGTGTACAGTGTAGGCTATATCTTCCACATGATTCAGTGTCCAGGGTTCTGTGACTGCACTGACAGAAACTGTGCAGCATTGCTCCAAGACAGGCACATTATTTCCATGAGAACTGTATTGTTGGCTGTCATGGGAGATCTTGCTGCAGAGTCTGGGTCCTTGGATGAATGCTGTAGTGGTTTGTGCCCAAAACAACGGTGTGCACATAGTATGTGATGTGTGTACATGATGAGTGATATAATGTAGCATAGTAGAGATGATCTTGTGAGGCTCATATATGACAGTTTCTCAGTTTCACAGGTCTGACCATGGGAGTTACATGTGGAAAGACAGACTTGAGACCGGGATGGCCTTTCTTGAACAGGGTTTTTGGACCTATCTTGTTACATGGTGTTGCATTTGCAAGGGTCTTTGACACTATTGAATGCACACACAGAAGATCATTAAGCAGTTGTTGACACTGGGCAGACATGGATGCAATATGGCTGTGCTGACCTGCATCTAAAGTGAAGTGGTGCAATGTGACTTTCAGCTAACATACAGCACATCCATGGTTTGTCCAAATACGCACCATCGCATGATAATGACTAGTGCCAACACCCCCCGCACTATGGTGCACATGTGTCAGCTTAGTGTCCTCACATGAGGTCATGCTTTAAAGGGCACATTCCAGCACCCAAAACACACAATCTATGCAATTCCCTCCTTCTATGTGTCATATGGAATGCAGAACATATAGTAATTGCACATGACAAAGAGATTACGTATCCTCATTTCACCTTCCCTTGGGATGCACACTATTTGCACACTGCCCCAGGGTCCCTGTACATAGGTTGTGTGGAAATGTGTGAGATCTTCATTGGTGTTGGATGGGAAAGGCCACCACAAGGCCCATGGTAGACATCCTTAAAGTAGGGTAATTGAATGCTGTAATTTGGTCTGCCTTGCTTTACTGCATATCAATGAGGCCATGCAATGTCATGCAGACAGACTTGCATTGCGACATTGATATGATTTGAGGAGCTGAATAGTGATAGTCCATCAGCACAGTTTACAGAGTACATGTGGCCCACAGTGGTGTAGGTAGTCTCCACATGTGTGACTTGTAGAATTGTGTTGAGCATAGGCCATGAAGTAGGGTGCAAGTTTGTAGGCCCACACCAACTAAGTTTTCACTGTCTCATTCAACCCAAGACTGATATATCAATGTATTCCTACATTATTGACTGCCATGTGGTCTGTCATGTGCTTGAGGTGTACTTACTGACCAGTAGGCCATTCCCATAGGTTCTATTCTGGAAGTGCTCGTTGATGGGGGAATGCCGGAAGATGAATGTGTCATGAGCACTGCCAGGGTACTTCACAAGGACATTTATGAAGAGGCCCAGCTGGTTCACGATTGCCTGCACGTTCATCAAATAGATGTGCTGCCTGTTGCGGTAGAGATCTGATGTTGCTGGAGGCACAAGTTGCACATGTGTGCAGTCCATTGCCTCCAACACATGTGGGAATCCTGCAATTGAATAAAAGCCTTGCTTGTTATCCAGTTGCTGCTGCCCTGTGTTGGGGAAGTAGATGTACTGGGGAATGAGGCTTAATATGGCATCCAGGGCAGTGGGGAGGAACCTAGAGAAGGATGCCTGGGACACTCCTGCCACTCTGGCTATGGTTGGTTGGAAAGTTCCAAATGCCAGCAAGTGCAGGACAGCCAGTAGCTTGGCCTGCCGAGGTAGGTGCAGTGCTGCAATTTTGGTTGCAGCCTTGGTGCAATCTGGTGCAGGAGGTGGACAATGGGCTTCCTCCTGAGCATGTAATGGGCAATGAACCTCCACCTCCATGAGGTCAATGAGGGTTATCCTCTGGTGCATGTCTGCTCCCTTCTCCTGCACTGCCTCTGTGGTGGTGGTGGTGGTCTCCTTGATGCTCTGAGCTGCAATAGAAGTAGATCCATGACATAGTTGAGCTTTCCAAAATGATTTGGGTATGTTCTGCTTTTATAACAGTGTGCATGCGTCATTTTTAAGACCTGCTTTTACTTAGCGGTAAAAAAACGCTGCTAATGGGACTCAGTGCCTGTTTTTCAAAAGTAGACCCGTTTCCGAACATCCTTGTACATAGGGCAGTGTCAGTTTTGCTGTGGTTTTTGTGAGGGAATGCCTACCTCACATATCATTACCAAAAACTGATGCCAGCAGATCTGGCGTTAACAAATAGGGATACTAGCAGTGGAAAAGTGACGCTAAGGAGCTATAGCATCACTTTGTAAATATGGCGTTAAAAAGAACACTGCAGCATCAAAAAACTGACTCTGCGGTGGTGTTAGCTCCTTGTAAATATGCCCCCAAGTTGTTTATTCCCAGTATCAACACAAGGAATTAGTAAGAGTAGTCATACCAGAGAGAGGCTGAATTAGGGAGAAGACAACGAGAAGTAGGGGCTAGATGAGACTTAAGAAGTAGAAGGGCATAAATTGACCTTTGATCCTAGTGAATTGAACTTTATTCAACTATTCCTCTTTTCAAAGATTCATTACCTTTTAGTTGCATACCGGTGCTTCAGGTTTTTAGCTAATTCGCCGCTAATGTTGGTGTTATCTAAGGGTGTTAATCTGCTCTCCACTGAACAACACCTAAAAAGGTAGCCCCTGAGAAAAAAATGCTTAAGGATTTGGTGGAAGCTATAAAGATTACATCCCAAGTTATCAGTTATAATTTTATTTGAGTAAAAAAATACTGTTACAGAGAAAAACGAATTTAGAACAGAAGTAAAACAGACAGGGCAATCGTACAATTTTGTAGGGTTATCCAGTACTTAGATAAGGTGAAATAATTATACTTACTTTCCCAACAAACATGAAACTGCTTGCGATTACCTATTAATAAAGTGCACAGGTAGGCTCTGCTGTCTTATGCATTATCCTTTTCATTCAACCTGTCTGTGGCTCAAGGACCTTCAGAATCTTTGACACTACTTTAGGAAGCTCCTGTCGTGTACAAGCACACTTTGTGGCAGTGAAGCCTTTTCAGTTCAGCCACAAGAACCAGAATCGAGATTAACAACAGCAAATCAAAGGCTTTACAGATCTTGTAAAGCATTGTCGTGATAAGCATAAATCTTGCGTCTGGGTCTACCTAGAGATATAATTATTTAAGACTTCTACCTAGATTTTAAGACTTAGGGCTGGATTTAGAAGTCGGCGGACGGGTTACTCCGTCACAACTGTGACGGAGTAACCCGTCCACCAGAATATAAATCCCATTACATACTATGGGATTTATATGCTGGGGGCAGGATATCCCTCACCATTGTGACGGAGTGACCCATCCATCTAGTTTAAAATCAGGCCCTTAGTTATAAAGTCAAAGGTACCAGTGATGGAAATGAGTACCTGCACCAATGACAGTGGCAGTGCCCTGTATTGGTACTGGGCAGGATCTGTCTAAGAAAAAGGGTGAGCCCAGTGCTTGTTTTTTTATTTTTCCAGAAAATTAAGCATTGGTTTCAGATAATATTTATTTAGGCACTTTTGGGCACAAGAGGAAGTAGATCTTAAAGAGTTAATGTAATCACTGATCCTTTAAGGGGGTTATGTACAGTATGTCATTTTAATGCAGTAACCTTTGGGGTCAGTGTACAGCAAGTAAATGTTGATACTACTGTCTTGAACTATTTGCTTCAGGTTGTAGATATGAAATATTTTTGCTAGGGAAACTGGTAGGTGAGCTACTGTACTCCTGCTTTAAACAGTGAATAGATTGAGATGATTCTGTCCAGAGCCGGTCTTCTAGGCGCGGCTGGAGAGAACTTCTTGGCATGAAGATAAGGCCGTTTATCACCAGAGGCAAGAGTGTACGCAATAATGACAACCTGGAGTCTGGAACTGCTCCAGGAAATAACTCAGCAAGAAGGAAAAAAAACTGCAGTTCAGTAAAAACCTTCAAGCTGGTCCAGACCGGGATTAGCGATCAGGGGATGAATAGCAAGTAGAATGAAGTGAAGTACCTGGAGACTGTGACGACCCACAGAAACCAGGAGCAAGCAATGAAGAAACAATTGCGACACAGCTGGCTTTAGAATGGAGTCTGCTTTTATGGTGGAAAACAGGAAGTGACATAGAAAGAAAAAGATTTTGCCATATTAGATTGGGATAAAAAGGGAAGGAAAATATGCAAAAATATCTTTAACATATTTTTTAAGAAACGGGAATGTGGGTATATCTAATGAGCCCATACAACTTATTTAAACCTGCATGTGGTGTATGCCAGGAGCTACGATAGGACTATAGCAGCAGGGAAAGGGACACTTCCCCTGTGCCGAGAGGGCTGAGAGGATTTTTCACGTTTGAGTATATCCTCCCATATTTCTACAGCAAATCACAAAAAATACTCCACGAGACCATGGGACGGTCAAAGAATGAGACAGGGAAGTTACAAATGTGAAGGCATGAGCCTATACCCACCTGGGAGTGGGGAAGGAAATAATTTCTTTTGTTTTAGTTACCCTCACACACCCTAGTGGTGTCATGCTTCATCATCGGGTCACCCTGACGCCTAAAAGTCAGGGTGGGCTTGACCATATTCCAGGGAGCTCTTAGTGAGAATATTGGCCAGGGGGAGATAAAGATTAAAAATCCTCAGACAGATCCCGATATCCCTTTATTGGTGGTTCTGTCTGGGATATTAAAAATTAATAAAAAGGGTCAATGGGAGTGTTATGGTCCTATGACCCTAGCTCGACACTCGGGCTTGTGCTCTGAGTGACGGGGAATCGCAGTATAAATACACCGGATCAGCGCGGAAGACTCCGTCTGCAGGCCCGCCCCCTCTGTGAGTGGGAGGTCGTTTGAAGTCGCGCGGCGCGTATTGAACGCGTGTGCGAAGCTTGCTGGGAAATGTAGTACCAGTTAGTATGACCTAAAGCCACGTTTCCGTCTCGTTACGGGACAATTTCCATAGCATCATAAAACAAGGATAATATGAGCATTTGAAAACTGCAGTGAGTGTATATGAAAATAAAAATACGAGATGCACCAAGCTATGGTGAATGATCATGTTTGAATTCCTAATGGGACGCGAGATTTAAACACTGCCAACTTTATTGACAACAACGCTAACGGATGAAGAGCGCTCGAGAAAAGAACCCATATACAGACGTGCCAGGTGACAAGGTATGGGTCTGTAAATGGTACATCAAAGGGGAATGCTATCATTTGCAAATAAGGAATTGTGTTTCAAACCAAACGGAATCGTGTCCTTGATGGACCATGATCAGTCCATACTGGTATCTCAGTGTGGGGTTAGATGTTAATGTAAGATGGGCTATATATAGCTTATTGTAAGAGGATGACACACACGTGTATAAATGGAACAATAACCAAATGAGATAATGTTGCAAACACAGGGCACCGTCTATAAGACGTCCCATCCTGATTATTTCCTATTCAACTGATTCCAAGGTATGGAATCATTCAGGCCAGTTTCGTGGGTCCTCAAGCGATACACCCACCGTTGCTCGCGTTCTAGTAGCCTGTTGGAAAGATTAGCTACTCCCTTCACTTTTTCGATAATAGTCCACCTGATATCAGTGACTTTGTGTCCTTTCTCCAGGTAGTGAGCGGTGAGTTTTGTTGCCGTCACTGCTTGCCTTATCATGCTCCTATGCTCGCATATGCGCACCTTGATCTTCCTGCTGGTCATGCCTATGTACAATAAATTGCACGGACATTTAATTTAATAAGGTACACAACATTTTCGGTGTTACAATTTGTTTGTGTCCTTTGTTCCCAAGTGTATGGTAAGCCAAGGTCAATACTTTTAGTATGTTCAGTGAGAGGGCATACCACACACGACCCGCAGGGATAGTGTCCCATGACTGGTGGGTTATTCCATAGTGTTGTTTGATTTGTGGTCTTAGGTTTCTGTGTGTCAGTATGGATCAATGTGTCCCTCAGGCTCTTATTTCTCCTGAATGAGAACATGGGTTTCTCAAAGGCAAGTTTGTTCGACGTTAGGATAGACCATTTCTTATTTATGATCTTTTTAACGTCGTTGGACGAAGAATTGTATGTCGTCAAGCATATCATGTGGTCTGTTTGTGTCTTCTGATGGGTTTCTAGGAGTACCTCCCTGGGGGTGTTACGTGCCCTTTTCTTTGCCCTTTCTATGATTTTCTGTGGATATTCTTTATGTCTCAGTTTTGTGGTTAGTCTTTCTGCCTCTTTTTTGTAATCTTTAAGGTCAGAGCAATTTTTGCGTACCCTGAAGAACTGACCAACAGGTATGTTTTCCTTGAGGGAACGCGGATGTGCGCTGTCAAAACGAACAATGCGATACCAAATGATAGCATTCCCCTTTGATGTACCATTGAGCAGACCCATACCGTGCCTCCTGGCACGTCTGCATATGGGTGTCTTGGAAGGAGACATCATCGCTGTTCATGTTCGTAGTAAAGCTGAGTTGTCGATTAAGTTGGTAGTGTTCGAATCTAGCGTCCCATTGACGAGTGCAAACATGATCATTCACCATAGCTTGACAGTGCCATCTGGTATTTTATTTGTATTTTCATATACACTCACTGCAGTTTTCAAATGCTCATATTATCCTTGTTTTATGATGCTATGGAATTTGTCCCGAAATGAGACGGAAACGTGGCTTTAGGTCATACTAACTGGTACTACATTTCCCAGCAAGCTTCGCACACGCGTTCACTACGCGCCGCGTGACTGCAAACGACCTCCCACTCACAGAGGGGGCGGGCCTGCAGACGGAGTCTCTCGCGCTGATCCGGTGTATTTATACTGGGATTCCCGGTCACTCAGAGCACAAGCCCGGGGACCCAGACCTACTAGGTTATGCTGCGGGGCAGGACCCTTGATGCAGTAAGTAAAAAGACACCATTTTACCACCAAACACAGGTACGTGCTGCAAAAACTGGTTCCACTGCTATTTCAGCTTTACACTGATGCCGGTATGTTTGTTTGTTTTTCTTCCCTCCCGCTGGGCATGTGTTCCACCTCTTTTGGCATCTGTTCCACAATACAGAGTGTGACTAAAGGGCTACCCCATTACCTCTGGAGGTCCCCAGTGACGTAATTCCCCTCCCAACTAGGGGTAAGATGTAATATTACGGATGAATGGTGTGAGTGTATGTTTAACCACGACGTTTGATAGCAGCTTTGCGCTGTTTGATGTGAGTGACACGAGGTTATTGCACAGAGACTGAGCACGCACATGTACGTGGATAGCGACAGAATGCGAGTTATGTCACCACCACACGTTATTTTGCCACCTAGCAGGTTGTGGTAAAGATATGGAATAATATTGTCACATACCAATTGGTGAGTTTATTGTTGTGTATTGCACGCTCACCTGGCTCATTGACACAGGCGCATTGGCAAGCACATACACAATTGGGAAGCTACGTGTCAGTTATACATTGATGCCCTATGATTATTTTGTTGTGTCTTCTCTTTTGTCTTCACAGATGGAAAAATAACCTATTATCAGATTAATTATCTGTGTACTTGGATGTAAGGAGCAGCTATCTGCCCTTACTTAATAGCAGGATAGGGACTTCCTTTCAACTGCTTTTTCCAGGGAGGATTTGCTTCTCTGCCCTGAAGAAAGTCCGGGACCTACACGGCCTTCTATGGACTGAAACATGTTGGCACTAGGGTCATAGGACCATAACACTCCCATTGGCCCTTTTTATTCATTTTTAATATCCCAAACAGAACCACCAATAAAGGGATACCGGGATCTGTCTGAGGATTTTTAATCTTTATCTCCCACTGGTCAATATTCTCACTAAGAGCTCCCTGGAATATGGTCGAGCCCACCCTGACTTTTAGGCGTCAGGGTGACCCGATGATGAAGCAAGACACCACTAGGGTGTGTGAGGGTAACTAAAACAAAAGGAATTCTTTCCTTCCCCACTCCCTGGTGGGTATAGGCTCATGCCTTCACATTTGTAACTTCCCTGTCTCATTCTTTGACCGTCCCATGGTCTCGTGGAGTATTTTTTGTGATTTGGTATGCCAGGAGCTGACATGCAGGAAAAAGCCCTTGGCGCTTGAATGCCTTGCACCCTTGCTGCCGCAGAAAGACAGTTCCTAGAAGCTGCCACGGGCTGAGCAGCAAGGCATCAGAGAGCTGCCACGGGCTGCGTAGCAAAATAGCAAGGAGCAGCTATGGGCCACGCGGCAAGGCAGCTATGAGCTACCGTGGGCTGTGCAGCCGAGCAGGGAGCCGGCTTGTCCCATACGGCAAAGGTAAAGAAGAAATCTTTACTGATTCTGCATGGCACTCAATTTATGACTTGTATCAAGGTTTGTTCTATCATGATGCAAAAATCCAAAACTAAATACTTGATATTACAGTCAATAAGGAAAACTTTGCATTTTTATCTATCACAAATCAGGCTGCCACTCCTGGGTCTCTATATAATCCTTTGATACTTAGGGGCCAATTACGATGTCGGTTGGAAAGCCTCTGTCCTCTACTCGGAAGCTTTCTGACTGCGGTCAGAGGCTTTCCGACCAACACGGTCGGTTTGTGGTCCGAACACCGAATTACAATGTCGTTGGTCAGAGAGTAAACCGGCCAGTATTTCTGACGCGGTTCCGACCGGCTCTCGGAGTCTTCTGGCCGGTCGGACCCGCACCATAATCCTCTATGGACGGCGGTTCCGCCATAGGGATTACGATGTCGGCTTACCACAGCCGCTCCGTACCAGCCTTTCCGACACGGAAAGGCTGTCGGAAATCGACTTTGGGGGCCCTTCCTCCGCGGCCTTCGGTTGATGGCAGAGGGGGTACCTGCCACAGGGTGCAGGGTTTTACACACACCCTCATTTCTCTATGGGAGCCTGTAGTACGGCTGGATTACGGCTGTAACACAAGCTCCCATAGAGAAATTGGAGTATCCGACCAAAAAGTGCTCGGTCGCATCATAATTAGGCGGTTGGAACAGCCGACCGGAGGTCGGTCGGTCCAGAGACCACGACGGTGTTGGTCGGAGGCAACACCAACCGACATCGTAATAAGCCCCCAAGGCTTTAAACTGATCACATACTTGGTGAAGAGACAAAATATGGAGTTGGAATTATCGGATGACATGAATATTGAGTCAAGAATATCGTGACAGTATTATATTGAGGTAAGTAATATCGCTGTCAAAAATATCGAAAATTGGTTTAGTACTTAATATCCACATTTAAAATATTGATGTTAAAAATATAGTTGTATATAATATCGATTTTATGGGTTGTTTTTCAAGTGTGATTTATTATTTTTTAGTTTATGTTATTTGTAATGTTTTTGCTTATTTTTTCATTTTATTTTAAAATGTAATATATTTTTCAAAATTGTAATATATTTTTAAGTAGTGGGATGTTGGGTTTATAGGGGAACAGGCTGGGGAGTAATTTAAAATGTATATGTTATATTTTTATAAAAATTTTCATAATGTTAATTTTTAATATATTATGTTTAGAAAGTTGTAAATTTGAGTAGCGGGATGTTAGGTTTAAGGGAGAAAAGGGTGGGGAGTAATTTAAAATGTATAAGTTATAATTTTATAAATTTTTTCATAATGGTAATTTTGTATATATTATGTTTAGAAAGTTGTACATTTATTAGCGCGATGTTGGCTTTATAGGGGATAAGGGTGGGGAGTAATTTATATAATATGTAATTATTTAATAATACATTTTTTTAAAGATTTGTTTTTTATTATTAATTATTATTTAAATTTGATTTTTAGTTGTTGGTTATTGTTTTTTGATGAGTTTAAAGTAATATTTATAATTCAAATTTAGGGCCTCATTACGATGTCAGTCGGAAAGGCTCCGAATGGCATTCGGACTTTCCTAACTCGTGTTCGGAATCCATGAATCCGACAGACTCTGAAACATTTCCGACTGACTGATTACTATGGAAGGAAACCGGAGAAACTGAATCGGAACGGCTATCCGAATTGGTCATCGTAATCGCTTGCTTGGAAACCAAGTGCATAGAGCTGTACAATTCGGCTCCGAAAGACGGGACCTGTCCGAATGCCTTTTGGAACCGTTTGAGACAGCCCTACCGGTTTACAGGCATCGTAATCGGTCGTTGGGAACTGTGTACAATTCGGTCCGAAACAAGGGTTCTGAATTGGATTCATCAAACTCAAATTCGATATGGATCCCTTCTGAACGGCATCGTAATCGACCCCTAGGAGTCAGTTGCGAAGCTTTCCGACCGACATCGTAATAAGGCCTCAAATTGCAAAAATACGTTTTTTTGGCAAACTTTTATTTAAAAAATTAAACATTTTTTTCAATAATTAAAAAAAAAATGATTAGTTGTAAAGTTTATATATGTTTAGTAGTTGTATGTGGTGTTTTTGTAATTTATTGTATAATTTGGTATTATTTTAATTCATTTTTAAATGTTCATTTTAAAAACAAATTTTGAAATGTATTTTAAATAATTGTAAAATTTGAAAAAAAATGTTTTAGATTTTTAAAATAATATTTCTAAATGTTTTAAATGTTTTCATCATATTTCAGAAATATGGTGTATATTTTTTCTATTATCATATTTTATATGGATTTAACAAATTTTTATTTAGAATATAATATGAAATAGTTTATATGTTTGAGGATTAATTATTTGCTGTATTTGTTTTTAGTTATATTTTGTTTTTGATCGATATATTTGATATTAATATATAATAATTGTTTAGAATTTATCCTGATTTTAGTTAGGTTGGAGTAGGAGTTGTAATTCTTTTGTAATAGTGTTCAGCACTCTCCCTGAATGTAGTTAGTTTGGAATTGGAATACTATTTTTTTTCTTTTAGTGTCCAGCATTTTTCCCTGAATTTAGTTAGTTTGGAGTAGGAAAAGTAATTTTTTATGATTAAGTGTCCAGCACTTTCCCTGAATTTAGTTAGTTTAGAGTAGGAATAGTATTTTTTTTGTGGTTTAGTGTTCAGTGCTTTCCCTGAATTTAGAGCCTGATTATGATGTCGGGTGGGCTTACGTCCATCAGACACCGACACGGAAGCAGGACTACCCGACTAGGAGTCGGAGGTCCCGCTGGCCGCATTAGGATGCGCCCGCCTTCACAGAGGTTGCAATGTGTATATTTTGAATTGCAGCGTGTGCTGCGGGCTGCAGCACATGCCACAATACAAAGAAAACACATTTCAAACATCCCTGCACTATGTGGTGCCTGCCATATGGTGCAGGGATGTTTAAGGGTCACCTATACCATAGGTGCCCCCCAGAGCCCATAGCGGAGGGCCAGGGAGGAAGGGGGGTCCGCTAGGTGCCCCCAAAGTCACTTTCCATCTGCCTTTTCATGGCGGGTTAACCACCATGAAACGGCCGGCGCAAAGGAACATTGTAATCCCTATGGCGGTGCCTGACTATGTTTATTTTTTGCATTTATTGGGAAGTTATAGAAAAGTTAGAATCTTTTTGCATTGTTTTGCTGCACCTTTTTTTCTTTAAATGTACTTCTATTGAACTGCTTCTAATACATTTCTTCAACAGCATGCTAAGAACTTTTTTGAGGTGTTTATTTTTGCACTAGTGATTGTTGTGTAGTATTAACCACGCAGGATAGGTAAAACACAGGTTTATTGGTATAAGGAGCAAACAGGTACAACCAGGTACAGCCTCCAACAAGTACTGTTTCCATCTGCAACCGTCCCTCATCGTTTCTCAACACCCGTCATACGTTCTATCCTACCTCATCTCATATTCTACATTCTACCCATCTACAGCATTACAGCCTTACATTAAAATATTCTAGCCATTAAAAATCCCCCTTTCTTTTTTTTAGCCATGCTTTTAAACCCTACAAACAATACCCCCCAAAAAAACCTTCAAATCAAAAATATGAATATCAAACATTTAATTATCTTTGTATTTTTTTCCACAAAAAGGTATGCAATTAAATGCACTCAAACAAATTAGGAAAACTAACTGAGATGTAATCTTCCAACCACACTGGTCTTTTCTCTCTTTTTGATTTTTTTCATTTAGACAAGTTACATCTTTGAGAGGAAGGTTCTTTGTCATTACACCCTTGAGAAAAAGACTAATTGTTAGTAGTTTCTGCAATAATGGGTGCATCAAATCCACCAGCACCATTATGCACAGGTACAACATCTGATCCCACAGCACCATTATGTTCAGGAACATTATGGCCAGTAACATTTTTGTCAGCACTGTTCTCATCAAATACTCCATCCACTACAAATCCATTATCTGGAACATTATTTCTTGTGGACGAATGAACATAACGTTTAGCAATTTCTTCATGTTCCATACCTTACCATCAGTTAGTTGTACCACATTGTTCAGTACTTCTACAACTTCCATAGGCTCATAGAACTTACTTTCCTCTTTTGGGACCTTACCAGGTTTTTTTACTCTTACCCATTGTCCCAATACAATTTCACATTGTTTTGTTGCATGATTGTTATCATACCAATATTTTCTTTTAGATTCTATCGATTTCAACCTCCCTTTTACTGATTCCTCTGACCACAGTACAATACTGGATACAGCCATCCGGGTGTGTCCTTGGTCCGTGGGTTTTTCCCTCTCATTAAAACAAAAGGAGAATACCCCGTAGCTTCACACACTAATACTCTGTATGTCCAAACCATTTTCTCGAGCTGCACCTTCCATACTCTTTTATTTTTTTCAGTCCACTGAATGGTGTTCTTTATAACACAGTTGAAGCACTCAACAATGACATTACTGCTAAGGTTGTACAATGCAGTTGTACTGTGTTTAATACCTAATCTTTCAAGATATTCTCTAGTTTAAACAGATGTAAATTGCACCCCATTATCACTAAGTAAATTTGCCGCAATACTTTCTAGCAAATATACTTGATCCAAAATTGCAAAACTTAATTTGTGTCTACTTTCTCCACAATTTAACAGATAGGCCATCTGGAATACACATCAATGAGTACTATGATATACTTGTGTTCAGTGCCAATTGTCCCATTATATCAAGAGCTACACTTTCCCATGGAAGATTAGGTACATGACTTACCCTCCGTAGGGGGCCTCAATGTGACTAAAGACGTATGATCTGTTTTACAAACTTCCCAGAAACAAACACATATCTCTATTTCTGCGTCCATTACAGGTCACCAAAATGATACGTTAACAGCCTGTTTAGTCCTAACAATGCCAAAATGTGCTTCATGACATAAGTTCACTACAGATTTCTTC
Source organism: Calotriton arnoldi (assembly GCA_963921515.1). NCBI lineage: Eukaryota > Metazoa > Chordata > Amphibia > Caudata > Salamandridae > Calotriton > Calotriton arnoldi. The sequence continues at coordinate 461,966 of CAWUFW010005618.1, read as the reverse complement.
AAGCTTTTTGGAGGATTTACTCTCTCTCCTCTCCATACATACTGTCCCTGCACAACCAGTTCTTATCTCACTTCCCAAAATGATTCTATCAAATGTCCCATTCCTACTATACTTGGCCAACCCCTGTCAAGATGCTCCCTAATCTTTGTTGACACTTCATCCTTAACATACTCATTAGTCCATATTTTCTTTTTGATACAACTGTCTCCCTGGTCATGTAAATATGTAATCTGATCTGAATTCCACAATTCATCTTCACATAATTCCAGTTGTCTGGGCATTCTTGATAAGAAATCAGTAATCACAGTTTCCTTGCCAGGAACAAATTCTACCTTGTAATTGTAGTCTTGCAGTCTGATCCACAATCTTGCCACCCTGGCAGATGTATTAATGGTGCCTCAGTGGTAAGCACTTTCACTAATGGTTTCTGATCACAACTCATTTGAAACATCCTCCTCATACAAATGCTCTAAAATGATGGGTCACCCAAAAACAAGCCAATGTTTCCTCTTCTATCATGGAATATGAATATTTTACCATAGGTGAAAGTGATCTGGAGGCATAAGCGATCACATTCTCTTTCTCAACACTCTCCACTTGGGATAGGAAAGACCCCCGTCCTTTACTGCTTGCGTCTGTGTTAATTATACTGTGTGCACCTGGGTCAAAACCTTTCAATGAATCTACATTAAGTCAGTCTTTCACACTACATTATTCTGACTCACACTCAGGAGACCACTCAAAAGTACTCTTATTCTTAACAATTGTCTTATATTACACGTTCTTGCCATGAAGTTTGAAATGAACTTTAAGCAGAATTCTGCTAAACCTATGAACGATCTAACTTCATCTCTGCAGCGAGGAGCATGCGCTCTCTGAATAGCATCAATCAAGGTCGGCTTGTGTTTAATTCCATCACTATTAATTACATGTCCCAGATAAGTAACGCTGTTCTCTGCAAACATACATTTTGAATATTCAATGGTCAAATCCCGGGAACCCAGAATTCTCAACACTTCCTCCAAGACTCTATTATGCTCTAGCCTGCTTTACCCGTGCACCAGTATGTCATCCTGAAAAAGATTTGCACCCTTGATTTTACTAAATAACTGGTGAATTAGTCACTGAAACATAGCAGCTGCTGATGCCAACCCAAATGGTATCATCTTGAATTGGTAACAGCCCTGTGGTTTGATGAATGCAGTGTATTGTTTGCTATCACTCAACAATGGTATATGGTGATACGCTTCAGATATGTCAATCATTGAGAACCACTTGGCCCCTTTTAGCAATGACAGAATTTAGCTTATCTTTGGTAGAGGAAATTGGTCAACTCTGATATTGTTGTTAACATGGCATAAGTCAACACATTATCTCAATTTTATTTTACTCTTGCCTGCCACTACTAAGGGTGAAACCCATGCAGATGCATCAAGGGGTTGTATTATTCCAGTATCCACCAGTTCATCCAATTCTTTCACTACACCATCTCTCACTGATATTGGAACATTTCTAACTTTAAGTATTTTTGGTACAGCCCCTTCCCTGAGTCTGATTTTATGTTCAAACCCCCCAAGTTTGCTGATCTTTTTCTCAAACACAGAGGGAATTTTTGTTAACGTTTTCTCCCCAACTTTCACTCCTTCATCCATAACCAATACTTGCTCTCTACCATTTGGATCTGGGCTAATGTGCAGCTCCTTCTAATCTTTCCAACCAAGTCAGATGGACCCTTAAACACTATATTTTTATAATTCAAATTAGAACCAGCGGCACCCTGTCATCTCAATTTTTTCTCCTCCATAACCCTCTGGTTCGATATCAGGAGAATAAAGTTTCATACCCACCTTATCCACAAAGTACTTCTTCCATACATCTTCATTTATTATAGTATAAGGTGAGACAGAATCTGCATAGATTTTGATACTGATCCACCCCCATCTTCATTCAACACTCTGGTTTGTTTTGCACAAACAAACTTCCATCCAAGACATTGAAAACCAGTTTTGTCCAGAACTCAGAACAACAGTCAGACTGTTCTTCCTCATTATCATTTGCGTCATCACTCCTTTACACATTTAATCAACTTAGTTCTCCTCCTTCATACCGTCACATAATGCTCCGGTAAGTAGTCTAAATATCGAGTTTTAAATATCGATATACAGAAATATCGAGTTTAATATATCGTTTGTATTAAATATCGATGTTCTGTATATCGATGCTAAAAATATTGGGGCCTATTAGCAATAACTGGCGATAATTATCGCTAAGCGCAGTTAGCGCTAGGATAATTATCGCCGGCTATCGCAGGTTTCTGTCGCGGAGATAGCGTGCTATCAGCAACGCTTATCTCCAAAGCGATAGAAACCCTGGAGAACAGTGTGAATATCGCTTGAAAACAAGCGATATTCGCACTGTGACCAGTGTTAGCTTGGTAATAGGGCGAGGGGATTTAGCCATGTAATCCACCTCCCATTGGATTACATGGCTAAGTCAGGTTTGGACCAGGCGTTAACAAACAAGCGCTAAACGTGTTTAGCGCTGGTTCGCTAATCACCTCCCCAGCCTCGCTAATAGGCGATAGCGACCTTAGCGACTGTTTCCAGTCGCTTTTAGGTTGGGAACCCTACTTTGCATGCCATTAGCGATAAATATCGCTGGCATGCAAAGCGGCACCTAACCCGGTCGCTATCGCTTAAAGCTGTCGCTAACAGCAGTTAGCGACAGCTTGCTAATAGGAGCTATTGAATTATCGCCGCTTTAGCGAGAAAAAGTCCCACTAAAGCGGCGATAATCACGTTGCTAATATGCCCCATTGTTTTTAAGACTTGTCAAAAATATCGAAGTATGTAATATCGAGTGTTAAAATATCGTTATGTAAAAATATTGTTAAAGTATTATATTTGTGGTTTTTTTAGAGTTTGTTTGTAGTAGTATATTATTTAAATATTTAATATAGTAAAAAAAAATGTTATCATATGTTTTAGGAGCTGGATGTTGGGTTTATAGGGGATAAGGGTGGGGAGTGTATTAAAAAATGTTTAAAAATATAATATAAATTGATAAATTATACATTTTTAATTGTAAATTAAATTTCGAATTTTGATATATATTTTTAGGAGCGGGATGTTGGGTTTATAGGGGATAAGGGTGGGGAGTGTTTTAAAATAATGTTTAAAAATATAATTAAAAATTTTAAATTATACATTTTAATTTTGAATTTTGAAATATATTTTTAGTAGCGGGATGTTGGGTTTATAGGGGATGAGGGTGGGGAGTGTTTTAAAAATATGTGTAAAAATGTGCAAGATGGCCACCGACTGACCTCTGTGAGAGTTGCTACAGAGACTCTCTCCCGAGTGATAATATGAAATAGAGATAAAGCGCTGATATGCCACTTCGCTCTTACCTGATTAATTGGCTGAGGCGGTGGGTGCTGAGTCGAGATTCCTGCCGGAGATCCAGGGGTCTGGTTGCAGTTGCAGTGGTGGTCGCCAAAGCGCTGCTGCAGGAGATCGGTGTCGAGGCGCTGCAAGGGTGCTCGCTTTGTGGTGAAAAGATGGGGCCGAAAACAAACAAGCCCACGAAGGATGGTGCGCTGAAAGACCCCCAGAAGGAGGCTGTTGTTCCTCCCACGGCTGTGCGCGGTTCGGGCCAACCGCGGTGCGGGCGATTCTGAAAAAGAATGAGGAGACTGGCGGCAAGTTGCGGGACGGTGCCATGGAGGGACGAGGCAAGCTGAGGGTGACTGGAGCAGAGAGCTCCATGCGGCAGGCAACGCTGACGGAGACTTTCACCGCGGCCGCAGTGGTAACGAGCTGCGAGGTGAGTGTTCTCGGCTCAACTGAGCTCGGCACAAGCGGAACAGCTGAGCCTGGTTAGGCTCCACCTGCGGGGATTGTAGCAGTACAGCAACGGTCTGGACTGGAGCCGGAGGAGGAAACTGCTGAACCTGACAACCGGCCTGGATTGCAGGATGCGCAAGAACGGCAGGAGCTCCCCGGCAGTGTGCAAGGCAGTGGGAGAAGCGCTCTCGGTCCTGATGGTGTCTCCTCTGATTGGCAAGGTGGTATAGATGACACAGAAGAAGTTGCTGGACAAGGTAATGGCCTCTCATCTGCTATAATGAGTATCCATAGAACAGATGTGACTGCGCCTATGGGAAATACAGTAGGGCCAAATCAAAGTTCATTATGGTCTAAACTAACTGTGGGATCCCCAGAGGGGGATAAGTTTTTCTCATTGAACGATGACACGGATCTATCAATCACAAGCGATGGCAATTCATCTGAGAGGTCTGATTCTGGCTCCTCCATAAGTCAGAAGGTGCAACGCCTTAAGACCCTCACTCAGAAACGTAGGTCTAAGTCTAGAGCTAGCCCTCTAAGGTGGATACAGCAACAGCTCGTAAGCTTAAGTGGGATTACTCCGCCACCAGTCAGACTTATGAAGATGAAGGGGCAGTATCAGTACAGGGGGGGCCTGCTAGTATAGCCGACTCTATTGTTGCACCGTCACTAGATCTAGTGTACTCCACCCTGAAGCAAATGCAGGGAGAAGCCAGACTTGAGAGCCGCCGGGCACACCAAGCTACAAAAAAATGCAGGGGTTCTTACGAAAAATGAACAAATTTTGCACTGATATGGCAGAAAGGGTAGCTCACGTTGAAGAAAGAACTGGAACTCTTGAGGAGGAAGTAGTAATGTTACAGGTCTATAACGAGTCGCACGAGAAGCAATCAGAGGATATGATGTGGAAGCTCGAAGATTTTGAGAATCGTCAGCGAAGAAACAATGTGAGACTATTGGGCATTGCTGAAAACAGCGAAGGAGAGAACATCATGTCTTTCGTAGTAACCCTTCTAAAGGGAGCATTTCCTGATTTAGCCCAATGGAACTGGGATATGGAGGTTCAGAGGGCGCATCGTTTCCCTCCGACACAGAAGAGAGGCAATGCAGCAGGGCAAGGGGAGCGGCCCAGAGCCATCCTAATATACATTGGTAATTTTCTTCTCCGGCAGGCCCTTCTGGATAGGGCAAGGCCAGACGTAAAAAGGACATACGAGGGCCATACATTCTTTGCTCGGCCGGACTTCTGTCATGCCACCGTTGAAAGAAGATGGAGGCTCCGGCAGCTGATAACTCCTTTTCAGGGGATTGACTGTGAAGCATACCTGTTGTTCCCGGCACGGCTTAAAGTTATTTTAAATGGGAGGGTGCGAATGTTCTTTTCAGAAATTAAAGCACAGGAATATATGTCTGAGCTGAAGGAAGCAAGGGGAAAACCGGAGGGTATGACCGACTCAGGGGGCCCTAGGGCAAGCTGAGAATTAGTGTTTATCTTAAAAGGTTAAGGCTTAGGGTACTTTCGGGAGTAATGTAAGCACAAAAGACTCTCCCCTGTGTGCACTTGAGGTTCATTTTATCTTTTGTGATTTTTCTTCTCCTCTATTTTTCTCTGTTATACATGTTATATTTTACAATCAAGAGTGGAACACAGTGGTGTATCTGGGGATTGGGCGGGGGATCTGTAGTAACTGGAGATGTGAGCTACGGCTGCCACGCATAGGTCATGTTTGACCTATTTGCCTGTGAGGGGTGTTGGGGGGTGGGGGAGGGGGTTTGACTGGGAGGGGGTGGGGTCCAGGGGAGGAGGGGAGGGAGTGGGCACAGCACAGCACAGCACAGTACAGTACTTGAGGTCTAATTTGTTAAATAAGAATAGAAAAGGAAGGAAAGTGAGTTTTCAAAGAATGGTCTCAGGAAGGCAAAGATTTAATAAATATGGTATACAGATCAGGAAAATGCTAAACATCAGGTAATGAGTCTACGAGTTGCTTCAATTAATATATGTGGGTTAAACGACCAGGCCAAGAGATATAGAGCTGCAATAATTTTGAAAACACTGCGTATTGATATACTTTGTCTTCAGGAAACCCATATAGAGGGCAATAGAGGCAGTGTCTTGGAGCAGCTTGGGTTCAAACTTATCATTAACACCAAACAAGGCACCAAGACAAGAGGAGTGGCTATTCTGTCTCGTCGCCGCCATATAATTTTTAAGAGGAAAATGTCTGATAAATGGGGCCGCTGGGCGCTGGTTGAGTGTATGATATACGAGGATACATTTCCTTTATGTTCGGTCTACGGCTCGACCGTGGATGATCCTGAATTATTAGAGTTTTTGGATGCTGAACTAGCATCATGGCCTGCCCCAGTAATAATGTGTGGGGATTATAATATCAATGGTTTGGGTGGGCTCTGGGGGGAAGCAGGACGCAGCTACGGGGGTAGGAAGAGAAGGGTTTTTAGGGCACTCTCCAATTTGGTTCAGAACAATGCACTCACGGATGTATGGCCGCGTTTACAACCTGATGATCCAGGTAGTACGTTCTTCTCTGCACCCCATAAATCAGTAGTTAGACTTGATTACTTTTTCGTTTCATATTTATTAATTTCGAGGTGCAGAATAGAGAAATATCCTCAGATAATTTCAGACCATAATCCTTTAGTCTTAACAATCAACCTAGCGGGGGGCAAAGCAAGAGCGGCTCTGGACCTTTGAGAGAGGATTGCTAAAGGATCCTGAGTATGTTTCCCACATGAATGAATGGATCAAGGGGTTTTGGGAGATTAACAGGAAGAGCGCCAGCCCCGGGGTGGTCTGGGATACGTTCAAAGCTGGAGTCAGGGGAGCGACTATGAGTTTTAGTCTGTACCGACAGAAGAAGGAGGTTCAGCGAGAGAAAGTGCCTTATAGGATACTTAGGGGTCCATTACGATGACTGGCGGATGCACCTCCGCGATGCTGGCGGTGGGATAAAACGCTGTTTACCGCCCGTGAGCAGCGGTGCCCCCGTCCGCCATATTACAATGGCCAAACACAGCCCATTGTCCGACCGCCGCGGTGCAACTCGGACCGCAATCAAAACGCGCCCGCGGCGGAGACAACCAATCCAGAGCCACCGCCGTACGCAATGACGTCCCTCCCGCCGTACAAATTAGGATGCGCAAAACAGCCAGGCCCACCGCAGCGGAGAAACCGTCCAGTCAGAGCATACAGAAGCACCACAGCGGAGCGCGAAATCGATAACCGGAGCCAAACGCCATGGACCCGGCACTACACGTCTTCCCGGTGCTGTACATGATCCACCTACAGCAAGCCATGGACCGTCGCGGATGCCGACGCAGGTACGCCATCACACAACTCCGCTAACAAACACAAGCCACAAATCCATGTCCAATGTAAGGTGCCTGCCCCCACCAGACACCCTTGTGGGTACAGGAACACAAGCACAGGTGTAGCCACACATGTCCCACCTGCCACTAGTCCACCCCTCCACACCCAGGCCACCATGTCCGCGATCCTGAAATAATGCCCAGTTCACGTGACCGCAGCGGTGAATCCACGAGAAAAAATGCACACAATGTAGTAGGCTGGGCCAGCGCAAGGCAGGGGCAGTGCTCAAAGTACACAGGGCAACACCTCCACACTCCACACACTAGGCCCACCCACATCATGAAGGGACATGCCACGTGATCTCCCTGTGCCCCCACATGCCCAAAAAGCAGCCAGGTGAACACACACACTGCACCACACAACAAACAGCTAGGGAGACAGCCTCATCAGGTGTTGCTGCAGAGTAACACACAGCGTACAAGCACAGGGCCAGGGGAACACACACACCACAACAACATCACACTCATGGCAAGTAAACTGAGTCCAAGCACAAATTAAACACACACAGACAATGAACAAACACTCCAATGGACACACAGCCTGCCAAGTCACACAGACATACCCCACACTGACACACAGCAACAAACACAGACCACATGCCAACAGCAATGTAGGACAACAAATAGGAAACCCAAAGTGAGGTGCACACAAATGGAATGGCAAGGAGCTGAACACCAAAAATGTGTACATCACATGCAAGGGAAGGAACACATTACATCCACCCCAGCCCAAAAATCCACACATGGCAGTCACAGTGAGTGAAGTCAAACCACAGTCACCTCACTGTAACAACTCAGGGAGACAGCAAGGCAACCCATGAATAGGCACAGGGATGAAAGGAAGGGTATGAAGTCCAACCCTGATCAGCCACACATCTGAATCCAAATACATCACAGGAGTATGTCAGCAGCACAACACACAGGGCCCATTGCAACACTCCATGACAGTCAAACACAAGTATGAACCTTCACACAACCCCCACACCCATCACACCTGCAGCACACAACACCAGTGACAAACACACAGAAGCTTGCCAATAATATCCAGTCAAGACACTGACAAGCAAACACACCCCCTGGGTGGTATCCCCAAACATCCCACACACACCCAGGTATGGCAGTACCACTGTACGCCCAAAAACAACAGTCAAACACAGAACACAATCAAAACACACACACAGAACTACTACAACAACAGACAAGACCTGTGCAGCTAAACAGTGCAAATTCAATGGGAGCACAGACACAACAGGAGTACACAACCACATCAGTCATGAAAAACGCACAGACAACATACCACAACACATATAAGAAGTGCATCCACTAAAAACAATAATGGAGAACAAAAGGCAGAAATGGGCCTACAATGACACATAGACAGACATACCACAACACCCATCCACTCAAAATGGTGTCATAGTGTACCACATGTCTGCACATGCACAACCATGACCATAGACACATCAAATGTGAGATGAGAAAACACCAAGGATGCACATAAAACAAGCACGGCAACCACAATAGACCTCAGTCCATGTGACAGACACACAAGTAAGGCACACCACAATGGCAACACACCTGAATCAAACACAACAACAACACACACACACTGACAGGAAAATAGAACACCACACACAGAGCAACTGTCAACTGCATGACACAACACAACACAAACACTGCACACAGCCACATCAGTCACAACACATGCACAGGCAAAGATATCAACATGCTACAACAGCCAAACATCAGGGGGTGCACAACAGGCAAGGACAAGGCAACATCAACTCCCAGCACTGCATGCACACCAAGCAGTGTGTGCACAACACACATACCAGTTACAAACAGAGATGAGTGACACACCATGAACACACACAACAACAATCTAAACATCACACACAACAACACACCCAGGAAGTCAATCAGTCCACAGCAAACACACATACTACCAAGCCAACACACACAGATGCACAAGTCTGGGACACAAAAGTTGAAACCACATGATCAGAGGAAACAAGACATGGGCAATGTTGAAGTGGAAAATAGAGCATGTGTCACAGTAAACAATACCCACACAGTAACCCTTTATTTAGCAAGGACACTGACAAGGCAGACAACAGGAGTACATTTATTCTTTTTATTTACATTTCACACAGTCATGCAGCAAAAGTCAGACAAGAGCAAGGCCAGTGGCCAGTCCAAAGTGCAGGTGAGGTACATGAGAAGCTGCACAGGCAAGGGGCAAACAGCAGTGAACAGCAAGGCCAGTGGCCAGTCCAAAGTGCAGGTGAGGTACATGAGATCCTGCACAGGCAAGGGGCAAACAACAGTGAACAGCAAGGCCAGTGGCCAGTCCAAAGTGCAGGTGAGGTACATGAGATCCTGCACGGGCAAGGGGCAAACAGCAGTGAACAGCAAGGCCAGTGGCCAAGACACAGTGCAGGTGAGGTACATGAGAAGCTGCATGGGCAAGGGGCAAACAGCAGTGAACAACAAGGCCAGTGGCCAGGACACAGTGCAGGTGAGGTACATGAGAAGCTGCACAGGCCAGGGGCAAACAGCAGTGAACAGCAAGGCCAGTGGCCAGTCCAAAGTGCAGGTGAGGTACATGAGATCCTGCACAGGCAAGGGGCAAACAGCAGTGAACAGCAAGGCCAGTGGCCAGTCCAAAGTGCAGGTGAGGTACATGAGATCCTGCACGGGCAAGGGGCAAACAGCAGTGAACAGCAAGGCCAGTGGCCAGGACACAGTGCAGGTGAGGTACATGAGAAGCTGCACGGGCAAGGGGCAAACAGCAGTGAACAACAAGGCCAGTGGCCAGGACACAGTGCAGGTGAGGTACATGAGAAGCTGCACAGGCCAGGGGCAAACAGCAGTGAACAGCAAGGCCAGTGGCCAGTCCAAAGTCCAGGTGAGGTATATGAGATCCAGCACTGTAAATGTGTGGTACAGTACTCTGCCATGGTCAGCAACACACTCAGGGTGTCAAAAATGGCCAGTCCATGGCACCACTGTGGGAGGCACATGTGTGTGAGGGGGACTAACACTCAGACTTGGCTGTCAGTATGAATGGGAGGTGGCTGTTTGTCAGGGCCAGTTGGGGTACTGGCTTGGGGAGAGAAAGGCCCAGCTGGGGTAGAGCCATCAGTGTTCTGGGAAGCCTGAGGGCCGCCAGGTCCAGGTGTGGTAGAGCCAGCAGTGCTTTTTGAAGCCTCAGGGCTGCTAGGTCCAGGTGGGGTGGTGGCACGTGGGGGTGGACTCATGCCTGCACGAGAACCAGTGTGTGTGGGTGAAGTCTGAGGGGTGCCCTTCCACTTCTTGGGGATTTGATATGGCTTCCCTGTCCTGGGATTAAGGCCAATTGGGGTGTATACAACAGGCACACTGGCCACAAAAGCTAGATCAGCTGCAGATGCTGGTCCCCCCTCTGGGGACATGCTTGATCCTTTGGGACGCTTGCCCCCGGATTGCCTCTGCCCCTGCATCACCTGTTTACCAGGTGTCCCCCCTACAGTGGCCTCCTTACCCTGCTTCACAGGGCTCTGGATGGGAGTAGATGTTGTGGGTGAACTAGCCTTGGAGCCCTTCTTACGTGTACCCTTAGCAGGCACCTGTTTGTCACTGGGCACGGAAACTGTGTGCCTGTCTCTGCGAGACACTTTTGGGACAGGTGAGTCCTTGGCTGGGGATGCCTCTGAGGCATGTGAGCCAGAGGCCTGCTTTTTCCCATCCTTGCCCTGGGTGTGGCCTGAAGGGCTTTTGCCCCTGCGCTCTGGTGTGGCTTTACCTTTATGTGGGGATGGTGTCTGCGGCCTGGACTGCTTGGGCTGCTGCTGCTGTGTGCTGCGCGTGACGTATCTGTCCCTTGACGTCTGGGGTGTGTGCTCACCATCGTCAGATGTGTCCACTGTCAGGGTGGTGGGCCTAGGGACTGGAGCTGGACCATGGGATTGGGCAAGTTGAATGGCTGCTGTGCACTGCAGAGGCCAGAGACTGTACAGTCCGGTGTAGCCCACCCACGTCGGAATGCACGCCCTCCATGAAAGCCACCACCTGTGCCAATTTTTTGTCATGGTCCAGGAAGGCATTGAGGAGAGCTGTCTGACCCACACACAGCTGGCGCAAAAGGTCCACAGACTCCGCACTGATGGCAGCAGGGGGGACAGGGGCAGGGGCAGCGGTGCCTGGGATGAAGGACACTCTTCCCTTCCTCGTGGTGCGAACACGGGCAGCAAAAGTGGGAGTAGCAGGGAGGGTGGGCACTGAACGCTGTGTGGTGGACGAGGAGGCAGACTCCCCGTTTCCTTCGGACAAAACCATAGATGCATCACCGCCGTCGTCAGATGACGTAGAGGTCTGCGTTTCTGGCAGGGACTCCTCTAGATGACTACGGTCCCCCTCTGATGCGCTGGTGACATCCGTGTCACTATGCAGGTGAGCATCACCTGTGCCTGATGCCTCACCACTGGTGTCCGTCCCGTGTCCTTCCGTTCCCATGTGAGATGCTGCATGAGAGAGAGAGAGAGGATAAGTACATCTGCATCAAGTCAACAAATATCTGCAAGTGAAGCATCACTAATGATGGACAATGATCCATGTTGGACAACACCATGGGCAGTAACATTGTGCAACCTCAATACAAACATCTAAATTACCGTGGAATGATGCAAAATTGTACAGAATCCACCCATGTGATGGACACACAGCCATTTAGCCTGTTGGTGGCTACGTCTAACAACACACACATATCCCTCTGTGCACACCTTGGGCCCTGAAAGGGTTCAAAGATCCTACTCACAACATGTTGCCAACGTCACAACATGATCCAGCAGAAGTCACCAACACAGACACAGACCCCAACATAACCACACACAATGTCCATGGGCACATGCCATCCACCATGTCGTATCTTGGGGCACAACTACAGTTGCACATCGGTGTCAGATGTTTAGCCAGCACTAATCTGACGTCAGGCAATGCACACATTGATGATGGCACACTCAGATCATGCACTCTGCTGGACCCTGACATGTGATGTCCGTGACGACACCAATGAAGATGGTACCAGAAGCCCAAAACTACAAATGTGAAGTCAAGGCCCATTACACCAATGACATGGGAAGGTACATGTAGGGGGAATGCATGACAACTGCACCCCACACCGCAGCCACTTACACACCATTGCATCACACTAGCAACATCACAGCCCTGCACTGGCCCAGGCCTGGAGCACATGCTGGCAAACAACAACCAGAGTCACACTCATAGAATACTCACCACCAGCTTGCTGCTAATGCACCTTCAGACGTGCATCCAGGTCAGGCTGCGTCACTGGTACAATGCGTGCCATTAGTGGTGTCATGCTGCGCCGCGCCAACCTGCCAGATCGAGGGATCGGCCCCAGTGTCATCTCTGCCACGTTCCTGCTTAGCCGTGCTATGTCATCCCACCTCTTGTGACAGTGGGAGCGCCGTCGTTTGGAGACACCCAGTGCACGCACCTTTGATGCAATGGCCCTCCACACGGCCTTGCGCTGGTTTACTTTTAGCTGTAGACATGGGAGACAAGAGGGGGCAACATTCAGTGTAAGCAACCACCATTCCCCAGTGCAGGACCATGACACTGACTCATCCCAAATTCTGCCATTACATCAGCGGCGACAATACATCTGCTAATTGCAAACATCATCATGTGTGAAACACACATTAATGCATGCAGGTATGAGGGTGGACACAGTACATGCCCATCTCCTGGCCATGCAGGACGCCAGCAGAGAGCTAAATGTGTATGCTGACCACATCTAATGCAATATTCTGGGAATAACAAGACATGCATGACATCACTACATATGTGACTGGGAATACTCACTGTGCCCAACACTGCGCAGCCCACAAAGCACTTGCCCTGCAACTGCCACACTGTGTCATTGATGTCACATTGAGGGACATGACCTCACAAACGCAGACCCTCATCACAAGCCATGTTGTGTGCAATCTACATCTCTGTAATGGCTCATTGATAGCGACTCAAGAGGAAAAGCACATATGTGACACCCTGTACATTCAGTGTTGTGTCACTGTCAGATTGGGCAGTGAATGTGCAGGCCATTTGGGGTCACACAGAGGTCCAATGTGGGGCAGCTCATCCCTTACATGGAGTTACGATTTGGAAACACAAACAGTGCCCACACATGCGAGTATGTGCACATGCTGGTGGGGACGGAAGAGTCCGGGCACAACAATGTTTGAATGTACCGTGTCATAGGTGAATGACCAACAAGAGTGTCATCCTGTGGGAATCAGGTCCTGAGTATGGCGCTGAACTAGAGATGAGGCACATATAGAGGTCTAAACAATGGCCTCACTACCCTCTGGACAGCAACACTAGCTAAGCCCACAGATGGGCCTGTGAAGGACATCAGGGACACATACAGACATGCAGACTGGCAATCACTATCCTGACTCGTGAAATGAAAAGGTGCAGCCTCACTGTATGTCTGACAAGACATCATACTTCCCTCTGATCTGGATGTGCAGGCAGGGAAACTTGTTGAATAGGCCAAACACACCTTCCCCTGGAAACAGCATGCTAGGCAGTGCATGACCCACCCTCACACTCCCACGCACATACTGCAGCAGATCAACTTCATGTGTCCCCCACCCTGCACTCTCACTCACACTCTGAGTTACTCACCACGACATTAGGTGCACCAAAGAGCCTTGGATACTGGTTGAGCACCTCGTCCACCAGGAGCTCCAGTTCCTCGGTGGTGAAGGGAGTGGCACGGATCTTCTCAGTCCTCGCCATCACTGTGGGCAGGAGACAGCAGCAGCGGCTGTTGGTGGTGAGGGGTCTCAGGCAGCAGTCCCTGGAGGCAGCAGCAGGTGAGGGGTCTCAGGCAGCAGTCCCTGGAGGCAGCAGCAGGTGAGGGGTCTCAGGCAGCAGTCCCTGGAGGCAGCAGCAGGTGAGGGGTCTCAGGCAGCAGGCTCAGTGAGCTGTGGCAATGTGTGGCTCCCTCACACACATATATAGCCCCCAGGGCTTGTTTCTGTGGTTCTAAGCTGCTGCAATTGGTGTTCCAGGTCTGCCTCATTCAAATACATCCAATGACCGCCTCCACGGTGGTGGAGCACGCCTACCGCGATTTTCAAAGTTGCATCAGGCAACCGCGATTGAGCTTCCCATTGGCTGGAAGGGCATGGTCCATGGCGGTGACACACCGCAGGGGACAGGCGTGCAGTACCGCGCTGGTGCATCTTACGAGTGCAGCCAATGACCGGCTCGCGGTGGCGGAGCACGCCTACCGCGATTTTCAAAGTTGCATCAGGCAACCGCAATTGAGCTTCCCATTGGCTGGAAGGGCATGCTCCATGGTGGTGACACACCACAGGGGACAGGCGTGCGGTACCGCGGTGGTGCATCTTACGAGTGCAGCCAATGACCGGCCCCGCAGTGGCGGAGCACACCTACCGCGATTTTCAAAGTTGCATCAGGCAACCGCGATTGAGCTTCCCATTGGCTGGAAGGGCATGCTCCATGGCGATGACAAACCGCTGGTGCCAGGCGGTAATTCCCGCTATTCCTGAGCAATGCATTGCCAGGAGTGACCGGGATCTGGGTGGCGGAGCATGCCATCCGCCATTAGCCATGTGTATATGCCTAGCAATGCTGCCATGCTGTCTGGGGCCATGGCGGTGACACACCGCTGGTGCCAGGCGGTAGTTCCCGCTATTCCTGAGCCATGCATTGCCATGAGTGACCGGGATCTGGGTGGCGGAGCATGCCATCCGCCATTAGCCATGTGTATATGCCTAGCAATGCTGCCATGCTGTCTGGGGCCATGGCGGTGACACACCGCTGGTGCCAGGCGGTAGTTCCCGCTATTCCTAAGCCATGCATTGCCAGGAGTGACCGGGATCTGGGTGGCAGCGCATGCCATCCGCCATTAGCCATGTGTATATGCCTAGCAATGCTGCCATGCTGTCTGGGGCCATGGCGGTGACACACCGCTGGTGCCAGGCGGTGGCTACGGCGAGGGTGCAGCATGACATTGTTGACTATGGGCGTGATGGTGTTCTTAGAGCACGTTCAATGCAGCAATGGACACATCGTGTAGTGTCAATGTCATGGGTCATATCTGTACTTCGAACAGTGGTCACTTTCAATTAAACATGGAACTTGATTCAATTGAAATGAGCTATAGTTAGTAATGAGAGCCTAAACTTCATATCTAACACCAAATGCAACACTGAAAGGACTAATGGGGCACATTACTCCTACACAATTTCATATCTGACCCAAACATTTTGCCCAAAGTTCATGTCTCTCACCCCATTGCCAGCCAAATTTCGTATCTGAGCCATAATTTTTACACACATATTCATATTTCACACATTATGTGGTTACACAGTACATGATTGTACATAGATTTCAGCATTGTCTCCATTACTCACCACATATGTCACACTGTAGTCTGTTTGTTATCACCTATTTCAGCATTCATGTGAGGTTATTGTTCGCTGTAGCAAAACCAAGAGTATATGTCCACATGGACATGTGTGTGCTATACACACTGACGCTTGTAACATACATCACCGGCACACTTTGAAATATGTGCCTCCTTAATCATTTGACCTGTCTGTATGCATTTGGGTATGTTTTGTCACCATATATGCAAAATGTCATCAGCATTACTTGTGTCATTGTGTAGGATATGTGCTCATGTTGGTCTGCCGGTCATATGTGAATTTGTCACATGTATATTCCACAGCTGTGAATATGTTGATATTGGATTTTATGTGTGTGGTATGTTACGTTGGTACTCACCAAGGACAGGTGCATTGAACTTGTCCACATGAAGATCGTTGGCTTGCTGAGGGACTGTAGCCAAATGTGGTGCTGGTGCTCACTGACTGGTAAGTTTGACATGGCATCTGTGACCAGTAGAAGGTGACCCACAATTGGCCTGGACAGTTCAGCATTGCATGTGCTTTCATGTGCAGTAAGTGTGTGCAGTTTTTGCAGGGTGCACAATTAGGACATGTGTGCATTGATATTGAACTGACAGGTGTGGATAAGCCTGCTATGGTGTGGTAGCCTTTCGGGGGCACAAGCTGGTCCTGCGCTGTGTGGGTGAACTGATGGTGCTGTTGACTCAAGCTAATGATGGCATCCAAGACAGGTGAGATATACCTTGATAGGGCTGGCTGTGGCACCCATCTGACTCAGACTTTTGTTGTTCTAATGGTACCAGAGGCCAACAAGTGATGCACAGCCAGCATCTTTGTCTGCAGAGGAATGTTGAGAGTCCGCTTTGTTGTTCCTGACAGGCTGTGTGGTATGTGGCTCAGGATGCTTTAGATAGTCGTCCTTTTGTACCTGTGTCGTGCGATGACATCCCCTGTTGTTATGTGCATGAGGCTGTTGTGTCTTCGGTATTTACTCAGTATGTTCATGCGCTGACTTTTAGGTGTAGTGGTGTGGCTTTGTCCGGGTGGTGGTGTTGGTTGTTTCTGTGTCACTGTTGTGTGTCCAAGCAGCTGGAGTATTAGCTCCATGGCAAATGTATTACTTTAGTTGTGTGTCTGGGCAGTGCTAGCTTCATACTGCATGTCATAGTGCAACTTTAGTGCAGATTGACGTTTGTCTACAGTCCTTTTGGATCACGTGACCTTATCCACTTTTTGTGTGCCACATTGACAATCTGTGTGCTTGCTGATGATATTGTGCAGTTGTGTTGTTGTGTCTTTATTCACGTCAAGACTGCATATGCATATGCTGTTCATCATTAGTCATTGACTGACTTTGAATTGTGTGTAACAGCATGTATGGCATGTCTACTGATGACAGTGGATATTGGCACAGGCTTGTGAATATGTCTGTGAGTGTCTCTGGACTTGTGTGGATTAGCATTGGCTCACATTCCATGCAGAGTCCTTCAGAAGTGGACAAATTGTGTCGTTCATGTGTCCCATGTCATGATTGCACAAGAATGTGTGGCACGTACAGCAGACATTTGGAAGCCAGCAGTGTTTCTGTTTCACACATGTCCTGTATCATTTACTGTCCAGGCTGTTTGCACCAGATTCCTAAATGTGACTATTACCATTCACAGACACAGTTTCCATGTTTGTTGTTCTCACTGTGGTAATACTGAAGAAGTGTAGTACAATGTATTCTCTATGTGTCACGACTATTGACTTGCACTGTATGGTGCATTGTGATGCCAGTCAATGTTTGCGCTGTGTGAATCAGAAGCTACGGAGTAGTGCACATCTCATGGTCTGTTGCAATGACGTGTCCCCTTTCATCTCACCTAGGAGGCGACCCAATGTGTATCGTCCTGTCACCCTGCTGGCTAACATTGAGGATGATGACGTGATACGCAGATTCCGTCTGGACCGCACGAACATCCAAGACCTGTGTGCCATGTTGGATCCTCACCTGCGGGCTGGCAGGACATACCCAACAGCATTGACAACCGAAACAAAGGTGATGGCGGCACTGCATTTCCTGGCTAGTGGGTCATTCCAGGAGACAGTGGGCATTGCAGGGGGATGTCTCAGCCCACCTTCAGCATGGTGCTAAGGGATTTCCTGTTGGCCATGATGCGATACAAGGACCAATACATCAGTTTTCCAAGGCGTGCGGCTTTGGCGGATGTAAAGGCGGATTTTTATGCCCTTGGCCACATCCCGAATGTTGTAGGTGCTATTGACTGCACACATGTTGGCCTGGTTCCACCACAGGCACGGGAACACATCTATCGGAATCGTAAACATTCCCATTCCATCAATGTGCAGGTGGTGTGCCAGGCCGATATGATAATATCGCATGTCTGTGCCAAGTTTCCGGGCTCCGCACATGATTCATACATCCTGCACAACAGCATTGTGCCCCAGCTGATGGCCAATCTACTTCCGGAGCGGGCATGGATTGTGGGTGAGTAGGCAGAGTCAAGTTGTGTGCTGTGTGTGCCATGCTGTCCTCTGCCACAGTTGTATTACTGAATCGTTATGTTTATTTCACACCTAGGTGACTCTGCATATCCCAACAGACCGTGGTTGCTGAGCCCACTACGCAATCCTAGGACACCGTCTGACGTCCGCTACAACAATGCCCATGGTAGAACACAGCGGGTGGTGGAGCGAACCTTTGGTCTCCTAAAATCGAGATTTCGCTGCCTGGACCGGACCGGAGGGGCACTCATGTACTCACCCAAGAAGGTGTGTCAGATAGTGGTAGCATGCTGCATGCTGCACAACTTGGCCTTACGGAAAGGAATACCCATGATCGTGGACGATGATGACCAGCCAGGGCCCCCCCCTGCGATCCCACAAATGTCCAGTGACGAGGATAGTGGTGAGGAGGAAGGTGTCGACCAGCGTCAGCAGCTCATCAACCGATACTTCACTTGAAGGTGGGTGACGATGTACAACTGGTCCATTGTCTGTTGATGTAGTTGTTTGGGTGGAGGTCTATGTGATCTTTGTGAGTGCATCCTGTTGTTGACTCAGTGCTGGCTGCCTATGTGTTGGATACAGGGTATGTAGGTACTGCTACAGGATGTCTCTGTTGGTACTGTTGCACATTGTTATGTGTGCATATTGTTGTACAGTGAGGACATGTGTTGTGTGATGGCTGTGATGCCACCACCTGACTAGTGACTTTTGTTCTGTTGTCTTTTGCTAGGTCCCTTCTGCCTCCCCTTGCCTACAGAGGATCCATGCTCCTGTGACATTGTAACCATGGTGAACATTGCACATACTGTGATAAACATGGAGCAGACTCAACCACCTTTTTGCGTTTTTGTAGTTTATTTGCAATGGGTATCTGTGAGAGGGAGGTGCATATTTACATACGTGTGAATGGTGAATCGATGAGTTGGCAGTCATGGTAGATGAGACAATCGGGTAGGCACCACATTGCTGTGGTGACACAGTCCAACAGACAGATGCCATTACCATGGCAGTGTGGGTGAGGACAGTGTACAGAGTCAATGGTTGGGTGAAGAGTGTTGACATCATGACTGGCTCTTTGACTGGCGTTTGGCAGGTGCTTTGCCACGGATGAGTCCCAAGTTCTTCTTTGGACGGCCCCTTCTTCTCTTGGCAGGGGGGCATCGTCTACTGGGCCAGTGGGGTCTGAGGAGTCACCCCTCTCCGTGCCCGCAGGGGTGGATGATGAACTGTCATCCTGCGTGGCAACGAGGGGAGGTGGAGGTGTGGTCTGTGGCACTAGCCTGGCCCTCTGTACCACCACTAACTGGGCCATGAGGTCCACGATTTGTCCCATACAGTTGTCCATGGACCTCAGCAGACGTTGGAGCTCCAGGGCATCTTCGTGGGCCTGGCCCATTTGTGCCTGGGTGTGTTCATAGGCACCCACAACTCTGGTGATGTTAGCCAGGGCTTCGGTCACAGTGTCCGGTGTTGTTGGAGTCACACTTGTCCTCCCACCTGCCCTGCTATCACTGACCTGTTGCCTCACCACTCTGGCCACACGCGTGCCCTCCACAGTTGTTGGTGTGGGCTGGGCATCCTCTGTGGCTGGGCGAATGTTGCAGGCAATGGTGGTAGTGTGTGGTGGTGGTGGCGGCACAGGTCATTCCAGCAGGGGTCAGCGTTGTTGCTGTTGCTGATGGTGGGAGAGCAGTGGGGTCATGTGACCGGTTGCGCCCTGGCACACCAGAGGGGCCGGCTTGGAGCTCCTCATCCAAAGAATCCAGGGACTCCGCATCCTAGTGTCCATGTTCCGGGGGTGGAGACTGGCTCTGCAAGATGAGGTTGTTGTCCTCTGCAGTCAGTTGTTGGTCACCTGTGGGACAGAGGGTACATGGTCATTGACTTACAGCCATATGGCTTGCTGTGTTTGATGTCTCTTATTTACATGTTATGCAACACACAGTTACGTATTTCATGAGTTGAATGTCTGCACAGTGTTGTTCGTCATGACATGATGTGGAGGTACATACATCTTGTTCCATGGTGTGACAAGTCATTGGATGCCATGCCCAAATTGACACTCTTTGTATGGAACTGATGAGTTGTCATCTGACAACTGGCTGCCATGCAACTTGATGTGATGCATCGAGGATGATTACTCTTCCCGACAGATGTTACATATGCACATGTACTAGACATTGTCACATTGTTATCTCATGCATACCTTTGTAATGTTCTGTGCTTGTATTTATTTGCTGGGCAGACCATGCCTTTTTATTGTTACTATGGTCCTTCATGCTCAGCACCCATGGAATTTGCACATAGCATTCTGTGCAGGGCATATTTGGGCGATGATTTGCTTACACATGGGTTTAGTTGAGTCACAGTTCTGTTTCTGTCACAGTTACATACGCATCGCTGTCTGCATTCTATCACCTGGTATGTGATTGGGGTGTATTTTGTTGTGATGTGTGGCATTGTGTTGGCATTAGCTCCATGCTTTCGTTAAGGAATGGTGGGGCGCATGCACTGGCTGCTTACCTGTACAGTTGGCATCTTTTGGGTGGACTTTCTACCACATGCTTCTGGGTGGGAGGGAGTGCTCCTTCCTGCTGAGGGATGGGGCAGGGTGTGCCTGGTGGGAGTTGTAGTGCTGGCCTCCCTATCCAAACACTCCTCCCTATAAAGATGACTACCTACCTGTTAGGTGAGGGTGTAGCACACAATGACTGCCACATGGTTGTGGGGAGTAGTCCACCCTGCTCAGCTGTGGGACAGGGGGCCTGGTGGGAGTTGTAGTGCTGGCCTCCCTATTCCAAACACTCCTCCCTGTGAAGATGGCTACCTACCTGTTAGGTGAGGGTGTAGCACACAATGACTGCCACATGGGTGTGGGGAGTAGTCCACCCTGCTCAGCTGTGGGACAGGGGGCCTGGTGGGAGTTGTAGTGCTGGCCTCCCTATTCCAAACACTCCTCCCTGTAAAGATGGCTACCTACCAGTTAGGTGAGGGTGTAGCACACAATGACTGCCACATGGTTGTGGGTGTGGGGAGTAGTCCACCCTGCTCAGCTGTGGGACAGGGGGCCTGGTGGGAGTTGTAGTGCTGGCCTCCCTATTCCAAACACTCCTCCCTGTAAAGATGGCTACCTACCTGTTAGGTGAGGGTGTAGCACACAATGACTGCCACATGGTTGTGGGTGTGGGAGTAGTCCACCCTGCTCAGCTGTGGGACAGGGGGCCTGGTGGGAGTTGTGGTGCTGGCCTCCCTATTCCAAATACTCCTCCCTGTAAAGATGGCTACCTACCTGTTAGGTGAGGGTGTAGCACACAATGACTGCCACATGGTTGTGGGTGTGGGGAGTAGTCCATCCTGCTCAGCTGTGGGACAGGGGGCCTGGTGGGAGTTGTGGTGCTGGCCTCCCTATTCCAAACACTCCTGCCTGTAAAGATGGCTACCTACCTGTTAGGTGAGGGTGTAGCACACAATGACTGCCACATGGTTGTGGGTGTGGGGAGTAGTCCACCCTGCTCAGCTGTGGGACAGGGGGCCTGGTGGGAGTTGTAGTGCTGGCCTCCTATTCCAAACACTCTTCCCTGTGAAGATGGCTACCTACCTGTTAGGTGAGGGTGTAGCACACAATGACTGCCACATGGGTGTGGGGAGTAGTCCACCCTGCTCAGCTGTGGGACAGGGGGCCTGGTGGGAGTTGTAGTGCTGGCCTCCCTATTCCAAACACTCCTCCCTGTAAAGATGGCTACCTACCTGTTAGGTGAGGGTGTAGCACACAATGACTGCCACATGGTTGTGGGTGTGGGGAGTAGTCCATCCTGCTCAGCTGTGGGACAGGGGGCCTGGTGGGAGTTGTAGTGCTGGCCTCCCTATTCCAAACACTCCTCCCTGTAAAGATGGCTACCTACCTGTTAGGTGAGGGTGTAGCACACAATGACTGCCACATGGTTGTGGGTGTGGGAGTAGTCCATCCTGCTCAGCTGTGGGACAGGGGGCCTGGTGGAGTTGTGGTGCAGGCCTCCCTATTCCAAACACTCCTCCCTGGAAAGATGACTACCTACCTGTTAGGTGAGGGTGTAGCACACAATGACTGCCACATGGTTGTGGGTGGGGAGTAGTCCATCCTGCTCAGCTGTGGGACAGGGGGTCTGCTGGGAGTTGTAGTGCTGGCCTCCCTATTCCAAACACTCCTGCCTGTAAAGATGGCTACCTACCTGTTAGGTGAGGGTGTAGCACACAATGACTGCCACATGGTTGTGGGTGCGGGAATAGTCCATCCTGCTCAGCTGTGGGACAGGGAGCCTGGTGGGAGTTGTAGTGCTGGCCTCCCTATTCCAAACATTCCTCCCTGTAAAGATGGCTACCTACCTGTTAGGTGAGGGTGTAGCACACAATGACTGCCACATGGTTGTGGGTGTGGGGAGCAGTCCATCCTGCTCAGCTGTGGGACAGGGGGCCTGGTGGGAGTTGTAGTGCTGGCCTCCCTATTCCAAACACTCCTCCCTGTGAAGATGACTACTTACTTGTTAGGTGAGGGTGTAGCACACAATGACTGCCACATGGTTGTGGGGAGTAGTCCACCCTGCTCAGCTGTGGGACAGGGGGCCTGGTGGGAGTTGTAGTGCTGGCCTCCCTATTCCAAACACTCCTCCCTGTGAAGATGACTACTTACCTGTTAGGTGAGGGTGTAGCACACAATGACTGCCACATGGTTGTGGGGAGTAGTCCACCCTGCTCAGCTGTAGGACAGGGGGCCTGGTGGGAGTTGTAGTGCTGGCCTCCCTATTCCAAACACTCCTCCCTGTGAAGATGGCTACCTACCTGTTAGGTGAGGGTGTAGCACACAATGACTGCCACATGGGTGTGGGGAGTAGTCCACCCTGCTCAGCTGTGGGACAGGGGGCCTGGTGGGAGTTGTAGTGCTGGCCTCCCTATTCCAAACACTCCTCCCTGTAAAGATGGCTACCTACCAGTTAGGTGAGGGTGTAGCACACAATGACTGCCACATGGTTGTGGGTGTGGGGAGTAGTCCACCCTGCTCAGCTGTGGGACAGGGGCCTGGTGGGAGTTGTAGTGCTGGCCTCCCTATTCCAAACACTCCTCCCTGTAAAGATGGCTACCTACCTGTTAGGTGAGGGTGTAGCACACAATGACTGCCACATGGTTGTGGGTGTGGGGAGTAGTCCACCCTGCTCAGCTGTGGGACAGGGGCCTGGTGGGAGTTGTGGTGCTGGCCTCCCTATTCCAAATACTCCTCCCTGTAAAGATGGCTACCTACCTGTTAGGTGAGGGTGTAGCACACAATGACTGCCACATGGTTGTGGGTGTGGGGAGTAGTCCATCCTGCTCAGCTGTGGGACAGGGGGCCTGGTGGGAGTTGTAGTGCTGGCCTCCCCATTCCAAACACTCCTGCCTGTAAAGATGGCTACCTACCTGTTAGGTGAGGGTGTAGCACACAATGACTGCCACATGGTTGTGGGTGTGGGGAGTAGTCCACCCTGCTCAGCTGTGGGACAGGGGCCTGGTGGGAGTTGTAGTGCTGGCCTCCCTATTCCAAACACTCCTCTCTGTGAAGATGGATACCTACCTGTTAGGTGAGGGTGTAGCACACAATGACTGCCACATGGGTGTGGGGAGTAGTCCACCCTGCTCAGCTGTGGGACAGGGGGCCTGGTGGGAGTTGTAGTGCTGGCCTCCCTATTCCAAACACTCCTCCCTGTAAAGATGGCTACCTACCTGTTAGGTGAGGGTGTAGCACACAATGACTGCCACATGGTTGTGGGTGTGGGGAGTAGTCCATCCTGCTCAGCTGTGGGACAGGGGGTCTGCTGGGAGTTGTAGTGCTGGCCTCCCTATTCCAAACACTCCTGCCTGTAAAGATGGCTACCTACCTGTTAGGTGAGGGTGTAGCACACAATGACTGCCACATGGTTGTGGGTGTGGGGAATAGTCCACCCTGCTCAGCTGTGGGACAGGGGGCCTGGTGGGAGTTGTAGTGCTGGCCTCCCTATTCCAAACATTCCTCCCTGTAAAGATGGCTACCTACCTGTTAGGTGAGGGTGTAGCACACAATGACTGCCACATGGTTGTGGGTGTGGGGAGCAGTCCATCCTGCTCAGCTGTGGGACAGGGGGCCTGGTGGGAGTTGTAGTGCTGGCCTCCCTATTCCAAACACTCCTCCCTGTGAAGATGGCTACCTACCTGTTAGGTGAGGGTGTAGCACACAATGACTGCCACATGGTTGTGGGTGTGGGGAGTAGTCCACCCTGCTCAGCTGTGGGACAGGGGGCCTGGTGGGAGTTGTGGTGCTGGCCTCCCTATTCCAAACACTCCTCCCTGTAAAGATGGCTACCTACCTGTTAGGTGAGGGTGTAGCACACAATGACTGCCACATGGTTGTGGGTGTGGGGAGTAGTCCATCCTGCTCAGCTGTGGGATAGGGGGCTTGGTGGGAGTTGTAGTGCTGGCCTCCCTATTCTAAACACTTCTCCCTGTGAAGATGGCTACCTACCTGTTAGGTGAGGGTGTAGCACACAATGACTGCCACATGGTTGTGGGTGTGGGGAGTAGTCTACCCTGCTCAGCTGTGGACAGGGGGCCTGGAGGGAGTTGTAGTGCTGGCCTCCCTATTCCAAACACTCCTCCCTGTAAAGATGGCTACCTACCTGTTAGGTGAGGGTGTAGCACACAATGACTGCCACATGGTTGTGGGTGTGGGAAGTAGCCCATCCTGCTCAGCTGTGGGACAGGGGCCTGGTGGGAGTTGTAGTGCTGGCCTCCCTATTCCAAACACTCCTCCCTGTAAAGATGGCTTCCTACCTGTTAGGTGAGGGTGTAGCACACAATGACTGCCACATGGTTGTGGGTGTGGGGAGTAGTCCATCCTGCTCAGCTGTGGGACAGGGGGCCTGGTGGGAGTTGTAGTGCTGTCCTCCCTATTCCAAACACTCCTCCCTGTAAAGAGGGCTACCTACCTGTTAGGTGAGGGTGTAGCACACAATGACTGCCACATGGTTGTGGGTGTGGGGAGTAGTCCACCCTGCTCAGCTGTGGGACAGGGGGCCTGGTGGGAGTTGTAGTGCTGTTTGCCTGGACACATACAACACAGTAGATGTGGTCTACCTTTGTGATGTTTGAGGTGGGGTGGATGTAAAATCAGTGTGACCTGTGTGTGTTTTTGGGGTGCAGATGTGTGTACTTGTGCCTCAGGGATGTATCTTTGTAGTTGTGCAAGACAGTACATGGCAGTTTCATGGTATACATTAGTTGGTACTTACCGGCCTCCACTCCCCTAGGGTATTCCTTCAAGACTCTCCGGATGCAGTATGGCAAGCACCTTCTCCTCCCACGCAGTGAACGGTTTTGGTGGGATGGGAGGGCCTCCACCAGTTGCTCACGATTTTTGGCCCTCCTCTTCTTGACAACACTCTTCAGGTCATGCCACCACCTCATGATTTCATTCTTGTTGCGGGGCACATTCCCTACTGCATTGACCCTGCCCACTATCCTTGCCCACATGTTTGTTCTTGTGGCTAATGGTGTCTGTTGGACCATGCTGCCAAAGAGTTGTGGTTCTACTCTGATTATCTCATCTACCATTACTGTCAACTCAGTGTCAGTGAATTTTGTCATTTTCTGTGGTGCCATGGTATGTGCTGTGCTGATGTTTTGGGGTGCAGTTGTGAGGGTGGTGTAGGTGGTGTGTGTGTGTGTTGTTGTGCTGGTGAGATGTGTGGTGTTTTGCCTATCCAATGTGCTGCAGGCTTTGGTTCCTTCAGGGCTGGAGTAGTGCAAAGGATTGTGGACAGGGAAGGGGCTGGTTTTATGCTCAGCTATCTGGGTGTGTCAAGATGGTGTAATGCAGTCAGGTGTGCTGTGTGGGTTGTCCTGTGATTTGTATAATTGATTTTGCCATGGGGGGTGTCATTGGGAGGTTTCTGGTTATTTTGGGGGCAGGGCTAGTTGCCTGTGTGCATTTGCTGGCCTTATTCTTTTTTTTTTTTAATTGGCCACCATTTTTTTTGCAGAGCATCCGCAGCGATGGCTGTGCTGCAGGGCTTCCACCGTATCTCACATTCGTTACTGTTGGCGACCGCGGCGGACGGAATCAGCGGAACGTACCGCTGTGACATCGGGTATATCATAATATCATTGGCGGTCACTCCACGTGTCTGGAGGCGTGTTGATGCATTTCTGCTATGTTACCGACCGTCGCAGTCGAATTTTCACTTTCTCTGCCCTCTACGGGCGGTTTTTCGATGCCTCCTACTGCAGCGGACGGAATGTTTTGGCGGTTGATCATAATAGGGTCGGCGGGGTTTCCACGCTACCTGCGGACGGTGATTTTCCGCAACCATGGCGGTCGGAGTTTTTTCCGCCAGTCATCGTAATGACCCTCCTAGGGAGGTCGACGAGGAGCTCGCTGTGGCTATTTGGACGAGCAACCCACTGGATGGCATACTGCTCAAGCTGGCTCTAGCTAAAGCTGAATTAGGAGTTTAACAGCTACTAAGGCAGCAGAAAGATTTCTCGCCAGGAGGGAGCATTGCTATGAGTTCAGCGAGCGGGTCGGGCATACACTGGCAGTCCAATTGAGACAAAAAGAGTCTGGCAGGGGAGATTCTGGAAATTTCGGACACTAATGGGAATTTAATTGAGGGCTCACCAGGGATTCGGGAGGTATTTCACATTTTTATGAAAAACTCTACTGCGAGGAACAGCGAAGAGAGCAGAGTTTAATTCAAGGTTATTTAAGTGGAGTTTCAGCGCAGGGTGTTGATTCTAAAGATAGGGAGGCCCTCGAGATTTCGCTGACCCAGGAAGAGTTTTATGTCGCATTAGGGAGTCTCCCCTCCGGGAAGGCAGCAGGACCGGACCAGATTCCTCTAGAGTTCTACAAAACCTTCCTTGAGGTAATTAGACCTGATCTGGCTGATACAGTTTGTCAAGCCCAGCAAGGAGTTCGGTCCCCGAGTCTTGGGCTGGGCGGATATGATAATATTTCTGAAAAGGGCAAGCCCTCTAGAGAACCTGGCTCTTATAGGCCAATTACGCTTATGAATAGTGATGCAAAAATTTACTCTAAGGCTCTGGCGACCTGGTTAAACAACATAATTGGGAAATTAGTCCACCCCAGTCAGCATGGGTTCATTCCCGGGAGGGGGACAACAGAGCATATCCGCAGGGTTATAACCTTGTTTGATGTAGCTGAAGTCTCAGGGGACCCTATGGCTTTGATTCTCATGGATGCTGAAAAAGCATTCGATAGGGTCTCCTGGGACTATTTGTGGGCGGCTATGAAATGGTTTGGCATTGGGGGATGCTTTGTTAGGGCAATTCAGGCTCTATATAAGGCTCCGACGGCCCGGCTGAGACTGAATGGGGGTATACCGCACCTTTGGCAATTAGGCGAGGCACACGGCAGGGCTGTCCGTGCTCGCCTCTCCTCTTTGCCTTATACATCGATCCTTTGATCAGGATGCTGGAGGCTAGCAATAGAATTATTCCAATGAGATTTCAAGAGCTGGAAACAAAAACGCTGGCTTACGCAGATGACATTGCAGTGGTCACCCCTAATCCTACAGAAGCCCTAGCTGCTATTGAGGCAGAAGCCCAAGCCTTCGGCCTGGTTTCTGGGTATGCGTTAAATAGATCGAAGACCCAGATAGTTAAAAATAGGGGAACCGACCTGGATGATCCACGGGTGGCAGACTCCGCTATCTATCTTGGCATTAATATTACACCTGAGCTGGGGAAGTTAGTAGAGAAAAACATCGAACCAGTCATTGGGAAGGCCAAAAAAGATTTTGATAGATTACATAATCTTCATATGTCAGTGGTGGGACGCTGCAATGTGGTTAAGATGGGTTTTTTGCCTAAAATACTGTATCTCTTTAGGGCTATACCGCTAGAATTCGAGAGACAATGGTTTACGGTGCTTGAACATACTGTGAATAGGTTTATATGGGCACATGGGAAAACAAGGAGGGCCTTGAGGTTTATGTCATTACCAAGAGATAGAGGAGGCTGGGCAGTGCCAGATTTTAGAATGTATTATTGGGCTGCGGCCTTTCAATATATGAGTGGCTTAATCGGTGGGAGGGTTGTAGATCTTTGGACTAAAACAGGGTCTCCAGATTTATATAAGCTTTGTTAGGAGATGATGCTGTGAATTGCTTCATGAAATTCAACGAGCCAAGCTACTTTAAAAAAACAAAGTTTAAAACGCTGATGGCTGCATTTAAGATTTGGGCGGCGTTTAAAAAAAAATCTGGCCTAGGGAGAATTAATTTCTATACCCAGTTATATAGAAATCCCACACTACCGGGAGTTTTCTCGGATGCAATAATGCGGGAGAGGGAGGGCGTGGGCTCCGGAAAAAGGGGATCTTATGGGGTCGGAGGGAATTCACCCATTCAGTGAAATCCAACACGATTATGGTATTAATAAGAGAAGTTTTTTAAATATTTGCAGTTATGTCGTTTTCTAAGAGGGAAAAGGGTGGAACGCATCGCTTTGAGAAAACTAGGATTATTGATGTTATTAGAGCAGGGGAGAACTGCACTATTAAGCGGATTTATGCAGAACTTTCACTGCTTAACCAGAATGATCTGGACAAGCTTGGGAAGAAATGGGCTGATAAACTTGGCATAGACCAGGATGATTTAGACTCTCTGGAGCTGGGCCAGACTATCTTGTGCTCAGCGGGGCTCCAAGCTCAGCATTTTAAAACAGCTTTCTCATTGTATTATATGCCAGCAAGGATAGCACAATGGGGGGGACAGGAAGGAATTAGATGCCCCCGCTGCGGTAGTTTGGATGCTGATCTAATTCATATGTTTTCAACTTGCCCACGGCTGCAAATTCTGACGAGAGAAATTGAAAATTTTATGATCCAAATATTGAAGCTAAAAGTTTCTCTTACCCCAGCATTAGTGCTTCTTGGGATTAATAATAAGGGACTGCAAGATCCATCTTATCGCTTTCTGTTTCTTGCTATGGCTGTTTTACGTATGTGCATCGCTTCTGCTTGGCTGGATCAAGCAGCCCCTACATTACAGCAATGGCTTGCGAAATTGCTTGCTACATATAATCTTGAAAAAGGGATTTATGAGAGGAAGGGCAAGAGAGGGAGAAAGCTTGGTAGGTGTATCTGGGCTCCTATTTATAGGTGGAAAGAAGATATGATGGACAGCAGATCCTGATTATGCTTAAACTGACTGATTTTGAATATCCATGTCTTAGAAGGGGGGTTTGCGACATGATTAGTGATTGTATGTTAAAAATGAAGATGAATTTGCTTTTCCTTTTTAAGGATGTAATGCCTTTCTTTTTTGGTTTGTGGTTAAAATATTTAGTTAATTCTCGTGAACACTTTATAAATTAAGTATGATGGATTAACCCTCAAGTAAAAATCATATGTTTGATAATGATGCTGTTCAAAATAAAATAAAAATATATAAAAAATATATATATATATGTGTTAAAATGTAATAAAAAGTGTTAAATTATAAATTTTAATTTCGAATTTTGAAATATATTTTTAGTAGCGGGATTTTGGGTTTATAGGGGATAAGGGGGAGAGTAATTTAAAAATATGTTTAAAAAGTAATAAAAATTGTTAAATTATAAAATTTAATTTCCAATTTAAAATTTGAAATTTGAAATATATTTTTAGGAGCGGGATGTTGGGTTAATAGGGGATAAGGGTGGGGAGTGTTTTAAAAATTGTATTTTTTTAAAATTTGTAAAAAATTTAAATAATAGTTTTAAAATATAAATTTCTACATTTAAATTTATTTTCTATTTTTAGATTATTTTATTTTGAGAGTAGTTTTGTGTTTATAGGGGATAATGGTGGGGAGTGTTCAAAAATAATATAAATAAAATTTAAAAAAAAGATAGATTGGGAAAAAAAAATTGAAAATATAATAATTAATTAAAAAAAAATATTACTTAGTATTGGGATGTACATTTTCTAGTTGTTAAATAAGGTTACTGGTTTTAAATTAACAATTAAAATCTAACATATGTTTACTATCCAGAATGTTTCCTAATTTAATAGTGTTTGGAGTGGGAATAGTAAATTAATTAACTTTAGTGTCCAACACCTACCCTAATTTGATAGTGACTGGAGTGGGAACAGTAAATTAATTGAGTTTAGTGTCCAGCACCTACCCCAATGTAATACTGACTGGAGTGGGAATAGTAAATTAATTAAGTTTAGTGTCCAGCACCTACCCCAATTTAATACTGACTGGAGTGGGAACAGTAAATTAATTAAGTTTAGTGTCCAGCACCTACCCTAATTTAATACTTACTGGAGTGGGAATAGTAAATTAATTAGGTTTAGTGTCCAGCACCTACCACAATTTAATACTGACAGGAGTGGGAATAGTAAATTAATTAGGTTTAGTGTCCAGCACCTACCCCAATTTAATAGTGAGTGGAGTGGGAATAGTAATTTAATTGAGTTTAGTGTCCAGCACCTACCCCAATTTAATACTGAGTGGAGTGGGAATAGTAAATTATTTAAGTTTAGGGGCCGATTCCGATCCGGGCCGGAAAACGTACCGACCGACTCGGAGCCGGAATTTATTCCGACCGACACGTACCGGTGCAGCCCGACCCGCAAAGTACGATGAAAAGCGTGCAAAATCCGACCGACTCGTACGGAACACAATACGAACGACCGAACCGCGCGGAAAACAGCTATCCGGCCGGAAAAGCACGCGAATCGAAGCGACCGACACGCACCAGGAAGAATCCCGAACGAAACGTACCCGCGAACTCCGACCCGCCAAGTACGATGCAACGCGTGGAAAACACGACCGAGTCGCACGGAGCTCAAGCCGTACGACCGACACGCATACAAAACAGCGAGCCGAAGCAACCCAATACACCGCGACCGACGCGTACGCAGCACATAAAACAGCACAAACACAGCGTGAACGACTCGGAGAAGCTCGCACGAGACAACTGCAGGGTCCGACTCGGTCAGAAGAACGTCTCCTACATGCACAAAAAGTACAAAGGGAAAAACACACAAAAAAAGGCCAAACAAGCAATTACAAAGCCAATAAATACTGGGGGAAACAGGGAACAAAGACACACCCACAACTCCACCCATATAAAGGACACAAATCTCTACCATGATCCTTTGCAAATTCAAATTACCTGCCAGCACACAACACCAACAGACAGCAACCACACACACACTCACAGCTCATCCATCACACAAGCCACACACCATCAGCACCTCAACAAATAGCACCCTCACATACACCCAGCAAAACACACACTCACACACCCTCACTTGCACACCAACACACATCACTCACCACCACCACCCATCACCATGCCCCCAAGAAGAATCCAAAGTTCCTAGATAGTGAATTGGAAGTCATGGTAGATGAGATCCTCAGGGTAGAGCCACAGCTGTTTGGTACACTGGTCCAACAGACCCCCATGTCGCAGAAAACCAAGATGTGGGCGAGGATCGTCGACAGGGTGAACGCACAATCACCATGTTTGCGCACAAAGGAAGACATCCAGAACAGGTGGTATGATGTGCGCAGGAGGGTCAGGGACCTACTGAAGAAGGATTACATCTTGAGCCAACACACCGGCAGTGGCCCTCCTGCCAAACCACTATACCTCAGGCCCTGGGAGGAGAAGGTGCGGGCCATCCTACCACCAGTGAGCGTATATGGACTAGAAAACATCCCAGAGCCTGGTGAGTACACAACCAATATACCCAATATTGTGTGACAATACACACACATCACTGTCAAGGGGATAGTCAAACCATGCACCCTTAGCAAATACACAGCAACAAAAACAGAATCATCCCAAGATGTGTATGTCAGTCAGATAAACACAACACATGCCATCTCATAGTGATATGTAACTGTGTCATGACATGTACAAACCCTACAACAAATAAAGCTAGGCAGTGGCACAAATATAACCAACAAACACTGTCAGATATGTAGCCACCACTACAAAACCACCACACAGGGAATCCCACAGAAAGGAAGGAATTCTGTGTATGCTGGTCAAGTCAGTGTAGCCAATAGCATCATGGGAGTTGTAGTCACAGATATTGCCCACCCTCACAATACGCCCATCAACACCACTCTGAACCATGCTCACATCACAGGGAGTGGAAAACAACTGACAAGATGGCTGACACTGGCTACTGCTGTGGGGAGCACAAGGCCCTGCTGGGAACTGGGCACCAACCAACAGCAGGACACCACTGACTGACATCCTGAAAGACAACTTGCACTCCCTGCAATGGAAGCACGTTCCATGGTGGGATATCTGGCTGGGTGGGAAGGAGGACTGACAGCTATGACCATAGTTACCAGCAGCTCTCCCCACACACACCCCTAACACAAACTACACACAACACACCTGGGAAAATGCATTGCCTCACACTAAAATTAATTATCCCACAAAGAACCACCACCCTGGGTCATGCTGTGGGAAGCACAGTGACACACATGGGACTTGTAGCCAAACAAACGCCAGGACAACACTGTCAGCCATCCATTCAGCACAGGCACACTACCCCACAGGGAAGCAGAGTCAGAAGGAAGGAAGTATGGGCAAGCTGGGAAGGGGGTGGAGGCAATAGCATGATGGGAGTGGTAGTCACAGATATTGCTCACCCTCACAATTGGCCCATCAACACCACTCTGAACCATGCTCACATCACAGGCAGTGGAAAACAACTGACAAGATGGCTGACACTGGGTACTGCTGTGGGGAGAACAAGCCCCTGCTGGGAACTGGGCACCAACAAACAGCAGGACACCACTGTCAGCCACCTTGCCATTGCTGTCACACCCACACACAGTGAAGTACACTCAAAAGGAAGGAAGTATGGGCATGCTGGGAAGGGGGTGGAGGCAATAGCATGATGGGAGTGGTAGTCACAGCTCAACATCCCCAAACCACATGGCCCAGCAAGCTCACACTGAAGCATGCACACCTCACAGAGAGTGGAAAGCCCCATCAAAGATGTCTGACACCGGTGCTCAGTTGTGGGGAGCACAAGGCCATGCTGGGAACTGGCCACCAACCAATAGCAGGACACCACTGTCAGCCATCTTGCCATTGCTGTCACACCCACACACAGTGAAGTACACTCAAAAGGAAGGAAGTATGGGCATGCTGGGAAGGGGGGTGGAGGCAATAGCATGATGGGAGTGGTAGTCACAGCTCAACATCCCCAAACCACATGGCCCAGCAAGCTCACACTGAAGCATGCACACCTCACAGAGAGTGGAAAGCCCCATCAAAGATGTCTGACACCGGTGCTCTGTTGTGGGGAGCACAAGGCCCTGCTGGGAACTGGCCACCAACCAACAGCAGGACACAACTGTCAGCCATCTTGCCATTGCTGTCACACCCACACACAGTGAAGTACACTCAAAAGGAAGGAAGTATGGGCAATGCTGGGAAGGGGGTGGAGGCAATAGCATGATGGGAGTGGTAGTCACAGCTCAACATCCCCAAACCACATGGCCCAGCAAGCTCACACTGAAGCATGCACACCTCACAGAGAGTGGAAAGCCCCATCAAAGATGTCTGACACCGGTGCTCAGTTGTGGGGAGCACAAGGCCATGCTGGGAACTGGCCACCAACCAACAGCAGGACACCACTGTCAGCCATCTTGCCATTGCTGTCACACCCACACACAGTGAAGTACACTCAAAAGGAAGGAAGTATGGGCATGCTGGGAAGGGGGTGGAGGCAATAGCATGATGGGAGTGGTAGTCACAGCTCAACATCCCCAAACCACATGGCCCAGCAAGCTCACACTGAAGCATGCACACCTCACAGAGAGTGGAAAGCCCCATCAAAGATGTCTGACACCGGTGCTCAGTTGTGGGGAGCACAAGGCCATGCTGGGAACTGGCCACCAACCAACAGCAGGACACCACTGTCAGCCATCTTGCCATTGCTGTCACACCCACACACAGTGAAGTACACTCAAAAGGAAGGAAGTATGGGCATGCTGGGAAGGGGGTGGAGGCAATAGCATGATGGGAGTGGTAGTCACAGCTCAACATCCCCAAACCACATGGCCCAGCAAGCTCACACTGAAGCATGCACACCTCACAGAGAGTGGAAAGCCCCATCAAAGATGTCTGACACCGGTGCTCAGTTGTGGGGAGCACAAGGCCATGCTGGGAACTGGCCACCAACCAACAGCAGGACACCACTGTCAGCCATCTTGCCATTGCTGTCACACCCACACACAGTGAAGTACACTCAAAAGGAAGGAAGTATGGGCATGCTGGGAAGGGGGTGGAGGCAATAGCATGATGGGAGTGGTAGTCACAGCTCAACATCCCCAAACCACATGGCCCAGCAAGCTCACACTGAAGCATGCACACCTCACAGAGAGTGGAAAGCCCCATCAAAGATGTCTGACACCGGTGCTCTGTTGTGGGAGCACAAGGCCCTGCTGGGAACTGGCCACCAACCAACAGCAGGACACAACTGTCAGCCATCTTGCCATTGCTGTCACACCCACACACAGTGAAGTACACTCAAAAGGAAGGAAGTATGGGCATGCTGGGAAGGGGGGTGGAGGCAATAGCATGATGGGAGTGGTAGTCACAGCTCAACATCCCCAAACCACATGGCCCAGCAAGCTCACACTGAAGCATGCACACCTCACAGAGAGTGAAAAGCCCCATCAAAGATGTCTGACACCGGTGCTCTGTTGTGGGGAGCACAAGGCCCTGCTGGGAACTGGCCACCAACCAACAGCAGGACACCACTGTCAGCCATCTTGCCATTGCTGTCACACCCACACACAGTGAAGTACACTCAAAAGGAAGGAAGTATGGGCATGCTGGGAAGGGGGGTGGAGGCAATAGCATGATGGGAGTGGTAGTCACAGCTCAACATCCCCAAACCACATGGCCCAGCAAGCTCACACTGAAGCATGCACACCTCACAGAGAGTGGAAAGCCCCATCAAAGATGTCTGACACCGGTGCTCAGTTGTGGGGAGCACAAGGCCATGCTGGGAACTGGCCACCAACCAACAGCAGGACACCACTGTCAGCCATCTTGCCATTGCTGTCACACCCACACACAGTGAAGTACACTCAAAAGGAAGGAAGTATGGGCATGCTGGGAAGGGGGTGGAGGCAATAGCATGATGGGAGTGGTAGTCACAGCTCAACATCCCCAAACCACATGGCCCAGCAAGCTCACACTGAAGCATGCACACCTCACAGAGAGTGGAAAGCCCCATCAAAGATGTCTGACACCGGTGCTCAGTTGTGGGGAGCACAAGGCCATGCTGGGAACTGGCCACCAACCAACAGCAGGACACCACTGTCAGCCATCTTGCCATTGCTGTCACACCCACACACAGTGAAGTCCACTCAAAAGGAAGGAAGTATGGGCATGCTGGGAAGGGGGTGCAGGCAATAGCATGATGGGAGTGGTAGTCACAGATATTGCTCACCCTCACAATTGGCCCATCAACACCACTCTGAACCATGCTCACATCACAGGGAGTGGAAAACAACTGACAAGATGGCTGACACTGGGTACTGCTGTGGGGAGCACAAGGCCCTGCTGGGAACTGGGCACCAACAAACAGCAGGACACCACTGACTGACATCCTGAGAGTCAACCTGCACCCACTGCAAGGGTGGCATGCTTCATGGTGGGATAACTGGGCTGGAGGGAGAAGGATGTCCGGATGTCAACCAAATACCACCAATGCTGGCCATGCACACACCTCAACATTCACATTGAAATGCTTCATGTTGTCAGGACAATGCGCTACACCAATATCAACAGCTGACTGTGACAACTTAGGACAATGCAATGTACAGGCCCGCATCCAGAGGTACACTCACAACTGTCAGGTGTTTGAACCATTGATGCCTGTAGAAACATTACATACATTGTGTGTCTCTTCCAAATACAGGTGATGATGGGGACACAGCAGCAGACGCTGAGGAGTCCCTGTCCCAGGCTCCGGGGGACACTGAGCTCACTGGTGTGGAACAGCCTCTGCCCACCTCGGATGACGAAGACCTACCTGGCACCTCCGCAGTGAGTCATCATGCAGCACCAGCAGGACCACCAGCTGCACCCCCTGCACCCACCCCTCCAACAACTGCCAACACACAGACCACCCCTGCCGACACGGACAGACCAAGGACCACCACCACCAACAGCACACGGACCCCGGCCCAACGTGGAGCTACGGACAACAACACCAGCAACAACCCCCAAGGGGGCCCAGGGTCACCTGTGCGTGCCACCGCAGGTCCTTCACGTGTCGCCAGGGGTGGTGGGAGGGGTGGTAGACATAGGTCGCTGCTTGCAGAGGGGTCTGGACTGCATGATGACCCACAACTGGTACGCATAGCTGATGCGTACCAGACTAGCACCGGAGAGTTCAGCCAGGTAGTGGGGATCCTCAGGGACATTCAACAGCAGCAGGCTGCCCATCATGCCCGCTTGGACTTACACATGTCCCGCATGGAGTCCAAGTGGGACACAGTGCAAGAACAGACGGCGGTGCATAGGGACATATTGCAATGCCTCCGCCAGATTTGCACCAACATGTCAACACCTCCCTGTGTGCCCACAACATCTGGTGCTGCAACAACTGCAACTGCCACAGGGAGGGAGGATGACTCTGGCGGAGAGTCCCCTGCACCGCAGCAGCCTGCACTTGAGGGTCCCCCCCAAAGAAGAGGGGTCGTCCGAGGAAGGACAACTGAGAGGCTGATGGCCATGCACAACCCCCAGGAAGCCAACACCTGTTCTGGAAAATCACCTTTGTGCCCAAACTCTTCACCCTGTCGAATGCAACACAACTCTCCCACATGACATGGGGAGCTCAAGTTGGACCAATGTATCAGATGACTGTGGACTTTACTCTGGACATTTCTGCTACCAGGACTTCCAAATCATCTTGGAACTTTGGATTACAATCACAATGTACAGCACCCACCATCCTGTGCACTATACTCACACATGTATGTCAATAAACTCACTAATACACCATACTTGCCTCTGTTGTGATTCCAACGTTGTTTCTGAAGTGGAGATGATGATCTGTGAAATGACACTGTGCATGCTAACTGCTACAGCAAGTACAACACCGGCATGTGAGTCATGGCGACGTGACACATATGAGGGAGACACACCACCAGGGCTACACAACACATACACACCAGGGCCATCTGACTCATCGCCTACACTGATGTTGCCAGGAAATACGGTGCAATGCACAGACCCAACACCTATTCCCAGTCTGTGTCAACTAGCCCACTGGTGCAGTAAGCAAATGTCAGTCAGATGTGTGACCACAGACAACGCACATCACAAAGTGAAGCACAGGTTTATTACACATTTGCAACATGTTGTAACCACTACAGATGCAAGGTAATCCCACCTGGCAGTGGGCACACAGTCAACAAGTGTAGAAGAAAGGAAGTCCATGGGTGTGGCGCACATCACCTGTAGGGAAACGACAGCTACCACCCTGGAAGTTGATTCACGGTGTCGGGGATCACAGTTGACCAAACAACTCTGAAAGTACCCTGTGAAGGACAGAAATGACACACAGTCAAAAGCACTGAAGAACAGGACAGAACTGCAATACTCATGCCCAATACATGTCACAAGAAACCCACCCAGAACCAAGTTAGCATGCCAACACTGTTGGGGAGTACAGACTACCTGTAAGGACACATCGCTGCACGCATCCAGTCAAGTAGCACATGGACACACTCAAACAGCACCAGAGCACCACCAACACATATCATGCAAACTCACATCATTGACATAACATCCCTGGATACTCACATTCAGCTGAAGAAGTTGGTGATGAGCTGTGTGCGGACATCACCCTCATCATCATCATCATCATCACTGGCATCGTGGTCCAGCCCAGGATCCTCCACAGGTGGCGGATGTTGGTCATCGTCATCCAGGATGAGAGGCAACTCCTTCCGCACTGCCAGGTTGTGTAGCATGCAGCAGACGATGACAATCTTGCACACCTTTGCTGGGGCATATGGGAGGGCCCCTCCTGTCTTATCTAGGCAGCGGAAGCGGCTCTTCAGGAGACCAAATGTCCGCTCAATCACTCTCCTGGTCCGACCATGTGCCTCATTGTAGCGCATCTGGGCTGGTGTCACAGGGTTCCTGAGGGGCGTCAGCAACCACGGCATGTTGGGGTATCCGGAGTCACCTACATACAGACAATTGCACATTAGCTGAGTTGGAAAAGAGGGTGGAACACTACATTGCAGAACACACACAATGGTACAAAGTCAGTACACACCAACAAGCCAGGCACGCTGGTTCCGCATCTGTGACATCATCCTCGGGATGCGACTACTCCTCATCACGTAGGCATCGTGTGCAGAACCGGGGAAACGGGCACACACGTGTGAGATGCTCATATCTGCAAGACATACCACCAGTGCATTGACCGAATGGTAGTGTTTGCGGTTCCTGTATGCCTGCTCTTGGGCCTGTGGTGGTACCAAAGCCACATGTGTCCCATCAATGGAGCCAATGACATGCGGCATCCTCCCCAGGGCATAGAAGTCACTCTTCACGTCAGTGAGTTGTTGAAGTCTAGGGAAATAGATGTACTGGTTCAGGTATCTCAACATAGCCTCCAAAACATCGCGGAGCACACGGCTGAACATGGTCTGTGACATCCCACCAGCAGACGCCACAGTGTGTTGAAAGGTACCGGTGGCAAAGAAGTGTAGGGCTGCCATCACCTTCACCTTGGGGGTCAGCGCTGTAGGGTATGTCCGGCCAGGATGCAAATGTGGGGCCAACCGCACCGCCAATTCCTCAATCAGTGGCCTGGTGAAGCGGTACCGTCGGATGCAGTCCCGTTCAACCACTGTTGCAAGGTCAGGGAATGGCCGATGGACAGCTGGTGCCCTGCAGTGCATAGGTGAAGAAAGAAAGATTGTCAGTCACCCCACATATGTGGCATAGACCAGACTCAATATCACATGATACATCATTACGAGACACAAGTACATGATGCGTGTGCCGCTCCGTAAGGACATGTATGGCACCTACATGGCTAACATCTAACATCACAGTTCAACATGTTCCCTCAACAAGTCCCAGGTTGTGCTATGGGATATCATTAGGCTGTGTCACAGTACCCATGTACTGCTGTCACGTTCCAAACACACACCACAGTGACATGTGAGGACAGATGTGCCCCAGGCATCACAGCTCATCGACAGGTAGATTCCCAGGGACCCTGTATTGCCACATGGACACTGGCATGACATGGTGCATCATGAATACACCACAGCTAAACAACCATGACCCCCACAGGTAGTGGTCCCTGTTGCCTCGGCAGGACAGACATGGACGTCTGTGACACACACACGCACAACATCAAAGTCCATGCACAAACAACGTGGATGTGGAGACTGTCTCCCATTGTGCACATGGAATCAGAGACATTGTAAACACAACATGCACACAGACTGTGGAGGGCCATCACAATTGTGGCAATGGGTCACCCTGGGACGTACATACCGTCCCACATGGGACTCAGGGGTATGTGACATGACATACACATACACAACCGTGGAATGTGACCATGCCACATGCCCTGAAATGAACAGTTGCACACCACAGTGTTCATGTGCACAACACACCAAGGATTCTGTCCCCATGAACACGTGCACAGCCTGGGAGTGGCTGCCCCCAAGTGCCACCCAAAAACAACATGTTGACCCCCATACACGGAACAGGTAATGCAGCCTTACATGCCTTAGGATACAGTGTGGACAGGCTGTGGTGTTGTAGGTGTGCCCCTCACTCCCTGGGAAGTATATGTGGCTGGCATATGTTCACCTGTGACAGGCATGGTGACATATGCCAGTGACTTGTACAGGGACGCGTTGTACAGCAATGGACCGATCGGTGTGCCCGGCCGGCCCATTGCATTCAATGTGAGCGGGTACGCGTTGAACAGCAATGGACCGATCGGTGTGCCCGGCCGGCCCATTGCATTCAATGTGAGCGGTATGCAGCATGTACAGCAATGGACCGATCGGTGTGCCCGGCCGGCCCATTGCATTCAATGTGAGCGGGTACGCGCTAGAACAGCAATGGACCGATCGGTGTGCCCGGCCGCCCATTGCATTCAATGTGAGCGGGTACGCGTTGTATCCGCGATACGCTGTTGAACAGCAATGGACCGATCGGTGTGCCCGGCCGGCCCATTGCATTCAATGTGAGCGGGTACGCTGCTTGAACAGCAATGGACCGATTGGTGTGCCCGGCCGGCCCATTGCATTCAATGTGAGCGGGTACGCGTTGTATCCGCAATACGCGTTGAACAGCAATGGACCGATCGGTGTGCCCGACCGGCCCATTGCATTCAATGTGAGCGGGTACGCGTTGTATCCCGGGTACACGTTGAACAGCAATGGACCGATCGGTGTGCCCGGCCGGCCCATTGCATTCAATGTGAGCGGGTACGCGTGAATCCGCATACGCTTGTACAGCAATGGACCGATCGGTGTGCCCGGCCGGCCCATTGCATTCAATGTGAGCGGGTACGCGTTGTATCCGCAATACGCGTTGTACAGCAATGGACCGATCGGTGTGCCCGGCCGGCCCATTGCATTCAATGTAGCGGTACGCGTTGTATCCGAGTACAGCGTTGTACAGCAATGGACCAATCGGTGTGCCCGGCCGGCCCATTGCATTCAATGTGAGCGGGTACGCGTTGTATCCGCAATACGCGTTGTACAGCAATGGACCGATCGGTGTGCCCGGCCGGCCCATTGCATTCAATGTGAGCGGGTACGCGTTGTATCCGCAATACGCGTTGAACAGCAATGGACCGATCGGTGTGCCCGGCCGGCCCATTGCATTCAATGTGAGCGGGTACGCGTTGTATCCCGGGTACGCGTTGAACAGCAATGGACCGAACGGTGCGCACACATTGGCTGGGGCCTGGCATGGCAACGGACGCGTTTCGAAGCACCAACGAGTCTGATGCAGTGAATTCAGTTGGCCAGCCACAACAATGTTGCAAAATCATGGGTGTCATGAAGTTGAAGATTTGAAGGATGCTGTGGGCGTGTATTAGTGCTGCTATTCCATGGATTGGTCAGATTCAGAAGATGCAAACGACTTGGACCTATCACTTTGGACACATGGGACAGTATCTGCCTCTGCAGCACACATATAATGCTGGCTGTTCCCCTGAGAGCTCACTTGCCTGCACTACATGCTCCAGGACGACATCTGCCACCAACACTGCTGCTGTTTATGCATCCTCTGGCTCCTGCAATGGCACGTACTGTGGAGAGAGCCCCAGCCTTCAGCCTTGAGGAGAACCAGGCCCTGCTGGACAGCCTCCTTCCACAGTACAGCAAGCTGTATGGGAAACCAGGGGAGCAGGTGAGTGTGCTGTCCACTGCATCACTAATTGTGCATGTTGTCTGACTAGCAGGACTTTCAGTGTGCACACCACTGGCTAGCATGCCCACTGAGTAGTTGTCACACCCCAAAGTGTGTAGTTACATGCACTGAACTGGTACAGTGCATTAACAGTGCATTCCAACTAGGTTTACTTCCCATGCAATGATACCATGTAGTGACTGCTGGCAAACTGTTCATAGCCATTGTTGCACTGCCTGTGTACATCATATGCCCCTGTGATTGAGACATGTATATCCAACTGTGTGATGCACGTATATGTTGCATGTGTAGTAATGGCCTTTTCACTTTGTCATCCTCACAGGTTGATGCCCACCAGAAGCAGGACATCTGGCTGACCATCGCCCGGAAAGTAAGATCCGTGGGGGTCTACAGGCGCAGGATCCGCAACTGCCAAAAGAGGTGGCAGGACCTTCGTGGCTGGACCCGGAGGATCGCAAGGGTCCAGCTGAAGCTGTCGCCTCCTCGCAGGAGGGGCGGACACCGGACCCTGACCCCCCACATGCTCCGGATCCTGGCGGTGGTCTTCCCTGACCTGGATGGGCAGCTGAAGGACAGACAGCAGCAAGGAGGGGGTGAGTCCATGACTGCACTGTGCACTTTGTCTGACATGCTATGTGCCCTCCTCTGGCCTGGTTAAACTTCCACAGTACATCAGTCATGTGGTCCAGGACCCATGTCCCTCATTTGTGACATGCCCACTTCTCCTCTGATACGCATATGTGTGGCCCTTATAGTCAGGAAATTGTGTCATTTGGGGACTGTGTCATTGCATTTTGCTTTGCTCAAGGTGGGGGACAGCATTTGTTCCTGTGACTATGTTGTGCGATTCATGGGTGGGTCAATTGCTTACACAATGCCTAAGTTCTGACATGTGATCTGGGTGTAACTTTGATATGTG
This sequence comes from Calotriton arnoldi, assembly GCA_963921515.1. Classification (NCBI taxonomy): domain Eukaryota; kingdom Metazoa; phylum Chordata; class Amphibia; order Caudata; family Salamandridae; genus Calotriton; species Calotriton arnoldi. Next base: position 419,373 of record CAWUFW010005618.1, on the reverse strand, counting down.
GTCCGCTTGCTGCTCTGACTCACCACATGTCCCTGGGGAATTTGGCACACACCCATGCTGCTGGTGGGAACAATGTTTGGGCCTCAGGAGTATGTGTATCCAGTGTGTCACACATGCTTAGCCACCTGCCTACTGTCCAGGACTCATCCCTCTTACAGGTGGAGCTGGACAGTCATGCCTACTCCAGGGCATACAATACACTCTGTACTCCCACTCCCGTGTATCATCTGGCATGTTGTGATCAGTGAAATGTACCCTCAGGTGTCTGCCTCTGTCTCATTGTGCTGTGTCTTCGTTGTCAGGACTACTGGTATGTTTATCGGTTAGGGCTCAGCATGCCATCTGAGATGTGACCATGATAGACGATACTTCTGTGACTTATAGGTGTCTGATCACTTGACTGTGCACACAGGTGTTTGCGACTGTGACTTTCAGGCAGCTGTATTTTCATTCACAGCACACTGTGAGGTGCTCATGTTCAGAGAGTTGTGTTTCATGTCCCCCATATGTCCAGTTGGTATGACGTGGACAAATAGTAGTACAGATGATGTGGTTTTTGGGGGATGGACATGTGCACTTGTCAGTCACATAACTTGCATTCCCCATGCCCTCGGATTGTGACACAGTGCAGACTGTTGTTGGCTGGCTGCCATGGCCATGTGACTTGAGACAGTAATGTATGACTTTGCACGCATTCCTGTGTCATGGCATTAAACTTCCTGGGACTGATCCTGCAGGGGAGTGACATGTGCAACATGCACCCCATTGTGGCATTGACTATCCGGACATGGGTGCATCATGGTGTCTGGTGCTGGTATGCATCACATGCATTTCTAATTAGACTCTGGCCATCCCTTTATCCGGACACCTGCACTGACTCAGTGGCAAGAGATGTGATGTGTGCATGTTCACATACTTCACCGTGTTCCCTGCAATGTCCAACAACTGTGTAGGTGGTGCATGTGTCCACACTGGGGTCTTACCATCAGACAGGCACCAGACAGATGGGTGCAAGGGCAGGAGGGGTGTGAGTCCCATGGTTGACCATCAGACTGACAATTGGCTTCCCGAATCTGTGTGAGGACTTTAGGCAATGTTCAACTAAGGATGCCAGGGCTTGCTCTGTAATGTGCTGTACTTACTGTGGTGTGTGCGGTCAGTGCAGGTGACTGATGTTTGTCTGTTTCCCTAATTGTTTGCAGATACATCCACGGCCACAGGAGGGGACAGCTCCACGGACCAGGAGGAGCAGCGGAGCCAGACTGGGTCAGCATCGGACGAGTGGTCAGAGGGACCCAGTGGCACGGAGGGCGAGGGGAGCCACACCGAGGAGTCCTCAGCACCATCCACCTCAGCTGGGGACCACAGCAGCTCGGAGGATGACTCCCTTGTGGAGGCGGGTCTCAGCAGCCACCAAAGGCCAGCTAGTCTGTCTGGCCCCGCCACCACCACCACCACCACCGCCCTCCCATTGGCTCCCATTCCTGAGGTCCGTGGAGGCTCCCGTGCTCGGGAGCGTGTCTCCTTCGTGCCAGGCACCGCAGCCCCTGCCCCTGTGTCCCCTGCTGCCCTGAGTGAGGAGTCTGTGTACCTCCTTCGGCAGCTCCATGTAGGGCAGACAGCAATGCTGAGTGTCCTCCATGCACACACCACTCTGTTGACACAGCTGGTGTCGTTCATGGAGGGCATCTCGACGGGTATGTCTGCCCTACAGAGGAGCAATAGGTCCATGGACTCCTCCCTGACGGCAGCAGTGTCCCTCCTCCAACAGTCCCTCACCCCTCCCACCTCTGCCCCATCCACACTTCCTGCCCCCTACCTGTCCAAAGCACATGCACACCTGCACAGTCAACCAAACACACAGACACGAGCAGCACAGACACACCCAAGAGTAAGGCAAGACGTGCACACAAGCATCCTCAGGGGACTGATACCACAGACACAGGGGATGGGGAACACACACACACACAGGCATCCACATTCACTCCGCAGTCCTCCAAATCCTCTCCCTCCAAGACCCCTTCCCTTGCCTCGCCTGCTACCCCACCTACACAGCAGATCTTCCTGTGTGATCCTCGGCCTCTTCCCCTCCATTCCTGCTGATCCAGCATACCAGGGGAAGAGGAAGTCCACCCACACAGAGAGGAGTGCCCCTCGCCCCCGGACACCCTCCCCAGGCGCAGGCAGACACAGGAGCCCATTAGGAAGTCCCCCGGAGCAGGAAGAGCAAGACCCCACCACCACCACCACGCAGCTCCAGCGCCCAGTCTCTCTCCTCCATCCCCCAGGCCACCACTGCACAGGTTCCCCCGCCACACCCTGCCCCAGGTTCCCCCACACACCGATACCGCATCCCCAGACTGCTTAGGCCCTCCCCCTGCCACTTGCTCTTCCACCCCCAACCCAGACGCTCTGCCTGTTAGTGGCACTGTTGTGGGGACCGGGTCCCCCCTCTGTCCTGCCCACCTCATCTGCCCACCCTTCCACTCCCTTGGAGTCATGCACTGCAGTGGAGTCCACAACCACCACGTCTGACTCGGGCACTGCAGTGGGTACCCAGTCCACTACATCAGTCCAGCCCACTGCAGTGGTTGCAGCACCCACACCAACTGACTTGTGTACCACAGTGGTGCCGGCCCCCCTGAGTCAGACACCTCCACTGCAGTTGCCGGTGACACTCCTGCACCCACCACCCCTTCACTGCCTCACTCTGCCATCCCCTGATCCTGTCCCTGCGGTGCCTGGCCTGCCCCTTGTATGCCCCTCCAAGGGGATGTCCCCCAACCGTACCAGTGCAGGCAAGCAATGTGTGACCAGTTGTCACTTCTCACCCCGTTGGTACTGTGATTTTGGACTGGCCATTGGCCTTAGTTTCTTTTGGACTTCCGTGTTTACCCTGACATTTGCTGAATAAAGCCCCTTTTTGTTTACTTTTGGGTTTTCTTTTGATGTACATGATGTGGATGAGTAGCATCCTGCATTTGCAGTTGTAATAGTGTTCACATCAGGACGAAGAAGTGTTGCAGTGATGGACTCCATGTGGTCCATGGGATATGTGTCCTGTTGTAGTCTGGATCTATGGCATCCTTTGCTACAGTCTGAGGGTGTAATGTTCAGCATTTGACACAGGGATGTCCTTTTTGCATTTGTAAATGAACATCTTTGTCTTACACTGATGCACATCTGGTGGGCTTACCACTGTTCAATGTTCCGATTTCCCTGACTGTGTGCCCAGCTCCACTGGACATGCAGTTTTGCACATCAATGTCGAAGGACTCATCTGTGTATACAGTGCAACTTGCTTGACACGTGTTTGGTGTGTGTGCAGATGACTGACGTGACACTCCCGTACCCAGGCTGATGTGAGCAGAGCCTTCTGTGTGTTGTGGTTGTTGACTCACTGACGGAGTGTTCTGCTGACATGTTTGGGTCGTGCACAGACAAGGTTTGGCACAGCGGACCTTCCACAGGAGTGGAGTGCCCTCATGGCAGTGTGTAATCTGTTGACATTGCGTGGGCCTGTGTTGTGTAAGCATGTCTGTGCGTGTTCCCTTCCCTTTTCCTACACAGGCTGTGTCCCTAGGGATGTTCCTGTTTGTGATGCTTGCTGAGTTGTTCTGTGTTCATCCAGCATCTTGGACCTGGTTTCTCTGTGATGTGGGTGCATGGCAAACTAATGTTCATGAGGTTGTCATCCCAGGTTGTCTTTGTTGTCAGTGCTGGGGATGTGGGCAAACGCAGATGGGACACATTCAGGATTCCCCTTGGCACTTGTTGTTTACACGAGTCATGTGATTTACAGTTTGTGTTAGCTTTCAGTGATTGTGACACGTTGTGTGTGTGACTGCTGCCACTGCTCAGGGTCAGAGCTGCAATGTTGGTAGTTGTGTACGTGTGTTCTTCGTGTGTCACCTTGGCTTCTTCATTGGTGTGTGACTATGGCCAGGATCCCATTGATTGTGGTGGATTTCACATCATGCCCATGTACGGCATACTGTGCTGTGTGTCAGACATTGACGAGTCTTGTTGACTGGCCATGTGTGATGGGTTTCTGCACCTTAGTTCCCACCACCACCCCTGGTATTGTCATGGGTGCATGTGCAATGTCACCAGTCCATGTGAGCTTCACTGCTGCACATTGGTGGAGATCAGGGTGTGTGGTGTTGAGTGTGTGCAAAAGTGAGTTGTTGCACGGCCAGACCCCTACCTCCATATTGGCCTTGGCTGGCAGGCCGTGCTGATTGATTGGAGCTTGTGTAGGTGTGATGGTAGTTAGTTGCTCAGGACACATGGCTGGGGTTCACAGTGTGAACGACATCTAACATTGTCATCACAGTGGGATTATCATGCAGGCTAGTGTCAGCACAATATGGGGTCCCTGGGGGTGGTGCTGTGGTGGGTCTGTCTCTTGCTGTGTTAGTTGCTGTTCCTACAAGCTTGTGTGACATGTGTAATTTGTGCTCCCTCTCATCTAACAATGCCTGATTGCCCACATAGGGGATTTGGATCCATGAGTTACTTTTGTGTGGCACTGTATGTGCATCTGTGTAATTGGTATTCAGGCCTCATCATGTGTTGTGTGTTTGCCTGGGGACACTGGCACCCCCTCACCTGTTGTGTTTGATGTGCAGTGTGGGTCTGCCTGTTTGTGTTTGTGCATCTGCACCACTGCATTGGCATATCTTTAGTGTGCCATTGGCTGTATGTTGTTTGGTGGGTTTCACCTGCTGTCCCTGGGACTCCTAGGTCATCAGTCAGCACAATGATCATTGTTTGTGTGTCCCATTGCTGCCATGGTATGTTATTTGTTCACCTCACATCTACAGTCTCCACAGGGTATCTCCATTTGTGTGCCCATTGGTGCAAATATGTGGGTCTGCATTATGATGGTCACTTCTGTCATTGTGTCATTGATGGATGTTGACAGTGTCAGCCCCCATGGGTGATGTTTGTCTGCACATGGCCAAAGGTATGTCTTATTTGCACTGCACTGTTTGCCTCCCCCAAGCTATGTTGCTATGGGACACAAGCACTACTTTGCCACTGATGTGTTTGTTGTTCTGTGACCAGGAATCATCCATGCAGTTTGGCAGTTGCAGCTTTTTCAATGTCAACACTTACATTTTGGTCACTGTGATGATGGGGGTTTAGACCCCATTGCCACAATGTTCAAAATGTGCTTCAGCTATGGGCCCCACACTTACATGTTGGTCACTGTGATGATGGGGGTTTAAACCCCATTGCCACAATGTTCAAAATGTGCTTCAGCTATGGACCCCACACTTACCTTTTGGTCACTGTGATGATGGGGGTTGGACCCCATTGCCACAATGTTCAAAATGTGCTTCAGCTATGGGCCCCACACTTACATTTTGGTCACTGTGATGATGGGGGTTTAGACCCCATTGCCACAATGTTCAAAATGTGCTTCAGCTATGGACCCCACACTTACATTCTGGTCACTGTGATGATGGGGGTTTAGACCCCATTGCCACAATGTTCAAAATGTGCTTCAGCTATGGACCCCACACTTACATTTTGGTCACTGTGATGATGGGGGTTGGACCCCATTGCCACAGTGGTCATGGTCTGCTTGCATTGTGGGGGCCACACACATTTATGTGACATATGTGATAGGGTCACATTGTATGTTCAAAGTCATGTTCAGTGTTGTAGGCATTTGACACAGTCTACACACGCTTGTCATGGTGTTGGGGGGATGTCTTTTTGTTGCATTCCTTATGTTGGTGTGTGCTTGTTGTGTCATGCATTACCCATCCTATGAGTGGGGGTGGTGTTGGTGGTAGGCATCCAGCCCCCCATGGGTAGGGGTGGTGGTAGTGGTAGGCATCTAGCACCCCCTGGGTAGAGGTGGTGGTAGTGGTAGGCATCTGGCACCACATGGGTAGAGGTGGTAGTAGTGACAGGCATCCAGCAACCCCTGGGTGGAGGTGGTAGTAGTGACAGGCATCTAGCACCCCTGGGTAGGGGTGATGGTAGGGGTAGGCATCTAGCACCCCTGGGTAGGGGTGGTGGTAGTGACAGGCATCCTGCCCCCCATGGGTAGGGGTGGTAGTGGGACAGGCATCCAGCAACCCCTGGGTGGAGGTGGTAGTAGTGACAGGCATCTAGCACCCCCTGGGTAGGGGTGATGGTAGGGGTAGGCATCTAGCACCCCCTGGGTAGGCATGGTGGTAGTGGTAGGCGATCTGGCACCCCTGAGTAGGGGTGGTAGTGGTGGTAGGCATCCAGCCCCCATGGGTAGAGGTGGTAGTAGTGACAGGCATCCTTGCCCCCATGGGTAGGGGTGGTAGTAGTGGTAGGCATCTGGCACCCCTGGGTAGGGGTGGTGGTAGGCATCTGGCACCGCCTGAGTAGGGGTGGGAGTGGTGGTAGGCATCCAGCCCCCCATGGGTAGAGGTGGTAGTAGTGACAGGCATCCTGCTCCCCCATGGGTAGGGGTGGTAGTAGTGGTAGGCATCTGGCACCCCCTGGGTAGGGGTGGTGGTAGTGGTAGGCATCTGGCACCCCTGGGTAGGGGTGGTGGTAGTGACAGGCATCCTGCCCCCCTGGGTAGGGGTGGTAGTAGTGACAGGCATCCAGCACCCCCTGGGTAGGGGTGATGGTAGGGGTAGGCATCTAGCACCCCCTGGGTAGGGGTGGTGGTAGTGGTAGGCATCTGGCACCCCTGAGTAGGGGTGGTAGTGGTGGTAGGCATCCAGCCCCCCATGGGTAGAGGTGGTAGTAGTGACAGGCAGCCTGCCCCCCATGGATAGGGGTGGTAGTAGTGACAGGCATCCTGCCCCCCATGGGTAGGGGTGGTAGTAGTGACAGGCATCCTGCACCCCATGGGTAGGGGTGGTAGTAGTGGTAGGCATCTGGCACCCCCTGGGTAGGGGTGGTGGTAGTGGTAGGCATCTGGCACCCCCGGAGTAGGGGTGGTAGTGGTGGTAGGCATCCAGCCCCCCATGGGTAGAGGTGGTAGTAGTGACAGGCATCCTGCTCCCCATGGGTAAGGGTGGTAGTAGTGGTAGGCATCTGGCACCCCCTGGGTAGGGGTGGTGGTAGTGGTAGGCATCTGGCACCCCTGGGTAGGGGTGGTGGTAGTGGTAGGCATCTGGCACCCCTGAGTAGGGGTGGGAGTGGTGGTAGGCATCCAGCCCCCCATGGGTAGAGGTGGTAGTAGTGACAGGCATCCTGTCCCCCATCAGTAGGGGTGGTAGTAGTGACAGGCATCCTGCCCCCATGGGTAGGGGTGGTAGTAGTGACAGGCATCCTGCCCCCCATGGGTAGGGGTGGTAGTAGTGGTAGGCATCTGGCACCCCCTGGGTAGGGGTGGTGGTAGTGGTAGGCATCTGGCACCCCTGGGTAGGGGGTGGTGGTAAGGGTAGGCATCTAGCACCCCCTGGGTAGGGGTGGTGGTAGTGGTAGGCATCTGGCACCCCTGAGTAGGGGTGGTAGTGGTGGTAGGCATCCAGACCCCCATGGGTAGGGTTGGTAGTAGTGACAGGCATCCTGCCCCCCATGGGTAGGGGTGGTAGTAGTGGTAGGCATCTGGCTCCCCCTGGGTAGGGGTGGTGGTAGTGGTAGGCATCTGGCACCCCTGGGTAGGGGTGGTGGTAGTGGTAGGCATCTGGCAACCCCTGGGTAGGGGTGGTGGTAGTAGTAGGCATCTGGCACCCCTGAGTAGGGGTGGGAGTGGTGGTAGGCATCCAGCCCCCCATGGGCAGAGGTGGTAGTAGTGACAGGCATCCTGCCCCCCATGGGTAGGGGTGGTAGTAGTGGTAGGCATCTGGCACCCCTGGGTAGGGGTGGTGGCAGTGGTAGGCATCTGGCACCCCTGGGTAGGGGTGGTGGTAGTGGTAGGCATCTGGCACCCCTGGGTAGGGGTGGTGGTAGTGGTAGGCATCTGGCACCCCCTGAGTAGGGGTGGTAGTGGGGGTAGGCATCCAGCCCCCATGGGTAGAGGTGGTAGTAGTGACAGGCATCCTGCCCCCCATGGGTAGGGGTGGTGGTAGTGGTAGGCATCTGGCACCCCCTGGGTAGGGGTGGTGGAGTGGTAGGCATCCAGCCCCCATGGGTAGTGGTGGTAGTAGTGACAGGCATCTAGCACCCCTGGGTAGGGGTGGTGTTAGTGGTTGGCATCCAGGCCCCTATGTGTATATGTGGCATTGGTGATGGCCATCCCGCCCCTATGGTGCTGCTGTTGCTGGTGTAAGTAATTTCTGCATCCCTATGTGTGTGTGTGATATGTCGGGAACATGTGGTTTGTTTGTGTGGTGGGTGTCTGACTTACCTTCTGCGTCGTACGCGTCCGTGCCAGTTCCGGTAATAGATGTAGAATATTGGTAGGATCGGCACGATGGGATTCATGGTTGGTTCATCTCATTTGTCTTTCTCTTTGCTTCGCCTCGTCCTCGTCGCTGGCGTGTTCGTCTCGTAGCCGTGGTTCGTCTTGTGGCGCGAATCGGAGCTTACGTGCGCCTCTCCCGGATGCTTTGACGTGCCGTGCGTAGCGACGGGTTCGGCGCGTACGGAGGGCGCATCGTACTTGTCCGGCCGGACGGGGCAGCATTTTGGCTTCCGTGCGACTCGATCCTGCGTTTCCGGATCCGCCTCGGTCGGAGAACAGGACCTGTATTGGGTGAGTACGACTGGGTCGGGATTTGGGCAGTTGTGCGCATCGTACTTGCTCGCTCGGACATATGTGCAAATCGGTCGGGAAACAGGCATTCGCCTGGCTTTTTCCCGGCCGAATGGTATTAGGTGCGCCTCCGACCGGGATCGGAATCGACCCCTTAGTGTCCAGCACCTACCCCAATTTAATACTGTCTGGAGTGGGAATGGGTAAATTAATTGCTTAGGGGCCGATTCCGATCTTGGCCGGTAGGGCACCGATTCGGAGCCCTCTTTCCCGACCGATTCGAACGTGCGTCCGGGCGAGCGAGTACGATGCGAGCGCACGCGAAATCACCGACCGACTCGCTCGCGGGACCCAACCGCTCCGACCGACTCGCACGGACACGACTCGCACCGCACAATGGAGACGTTCCCCGACCGGGCAAGTACGATTCGCGCCTCGAGCAGTCCGACCGACTCGCGCCGTCTGGTTCCAAAGAGCAGTTGGAGCCGCACTTTGGGGGTCTGTGTCGGACTCCCCTGTAGCGCGTAGCCACGCGAGTCGCACACAGGGGGGACCCATGGGTCCCCCCTACCTGTGTATGCACGGCGCGAGTCGCTCGACGCGCACCCGCTGTAGGGGGCGCCCTTGTTCGCCTCGCACCCATTGGAGTCAATGGGAGCCCGCGCACGCAGTAGTACGACCGGCTCCCATTGACTTCAATGGGAGTCCGACCGAATTGAGTCCGATAGCATGCGTACGCATCGTACTCGTTCGGTTGGGCTGCTAGAGTCCGATTCGGTCGGGAAATCTCTCCGGGTCCGGCTCGGTCGGAGTGATTTCCGGCCTGAATCGGAATCGGCCCCTTAGTGTCCAGCACCTACCCTAATTTAATACTAATTGGAGTGGGAATAGTAAATTAATTAAGTTTAGTGTCCAGCACCTACCCCAATTTAATACTGACTGGAGTGGGAATAGTAAATTAATTAAGTTTAGTGTCCAGCACCTACCCCAATTTAATACTGAATGTAGTGGAATAGTAAATTAATTAAGTTTAGTGTCCAGCACCTACCCTAATTTAATACTAACTGGAGTGGGAATAGTAAATTAATTAAGTTTAGTGTCCAGCACCTACCCCAATTTAATACTGACTGGAGTGGGAATAGTAAATTAATTAAGTTTAGTGTCCAGCACCTACCCTAATGTAATACTGACTGGAGTGGGAATAGTAAATTAATTGAGTTTAGTGTCCAGCACCTACCCCAATTTAATACTGAGTGGAGTGGGAATAGTAAATTAATTAAGTTTAGTGTCCAGCACCTACCCTAATTTAATACTAACTCGAGTGGGAATAGTAAATTAATTAAGTTAAGTGTCCAGCACCTACCTCAAATTAATACTGACTGGAGTGGGAATAGTAAGTTAATTAAGTTTAGTGTTTAGCATGTATATTGTATTTATTTAAAGTGGAGTTGGAAAAGACAATTAGCAAAAATTTAACTTAAGAAAATTTGTAATAATATTAAAGCAGTTTAAAATAGAATAAACATATAAATAAAATATAGTTGTGTAGAAAGATAATAGATTTTGTATATATATATTATATTATAACTTATTATTTAATACTGTATAATTAATATGAATATATTTATCATGAAACATTGAATTTAATACACATGAGATGATAAACAATAAATTAGACATTTTTATTTCTATAACATTTATTTTCGAAAAAATGTAGTATGTAAATGTAAAGACAATGGGGTATATTATCAAGGGCTTTATCGCCGCTTTTGCGGCACTTTTTGCCGCTAAAGCGGCGATAATTTTATCGCCCTATTAGCAAGCTGTCGCTAACAGGTGTTAGCGACAACTTTCAGGCGTTAGAGGCAGCGTTTTCCATCGCCTTGCATGTCAGCGATAATTATCGCTAATGACATGCAAGGAAGGCGTTCCCTACTTAAAGCGACTGAAAACAGTCGCTAACACCACTACCCCCTATTAGCAAGGCAGGCGAAGCGATAAAATAATTTGCGCTAAGCGCGTTTATCGCTAGATTTTATCACCTGCTAGTGAGGATGACTTACCTGTTTAAAGTATAGGAGGTGGATTCTAATGCTGAATCCACTTAAGCGAGTAATGCGAGAATATCGCTGCTTTTTCAGCGATATTCTCACATTTGTGCCGCTATCGCTGGAAATGTTATCGCTATGGAGATAAACCTTGTTAATAGGGTGTTATCTCAGCGATATTTTCCAGCGATAGGCGGCGTTAAACAAATTGCGCTAAGCGCGGTTAGCGATAAATATCGCTATTCCTTGATAATATGCCCCAATGTTGTATTACATATAAAAAAATATATAAATATAAGAAATAATATTTATTTGTGAAACAATAAAACAGTTTGTTTATTTGTAGTTTTTGGTGCAGTAATGAAACAATTTTATTGTATTACATTAATAAATTTATTTACATATTTATATATAATTTGGTAATATTAGATAGTGTCTTGTTACAAATATTTTGATATATTTGGAATAATAATATACTTATTAAGCAATTGTAAATCATTGTTTGGTATTATTAACGTTTTTAAGTTTGTTACATATATTGGTAATATTTCAATACAATGAAAGTTTCAACATTTTTTAATACAGTTGAGAAAAATAAACATAGTTTTATTAATATACAAAAAGATTATACATTTTAATTATTAATATTATATATTAGATATTAATATTAATAATTATTACATAGTTTTCATATTGTACATTTTTAAAGAAAGTATACATTTTTTAATACATAACAAAAATCAGTATAATTTTTAATATATTGTTTATTGTAATTTGTGATTTTATGGAATTATAATATTAAATATTATATGTGTTATAATATTTATTATTATAATTTTACAATGTTTACAAATAATATAATGCATTTCAAAAAAACATTAGCAATTTGTAGTATTTAATTAAATACAATAAAAAAAATTGTAAGTTATTATAACATTTAAAAAAATAAATTGGTTTTATTTAATATGTTTAAAGCTGCCATATTTGTTTGGTTCTTGTATTTTGTAACCGCTCGCTGTTGTTTTGGGTCATTTGGAAGGGGAGAAGCTCGCGGTTGGGAGCTGCTTCACGTCCAGCAAGGTAAGATTAATTTTCGCTATTTTAACTATGTTTTTAATGTATTTTGAAGGTAGTTGTAATGTATTTAGTGTGTTCTGAGTTAGGTTTGTGATATTAGGACGTTTTTTATGCGTTAGGTAGGTATCGACTGTTTATCTAGTTTTACGTTATTGAGGGCTAGTTAGAAATGTTAATGTAGAGTGGTATATGTGTTTCTATTGTGTTTATAATGTTGGTAATAATGTTATTAGGTATATAATGTGCACTTTTGTGTGGGTGGGAATGTTTGTGTTTTTGTTTTGTAGGTTTTACTTGAAAAAAGTTGACGGTGCCGGAAAATAGCGTTTTTTTTATTAAGGAAGTGTATATTAGTTTTAGTAACTAATAATTATTTACACTTTCTTAATTTTTCAGGTTTCATGGAGCGTTTCTTTTTTTAAACTATTTTTCGGGTTTTTTGATGGTTTCCGGATTATGATTTATCTACGGAGGAATTATTTTTGGTACAGTTGTATTGTTTCATTTTTTTGGGGAAACTTTTATGGATTTGGAATTATCAACTACATGGATTAATGTAGAAGATGTGGAATTTTGAGTCTACAACAACGGAAACGGTAAGTTTTTAAAATATTTTTAATTGTGGGAGGGAAATAATGTTATATTTTATTAGTTGTTGTTTTTTTTATTTACTCGCAGACTTAATTAATGTGTCTATATATTTTCTTATTTATTAATACAAAATATATTAGACATAGTAATTATTTTTGTGAGGAAATAAAAATGTTTTGTTTATGTTGCTGTAAAATAAATGATAAGTATTATGCATTTAGTTTGTTTGGAGATTTTACAGTAGGCTTTTTTGCTATCATTCCTAAGTATTCTAGGCCTCTTGTAGGAGGGTATAGTTTTACTTGCTGTTGAAGGTATTGGTACATTTGCTTAGTTTGTTTAGATAGTTTAGGTTTTAGTTGTGTGACAGATTGCTCTATTCTGAGTTCCTGATAGCTCTGTTCTTTCTGTAAGGAGGTTATTAGTTTGTGTAGTGTAGGTGTGCCTCGTCCTGTTGTTGATTGGAAGGCATTATGCCATCCTTCAACAGCGTTATTGGTTTTGGCTTGTTCCTTAAGTGTAGAAAGATAAACATTCCACCAGGGAATTTGAAATTTGGGTTGTCTCCTATGGCCTGATCTATGAAGTCTTCCCACCCAGTTGTCTTCGAAGTAGTCTAGGAGGGGACTCAATTTTTGCTCATGTTGTTGGTAAAAAGTGCTTTCTAGCAAAAGGTTGTAATGTTCAGCAACATCAGTTACTGGCACGTAGGCTAATGCAATACGTTTGTGAATCTGGTATGCAAATTTTGTGTTTGTTGCATACTCTACACCTAGGGGCCTATTACGATGGCGGGCGGACAAAGTCCACCCGCCACCGTAACGGTGAATGGGACCGTCCGGTAGAGGTGCGGCGGTCCCGCTGTGGGCATTAGGATGCCACCGCCACTGTGGCGGTGGCATCCCCCATCCACAACATTGTGACGGGCGGTGCTCACAGCACCGCCCGCCACAATGCTGTGGATGCACATTGTGCATTGGCATGCACAAGGTGACAGGCACCACGCGGTGCCTGCCACCTTGTCCACGCCAATGTAGGTGGTACCCCCCATGTGCACCCCCCCAAAACTCTGGGGGCCCACAACGGGCCCCCAACAGCAAAGACCGTATGCCTTTCCATGGCGGCTGATCACCGCCTGCATCACAATATGGATGGCGGTGTCTTGCAGACACTGCCACCATATTGTGCCCGTTTTCCACCCGGTCGACGATTCGACCGGCGGAAAAGCGGTGGACGGTCTTCCCGTCCGCCGCGGACCCCCAGCTATCCTAATATGGTGGGGGATCAATCAGGCATGGATGGCGGGCGGATCGCCCCGCGCAGGCCTGCGGTGGCTACCGCCGGGCCGGCGGGGGCGATCCGCCCGCCATCCTAATGGGCCCCTTAGTGTAGATTTTTGTAAGTGTCTCCATAGGCACTGATTGAAATGGTAGTAACATCCTTGGATTGATGTATGTGGGTATGTTTTGAGTATAGCGTTTATCATAGCTTGTTCAAAATCTATAATTATTTTCTCAGGAAAATAATTATTTGTCTCTTGCTTTATTTTATTTAGGATTTCGATATATGTTGAATTTTGCTTATTGGGAAGCAAGGCGTAAATAAAGGGAATGTTAGTATTTTGATGTAGGCCATGGATAGTATATAGTTGGAAGAATGGTTCGGGACAGATTTTGAAGGTCCCATCCATCATCCATGTTTGAGCTTGTTGAAGTTTTATTAAATTGTTTGCAGTAGCAAACATAATTATTCTCTTTTCTTTGCTTTTATTATCATAGAGAATAAAGGGTTCCTCATTGTAAGTAATAGCTAATTCTGGGGGAATTATCACCTCTTCAAAGGTTTTAGGGATAGGTGTGGTAGTGGTTGTAGCCTTTTAGTGCAAGCTATTGTTCTTTTTAATGAAGCAATGGACGGCATTTGTCCAGTTGCTTCTTTGGGTACTGTAGGCAGCAGTTCTTTTAGGATTGTACTGGTAGGTAATTGTGAGCTTGTGCTAGCCTCTTTAATATTATCAAGTGCATTCCTAACTTCAATTTCTGTAATATTAGGAGGATGAATATGTTCCCTTGTGTACATTACAGTTGTTTCCTGGTAGTTGCACGACCATATCATTTATTAGAGTAATATTTAGAACATTTCCAATTGACTTTTAGGCCAGTTTGTTTTTCCTGGGTGTAGATATACCCCATATAACATAATAACATTTTGCCTTTTTGAGATGTTATAAATTGAGCGCCTTCTGTCATTTTGATGTGGTAAAATCTATAACAAATGCATATAAAAATTATTAAAAATAATATTATATTTATTAATGATTATATAAATAAATTTTTTCACAATATACTTACAAAGTTTGTTTTTTGATGTTTATAAATGGTGGCTTGAATTTTTTCTTGGTTGAAGCTTTTAAAGTTGTTGGTTTTCCTGTTAAAAATTGAAAACAGACTTTAATATTTATTTGAAATATTTTGTACATGGGGTGGGTTGGGTGTTTGGGATGGACTTTGGGTTTGGATGGATGTTGTACAGGTTTTTAAATGCGGTTTGAACAATACTTACTTTATTAGGTCGATGGTTTTAGAATGTTCTTTGTTATTTTACTGTTGTATTTGGATTTCTCTGTAGTGGAAATATAAATAGAAAAAATATATATATTAGTTATTTGAGTACGAAAGTGAATATTATTGCAATATTATTTTAACTGTTATTTTATAAATGATAATTTACTTACTTTTAGGAAATAGATACAGGTTTTGGTTTGATGAGGTTTTTGCTTCTGGCAGCAATCCAGCAGAGTTTCGCCTTCTTTGTTCTTTTTAGTGTGATGTGTAAAATAAAAGTAAGATTTGTTGGTTTATATAGGGTTTATTTAATTGTTTGTTTAATTTTATTGGTTGGTTTTAATATTGTGTCTTTTTATTGGTTAATTTATTAATGTTTTAATTGTTTTGGAAGTTGGTTTCCTTATATGGAAAACGCTAATTAAGAGTCAGTTATTTTTTTTTGTTTCTCTTTACGTTTATATTTATTGTATTGTGTTTTATAATATATATGAAATGTTAAAAAGTGAATTTATATGATGTAAGTTTATATTTATAATTGCTGTTAATGGTGTGATTATTAATTTAATTTTTACTTATGTGTTAATACTTTAAGAAAAAATGTGTTTAATTGTATTTGATATGCAATGTATGTTTGTGTTTATTTATATTTATTGTGTTTTATTTTGTGTATTTTCTCTATTTTAGCATTGTCGATAATTATAAATATAATAATTATAAATATTTTTGTTGTCGATATGTGTGTTATCGATATTTTGGACATTTTGTATGTATTTAAACCTATAACACTTGGGTGTTTCTTTGTATACTTTGGTATTTTTAGGTGAATTCCCTGCATATTTCTGCTTTGGGTTTGCTATAATTTTAGTCACTGTGTCAGATGGTTCCTTTACTTCTAATTTCAGTGTCCTAGCATATGTTCCTTTACTTCTAATTTCACTGTACTAGCATATCTGCTAGTTGTTTATCTTTTATGCACAATTACAAGCACATCATCTAAACACACATCCCCATTCAGCAATAGTCTTTCCTGAATTGCAGGACTTTATGCATACATATTCACTTGATCACGGAACAAATCTTCTAGCAAACCACTAAAGGCACAACTTTCGCAATTCACTGACATAGTCAACAATTGACTCTTACTTTAGTTGTTTCCTTTGAAAACATTTGAACCTCGTTATGGCAATGCAACCTTTTGGGGCAAAGTGCTTATCCAAATTCACCAACGCAATAGTGAAAGCATTACTATCTCCATCCCCTGAAACAGTTTTGTTCATTTGGTTAAAAGTTTTCAGTCCTTGAGGGCCTACTAAATCCAAAATAATGCATTTTTGTGTTCTGGAGACATTTTCCCATTAGATTCCAATGTTTCAATATAATTAAGGAATTACTCTTTCCATTCCATTCATCTCAACACCGGTTTTGGACCTGCAGGCCAAAATGCCTGCGTAGGACTGAATGAAAATATTTGCTGGCTCATTCTGACAAGTAATACTGTAAACTAAAATGTTACTTGTGTTAATATGTGTGATTGTTCAGTGTATAACAGTATACAGTAACCACTGTCCGTTCTTAACCTCGTAATAAACTCCTTCTTGCCTTTAAATAAATGTATTGTTTTCTATTTTCACCATAGAATTCATAGAAACTTCTGACACAAAGTGAAAAGTACTGCCAAAATGACAAAAACAAGCAATTCTTACAGTAGGATTCATTGATAGGTGAAAAGTACTGCCCAAAATGAAGAAACAAGCAAAAGGAGCAATTTTGTTTTTTTTAGCTTTTTTAAACACGCTAGAACAAAACGCTGTACTGCCGGCTCTTCAACTGGTGAATAAACAAATTTGAGCGCTGTATATACTCAATTACTGGACGTAGGACACTGAAGATGGCCACCTGTTTTCGTCATCACATCATGCAGCCAATATTTTTTTCTGCCCAATTTAATATGGCCGCCACACGCCATGCATGAACTCTGCAGGTTTCAATCAGCCACTCACTCACTCCGACGCGCGTTATGTGGAATCGGCTCTCAGATCGGCCATGCAAACGGAACCAGACATCCAAAGTTCATGCCAACAGACACAAACGGTACTATGCATACAATAGATCCTTGAAATGTAACTCACATAAAATGGTGATTTGTCTGGTTATATTTAAATGCTGTTTCTGTTGTGTTGTACTTATTGCCTCATGCTCTCTTCCTTGCCACGTGCACATGCCCAGGGTTCTATGACGTCCGTACATTCTGGGATAGAACCTTGGGCATGGGCAACGGTTGGGAAGACAGTTGAGGCTGACTTCTTCAACCTTACTACGCGCCTTACTGGTGTCAGGGCATTTGTTACAATAAAGACTTACCTTCTTCAACCGCTACATTTCGCCTAAGTCTTTACAATTTTGGCGACTATTGCCTTCGCTCTGACACCACGATGGACCTGCTGCCTTTTCAGCAAGACGGACCCGCTGCCTCTTCTCTTCACTGCCGATTCCGGTTGTGCCTCACCATCTTCCTCGTTGTTCCTGCTGTGCATGGCGTGTATCCTCTCGCCTTCATCTGCCTTCATTGGCCTCGACAGTTTTGCGGTGAGATCTGCGCTGTTTTCCCGCTTTGCTCCTTTGCAGCTGCTGCTCATCTTTTCCGGCATTGTTTCCACGTTGTGGGTTGTCTTCTCTACTTCCGCTGCACCGGCGTTTTTCCTGTGGTGACTCAGCGCTTCTTGGCTCCTCCTCCTGCAGTCTTTGGGGTTGTGTTCCCACTGTGCGCATTCTCCTCAGACCCGTCACCTCCTCAGGCAATACTGCGCAGTTCTGCAGCTCACGTGACGTCACTGGAACGTGGCGCACGCTGCCGTCATTTTCCTTTGGGCTACGTGCTTACAGTCGGCTGCCATTTCAAGTGATAAGCTGTGTTACCAACGCTAATGTTTTTTACATCAGTGATGCGCACTCTCTCGGGCATCCACTAATTCAGATGACTGCATGTAACACTACGAGTTACCAACGCTGAAGTCATTTATTCTTCTCTGTGATGAGCACACTCACACGCGAGTTGAATTACCAGTTATGTTACCATCGTTGGAGTCAATCACCCATCTCAGTGATGCGCACACTCTCATGCGCATCTACTTTAATTCAGCCATAATACATCAGTGATGCGCACACATTCTTGCGCATCTACAGAGAATCTGTTGGGTTTGGCTCCATATTTCTATTCATTGCTAGTGCTACCTTCCCAGTGACGTGCACACTTATGTGCTCTTTGCGATATTCTCTGTAGGTTCACATTTGTTTCTGCACACACCGTAATTCTGTATTGTCTACTACTTTCTGTGCATTCACTCTCCTGACCTCCTCAGGCATTACATTATAGTTACTGTGCATTGCAGTTACATTTTACTGCACATCATTTGTGTCATTTTTTTCTTTTTCTTTTTCTTCTTTTCCTTTTCCTTGCTCTTTCTCCTTTTATAATGGCCTCAGGGAACATTTGGAATCTCTCTCCTCCACAACCATTTATTCCCACTTCTGTCGATCCCTCACTTAAGTGGGAAGAATGGCGTGAATATTTTGAGAACTACATTTCCACCTCCGACGATGACGAGGACCTAACTCCAGAAAGGAAAAAAAATAATTCTATTACATTGTTTAGGAGCTCAAAGAATGAAAATTTACAATCGCATCAACAAGAAACGCAGACGTGCTGACCAGGGTGATGTGTATACCAATGCTCTAGAGGATCTCTCCAACTATTCCAAACCCACTGTTTGCGTAGTGGTAGATAGATTTACATTTTTTCATCGTAAACATTGTAAAGTGTCCCATGTACAAATTCGCATAAGAAGGTGACGGTAGAAAGAGTAGATGCTAGTGTCATTAGACCTTCACCTACAGAAAGAATTTCAGAATTCATAGATGTTTTTCTACAGCCCCTTGTACATAGACTACCATCTTATATCCGAGACACTGGTGATTTACTGAGTAAATTGGAGGACATCGAATGATTAGAGACCTTTCACTTTGTAACACTTGATGTAAACTCCTTATATACCAGTATTCTACTAGAGAAAGGTCTAATGACACTAGCATCTACTCTTTCTGAAGGTGAGGCTACACTGTACGAACAAACTATGATGATTCTGGACTTGACTAGACTGGTTCTTGAAAACAATATTTTTCTGCATGGCAAAGACTGGTACAAACAAGCACAGAGGGTGGCCATGGGATCTAAATTTTCGCCTTCTTATGCGAATTTGTACATGGGACACTTTGAAAAGGAACACCTTTGGTCCAAATGCCCAGCGTCAACTACAGAACACATTCTATACTGGGGCAGATATATAGATGACATATTTGTCATCTGGACAGGAGACATGGAACACCTAGACACACTGTTTAACCATCTAAATGACAATACATATAACCTCTCCTTCACACATAATGTGAACCCCAGACAGATAGAGTTTCTGGATGTTATTCTTTATGCAGAAGGCTCGAAAATAGCAAGTAAACTTCATAGAAAACCAACGGCCTGTAAATCGGTTTTGCATGCAGAAAGTGCGCACCCATCATCTCAGATTAATGCTATACCAATGGGAGAAATGACACGCATACGCGGAAACTGCAGTGATGACAGGGTTTTCGTGACAGAATTAGACAGTGTGGAGAACAGATTAAAAAGTAGGGGCTACTCTGACTAAACACTGACAAAGGCATCTTAAACACCAAGAGGGAGACACTGCTTAAGACCCACTCCAAAAAACACAAAACTAAGCAACGCTTAGCACTTGTAGCCAGATACTGTGACCAAAGCCAGACCATTTATAACATCATGAAAAAACATTGGCACATTTTGGGCCTGGATAGTTCGCTAAACAAAAACATATCAAAATAACCGTTGATAAAGTACAGCAGGGGCAAGACACTGAGAAACTTCCTTTGCCCAAGCTACATAACACCAATGACCAGTACTACTGAGGGTAGTTGGCTTCCGAGAACACCTAATGGTTTTTTCCGTTGCACAAGATGCAATGTGTGCCAATATGCATTAGACAAGACCAAAGCCTTTCAATACAACACGAAAATACCTTATCATATACAACATTTCATGAACTGTAACACCAAGTTTGTGATATACTGTGTAATCTGTAAGTGCAAACTGATATATATAGGGAGCACTATAGGAACTTTGAAAGAACGCATACAAGAGCACATCAGGGCAATCAGAACCAACAACTGCAACTATCCGCTAGCAACACACTACAACACTGCACATGCGGGATCTGAATTGATAGACATTAAATTCCATGGACTAGCGCATGTTGCTGATAACCCGAGGGGGGGTAATAGGACACTTACCCTAAGGAGGGAGGAAACCAAGTGGATAACTAGGTTACAGGCAGTAGAACTGGGGCTTAACATAGATAAAGAGCTACATGTGTTCCTGAGGGACTGAACTAGCAAGAACTGTATTGTTTGCCTCCCAAATGTAATGGGAATTAGGAATGCTCTGGGGCAAAATATGTTTCATAGTTGCATGGAAAATGTATAGCAAACTTTTTTCTGTTTGAGATTGAACTGTATGTTGGATAAAAAGGTTTTTCTACAGGGATTAGATACCACAGCTAACTGTGTTATAGGATGTGTAACACCATTTAGCAATCTATCAAATATATGATGGTCATTGTTTGTGCAGAACTTTGTGGAGGATTACAACAATTAGCCATAGTAAATAGGGGTGTTCACACCGAACCACGAATGTTTACTCTTGTAATTGTAACAATCACCAGAGATCCATCACCCCACAACACTTCAACTTGTATCCTCTGCTATCTACACACCAAACCTTAGATCCTCCTTTCGTACTCCACCTGTGAAAAACTGACCGATGTGGTTTTATCAACGAAGTGCATGATGGTTTTAACACTCACTCATCATATCAACCATAGACTATGAATGCTACGATCGTCAACTTTGAGTGCAACTATTATTTACTGGCACCCACAAGCCTACTCCGGATGCCCACCCCCTGGTCTACATTTGTGTTCATACATTGATATACACGAAATATCATATACACATTTTAGATGGGGTCCTCCGGTTACTCACTACTATGAGCTTCCTACTACTTTGACAGTACGTTTTTTGACTTCCATGAACCGACGTAGCCCGTCTGTAATTGTGTATGATGGCTTTTTGCTTATTAAACTTACCGACCTTAGATTGCCACCACCGTTACGATGACTACTATTGTATTTTTCGGATACCATGTGATATCTCTCCCCCATGTTTGCTAAATCTTGATAGCAGACATTTTCCTTTATTTGATGTTAGTTGTATATTTCCCAGACTTACTGTAGAACATTGGGCACAGTGCCTTTCTATTTTTTTGTACCAAGAATAATTGTAAACATTGAATTTTTACATCAGCAAAGCGGGCGACCGTTTTCGACCAGCACCAAGACGCACACTCCAGATGCCTACCTCTTGGTGGACTCCTCATGTTTCAACAGTAGTTTACCAGAAATTTCTTTATGACTACCAAGATGGCGGCCTCTTTCCTTCGCGACTAGGAGCTTCCTCTGGTTCGTCAGTCCTCTTTCGACTTTCATGAACGAATGTAGCACGGCATCAAATACAGGCCCTTCCGGACCGGTGAGTGACTTCACTTCCGGACGCCATAGACTGTGATACGGAGCGCGGCAACTTGAAACAGGTAAGAACCTGACCAAATGGTTGCGCGTTACTAGCCACACTAGGAGCTCTTGTTATGTTATGTTATGTTAGGAGATTTGTAAAGCGCAACTGTTACCCCAAGGTGTCCTGGCGCTAGCTATAGTCCTCCAAAGAAGCACAGAATAAAAACCAGGATGAGCGATCAGTCAAAAAGCCAAGTCTTTAAGGCCCTCCTGAATTCAAGTAAATCCGAGCTATTCCTCAGGTGGAAAGGGAAGTCATTCTAAGCCTTGGCCGCACAAACGCTGAAGCTTTTACCTTCCCACCTGGCTTTTTTTGTAGGAGGTACTATCGCCAATTTTGCTCCAAGAGAGCGCAGTGGTCTGTTGAGCACATACCACTGAAACTGCTGCTTCAAATGTCAGGCTAATTATTTCGTAGGAGAGTCCTTTCCTCCTACTATCAGTTGAAACAGACTGATTTTTGAACTTTTACAATCATTCCCCCTCTGTTTTTTAGTTTGTTACACATGTTGACATTTCGCTCAGAAGTACGGGGGTGCCTCATTTAACATATAGAATGTAAGATTTCGTCCAGATACCCCTTTGGCGATTCATTTTTACTTTAGCTACAGGTTCAGCATACGTAGGGATGAATAGTTGCGTTTGGCATATCATATTACCTACGGCGACTCCATTATCATTAAAGTTTATATTTTTCTAAATTGGGACACCACACTACTGCGGACACTAGTATTAATAATCAATATATGATTGCTGCCCTAACCATAGTGAGGATTTAGTCTATTCCTTCACGTCGTATTACCAGGTTCACCATTACTGATTTTTTTAATATCTTTAGCCTACAGGGGACACTTTTTACCCTCAGACGTCTATATGGTGATATTCACCTTGTGTGCAATGTGATTTATGTATCACTTTTAGTGACAGGACAGGTTTCTTACCACATAGGGGGCTTATCAAGGCTCTCACCAGTGTTCACGACGTCTCCTGGATGGACAGCAGGAGGACACAATTAATGTCCAGCATTCCGCTAACTTCATAGTACTCTACCACAAAAGGACAATACAGATGTCCTCTGTCGTTCATGGTGAGTTGCCACTCATAAAATGGGTTCATGCCCATTCATTACGTTATATACAAGCGTTTGGGATGTTGCTCACGAACACCATGTCTTTTTCTTTAGGATCTCATATTGACCACTATTGACGTACCACATCTTTAATACTTATCAGGTCTTTTCGGATTTCATTATCTCTTGTAAGTTTTCACTTTATAAGCTTACGCTCGTTTCTTCTCTTTGGTCTGTTTTGAATATTTGCAGCCTAAAACATACATTTTTATCTTAGCAGCCACTTTTTTATTTTGACTGCTTTACCGGATCGCCTTTCAGGATCAGCGGCCTAAATACGGCTGCCTTAGGTCAGTTACACATGACATTTCGTCCTCTCTATCCATCGGTCTACACCTTTTCAAGCACAGAGCTTCTTGGCTCTTCACTCTTGCGATAAATCGCTCACTCACGAATATTTGCGCATGGGTCTGAGGGTTTCTCTAAACTGTTTTTATGAATTGATCACCCACTTGTTGTTTATAATCACTCTCTGGATTGTTATAGTACATGCACAAAGAAAAAGTTGCATGTAAACCTATTCTTTCACTAATCGTATCCCTTTTTGCATGATGTGTACAACGGCAAACCAGCTTTCTATACTGGTATGCTAACTGAAACACCTACGTTTTTGCCTTCCTAGCCAGATTGTTTTATTCACATGAAGCACATTATTTAAGACACTATTGTTAAGTGTAATCAAGTCTATATGAGTTTCATATAATATCAACTGCGTCTTTTGACATGTTTGTATGTATATATATATATATTACAGCCTTGAAAAAGTCACTGGCATGACGAAACATGTGTCGGCTGTACTTTCCGGATTGGCTGTTTTTCTGTACCAACTGAAAATACAAACTTCAATAAAAAACATTTGACTTCATGTTCTTGAATATTTTCTTGTACTAAAATTACTACAGTAAAATTTGAACATAACTGATTATGGATTGTTGTCAGGAGTGCTACGGTATTTGTCTTTCATGATTAACACGGAAGCCCAGGCTAAAGTGTGCGATTGCATTTGGGTAGTATGATGCATATGTACCAAACAGCACCCTTAATATGAGATAAGTTTGTTGGACAATATTCACACAGCTGCATATAACGAAAGAGGTGCGATCGAATCTCCATCACTACCCACCTCGATTTTTGAAAAGTGCTGAGTTGACTGGAAGATGCGCCAAAGCGGTCTTGTCGGAAGAAAAAAACAAATCTAGTGTTTAGGAGCATTCGACAGTCGCTAGAGTCAGAAACACAAAAAACATTGCTCATAAATTCCCATCTGAAACTAGTTCTCCTAAGAAGGATTTTAATTTAAAAACAAAATTAGGTGGGGACAGGAAATGTTTTAGGTGTGGTAGCAAGTTTCACCTAGCGAATGACAAGAAATATCCCGCACTGAAACAGAACTGTTCTAAATGTGGTATTATTGGGCATTTTTTCAAAATGTGTCAGAGCAAGTTGAAAAGAAATGTCAATGTGAAATTTGTAGAACCAGAAGATCGAAACAATTTGTATTCTTCCGATGAAGATGATATGAATCTGTTTGTCTTACATGTCGATGAACAAATTCTCAATGTGCTAGGTAAAAGTGGAAAACCTATGTGTGATTTAAAAATTGGTGGTGTTGAAGTCTCCATAGTAGCAGACTCTGGTTCACCATATACCATTATTAACAAGAGAGTATGGTTAGAACAATTTGTACCTGTTTTAGGAAAACATTTAGTGAACCCTGACATCTCGCCCAAGACAATCACTGGCGAACCTATTGATGTATTGGGTTACAGGGAACTGTGCTTTCAATTCAAAGGCAGAGAAATGTTGGGAAAATAGTATGTTTCTCCTGTTGGCCTTTCCGTACTTGGTTGGATGGATCAGGGAAACTGGGACATAATATTGGATCCTAATAGCCCGGATCCTGTGCTGTCCTTACAATCTGAAGAAGAGTATCAGAACATCATTGTTAAAAGGTATCCCAGAGTTTTTTCAAAGAATATTGGGAAATTAAAAGGTTTCCAACATAGAATTCAACTTAAAAAAATGTTCTGTGTATCCACAAGTCCAGGAACATTCTCTTCTCCATTAAGAGTGAAGTTGAAGTAGAGCTTTGCAAATTACAAAGAGCTGGTATAATTGAACCAGTCGAATCTGCTGACTGGGTCGCACCCTTAGTCGTTGCTAAAAAGGCTAATGGGAAACTCCGTTTATGTGTGGACCTCCGCGACCTTAATAAAAATATTCTTATTCATCAGTTTCCCTTACCCAATTCAGTGAGATGCTTTCCCGTACCAATGACATCAAATGGTTTTCCACTATTGATCTCACTGCAGCATACCATCAAGTCGCACTCCACCCTGACAGCAGGTGTCTCACCACCTTTGTGATGCCCTTTGGTTGTTTTAGGTTCAAGAGAGTACCCTTCGGTTTGGCCTCTGCAGCAGCAATGTTCCAGAGATTAATGCAGATTATTTTCAAGGATGAACCTAATCTTTTCATTTTCCAAGATGACATTATAGTCATGGGTGCTAACAGAGATGAACATGATGCCAGGCTAGCCAAAGTCTTAGAAATCCTTGAGGATAAAGGTCTCACTGCAGATATTAGCAAATGCAAATTTGCCGAGACTAGTGTCACTTATTAAGGGCACGAGATTTCTGGGGATGGCATTAAACCCGAGAGAGAGCTACTGTCAGCTATAAAAGAAGCTCTTTCCCCCAAGAATAAAGATGATGTTAGAGCTTTTCTAGGTCTCTCAGAGTTTTACGCCAAATCTGTGCAGGATTTCTCCACCAATACTTTCATTTTAAGACAGCTGATAAAACAAAAAACAAATTTGAATGGATGGATGTTTGTGAGGAAGCTTTCACTAAGATTAAGAATGACATTTGTGAGGCACCACCTTTACAAGGGTTTGATCCCTCCTTACATTGCATTGTTACCAAAGATGCTAGTGGTAGAGGTCTTGGAGCTGTTTTGAGTCAAACTGATGTGAATAGCAATGAAAGGACATTCGCTTTTGTCTTCCGTTCTTTTACACCTACTGAAGAAAGGTACTCTGTTATAGAACGAGAGGCTCTTGCATGCGCATGGGGCTTGGAGTATTTCATGCAATACATTTGGGGATACCTTGACACTCTTAGAAGTGATCACAAACCTCTTGTTAAGGTTCTTACCACCAAAGGACTACAAAGTGCCTCACCTTGCCTGGCACGCATGTCTGTCAGAATGATGGATTTCTATTATGTGGTACAATACGTTCCAGGTGTCAAAAATGTTGTAGCGGACTGCTTGAGTCGTTTGCCTTTACCTGATGTGGGTGAATCTGCTTTGGATATAGAGTCATTCTCTGTAGCAAATATTCTGGAAGAAATTCCCTGTATTTCTCACTCCGAATGGTCATTGGCCCAGGAGGCTGATGCTGGTTTGTGCAAAGTGAGAAAGTATGTCAAGAATGGTTGGCCCACTAACAAAGACGTCCCTACTCACTTGCGTACTTTCTGGGAGTTGAGAAATGAATTGTCTTGTGAAGGAGGTCTTATTTTGAGAAGCGGAAAAGTAATACCCCCCGTTTGCCTGCGATCTAAAATTCTTGATATTTGCCATGAGGGACACTTAGGCAAGACTAAAAGTAGAGTAAAAAACTCCTACTGGTGGCCATGGTTAGACCTTGAAATTGAAAGGAAGGTAAGGGATTGTTCAGCATGTGAAAATTCTGACAAGTCCCAACGCACTTTTAGACCACCGTTGCAACCTCTTTCCAGCCCCAGTACGCCTTGGACTAGATTGGGGATAGACATTTGTGGTCCCATTTGGGAGAATGGTAAACAATTGTACTGCATTGTTTTGGTTGACCACTTTTCCAAATGGCCAAAGGTGGAGATTGTACATAAAACTGACACCAAGACCATTATTAATTTCTTGCAGAAATTATTTTTAAGAGAAGGATTACCTAAGTGCATAGTGAGCGACAATGATCCCCAATTTGTTTCTGATGATTTCAAGAAATTTATGAAGGATAACGGTATTACTCACAAGACTACCTCTCTGTAACACCCAGCTGGTAATGGTACTGTAGAGAGATTCAATTGAGTCATTAAAGGTATTGTCCAACTTGCCAACCACAATGACCCTTCTTGGAGGAAAGAATTGATACACAATCTCTGGGCTTTCCGGGTTATGCCATGCGAATCTACTGGTTTAAGCCCTTTCGTGTTACTGAGAGGTAGGACCCCCATTACCAAGGATAATGTGGGGTGGTTGTTAGCACCCTAGAAAGCAACCTGGTCCTCAGAGGGGGTTAGGGAGAAACTCCTACACTCTCAAATCACTGGCAAGAAATATTATGATTCCAAACATGGATGCAAATCAGTTAGCATTCGCATAGGTGACAAAGTCAGAGTTAAAAAAGTGGTTTTGTTAAAAAAGGACAAAGTCATTTTTCACAGTCCGTGGTTGTTGAGAACATTTTCTGCAATTCGGCTCTCTTGAGTGATGGCAAGATTTGGCATTTTTCATCCTTGTCATTGTGTAGAGGAGAAGGAAAGGTGGTGCAACAGCAAACTGGTTCTGTTTGTCACAGGCCCTCTACCAACTTCAATTTTGATTGGCTTGTGGATGATGAGACCAGGAGTGATAGTAACCTTGATGGTGCTGTTGGTGGATCTTCGAGTAGAATGGTGGTGCAGAGTGGTGACGCTGTACATAATGAAAACAGTGATGACTGTGTCAGTGAGGAGACTGAGGATGATGTACTGCATGATCCAGTTGCTTGTAGGGAAATAAATATACAAAGCAAGGATGATGAGTCTGTTGAACAAGACTGTTCTTTTCACAATGACTCTCACATGGAGGAAGGAACCACGAGGGAACCCCTCGTGAGCAGACGAGGAAGGGAAGTCAAGTTACCCACAAAGTTGCGGGATTTTGTGTGTGAATAACCTCTTCCATCCGCTTCCCTAATCGCCTTTTTGGGAACTGTTGCATTAACTTACTTGCATCCTTCTAATGTGTTACGGCACTGTTTTTTCCTCCCTTTCCATTTTAACCCTCTCCCTCAGCCACTTATTGTTCCACCTTTGCTCCTTGTTTTTCTCACCCTGTTTCCACGGATTACATTGTACTTATTTGTTTGATAAAAAGGAGATGTGTTGTGTTGTACTTATTGCCTCGCGCTCTCTTCCTTGCCGCGTGCACGGGCCCTGGGTTCTATGACGTCCATACATTCTGGGATTGAACCTTGGGCATGGGCAACGGTTGGGAAGACAGTTGAGGCTGACTTCTTCAACGTGACTACACTCCTTAATGGTGTCAGGGCATTTGTTACAATAAAGACTTACGTTCTTCAACTTCCACGTTTCGCCTAAACCTTTACAGTTTCCTTTTTTTCTCTTCTAAAGCGCTGCTCATTAAATGTATCTGTGGGTACAGCACCCTATTCTCTGCTAGCTCCTTTCTTCCTTCCGATGTTCCCCAACTCATCACCACCTTGTTGTCTATTATTACCCACGCATGATAGGTTAAATGCAGGTTTATTGGTATAAGGAACAAACAGGTACAACTAGGAACCGCCTCCAACAAATAACGTCTCCTTCTCTAACCATTCCTCCCGGCTCCTCAACATCCATTACGTTCTATCCTACCTCATCTCACAGTCTACATTCTACCCATCTACAGTATTTCAGCCTTTCATTAAAATATTCTAGCCATAACAGTGATTCTAGTTTTATTCTTCATATTTGCAAACATGCTCGCCATGTCATATGAACGAGCTAGTCACGAATGATTTAAGTGGTTTGTGGGAAAGGTGATGGTGAGACCATGCATTACAAGGGATAATATACCCCCTGACATACAATATAAGTGTATTGCAAGTCAACTTGGAGTTCTATAGCCTTATAAAATAACACAGCCTTCAGCCTCTTTATGACCATGGAACTCCTCTATTACTTGCAATATCCTTATAATGTACTCTAGTGGGTACTATATCATATATATTGTGACTGAACTACATAAAATAAGAAAACTAAAAACGATGGCTAACTAACATATCTATAGCTTCTTCAAGGCTGGGTAGACTGGGTCATTGTGTATTCAGTTCTATAAAACACAAAAGGTCACTAGTTCCACCTCATTAATATGTCGAACTTTAGTTACTAGTGAAAGTTTTCATTCATCAGTTCATGTAGCATAGCACAAATACTTTGAGCTGCTGAAACATGATAACAGCAAAACTCAAAATCAAGTGTTCTATTACTGCACTTTCTACCAAAAACAGCTAAACAAAAGGGGAAAATATTGCACGTGTAATGTTGGAAAGCACACATGTTGCAGGTGCCTACAGGGTAAAGCATGGACCTCATCTTTTACCCCTTCCTGTATTTTCTCCAAAGGACAATGTGTCTTGTACGTTATGCTCTACAAAATATGCATAGCCAAGATTATTGAAATTATACCATTGTGAAGCTGCAGCATTTTCTGCGTATTTCAGGAGTTTCTGCATGTGCCATATTCTCATCGATCTGCTGTGTAATGTTCAGATTTAAACCAAAAAAATAAATGTTTAACCTCAGCAGATCAAAAGGTACCAAATACACTGAGGCGCAGAGAGTCGGTGCAGTGATACACACGATGCAAAAGTTGCCGAGTCACAATTTCCTCTTAGATTGTTGCAGTCCACCTTTAAACTTGGCACCAAAGAGGTGAACCGTATGCCCAGACAGTTGTAATGTCCCCAAGGCACGTACCGGAGATAGGCTTTTGTATACAGTAAGACAAAAATCTTTATATATTTAAACAGGGTGAGAATGCTGGTTTCTTCTTTGTTTTGTTATTACTATAAATTCTTTGCAACAGTAATTCCAAGAAGACATTCTGGGTACAAAAACCCATATTAGTTATTGTTGAGGTCTATTGTGTGAAATCTTACAGCGTCCCTTTGTGAGATACTCACATTTTACACTCGTGTATTGTTCAGGAGACCTTTTTCTTGATGCAAAGATGTATTTCTTGAGGCCCATTGTGGGGGCGCAGAGTAACTAAAAACAGGCATTTGTAAAGCCAGTAGGTCTGTCTTTGCGTGTTCGTCTTTAGACTTTATTAACACTTGTTTTGTCATTTTTTGTAAAACGTCATTGTTCGGAGGATCCACTAGGCCCACACCAAAATGAAACAAATTGGTTAAAAGCCAAAAGATATTGTTGGTCTCAAAAGTACACGTGGCATTGAAGGATGTGTGGATGTGCTTTTTGTGAAAGGGCAGAAGGCCATCATTCACAGTGAAGTTAGCCAGTGGCTGAAGTGGGCTGACCCTTTGCTCTGTACTGTTTACTGTAGAGGACAGAAAGAAAATGTGAATGAAACAACAGCAGACCAATGGATGAAGAGGGCTGACTGAAAGCCTCAATAATTAAGACATATTTTATATGTAATTTTATTAAAAACTGAAGGGCTTAGCTAATGCCAGACCTAATGATTACTCATTCTAAAACCTTAATAGGTGTTATGTGGTCGTTGGGGTCATTGTCGACATTGCTAGGTTGACATGAGCACGGCTGCCATGATGCTGCTTTTGCGCACGTTACTACGTGACTTTGTTGTGCAAGACTCTGTTTGTGCCTTTCACATGAGAACTGTCTGCTTTCTGCGTTCTCTGCCTGCTCTTGGAGTTTAGTCTGAACACGATGTGCAAGGTCGATAAACAATGCCCCGTGTTATTCTGTTCTGGTCAGTCCCTAGCATCTAGACAAAACATGCTAACACAGCTGTGCTACTGGAAGCTTGTGCTTTGATATTGCAGGGATGCATGTTGTTCTGCCACACAATTGGAGAGGGTCATTTCTAGGGAGAAGAGCTATGTGGTTCCTATGATGTAAAGCTTCCAAATAGGCACTAAGGTAGGGGGTCTACTGACAAAGCCCAGAGATCTTCTTTTATATAATAGACACCTTACCAAGGGGAGGGTGGTTAGACCTTAGAGTCCTTTTTCCACTGTCTATATATAATGACATCCCCCTTTATATTCTATGGAATTGTAACAATGCTAATTGTTCTAAGTTTAGGCATTTTTGCTGCTGGTAGTGGCTCGTATACTGCATTATAGCGCACGATAGTTAAAATAAACATTTTGAACTATAACAGTGACTCTGACCATTCTTATTGTGGACAAGTACGAGTGAGCGAGCAAAAGAGTATGTCTTGCTACCGCGATTCCTGAGAGAGTCGGGAGTGTTGTGTTCTGGGTTGTCTAATCATTTGTAGCTTCGTGATTTTGGAGGAGAACGAATGAGACACTATAGCTAGTCGGTTTTGGGATTTTGGGTACTAAGGCGGTAGGTTGGTACACCCCTATACACCGAGGTCCTGTTTTCCTCCGCATAGTTCTGTGTAGGTGCAGAATCCCTGCAACATAGGATATGCAGATTAAAAGAAACACACTTTTTATTTTAAGAGGTTTGCATATGAAGGCTTGTTTTCTACTGAGTTGAGCCAAGTTTACCCAATCTATTTTTATTTCTCTTTTCACGCATCTACCTCGCAGACCTTCCATGTTTGAAGTATTTAGTATTGAAACAGAGGTTTGCAGGTACTAAAGCAAACCAAGGAGTCCTCTAGGCCTGTGAGGTGACTAGATTGTCTATCCCTAAGTCATATGACAAAGCTGGATTCACCATCAGTAGAACCAAATCTTCGTGCAGCAGGGAGTTAAGCAGAGGTAAGAACATGCCTCTTTGGGCCATATTACCTGTGCCTGTTTTCTGTACCCCCGAGGCACCGTAGTATTATGAAAGCAGGCACTGATGATTGTGTACCCTCTACTGTAAAACAGATAGTGCCAGTGCACAGGCACTATCTTCAGGGTGCGTTTCCCCATCAGCATGTTTGGTCCCTATTGTGGATACAGGCGCAGAGGCAAAGAGGTCATCAGGAGTGTTCAGTACAAAAGGTGGCCCACAGTCAGTGCGCCCGCTGAATGTGACCACTGCAAGGGGCAAAAAGGTGGCCCCATAAACCCCCCAGAAATCACCCTGCATGCAGATGCAGTCATTTACTGCACCTGCCTGCATGGGGGTCTATAGTCCCTCATTAAAGTGCAGACTTGCACAGAGAAAGAAGGAGCAGCTGATTCAAACAGCCTCTCTGTATTTCAATAATATACTGCCCTCTTGACAGCATGAATCACAGCTGCCCTGAGATCAACATATTACTTGTAATAGGACACCCTACCCTATTTGCACGTAGAGCACCTTGGTGCAAACAGGGACAGTGTACCAGGTACATAATATGGGCCCTGGTTTTCTTCAGCAGATATGGAGCAATATTTTTCTTCCTCTCTCACTAATGATACAAAGGTAAGCGGGCTGAGGATGTATCTTTGAACGATAAATTCAGGTTTCTCATGCAGGGTGCCCTTAAAACTATCCCTAACTACCCTGCGCTGATCCTTTGACCACAGTGTGATGTAAATAAAATCATTTTGAGGGTTGTCTTCAGGTAAGAAAATCTCACATGCTACTCTGTCTTCTTATCTAAGGTCCTAAAGTTGTCTGTTTTGCAAACCCACTTTATTGGTAATTTCTCCTACCTCTGTAAAAGAAGCTCTCAACAAGCCCGGGTGGCAGTGAGTTGAGTAGTGCCTCTGGAATGCAAATGAATGTAATATCAGAGTACTTCACACCTAAGTATCAAGTCATGCCAGTTGGGCATGGGCGTGGCTGTACTCTATAGCATTAACCAGTCCATATGGTTCCAAACTACTGTAAGCAGGAAGGCCGATGTTCTCCATGAAAGGGCATCTACTTTTTATACTTATTGTTTCTCCTAGACATTGCCCAATTACAGTGTGGTTAATGTGCCGCCAAACTGCTGGGATGGTGGAGGCTGTACATCCGCTAGCCCCGCCCCTCTCTGTCTACCAATAGGAATCAGTGATGCTGTGACAAGGTACTTCTGTAAAGGTACATCTACCAACAATCAGGAGCACGGAGCACTTGCAGTGAAAATACAATGCCTGAACACATTATAGCAGCAGACTTGGCATTGTTTTTGTTTCATTAAAAAATAACACACGGAATTGCCTCTACGAAACAAAATAGCAATATCTATGGGGGTCTTGAGTGATTTTTCCGAGCATGCATGTTTCATTGTTATTTTTTTCTACCATGGCCTTCCATGTCTTAGAACCAAAATGGACGTTTTTGCAATGCAGTGGACACCATCAACATTTATGATATGGACAGTGAGATGGAACAGTTCCTGCTTTTCCATTTGCGGGAGATAAGAATAAATAGGCCTCAATTATGAGTGTCTCGGTTTTTTATAATCACACCTCAAACCCACGTGGCCGGAGATTACAAGTACCAATGATACGGGCATTAACACATCCAGAAATTAACCTATTAACAAGTGGTATAAAACGAACTCCGGTATAAATTTCAGCAGATCAAATTTGCCGAAAATTAATGAATAAAATATGGTTCATAAAAACAGGGATGTGTGGCTTTGAAAGCACCAGAATAGACATGTAATTCACCTTTTCTATGTAGGAAATATACATAAGTGCTATTTTCGCATCTGATAAATGCCAAATCCTGGGGTGTCAGATTTTCCCAGGTGTAAGAAATGCAACGTCCACATCCACGTCACTGTAACTGATGTCTTATTAAGGACAGGATACAGTTATTATCTCTCCAAGGGTAATCAACAGCTTGCAATACACTGTTTGACTGACTAGTGGCTTGGCATAGCAAATGAAACAAATTAAAATAAAAATCTAAACATATTTAAAAATAAATTGGTAAATTAGACTCCACGTACCAGTATTTCTAACAGTCCTTAAGTGGTTTTGCCTAAAATGTAAGACACAAATTCAGAGGGATGTTTTTTTGTCAGTGCAATATGTTTAGCTTTTCATTTAATCAAATTCTTAAGCGCACTCTGTGGGATATGTACAAGGAAGTGGAGGAGAGAGGCGTTAGCCTTCCTGGCTTAACGCCTCTCTCCTCCACTTCTGAAACGCAAAGCTGCACCATATTTACAAGAATGTGGTGCAGCCTTGCATTACCCCCTGCAATGGCGCTAAGTTTAGCAACTTAGCGCCAACACAGCCACCCTTGCGTCTGCGTGCAGGGGAGGATTGTTTATGTGCAGGAAGGTGCCCCTTCCTGCACATAAACAATCCTAGAAATGCCATCCTGTCACTTTCATGCGTGCTGCTTCATGCAGCACACATGAAAGTGACAAAATGGCATTTTTTAAAAAGTTTGTTTATGTGCAGCAAGGGACACCTTCCTACACATAAGCAAACAATGGCATTTTTGTTTTTCCATGTGTGCTGCACAAGGCAGCACACATGGAAAAAACAAAAATGAGGAGAAATAATGCATTTCTCCTCGTTTCACCATCTTAAGACCAGTTTTTACCTGGTCTTAAAGTTGGTGCTGCCTCCTTTGTACGCCACCCTTGTACATAGGGGGCAGCGTCAAAATGAATGGGTGTTGCAGTGGAACACCCACCGCAACACCCACTGCCCACCCCTTTCACGCTAACCATAGCGTGAAAGGGGGCCTTATGTACAAGGCAGCGTTAAGCCACGTTAAGTGGCTTAACGCTGCCTTGTATATAAGGCGCAGTCCCTATCACCACCACAATGTCAATATAGGTGACATTGTGGTGGCGATAGGGGCTTATACATATGCCCGTCTGTTTCTAAACTGTAGGCCTGATTCATAAAGGCATTGCACAAGACATATAGGGCCAGATGTATGACCCTATTTTGCATGCGTAAACGGGTTTGCGACCCGTTTGCGCATGCAAAATCCAATAGGGCCATGTACAATCCCTATTCAGCGAGTCGCAATTTTTTTGCGACTCACTAAATAGGAATTGCGAGTCGCTATTAGGAAGGGGCGTTCCAAGGGCATCCCTTCCTATTAGCGAGTCTGAGGCCTATGTATGAATGTTTTGAGGCTGCAATTGCGGTCGCAAAACACTTGCAATTTACCACCCTCTTCAAGAGGGTGGTAATGCACTCGCAAATCAGAAGGGGTCCCCAGGGGACCCCATCCCCTTTGAAAATTCAGGGGAAAATATTTTTAAGGGCAGGCAGTGGTCCGGACCACTACCTGCCCTTAAAAAATGAAACAAAAACGTTTTTAAATGCATCCCGTTTTCCTTTAAGGAAAACGAGCTGCATTTAAAAAAACACTGCTTTATTTAAAGCAGTCCCAGACATGGAGGTCTGCTGAGCCCAGCAGGCCACCATCCCTGGGAGGGCCAGCCATTCCCAATGGGGTCGCAAATTGCGAGTGCCTCATGAATATTGATGAGGCATGCAATTTGCGACCCCATTGGGAATCACAAACAGTGTCTCAGACACTGTTTATATTGATGTTTGTGACTCGCAAATTGCGACTCGCAATTTACGTGTCGCAAACATTGATGGTCGTACATCTGGCCCATAGATTTTTACATGTACATTTAGGCCTATATATGGTCCTCATTTGCCAGTAAAGTGGGTACTTAACTTCTATACTGTCATGTGCATGAGAACATTATTCACAGCGTAACACATATGTGTGATATTCATAGGCATTTCTGATTTATACATGGTTAAAAAATATGCTGCACGTTTATCAATCAAAATAAACATTTATACATGTGTGTCCCAGTACATCCAGAAGCTTGAAAATGTGGGATTTGTGTGTGTTTTCCAATGCTTTCTGCAGCACATGCACGTTCACCAGTTATTTGTAAATGAGGTGGGCAGTTAAATGTGTTTAATAAACTGTTTGAGAATACCCACAATTTGACAACTGATAGAGGTTTGATGTAATTCCAAAACAAAGCCTTGATTCACAAAACAAGTTGATGATTTACTATAGTAGGCCTGTGCCAACGTTTCACTAAATGTCGAACTTTTTGTGAAATTCTGAAATACAAGTGCTTTCTTGGGTGGCTGCAGCGTTCACAGCTTCCTAAGAGTGCTTACATGCTTAAGTATGTAGACATATGTATAGGAAAAGGAGCACTTTACAACTGAGTAAGGATAGTTGCTATGTGTTTCGTTTCTCGATAGGACAAAATAGGCAGCCCTTTTGGAAAAAAACTTCCCCAGCCAATTTAAGAAGTGTTCATTTGCCATTTCTACCATAGTTTTGGACTTACACTTGTTTCTGATAAGAAAAAATTAGGCTTGGGAAAAATTTGAATTATGCAACCGTAATCAGAGTAATTTTG
This sequence comes from Calotriton arnoldi, assembly GCA_963921515.1. NCBI lineage: Eukaryota > Metazoa > Chordata > Amphibia > Caudata > Salamandridae > Calotriton > Calotriton arnoldi. The sequence goes on along the minus strand of CAWUFW010005618.1, from coordinate 383,404 downwards.
GTAATTCCAAGTACTCTTTGGCGCAGAATTACCATTAATATCGCAACTATGTCCACTTGCATAATTAGGAGTAATATGGGGGAGAAAACTCCTACAGCGAGAGCACTTTTAGTGAGAGCAAGTGGCTGTTTGCACTGCTGTGTATGTTCTGTTGCATTTAGCAATGTATTTTTAATGTGAAATGCATCCTCGCGTCCATTTTGGACATGGGGTGCATTTTGCGCTAAGTAACTAATGCTAAATGCTGGGAGTAAGTTAGGGTAAGCAGCTGCACGCATGTGCTATTCATGTTCTGTTGCATTTAACGCTATTCCTTAGTGCAAAATGCACCCTCCAATGCATATTGGATGCGAGGCAGCGCTAAATCCACAATTACCCTTCTCACATAATTCTGCATAATCGTGATTATGCTGCATGGAAATTCATGAGTTACATCACCCCATGAAAACAAATCACCAACTGTACCCAGGGTAGGAATGTACCACCCAACAGTTATTGAATATCCACAAATGCAGACGATCCCACCCTCGAATGCCCAGAACCTGCGCAACCTGCAAATTTGCTCACAAGTAAAAGTACACTATTATGGTATGATTTAATGGATGTGTTCATTCATTGACATGTGCAAACTCACATTTTGTTAATAACAAGCATAAGTTTGTCCCACTAAATGAAAATATTTGCATGTGTATGATGACCTTTGGTGTGCAAATGTTTTAGTGAGTAGTACCCCCCCAACTGATAAGTGAATACAAGATTGTGTAAGTGTACACTGTATACACGCAGAACAAATATCTGCACATGTGTGTGGTACTACAATATATTTTCCAATATTCGTATCACTAGGGTTCCTGGGCCTCAGGGGAGGAATAGTTTTAACATCAATGTAAGACGTTTCCAATTTAATTAATAAGTCTTGCAACTTGCTTGGAGTTGACCAATTTGCTGTGTCTCCAGGGAGCAGTAAGGGGCTCAGGGGCAGAACCATCACCACGGTGTTAGGGATGATTCAGTATAATTTATTCCATAACATGTTGGTTTGGACGAGGTTTCCTGCAGAAGTTGACAGATTGACTCTCGACTGAATTCAATCTTTCCATACTGGGAAAATCCAATCTGTAGAGATGGATGTTTTATTGCATTAAGGAGGGTCCCTCGTGCGCAGCTTTAGGTGCCAATTTTGGAACTGTCAATTTAATCTGTTTCTGAAACCACTCGAGAAGGTAATTGGATAATATATTATGTAGGAGCAAAAATATGCTATGAAACACAAATACACTTTCATCATGCCAGGGAAGACTTAAATGTTTCTAGTCCATCTGTTTGGCTTCTGATAGAGCTGGAATATGTTTGGGAGACTGTGTGAAACGATACATTTTTGTCAACAGAAATTCATGTACAACACATCAATTAGCAACGGCATTGGAATTTTCAGATATTAATTGGGACTTCGTACTGGAGTGGTTGCAATTTTACTGTAAAATCCCTTATGGAACATTGCTGAGCTCTTATCCCTTCTGCGCCGTCCATGTAGAGGACCTTTCAAACAAGCATACCTGTACCAGCTACTCCTTTATGCAGTTTGTATGCATTTAAAATATTCTCTCCACTTCTTTAAAAATAGCTGAGTGTGATCACCTCAGGGATCCTGTATATAGGTTAAAGCAATGTCTATAAACATTTCACTTGCAGGTTGTCACGCTGTACAGTAGGTTGCAATTCCCCAATCATTCAGTTTAAAGTCCACAAGCTGTGTGTGCTATCCTTCATAAAGTCTTCATGCTTTACATATTTTAGATCACTATTATTCTACAGTTTTTGTACATTTTTGTTAAGCATTTGGCCTCCCAGGTGTTATCGTGTAAACGCTAATTTAGCGAACTTACTGATCAAAGAATAAGAGATTTAGGTTGTGTGTCACATGTGTATGCAACTTTGATATGCTGGAAAAAAGGAAAAGGACAGAGAGATGAAGGAGTTGTACTAAAATTAGAATGAAAAGGAAATTAACTAGGCTGTTCTGTGCTCTTATTCCTTTGTTCTTAGATTGGTTTATTGATCAGTTAATTGGTTTATCACCTGTACACTTCTCAATGTTATGTTATGTGCATTTGTAAAGCTCACTAACACCCTCAAGGGTATCCTGGTGCTGAACAGGTGGGTGTATGTTTAGCCTTGCAAATGATATGTTGGTTAATTGAAAAGCCAGGTCTTCAGCTTCTTGCAGAATTCAAGAAGAAAGGAGGGGGCTCTGAGGTGGAGTGGGACGCCAATTCCATTCTTTGAGTGATGATCTGGTTCTGTGTATGTATGGCATGAATGCGAGTAGGAGTCCTGGGGAGCAGAGGTGTCTGGGTGGTTGGTGGAAGGAGATGCAACTATTCAGGTAAGCAGGGCGTATGTTTTGTAGTGCCTTTAATGTGTGTGTGAGTAGTTTGAAATGAGCGCATTTGTGTATCAGGAGCCAATGAAACTCTTTGAGGTATGATGTCATGTGAGTTCTGTGTGGGAGGTTGAAGATGAGTCTGGCAGACAAGTTCTGGATGGTTTGCAGTCTTCTAGTGAGTTTCTTGGTGATCACGACATTGAGGGTCCTCCTGTAGTCCAGCTCGCTGTTGACTAAGGCATGAGTGGCAGTTTTTCTAGTGTTAGTTGGGAGCCATTTGAAAATCTTACTCAGCATTTTCAGAGTGTGGAAGCAGGATAGAGTGACAGCGTTGACTTGTGCGGTCATGTCTAGTTTGCTGTCGATGATGAATCCAAGGTTCCTGGCGTGGGTGCTGGGTGTAGGTGTGCGTCCGCGTTTGGACGGCTAACAGTTAGAGTTCCATGGTGAGGGGTTCTTGCAGATGTCTTTTCAGTGTTGATCTTGAGACAGTTGGCTTTCATCCAGTTAGCGACTTCAGCCATGGAGGTGAAGAACATGTTTCTTGTGTTGCCCGAGATAGACCGTTGAAGTTGGGCATCATTGTGTACACTGATGACGTCGGCAAGAAGAATCATGTATGAGTTGAAGAGGGTGGGGCTGAGCGATGAACCTTGAGGAACTCTGCAGATGAGTTTGCAGGCATCTGAGGAGCAAGGCACCAGGCTGACAGCTTGTGCTCTATCTGCTAAGAAGGAGCAGGTCCTTGGGTGCCATTCTCTTGCAGGCACCTGAAGAGGATATGGTGTGAGACTGTGTCAAATGCTGCAGAGAGGTCCAGGAAAATGAGGGCCGCCATATCACCTCTGTCCACCTCTGTCCAGCATTATACGGATGTCTGTGGCAGCAGTGCGTGCTGTTTCTGTACTGTGGTTGGGCCTGAATCCAGTCTGAATGGTGTCAATGAAATGGTGGTTGCTGAGGTGGTCAGTGTGGCATCGATTGATTCGTTTCTTTAAGATGGTAGGAAGGAGATGGGTCTGTAGTAGGAAAGCACGGCTAGGTCAGCAGATAGTTTCTTCAGCAGCGGCATGATGATGACATGCTTCCAGGTGTCCGGGAATGTGGCTGAGTTGATGAGGGTGTTGAGAATGGGTGCTAATGCTGCGCTGATCAGTAGGAGTCCTTTGGTGAAGGGGTGTTGGGGCAAGGGTCAAATGGAGCTCCCAAGTGGATGGCTTTCATTTTCGTAGGTGATTTTGACAGTGGAGATAGAGGGTCACAATGTGAGGTGTGTTCTTCGGCCATGATGTTGAGTTGCAACAGTGATGGGGTCCAGTTGAGGTTTGCAGTTGCACATATGGAGGTGATTTTTTTTTTTTAACGGAGTTTTATATAGCGCGAACTTGACCCGAAGGTACCGGGTATCAGAGCGCTTTACACAAGCACCAGTTGCGTTACATGAGAACACATTTATTTTTGTTAGGCATGGGGAGATTAAGTGATCTGCCCAGAATCACAAGATGTTGCGCGTCCTTGCCGAGACTCGAACTAGGTTCCCCAGATTTGATGTTGACTGGCCTTGTCGTTAGGCTAACTCCTCTCCCAATTGGGTTACCGAAGAGTTCCAAGAGCTTTTTGCAGAGTTTTTATTAGGGGGTGAAGTTGCTGGAGGTGGCAGAAGGCACGATCAAATAATTGATCATGGGAAAGATTGTTTTGCTGCTGTTAGTGCCGGCATCAATGCGATCTGCAAGAGTTGTGCACTTGGTGTTCTGTATCTGCTGGTGGTTGAGCCTTAGGGCTGATTTAGGATGTCTCAATCTGCGGTGTCTTGACTTGTTCTCCATTTGCGATTTAGTTGCTTGCAGTGGCATTTTGTCAGCTAGGCCTCTGTGTACCAGCTGGCCTGTGGTCAGGCTCTTTTTGTTGGGTGTTGGTGCATGCTGTGAACCGGCTGGTGAGGTTCTTTATGACTTTTTTCAAGCTGCTTGTGTGCTCGGGCAGGGGCGTTGAGATGGCAGAAGCCCATTCCTCTTCTGTGATGCTTTTCCAGCAGCGGCCGATGGTTCCAGTGGTGGTAGGTCTATGGAGGTGCAGGAATGGTAGGAAACTGCTGAGGGCGTGGTCTGACCTGGTTAAAGTTTCTTGCTTGTCAACTGTGATGTTACTGACTGAGGAGAAATTAGGTCCAATAGGTGTCAGGTGATTTAGGTGGGTTTGTCGACATGCTGGATGATGCCAAGGTTTCTGAGGTTTTCTAAATGAATCATAGTTTGGGCCAGTGCAGTCCTCTAGGTAAAAGTTAAAGTCGCCAAGGAGGATGAAGGTGCAAGAGTTGATGACAGGTGTGATGAAGTCCATGATGTTGCTCATTAAATTGGTGTGGGGACCTGGTGGTCTGTATAGTTTATTTCATCCTAGTTTAGCAAATATAGGCCACACCACGAAGCATCTGAGCTGAATGAATGCATGCCAGAATCAATACCTAATTTTATTAAGGGTTGTGTGGAAACTTGTGCAGCAAAATTTCAATCTTTAACAAGCAATAGTAAATTCAAGAACCAAACATAATTACATTCCCAAACCAATTCAGAAAACTCAAGACAAATGTATTCAGCAAAAAGACATCAAAATACTGAAGTCGTACAAAGGAAACAGGAAATATGAATTAAAAAACTTTTAAGGGAAAAAGTGCCAAGAAAATTCAAAGTGTCATTTGAAAGTCATAGTTCCCAACTGACCTGGACTTTTGTTCGATTTCAGGCTAAATGCAATAAAATGGAGTAACGGTAAAATCAGCTGGTCACACCAGTCAAAGTCTTTATGTGGAGCTTATACGTTATATTGGACCTCCAAATATTTCAGTTCTACAAGGTAAGATGTTCAAGCTGGTGAGGGTTGCTTGAAGCTAGGTAGTTTGCCATTGAGTTCCAGCTAAAAACTTAGGGGCATATTTACAAGCCCCAGTGCGTTGCTCTTGCACTACGCAATGTGGTGGAAGAGTGACACAACTAAAAAAGAGATTTATGAAGCCACACAAGGCCACCTTGCGTGGCCCGATTAGCTTTATAAATAATGATTACAGCAGGGCAGAGCAATATGGCTGCATTGCATTACTCTGCACCAGGGAGGCGTTCCATGGGCGTTGCATGGGTGTTCCAAAGGAACTCCCATGGTTTTTGATGCATTCGCAGATTTACCAGAATTAGTAAACCTGGAAATGCGCCAAAAAGGAACACCTCCCCAGGTGAGGCATAACGAGGAGAAATATATTTATTTCTCCTAGTTACTTCCTCTTTATATGTGTGCTGCATCCTGCAGCACTCATAGAAAGAGGATATTTGCCTCTCAGGATTGTTTTTGTGTGGGAAGATGTTCCTTCCTGCACAAAAACAATCTTACCTACATTGCAGGTACCCTTGCACCATGCACCTGCGTTGGTGCTAGGTAGTCAACATTGTGCCAGCAAAGGGACAAGGACAGGAATATGTCATATTATTTTAAATACAGTGTATTTCTGCCCTTTCCCTTTAACACAGTGCAGCAAGGTGACTTGCTATGCTGTGTTGCATTACTTAGGGGCATATTTATCAATATGTCATGCAACACAGAGCAGCAAAATACCTTGCTGCACTGTATTGCATGACAGGTAGAGCACAGGAATGTGCCAGAATTCCATGAGTGGATGCATGGAAACACCCATGCTCCATACATGGAATGCCTTCCTGGGGCATAGTTTTGAAAAGCAGTGACTTGAGCTGCCTTGCATTATTCCAGATTTAGCAAGGACCGCATAGCCATGCAAGGTGGCCTTGCATGGCTTGGTAAATTTCATCTAGGTTTTGCACCACCCTTGCTTTAGATTATGTGGCACAAGGGTGACACAAAACTTTGATAATTATGGCCCTTAGTTTTGACACCAAAATCTCTAAGAGGAACAGTGCAGTATTTCATACCCACTGAAGTCAATTTGCAACTGTGGCAGATCCGCTGTCCCAGTTTTCACCTTTGGATTTAGGGCCTTACTTAAAATTTGGAGAAAACTGCAAGTCCTTCAGTGTCTGCTGGAAACTGTTAATATAAAGTAGAATCCATCTGATAATTCCTGTCGACCATATGGATATTTTTGTGGATGGAATTCAGCCAGTAGCTTCTATTTCAAAGTAATAAAAAATAATTGAGAAGGGTTTTTAGGCTCCCCCCCCCAAGTATACCATTGGAGATTGTTCATAAGGAATTGAGTAAAGTTTATATTTCAGACTACATGCAAGTCTGCCCCTAATTACTGTGATTTTCAGTCTGGCTCAAAGGGGAACTCGCCTTTAATAGTAGGATTTTAAGAGAATGCCTGGGTCTGGATTACAGGCATCAGTGCACCCTGAGAGACCTTGGTAGACCTGATCTCTTTTCTGACCCAGACTGTATCTTTAAACGGATATCTTGTGGGTCAAACAAGATTTTCATTGCAAAACTCAGGAAAAAATGGCTGTGCGTGCCTAGTCTAAAAGTTCTCTCATGCATTATTTTTTTGTTAACTGTCCAAACAACATTGATTTATACCTAACGATTCATATGCCTGTCCACCATAGAAGTCTTTCGACTTATTTTCATCTGAACCTGTTTCCCCAGCTTCTGGTTGGCTGGCATAGGTCCTCTGAGCCTTCATTTTGCACTTGTGATCCTGCTGCTATATTGGATACCTTGCACATTGTTATTATCTGTCCTAAATTTTCTAGGCTGTGTTTCAAGTTTATTCGTTCTCTTTTATTGTCTTTGAATTTTACACAAGTAAGACCAGCCCTATTGTATCTCCATTGGTAGCCACACATATTGTCCGTTTTTATGTATCATGTTTTTTACCTGGGGTGTTCCATTCATATACATGAGATGTTTTGATGGACTGTTTGTATTATTGTTCTGGCACCTCTTTTGTCATGTTGTTTTTATGTACTTTTATGATTTGCTTAGACTGAATTAATTAAAGTGATTACTGACTGACTGAGTGCATGCTTCTCCATTAAATAAATGTGGAAATATATGAGTTATTACCTGATTTGTTAAAAAAACACAAAATAAATATGGATAAATACTAATAAGATGGCCCGAAAATAAATATGGATAAATACAGATGGAAATATTAAAAAAAGAAATACCATAAAATTAGGAGACTTAAAGATATTGTAAGATTTACTGTTTTTTCCAAACTCTAAATGAGATCTTATTCACTTTTTGATCCTGAATTCTTCCAACAGGTGTGGACAGACAGGCCAGATACCTTCATTGGTCTGAAACAAGGACAAACCTGGAAAACTGAGGAAGAACCCTCCCTAGAAATCGTACTGGTGCTCAGAGGGAGGAGAAATAACTAAAGGCATTTTTTGTAGTTTACAGGGAATTGAAAATTCTCCAATTCATATAGGAAACTGTAGAAATGAAGTAGAATCCTCTTGCTGAATCTTCTCTACCATATTATTAATATTGTGAAGGAAATGCAGCTGATGGATTCTGATCTCTATTTAGAGCTTGCAACATAAATTGGAATGCTTTCGGATAACTCAAAACTCTAAATGAGGCCCTAAGTTCCAATCTTGTATTAAAGCAGTAAAGTTAGTTCTGGTCACTTTTGCATCCTACAGGTTTCTCTCCAGTCAGGTCTCCTGTAGGGCTCAGTCCACAGTGGTCCGCTGAGACTACTTGGAGTCAGGAGTCCTTCTGCCTTTTGTTTCCTGTAGCCACACTTACATTATGTACTGATATCCGTGGGAGATGTTGAATGTGTGAATGCAAAAGAAAAGAGGGAGCCCTATGTGAGGTATTGTATTGTATTGTAATTGCATTTATATAGCGCTTACTACCCCTGACGAGGCATCAAAGCGCTTTTTTGGCGAGTAGCACGCTATTCCGGAACCCATAAAGGATTAGTGTTGAATTAGTATAGTGAAATATGAAAGTAATTTGAGTGGTGGATAGGTTAGTCAGTTATTTGGATTCAGAAGCATAGCGGAGGGATAGAAGAGGGAAAAAGGGTTGCATTTATATAGCACTTGTAACCCCTGATTGGGTGTTGAAGCACTTTTTTGGCGAGTAGCACGCTACTCTGGAACCCATAAAGGATTAGTGTTGAATTAGTATAGTGAAATATGAAAGTAATTTGAGTGGTGGATATGTTATTCAGTTATTTGGATTGAGAAGGGTAGCGGAGGGATAGAAGAGGGAAAAAAGTTTGTATTTATATAGTGCTTGCTACCGCTGATGAGGTGTTGAAGCGCTTTTTCAGCGAGTAGCACGCTACTCTGGAACCCATAAAGGATTAGTGGTGAATTAGTATAGTGAAATATGAGATTTGAGAAGTGGACATGTTAGTATGTTATTTTGATTGAAAAGGATAGTGGAGGGATAGAAGAGTGAAGGATTTAGACTTTTTTTTTTTAGGGCATAGCAGTAGAAGGAGGTTTGTAATGAATAAAAAGGGATGTGGAGTGGAGAGGGAAGAGTTTAGAAAGGCTTGTTTTGGGGGATTGGTATAGTAAAAGAGGTGTCAGATGATGCAAAAAGGGGTAGAGTAGGGGAGAGTCTAGAAAGGGTTATTTTGGGGATCATAGTAGTGATATGGAGTTTGGGATGAATGAGAGAGTGGATGTAGAGGATATATTGATAGAGGTATAGGGTGAGAATAGGGTAGTGCATTGGAAAGAGTAGTAGACAGAGGTTTGAGATGAGTCAGAGAGTTGAGGTAGAAGATATATTGAGAGAGGCATAGGGTGAGAAATAGGGTAGTGCATTGGATATGCTGAATTAGAAGAAAGTAATAAATATATAGATCCATAAGTACATAGAAAGTATATAGATGCATAAAGGAGGCAAGTATATGTAGATTAAAGATATTGATTGAGGTATAGGGTGAGAAATAGGGTAGTGCATTGAATATGCTTATTTAGGAGAAAAGTAATAAATATATAGATCCAAGTACATGGAAGTTATATAGATGCATGAAGGAAGTAAGTATATGTAGATTAAAGATGCATTAGATGAATTCTGGTTTTCAAGTGTTGTACTTAAAAAAATTTTTTTATTTTTTTTTAAACATAATTATTCTACATTTTTATACAAAGCAATACACATATATAGGTACATTTCTATAGTACAAATAAATGCTTATATACAGAGAAATATGCTGTATATTTCTGTTTGCGTATGGTGCTTATGTGGGGAAGAGCCAATTCTTGAGTAGTTTCTGAAGATAAGGTGGTTGTCCGTGGATTTTATGTTGGGAGGTAAAGAGTTCCATAGTTTAGCTGCTTGAACAGAGAAGTATGTGCCACCCATGTTTTTTTTTCTTGTATCTTGGGATTTTGAGGCGAGGTGCCACTATAGAGCGGAGGTTAATTTGTTGAAGGTGTTTGGTGATTTTATTCCTGATGAAGAGCGGTCCCATTCCATGTATCGCTTTGTGGGTGATACAAAGCAGCTTGAACGTTAATCTTCTGGGCAAACAGTAACCAATGCAGGGCTTTCAAGGCAGGGGAGATGTGGTCTCGCGGTTTGATATGCAAGAATAGTCTGGCAGCCGAGTTCTGAATCCGTTGTAGTCTTTTCATGGTTGTTAAAGCTGATCTGTGGTAGAGGCAATTGGCGTAATCGAGTTTGGACAGAACAAGGGAGATGGTAGCTTGGACCTTGTGTGGAAATCCCAAATAGGGGAAGATTAGTCACTAGTTTTTATAGTAACAAAGCTTGATCTTACTAGTTTGTCCACTTGGGCATTCATTGACAGCTTGGAGTCCATGGTCATTCTGAGGTTTCTTACTTCCTTCGATACTTTAGGCGGTGATCCCAGTTCAACCGGCCAGGCGGTAAGCGGGTCACAATGTTTCCAATCGCCACAAGGGAGTATTTCCATTTTTGAAGCATTCAATTTGAGATGGCTCCAAGTCATTCATTGATCCACGGCTCTGAGACAACTGAAAATTGGCGAGTTTCCAATGTCTTTGGGGCATTCCAGTTGAAGGAGTATTTTTGTGTCTTCTGCATAGTTATAGCACATGAGGTGAAATTGATTGATCAGTACTGGTAATGACTTCATGTAGGTGTTGAAAAGAATGGGCGAGATGATAGAGCCTTGAGGGACCCCTGCTTTTGTCGAGTATGGTTTGGACGAGAAAGGTGGGGTATGGATGACATTAGTTCTGTTTTGAAGGTAGGATGCGATCCAGTCTAGAGCAGTCCCCTCTATGCAGGTTTCGTAGAGTCTTTGTATCAGAGTGTCATGGTCAACCCTGTCAAACGCAGCTGAGAGGTCCAAGAGGAGTAGCGCAGCAACCCTGTTGCAGTCAACTGTGTTCTTCAGGTCATCCCAGATGGCAATGAGGGCAGATTTTGTGCCTCTTCCTGGACGGAATCCTGTTTGGAAGTCTGAAAGTATGGCATTCTCTTCAATGAATTGTGACATCTGGGCGAACGCTGCTCTTTCTATCAGTTTGCCCAGGAAAGGTCCATTTGTAATGGGTCTGTCGTTGTCAGGGTTCAGCGGGTCCAAGTTTGTTTTCTTCAGTAAAGGGCGTATGTATGACTTTTTGAGTTCCTCTGGAAATATTCTGGTAGTTAAGGAATCGTTGATGATTCTTCTTACTGGAGTTGCAGCAGAGGTTGTTAGAAGAATTGTCTTGAAAGTTTGCGGTGGACACGGGTTAGAAGGGCTGCCGGCAGGCCTGCTTGCTTTGACCAGGTCCATAAATTTATCATGTGAAATGTTTTGGAAGGAACGGAAAGGCGGGGTTAGAGTATTCCTGGATTGTTGTTTTGTAAAAGGGTTAGTGCTGGTGCTTTGTCTCTGTTTTAAATATGAGTCCAGCGTGTCTGCTTTGTCTGTGTAATGATTTGCCAGTTTGTTTGTGAAATCCTGAGTGACGGGATGAGTTCCTTCTAGACAATTTGGTTTACGAAATTCATTGAGTATTTTATAGAATTCTTTATTTGCACATTTAGCATTTTGAATTCTGTCTGAATATTACCTTTTCTTTGCTTTTTTGATAGCTGACTTGTTTAATCTGTTAATTGTCTGTAGGCAAAGTTTGTCTTTTTTTTTTTTGTCCTCATTCGCCTCCAACCTCACTGGACAGACAAGCCGTTCGTACCAATACCCAGTAATCTGGGAAAAGTAGGCCTTAAGTTGGAATCTCGAGAAGCGCCCGCCTACAGGTACTATGACAGACTTGAGTGTCGCTGACCCCGACAAGGGGAAGAGGTTACTCTTCGACAAGGTCCAAATGAACCTGGTGACAATCGTCGTTGGCCAACGAGATACCTGAGGGTGCCAAAAGTAGTCCGAAGAGTGTCAAAGAGACATAATCATAGGACCCACTGATTATTTATGTGAATATTTAAACCATTGTATATCTACCTACAGATTAGGCCCCGGCCCATTTTATCAGCCAGTCCCAAAATGCAGTCTTTTTTCTGCCACAGGCTCTAGACAGATCCATTTTAGAAGTCTCAAAAAGTGAAGCCAGCCACTCGGAATGCGTGGAGGGAGAGTGTTCTGTCCATCGTTTACATATTTGCCTCCTGGCTAATAGAATGGCATAAAATAGAAAGAGTCTGGCAGTTCCTGTAACTTGGTTAGAAAAGCCAAAAATAATCAAGGCCAAATTTATTTGAATTGGGAGGCCCAAGATGTCCACCAGAGATTTCTCCACTCCTTCCCAAAAAACTGCAATGGCTGGACAGTCCTTAAACATATGTACGCCCGAAGCTTCAAGCAGGTCACACTTTCTACAGCTGACTGGAGACCCCCTCGAGATTTTAGTCAACCTCAATGGAGAGAGATAGGCCCTGTGTGTAGTGAACAGGTGGTTTCTCTTCAGCCAGGCTGGTTTTACGATATCAAAGAGGATCTTAAAAGAATATTGCCACAACTGCTCACACTGTTCGTTCGGTAGAGATTCTCCCCATAGTTCATCGGCCAGTTTAAAATCACCATCCACGGCCTCCTCCATGGCCCAATACCAGCAAGAAACCTCCCTCTTTCCCGCTGGCCTGGCCACTAACTAGTGTTCCAAGATGTTACCCTCGCCTATGGTAATTCTAAGAGTTTGCTGAGTTTGGGCCCAACTCCGTAGCTGAATGTACTTAAACCTTGAAAGACCAGCTCCGACTCTTTCACTGAGTTGTGCCCATGACAAGAGTATACCCTCATAGGCGAGGTCCCCCCAAACCATCAAACCAGCTTCTCTAAGAGGTAAAGCCAGCCTGTCCCTTAAACACTCCGGTGTACCCGGTGAGTCCCAGAGAGGGGCTAAACTTGAGAAGTAGTTAAGGCCGGTGAGTCGCTTAAGACTGGCCCACGTTCTGGCCATTGCCTGGAGAACTCTAAGCCTAACCTTTTAAAAAAAAATTGGGCTCTCCATATTTAAACAGAAAACCCTCCTCAGGTAAGCTGGCAACTTTTAACATAGCCAAGAACATATCCCCCGCCCCGGTGCTTACTGGCATTTTTAACAACGTCCGTGAATGTGAAAGCTGAAAGGCCCATGCATAGTATTGCAAGTCTGGCAAAGCAAGACCCCCTTTTTCTCTCCTACGCCTCAGCTTTTTCCAGGCTATTCTTGTAGATCTATAAACCCAGATAAAAGAGTTTATGGCCTGCTGGAGTTTATCTAGAGCCGGTTTATTGAAGTGGAGAGGAATAGAATTGAAAAGAAAGGTAATCTTAGGGAGTACCACCATCTTAACCAAATTAACCCTCCCAAAGATGGTTAGAGGAAGATGGGCCCAGGATTTCATCTGTTTCTGACACTCCCTTGAAACAAGCGCTAGATTATCCTCTGCAATCTTAGCAATATCCTGGACTATTCTAACCCCCAGATATTGCATATTAAGACTGGCCTGATGCTGGCACCCCTCAAGATTTCACGTCATGACCTCAGTCTTTCCGGCATTCACCTCATACCCCGAGACCTGCCCAAAGTCCTGTGCCAATCCAATCACAGCGGGGAAAGTAGTTGCCAGGTCTGCAGAGAGAACCAAGATATCGTCTGCATACATGGCCACCTTCCTCTCCCAATCTCTGTGCCTAAATGGCACAATGCTAAGTTCTTCCCTGAGCCGCTGAGCAAAGGGCTCAATGTACAGATCAAAAAGGAGAGGGGAGAGGGGGCAGCCCTTCCTGGTCCCTCTTGTAATCTTGAAAGGTTTTGGGGAGAACATGGCGGCTGGTAGCGGCTGCTAGCTGAGCTGCCGCGAGCACCCGGAGCACCCGGTTCCCGTCCTTCGTCTTACCGCCTCACTGCCTCACCGCCTCGCCATCTCATCGTTGCGGAGCTGCTGGGCCGTTTTCTTAGGCTCTCCTCTCCTCTTGGGCAGCCGCGTCGGGACTGTTGGGATGTGCGTGGGGAGACGGGCGGATCGCCATTTCTCCTGTCCGTCTTGATGGACCGAGGCCGCCCTGGAGCTTAGGAGGGGCGCAGAGCAGTTGCTCGCGGGCTCCTCCGGGGCACAAGGGGCAGCGTCAGCACCTGTTGGCACCCTGATTCACAGAAACACGACGGGGGTGAGCGGAAGAAACTGCAGGAGCTGGCTCCAGTAAAAGTGGACATTCTGGAGCAGATTGAGTCGTCTGGGCTGTCAGCGGAGTTATCGGGGCAGCCATTGAGGGAGCCACAGGTTCTGGGAGCTCAGGAGGCTCAGGTTTGTCTCCAGGTTTGTCCCACATCTCAGGTGAGATCGACTTTTGCTACTCAAGCTAAAGGGCAAAACAAAAAAGGAAAAAAACGCGGGGGCTACCCAAGGGTCTGCTAAACTTAAATTGGGTGGGAATAGTAACAAACAGCCCCCAGAGGAGCAGGGAAGAGACGGCCTGGGAAAAAGTCAGGCTCTGGGCGATCCCCCTATTGCAGAAATATTTACCAGTAGTTCAGCCTTTCAAACATATCAGGTTAAAGGCAGAAGCATTAAGCCTGGGAAGTCTAAAAGTAATCCCTCTGTAATCAAGGTTAAGATCACTCCGTCTTTACGGTCATATTTTAGAGTACAACCAGAGATATTGGACATTACGAAGGAGGGTGAGGTCCTCAGAAGTGGGTCAGTAGGGCAATCATCAGCGAAATCAGTCCCTGAAAGTATGGAGTCCGTGGGTAGCCCACTTATCCCGGCAGCAAAATTAACTCCTGTTACTGAGAGTTTGCTGATGGTGGGACCTGATAAAGAGACGGACCCTGTAGGTCAGGTGGCAGTAGTTGACCTAGCCGGGGGAGGGACAGAGAATGGCTCCAAGGATCAGGAAAGGAGTGGCCCCTCAGTAGCTTCTTTGGAGGTCCTTTTCTCCACATTATCAGAGGATATAAAGAAGGGTTTTGCGGTATCCGCCGCAAATCAGGGTGAGATCAGAAATGTTTGTGAGTCGTTGGAGAGGAAGGTGGATCTTTTGAACTCCACGACTGAGACCTTAGAGATTACTGTTGGAGAATTAAAAAACCATCTTGGGGCGGCTGAGGCTGACATTCAGGTACTTAAAAAGGAGGAAGAGGCTCTGCGTGGCAGAATGGAGACGCTGGAGAATAACTCCCGCAGGAATAATCTTCGCCTTTTGAATATTCCGGAGGGGAGTGAAGGAGCCGACCTTAAGCTATATATCATCTCTCTGCTTAAAGCCTCTTTGCAGCTTACTGAATCAGAGGAGACCCTGAGTAATGACATACAGAGAATACATAGGGACCTGTTTCGTAGGAATCCCAATTGAACCAAGCCTAGGAAAATTCTCATCAACTTCCTTACCTACTCTTTAAAGGGTAAGATTCCCAATATGGCTTTAAAGGCCAAATCATTGAAAGCCAGGGACTTTTCCTTTGAAATCCGCTCAGACCTTGCCAGAGTAACTCTTGATAGGCAGTGGGAGTTGGGGAGGAAGTTGGATGATTTTAAAAAACTCGGTGCCGTTGCTCAGTTGAAATTTCCAGCATCTCTTAAAGTTATGTATAATAACAAAATGCACAACATAAGATCAGTTCAGGAGGCAGACGAGTTGCTTGAAATTATGGGGAAGGGGGTTTCCTAATGGCAGTATTATACTCTCAAGGTTAAGTTTGGGCTTAGCCTCCTCTCCCTGGATCTTGCCTTTTCTCGGTTCCTTACTTAGAATGACATAATGATGACTTAAAACTTTTTTCATTACTCACTTTTCTTCTTTCCTTAGCTGGGGTCGAAATTTCTTCTTTCTTTCTTTTTTACTTAAAATTTATACACATAGAGACGGGACTGGCTGCTCCGGGTGGCAGCATCTGGACTCCATCTGTCCAGACAAATGGGGGAGGCGTTCTCCAGGGTGGGGATTGGGGGGGACACGGGGTGTGGGGTGGGGTGCACAGGGGCATAAAACATAAAATGTCCTCATTCGCTTCATTCAGAGTTAGTTCAGATAGTCGCTGTAGGATTTCGACTGGTCTGGTGTTGGTCCCTCACTAGTTCTAAGGGGGCCGGAGATTGTGCTTTTAAACCACCATGAAAACAATTCAGATATTGTCCTGGAACGTCAATGGCTTGCGCGTGAGGTCCAGAAGGGCTAAAATCTTGCAATATCTAAAAGATTCCCCCGCACAGGTCATTGTCCTCCAGGAAACACATCTTCTTAAGGAAGAGACTATTGAAATTCTTAAAAATTAAAAATGGGTAGACTCCTTTGTGTGCTCGAACCAATCTGCTAATATTAGAGGGGTTCTTATTTTCTTTAAAAAAACAAGCTAATGCCCGGATTTTACATTACCTGGTTGACCCATGTGGCAGATGGGTAATTCTGAAGGTCATTATAATGGGTCTCCTGCTCACTTTGGTAGGTTATTACGGTCCAAATCAAGATGACCCCTCTTCTCTTAAAACCATCTTCTCGCATCTCCTACATTTCCCGGACCCGATTATAATGGCCGGGGATTTTAATATTGTTCTTAATCGTAAACTTGATAAATCCGCAAGTAGTAGAGCCACTGTTCCATCTAAGTCACGGGGGTATTTACAGACTATGATGGTGCAAAATGGCCTTTGTGATATCTGGAGAGAAAGATCTGGTCAGCAGCTTGGTGTATCATATTGTAATAGTAAGTACCGACATAAATCAAGAATAGACTATATTTTGGTCACTCATTCTCTAAGAGGTAAGGTTAAAGACATCGGATACCTTACTTCCAACCTTTCCGACCACTCTGGGATATTATTGGATATAGACTGGGTGCAGGCCCAGCAGCCCAGAGTTTGGTCTTTCGATAGAACCTTACTTCTTGAGGAGGCAGAGATGTCCTTTTTTATCTCAGGAGACTGAATATTTCTTGAGTGTAAATTTAGGCTCTGCTGTAACCACCGTGGTCTGGGACTCCCTTAAGGCGTTTCTTAGGGGTCTAATCACGAAGAGGGTGAGCTTTAGGAACAAAAAATATAGAGGGGAGATTGCATCTATAGAGGCAGAAATGAAGGCGGTGGAGTCAGAACTCAATAGTCAGGTTGTTTTGGAAAAGCAGCAAGAGGACCTGGGTAACCTTAGCAAATTAAAGGAACAGCTGGAGTCTATTCTTCAAACAAGGCTTATGCATAGATGGGAGGCAAGTAAGATCGCTCATTTTGAGTATGAGGAAGGGGCAGGTAAGCTCTTGGCATGGAAGGCTAAGTCGGACAGCCTTCGTAATCAGATCAAAGAAATCGTCATAGATGATGGGGTAGCCGTTGTTTCTTCGGATGAAGGGATCGGCAACGCCTTCTTCGACTTCTTCCAAGACCTCTACCAAGAAGATCGAGTCGTAGATAAGCTCAAAGCTAAGGATTGGCTGGGTAGGACTACACTCATGTCCCTGAGTTCCAAGCAGCAAGAAGATATGGAGCAGGACATCACGCAGAAAGAGGTGAGGAAGGCCATTGCTGCCTGCCTGCAAGAGAGGGAAAGCCGCAGGGCCTGATGGGCTGCCAGCTGAGCTTTACAGGTCTTTGGGTGAAGTGATAATCCCGGTTCTGACACAATTATTTAATGAGATCTTATCGGACGGCCTTAAGCCCCCAGGATCTTCGAATGACGCTATAATTACTTTAATTTTGAAACCTGGTAAAAATCCAGCGAGCTGTGGGTCATATAGGCCCATCTCGCTGTTGAACGCGTATTATAAAATCTTTGCTGCGATCCTGGCGGCCAGGCTGGGCCTTGTGGCCGGTGATATCTTACACCCTGACCATAAGGTGTTTGTTAAGGGAAGGCACTTATCGGACCTTACCTATGATCTTTTTGGGGCAATAGATATCGCCTCTACCTATTCACTCCCTCTTGCTGCCATAACACTCGATGCCACGAAGGCTTTCGATAGGGTTAATTGGGTCTACCTGTCGGAAGTCATGGGGAAATTTAACTTGGGCAGGAAGTTCTGTCGAACTGTTCAGCTGATATACCAAGAGCCATCAGCCAGACTTCTGGTTAATCGCAACCTGACCAAACCTTTCAAGATTACAAGAGGCAAAGTTTGTCTTGTTTGGCATTTTGTTTGAGCCAGGCATGTTGCAGTTTTCTAATTTGTTATTTTATGTCTTTTATCTCTGTATTTGTCCAAGGTGCTTGTTTTCTTTTGTTCTGTTGTGTGGTTTTGAGTGGTATCAGGATATCAAAAGCTTCCTGTAGCCACTTGTATAGTTTTTTAACAGAATTTATTGTTTCCAGATCTGTAATGGATGTTAGTTGTGTTTCTAAGTGTTCCAAATTGAGTTTGTTCCACGGTCGATAGGCGGATGCATGTAAGGTGGTTTTAGGTGAGTCGCTTAGTGTTGTTTTATGTTGGAAAACAAGCAAATGGTGGTCTGACTATGTGACTGGAGTTATAGTTTGAAAGGTAACAAGTTCGGTATTAGCAAAAATTTGGACAATTTGATGCAGGTTCAGTGCGTCTAGGCCAGTGATTATTGTTTTTGGATGGGGCATATTGGTTTGTCAAACCAAATGTTGAGGTCACCCAGAACACATAGGTTGGAGTGTATTGTTATTAGGTTTGAAACTGTCTCTTGAAGTGTGTCTGAGAATGTCACCTTGCTAGGTGGAGGTCTGTAAAGGACCAGGAAGTTATAGGAGGAAGACGGTGTAGGATTGCATCTGGTGAGAAGAGCCTCACAATTCTTTATGGAGATGTCGTCAACTTTAGTGATATGTAATGTTTGCCTGAACACAACAGCTAGGCCACCTCCTTTTTTGCCTATACGATTTTGGGTAATCGTTTGATAACCTAGAGGAACGGCTTCATGCAGTACTGGAGCCATGTCATCTCCCAACCAAGATTCAGTTATGAATAGTATGTCTGAATTTGCGTCAGTGAGAAGGTCGCAGATGTGATGTTTGTTTTTAGAGAGCGATCGAGCATTTATTAGTAGACAGTTTAGAGAATGTGCTTTGTTGACAGTGAGGCTTTGTTTTGTAGAAGTGTGATCATTATTGTGTGGGTTTGTAGCAGGTGTGTTTTTAGTGCTGGTATTAGCTGTATTAGGATAGCAATCGTGGTAGACAAAGTCAATGTTGGTTTGAGGTATCAAGAGTTCCAAGGGAGCAGGCACCACACCCAGCATGTGTAACATTAGGTCCTTGGTAACGAAACGTCAGAGAGTACAGCAATATCTTAGAGGATCAAGGCACTCCATTGAAGCACGTCAATGGAAACTTAAGTCAGTGTAACATAGATGGAAGCCCTTTGTGGGGTGAGTATCACATAAATGAAAACATGTGCAAACAAGATTGTGCATGTCCCAGACATGAGATCACAGTGAACCCCCTGTACATTGACCATGTAAGGTACAATGATGTTTAGTGCAATCAGATGTTGGCACCAGAGGTGGACAGATGGGGCCTGATTACGAGTTTGGCGGTCATGGTACCGACGTCGAAACGGCGTAAGAAACACCGCCGCCAGTTGGCCGTCCAACCACCCTATTACAAAGCATGTGATTTCATAGATGAAAGGCCACCACGGTACTGCTGCCGCCATCAAGAAATCTCAACCATGGCGGGATAGGCAAATGCATCTGTCGGAGGACCGTTCCCCAGTGTTTCTGCCGGCCCAATGACGATGTGCCTCCCTGCCGATGTGACTGTAGTGGTGAAACCGCCACATCTGAGCTGGCAGAAAGGGAGGGATAGAAGGCTGAAACTCACCTGTACTCAGCTTCATACATCCTGTGTCGCCATGGAGCTGGCTCTACACATCCTGCTGATGCTGTTCCTGCTTGATGATGTCCATAACCGACACTGTTGTGGAGTCAACTGACTTTATGCCACACTCTTACCCATTTCCATTGACTCATCAACAAATACATCTTCCACAAAGGACATGTCAAGGGGTTTGTGCTCCCTGGGCCAAGCATATTTTGTGGGCCCCTGTTGGGAATAGTTCTGAATGTGTTGTGTGTTTCCTGCATGGCTCATTGTAGTTTTTCCTACGTTAGCCTAATTGCGCTCATTGTAGGCAGCATTTTTATTTCCACAGGATACTACATAAACACGCTTTCTTTTGTGTCGCACTGTACTTTCACACAGAACCTGCATATGTTTTTGTGTTCTGTTCTTTTCCTGGGATTTTGTCTGAATGCCTGAGACAAAATCAAACAATAATGCACCTTGTTATTCTCTCTGATCAGACACTAGCACCTAGACATAACACAAGAACACAGCTGCTGTTTGTGAGCACACATGTCTTGCCATATAGCTGAGTATAAGTGTTTAAACTCAAACACTGAATGGGAACTCGGAGACAAGATTACTACATCAGCTAAGATGTAGAATGTCCATCTCTGTATGCTAAGGTACGGGGTCCGCCAGTAATCCCAGAGATCTTTGATATATTATCATTTGGCTACTATAGAAAGGGGGGTCTCGGCTAATCTGTCTTATAACATTACAGGGTTTTTTCTAGTATATGGTTCATTAGCCATGCTAACGGTATTTTTGATATGCATTTGTTTTTTAAATTGTGGCACGAATTCTGCATTTTAGAGCACAATAGTTTAAATAAATATTCTAAACTTCCTTTGTGTCTCTTGTTTATGCTATTGTGGATGAGTACGAGTGAGAGAGTGAAAAGGCATGTCCTCTTACCGCGATCCCTGAGAGGGTCGAGAGTGTTGTGTTCTGGGGTGCCAATTCACTTGTCTCTCTGGTAAGGTTAGGAGTGCAAGGGAGGCACTATAGCTAGTCAGATTCGGGCTCATATGTACTGAGGTAGTATGGTGACTCAGTCTCTACATGCCTATGTTCTACGGTCCCAAGCATAGTTCCGTTCCTGAGCAGAATCCCTGCAACAGATGTAGGATCCTATTACAGCTCTATGATGCCCTCTTTGGCCAGGTCACTGACACTGCACAGGCACACTCTACAAAAGTCGATATGTGTTCACATCTCTTAATCAGGGATAGTGGTGTGTGTATTAAACTGTGTCACACAACCGGACCTCCTCTTCAATATCATACCTATTAATCTCTGTGACACCCTCACATTGCTCACATGCTAGCGCATGGTGCTCCAGTACTTTTTGGCCAAGTTGAAAATTGCAAGGAATTAACTACCTGGAACGTGAATTAATTAATCTATTTTGTTAAGAGGATTTTGCACTTCCTGATATCCCTGTAATGATTGCATATTAGTTATTTGTTTAGGGATACTGTGGTGGTGCCAGTGTTGATATACTAATACACTGCTGTGCACATTCTGCTGTATATATTGTTTTTGTATCACATGTATTCACAATTCGTATGAAGAAAATATTGATGCAGTCATGTAATAATATACTTTTGTTAAAAACAATACGCCTGTGTTTTTGAATACATGAGTGACTGATTGATGGAATATAATAAGATCTTTGTTATGACCAGTTTAACTATTGAATGATGCACAAATAATTCCTCCCCAAACATTTTCACATTTAAACTATAGCACTCAGTTCCTCAGGGGCAGATTGGATTGCCCAGTTATAAAAATAAATGACCTCTTCGATAGTACATTTGGAATCAGATGGGTGAGGCAGAAGTTGACTGCAAAGTGGGCAGTAAACTACATGATGGCCATATGGCAACATTGGTTTACATAACGGTAGAAGGCCTATGGCTGTGTCCCTCCCTGCTGAAAATTGCTTACGTTGGGTACATGCATCAGGCATTTAGAAAAAGAGCTCACTTGCCTCCTAACACTGCTGCTATCAATATCTCCTAATCTTTTGCTGCTGTTTGTGACCTATGGGAGCAACCATGACAGGTCGCGCAGGTGTGAGGGCCCCTGCCTTCATGCCAGAGGAGCTGGAGTTGCTGGCAAAGGTTTACTGACACAATATCGACACATAAAATATTGTCATATAAAAATATCGTGTCCAAATTATCGATGTCAAAAATATTGTCATTCTATTCTTGGTAGGTACACAAATATCGGAAAAAATATATCGATATCATTAATACTGTTGTATTAAATATTGTTTTTTAATATATAAATAAAATAAAATAATACATATTAAATATATTAAATAGTAACATATATTTAAAAATATGTATTATATATTTTAACAAATATAACAATTAAACGTAATCAAAAAAGTTAAACACACATATATAATAATTAGTATATATATTTACATATGTCTACTTAAAAAGCAACTAAAGTAACAATTTTAATTTATATTATAATTTCAAAAGTTCTAAATAATATAAAAATATAACAAATACATATATATATTTATATACATATACAAACAACCCCAATAACCTAAAATCTTTTTTAAAAACGATCTAATTAAATTAAAGAAGTAAACCACTTACAATTCTTAAAATTTTGTCAAAATTATTTTACACATCAAAAACGTTAATAATAAAAAAATATATAATATTCGATTCAAAATACTTTATTTCGGCCTGTGAGGCCTTAAAAGTAAAAAGCAAAATAAAATACAGTACATACATAGGAATTTAAGAATACACTCATCCGTTGCTCGCTACAGCGCACCAGTATACATCTGTTTTGTAAAAATTCACAATGGATTTAAACAAGTCCCACGGGGTTGCCTCAACAGTCTAAGGGCTAACCTATTATCATACTACTATGTAAAGTGCTTGTGCAATATATAAGCATCATGGGTCTGTTTGTCTTATACCAAGGATTGATTTCCGATAAAGTGCGTATACAATAGATGTGCAATGGCGCAGTTATTACGATAGTGCATTACGCTCGACCATCAGGATAAGCTGATTAAAGTGCGTGTGCAAAAAGAGCAAAAGTTAATAGTATTTAGATGCTCTTAAGAGTAAGTTCAATAAAATGCCTATGTGAAACCGAGCATATCAATTCATAACATCTTCAAAATATTTCTAAAAATATAAAACTTATAAATATGCATGGCAAATAAAAACATTTTGGTAGTTACACAGAAACTATCAATTTCACTTTCAGCGCCATACAAACTTAAACGAAAGCCTTTCCAGTGTATCTACCCCACTAAATTAATTGTTTCGCCATCTTCAGAGCCTATTAAGTCAACCTTTCCCAAAGTTATAGGGTTATTATCTTCACTAAGTAATGATTCAAGGGTAGCAGTATGGTGCATGGTTGAGGTATCTATTCCCCTTGAGTATTTTTGAACATAACTACTCATACAAAGTAGTGCACCATAACCACTGGATACAAGCTTCGGCCTGGCGTCCTGGTTATAGAATTAAAATGTAAAATTTTTGCCCTCTCTTTTTCCTTATAAAGTTAATAGCCAGTAGGAATCGGCTGAGCCCAAATACTATGAGGTGGGAATTATCTGTTTTTAGTATTCGCAGCATTTCATTCAGTTTCCTGACACTAAGGCACCTGCCTAACGGTTTTATCCACTTCCTTCTAGCGATTTTACATACTGGGCAAAAGAACAGAATGTGTGAGATATCCTCATCAACTCCCAACTGGCATAAGCTACAGTGAGACTCCCCCTCCTTAGATTGTGATGTTGTCCATTTGGAGATGAAGGTGTTTATCTGCAACATTTCATATCTGAATTTCAAGTATAAGCACTTTGCCAATTGTGGTTCTATTTCATCCAGAAATGGCTCAAAACAGGGGGTTGTTTTAAACTGGAGGAATTGCATGGTGAGCCTACCCAATGTACTGTTTGAAGTTACCATGTGTCTAGTGAAGTTCCAGAATATAAGCTTAATCTCACGTTTTGATTCAGGAGTCAGTAGTCTCGGGTTTGTTCAGTATCTGCTCAGACCTAGATCAAAGAGCCATCTTCTAATATGGCTCGACCAAGGGAAAGTGACTTGGGTGTCAAGTTCCAACAGTTCACTGAGTGATTCTCTGTACGTTGCTAGTTCCGGTGTAGTCCAAATTCTGATCCAGAATGACAAGGTTCTCCAAATAGTTAGGAGCTCCAAGCGTTTGATACCCAAGTCATAGGTCAGGGGAATCAGTGGAGTGTGTTGAGGAAGGGCCACAAACATTCTCAAAATTTTATTTTCACCTGTAATTAGGGATTTGAGAGTGCCGCCTCCCCATATCTCCGCACCATACAAAGCAGCGGTTTGGGCTCTGGCATTGTATTCTTCCAGAGCGAGAGTAATGGCTTTTGAGGACGTTGCAGCTTGTTTTTTTGCAATGGGAATAGCATTTTGCATTAAAATGGCCTTTGATTTCTCTATTTGTGGGGCTCAGGAAAGTTTAGAATCCAGAGTGACTCCCAAGTATACAAAGTTCGATACACGTTCTAAAGTTGTACCGTTCAAGTATATTTTGTTCTTAAAGCTTCTGTGTGGCCTGATGGTCATGTATTTTGTTTTGGTTGGATTAACCTCAAGGCCTTTTGCTTCACAATATTTGTCGAGGCATGAAGTAGGTTCTGTAGGCCACTAGGTGTTTGGGACAGCAGGATAGTATCATCTGCGAATGTTAAAGCGCAGATAAAGTTAACTCCAAGTTTTGGCAAATCATGGGCAGATTTTTGGAGGTGTTCAACCAGGTCATTTACGTACAAGAGGAACAGAGTCGGCGCCAGTACGCAGCACTGGCGCACTCCCCTCTTAACTGGGATCTCATCAGTAAGTTCGCCTCCTATGCCCCATCGTACCTTGGCATAGTTGCCTTCATGTAGCCTTATGATTTGGATTAAGATCTCGTCAGGTACACCCTGTTGGTGCAAATTTTCCCACAGCTGAGCCCTTGGGATAGAATCGAATGCTGCTTTTAAATCAATAAAGGCAACATACAAGTGGCTATCTCTTAACCTTATGTATTTCCAAGCTAAGACCAGGGGGCCGATTCCGATCTCGGCCGGTAGGGCACCGAATCGGATTCGGCTTAACCGGATCCGATTCGGAGCCCTATTTCCCGACCGAGTCGTACGTAGTGTCCGGGCGAGCGAGTACGATGCGTGCGCCGCGAAATCTCCGACCGACTCGCTCGCAGGACCCGACCGCTCCAACCCACTCGCATGGAGACGCCGCAGCCGGGTGCAGACGATGCGCACGCTCGACCGCTCCGACCGACTCGCGCAGCCCGGCTCCAAGGAGCTGTCGGAGCCGCACTTTGGGGGTCCGTGTCGGACTCCCTGGAAGCGTAGGCGTGCGAGTCGCACACAGGGGGACACATGGGTCCCCTACACGTGCATGTACGGTGCGACCCGCATCGACACGAACACGCTGTAGGGGCGCCTTGTTCGCGCGTGCCCATTGAGTCAATGGGAGACGTGTACGCGTCGCACGACTGGCTCCCATTGACTTCAATGGGAGTCCGATCGATCGATACGATGCAAGCATCGCACTCGCTCGGTCGGACTGCTAGGTCCGATTCGGTCGAAATCTCTCGGGTCCGGCTCGGTCGGGAGATTTCCGGCCCAAATCGGAATCGGCCCCCAGGAGTCTAAAAACTTGGGGGCCGATTCCGATTCGGGCCGGAAATCTCCCCAACCGAGCCGGACCCGGAGAGATTTCCGACCGAATCGGACCCTAGCAGTCCGACCGAACGAGTACGATGCGCACGTATGCTATCGGACTCGATTCGGTCGGACTCCCATTGAAGTCAATGGGAGCCAGTCGTACGACGCGTACACGGGCTCCCATTGACTCAATGGGCACGACGCGAACAAGGGCACCCCCTACAGTGTGTTTGCGTCGATGCGGGTCGCACCGTACATGCACGTGTAGGGGCGACCCATGTGTCCCCCTGTGTTCGACTCCGCACGCCTACGCTTCCAGGGGGTCCGACACGGACCCCCAAAGTGCGGCTCCGACAGCTCCTTGGAGCCGGGCTGCGCGAGTCGGTCGGAGCGGTCGAGGTGCGCATCGTACTTACCCGGCCGGGGAATGTCTCCATTGCGAGGTGCGCGTCGTCCCTGTGCGAGTCGGTCGGAGCTGTCGGGTCCTGCGAACGAGTCGGTCGGAGATTTCGCGAGCGCACGCATCGTACTCGCTCGCCCGGACGCACGTACGACTCGGTCGGGAAATAGGGCTCCGAATCAGATCCGGTTAAGCCGAATCCGATTCGGTGCCCTACCGGCCGAGATCGGAATCGGCCCCTTGGTCTATTGTACTTGTTTTCTGCCTGAAGCCAGCCTGGCACGGTGAGAGTATATCCTCTGCTATCATCCAATCAGTAAGCCTAGTTAAAATTTGTTTTGCATATACCTTCTGTAGAATGTCTACCAGACTTATGGGTCTGTAATTTGCAGGCTCCTCCCTGCTGCCCTTTTTAGGTCTCGCCTACTCAGCGCGCATGCGCTGCATAGGAAAAAGACCTTTAGTCATCGGCACAGCTTTGCGGGCAAAAACGTGCACGGGTTGCTTTGCTTCCAATGGCAACGCGTGCACGTCTGGCGATTCCCTTGCGGGAGCGAGCTTTTCCGCCATGTGTTATCAATTATCTCTCCTGGCGCTGCTCGCTCCCGCAAGGGAAACGCTGCCTGCTCTCGGCTGCACTCCCCCCCACTCCCTACTTGCGCGAGGCGCGCGCGCTTGTTTAGAATTGCTTTTTCTCTATAAAACCTGCAGTTTCCTCCCACACCGTGAGCAGGCTGGCCCACCTCCACATAGCGCCTGCGCCACGTATTTAAATTCAAGGTGTATTCTTGAGCACAGAAGACCCTCCCAGCAAAGGAGGGCGCCTTACAAATGCAATAAGTGGACAAGGGGCAGGAGGGAATTACATACTTATCAGCTTGAACGGTATAATCTGTTTAAAAAGCGAATGGGAAAGATTTTTCTGATTATAATAAAGAACACCGCCGGATTCCAAGACATCTGCTTTATTACCCATGCAGGTATATATAGACTACTCTACTCTAGCCCAGCTTCACCAAGGCGCGCGGGGCTAATCCCCTCCAAGTGGCCCACTCTGAGGCTTACTGAGCCACAATAGAGCTCTGCGCTGGAGGGCACTTGAATCCCAACATAAATGATGATGGTGAACGTTTTGAAAGGTTTTTCAGCCCCTCTCTCTCTCGCTCTCTCTCTCTGGCCTCCCCCCCCCTCCTGTCTCTCTCTCTCTCGCTCTTTCTCTCGCTGGCTCTCTCTCTAGTCTCTCTCTGGGCTCTCTCCCTCGCTCTCTCTCGCTGGCTCTCTCTCTTTCTCTTCTCTCTCTCAGGTCTCTCTCTCCTACTCTCTCTCTTTTTCCGTGGCTTCTTCTCTCTGCTTCTCTCTCCCTCTTTCTCTATCTCTTTTCTCTTCTGTACCTCTCGTTATCCCTTTCTCTTCTTATCTCGCTCCCATCTCCTTCTGCACACTCTTATCTCTTTTTCCCTTCTCTGTCTCTTACCGTTTTTCTCTCAATTGTTGCTGTCTCGCTCTCTCTTCTATTCTCCCCCCCTCTCTTTTTCTCATTCTCGTTCCTTTCTTGCTCAACCATTCTCTGTCCTCTCTTGCTCTATGCCTGCCTCCCCGCTCTCTTCTCTTTTCTCTCTCCAATCTCATTTGCTCTTTCTCCTGTTCCAGTCTCTCGCTATCGTCTCTCTCTTGCTCGCTTCGCCTTTCACTCTCCCCCCCCCGACCCTCTCTCTCTCTCTATGTCACCATGGCTTCATGGTGACTAACGGGGAGTGAGGACATCAGACTCTGTCTCCTTCCTACATGGATACCATCAGCAATTTGTCTTCATGGCCCGCTGAAAAACAAGGCAAACAAGCATTTGCAATGCAATAGGTCTCGCATTTGCGCGACTTGAAGCTATTGGTATTGTAAATGACAATGCCTTTTATTTATGTTTTGAAAACGAAAACAAAAATAAAAGGCATTGTTATTTGCAATGTCAATAGCTCAAACTCGCGTAAATGCGAGACCTATTGCATTGCAAATGCTTGTTATAGATAGGGACTATCTCAGCGCCCTTCCACGACTCTGGAATCGGGTGCCTCCTGGCTATTGTATTTGTTAATTCGTTTATGTAAGGTATCCACACTTCCGGGGTATGTTTGAATAAGTCCCCTGGTATTCTGTCTGGGCCAGGCGCCTTTAATGGTTTAATGGCTGCTATAGCAAGCGCTGTGTCCTCCATGATCAACTGTAAGGGTGGTGCTCGTCTTGATATTAAAAGCCCCCAAAGGTCTCTTGTGGGGTCTTGGGCTGAATCCAAATCAATAGTAATATCGTAGAGGTTTGCGAAATGCCTCTGCCAGGTATTGGGATCTAGATAGTGGTCAGAAACCGTCATGTCTCGTTTACTTCCATGGGTCATCAATTTCCAAAACATAGCTTGGGCCCCATTGTTTGCTGATGTTATAAGATCTTCCCAGATGCTATCTTCCCAATTTCTTTGGGCTATCTTTTGTGTTTTCTTATATTTTGATCTTTCTGATCTAATCTCGAGTATATTTTTGTTTTTAAGGTCATTAATGAGCCGATCTTTGGCCAATCTGCATTCCTTGTCATACCAGGGGTTGGATGACTGCACCCCTGCCTTGGCGGCACCTATTGTTATTCGCGGTTTGGTTAGGTGGACTTGTATTTCCTCTACCAATTTTTGATGGGTGTGTGTTATCGGGTTAATTTCGTGATCTTGATCCAGGTAAGAGGCTACAAGGTCACTAAAGATGTTATATATGCTAGTGAGAGGTTCAACTTGATCTGATATGGCAGGCCATCTGACTGACCGCCGGTTATTAGTTACCAGGGGCTGCCTTGTTTCTACTCCTGGGTCAATTTCTATGGTTGCATGAGTTGGAAATTGTTTCACCTCTAGCTCTAAGCATAACGGGAAGTGGTCACTCTCTTCTCTCTTATCTACTTTGAAGTCCTTTACGTATGCCCAATGTGTTGTACTTATGAGCACATAATCTATTCTCGACGTAGAGTTTCCTCTTGAGAAGGTGTTTGCGCAAGCAAGGTCTGAGGGGAAGCAACCATTGCATGCCCTAAGAACTTTCTCTATGGTGAGAGGAAATATTTGCATAGCAGAGGTAGTACACCTCACTGTGTTTTTTATCGTGAGGAGGGTAATCCCTCTGATTTGATCTTCCTCTTCGGAAACTACATCGAGTCCCACCATGGGTTCATAGCAGCAGTTAAAATCGCCTCCCACTATGATGGCATCTTTTGGGTCTATGGATCCCAGGACCTCCTTAAGATGTTCTAGTAAGGGTGCTTCTTTTGAACATTCCCTAGGTCTTACATATATATTAAAAAGATACAGCTGTGTAGCATTTGAGAACCTAAGTTTCAGGCCCAAGATGTCCAATGAACCAGTGGGTACAATTTCTATAATGACATTTAAATTAATTTTTACCCATATTATCAGTCCTCCCGAGGCCCTCCCTTTTTTTTTTATTGTAATGCCTCTATGCTGAAAGTTCTATACCCTACTTTATGCTGTGGTTCTCTAGCCCATGTCTCCTGGAAGAGACAAAGGTCAAAGTTTTCAACATAGCTCTGCCAATCAGGTTCCTTAACTTTTTGTTTGAGCCCAGCAATGTTCCAGGAGACCATCTTTATCAAGTTGGGGGCCAAGGTTGTATGGGTAATTGTGGGGTCACTAGATTTAGATCGGGAGTTACTCTCCCCTAAGGTATAGAAGTTGCTTACCCTGGTTTCATGGTGTGGTATATGTTCTGGGATGGCATCATGATTAGATTGGGGGCTGAAGCTAGAACTAGCAAGGTTCATATCTTGTTCGGAAGGGACTCCCTTTACCTTTATATTCACCCTATCTTGCCGAGCCAGTCAATCTACAGAGTCTAAGTTCTTTGACTCCTGCGTATCTTGAGATGGATTAATGCACTTGGTTAGTTCAGGAATATTTTGTTTAATGCCAATTGTTGTTGTTGTTCCAAAGAGGGAGTGTGAATGAAGGTTCATGTCAATCAAGCTATCTGCTATGTACCTTGAGTAGAAAGTTAACTTTATAACGTCCATATTCCCCACTTTCTGCTGGAACCTTTCAGCTCTTTTGATGTCAGATCTCACTACAGAAAGACACTGGCGTTTGGACATGATCCAATGGATCACTTTATTAATCAAGGACTCCTCGTCTTCCCTGGCTCCCCAGCTTAACCGTGGGACATTTGTCAAGAAGGCATTATGTGTATTGGGCTTGTGCTTGATCGGATGATGGATTATCAGATGAGTGTTCTGTAGTTGACGATAGCCCTCCCGGCTGGTTTTTTGGTTCGGACCTGGTTCATAGTGGCTTATTCGTTTCAATCTATGTGGGCTTTACCGGATCCGATTCGGAGGCCTCTTTTCCGACCGATTCGTGCATGCGTCCGGGCGAGCGAGTACGATGCGAGCGTACGCGAAATCACCGACTGACTCGTTCGCGGGTCCGAACCGCTCCGACCGACTCGCACGGACACGACTCGCACCGCGCAATGGAGACGTTTCCCGACCGAGCCAGTACGATGCGCGCCTCAAACAGTCCGACCGACTCACGCCGTCCGGCTCCAAAGAGCAGTCGGAGCCGGACTTCGGGGGTCCGTGTCGGACCCCCCTGCACGCGTAGCCATGCGAGTCGCACACAGGGGGGACCCATGGGTCCCCCCTACACGTGCATGTACGGCGCGACCCGCATCGACGCGAACCCGCTGTAGGGGGCGCCCTTGTTCGCGTCGTGCCCATTGAGTCAATGGGAGCCCGTGTACGCGTTGTACGACCGGCTCCCATTGACTTCAATGGGAGTCCGACCGAATCGAGTCCGATAGCATACGTACGCATCGTACTCGTTCGGTCGGGCTGCTAGAGTCCGATTCGGTCGGAAATCTCTCCGGGTCCGGCTCGGTCGGAGAGATTTCCTGCCCGAATCGGAATCGGCCCCATAGTATTTCCACAACAATTTATACAAAACTACACAAACTATTATAGTAAATATATAAACATTTACTACTTCCACACAACGCAAAAATAATAAAACTGAGTAAAATTAACAAATCTCCCTCCAGTAAATACAACAGTAGTGAAAGTGTTTAATTGCGGGTAGGTAATATTTACTATACCCGTTCCAGCCAGTACAACAGTAGAGAAACTGTTGGATTGCGGAGGGGTAAAATTTACTATTCCCACTCCAATCAGTACAACAGTAGGGTAAGTGTTAGATAGCGAAGGGGTAACATTTTCTGTTCCCACTCCTGTCAGTAAACATTAAAAACAAACAAAATATCTTGAACAAAAAAAATTATTTCCCAAAATAAAGTAAATAAAGTAAAATATAAATATATCTAAAACAAAATACAAATATATTTAATATTAAAAATGTAAAAAAATACTATTATAAATAAAATACAAAATAATTTTCATGCAAATAAATATTTTTATTTAGAAATTATTTCTTAACAGAAAAATATGTATTGCATACATTTAATTTAGTTACATCCCACCCTAAAGCACCAGAAAAATCTCACAATCTGCACTTAAACTTAACTTAAAAAAATAAATATTTACACTATTAATATAAATATTTATCAAGAAACTAAATATCATTCATAAAATATTAATTATTAATTAATTATAATTAATGTTCTTCCCACAGTATACCCCAACAAAACACACAACATGCTCATAAAATTTAACAGAAAACGTAATTGCACAATTAACATAATTAATTATCAAATTAATATTGTTGAAAAAAATA
Source organism: Calotriton arnoldi (assembly GCA_963921515.1). NCBI lineage: Eukaryota > Metazoa > Chordata > Amphibia > Caudata > Salamandridae > Calotriton > Calotriton arnoldi. The sequence goes on along the minus strand of CAWUFW010005618.1, from coordinate 351,974 downwards.
TTTATTAATTACTTATAATTAATTTACTTCCCACCTCATACCCCTACAAACTCTACAACCCACATCTAAAATTAAAAAAATAACTTAATTCTACAATTGACATAATTAGTTGTCAATGAAACAAATATTAGTAATTAAAAGCTAAATAGTAATTCATTAAAATTAATAAACTTTTTACCCTTTGCCCCATAAGCCCCACAACCCGCACCTAAAATGAAACTTAAAAAAATATTAATTACATAGTTAAAGTAATTAATGATCAAATAAACAATGAATAGTATTTAACAACTACTTATTAATTAATTTGAATTAATTTACTCCCCACCCTTTGCCCCTATAAACCCCACAACACGCATCTAAACAAAATTAATTAAACAATTAACATAATTAATTATCAATTAATTGATTAATATTAATTAAAAACGAATTCATAATTAATAAAAAATAAATGACTCCCCACTCTTTACTCCTATAGCCCCACAACAGGCACCTTAAAAAAACACAATTAACATAATTATCAATTAAATATTTAATATTAATATTAACCCCACAACCCGCACATACAATTTACATTAAAAAAAATAATTGCACAATTACCATAATTACATATCAATTAAATAAATAATATTAAACACAAAATATTATTAATTTATTATAATTAAATTACTTTACATCCTATACCCATATAAATCCACAACCCTCTACAGAACTCAAAAACACAAAATGTAATTGCATTTAATTTAATAACTACAAAAAATGTAACAAATATATTAAAAATCAAAAACAATAATTATACAAAAAAATTACATCATATACATTTAAAATATATACTAAAATGCATAACAATAATTAAGAAACAATATTTAAACAACTATGCGCCCGATTTCAATGTCTGGTGGAAAGCCTCCAGCCAGCTGTCGGAGGCTTTCCGCCCGTCATCTTAGGTTTCAGGCTGACCGCTGTATTAGGATGATGGCGGTCCGAGTGAAATCTGCAGGGGGATTCTGATACGCTTCCGACAGGCTCAAGGAGCCCGTCAGAAGCCACCATAATCCCCTAAAGACGGCGGAGCCAGGCTCGGCAATTTATGTGTAGCCTTCAGTTGTTCACAATCTTTTGCACTGATCAAAAGTAGGTCACATCATAGACTATGTAAGAGCCCCCTGGGCTAGATGATGTCACAGGCCTGGATTGGTGAGTTTAGACCATGACATGGGTTGAAGATAGGCAACAGGTCACTTCAAATGTGTGTATTAAGATATTAGTTTTGGACAGCATGTGACAGTACACATGTTGTATGCTAACTTATGAGTTATGCTAGTAATAGATGTAGAAACATTTTGTAACATCAATAAAGACAAAAAAAGTCACAAAACCATTGTTTTTTCTCTTCATTTCTTGTATACATAGAGGTCAACGACCATCAGAAGCCGGACATATGGAAGCCCATCGCCAGGAAGGTGCGGACCCTGGGGGTCTACAAGCAGCGCAACGTCCATTTCCACAACAGGTGGGAGGACCTACGATGTTGGAACTGAAAATCAGCTGAAGTCCAGCTCGGGCAGCCCTCCCAATGTGGGAGGTGTGCGTGTCGCACCATGACCCGCCCAATGGCCCGCATTCTTGCAGTGGCCTATCAGGAGCCTGATGAGCAGTTGAGGGCCAAAAGCAGCAACAAGGGTGTAAGTTCTTATCAGATTTTCATGTCACATGATTCATTTTTTTTACAGCTAGGATTTTTCCCATCAACATTGGGGGTGACCCATGTCCAACACCCAACAATAGTTCTTTAAGTTGTAAGTGTAGCACAATGTGTATGATGGTGTGCTTTGTCTATTAATTTTTTAGAAAGGATCCCACCTGGCACCTTATTACAACCAAAGGACTAATCTGAGCAAACACATTGCTGCATAAACTCCACATATACAACAGGTTATTTTATGTCATGAGGGACAGTTGTACCAAACAGGCCAATAGTCTTTATTGTGTAATGTTCCTTCACTGTTGTGGATGATGTAATAGTAGCCCTATTAAATGTTACATAGCATACTAGGCACTTATGATACAGTGGATGTACCAAACGTCACATTGGTAAACTTGGATTCTATACAAACAAGAGTGAGCATGTGATCGAAAATGACTAGTGACCACAGAATTGATGGCTACATTGTGGAATCAAAACATATCCAAATTGTGTTCATCGGCAGAAATACTGTTTCACACATGTTAAAAGGGACAGATTGGCATGCTGTCTTACCCCTTCACAGATGTGTGTGAAAGCCAGTCTGTTTGTGGCCAAATAATTGTGATAAGCATGCAATTTTTGATGAAACATAGACAAAAATGTGTACAGATTGGTGATGGAGTAACACATACCCAAAGCCATTCCTTAATGTTCTTCGTCATGTCCAGAGGAAAAATCAATAATGGAGAAAAATGGGAAACTTAAAGGGATTGTAGAAGATGGAATATTCCATTACATATATGTATGAGTATCCCATGAGGAAAACTCAGAATCAGGCCAAACCCATGACTCGTTAGGCAAATGTTGAAATGCATCAAGGTGTAATATGTTGCATATTGTGATTTAAATTTCAATCTTTAAAGTAAATACCATATAGTAATCTGCAGTGTTTTGAGAACAGTGAAAGCCAGCATATTTAGTGAAACAATTTCACAAGGATACAACAAAGTTCAAGTAACTAGAGATATTTGGGAGTCAAATGTGAAGCATTGCTCTGTACTTGAGTGTATTAGAAATTTATCAAGGGCTATGTATTAACTTATGCAGTAGAGGTCATTTATCAATCCACACAAATATTTGTTTCAGACTGTCTTCATCCGCATATGTATGCACATAGTATGTGATACCTTGCTAAGCTACTTTAGTACAGAGTTCATGTATACTTTTTGACAATTGTCATATACTTTAGTGACTTGAAGAAAGTGTACCATTGTTAAATGCCCAAATAAAGGTATCCTGCTTTCAGTTCATGCTACTATTGGTACACCACTGCAGAATTTGTTGGCACACATTGTTTCATATTTTACTTATTGAGAATGAAAACTATGCAAATTTTATGGCCTAGTGAACACACTGTAGAAAGGTATTTTTGGTGTATACCCTTTTTGGTGACAACGATTCACTATTATAAACAACAAAGGCCAACCATTCAGAGGTGTGAAACAGTTCCTGGAGAGACATAATAATGGATATTAGACATGATCATACATGATATAGGAGCTATCATGAGGAATCACACAACTGTGACCAAATGTTTTCTGAAAATGATGCCTACATGCATGAGCTTATGCTAATGTAGAGAGATTTTGAGAGGTTTGAAGCAGGTGAAATCTGAAAACTTGGGAACTGTTTTGTGATCAAAGTTCATGACCAGTTTTTCTTACACAGATCCAATAGCACTATTGTATGTGTCATTCCAGCATCATCCGGGGCAGGCGAATGGGAAGTTGCCACGTAGGCGGGGATGTAGCTGGTCACTGTTTTTCCAGTGTGGACACCACTGACACCAAGGGATCCAGGGTCACAGCGGGGGAGGAAAGTGCAATGGAGGCTACCAGTGACTCAATATCTTCTTTGGGGGCCTCTTCCAGCAAGCACTCCTTAGTGGGGTCAGACGCTACTGTTCCTGTTACACCTGCATCCTTGCCTGCCACCTACAGTGCCATCTCCAACCTCCCTCATGCTCCCCTAATTGGCCACATCCACCACCCTACAAGGGGTGGTGTCTCTTTCTCTCCAGGCTTCTCACCACCTGCTCCTGTCCCCCCAGCTGCACTGAGTTAGAAAGCTGTTGACCTTCTCAGGAACATCCTTGTAGGTCAGACTGCACTACTGAATAGCATCTGTGGGCTTGACCTGCAGAGCTATTTTCTAGGTATAGTCCCCCTCACTGACTGCAGCCTCCCAACCATTCCAATCTTGTGCCCCCCTCCTGCCCCATCCCCATCCCCATCACCTATTCCCAGACCTGTCTCAAGCACACTCACACCTTTGCATGCACCCACTCACACAGACACTAGCAGCACACTCACACAGAAACCCATCCAAACAGACAGACACCCCCCACCACCAGCAAAATCATTGACACCACAGTCACCACCACTCTCACACTCACATGCACTACCACCCCCACCACACCCCCAGACACTGCATCCACCACCACAGCCACATCCACCACCACAAGCACACCCCCAGACACCACACCCACCACCACACTCACATGCACTACCACAAGCACACACCCAGACACTGCACCCACCACCACAGCCACATCCATCACCACAAGCAGTGCTTAATTTGAGATGGTGGTTTCTGGTGCTTAGTACCAGCACTTAATCATCAACACTGGTGCTTGATTACCAGTTAAGGACACATTCATTTTTGGTGGGCACAGGGAGATTAAGGGCTGATTCACAAAAGTAATCTGAGACAAAATCCTAACTTTACGACTTTTGGTATTCACAGAAGGCATTTAGGATACTGAAGGCATTTAGGAGTACTAAAGTTAGGATTTGCCTCAGATAAACTTAAGTTTTGGTCTTAAGTTAAACTTAAGACCAAAACTTAAGATTGACTGAGACAAAATCCTAACTTTAGTACTCCTAAATGCCTTCTGTGAATACCAAAAGTCGTAAAGTTAGGAATTTATCTCAGATTACTTTTGTGAATCGGGCCCTAAGTGATTTGCACAGAATCACAGGATGTTGAGCTGACTCCGAGGCTCGAATCTGGTTCCCCAGCTCTGAGGTTGGCAGCTCCTGTTATTATGCCACATCCCTTCCCCACTTGTAGGGTTTGTTGTTTCGGTGTTAGGCAGTGCTAACAGGAGAAATGGGCTGGTCGAAGCTGCCTCCTCACGAGAGCCCTGGCACTTCTTTTTTTACAAATTAACCACAGACCGCAAGCACACCCCCAGACACCACAACCACATGCAACACACCCAGCACCTCCATAGCACATACACCCACAAAGCATAAATGCCCACACTCACCTACACAACACATTCCAACAAAGCAACACACACCCAAACATGCACGACCTACACCAGACCCACAGACACCTGCACCCTCAACAGACATATGCACAACAGACATTTCCACTCCATCTACTCCCCAATCCCAACTCCCTCCTGAACATCCCACCCATTTTCCCCGTGAGAGTTTCATATTTACGGTATGTGATAGTCATTTGAATTTAGGACAGCCATTCAAAATAGTAGTGGACACTTACACCAACAGATAAATGTTGACACATTATTTAAGTATATTTTACTGCAGGTGTGTTTGTTTCACCTTGATTTCTTATAAGTATTTACACATGTGCATTGCACCTTGCATTTAAAGTGCAAATTGAAATTGTATACAATACAGGACTTTCGCTAGACAAAGGGAAATGTTACATGGACGATTATGTAGAGTGCTTCAAATTTGGGACTGTGAATGATTTTCCAGGAAATCTAGTGAGCTTGTCTAGTGCAATTTCTGCATGATGTTACATTGCACTTATCCCAATGATGTATGATACTTAATTTGTTCAGGTGTCCTTTTTTTGGAAGGCAGCTAGCACCAAATATATGAACACAATGTGATTATACAGGTCTGTTACTTTAAATTTCTTAAACATCAACATTACAGACAAATGCATTGCATGTTGGTATGCTATTGATTGTATGAGTGATTTGAAAATGCACGAGTACTGAGCAAATGTGAACAGTTAACAGGGAATAGGGGAGGTAGCCTTCGGTTCCGGCGATGACGGTGTTGATATGCATCATGATCAGCCAGCAGCAGCAGAGGTAGGATGTGTAGGATCAGGTCTGTTAGTAATGGGGGGTCTCTAGTTGGCACATGTATGCACCTTAAGAACTGCGGGCAAACACTGCAATGGCAGGACTGAGGCACCTATGATAGGCTACTTGTGTGGGTGGCATGACCAGTGCTGTAGGCATACTAGTAGCATTTGATTTACAGGCCCTGGGCACACACTGTGCACTGTACTAGGGACTGACTAGTAAATCAAATATGCCAATCATGGAAAACCAATCATAACACAATTTACATTAGGAGCTCCTGCACTTTAGAACTGAATAGCAGTGAAAAAGTGTGCAAAGACGCTAAACCAGCAAAAACTAAGTTCAGCATGCCATCAAAAACAGGAGGTCAGAAAGCAAAAAGACAAGGGACACAAACCAAAAGATGTCAGGTCTAACAGGGTCCATTGTAGTACAGGAAGTGGGAAGGTGAGAAAATGTGAGCTTATGCCCTATATGTGTTCCATTCCACCAACTTAGGTGTGGAGGTTACGCCACCACAGTTGCGTCAGCAGGAAAGCACATTGTGATTGGCCCAGGAGACAAAGTTGCTATACCACCTCCAACAGCCACGTTTGCCTATCCTATTATCAATGCAGTCAAGATTTCCTGGCAGTGGTGTCAGTCTTTCGTCTATGCAATCGCCAACATCTAAATAGGGTGGGGTGACCACCAAGCCAGCAGGAAAAATGCTGAAAAATCCACAGCGGGACTCAATCCGCCTAGATCTAAATCACGCCCTAAGTGTCTGTTAGAATGAGTTAGAGCCACCTCCTGCTACTGGCTCAAGTTTTGCCCTGCCTATAGTCCAGGTGTTTCCATCCCCACTGGTAGATCACTTAGCATGATTAGGCTCAGGTGTTGATTGTCCCATTCATCCCTGTTCTTACCTGTAAGCGCACAGTCTTAAAAAGTTTGCTCTTGGTGCAGACCCACGAGTCTGTCACAATCCCTGGTTGGGGTCGGCACTTGCTTGGCAGCTACCCTGTCCTCTGAAGATTGTGGGCTCACTTGCTTCTGTGTTGAATACAAGCTTGCTGTCTTTCTTGACCTTCGCAGCAGTTGTGTTGGCCTATGCGACTGCAGCAGGGAAAGCTGTATAGCGGAGAACTGGATCCTCTTCATGGCTGGTCGGGCTGATGCTCATTGCAGCTACACTCAGGCTGTTTGGGCCAAGATTGGTGTAGCATAATGCAGCCTAACGTGAGCAAAAGTGGTGGCACCGAGCAAGTCTCTCAGGTCTAGTGTTGGGCCATGGCTTCGGTCATGCAATGTGTTGGGTTTCACTCAGCTCTGGGGAATTTTGTGATACAAGTAGGTGCAACACTGTCGATTTACAATTTGAGCTCCATGGCTCAGGACACACCACAATCTTCACAGCTCGGGCACCCTGGCTCAGGTCAGACTACAATCTTCAACAGATCAGGTAGAGTAGCACAATCATGCTGCAAAATGTAGATTGGGCATAGTGACTCAAGTCAAACCGCGTTTCCCAGATCAAGTATTGTGATTCAAGGTACACCTTATTTCAAAGTTTGGGAACAATGTCTCAGGCTGTGCCACAATACTAATGATCCCACCCACTGCCAGCAACCTTTCAGAAAAAGGCCAAAGATTCATGGTGATTCTTGAACATTAGGCCTTACCTCGGTGTACCACTTGGTACCTCGCCCTACCTTGTCATTCGTGTGGGGTGCATATTACAGGCTGTCAACAAACAGTGATATGGTGCAGTAAGCCCGAGGCACATAGCTTGTTAAATGATACATTATGCACTATTCATGGTTTATAGTTACGGACTCCACTTAGTAAATACAGAAACTAAGTTAAATAATTGGTTTTCTTGTTATTGGTTGCTTACAGACATCCCTGAAGAAAGAAATTCCTAATTAAGGCTTTCCTTCGGCTTAGCCTGCACCTAGCAAAACTTTAAGGGGCAGATTTACAAGGCCCTGGCGCCACTTTTGCGCCACCGTTGCGTCACTTCTGTGACGCAGCGGCGGCGTAAACCATGCGCCACGTTGCGCCTTATTTACAACGTGATGCATCTAGGGAGATGCGTCACGTTGTAAAGCCCTGCGCCACATGAAACCTGCATCAGGTCTCATGTGGGCGTTCCGTCGCAGGGTGGGCGTTCCGTCGCAGGAAAGCCTCGTAAAAGTGATGCAGTGAAATCTACAAGATTTCACTGAGTCAGTTTTACGACGCCGCTGCGACAAATCCTTACGCCTGCTTGAAGCAGGCGTAAGGAGTGGCGCACCACGTTAGGTATGGGCGGCCCCTGAGCATTGCTGGAGTTGCGTCACACTTGCGACACGACTCCAGCAATGCGCAGCCCTTACGCCATCAGATGCGACACGCATCTGCCTATCCCTGCGCCATGGTGCGCCGCATTGTAAATGCGATGCATCCGTGGTGGCGCAAGGGTAGACTTGCGTGTCGCATCTCATCTGGCGCATCCCTGCTGATTTGCAGGGATGCGCCAGTCGTTGTAAATCTGCCCCTTTGTTGGTCCATGGTGACTGGGGTTATGCTTGAACAGGAAAAAGATCCTCAGTGGCTGGGGCGGCACAAAATAATCCTGAGAGATCACCTGAAATCTCTATGCCCATTTTGAAAGGCCAAAGGTCTTTAAACCATGGCCAGGGAAGTCTTGCTGCTTCGCATTGAGACTTCCGGATTAGCAGAACGCTCCAGTGCTTCATGAACATTCATGGGGTGGAACACAATTTGAACACAACTGAGATTCTTTCCAGGGTGGTGAATGTATTTCAGATAAGTTATTGAATTGTTGGATAGAAAAAACTCTTCTGAATATTTGTGCTAATAGAGCACACTAAGAGCATTTTATCACAAACGGTCTTAGATATATATAGAATGATTGACCTGAGATCGTTGCAGGTTTAAAGACGTTAAAAGTGTGCACAAACAAAAACTCTCAAAGTCATTTGTAAAGGAATTATGTGCAACTATGGTTATGTGCTCATAGATTGTGTACCAAAAACTATTGGTCATTTTCTTTATTTGTTCTTATGACACAACTGATTACTTCTTGTGGTGTAATCCATGTAACATGTAATGCACCTGAAAGTATGATGAAAGTATGGGTATAAGTGGCTGATTGGATCTCTTGATGTGCGAGTGTGGCTAGTTGACTGGACCTCCTGCTCAGGGACAATGTTAATTCCCTACGTTTGAGTGCTAAACAAACTATAAGGTGTGTTCTTTAGGAAACCCTTGTAAAAATCATGGAATTCACAGCTATAACATGACAAGACAGAGGCACTGATCATGTAAAGGTCCAGAACAGGCAATTTCAGGTGGCGTGTTCGTTATCATTGTTTCAAGGGAGGTTTTTGAAGGAAAGACATGCAGTCTTGTTTAGAGAGATGACCTCACCATGTTACCTAAAGTGGTGAAACAAGTTGATGCTTAGAGAATTACTCTGAACAGTACCAAGAGATATTCAAAGACAAGACTGATGACCTCACTGTTTGTTCTCTCTGTATCTCCTTCTTTATTCTAGTTTATTTTAATAGTTTATTGTTTGTTCTCAAACCCCCTTCCCTTAGAGGTCATCAGTCAGTCTCTGCTAATCTTGAATTTGCAGCGGCCATCATATTTTCACATGTGAATTTATCATCCATGCTGCCTTACTGATTTACACAGAGAGAAGCAGGCCTTCCTCTGTTTTGTGTCTGACATCCAGGAATCGTACAGGAGAGTCAGAGGCCCATCAACAACAGATAATATAGATGCCTTTCCACAGTCTTCTCCATCCGCAGACCCACCATCCTAGGAGCAAACTGCACGCCACTCCTCCCGGACAGGCACTCCTCCTGAAGGGATGTCAGCTTCCTTCCCTCTCTCTGGAGGCAGGAGGACTTCTAGGTACTTCATGGCAGGTAATCTATTCTGGCAGCAAGGGTTGGTATCAGGTGATGTCCCCATATCTTTGGGAACCTTGCTGTCAGACAAAAAACAGCTTTCGTTGTACAACAGTCCTCTGACTACTCTGAGGTGCACTCCCTTCCTTGGTCATAGAGAACTGAGACCTTTAACAACTGGGTTAGTAGGTCCCATTTCCATTCAGTCTAAGCATTTTCAGAACCATATTGGTTGGTTCAACTTTCAAGGATCCTCATCCGGCTGTTTTCCAGACACACTAATTGTGTAGAGTGATGTTCGTCACAGCAGGATAGTTTCCAGGCTGGCACATTCTTTGCATAGGCACAAAGAGGTGTGAGGTTTCTGCAGCTGGTTGTCTTCAGCCACACTGAGAAGTGATCAGAGAATGGCAAAAGGCTGGCCCCACCTAAGGGATCCCTTTCACCTTAAACAACAGTAACGACAGCTCCACCTTCACCCCACCATCTGCCAAATGGCAATGCTGAAGGAAGACAAATCAGCAGTTCCTTACAGGAAAAGGCTTATTGAAGTTATAAATGTATAAAGTGGCCTTGTCTCATTGTTTAAAAAATTGTGGGGATAGCCTGCACACCAGTCTAATCAAATTTTCTGTGTGTAAGCTAAAGTTTATCTGTTGTGTGCTACCTTGAGACCTGACCTGCACCTGTCACGTTGACAAACCCTGTAGCGGTGTGTACAAACCTGTCACACACATCAAGGTGTACAACGCATGCCCATAAGGTTCAACAATTATGTAAACTGGTTCATCAATAATTTTTTATGCAATTGTATTGCAGATTTATTTCAATTTTTTTCAATTTTTAAACTTGTTAATATTTGCAACCAATATATCTGAATGTTGCAACTTTAAAACATACAATTATCATGATACCTTCCTCTCATTACATTGTATTACAAACAAAAAAAAAAAAAATCACAAGAAATCTTCGATGCTGTGTTCCTAATGCATTTCGGGAAAATCCCTTCGTCAGGGGAATTCTAAAAATAACAAATTGTACATGTTTGTGATCATGAGCACTATACAAGAAGTCACAAGAACATTACAGGCACTCTAAACCCCTATGGGCTCATGAAAGAGTACTTGGTGTGGGTGCTCAAAAATGGCATTACTCCTGGCGTTATGAAATATTGTGTGCTCATGCGGAAATTCAAATGTGCTTGGTAGTTTAACCATCGCATACCATCAAATGCAACCTGAATCGCAAATCTCTATACTTTATACCCAAAGTACAGAGTGCATTCCCTGTCTCTCTGAACCAATTACAAAATGTCTCTAAACAATGTGCGCAAGGTCTCCATGCCTTCTGTCCCAAGTGCTTTCTCTATGGATGAGAACCACAGCTCATCGAAGCAACAAATCTTAACCTACCTGGACATCACATATTTTGGCTATTTGTGGTGATGTGAAGAAGCCTTTGAAAAACAAACCTTTGAAAAAACAACGAGGATGCCCGTTAGTGAATACTTCCGCGTATGAATTATTATGCCAATCAAATTGATAGAGGTCACACGCATGTCGAGCTTTAGAATGGGGCACAATTCACTACTCACAATGAGGTATTCCCACTCTCATTATTCATTATGATACCGTTTTTTAGTTATCGTTTTCATTGATTCACTTTTAATTTCGGTCCCCGATGCACTGAATTTTTTCTAACAGTAGCATCATATAACATGGAAGTATAGTAGTTTGCGGAGTCCACCTTTTGAATTTATGGCGGATGATGTGACTGCAGTACGTACGCGTGCGCACGTATACGCGAAAGTAGTCAAAAACCTGATAGCGTCCTGACCGGGGACTCTTCTTGGCGGCGGGATGTACTATGCAGTTGCGTCAAGTGATTTAAGTAAGTAGATCGTGTATGTTAAACCTTTTGACACGTATTACAATGAAGGTTCAGTATTGAATTTCACAATTGGTCTTGCATATAGGATACAGTTGCACGATTGAACGGCAAAAACATAGACTTACCAAACACGCTTTGTTCCTACCCATTGATCCCAGTAAGTAAAATACGCATAAGGCTCATGTACTTACTTACATACAATTATCAGCACGCTCTCACCAACGGGCATCTTCATTGTTTTTTCAAAGGTTTGTTTTTCAAAGGCTTCTTCACATCACCACAAATAGCCAAAATATGTGATGTCTAGGTAGGGTAAGATTTGTTGCTTCGATGGGCTGTGGTTCGCATCAATAGAGAAAGCACTTGGGATATAAGGCATGGAGACCTTGCGCATATGGTTTAGAGACATTTTGTAATTGGTTCAGAGAGACAGGGAATGCACTCTGCACTTTGGGTATAAAGTATTGAGATTCGTGGTTCGGGTTGCATGCGATGGTATGCGATGGTTAAACTACCAAGCACATTTGAATTTCTGCATGAGCACACAATACTTCATAACGCCAGGAGTAATGCCATTTTTGAGCACCCACACCAAGTACTCTTGCATGAGCCCATAGGGGTTTAGAGAGCCTGTAATGTTCTTGTGACTTCTTGTATAGTGCACATGATCAAAAACATGTTCCATTTGTTATTTTTAGAATTCCCCTGATGAAGGGATTTTCCCGAAATGCATTGGGAACACGGCATCGAAGATTTCTTGTGAACATTTTTCTTTTGTTTGTAATACAATGTAATGAGAGGAATGTATCATGATCATTGTATGTTTTAAAGTTGCAACATTCAGATATATGGGTTGCGAATAACAACAGGTTAAAAAATGGAAAAAAATCTGCAATACAATTGCATAAAAAATTATTGATGAACCAGTTTATGTAATTGTTGAACCTTATGGGCATGTGTTGTGGTATTGGTGGTGGTAGTATTGGTGGTGGTGGTATTGGTGGTGGTAGTATTGGTGGTGGTGGTGGTATTGGTGGTGGTATTGGTGCTGGTGGTACTGGTGGTATTGGTGGTGGTGGTATTGGTGGAGGTGGTGGTATTGGTGGTGGTATTGGTGGTGGTGGTATTGGGTGTGGTGGTATTGGTGGTGTTGTTAATAAAACAGGCTTTTGAAAACAACCCGTCAGGTGGCTTAGTGCAGATGACATGTAACACAGATGTGCTGTTGTCAGCTTCAGCCCTTTAGCACATGATTACGTGCTACCTGGAATTCACATGACTTAATTTGATAATCATTTCTAAATCCATTTTACTTGGGGGGGGTTGAAACAGACACAAGATAATGCTGGGTTAAAGTGATTGAAAGCGGATGCCCGTTTTACTGGGCGGCCGTGCTGCTTAAAAAAACACAAGCGGTTACAGCTGAAGCAGCGCATGTCAAGTCTGCACTGCAGTAAGAGAAACTCAATAAAGTAAATAGTGCTTACAGACTAAATAACAGGTCCCGTGTAACAACCGAAGTAAAGGGGCCGGTAGCCATGGAAGGTTACAAATGAAGACAAGGCCGTACTAAGGAGGGACTAACGAGCCTATTAACGAATCCGAAGGCAGCATTTACGAAAGCCAATGACACAAGCCAATGAAAAATATGGGAGGAGAGTAGGTGCGGCTTCTCTCCCATACTCTACTACAGCAGTCTCGCAGAGCGAGCAGCGCTTGCGCGCTGCCGCTAGGCTCGACCTAAAAAGACTAGAGGTTTGGGAATGTGTGCCATTTTTGGTGAAATGTTGCTAATGTGGATAAAAATGTCACAAAATTACTCCTTTGGAGTAAAACGTGGTGTGCCACTTTATTGTCCAACTATTTTCATGTGAGGGTCTACTTCATGCATAAAAGTCCTGCGAGATAACAACAGGAGACTGTTTCAAGCCCCAAAATTAAATTGTCTCTAGGAGACATTTTCTGCCAGAATGAGCCTCCACATGCAAAAATTATGGCTGGCTATTTAATGCTAAATCTAAAAAATTTCATATTGTGCAAATTTCAGGAATTACGCCAATTTTGCTGAAGTACTTAAAATTTCACCCGCCTACTTGTTAGGCTTGTGTCTAATTCCTACGAACTAAAACAAACCCAGGTAAAATGGCAAATCCACACTATCCTTTCAATTTAATTCAACTCAAATATGGTTCACACAGGGAAACATAAATGTTATTCTAGGTCCTTCTCTGACTTGTTAGTCCACCCTAATGATATTCCAACTCCAGTGAAATGTGTGCATTATGTGCAATGATAATTAATCACAGCTTATTGACTCGAACTAAAGATGCCATCATCCCCAACTAATTCGGATATTTGGAAGGAGAAAGGCAGCATGGATAATAGATTTACCTTTAAAAATAAATTCAGATATTTGGAAGGAGAAAGGCAGCATGGATAATAGATTTACCTTTAAATATAAAAAATACAGACATCCCTCGAGAATAGATTTTTTCTGGTAACTAGTAGGATTAGAAGCAATGTTACAAAAGTGGACCATATAACAGAACACTTATCAGATCATTCAGCCGTAAGTTTGGAACTAAGGCTGATTCAATCCACAACACAGAAATGATGGACCCTAAATCGAGTCCTGCTAATTGAGCCTGAACTAGTGGAAATTCTAAGGAAAGAAAGGAATGAGTTCTTCCAGATTAAGAAGTCTTCTACACCGTCACATGTTGTCTGGGACACCTATAAAGCGTTTATAAGGGGAAGATTAATTAGTATTTTTATTGCCTGGAATAGGGAGCAGAAAACCAAGATAGGAATCTAATATAGCTAGGCTTTTAAGAGAATCAGAGAGCTCCCGAAATCGCCAGGACCAGGCTCATAAATTAGCCAAATTGCAGGAAGCAAAAAATTGCTTGTCTAGTTTTATAGAAGATGGAATATGGAGAGAATGGGAGCTCAGTAAGATATCTCATTATGAATACGGGGAGGGCTGCAGGAAACTGTTGGCATGGAAAATCAAAACAGAATGCTCTAGAAATAATATCTTCGAAATTTCAGATCCCGCGACTGGTAAAAGGTGTACAAAAGATAAAAAAATGGAAAAGGCCTTTTAATGTTTCTTTCAAACATTTGTACAAGGAGGATACAGTGCAACCAGGGAACAACTTAAAAAGTATTTTGAGGGTTTAAATATGGTTAGACTGACCCCAATTGCAAAGGAACTTTTTGTGATAAGTCTTGAGGAAGTAAGATGGGGAATGGATAAACTGAAAAACGGCAAGGCAGCCGGCCCAGACAGCTTGTCAAATGAACTGTATAAGGTTTTAAAGGAAAAACTGGCACTGTGGTACAGGGAGATGATAAACGCGGCCTTCTTAGAAGGAAAAGAACTCACGCAATCCTGGGAGGAAGCTACAATCAGTATTATCCTAAAACCAAACAAGAACCCAAAGTTATGCGAGTCATACAGACCGATATCCCTTTTGAACTGTGACTACAAGATCTATACTAAGATCTTGGCTAAATGACTGGGGAAGATTATAGAGAATTTCATACATACTGATCAAAAGGGCTTGCTTAGAGGGAGACAAATACATGACCTGACACACGAGCTGATTGGAGCAATAGTGTCACACCCCAGGCTTTTTGCATGATATCAGTCCCCCACATTTAAATACACCTAGACAAAGCAACAGGCATAGATATATTGCTTTAAGATAGTCGTACATTTGCCATTTTTTTGTGTCCCTTTAAATTCCTCTAACACCTAAGCAGAGCTAATGACCTGCAGGTGTGCATGGGAGGAGCTTACTTCCTATATAATGCAGCCGTGAGAACAACGCGCTGCTTGATTTCTAGTTCGTTGAGTGGTGGAGGAACACGCCTTACCTGCTTCGTCCAAAAAAAAGATTCTCTGATTCTTCAAACCTTTGTTATACTCCTGTTTCCTGTTGGCAGTTAAGCCTGACCTCAACATCTGCGTTTGGAAGAAAACGCATTCCGAGTGAAATTCTTTTCCGTTCTTCATGGCAGCTGTGAGAGGCAGTTGCCTCTCCCAAAGGATATTTCCTTTTTGGATATTGCAAGCGCGTACGCTCACCCGGCCCCCAGGAACCTTCACCCCTGCACCCACTATCAAGGAATAGCGGCAGCAGCTGCCTTGCTGCTAATTGTTATGATCCAAGAGCGCAAGGCTCGCGGGGGTCTTCTGACTTCGATTCAGGGAGGATTACTGTAGTGTATTCCTGCACCGCTGGGACCGACATCAAATAAATAGGCGGTGAGATCATGCCGAGTAACATTTCCTTTGCTAACCTTTAATTCAGCTGTGTCCTTACCATAACTTTTTTTTTTTTTTTTGTGTGTGTGTGTTCTGCAGCCAGTATATGCTAAAGACTATATAGCAATTATCCTGCCAAGACTCTTTGACTTAAAATTAACAAAGGAGATGCTTTCTTTTATTTTTGAAGGAATTATTCTTTGAATTTGATGGAAGAAAATACCTGGTGAGTGGCGTACAGAATTTGTAGAGACACAATGAATGTGTAATTATTGATACGGGTTAATGCACTCTGTTATAGGGAGACACTGAACCTTTTTCTCATCCCACTCTCTTTTTTCTTCTTACTCTCTCCCTGCATTAGGGAATCTTGAGCACCACTACACCGCCGACTGGACCCACAGTAACTCTAGTGTCATTTTGTGTGGGGAAATACATCCGGATTTCTTCCTCCTACATGTGTTGTGGTCTTCCCTCATTTCTGCTTCCTTTTGGCTCCTATTGAGGAGTTGTTTGTTCTGGTTTGTGCATATAAGGACCATACAGGCATTCCTTATTGGGAGACAGGAGGGCCATCTTTGCTCCGGTGGATTCTACAAGAACCACGCTGGTATTTACTAACACTGTGCTTGACTTGCCCTGACAGAAGATCAAGCCCACGTATTTTTATCTACCCGAGCAAAAATGGACAAGGGAGGCGCTTTTGCCTTCATGGAGGTAGATTTAGGTAACTCCCTTTAAGGATCAACACCCTCACGTGAAGATCTGGCTAAAACTTTATTGGAAATTCAAATGGAGGTCAGGAATCTCCGAACCGAAAATCAGCTCCTTAAATCTGAGTTAGGGCAGTATGCTGTACATAAAGAACCCCCCACCGGCAATCCTGGAACTCTGCCTAAAATACGCAAAACATATATACAACCCGCCCATTTTAAAGTGCCTGTCACTGATTCTAGTAGCACCCAACCGCTAAATCTAACTGTTGTCACACCCAGCCCGGTTCCCTTAGCAGTACCCGAACGATTTAATGGGGACAGTGTAAAATACAGTATATTTATGAACCAGTGTCATCTCCAGTTCCTTTGCTGGCCTGCTTCCTTTTCTGATGACGCTGCCAAAGTAGCTTTTATCATCTCCTTCTGGGTGGGTAACGCAGCTACATGGTCTGTCCCTCTGGTAGAAAATGATGGATCCGATACTCTACAACTTTGGCCTATTTAAAGAAAAGATGCATTGCCTATTTGCCAAACATTCCTTTATGCAGGCCAGTGGTAATGAATTACTGTGATTGAAACAGGGTTAATGAGATCTGCTGAACTATATCACAAATTTCAATAGGCTCGTAGCAGAAACAAGATGGCCAGAAGATAAAAGAACCTCTTTGCTTTATAGAGGATTAAGAGACGAACTTAAGGATATATTGTCTCAAATAGTAGACCCACGGGAAGATTGTCCCTCCTTTATAGATTTAGTTGTTAAACTGGATCATAGGTTGGGGGAACGCAAAGGAGAGAAAACGCGAGGTGAATTCCCTCGTATGATGGTGTTAGTTAACGAAAAGAAAGACCTATTAGATAAAAGCGAGCCTATGCAACTAGGAGGGATTAGGGGTCCACTTTCACCACAGGAGAAAGAGAAAAGAAGAAGAATGAACTTGTTTCTATATTGCGGATGAGAAGGGCACTATGCTCGTTATTGTCCTGTAAGACCTAAAAGCCGTAGAAAAATCTCTGATCTGGCGGAAAACTACTAAGCTCGAAGAAAGAGAAGGCCATATCTTCGAGCATGGACAAAACCAAGGTCTCACATTACCTGGCCAACACAGTGGCTTGCGTCCCGAAACATTTCACTATTAATATCACGTTAATACTCCCTAAACAGAAAAGAAGAACCATCCCCATTTTGTTAGATTCGGGATCCACTTGGAATTTTCTCGACATTTCGTTTGCCAAGTCTCTGGGAGGGGATTTCATTAGAAAAGAGAGTCCTGAAACAGTTAGAGCAGTAGATGGCTCAGAGCTGTCCTTCGGAATGATTGTTCATTACTCCACCGACTTGGTTATGCTTTGTGACAACGGACATTCGGAAGTAATCCAGTTCGATCTGATTGACACCCCTAATTTTGGGGCTATACTCGGGGTCCCGTGGTTACAAAAGCACAACCCACACATAGATTGGAAATTCCGCTCTGTAACTCTGAGATCTTCCCATTGTCTTATACACTGCTATCAGGAGCCTACAGACTGGAAAACCCCTTTGAGTTATGCAGTGGCTGACAGCTTAAACCTTAGTACCCCTGAACTACCATCATATTATGCTGAGTATAGTGAGATATTCGATGAGGTAAAGGCCACAGAACTACCGCCTCACCATAATGTTGATTGCAGAATTGACTCAAAACAGGGAGCTAATTTACCGGTAAGTCGCGTCTATGCATTGACTGAGCCCGAAACATAGTATCTCTGCACTTACTTAGATGACATGTTGGCTCGTGGGTTTATACGCCATTCCACGTCACTGGTCTCTTCGCCCCTGTTTTTTATACCCAACGGGAGGGGGGGTCTGCGAGACTGCATGGACTATAGAGCATTGAATAAGATGACAATAAAAAATAAGTACCCCCTTCCTTTGATTTCGGTCTTATTAGACCAGGTGAAAACAGCTTGGATTTACACTAAGTTAGACCTCAGAGGGGCCTATCACCTTATACGAGTATGAGAAGGGGACAGATGGAAGACGGCCTTTCGTACCAAATTTGGTCTTTTTGAGTATTGCGTGATGCCCTTTGACTTGTGCAATGCACCGGCCGCCTTCCAATTTCTTGTGAATGAGATATTACGAGAATATTTGGATATATTTGTAATTGTCTACATAGACGATATCCTTATTTTTTCCTAGTCTGAAGAACAACACATTGACCATGTAAAGAAGGTGTTAAACACCCTCAGAGATAATCACCTTTTTGCAAAACTCGACAAATGTGTTTTTCACACAACAAGAGTAGAGTTTCTTGGTTTCATTCTTTCACCAGAAGGTATACTTATGGATTCCAAGAAAATAACAGCCATCTTGAATTGGCCTAGTCCAAGCTCCATAAAAGAGGTGCAATCCCTTCATAGGTTTTGCAAACTTTTATCGTTGCTTTATAGAGCATTTTTCAGACGTTATCACCCCTAATACTTCCTTGTTACGCAAAGGGAAAATATTTGTTTGGTCTAAGCAAGGAGAACTGGCTTTTCTAACACTAAAGACCAAATTTACATCTGATCTCATATTAAGACACGCTAACCCATTGCTTCCCTATTATTTGGAAGCAGATGCATCACAATACGCAGTGGGAGGGGTTTTTTCTCAAAGAGATGAGAAAACTGGTTGTCTACATCCCATAGCTTACTTTTCCAAGACTCTCTTACCTGCGGAGCAGAATTATACTATAGGAGAAAGAGAGTTGTTGGCCATTAAGCTTGTTTTTCAGGAATGAAGACATTACTTGCTGGGTTCACCTCATTGTATAACTATTTACTCCGATCACCGAAATCTCCAATTCTTTAAGTCTGACAAAGCCCTTACTCATCGCCAAATGAGATGAGTACTATTCTTTAGCGAATATGATTTTATTACATTTCGTCCCGGAACGCAACAAGGAAAGGCTGCTGCCTTGTCATGTTTAGGCAAACAGGAGCTAGCCAAGCTAGAGGAACCTATGCCCATCATACCTGCACAGACGATCATCTGTGTAGAAAGTAATAGCGATGATGAGTCTGCTACCTTTCTCACAGACTTGACAACCTTCTGTCAACAAGAGCTTTCACAAGATGGACTTAATAATCCTCTGCGCACCATACAAGATGGACTGTTGTATCATGAAGAGAAACTACTAATCCCCACACACAAGTTACAACAACAAGTTCTACATTGGTGCCATGACTAAGCCTGGGCGTAGTTCGCGAAGTAGCGCTACGCGAAGCTACGCAAAGTGCAGTTCGCACTACGCGAGCTACGCGTAGCACTACGTGAACTGCGTAGTGCACTGTTCGCAATGATTGCACAGTGCCGGATGCTTGTCCGCACTGTGCAATCATTGAAAATGGCATCTTGCACAGTGCAAGCTGTCTTACTGCCGCTCGAGTAGATTTTTACTCGAGCGGCAGCTTCTCAACGCGGACTGGTAGTTTCTCATCGCGAGCGGTCGCGAGCATACGCGCCACTCGCAATGAGAAACCTAACCTCCCCGCGTTGAGAATCTCGCCGGGAGGTTTATTTTCCACGCTCGCGATCGGCAACTTGATGTTGCTGATCGCGAACGAGGAAAAAGTCTCGCCGGGATGTCATTTTGCTTGCTTGCGGTCGCCAACTTGACGTTGAGGACCGCGAGCAAGCAAAAAATGACTGCTGCACTACGCTACGCTACGCTACGCGTGTTTGCACTGTGCTACGTGCAATTCGCATTGTGCGAAGTAGCGCAAACTTCGCAAACTACGCGAGCGTAGCGTAGTGCTTTGCCCAGGGTTAGCCATGACTCTCAGTTGGCAGGTCACCCTGGAATAGAGAAAATATTACAAACCTGTCAAAGATGATTTTGGTAGCAAGATATGGCTAAAGATGTACACACCTTTGTCAGAACATTTCCTACGTGTGCCCGACATAAACCTACCCATAGTCCTCCTGAAGGGTTATTACAACCTTTGCCCATACCACACATACCCTGGCATTCCATTAGTATGGACTTCATAACTGATTTACCTAAAGTACAGGGATATAACACCCTACTTGTTGTAGTAGATCTGTTCACAAAGATGGCCCATTTTATACCACTCAAGAAACTGCTTACTGCTATAGAATTAGCCGAAACATTCATAGGACAGATAGTCAGGCTACATGGGCTTCCTCCAGGGATCATTTGAGACCGGGATGCACAGTTCATTGCAAGGTTTTGGGAAGGGGTTTGCTCCGCTCTCCGCATAGACCACCGTTTGTCCTCTGCCTATCATCCTCAAGCTGATGGGCAAACGGAACACACCAATCAGACACTTGATCAATATTTACGTTGTTTGTTAGGAACCACTCACAGTACCTGGGTACAAGCTCTCCCTATAGCAGAGTTCACCTACAATATTAACACACATTCTGCTACTAAGATTTCTCCTGTCTATTTTTCATTTGGCTATCATCCAAGATCTATACCCTTACATATACCTCAGACATTATTCAAGATACCTGTGGTTAAAACGCATCATGACAATCTCACAGAAACTATGGCAAAAGTCCAATTGGAACTACATCAGGCTATGAAGTCCATGAAAAAACAGGCAGATAAACATCGTTGTCCAGCTCCTGCATACACTATAGGGCACAGGGTGTGGTTGAACACCAAAAACCTTAAGTTACTAGAACCACGGAAACTACAGCTCCGTTTCCTAGGGCCCTTTAGAGTGTCCAAGGTCATCAACCCTGTAGCAATGCAACTTGAGCTCCCTCCTGAACTACTGATACATCCCGTATTTCATACATCTTTGCTGAAACCCTACGACCCTCTTTCACGTCCAGAACCTCCCCCTCCTCCTATATACATTGAGGGAAAAGCTGAATATGAGGTGAAGCGTATTCTAGTCTCCAGAAGACTTAGGGTTAGGTTGCAATATCTTATTGATTGATTAGGATATTCCCCTGAAGATAGATCCTGGGAACCCTCAGAACAGGTACACGCCCTCTTGCTAGTACGACGCTACCATGCCCTGCATCCCAAAAAAACACGCCCTGTGAGACAGCCTTTGGGATGGAGAACTGTCACACTCCAGGCTTTTTGCACAATATCAGTCCCCCATATTTAAACACACCTAGACAAAGCAACAGGCATAATTATGTTGCTTTAAGATAGTCATACATTTGCCATTTTGTTGTGTCCCTTTAAATTCCTCTAACACCTAAGCAGAGCTAATGACCTGCAGGTGTGCATGGGAGGAGCTTACTTCCTATATAATGCAGCCGTGACAACAACGCGCTGCTTGATTTCAAGTTCGTTGAGGGGTGGAGGAACACACCTTACCTGCTTCGTCCCAAAAAAGATTCTCCGATTCTTCCAACTTTCGTTATACTCCCATTTCCTGTTGGGAGTTAAACCTGGCCTCGACATCCGCGTTTAGAAGAAAACGTATTCAGAGTGAAATTCTTTTCCGTTCTTCACGGCAGCTTTGAGAGGCAGTTGCCTCTCCCAAATGATATTTCTTTTTTGGATACTGCGAGCGCGTACGCTCACCCGGCCCCCAGGAACCTTCACCCCTGCGCCCACTACTGAGGAATAGCGGCAGCAGCCTCTTTGCTGCTAATTGTTATGATCCAAGAGCGCGAGGCGCGCGCAGGTTTTCTGACTTCGACTCGGGGAGGATTACTAGAGTGTATTCCTGCAGCGCTGGGACCGACATCAACTAAATAGGCGGTGAGATCATGTCGAGTAACATTTCCTTTGCTAACCTTTAATTTAGCTGTGTCCTCAACATAACTTTGTTTTTTTTTTGTGTGGGTGTTCTGGAGCCAGTAAATGCTAAAGACTATATAGCAGTTATCCTGCCAAGACTCTTTGACTTAAAATTAACAAAGGAGCCACTTTCTTTTATTTTTGAAGGAATTATTCTTTGAATTTGATGGCAGAAAATACCTGGTGAGTGGCGTACAGAATTTGTAGAGACACAATTAATGTGTAATTATTGATATGGGTTAATGCACTCTGTTATAGAGAGACCAACCTTTTTCTCATCCCACTCTTTCTTCTTCTTACTCTCGCTGACTAGTGTAATTTCGTGTGGGGAAATACATCAGGATTTCTTCCTCCTACATGTGCTGTGGTCTTCCCTCATTTCTGCTTCCTTCTGGCTCCTATTGAGGAATTGTTTGTTCTGGTTTGTGCATATAAGGACCACACAGGCATTCCTTCTTGGGAGACAGGAAGGCCATCTTCGCTCCTGTGGATTCTACAAGAACCACGCTGGTATTTACTAACACTGTGCTTGACTTGCCCTGACAAATAGACCTAGCTGTAGGAGATAAAATCCCCCTGACCTTTTTCACCTTGGATGCTGCCAAAGCTTTTGATAGGATTAGTTGGACTTTTTTACACTTAGCAATTAGACAACATGATTTGGGGGAGAACTACTCTAGGGCAATACTAGCTATTTATAGAAATCCGACTGCGAGAATTCTGGTAAACGGAAATCTAACAGGGCAGATATAAATCAAAAGATGGACTCGTCAGTATTGCCCTTTCTCACCCTTATTCTTTAATTTGTATATTGAACCTTTGGCAAACAAAATAAGATCAAGCTTAAATATCAGCCCATTCAGATGTAGAGGCTGGGGAAAAAAAGTGGGCCTCTATGCGGATGATAAGATGATATATACAAATGATGTGAAGAGTTCCCACCCAGAGATCTTGAAAACCCTAGAGGAGTTTGGAAGGTGTCAGGTTATTCGGTCAATAGTGAAAAAACAGAAATCATGGAGTGGAACACGCAGTGCTCCAGCCCTCTAGTGAAACAAGAAATCAGATACATAGGGACCCAGGTGATGCAGGACCGCGATAAAGTGGCCCAAATGAATTTTAATAAATTAAAACTGAAGCTAAAAGACTACTTAAGAAATGGAGCAACCTCCCGCTTTCATTTCTAGGAAGATCGAATCTTCTCAAAATATCTATACTACCAAAATGTACCTTTATATTTAATACAATTCCTTAAGAGTTTAACCTGAATGCCATTAAGAAACTACAAGGAGATTTAAGCAGTTTCATTTGGTCAGATAAAGGAGTAAGGATTGCTTGGAAGAAGATCGTCGGAGGAAGATATATGGAGATATAGCAAGTCCAGACCTCCTTATCTACTCACAGGCCTTCCAATTTAAAACTTTTAGATCCCATCTCTTAGAAAAGGAATTTTACTCCTTATTGTTTAAGGCCTTAACAAAAGAACATGCTGAGTATGATGATTTCTTTTTGTTTAAATTTTGTCATCCCAAATACTTTAACCCCTTCGATGCTCATGACGAGCTCCCCCGTGGGAATCCGATCGTCGGGTTTTTGGGGGAAGGCAGGGGAAGGGCTTCCCCTGCCTCCCCCGCCACCCCTCTCAATGACGCCAGCGCGCGAGGCGCGCTGACGTCATTGGGGATTTCCTTAGTTCCACGACGCGCTGGAAGCAAATAGCTTCCAGCGCGTCGGGGAATAAGGTTAGTTTTGGCTCCGGGAGGGGATTTGAAACAGAAGAGGCATCGAGGGAAAGGAAAACCCTTTCCTTTCCTCGATGCCTCTTTGTGCATTCCTGCTGCACGATCATGCGATCGTGCAGCAGGAATGCCCACTAGACGCCAGGGAATTTTAAAAAAACGGAAAATACTGTTTTGGGGAGCGGCCCCTTGGGCAAGGGTCGCTCCCTTTGGGGGCCTTATGTTTTTGGTGCTCTGCCCCCTGGGGGGAGGCAGTTTTTTTTATATAGCGCGGGGCTTTACCCGAAGGTGTCAGAGCGCTTCACAATAAATGTAAGTCTGTAACATTACATGATGAGAAGGTTACAAGTGAGCATAATACAAAAGCAAGCGTTACATTACATGAGGAAAAAGTGACAATTGTGCATGATACGTGAGATACAAAATACAAATAGAGGTATAATACTGCAATAAGTGGCAGTCACTCAGAACACACTGGGAAGGCACTTCTATAGGCATGGAGTACAGAATTTCCTATAGTGGAAGAACTTCCTTGAGGGAGTAGAGAGGGCGTGAATTAAATGAAGGGTACACAAATCCAGCACAGCACGCAAGGGTGAGGAATGTACAGGAAAAAGTACAAATTTACAATGAAGAGCGAACTTCCTAGAGGGGGCTGAGAGTGAAAGTATTAGTTCTGAAAGTGTCTTTGGAAGAGAAGAGATTTGAGGTCAGCTTTGAAGATCCGGGTAGAGGAGGTGGCACGGAGCAATGGGGGAAGCGAGTTCCAGATTCTCACCGCATTGCCTGAGAAGGATTGCGCCATCGATCTTTCCCTTTTGAAGACGGGGGGAGCTCAAGCAGAAGCTTTTCGCATTGCGAGAAGGGCGAGAGCCACCGGACAATTTCAATTTATTCGCCAGGTAACGAGGGGAGGACGTGTGTAAGGCTTTGTGTGTGATGCAGGCAGTTTTGTAAATAAATCTTGCCTCGATCGGAAGCCATCGAAGAGAGGAAAGGATAGGAGTGACGTGGTCGCTTCGTTTAGACCCTGAAATGAAGCGAGCTGCTGAATGGAGGATGGATTTGAGAGGGGAGAGGTGGGATTTGGGTAGGCCCGTCAGAAGAGAATTGCAATAATCCAGTCTTGAGAGAACCAGAGATTGTACCAAAGTTTTTAAGTCTTTCTCCGGGAAGAACCGACGGATCCCCCATAGAAGGCGCAACTGGTAACGTGCGTTCTTAGCAATAGAGTTGATGTGGGAGATTAGGTTGAGTCTTTTGTCAAGAATGACACCTAGGGATTTAGCGCTGTCGACAATGATGGGTTTGTTGTTGAGTAGGTTCAGCTGATCCATCCAAGATTGAACAGGAGGAGGTGAGAGAGAGGTAGAGAGGAGGAGGAATTCAGTTTTGGCGGGATTCAGAATGAGTTGGTGAGCTAACATCCAGTTGTGAATAGAGTTGAGAGTAGAGTTGAGTAGTGAGAGATCGTGTGCGGAAGATAAAGGTATCTTCCCACTAGTCCACCAGGCATTTATTTGTGGAGAGTGACCCCTTGGGTGGCAGAATAGCAGTATGTTTTTAGGCCCATCTGCCCCCAAGGAGGGCAGAAGCCACTAGACACCAGAGTTTTTTAATTTTTGTGTTGGGGAGTGGCCAAAAGGGCAAGGGTTGCTCCCTTTACGGGGGTGAATATTTTATTTATACTCTTTGGCCCACCTACCCCTTAGCTTGGCTGGTGAATTGTGTGTGGACTGGTGCATTATTTGCATATGTGATTGTAATGTTTTTTTTCTCCTTTTTAATCTAGTGTAAAGCTTTTGATTCCTGTTTGCGGTTTCGGCAGTGGTTGTTCAGCAGTTTTGCGTAATTGCATTTATTTGGTAAGAAAAATATTTTTGTTGTGTGTACTCCAAATGAGTATTATTGTCATGCATGAATGAATTTTTTTGTAAGTGGTGTCATAATGGCAGCATATTTGTTAGTGTTCAGAGCATGAAATTCTTTGCGATGTTTTGCATTGTCTTATGTGTAATTTTTTTCCTTCTTTTTAGTGGGATATTGTTGATCCTTACTGTGTCTGTGCAGAGTAGGTGGTGGTGAGTCTAGCTGCTTCTGTCACGTGAGTGGTATAGTGTTGGAGTATATAGGTCTTTGTGATAAAGCTACATTTTGTTTATTTCTTTTTTTACAAAGGGTTTGTTGTTGTTGACTTGTTTGACACGTAACCTTTATTAGTAAGCATTATGGCTAGCCGTAGAATGACTGCTCAGCAGGTGGTTGGTTTGCTTCTTGAATCTTCCTCTGAGCAGGATTATGAGACTGACAGTGCGTCTGAGGGAGAGGAGGGAGGGAAGATTCAGGCAGTGAGTTTTCTCTCCACATGGAATCATCGGATGATGAAGGTACTCTCAGTGCAGATGAAGTGCCTGTTTTAGAGGAGGGTACTACTGTGCCGATGGTACAAGAGGCATCTGGATTGCAGCCTGGGGCTGCTAGGCTTCCTACTGGAAGTGCTGGACTCTGGGTTGATCCAAACATGGTGCAGCCGGTGTTGCCTGCCTTTAGTGGTTATGCAGGGTGTAGAGTGGATTGTGAACATTATTTACTTATACAGTATGTTCAGTTGTTTATGGATGATGTATTTTTGGTGAGATTGTTGAGCAGACTAATTTGTATGCTGAACAGTTTTTGAGGGACAACAGTGCCAGACTTAGGCCCCATTCTAGAGCTACCCGGTGGAGTCCCACAAATCTGGAAGAGATGAAGAAGTTTTTGGGTTTGAGTTTTTTGATGGGTTTGATAAGGAGGCCGTCCATGGGTTCATATTGGTCTACCAGTCCCTTGATGGCAACGGCCATATTTCCTGCAGTTATGACTCGTGATCGGTATTTACTTTTGCTTCGGATGCTGCATTTTGTTGATAATGGTTTGGCGTTGCCACGAGATCACCCTGAATGTGACCGTCTTTTTAAGATTCGGCCTGTTCTTGATCACTTTGTAGATCGATTTTCAGAGATCTATACTCCAGGGAAAGAAATATCTATTGATGAGTCTTTGGTCCTGTTCAAGGGCCGTTTGGTTTTTAGGCAGTACATTCCTAGCAAGAGGGCACGCTATGAAATTAAGCTGTATATGTTGTCTGAGAGTAGGACAGGATATGTTTTTAATTTGCGTGTGTACACTGGTAGGGATTCCACTATTGACCCCCTGGTTGTCCGTCCACTTTTGGAGTTTCAGAGAAAATTGTGTGGGATCTTGCTAGAGGACTGTTTAACAGAGGCCACCATTTGTACCTTGATAACTTCTACACTGCTGTGCAATTGTTTAAGGAATTGTTCAAAGTGGACACTTTTGCTTGTGGCACAATCCGCTCTAACCGTAAAGGTTATCCAAAAGAGCTTGTTTGCAAAAAACTTCAGAGGGGACAGTGCAGTGCCTTGCGTAGTGAGGAACTGCTAGCTGTGAAATTTGTGGACAGGAGGGATGTGTACATGCTGACTACCATCCATGATGAGAGTACTTCACCTGTGGCTGTTTGGGGTCAGATTGCTGAAGTGCGCAAACCTGTGTGCATTTTAGACTACAATAAGCACATGGGTGGTGTTGATAGAGTAGATCAGAGGTTGGAACCTTACACTGCTATTCGTAAGGCTTACATTTGGTATAAGAAGTTGGCCATCCATCTCTTCAATTTAGCAACTTTCAATGCTTTTGTTGTGTTCAAGGAGTGTTCTCCTCCGTCAAAGTTGACTTTTGTTCAGTTTCAGCAGTCTGTCATAGGCAGCCTTGTTGTTGTGGAACAGGCAAGTGTTCCTAGAGTTGGAGTGGTGGAGGATGTGGCTCGATTGAAAGATCGCCACTTTCCTGATTACATTCCTCCTACACCCTCAAAAGACTTTCCCACTAGGAGATGTAGAGTCTGTTGGCGAAGAGGTACGCGGAAGGAGACTCGTATGTACTGCCCTGAGTGTCCTAACCCTGGGCTGTGTGTGCCTGCTTGTTATAGAGCGTACCACAAGCAAAAGAATTATTGGGAGCAACCATGAGTGGTAAAGTGAACTGCCTGGTCTGTAATGTTTAAGAATTGTTGTTCTGTTTCAAGGTTGGCATTAGTGCAATGTATTTAGTTTCTGATTTTGTGTTAGTAGATTTGTATCTATTTGCAATTTGTTTGTGTTTTCTTTTTGTATAAAAAAATCCTAAATGTGATGGTGGTGTGTGTAGGCTGGTGCTTGGCTGGCGGTGTGCGTGGAGTGGCGCTTGGCTGGCGGTGTGCGTGGAGTGGCGCTTGGCTGGCAGTGTGCGTGGAGTGGCTCTTGGCTGGCGCTGTGTGTGGAGTGGCGCTTGGCTGGCAGTGTGCGTGGAGTGGCTCTTGGCTGGCGGTGTGCGTGAGTGGCTCTTGGCTGGCGGTGTGCGTGGAGTGGCGCTTGGCTGGCGGTGTGCGTGGAGTGGCGCTTGGCTGGCGGTGTGCGTGGAGTGGCGCTTGGCTGGCGGTGTGCGTGGAGTGGCGCTTGGCTGGCGGTGTGCATGGAGTGGCGCTTGGCTGGCGGTGTGCGTGGAGTGGCGCTTGGCTGGCGGTGTGCGTGGAGTGGCGCTTGGCTGGCGGTGTGCGTGGAGTGGCGCTTGACTGGCGGTGTGCGTGGAGTGGCTCTTGGCTGGCGGTGTGCGTGGAGTGGCACTAGGCTGGCGGTGTGCGTGGAGTGGCGCTTGGCTGGCGGTGTGCGTGGAGTGGCGCTTGGCTGGCGGTGTGCGTGGAGTGGCGCTTGGCTGGCGGTGTGCGTGGAGTGGCGCTTGGCTGGCGGTGTGCGTGGAGTGGCGCTTGGCTGGCGGTGTGCATGGAGTGGCGCTTGGCTGGCGGTGTGCGTGGAGTGGCACTTGGCTGGCGGTGTGCGTGGAGTGGCGCTCGGCTGGCAGTGTGTGAGAGGTGACTTGCTGCTGGTCACTACACACACTGCTAGCCGAGCGACACTCCACGCAATCCATCAGCTTGTGTGGTTGCTGTGTTAGGAATGTGGGCGTGTGAAAGTGATGGGCCCTTGAATGGCGCTGTCTGCTGGTGTGAGTGTTGTAATGTGATGGGCCCGCGGCTGGTGGTGTGAATGGTTTTGTATTTGTCACACGTATGAAAGGTGTATGAATGGCCTGTAAAGAGGTTGGTGCCTTGTCGTGGCTTTACAGCTCACGAGCTGTGAGTCAATGGTTCAGTTTCTCGTCCTTTCAATTATTAACAGTGCATTTCATTTTTGTGAAATCACTTGTTAATACAATTGTATATACTGAACCATCACTCACCCTCGTGCCAAATCCAACCAGTATGTGTGTGTGCTTGAGAATTAGATGGCTGTGCAGTAATATTATTTTTTTGTCTTTCTCAAGCAGGGTGTACCTTGTCACTTTTTGTGAATGTTGTAATGTGTTTGTTTCGTGCCTGGTGGTGTGAATGGTCTTGTGTGTATCACGTATGAAAGGTGTGTGAATGGCCTGTAAAGCGGTTGGGGCCTTGACGTGGCTTTACAGCTCACGAGCTGCGAGTCACTGGTTCAGTTTTTGTCCTTTCAATTATTGACAGTGCATTTCATTTTTGTGAAATCTCTTGTTAATAAAATTGTATATACTGAACCATCACTTGCCCTCGTGCCAAATCCAACCAGTATGTGTGTGTGCTTGAGGAATAGATGGCTGTGCAGTAATCTTTGTCTTTTTAGTCTGTCTGCCAAGGTGTACATTCCGTCTAAGAATAACCTACCAACTGTAGATATTGTCGTAAACGAAACACCCATGGGAGTACATGGTGATATCTCTCTTGTGGATCCCAACAAGTTATGGTACCCACAATGTCCTGCAAACCTCAAAATGTCGGTCACATTTTCCTTGCAATATTGTGCCAACATTTTCACGCTGCAGAAATAAACAACACATTATCTCAAAATGACCTGGTTTTGCAAGGGGGTCACCTGGGCTTTTGGCCCGGGCTCGACGGCCACCTAGGGAAACCTACCAAACCCACACATTTCTGAAAAGTAGACACCCGGGGATTCCAGGGAGGTATGGCTTGCGTGGATCCCCCAACATTTTCTTACCCAGAATCCCCTGCAAACCTGACATTTTGCTGAAAAAAATCCCTTTTTCACACATTTTTGTGTGGTAAAGTTGTGGCATCACCGGGCTGACACAAATTTCCTACCACCCAGCGTTCCCCCAGGTCTCCCGATAAAAATGGTGCCTCACTCGGGTGGGAGGCCCAAGTACCAGCGACAGGCAAGGGCCCACAACGTATTGAGGCGACCTCAAAATGGCCTATCACAAACGACCTGGTCTTGCAAGGGGGTCCCATGACGTTTTGGCCCGGGGCTCGGCGGCCACCTAGGGAAACCAACAAACCCACACATTTCTGAAAAGTAGACACCGGGATTCCAGGGAGGTATGGCTTGCGTGGATCCCCAACGTTTTCTTACCCAGAATCCCCTGCAAACCTGACATTTTGCTGAAAAATCCCTTTTTCACATTTTTGTGTGGTAAGTTGTAGCATCACCGGGCTGACACAAATTTCTCTACCACCAGCGTCCCCCAGGTCTCCCGATAAAAATGGTGCCTCACTCGGGTGGGAGGCCCAAGTACCCACGACAGGCAAGGGCCCACAACGTATTGAGGCGACCTCAAAATGGCCTATCACAAAACGACCTGGTTTTGCAAGGGGGTCCCATGAGGTTTTGGCCCGGGCTCGGCGGCCACCTAGGGAAACCAACAAACCACACATTTCTGAAAAGTAGACACCTGGGATTCCAGGGAGGTATGGCTGCGTGGATCCCCCAACGTTTTCTTACCCAGAATCCCTGCAAACCTGACATTTTGCTGAAAAATCCCTTTTTCACATCATTTGTGTGGTAAGCTGTGGCATCACCGGGCTGACACAATTTCCTACCACCCAGCGTCTCTCAGGTCTCCCGATAAAAATGGTGCCTCACTCGGTGGGAGGCCCAGTAGCTGCGACAGGCAAGGGCCCACAACGTATTGAGGCGACCTCAAAATGGCCTATCACAAAACGCACCTGGTTTTGCAAGGGGGTCCCATGAGGTTTTGGCTCGGGCTCGGCGGCCACCTAGGGAAACCTACCAAACCCACACATTTCTGAAAAGTAGACACCTGGGATTCAGAGGTATGGCTGCGTGGATCCCCAACATTTTCTACCAGAATCCCTGCAAACCTGACATTTTGCTGAACAAATCCCTTTTTCACACATTTTGTGTGGTAGTTGTGGCATCACCTGGCTGACACAAATTTCCTACCACCCAGCGTTCTCCAGGTCTCCCGATAAAAATGGTGCCTCACTCGGGTGGGAGGCCCAAGTACCCGCAACAGGCAGGGCCCACAACGTATTGAGGCGACCTCAAAATGGCCTATCACAAACGACCTGGTTTTGCAAGGGGGTCCCATGACGTTTTGGCCCGGGCTCGCGGCCACCTAGAGAAACCTACCAAACCCACACATTCTGAAAGTAGACACCTGGGATCCAGGGAGGTATGGCTTGCGTGGATCCCCCAACGTTTCACCCAGAATCCCTGCAAACCTGACATTTTGCTGAAAAATCCCTTTTTCACACATTTTTGTGTGGTAAGTTGTGGCATCACCTTGCTGACACAAATTTCCTACCACCCAGCGTTCCTCCAGGTCTCCCGATAAAATGGTGCCTCACTCGGGTGGGAGGCCCAAGTACCGCGACAGGCAAGGGCCCACAACGTATTGAGGTGACCTCAAAATGGCCTATCACAAACGACCTGGTTTTGCAAGGGTCCCATGACATTTTGGCCCGGGCTCGTGGCCACCTAGGAAACCTACCAAACCCACATTTCTGAAAGTAGACACCGGGATTCCAGGAGGTATGGCTTACGTGGATCTCCCAACGTTTCACCCAGAATCCCCTGCAAACCTGACATTTTGCTGAAAAATCCCTTTTTCACAGATTTTTGTGTGGTAAGTTGTGGCATCATCGGGCTGACACAAGTTTCCTACCACTCAGCGCTCCCAGGTCTCCCGATAAAAATGGTGCCTCACTGGGTGGGAGGCCCAAGTACCAGCGACAGGCAAGGGCCCACAACGTATTGAGGCGACATTAAAATTGCCTATCACAAAATGTTGTGGGACCTTGCCTGTCGCTGGTACTTGGGCCTCCCACCCGAGTGAGGCACCATTTTTATCGGGAGACCTGGGGAATGCTGGGTGGTAGGAAATTTGTGTCAGCCCGGTGATGCCACAACTTTACCACACAAAAATGTGTGAAAAAGGGATTTTTCAGCAAAATGTCAGGTTTGCAGGGGATTCTGGGTAAGAAAACGTTGGGGGATCCACGCAAGCCATACCTCCCTGGAATCCCCGGGTGTCTACTTTTCAGAAATGTGTGGGTTTGGTAGGTTTCCTAGGTGGCTGCCGAGCCCCGGGCCAAAACGTCATGGGACCCCCTTGCAAAACCAGGTCGTTTTGTGATAGGCCATTTTGAGGTCGCCTCAATACGTTGTGGGCCCTTGCCTGTCGCGGGTACTTTGGCCTCCCACCTGAGTGAGGCACCATTTTTATTGGGAGACCTGGAGAACGCTGGGTGGTAGGAAATTTGTGTCAGCCCGGTGATGCCACAACTTTACCACACAAAATGTGTGAAAAAGGGATTTTTTCAGCAAAATGTCAGGTTTGCAGGGGATTCTGGGTAAGAAAACTTTGGGGGATCCACGCAAGCCATATCTCCTGGAATCCCCGGGTGTCTACGTTTCAGAAATTTGTGGGTTTGGTAGGTTTCCTAGGTGGCCGCCGAGCCCCGGGCCAAAATGTCATGGGACCCCCTTGCAAAACCAGGTCGCTTTGTGATATGCCATTTTGAGGTCGCCTCAATACGTTGTGGGGCCTTGCCTGTCGCGGGTACTTGGGCCTCCCACCCGAGTGAGGCACCATTTTTATCGGAAGACCTGGGGGACGCTGGGTGGTAGGAAATTTGTGTCAGCCCGGTGATGCCACAACTTTACCACACAAAAATGTGTGAAAAAAGGGATTTTTTCAGCAAAATGTCAGGTTTGCAGGGGATTCTGGGTAAGAAAACGTTGGGGGATCCACGCAAGCCATACCTCCCTGGAATCCCCCGGGTGTCTACTTTTCAGAAATGTGTGGGTTTGGTAGGTTTCCCTACATGGCCGCCGAGCACGGAGCCAAAACCCAGGTGACTCCCTTGCAAAACCAGGTGGTTTTGAGATAGGCAATTTTGATGTCGCCTCACTACGTTTTGGGCCCTTGCCTGTCGCGGTACTTGGGCCTCCCACACAAGTGAGGCACCATTTTTATCGGGAGACCTGGGGAATGCTGGGTGGTAGGAAATTTGTGTGAGGCCAGTGATGCCACACTTTCCCACACAAAAATGTGTGAAAAAAGTGATTTTTCAGCTAAAATTGAGGTTTGCAGGGGATTCTGGGTAAGGAAACGTTGGGGGATCCATGCAAGCCATACCTCCCTGGAAGCCCCTGGGTGTCTACTTTTCAGAAATGTGTGGGTTTGGTAGGTTTCCTACATGGCCGCCGAGCACGGGGCCAAAACCCAGGTGACTCTCTGCAAAACCATGTGGTTTTGAAATAGGCAATGTTGATGTCGCCTCACTACGTTTTGGGCCCTTGCCTGTCGCGGGTACTTGGGCCTCCCACACAAGTGAGGCACCATTTTATCAGGAGACCTGGGGAACGCTGGGTGGTAGGAAATGTGTGTGAGGCCAGTGATGCCACACTTTCCACACAAAAATGTGTGAAAAAGTGATTTTTTCAGCTAAAATTGAGGTTTGCAGGGGATTCTGGGTAAGGGAAGGTTGGGGGATCCATGCAAGCCATACCTCCCTGGAAGCCCCTGGGTGTCTACTTTTCAAAAATGTATAGGTTTGCTAGGTTTCCTAGGTTCCGGCAGAGCTAGGGTTCAAAAACTACAGCTAGGCACTTTGCCAAAAAGGGTCATTTTTCACTGCGAAATTAAGGTGTGACCACATTGCGTTTTGCGCCGTTTCCTGTCGCAGGCAGTAGGCCGACCCACACAAGTGAGGTACCATTTTTCTCATAAGACTTTGGGGAACACGGGGTGGGTGGAAATTTGTGGATCCACGCAGATTCCAGAACTTTCCACCACAGAAATGTGGGGAAAATTTGTTTTTTTGGACAATTTTTAGGTTTGCAAGGGATTCTGGGTAACAGAACCTGGTGGGAGGCAGTCAAGTCACCCCATCCTGGATTCCCCTGGGTGTCTAGTTTTCAAAAATGTATAGGTTTGCTAGGTTTCCCTAGGTGCCGGCAGAGCTAGGGTTCAAAAACTACAGCTAGGCACTTTGCCAAAAAAGGGTCATTTTTCACTGCGAAATTGAGGTGTGACCACGTTGCGTTTTGCGCCGTTTCCTGTCGCAGGCACTAGGCCGACCCACACAAGTGAGGTACCATTTTTCTCGTAAGACTTTGGGGAACGCTGGGTGGGTAGAAATTCGTGGATCCACGCAGATTCCAGAACTTTCCACCACAGAAATGTGGGGAAAATGTGTTTTTTTTTATAATGTTTTAGGTTTGCGAGGGATTCTGGGTAACAGAACTTGGTGGGAGGCAGTCAAGTCACCCCATCCTGGATTCCCCTGGGTGTCTAGTTTTAAAAAATGTATAGGTTTGCTACATTTCCCTAGGTGCCGGCAGAGCTAGGGTTCAAAAACTACAGCTAGGCACTTTGCCAAAAAAGGGTCATTTTTCACTGCGAAATTGAGGTATGCCCACGTTGCGTTTTGCGCCGTTTCCTGTCGCAGGCACTAGGCCGACCCACACAAGTGAGGTACCATTTTTCTCGTAAGACTTTGGGGAACGCGGGGTGGGTGGAAATTTGTGGATCCACGCAGATTACAGAACCTTCCACCACAGAAATGTGGGGAAAATGTGGTTTTTTGACAATTTTTTAGGTTTGCGAGGAATTCTGGGTAACGGAACCTGGTGGGAGACAGTCAAGTCACCCCATCCTGGATTCCCCTGGGTGTCTAGTTTCCAAAAATGTATAGGTTTGCTAGATTTCCCTAGGTGCCGGCAGAGCTAGGGTTCAAAAACTACAGCTAGGCACTTTGCCAAAAAAGGGTCATTTTTCACTGTGAAATTGTGGTGTGTCCACGTTGTGTTTTGCACCGTTTCATGTCGCAGGCACTAGGCCTCCCCACGCAAGTGAGGTACCATTTTTCTCGTAAGACTTTGGGGAACGCGGGGTGGGTGGAAATTTGTGGATCCACGCAGATTCCAGAACTTTCCACCACAGAAATGTGAGGAAAATGTTGTTGTTTTGACATTTATTTAGGTTTGCAAGGGATTCTGGGTAACAGAACCTGGTGAGAGCCAGTCAAGTCACCCCATCCTGGATTCCCCTGGGTGTCTAGTTTTTAAAATGTATAGGTTTGCTAGGTTTCCCTAGGTGCCGGCAGAGCTAGGGTTCAAAAACTACAGCTAGGCACTTTGCCAAAGAAGGGTCATTTTTCACTGTGAAATTGTGGTGTGTCCACGTTGCGTTTTGCGCCATTTCCTGTCGCGGGCACTAGGCCTACCCACACAAGTGAGGTACCATTTTTATGGGGATACTTAGGGTAATTCAGATTTGTAAAGCAACTGTTATTACCTATTGACTTTCGATGCATTTCTGCCTTCCAAATGAAAGACAATGTGTAAAAAATAAGTCATTTTGAAAAATGACCTATAATTCTCATGCTAGTATGGGTACTCCCAATTTCGGAAATGTGCAAATATCTACTGTTTCTAAAATCTACATTTTGTCCCCATTTCAGAAATACATAGGTGTCTTTCATAACAATTTTTCCATGTATACATTTTCCCAAAATAATTGCTATATACCCGGTACATAATAAAAAACCATTACAAGATGCTGCTCAGTTATTGGCTCTGGGTTCTGTCGGGTTCTTGGTGAACCTACAAGTCCTATATATCCCCACAACCAGAAAGGTCCAGCGGATATAACGGTATATTGCTTTCAAATAGCTGTCATAATTAGAAGAAGTTACAGGTGAAAACGTTGACACAAATGGCTGTTTTTTTCAACTAATTTTCAATTTTTCCTTCATTTAACTGTTAGTTTCTATAAGGAAAACTTTAAGGATCTACACAAATGACCCCTTGCTGAATTCAGAATTTCGTCTACTTTTCAGAAATGTATGGCTTTTCAGGATCCATTATTGGTTTCATACCCATTTCTACCATTAACTGGAAGGAGGTTGAAAGCACAAAAATAGCAAAAATAGGCTATGTCCCAGAAAAATGCCAAAACTGTGTAAAAAAGTTGGTTTTCTGACAAAAGTCTGCTTGTCCCTGAAAGCTGGGAAGATGGTGATTTCAGCACCACAACCCTTTTTGATGCCATTTGCAGGGAAAAACAAGACGCTTTCATCTGTAGCCCTTTTTTCGCATTTTTCCCAAAAAACACAAAATGTTGCTGTATTTTGGCTAATTTCTGGGTCCCCTCCAGGGGAATACACAAACCCTGGGTACCTTTACAATCCCCATGATGTTAGAAAAAAAGGACGCAAATTTGGCATGGATACCTTATGTGGTCAAAAAGTTACAGGGGCCTAAGCGCGCACTACCCCAAATAGCCAAAAAAAGGCTTAGCACAGGGGGGGAAAAGGCCTAGCAGCAAAGGGGTTAAAAAGATAAGACTGAAGACTTTGAAGGCTGCATGTAAGACTTAGTACCAAATAAGGCGCACTTTGGGATTACCGTATTATTGTTCTTCAGCCCCAATCTGGGACTCCGTAGGTACACCAATCTGCCTGCTGGATAAACTAGCAGCCCCCTTGTCTGAAGCTGGTGTAAATAAATCGGATCAAATTCTGCATGGCAGATCAGTAGTCTCATAGGACATTTTGGAGGGACTAACAGCAGGTCATCTTTCAAAATTCAAATATTACCAATTAACAAGTTGGGCAACAGACCTGGGGAAAGTATGTGAAGGGAGTTCAGACTATGAGATAAAGCAGCTACTGAAACCCCCACACGCTAAGGAACTTGAAAAATGGTTTTGGGTGCTGATAGAAGCAGGAGAACCCTACTCTGAGCTGGGAGAGATCTGGAAGAGGGACCTGCCGAACATACAGACGGAAGAGTTATGGCAAGTATTTATGACTACTTTTTGGTTAACTATAAAGTCTGCCCCCGAAGGAGAAATCATCTTTTCACAGTACACAGGGCATACTGGACACTGAAGAGACTGTCCAAGTTGGGGAGACAAGAGGAGAGAAAGTGACCTAAATGTGGGAAAAAGAAGGCGGACGATATCCACATGTTTTGGCAGTGGCCCCCTTTGGAGACCTTGTGGCAAGGAATGGGTAAGATGATTAACAAGGTTATAGACAATGGCATTAAGGTAAGCCTAGCAATGGTAATATTTGGGGTTATTGAGGGAAGTGATAAACTGGTGAAGTTATCTAAAATGCATAAATCCTTGTTGTTTGTACTAATACTGTTGGCGAGAAGAAAGATATGCCCAAAAGGGTAAACCGTTTCCCCCTAAATGTTTAGAATGGGTTTTATCCGTCCAGAGAATTAGAGACCTGTAAGGTAATCGTTCATTGGTTAAAAGAGTAAAATTCTGGGAGTTATGGGATGTCCGGGGAATATCTGTAGTTGAAGGATGATTGAAACAATGGGACAAGGAAAAACTGGTCCAATGATTATGACATCAATAACCAAATCTCTGGGAAAGAGGTTGGGATATCAGGGCCCAAAGGAATAACCTCCCAACGTCCATCCTAGATAAGTTGTTAAAGAAGCAGCAGTTCTTTGGTTCTGTGGTTTTCCTTTATAAAAAGTGCAGCTAGGCCAGAAGTGTTGGCTCTAGTAACAATCGGGGTAATTAATGACGTCTGACTGTGCCATCTAACCAAACCACTATAAGTCTTCCTGATGTAAAATGAGGACCAAAATGAAAGAAAAAATCCCCAAATACTTAACAGTTTTTCAAGATCTCATTTGGAATTTGATTAATCCCATTTTTCTCATTTTAGCATGGTAATCTAGTATGCACTCTCACAGCTCAACAGTACAATGTGAAATAACGCTTCAACAGATGAGTCCTCTAAATGAATCAAGAACAGGGATAGTGTGTGATGTAAATTAATCGACATGGGTCTCACACTTTGAAGGGCGCATTATGTTGTAATTTAATCATTGGATCCAATGGTTAAAATTATAAATGTATTTGTTACATTAAAGCATTCTAATCCAGTCCATGTAGACATAGAAGCAATTCTACCCAAAGTAAAACTGAGATGATTTTCTGTGTACTGGAAAGACCTACCATCATATATCTAAATATCTTCAACGAATATCCACAAACAATATTCTCTATCTTCCAGAGAGCCACCATCACTCAGCTTAACTCCTTCAATCAATGCTACTCTTTTCTCAAATATCAAAAAAGCAATCTTAAACTTAACTTAACGAAACTGCCCTCTCTCCAATACTGGGCAGAGGATGTGGTCTAATGGCCAGAGCTGCTGACCTCGAAGCTGGGGATCAGGTTCGAACCTCGGCATCGGCTCAGCATCGTGTAATTCTGGGCAAATCACTTAATCTCCCTTGCCTACCAAAACAAATGAATGTGTCCTTGCGTAACATAGCTGGTGCTCACGTAAAGCGCTCTAATACCTTTGGGACAAGTCCAGGCTATATAAATCTACAAAAAAAATGCCAATACAACAAACCAACTGATGTTAATAACAAAGATCGAAACACTGAAATCATTACTTAATGTCTTTCACAAACTGTACAATCAAACTTATATTTCTTTTTAGTAACAATTAGTCCTATATATTCTAATAAATCATGTACTTTGTACTTCAGTTGAGAGTGGGTCAGAGCGTGTGACAGAGACATGGGATAGCGCTTCTAATCTAGGTAAAGTAAAACACCTAAATGCCGATTGTCGACATGACATGCAAAAGTAGATCACACTTTCCGGAAGATGCCCTTAAAAATCTCTTATCTTACTCACCCAGAAGCCTCCACTTGAACAGCAACCAATAATCATAGCTAATCAAAGATACTGTGTCTGCACAAATCCACTTATTAGGGTCTTCTATAGGTGCATGATTGAAAGTGTGCTGTTGGCAGCTCTCCTGTTTAGGAGAAAGCTGGGTGCTGTAAATCAGTTTGTAAGTAGGTTAGAATGTAAAGTAGGGTTATAAACAGTTAATTACTGTGTGAGTTTCAGAAGGGGGTAAGGTTTATATGGCCCTACACATGCATGAACTTTCCATATGTACAATTATATAGTTATATGGGTTGTCCAAGTGTGCTTATGTGTTCCACAGGTCATATTACTGATACACACATTAATATAGGACAGATTTTCGTTATTTCCAGGAGGGCCATATTCTTATTCCCTTAGGACAGTTGATCTTTGTTAGAAATGGGGGTCTCTAGTTGGCAAGTTGTTACCCTGTCCAAGTAAGGACCCTTCTTCCTAGTCAGGATAAGGGGGATACACTTCTAAAATAGCCCCTGCTCACCCCTGGCACGAGCAATCAGGCTTATCTCAGAGGCATTGTGTAAAGCATTTGCACATAACCAACAGCAATACAGTGAAAACACCACAAAAGGACACCACACCAGTCTTAGACAAATATCCAATATTTTATCTGTGCAAAACGAGACCAAAAAATGATAAAAATCTACCACAGAGTTCTTAAAAATATCAGTAAGCAAAAATAGACTTAAAATACAGTTCCTTGAAATCGATAGCTCCGTCCAGGGCTATCACAGCATCATGAGTAACAAACTCCAACAGTTCTGGCTGACCACGGTGTCGCGAGCCAGCTAAGGTGTCGGGAAAACCCACAAAACAGTACGTTTAGAAATGCAGGATGTCAGCGACCTCTCGTTGAGCTCCAAAAAGCCAGCATCGGCAGGCGTCAGTTCCGGCGGTCGGTGCCGGGGTTGTCGGACCTTGAAGTCACACACATTGCAGATCGAACTCCTTGCGCCGGGAGCCCCGGCGTCGGAAATACAGTTTATTCTTTAAGGAGGCATGATTAGTAGCAGTGCCATTCTTGAGCTCAGGTTCTTCCTTTGGTGTAAAGTTTGAAGTGAACATGGAGAAAATTTGATCCTTTTCTTTGCCCTATGAACGATGGAGAGGACATTGAAGAATGTTCTTTCTGTTGCAAGTGACCCATGTAGTGCTTCTAGGACGCGGGCAATGTGGTCACGTCTGTTTATTCTAAGTGCATGTCTAGCAGCTGCATTCTGAAGCCATGAAGTTTGTCGAGCAGTTGTTTTGTTAGTCAAATGAACAATACATTGGCATAGTCTAGGTGTCACAGTATCGGGGCTGTGTACGATTGGAACCAGGGCCGGCTTTAGAGCAGTGCGATTGGTGCAGCCGCACTGGGCGCTGACCTGGGGAGGGAGCGCTGACCTCAGTGGGGTCGTTGCTAAAAAGGGCTCATTTGGGTAGATATACATTCTTATTAGTAAATCCAGCCTTTACCAGTGCTTTAAAACAAATGAAATGTACTATGGAGAGATAAGCGCCACTTTTGCCCAGTGGTAGTCATGGGCGGGGTGGCACCAAAACTGAATGTTGCACCGTGTGCCACCAACGCTAAAGTCAGCCCTGATTGGAACATATGGATGCAGCCTACGTAGGGGAAATCCGTCCTAGTGTTCTTGCGCTGTTGAAGGAGCTTTACATTAAAATGTTGACCTGATTTTCATTTTTTAAACAATCTTTATTAATCATTTTGTCGATTTTATAATATAATAACATCCCCCCAAAATCCCATTCCAAGCAATTCCAGTACATCACTCTTTGCTCTTTATTCATTAAATAAATACAGCTTTCAAACGTCACCAATAAATGCACATATTAAGTAAAAAGAAAAACAAGGAGAGCAGAAAAGAACATATTCCATCAAAAGTGGAGCAGAAATTCATCATGAATTATCCCCCATTTAATTATCCCAGTAAATACCCTTCCATGAAACCTTGCAGGCCAACCCCACCCACCATGTCCCACTACTTACTGCCACCCCTTCTCCCGTTGATACCAACCCCTCCCATGGCCCTAATCCAAGTCTTCAGGGGTGCCCATGCCTTCAGTCCTCTTTTCTTTGCCCCTCTCCTTTCTGGGTGTATACCGCTTTTTCTATGTGGTACATAACTAAAGGTAGAGCCATCCATTGATAGCTTGAAGGAGGAGCAGGGTCTAGCCACCCTGTGACTAAACAAAACCTTAATACTGCCAAAATTATGAACATAAAAGCATGCGCATGTGGTGGAATCCCATTTTCATTGACCCCCTAACATAATCAATAGTGGAGTAATTAATATTCTCAACCCCAGCCTTGTATCTAGCATTATACTAATAT
The DNA here is from genome assembly GCA_963921515.1 of Calotriton arnoldi. NCBI lineage: Eukaryota > Metazoa > Chordata > Amphibia > Caudata > Salamandridae > Calotriton > Calotriton arnoldi. The sequence continues at coordinate 310,478 of CAWUFW010005618.1, read as the reverse complement.
CTATTATTAGATCATCTAAAATAGAGCATGTGGCAAACATGTGTATGAGGTCCGAGGGCAATGCGTTCCTGTAGCTCCCCCCATTTCTCAATCTTTTGCCGGGGTAATATAAAGATTAAACCATGTTTTAAAATGTTGCATGTGTAGGTTGGCCGACAATAAAATAGAATGAGAGAAGCGTAAAGAGTCTTCACAATCTTCCATTTCCACTTGTAGCGAATCCTGCCACCTCTGCTTATCCATATCATCTGGCATTGGCCCATTCAGTATCCTATATAATGTACCCACTGAGGACTTAGACTAAAGAAGTGAAGTCATCACAGCAACCCTAGAAAACCCACTGCCTCCCCTTATTTCCAAACAAAATCTCTTATCTGCAGGTATTTAAATATTCCCTATGCTCCAACTCGAACTTGGTTTTTATCTCCTCAAACGAATAAATACCCGCATCTCCCACAAAATCGCCATGGGCAGACGGGCCACATCCTTCCCAGCGTTTAACAAGTATATGTTTAAAGATATCTGGTAGCAGTGGATTATTATTCAATGGGGTATAACAGCTTAGTCGGCCTATCCCCAATTTCTTCCGGACCCTTGTCCAGATTCTAAACGCGCACATCAATGTTTTAAATGTAACTCTTTTAAAATAACCAAAATCCAAATGATGCATAAGACTACATCTGGTCTCAGCTCCTATTAATACCATCTGCTGTAGGGCAGTAGCCCAATAATACAGTTGAAAATGTGGCACAACCCAACCTCCACGTTCCTTGGGAAGTGTCATAAGCCTCAGGGCTCTTCTGGGGCGTGAATAAGCCAACACAAACTTCGGCACCATCTGCTCCAGTGCCTTAAACCAATGTCCCTCAACCTCAAGGGCAATAGCCCTAAAGAAATACAGTATTTTCGGTAGAAATAACATTTTCACAATATTACTCCCCCTAATCAATGTAAGCCTCAAATTATTCATTCTTCCAAAGTCCAGTTTCATTTTCTGCAACAACGGGCTCAGATTATTCTCCACAATTTTCCCTATATCAGCTGAAACATCCACCTGCACCAACCGCCTGTCATTAGTCCTGATTTTCAAGTGACAGTTTGAAGTCCATGATCACTCCAAAAGCTTTTTAACTTCGGTGGATGTTGCAGAGGAGACCCCATCTTTGTCAGCTATGCTTTCTATGTTCCATATGATAGGATCTCATATTAGAGGGCTATAATTTAAAGTGATTTTGTATCATCCAGTTGTTAACTGTTTCTAAGCATTTTGTAAGTGCAGATATCTTGAGGTCTGGTAGGATTTCCACTTAACAACTGTCTGAATGAAGCAGAGTTATAGCAGATGCGTTTAATGACGTTTATAAGCTCAGAAAGTGATTCAAACTATTCGCCAACTAATAGAGTTGTAATCATTGAACGTTGCAGAATGCTTGTTTTTGTGAGAAATTGCTGATAAGCAGTGAGGTAAAGGCGCAGTTTGTGTTCTGTATGTGAGATAGGACTGAATCCATTTCCTGGAAGTCATTTGTATTCCGGTTTTGGCCAGTATTTTAAGTAGATCATGGTCCAAGCTGTTGGTAGGTCAGTCAGGTAGGAGGAGGGTGGCGGCTCTGTTACAGCCTACCGTATTCTTGACGTCATCCCAGATTTCAATATTTGCAGAATCAATGGGCCTGCAAGGCAGAAACCTATTTGTTGGTCATAAAGCAGCTTATTTTTCTGAAGAAAAGCTGTCATTCTGCCTGAATACTACTTTTTTGATCAGTTTGCCTCTGAATTGCCCATTCTATATATGTTTGTATTTTTATTGGTCATTAGGGCCCAGCCCGTGTTTCTTCAGGATTGGCTAATATAACCCATATTAGAACATTGGAATGTGGAGCACTCCATTGAGTACAATGGAGTGCTCTGTGCTTCTACGGGCCGGTAAAGGCCCGCAGAGCAACATTCCAATGTTGCTTTTGTTCACAGCTACTGCTGTGAACAAAGGCCTCTCGGAGCTCGAGGGGATTTAAACTCCCTCGGGCTCCGAGAGGCCTTTGTTTAATTTGTTAGAACATTCTGCCCTCTAGTGGCTGAATGTTCTAATAGCCTTATAGCCCTTCATAGCTGGGCTATACCGGCTATTAAAGTCCCGCTCCCTTGTTAAAGGCCCTCGCCTTGGGCCTTTAACGCTGGAGCGGGCCTTTAATAGCCGGTTAGCCCGCTGGGCTATAAGGCTATATTAACTTTGCTGTGGGATACTCAAGATGACAGTGATTTGGTGATTATTTCTCTGGCTCGAATGACTACAAGAGGGGATCCAATAATGTTCTGAAATATTCTTGGGGAGAATGGGCAGAAGGTGATCCAGTGATGCTGATGCCTATACTAGCTCATTTATTTTGTTTATTAATAGAGGATGGAATGTACATAGTTTTGGTTGTATGGGTTGTGGTGGTCATAATGTGGTCCAATTGGTAGAGTGGTGAGGCTACTCGGTGTTTTTGGGAGGAAGTGGATCGCCAGAGCCCAGATTTAGTTAGATCTTGTGTATTCTGTGCGCGACGCATGTAGACAAAGGGCAGCATTAGTCCAGTGACATAGAAAAGCTGAAGAGGACGTTTCTGTGAGAATCCTGGTAGACCAGTGGCAAATTTACAGGGAATGACACCCTGAAAATCTCTAAGTGCATTCCTCTGAAAGGCTGGGGCACTTAGAAGTGAGTTCCTGTGTTTTTTTGGCACCCTGAGAAAATTTGGAAACATTCAAAAACTTTTCCTCTAGATCTCTGTGACCTGCTGACTTTCACCAGGACCTATCCACTTGGTGTATCCGACCCAGGCTCAATTCTAGTCAGCCTGAAGTTGCAACTTGGACCTGGTCTACCACAACTATTGACTTCCAATGAGCTCTTTTTTTTTCTTGGTACTTTTCCACTGTAATTGGTTGTGGCGTTTTATTTAGATGTATGTGAAGTTTGCGGTGTTTGCTTTTCTGCAGTAATACTTAATTTTGACAAAACTATGCAAAATTATATGTAATTATGTAAAATGCAAACTTGGCATTTCAAGCTATATTTTAGGGCAAAATGGGACCTTGCATCAATCTTTGGCACATGCATGCATTTAAATAAAATGCCATCAACAATAGCCGCTCACGTTTGGTTGTTCCCATGCATTCATGGAACATTTTTGCCGTAAATGGCGCCATTCGTATACATTTTTAAAATGGTGCGTATATACGTGAAGTGCATAATGGCATCATTTTGGGAGGTGCCCTTAACAAGCGTAAAACGAAAGTCCTGAAATTACGCAAAATATGCCTGTGGAAACAAAATTAATCCATCGACAAACACCTGTTAGCTACCTCCTTCCAAAACAGCCTCAGTACTATGCACCAGGGTGAGAAGTATTAAAACTAGGAATGGGTGTGACTCCCGCAATACCCTGAAGCATAATCTTACGGATTCACCTAAGAATTCTGCAAGATCTGGCTAGTATTACGTGAGAAGAGAAATTCTGCGTTTAAAAACATTTCTTACACAAAAATGGACCTTCGCGTCCGAAAGGGAAGTGAGGATCAATTTTGCGCTAAGAAACAGTGCTAGATGCAGCAGAACACGAATAGGGAGCGGCCGCACGTGCTTCCTGAATGTGCTCTCACAAAGGATTTTCTCCCAAAATTACTCTTAATGTTGCAAGGAGGCGTAATCGCATAATTATCGGTAATTCCACTCAAAGGGTAATGTAGAGTTACCGAAATGAGTCTGTTACTCCAGTATAATTGAATTTCTGCCAAGGCCTAGTTAAAACCCTTCAGCACACGTGCCCAGGACTCTCCGATGGCATGAAGGCAGTACATGCATCGCGTCAACGGCACCTACGTCATGGCCCTTCCCCAGTGTTCCTGCCCGGAGAGGTGATTCTGGCACCACCTTGGTGATATGTCCACTCTGTATAGTTGTAAATTTTGTAACATACATGACAACGTTGCATGGTAGACAGAAATCCACCGACAACGTATTTCTGTTGCTAATAAATAATTGCCTGTCTTCTATCCCATAACAGCTGAGTCTCGAACACGTCCTTTTTTACTGTCATTAACTGTTTGCAATAATGTTCTTTGTTCTTGTTCTTTCTAATCAGCATAATGTGTTTTAGAAAGCCTGACTCTCCCGTCTCTGTTACCATAGCATAAATTTACAAACCGTAGGAAGATTAAAAGAAAGTTAAGCGACAATAGTGCACAATCTATCTGCAAGGGCTCGAGTTGTGGGCAGTGTGAATCAACCAATCCCTTTGTATGAAAGATTAGCCAATAGTGCTGCAGAAAGGAAGAAAACTGTGCGAGGATTCCAGAGCTAAATGCCAAATGCAACTTTCCTAAAATTAATATGATTTGCTACGAACTGTGTTCTGTTCTTTCATTTCAAATCAGCCCGTTGTATGCGCTTTACCGAAGAACTGTGCATTGCAGTGCATGACGTCTGACCTTGTGAGTCACCCGCTGTGAATGAACGGCATGGGTCCTCTTTCCAAAGCACGTATCACCCAAACAGCAATTCAAGTGTGAGTTCGACCTTTTAATAACAGAGATTTAATTGGTCTCAAGCGGGGTCCAAAATATTAATTTACTAGTGGGAAGCAGAGGAAAATCTGCCAAGAGAGTTACTTAGAATATAATGTAATGGGCGCAGTGCCAGACCTGAGCACTCTAAAAGCACTGAATGCCATGACCCTTCACAAAGTTCACAATGCTGGCTACTCCACTGTTATAAGGTAGAAGATATGTTAAGACAGGAGGTGGTTAAACACCCCAGGTGAAGCAAAAGTTACATGGATGGCTATAATCAGAAGCATCAGCACTTGAAGGTTGAGTTAATCCTTCAGTACACAGTTTATGTGTTTCAATCCCCTGCTGTAGTTAGAAGTTGTTAGAAATGGACATCTCTAGTTGGCAATGGTTAGCTTAGCACCTTTGTCCAAGTAGGGACCCTTCTTCCTAGTCATGCTCACCCCCTTGGTAGCTTGGCACGAGCAGAGAGGCTTATCTCAGATGCAGTTTGTAAAGCATTTGTGCACACATACAGTTATTCAGTGAATACATTACAAATGAACACCATACCAGTTTAGAAAAGTAAGTAATCTTTCTCTAAACCAAACAAGACCAAAATGATAGGTTAAATAAAAATAGGTTATTCACACAAATAAAGCTTGTAGCACAAATAACTCCACCTGGAGCTAATACGACGTCGTGACAGATGAAAAATACCAAGTACGGCGCCGACCGCGAGGTGTGCAGCGTCGGACGTGGAGTCACACAGGCCCCCCAAAGAACAGTACCTTGGCAAACGATGCAAGCAAAGACGGTGCACAGCATCGGGAAGGTGATGTTTCGTTGGCCCTGGGCATCGTCGGTTCCTTATGACCAGAGGGTAGGTGGTGCATCGGTTCCTTAGACCCTAGGGAAGGTGAGGCCTCAGTTCCTTACTGCGAAACAGGGGAGGTGAGGCGTAGGTTCCTTACTGTTGCCGGTGAGGTGATGACACTGTGGCGGTGAGGCATCATTTCCTTACGATAGTGTGGGTTAATGGATTCAGCAAGTCCCCCATGTCTGCGATGACGCTCCGGTGTCAAGGAAGTCGGGGCTGCGGTGCGAGTAGGGACGGTGCAGCGTGAGCGCCATGAGCAGTGCCAACAGCTCAGGTGCAGGCCACAGCCTTGGTGATGGCGGCTGAGTCGATACGGTGCGGCGGCTGCCGGCACCGGGACAGCGGCGCAAGTCGAGGTGGTGCATTGTGCACTTTACGAGCGGTGCCCACACCTTCGTTGCAGGTCGCGTAGTCACTGGTCGGCGTCAGGGTTGCAATTCTCCCCTGTGGCAGCTGAAACAGTGGTTCCAGATGCAGGAGGACAGAGTAAATGAAGTCTTTGTGTCCCTAAGACTTTAGAACAGGAGGCAAGCTCTACACCAAGCCCTTGGAGATCTTCTTCAAGCAGGATACACAGAACCCAGCAAAGTCTTGGTCTTCTCCTTGGCAGAAATAACCACTGCATTAGCTTAACAGGGTAGATAATGAAGAACAGAGATAAAAATCTTTCAAGGGGGTTTGAAATTTTCAGAGGTTATATGCGAAGTATTTTTTAAAACAATTCGATCTAAATAGGTGGTAAGTGGCAACCAAAAGAGATCCCTATTAATGATTGGTTTGCAAGAAAAGGCGAAAGCAACATCCAGTCTATAATCATTAATAGGGATCTCTTTTGGTTGCCACTTACCACCTATTTAGATCGAATTGTTTTAAAAATACTTCGCATATAACCTCTGAAAATTTCAAACCCCTTGAAAGATTTTTATCTCTGTTCTTCATTATCTACCCTGTTAAGCTAATACATATATTTACTCATTAGACAATTTTATATTTATTCATTTACAGTATTTAATCTAGTATGTTTTTCTCTGTTTTTATTCCTTCATACCACACTATCAGTATTCCCTCACCTCCCCTTCTTACCCTTCTTCTTCCTTTCCTTCCCTCTTTTCCTTACCTCCACCCTATATAAATTCCACAAATCGCTTTTACTCTTTTCTTCCAGATATCAGCCAATTCCTTTGTTATATTGTTATACTTGATTTCTTTCTATATATTGCTGATGTCTTTATGTATTAATAAGTTACTAATAAAGCTTTTCAAACATAAAAAAAAGAAACAACCACTGCAGGCCAGCCCCAGAAAGCACACAGCAAAGGGGCAGTACTTCTCCTTCATTTTTCCCAGCTCTTCTCCTTGGCAGAGGTTCATCTTGAGTCCAGAAGTATTCTAAAGTTCTGGGGTCTGGGCCCCAATATTTATACAGCATATGTCTTTGTCCTCTGGTGGCAGAGAGCTCTGTGCTCTGTCAAAACCAGTTCTGTCCTCTCTGGTCCAGCTTTCCGGCAGGAAGTGGAGACAGCATTGTGTAAGGCAGACCAAGCCCATTCAGGTGCAAGGAAATCTCCTCCCCCTACTCTAACTGCAGCCCAGGTCTATTCAGCCCAGCCCTGATTCATCCAGGAAAGGCAGGACACACCTCAACCCCCCCAATGGCTGTCTACAGTGAATGCACACCCCCAGCCCCTGTCACTCCAAAGCCAGACAGTCAATTCACAAACCAGCAGAGGCACACAGGATGGCTAAGCAAGAAAATACCCACTTTCTATAAGTGGCATTTTCAAATACACAATATAAAAATCATCTTTACTAAATGATGCATTTTTCTATTCTAAGTTCAGGCCTACTAAACTCAATCTTTCTATATTGCCCCAGTGGGAAGTTATATTTATAAGATGTTATAAATAAACTTCCATTCTAACCTATGGAACAGATAGCCTCTCAATATTGAAATACGAAATACACTGTATTTCACTATCAGGACATGCCACACACCTCAGTACATGTCCTACCTTTCACATACACTGCATCCTGCCCACAGGGGTACCTTGGGCCAACCTTAGGAGTGACTCACGTGTAATAATAGGGAAGGTTAGGGCCTGGCAAGTGGGTGCACTTGCCAGGTCAACATGGCAGTAGAGACTGCGTGCAGACACTGCAGTGGCAGGTCTGAGACCCCTTTTGAAAGGCTGCTTGTGTGGGTGGCACATCAGTGCTGCAGACCTACTAGCAGCATTTGACTTACAGGCCCTGGGCATACACAGTGCCCTGTACTAGGGACTTAGTAGTAAGTCAAACAAGCCAATCATGGAACCACCAATCCATTTTCCCAATTTCCAGAGGGAGCACTTGTACTTTTGCCCTGATCAGCAGTGGCAAAGTGCCCAAAGCTTCTAGACCAGCAAAAACAAAATCCAGCCCACAGCAAAAATATAGGAGGCAGAGGCAAAAAGACAGGGAAAAATCACACCAAGGATGCCAGGTCTAACTGAAGTGTAAATGTTTAGGAGCATAAAAAGGGGCACTACAAAAGGTTATCAGGGAAAACCCCATTTTGTTTGCACCTGTGGGATGGATCAATAAAAGCATCAGAATATCTGACTCCAAATTTGATCACTGTACATTTCAAACTATTCTGTGTAGTGTTTGACCTGGGGTAAAACTGCATCAACATTTTGAAATCTGTAGGTCCTGGGAGTGGAAAGATCCCTTTAGCCGATTTCTACAAAGGCGACAATTCAGAATTCTTGCTCACTGTGCTACTGGAACCAAGCTACACCCAACAGAAGAGCCCCAATCAGGGAGCAACTTTGCTTGGGTTGCTTGTGTTCCGGTTCAGAGAGGACCTGGCTTGGTAGTACGGGCTGGACTGTTACTATCGCAGCACTATTACAGGTCAAGACTTGCACTTGACTGGTTCTAATTTGAGGTGGCATACGAGGCAAAAGTATACAATGCATTGGAATGCTACCCCCAGTGATTGCCAGTGTTAGACTTATTGCAAGCATCCTTCTCTGGGGAAGTTCCTCCTTAATGGAAGAGGAGCGTCACCCCACTGCTCAGAGCCAAAAGATGATAAATAAAATGGTAATAAAACAATGTTTGTATCATTTTATTTATCACTGTCGAACAGAGCTGAAAGATGGAATCTAGGGCGGAGCAAGTCCGGGTCATGAGATGGAGGAGGAGTGGTGGCACTGTAAGTGCACATGTCGGTTTGGCTGGCCATCTTAGGACTACCACACCAACATGTGCACTTATGTTTCTTCAACCCAGATGTGTTGCACAGCCGGGTGGAGAAAAGGGACAGGCTCCCCGTGCCTGAGCGAGCGTCAGACCAGCCCACTCAGGTCAATCCCGGCCCTCCTCTCATGCTAGGTATAGCTTGAGAGTAGCATCTGGATTGGGTGGGGGGACTGTCAAGACGAGTGGAGCACTGAGGCAGCTGGCAGCAGGAGTGCCCGTAAGTCTTTTTATTTTATTTTTATTCCCCCCCCCATCCCCGCACCGTCCTAACATTTTTCATTTGCAGCAGCGGCCACTGATCCTTCCATCGCCTTTTGTGTATTTGACAATTCCGAATGCTCACTAGGTGGACATATAGAATTATAGATGGTTTACTATGAAAAATGTGAGTGTTTTTTACCGAGGCGTTCTCGGTATTATTAAATAGAGAAAAAGAGCAAAGCTCTTGTTGCTTGCAATTTAACTTAAAACCCTGAGGTGACAAATTCCCTTTATTTATAGTTGTTTACAGTTCATATTGTATATGTGTCTCAAATCTGTCCAATCTTATGAAGAGGCTTTTCAAATGATGTTTTTTGTTAAGATAGAAATAAACATGAGCAGAAAGAGGCAGGTTCTAGCTTCAGGACTGAGCAGTCCCACATCATAATAGTTTAAAATAAGGTATATATCTAAGGGTTGTGACATAATTACAGTGAATAGCAACATTTTAAAATGCTTGCTCAGGAGAGAGGATGTTGATGAGACTCCTATGTAGCAGGTTATTATACTGTCAAAGACAAGAAAGCAGACGACCGCGATTACGGTTAGGGATGTGATAGATTTATGTTGTCACTTCAAGTCATGCCATTTACCACTGCATATCATATTAGAATCCCCACTTTCTTAGCCTTTATGTCCAGGGAGTGGTATTACCAGCAAGGTAATCCTTTGATAGAGCGCTGATAGCACTCTATTTTGTATGAGTGCACTATACTCATGGTTTAAACGCACTCTCATGTATTCGTATAGTTTGCAGTGTTTTACGACTATTAAGAAACATTTATTTGAATCATTTGATGTTGAAAACTAGTGAATGCATTTAAGTAGAACTTTGTATGTATTACGATTCCTTCATGCATAATGTGCAGGACGATATTATTTCTATACACCGTAATTGTGGTTAGTTTAAGTTGCCTGAATTATAGGCCCAAAGTCATAAGTTTCGATTCTCCTTGCTCTTGAGAAATAAATAATTAAATGTTGTTGTGTTCGAAATTAGAATGTTCTCATCCTACTGCAGGTGAAAGAATACACATCGTTATTTCCAGAGTTAAGGAGAGACCCGGAATGTCTTTGAAGATGGCTGGGAAGCGAGAAGGGAGGATGCCTTGCGTATCTGGTCTGTCTGAAAGCCAAGGCCACTGGAAAGAAGATATCACTAATTAAATTTGTGTCATAAAAAAAAAAGCTACTGCATAGAGGTGCAATGGAAAGTTTTGAGAAGAATGACGTATTGTGGGTTGAATCCCATCTTTTGTATGATGCGCAGGGACAGCAAGACCAGACTTCTGCTAGCTTTCGGAGGAGAAGGAGCATCTTAGAGCAAGCTCCAAAGCCATAAGCTAAAATGACCCATTTGACGAGAGTACTTCTTAGGAAGTCAACACGTGCTGACACCATTGGGGAATGATAGAAGAGAGACAGGAAGGGCCCTCATGTAGAGCAGTGTAGGGAAAGATTTTGATTTCTTTCAATGAGCCGAGAACTGAATATCGCATCTATTCTGTGTTGCGTTGTGATTTTGGAATTTATAATCATCTGTCTTTTGGGCCGAATTACTTATATTTGTAAACTTGGCTCTGTATTAATTTTTCTGTACCTCTGTACTTTGCTATTGAGATGTATTTACATCCAATTGTTTTTGGCCTTATAATAAATATTCAAACTGCACTTTGGAGTTGGTGGTCTTTTTAGGCATGACGACTTTGCTGATATCTGTCTGAGTTGTTTCCTCCCCTCAACCACTTTTAGTAGGTAAATAAAAGATTGATCGCTTACGCTATACTTAGTAGGGAACATTAGGTGTGCAATTTAGCGTAATCAAATGGTAGCAGAGGATGGTTACCTCTAAAGTGGTTTATCTCTAAGGTGAGGGGAGTAATCAGGGGTAGGGTTGAAGGTCGAAGAGCCCTGAAGTGGAGTGGAAGACGGCGGAGACCGGTGGACGTTGATGGTGCGGCGGAAGCAGTGGTGGCGTGAGTATGAAAGGAATTGTGATGTTAGATTGCGGTGATGAGTAAGTGTGTGATGTCTTGCGTAGTTGGAATGTATGTTGAGTGAATGTGGTTTTTGGTTTACTGGTCCAGACACGTGCGGAGCAGGAAGTTTTGGTGAGCGGACTCAAGAGAAGTCCAAGATCCCGGGATAGTTTTGTATTGTAATTGTCTGATCAAATGTGGGTGTTGTGAAGCGCTATCGACGATCCACTTGTGTTAGGGAACTTTGTGTGAATGAGGAATAGGTCGCGGTAGAAAGCCTCAGGTACCGAGAGTGGACTATGGCGATTGAGTGACCAACGCAGGTCGGGGGTCACAACGGCTGAATGTTCTTGTGAGAGTGTTCTATCGATCTTTAGTGACAGACAATTACTTGTTTTATGTGACTGTAAGTTATTGTAATTGTGTAGGAACAGTTACTTGGTTTAATAACTTTTGGATATACAGTTACTTGTGGTACAAATGTGTGTAAGCGAGTTTGCGGTGAAATTGTAAAGGCGGGTGAGTTGCTGCAAGGAGTGAGAAGTGACGTCAGGGTGCGCCGCGCTGTGATAGGTTGGTTGGTGTAACGTTGTGCTGGGATTGGTGGAAGTTCGTTTGCAGTGGAATAGCGTATTTTGGGCTTGCAATTGATCGATTTTACAATGAGATGCTTTAGGGTATTGTGAGATTTGTGTAGAGGCGACAGAGGGGTAGTGACTCGGGTAGGAGAAGAAGCTCCGCCAGAAGACACACCCGCACATTACATGGCAACGAATGTAGGACTTCAAACTATAGTGTGGCTTCAGAATTGGCATAAAATTACAGAGAAAGAGGGTGAATTGGCTTTCCCTCGTTATGGGTCTTTTCGTATGGAAGTGCTGACCCAGCTGAGGGGGGTGATGAATGCACTGAAACCTCCCCCTAGACCCACACAATTTGAGGTATTAGATGCATGGATGAGAGCTGCCCTAGCAAAAAGGAGAGAGGCTTCACAAGGAAGAATGAGGAAAGCAATGAAGGCATATCAGGATGCTAGATGGGATGCCCAGTTGAAAAGATGGAGAGTAAACACCACAGAGGGAGAACGCTTGTACCCATTTCGTATGTTAGAAGAGGGGGCTGAAGGGAAAAAGACGACAGAGGAGGACAGTAATACAGATGACAACTTCCTCGATAGATTGCTAGCGGAACGTCGTCCACCGTGCGACTCTAGATCAGAGACAGAGAGGTTGCGCCCATCAGAAGAGCTTTTAGGTGTGGGACAACTGGGTTCAGAGGAACAATCGGCAGGAGTAAGAGGCAAGATTACAATGGTACACATTCCGGGAGGGTCTGGAGGAATGAGGTATCCAAACCCTGAGCCAGTACAACCTGCACGAAACATTCAGTTACCAGATCCTTTGTCGGTACCAGTCACAATAGGGCAGGTGGTTCCGATATATAATCCTAGAGAAAGAACCGATGACAGTCAACAGCAAATAAGTGAAGGGGAAGAGACAATGTCTGGAGGGAGCCTTGCAATGAGTGGGACAGGTTTAAGTCAGATGCCAGTGGAATCTAGTACTCCACTGCCAGCTACAGCTGATCCATCAAGAATGGATAGTGGGTCAGAACGAGGACGGACAGGAGCTCTAGCGAATTCTAGGTCTGACCTTCGAATGTGGGTTCAACCAGTGAGAGAGTCAATGATGCCGAGGGAAGAGACAAGCAAGAGACAAGAAGCGCCTAGAGTACTGTTTGGGCCACAGATTATTTGTGCAGGTGACCATTGGAGAAGTCGAAGCTGGGAAAGAGATAGACGCCCAGCTTCGAAGATAGAAGAGGGTGCAGTTCCTAAGAGAACCCAAAGTTGTGACAGGGAAGATACAAGAAACGAGGAAATTCAGAAAGTGTTAAAAAGTGCAATAAAAGCGCCAGTGCTAGATGTGGTACGATTAAAGGCAGAACTAGATGAGGTGATTGAAGGTAATCTACCTCTGAACAGAATTGAGACGTATGACTCGAGCAAACTACTGTTCGTAGCAAAGGACATGACAAGAAAGGCCAAACGAGCTTATGATGCATTGTTGCTTTTGGCACAAAGGTATGAGGTTGATATGTCAAAGACCAAGATGATACAGGGTTCTTGCAGATTAAATTACACAGATAAGGATTTGGAAGAGAAGCGAATGATTGGATTAAAAGCACAAATTAGAGAACTAGTGATAGGGATGCGGACATGGAAAGAATTAGACAGATGGAAAGAAAGATGGGCCAAAAAGAAAAGCTTCTAGACTGGAATAGGAAATACTCCGCATCCGGTTGGAGGGACGGGAGCTGCAGGAAATTTCCCCCTCCGGGAGGTACAGAATGGAGGGTATGTACACGTGCCATGGAGCAGGGGTGATTTAGCAGCATTTACGAATGATTTCCCTCGGCTGAGGGAAAAACCTGCTGAGTGGTACAAGCAAATAGATCGGTTTGTAAAGATTTTGAAAGTATTGTGGATTGATTTAAACACCTTCTTTGATATAGTAGTGCCGGCGGATTTGTGGGCGGCATGTAAGATTGCCATTGAGTGGCCTACTGCAGAGCCACCTAGAGATTCATTGACTCATGGTCCTTCACCTGATGTAATGAGAAAATACGAGCAAGTGATTACATGGTTGCAATCAAAGGTAGCTCCTCAGATTGTTGATTGGTTGAAGATTGATCGCACCACTCAACACTCTAAGGAATCAGTACATGATTATTACGAAAGATTGTTGTTAGCTTTTAAGCAGCATAGTGGATTGGATATAATTGAACAGAAAGATATGGGACAATTTGTCTCGAAGTTTGTGTTGGGACTGAAATCTGATATTAGTTTGATGATACAGCATCACTTGATATGTTGGCAGAATAAGTCGGTGGACGAGATTCTGCGTTATGCTAAATATTGCAGTGATCAAGTGGAGTCGACACAGAAGAAATTGAAGGACAAGTTGATGTTGGTGCAGTTGAGAAACGCTGATATGACGCAAGGGATTGGAGGAGCGATAGGTAGAGGTAGAGGAGGTGGAAGAGGAATGGGACAACAGATGGTGACCCAACCTGGTCAGGGTAGAGGAAGAGGAATGGATCCAGGTGCAAGTGAATGGGTGGCCTAACAGAAAAGGGTCACTGCCTGCCACTCTTGTCACAAAATCGGGCATTGGAAGCGCGAGTGTAGATTGAATCCAGCAAATCAGATACAGATGGAAGGAGAGGGACAGCTGTCCGAGACTGTCAATACTGTGACAAGACCCAGGTCTATGTATGGAGGAGGATATGAGCCGCAAGTGCAAGTACCTCAACCTCCTAGGATACCCATGCATAATCAGTTATACCATCAGATGCCTTATTTTGAAATACAAGATAGATTTGATCAAACTCAAGATTTACAAGAGTGTCAGAGGGGGGTGCACGAGGAATGCACCTTAGATGCGATCCTAGAAGTAGATCAGAGTGTGCCGTTTGTAGATGCAGATGTGAATGGATATCCTGTTACCTTCTTATTAGACACTGGAGCTGCTCGCTCCACGGTGAGAACTGAAGTAGTCCCAAATTTAACTCTTTCGGGACAATTGATTCAAGTAGTGGGGGTTAGTAAATAGAAAATGACCAATCCATTGACAAACGAATTACCCGTGAGAATAGGACCATTTCGGGATAAACACCAATTTGTAGTGTGCAATTCAAGTCCGGTCTGTCTTTTGGGACGAGACCTTCTGTGCAAGCTCAATTGTACTATATCGTGCACTCCGAGAGGTGTGGAATTGCAAACATATGATGATGATGCTGATTTTAAAATGGCTAACATGAGTCTGTGTGCAGAAATGTTTGTGGTGCTCACAATAGCAGAATTGCCACATGACTTGAGAGACTCAGTTGATCCGAAAGTGTGGGATTTTACGGGCGAGGATGTAGGTCTGATGAGAGGGGTTGAGCCAGTTAAGATACAAATCAAACCCAATGCTGAATTCCCACGAACGCCACAATATAAATTGACTCCAGAAACTGTGGCCGGAATAAGACCTGTGATTGAGACTATGATTGCCCAAGGTATTCTTAAGGAGATAAGAGGAAGTCCCTGCAACTCACCTATCATGGGACTGCAGAAGCCAAGTGGCAAGTACAGAATAGTGCAGGATCTGCGTCGGGTTAATGAAATTGTGATCCCATGTTGTCCTGTGGTACCGAATCCAGCTATTATTCTATTCCAGATACCATGCAAAGCAGAATGGTTGACAGTGATAGATTTGTGTCATGCATTTTTCTCCATACCATTGCATGCAGAAAGTCAGTTTTTATTTGCGTTTAGGATGGACGATCGTGTGTTAACATGGGAAAGAATTCCTCAGGGGTATACAGAAAGCCCCTCCATTTTTAGTCAAAGTCTGAAAAAGAATGTTGAAGGACTGGTGATGCCCCAAAACTCAGTCTTGGTGCAATATATAGACGACCTTTTGGTCGCCTCAGAGACTGAGGATGCTTGCAGGATTGACACTGTGGTGTTGCTGAATCATTTGGCAGAGAATGGACACAAAGTGTCTCCAAACAAATTGCAGTATTGTTTGTCTGAAGCTCAGTACCTAGGTCACCGGATTGAGAAAGGAAAACGAAGGGTGTCACCAGATCGCATAGAGACGATTCTGCAAATGGGAACTCCGAAAACACAAAAAGAAGTCCGCATGTTTTTGGGAATGGTCGGCTATTGTCGACAGTGGATCCCAAATTTTTCCTTGCAAGCAAAGCCTCTGTTGAAACTGACTCAAAAGGATGTTAGTGATCCGGTACCATGGGATGACGAGTGCTTGAAAGCCTTCCGTGAGCTGAAGGAAAGTATCTGTCGTGCTCCAGCTCTCGGAATGCTGGATTATAACTAAGTATTTTCGCTCTTTTGCTGTGAAAAGGAGGGATGTGCGTTAGCAGTCCTAGTACAGACACATGGGGGTGCCCGTAGACCAGTAGCTTACTTCTCAGCTACATTAGATCCTGTAGCTTCTGCGTTGCCTGGATGTCTGAAATCCGTTGCTGCAACCGGTGTCAGCATTGAAAGATGTGAAAGCATAGTGATGAGTTATCCGCTCATTGTTTATGTGCCCCATTCAGTAGAATTGTTGATGACAAGAACAAAAACACAGTATCTGACCAACAACAGACTTACCAAGTATGAGCAGGTTATCTTGGCCGCTGAAAATGTTACCCTGAGACGTTGTACCACCCTGAACCCTGTTCAGGGTGGTACAACGTTGTTACCTGTTCCGGAAGAGGAAGGAGATGAGGATTGTGAAGAGCATGACTGCCTAGATGTTACTGACCTATCTACCAAACCCAGACCTGACATTGTCGATGAACCTTTGCCCCAATCTGATTTGATCCTTTTTGTTGATGGTTCATGTTTAAGAGACAATGAAGGGTATTTGAGAGCAGCGTTTGCTGTGTGCACCATCATGGGAGTAGTGGAAGCTGCCTGTTTAAATAGAGTATTCTCTGCTCAGGTGGCCGAAATTGTCGCTTTGACACGTGCCTGTATCATTGCAGCTGATATTCGAGTGACTGTGTATACAGACAGTCAATACGGATTTGGTGTAGTTCATGACTTTGGGCAGTTATGGTCACAGAGGGGGTTTCTAACGTCCTCAGGGTCACCTATACGTAACGGCGAGTATGTGCGCCAACTATTGGAAGCTTTGCAGAAGCCCAAAGAGACAGCAGTAGTTAAATGTGCAGCTCATGGAAAAGCAGAAGACTTTGTCACTAAAGACAACAATTATGCAGATGAAGTAGCACGATTTTGCGCTGAACATGCTTATATTTTCAATGGAGAATATATAGGCGAGAGCACAGAAGAGACCGAGCTCAGCATGATGTTAGCTATAGCCGATACTTGGGATGAGGTGAAGCGGTTGCAGGATGAAGTCCGAGAAGAGGAAGCTGCTTCATGGGTCAGAGCAGGTTGCACAAAAAGAGACAATGGCATTTGGGTGTCCACAGATGAGAGAGCAGTATTACCCAATTGTCTACTGAGCCCAATGGCAAGGCAAATCCACGGAGCAGTTCATCTGGGAAGAGATGCTATGGTGCGAGTGTTTAGGCAGATGTGGTTTAATCCACGCTTTCGTGTGTGGGCTGAAGCAGTATGTCACAGGTGTGTTACTTGTCAACAAATGAATGTTGGAAAGAGAACTGTGGTTGCAATGAGTCACATTGGAAGATCTGGAGGTCTCTTCAATAGGATACAATTGGACTTTATCGAGATGCCGAGATGCAATAGGTTGAGATACGTTTTGGTGGTGGTGTGTATCTTTTCGCGTTGGGTGATAGCATATCCAACTAGACGATGTGACAGTCTCACAGTAGCCAAGTTGTTGTTAAGAGAATTGATTCCGAGATATGGATTTCCGACATCAGTGGAGACAGATAGAGGAACTCATTTCCACAGTGAAATCATGAAATTGTTATGCTCTGCTTTGAAGATTGATCAGAGACTGCATTGTAGCTACAGGCCGGAGGCTTCAGGTCTTGTAGAGCAGGTTAATGGCACCATCAAGTCAAGAGTGGCAAAGGTGTGTTCGTCAACTTCATTGAAATGGCCAGATGCGCTGCCTCTGGTGCTCATGAGCCTGCGTAGCACCCCTGATAGGAGAACAGGGCTTTCTCCCCACGAAAGTTTGACCGGAAGAGCTATGGGTTTGCCTATGGTGCCAGCTACAGCATTGATAAACATCACTGATGATTTAGTGTTGGATTATTGTAAGGGACTGGCTGATGTGGTTACTTCTGTATCCCACCAGGTCGAGGCTGCAACTGCATCCACCTCGAGAGACCTGGTGCATGATCTTAATCCAGGTGATTGGGTACTAGTTCGCAAGCACGTGAGGAAGAGTTGTCTTGATGCTCGCTGGCGAGGACCATATCAGGTGATATTGGTCACAAGTACCGCTGTGAAGTGTGGAGGATTGTCGAACTGGATACACGCTTCCCACACTTGCCAAGTTCAAGCACCTGCGGAGGAAGAGAGTCCCCTGGTTCCGAGAAGCATGTGTGGACCTGCCACAGACAACGACGAAGGCACAGACCCAGCTGTAAGAGTTTCGGATGAAACGGAACAGCCAAGTGAGCACGAGAGATGAGAGCTGAGTGCTCCTGAATTGAGCCCAGATCCTGAAAGAGATGATATTGCAGATGTGAACTTTGCACCAGATCAAGGTGAGCGGTCTATTGCAGAAGGATCAGATCAAGAGGTAGAGAGGAGAGCAGATGCCAGAGCGGAAAAGTGGCCAGCAAGAAAAGAAAGGCTGAATATAAGGCTTGCATCCGAGAAAAATCTCGCTCCGATTCCTGAAACATCTGAATCAGATCAAAGTGACGCTGAAGAAAGACCGGATGGTCTGAGATGCTCCAGAAGAGAAAGAATAGCGTCTCGAAGATACGCATCTCCTGAGTGGACGTACCTGGCTGCAGATGCAGAGCCCAGCGAAGTCCGGGAGGTTGGGAGCTGGTACGGTGAGCTACGGAGGGGACACCCTCTCGATTAAAATACAGTTGCTGGTCCCAGGCGTAGAAGCGTTTGGAACACTAACTCTGCAAGTTCCAAATCCTCCAAGGCTGAGTGGATTGCGTTACCTGATCCTCAATCAGGTTGTCTTCCCTTCATTTGGCCGACAGCTCACCGCGCAAGAATTAGGAGAAATTCGTGCGGAGATTCTGCAACTTGTCCTCGAAATACTTGGATCAAATATCATTAACGATGAAGCTTGAATTATAACCAAAGAAAGCATTAGGCCTTAGAAAGAAGATAACTTAGACCCCAGTTTAAGAAGATTTAAAATTAGGAATTTTCTAGTAGATGATGGAGTGAGGAATAGGGCTGACTACATCTCTTCAATAGGTTTAGTATCAATCGAATGAACTTTGACATTAATTGCATGGGAGGAGAGAAGTGAGAAAGACATTGTTAAAACAAAGAAAACAGAAAGAGACTGTGTTTTCCCTTTTGTGCTTCGGAACGGATCAGTAGAAACCATAGTGTCCGAAAAATCAACACGCAAACAGAAGTGCATCATTGGCACCCTCATTGTAGTGATGCTTATTGTTATAACTGTGGTGATCGTTGCATCTCTAGTTGGATCTCAGGATGTCGGACAGAATAGGGTACAGGCAACACCCACTACACCAATCTCTGAGATAGATGAGGATGCATCCGCAAGGGATCTAGAAATGATTAAGGAAACCAGTCGTAGATTACATGTTGATTTGTCAAAGGGTGATTTCACTTTGAATGTGTATGCTCGATTATTGTATGAGTATGTGGATACCATGGAAGCGAAGGATTGTTATGTGTGTATGCAATTACCAGCCTCAGTGGAAGAAGGCATTCAATACCATCATTTGCCTTTGACCTACGGCATTACATGTAGTGTGTTGTTGAGCATGTTTTATAGCAAGGCACACTTCGAGTACTATTTCTCAAATTATGATGTGGTACTCTCGGAAGTCCTAGCTCTTAAATACATGAATAAATATGATTATTATAAGGAAGTAGAGCGAATGTCAAAGTATTTCGTGCCTACCATTACTTTAGATACGTCCTATGCCCATAGACACAATTTAACCTGTATGTTAACTGACATTGAAAAGAAATTTATAGCTCAGATAGAAGATCGGCATAGACAGACTCTATTTAGACCAGATCCAAAGCACAAGGTTACCCCATGGACTAAAGAAGAATTAGATCATAAAGCAAAGTGGAGTTTTGGATCCAAAGCATTAGATTTCCAGCAGAAGGGGAAGTTGTGTATTAGACACCCGACCACATACTACGATAAGATATTTGTGGGTGAAAGTGATTGTGAGCACGTCTTCTTGATCGAAGAATCAATTAGAAAAGCATTATTGGACAAAATAACAATAGTGCCCAATGTGTATTTTGTGTGTGGAAAGAATGCCTATGTGAAGTTGCCCAAAAATTGGTATGGCACTTGTTATTTGGCTGTGGTATTTCCCAAGATTTTTCATGTGAATGATTTATGGCCCCTAGAAAGAAAAAGACCTCACAGAGGAAAACGTGGTGTGAGTGCAGGAGAAGTGATTGGAGACATATTTGGGGCTATGATACTGAGTATGGGTGTGATTCTGAATGATTTGAAAATCAGAAATCTGGCAGCATTAGTGGATAAGCTCTCAATAAATACAGCTCAGATTGTATTACTTGTAGATGGGGAGAGGGTTTCGATAAGGGCTATGGTTTTGCAAAACCGTCTTGCCCTAGATGTGCTGCTAGCAAAAGCCGGAGGAGTCTGCAAATTATTGAAAGTTCAACAGTGCTGTACTTATATTCCTGACAACAGTCGGGATATAAGGAAATATATCAACAATATTTCAGATATACACCAAGAGTTACGTGAGATGGCTGCTGAAGGACTCTGGGAACAGGTGGGGAAAGGATTTGGCAAGATAGGCAGTTGGTTTGGAAGTTTGGGACAAGGAATAATGGGATATATCTTGAAGCCTATTATAATAGCTGTCATTTGTATAATTGTCCTACTAGGAGCCATCAAGGCTTACAAATGGCAAAGGGCATGACATCAGGAGACTGTTTTGAGAAAGCGAGAGCACCAACTTGAACGACTGCAGGACAGTCATTACCAGCACCTTAAGGGGTTAGAACGATTCAGACAGGGACGGCAAGCTACAGCTTCTGTTTAGGTTGGTCTCTTCTACAAGGAGAAAAACTACAGAAGAATAGAAAGTTGGTGTTATGACACTAGTCATAAGAGGGGGAACTGATAGAGCGCTGATAGCACTCTATTTTGTATGAGTGCACTATACTCATGGTTTAAACGCACTCTCATGTATTCGTATTGTTTGCAGTGTTTTACAACTATTAAGAAACATTTATTTGAATAATTTGATGTTGAAAACTAGTGAACGCATTTAAGTAGAACTTTGTATGTATTACGATTCCTTCATGCATAATGTGCAGGACGATATTATTTCTATACACCGTAATTGTGGTTAGTTTAAGTTGCCTGAATTATAGGCCCAAAGTCATAAGTTTTGATTCTCCTTGCTCTTGAGAAATAAATAATTAAATGTTGTTGTGTTCGAAATTAGAATGTTCTCATTCTACTGCAGGTGAAAGAATACACATCGTTATTTTCAGAGTTAAGGAGAGACCCGGAATGTCTTTGAAGATGGCTGGGAAGCGAGAAGGGAGGATGCCTTGCGTATCTGGTCTGTCTGAAAGCCAAGGCCACTGGAAAGAAGATATCACTAATTAAATTTGTGTCATAAAAAAAAAGCTACTGCATAGAGGTGCAATGGAAGGTTTTAAGAAGAATGACGTATTGTGGGTTGAATCCCATCTTTTGTATGATGCGCAGGGACAGCGAGACCAGACTTCTGCTAGCTTTCGGAGGAGAAGGAGCATCTTAGAGCAAGCTCCATAGCCATAAGCTAAAACGACCCATTTGACGTGAGTACTTCTTAGGAAGTCAACACGTGCTGACACCATTGGGGAATGATAGAAGAGAAACAGGAAGGGCCCTCATGTAGAGCAGTGTAGGGAAAGATTTTGATTTCTTTCAATGAGCCGAGAACTGAATATCGCATTTATTCTGTGTTGCGTTGTGATTTTGGAATTTATAATCATCTGTCTTTTGGGCCGAATTACTTATATTCGTAAACTTGGCTCTGTATTAATTTTTCTGTATCTCTATACTTTGCTATTGAGATGTATTTACATCCAATTGTTTTTGGCCTTATAATAAATATTCAAACTGCACTTTGGAGTTGGTGGTCTTTTCAGGCATGACGACTTTGCTGATATCTGTCTGAGTTGTTTCCTCCCCTCAACCACTTTTAGTAGGTAAATAAAAGATCGATCGCTTACGCTATACTTAGTAGGGAACATTATGTGTGCAATTTAGCGTAATCACCTTCATGAATTATAACATTATGGAGGACAGACAAAATAATGAAAGGGCGAAAGAGTGTTAACAATAAAGAGAGTACTGAAAGGGTTGATAGAGATTAGCGCAAGGTATGGAAAGAGAGCGGCCTGAGAGACCCAGCCTTATCATGTCTGTTTACCAAATGTTTGGTAGTAACACAGGACAACTGACAAACTGGAACACATGCACAATATTATTAGATACAGAGATGCTCATAGTGAATTGTGGTTTGCAGGTCCAGGTAGACTCGTTGTAATTCCTGAATGTGCTCTTTGCAAAGGAAAAATATAGCATCCTCAGTTCTAACATGGTCCATGGTTTGGAGTTATATAAGTTGGTAAGCACTGATCCGAATAGCAGCTTTATGTAATTGGCATTTTTGTCATTTGATATACGACATGCAATACAATGAACCCCACCAAACGCAGAGTTGTCCTGTTTGGTAGGAGAGGGGCTAATTGGTAGTTTAGGCACTGAACATCAACATGTTCATGGTTCATGGTGGACTTTTGTCAGAGTACAGATATAGGCAAGAGGTTGTGCGAAAGGTACAACTACTGGAAACTAGGGACAGAAGACATGTTGAAAGAGGTAGAGAAACTAGAGGTAATACAGAGTTGGACAAAACTTAGGAATCTGTTTCAGTTCCAGGAAAATTGTGTAATTCCAATAAGTAATTTCATAAAAGATGTGCAGTGGGAGGAAGCAGCGAGGATATATCAGAAGAGGTATTGAATTACATAATAACTGCCACAGACATACCAATTATGTGAGAACAGTGAGATAGACATGGAAATGAAATGTTCGATTGTTTCAAGCATATTGTCTATTAGCATCACTTGTTAGTAATGTAAATGTAAATGTAATGTAAGGTAAATAAAACTTGTAGAGCGCAAATAATGCCCGAAAGCGTCTTGGCGCTATAGAAAGCTGAGAACCGGTGCAGCAGAAGTGGAGAATTCTGCTGTGGGCAAGAACTAAGAAAAAGCTAAAATTATCCGGCTTCCACAAATAGCCAGGTTTTTTAGGCCCTTTCTGAAACTGATCAATGAGGGTGCTGTTTTTAGGGCAAGAGGCAGTTGGTTCCAGAGCATTGCTGTGGTCCTAAAGAAGCTTTTGCCTCCCCATGTGGCCTTCTTGGCTGGAGGGACCATCATGTTTTTCGCTAGGCCTGAACGTAGAGTTCTTGCTGGCGTATACCATCTCAATTTATTTTTAAACTGGTCTGGTCCCAGTCCGTGTAAGGATTTGAACGCTAGGCAGAGGGCCTTGAATTTGCTTCTTTTTCTGACTGGCAGCCAATGCAGTCTTCTGATGGCTTCCCTTGCTGATTCATTTTTTGGATCTTAAAAATTAGGCGGGCTGCCGCATTCTGTAAGATCTGAAGTCTGTTGACTAACCCTGGGCGTAGTTCGCGTAGTGGCGCTACGCGTAGCTACGCGAAGTGCACTTCGCACTACGCACGCTACGCGTAGCTACGCGAACTGCGTAGTGCGGTAGGGAAATACTGTTCGCACTGATTGCACAGTGCTGGATGCTTGTCCGCACTGTGCAATCATTGCAAACGGCATCTTGCACAGTGCAAGCGGTCGTTTTCTGCCACTCGAGTAGATTTATACTCGAGCGGCAGCTTTCTCAACGCGGACTTGTAGTTTCTCATCGCGAGCGGTCGCGACCATACGCGACCACTCGCAATGAGAAACCTGACCTCCCCGTGTTGAGAATCTCGCCGGGAGGTTTATTTTCCACGCTCGCAATCGGCAACTTGATGTTGCTGATCGCGAACGAGGAAAAAGTCTCGCCGGGATGTTGATTTTGCTCGCTCGCGGTCGCCAACTTGACGTTGAGGACCGCGAGCAAGCAAAAAATGCACTGTGCTACGTGCAATTCGCGTAGCGAGTAGTAGCGCAAACTCCGCAAACTCTGCGAGCGTAGCGTAGTTTTCCGCCCAGGCCTACTGTTGACGAGACCCGTAGCAAGTGAAAGATAAAGACTATTACAATAGTCAATTCGTGTAAGGACCATAGCTAGGGTTACTTCTTTTAAAAGTTCAGTCGGGATATATTTTTTGATCATTTTAATCAACCTTATAGAACAGAAGGATGCCGCTGTAATTTTGTTGACTTGTTCTTTAAATTTAAGTTCCCTATCCATTATAATACCTAGGTTCTTTACCTTGGTTGAGGGTGTGGGTAGGGTATCCAACTCCGGCGGCCACCAGTCTGGTGTCCAGAGGGAGGGTTTGTTGCCAAAGATGATAACCTCGGTCTTTGAGGCATTCAGCTTAAAGCAATTTCTATCCATCCAGTCACTCACCTCTCTCATGCAAGTGCTGAAAGCGCATCCAGGACTGTTTTCCCTATTTGTCAGAGACACCACAATTTGGGTGTCATCTGCATAAGAGACGAGGGAAAAACTAGCATTTTTTATAATCAATGCTAGTGGCGTAACATAAAGATTAAAAAGTGTAGGCCTGAGTTCCGATCCTTGTGGCACTCCACATGGTAAGGAGAACTGCTTGGAGACAAACTTCCCCATTGCCACATTTTGCTGTCGATTCGATAGGAATGATTTTAGTAGATTAATTGCAGTACTTTTTATCCCTGAGTCTTGGAGCCGGTCCACCAGAATCTCATGGCTAACCGTATCAAATGCCGCCGAAAGGTCAAGCATAACCAACAGCGCTGTCCCTCCTCCGTCAAGGATTTCACGTATTTCTTTCGTGGCTATGATTAAAGCGGATTCAGTGCTATAATTTTTCCTGAAACCATGTTGCGATTCATCGAGCAGTGAGTTTGCTTCTATATATTCAGAAATTTGCTTATTCATAATTTTCTCCGCCAGTTTAGCCGCGAAAGGGAGTCTCGAGATAGGCCTATAGTTACACGGCTCAGCGCTGTCCAAATTATCTTTTTTCAGAAGTGGGAGAATTGAGGTACGTTTCCATTGGACAGGGAAAGTCCCACTTGTGAACACATTGTTTAGAATTGGACCCAGGTTTCTTGCCACCTGGGCAGATATTTGGTGCATTATATTAGGCGGACAGGGATCATATGGAGAGCCTGATTTGATTAACAGAGTTAAGTCTCTGAGTTCATCCTCTGAAGGGGTCTCGAATGAAGAGAGACTGTTTTTATTTTCACAGCCTACAGTTGTGTATTTGTCCTGAGGGTGCACTGCTTTGTTTGCCGCAAACTTGTTGTAGATGTTTACCACCTTCTCTTGGAAGAAACTGGCCAGTCTGTCGCAGAATTCTTGATTTATTCCAGTGTTAGTGGCATTAGTAGGGGTTACCAGTTTCTTGATAACTGAGAAGAGGGTTTTATTTGCGTCACAGGCCGTTTTTATATGCTCTGAAAAATATGTGGTCTTTGCTTTTAGGATGCCCTCTTTATGCTTTGCTAATTTGGCCTTATAGATAGATAGTGAAGTAAAGCACCTAAAGCATGGACTGTACAACCGTACAAATTGATATACATTTGTAGATAGATAGCTAGATAGACAGACAAAGATAGATAGATAGACAGAGATAGATAGATAGACAGACAGAGATAGATAGACAGACAGAGAGAGACAGACAGACAGACAGACAGACAGATAGATAGACAGACAGATAGATAGATTTAACAAACATATATAGAATTTGCTGATTCAGGGTATTCATAAATAGCTGTATAGTGTGGCAGTAAGGAGAGCTAAGAAGAGAGATGCCACTCTGGTTGTCTGCAGGCAAAATGACTTTATTCAGTTCTGTACAGAGGAGAGGAGCAAATTCAGTAGTTGCAAAAAAAAAACTACTATGGTGTGTCCCAACAGATGAGAGGAAGTGTTAAGTAGGTAGGCAATTGTGGATACAACCATCCCAAAGATGACATTTTGGGTGTTGGGATACGAGCAGGTTCGAGGAACAGGTTTTAGGGAGTAACATGCATAAGGCAAGATTACAAGGTACAGTGAGGGCAAGGATAGCAGTGGGCATGTGTGAAAATACTTTAAGGTTATAAGTCTATGTGCAAGAAGAGGCGATTGTATGTAGGTAGCAGAGCAGCGAGGAGTAAAGATTCAAACCTGATTACAATTAGAAGTGCTTTATCTGAGTCAGTAGCAAGCTGTCAGTAGTTTATTTCACCTACTTAAGTAGGTGAAATAAGAAAGCGTAAGACTGAAGAGCAGCAGAAGAGGACTTTTTATATTTGGTCTCAGAGAGACTTGGAATACAGAGATTCTAGGGAGTATGAGGACGTAAGAAAGTGCCATGTTCATTATAATTACACAATGCCTTAAATCATGTCTATTGTGTTTAACAGCACCGCCTAGTTGTGATACCTTTTCAACCTTGAGGCAGCCACATGGGTCTTGAAAACAAGCCTCATTCTAAAGATTACCGGTGCAGAGGGATATATTTCCTTATGCAAATTATCATACGTACACAGAGAATACACTAAAATGAGTAATAATGTCGGGTGGATATAAAATCGTGTGCGGACGTAGACACCCATCTGAGAAAAAGGGTGTTAGAAATTGGATTGTTGGTTAACTGGGGTGTGGGTCCTGGTCATGCAACAACCACAATCCATTGCAGGGTGAACCACAAAAAGTCACTAAATTAACCTGTGCTAAATTCTTGATAGCTTGGCACAAAAATCATTTGGGCTTATCTTAGAGGAAATGTGTAAAGTATTTATGCAGCACACAAACAGTAATGAAGTGAAAGGTCAACCGAAGAAAAATCCCAAACCAATTTAGACAAATTGAGTACATTTTAATAAATTATTTGACACCAAAATGAAAAAAATCCAATAAGTAGAACCAGAGTTATAAATGTTTAAAAGTTTTAGTAAATATTAGTGCTTAAAAGATCAAAGCGCCAACCGCAGGCATCTAGTCAGGCAAGACCGGGTCAAAGTCGAAAATGTGACTGACCGCAATGGAGCACCATTCGAATACAAGAAATGGATTGAGCCCAGTTGGCGCTTACTTTCCGACTTAGACAAATTCTTTAGGAAAATGTTCTGAGAAGGCAAAGTTCAGTGGGGTAAGGATACAGGAGGTGTCCGAGAAGGGGGTGTAGCTGTCAGATAGCCTTGGGTAGGAGCTGCAGTGAAGATTTCTACTTTCAGACTAAGGGCCTGATTTAGATCTTGATGGTCCTATCACCGTCCCGCTGTGGCTGCGGTCCCAAGTACTCTGCCATGTCGATGGTCTTTCGCCCTCCGCATTTATATGCATGCAGGCTGACTCGCCGTCCGTGTCGACGGATTGTTTCCCGCCGCAGTCGCAGCACACTGCTGCAGCGGACTCCAATGCTGGTGAATACTACTCCATCGCTGTCAGGGCAGCGGGTTTCCGCTGAGCAGATATAGATTTCACAGTTGTGCTAGTGGTCTCCTAGCCTCGGTTCCCAGATGGAGTGACTCTGTTGCGGTATGTGCTCAACAATGCACCATCACTGAAGCCATTGGATGGATGCCAGTAGAACACATCTGGTGTGCATTGGCAAAATGGAAACAACTGCATACCACACAATAAAACACACTCCATTTCAGACCATGATTCTTTGGCATTCCACTGCACCACAACATTTGCCAGCAGAGCTTTTCCCAGTTAAGCCAGGTTTTTTTGTTTCTTTTCCCTATTACTAGTCCCTTCATCTTTTTTCATTTTATACCTTGTGGTTAATTTTTTTATTTGATATTATTTCGTTGCACAATGCCAGGCCACAAAAATCCCCATTTTACTAAGGGCGAGTTGTCTGTCATGGTGGATGAAATCATAAGAGTAGACCCACAGTTGTTTGGAGCCCAAGTCCAAAATACACTTCTATCGAATAAAAGGCAAATGTGGGCCAGAATAGTCGACAGAGTGAGTGCTGTAGCTAACAACCTGCGCACACAGGAGGAAATTAGGAAGAGGTAGAACAACCTGCAGGGGAGGGTGCATTCCCTAGTCTCCAAGTGTCACCTGGAGGCCCAGAAGACTGGTGGTGGTTCTCCCTGGCCCCCTTTGCAAATCATGCCCTGGGAGGAGAAGGTCTTGCAGAACCTACATCCTGACGGCTTGACAGGAATACATGGTGGAGTGGAGTCTGGTAAGTTACACTTTACAAACTCTATCTAAACCTCAATATCCTTCCTGTTTGCTTTGAAGTTAGCTGTTGTTAATGTGTTCTGCACATATTTTCATAACATAGAAACCTAAACTATCAGTTTTAGATAATTTAGATTGTTTGTGTTAATTAATGTGCTGCATCTAAGATCACAGGTGTCAATCTCCATTATATGTCACATGATGGCATGGTGCCTGTAAGTGTTATAACACCAATTAGAACATTGGAATGTTGGGAGCTCCATTAAAGACAATGGAGTAGCTCAGGGCTTATAATGGCTGGTATAAGCCCCGCACTCCAACATTCCAATGTTTGTCTTTTTGTTTCTCCATTTTTAATTTAGAACATTCTACCCTTAGTGGGTGGAATGTTCTAATAGCCTTATAGCCCTTCTGCCTCAGGCTATACCAGTTGTTAAAGGCCCTCTCCCTCGTTATAGGCCCTTGCCTGTGGCTCGGGCCTATAACTCGGGATCAGGGCCTTTAACAACTGGTATAGCCCTCGGCAGCGGGCTATAAGGCTATAATAACCCATTATCCATATGTGTGTCATATTGTAAGTGTCTGGCCCATTTCCCTTGCATATTTTCCACAGGTATGTTCCGCTAACCATTTTGCAAATGTTTGGAAGTTGTCTCTTTGAAATGACTGCAACTACCATGATGCCCTGTTTCTGTTTCTTAAAAGAATATTGCTGTCATATTGCTCATTCTCTCTTGTCTAACATATTTCAACATATGATAAAATGTCATGTAGTGATTAAACCCATTACTCAATGCTCTCTT
The DNA here is from genome assembly GCA_963921515.1 of Calotriton arnoldi. NCBI lineage: Eukaryota > Metazoa > Chordata > Amphibia > Caudata > Salamandridae > Calotriton > Calotriton arnoldi. The sequence continues at coordinate 281,731 of CAWUFW010005618.1, read as the reverse complement.
TCTGAAAATGGTTTGTGTTGTTTTCTGAATGTTGTCCTGTTCTTCTCAACCAATTGAATTGATGTCATGAGTTTCATAAATCAAACTGTGGTGACACAAAAATTGTAAGGTATGTAAATTACTATGCTGAATCTAAGTGGTACTTGCAAAAATTGACTCTGCACTGTTCACATGATGACTAATGCCAAACATCCATCCAAGTTGTGGAAATGTCTGTTTTGAAGTCAGCTAGGCCTTGAAATTGTCAATTACACATTTTACCTCTCTACTGTGTTGGGCTGAATGGTTGGGACATTTTAGGTATACTTACAAATCATTTCACGAACATTTCAGGACATCTTTGTAACTGCTTATTTGAAGTGTACTGTTTGGAATTGCTAACATTTAGGGTAATATGTGCAATACCACTGAAAGCTATCATCACAATAATCTCTATCTATTTTGTCCTCTAGGTATCTACATTGTTTGTCTCAAAAGACTCGAATGTATAATACACACTTTTACTAATACAGATGTTCTCAGTTTCTCAATAGGTCCAATGGGCAGAGCAAGTGGCCAGTAATCTGCTAATGAAGAGGCCTCCACTCCAGCCCAGGATCAAGCCATCAGTGAGGACAACACTCCTGGCAATCTGGAGGATGATGAGGAGTCTTGTCCATCTGGTCAATATGTGCAGATGGCTCCAGTGACACTCACTGTGCCCACACAACACTTCCCACCCCAGCTGTAACACCTCAGCAAACCGAAGACTCCACTTCCTGTGTTCCTACCCCTGTGACACCGATCGTGTGCCCCCCAGTCTTGGGTGATGTTGAGACCACAACACCACCAGCTCCAGTTCACCCAGGAACCAGTTGGATGGGGCACACTGGGCCAAGGGCACAGGGTAGTGGGGTTAGGGGTCGTGGGATGGAGATTGTGGGCCAACATGGTGAGGCCACTGGGGTCACCGTTATTCAGACCACCATTGACCAAGTCTTGGGAGCCTATCATCAGTTCTAAAACATGATGGGCCAGGTACTCACTGAGCTCAGTGAGATGAAGCAGTTGCAGAGGGAGCTCAATCATCAGATGGAGGCTCACAACTCCAATTTGGGCTCCCTGACTGGGGTGCTGCAGGACATTTACACCCATATGCGCATGGCTTTCCCAGCACCATCTACCCCTTCCTGTGGTCCCACAGCATCTGGCTTATCTACATCTGCTCCACAAAAATGTGAGAGGTGCCCTTGTATCCGAAAAGGGACAGGGTCAATTATATTCAAAACAAAAGAAAGTCCCTCTCGTATTAAATGTTCTAATGATATATTCAACACTCTCGCACCCACAATACATTCCCTCCAATATTCACACACTGAACTATATTATATGTAAAAATCTCTCATTTATTATAGTATAAAAAATATGTTCATTAAAATCATTATAATATCTAAGAATGGCACATATATTGCTTTATATTTGTCACAATTAGAATTTTTCCAAGTAGAGATCTGATCTATGTACCATCAACAATAGAAACACAATTCATACATTTTCATAGATAATTTCACTATAAACACAAAAATATCACATTCAACATGTCTATTTAACTACATAATTTCACCATAATTATACACAGAGAAATCACGATAAAACTCAAGAGTTGTCAACGCAGCGTTTCAGTGGATGAGACTTGATGAACACCACCTTCTTCTGGACAAAAACTTTTTTTGACAACAGAAATCTCTATGAAATATAAAATATACAAATTATACATAATTACATTAAAATGAGCATAATCACATAATCACATATAAAAGCTCAGTGTTACTCAAATCATTCGTGCTGGCTGTCACCACATGATACTAGCATGCCCTTTCATTCCAATTCCCAACTTTTCCTTCCCTGAGGTATGTAATCAATCCTCGGGTTGGGTACAAAGATCCCAATTATCTTTAACCCCACATTCTTTCTATAAATGCTTTCTGGTTTTGTTTTCCACCCAGTTCTTGAACCTTATAATGCAGCTTCCTTATTAGCTTGTAACTTCCATAACATCGTTATTCAATGTATAATGGCCATTATTACCTGCACTCTGTTGTTCTACGACCACCTCCTATTGTTCCAGTTGAATGAAGAAGATCTTAGGATGTGTTATAATTCTAAAAAAGTTTTTTAATATAGAACCACATTATGGCCCATAATTGATTAATTATAAAACGTGCAGTCTACACAAGATCCTAATTTATACTAATATACCTTATGTTTATATCCTTGCTCCACCGCTCAGGAGAATTTCATTAATTTGTTTCCCTTAGCCTCATCCACAGGTTTATTGTAGGATAAGTCATTCTATTACTGGAAAAATATACACTTATAAGTCTAATATCACTACCGACTCTTAATTTCCATGTATAAACCTGAGGTGCCTTTAAGGTCTTACCTATACGTGGTCCTTATACCTTTTTGTATGCGGGGTCCCTATTCAATCTACTTTGTTAGGGTGAGACCGCTCCTGCAGATGCTTAGTGATAGAGCGGTACGGGTACACTTCATATGCCTTCCCGGCGTAGTAAACAATGTTATAAACAGGACATATTTAATTCTCTAGTATTATGTCCAAAAGTCAATCAGAGCTTAAGACTCTCTATTTTTTACTGTTTTACTTCTATGTAAATGGTCGCACAAGTGGAGGTCTATCCATCTACGTCTCCTTAAGTCTGGATGTCAAACATTTCGAGATAGACTTTCAATTGGCATGGCTTTTATGTATCAAACTAGCTCTTAATCAACCTATAATACTCCTAAACGTCTACATAAGTCCAAAAAACTCTGATAAAGCTTCTCAATTCACTACCTTATGGGAAATAGTCAAAGTGCTGTATCATGACCATCTAGACGCAACGATAATCATCTCAGGAGATTTTAATATGCATTTCCTTAATCGAAACTGCGTCAATAAACCAATAAAAGCACTATCACAGATGTGCGGTTCACAGCTCAAAAATTTAACCTCGTGTTATTACAGGACGATGGTCAAATACCCACATTTAAAAAAACAGGCAATTTCTCCGTCATTGATTACTCCATCATCTCAGCGGGGCTGACATGCTCCCTTCATAAATATCAAGTAATACCCAGGATAGAAAGTGACCACAACCCACAATTAATTTCCTTGGCACTATCACTGGATCATCTACCGGAAGCAAGATCAATGAAAATTGTACCAACAGCCTTTAGTCTTAAAAGGCTAGTATGGAATCCAAGAAACCAAAAGGAAATATTGGATTTTCTAGAACTCTTAATCATCAAAGTTCTGGAGGAGAAAAAAGAAGGGAAGTCCATGGTTGATATTTGGCCTTGTCTTTGTGCTTCACTTTTAGATCGTTTTCCTCCATCTAGAACATCAAAAGGCTCCATCATGACAACAAAACAATCAGGATGGTATACTAATCGGCTGCTTCGCTTAAAAAGACAGCTTCATAGAGCGATCAGGGCGACTTTTAGAAAACCGAATGGAGCACTAAAAACTTTGGAAATTCATAAATTAAAAAAGTGCAGAAAACAATACAAAAATGAAATATGGAAAGCCAAACAATCATATTATGAGGGATTATGGACCAAACTACATTTCTCATGTAAAACCCAAAATCCAAAACTTTTCTGGGGCATAATTAACAATCTTGAAAATGGTAGCAAAAGAGGGAATAGCGCTAATATCAATGAATCTTGCTGGACAACTTTCATCTATAATCTTTACGTTGCACCCTCGGCCCCACAGTCTGACATCAATATTGCTTGTCAGAAGATAAATATATCGAGCAGAGAAGAAGACAGAAAATACGGTTCTATCCAGCATATTGACCAAGCAGAGCTACAAGTTGAGGAGTTACGGCCTAAGGAGCAAGTCCCGCACATTTCCCAAGCTGGGCCACAAGTAAACGAGTCATGGCCTGTAGAGCAAGTTAAAAAGGCAATGAGCAGGATCAGATCGAATGGAGCGCCTGGCCCAAACGGGATTCCAAATTCAATTTTTAAAGCAAATCTTAAGCATTGGCCAGAGGTTTTAACGATTTTATTTAATGATGTCATTAAATCTGGATCAGACCCTGAGTCATAGCAAGGAAGCATAATTCAGCCGATATATAAAAGTGGGTCACAAGACAATCCTGCAAATTACCGACTAATAGCCCTAACTGATGTGGAGGCAAAAATCTTTGCGAGCTGCCTCCTTGAAGAATTGGAAGATTGGGCCACAAGAAAAAATCTAATTCCAGCTTTCCAAACCGGTTTTAGAAGAGGCGAATCAACCAGCACGAACTTGATTTTATTGACTTTATTCGGCGAAAGGGCAAAATATAGAAAGCAAAAGTTATATATCTGTTTTATCGATCTCAAAGCCGCCTTTGATTCTGTTCCTCGAAATCTACTTTGGGCTAAACTTTTGGATTGGGGCATCCCAAACCAATTGCTTGAAATGATTAAATTGTTATATACCAAGACATGGGTTCAGATCAAAGTCGGAGATGGTAGAAGTACAACCCGCCGACTTGAAACTAAGACTGGTCTGAAACAAGGTTGTGTTCTGGCTCCATGTCTTTTTAATCTTTTTATGGCCGACCTTCCTATATATTTTAAAAAAGTTAATGCTCATTCACCTTCCCTCTTAGGCAAAGACATCAAATATTTACAATATGCTGATGACACTATATTATTAAGTCATTCTGTCATAGGTCTAAGAAGATTAGTTGATTCTTTTAATCATTATATTACCCTTAACGGTTTGAAAATCAATACCAAAAAGACAAAAATAATGACTATAGGTGGAACAAAAATAGATAAAAAAGAATGGAACATTAATGGGTTACATATCGAAACTGTAAAATTTTATAAATATCTAGGAATAACATTTGACGATAATATGTCCTTTAGACAGCATTTTATTAACCTCAAAGCAAAGGCAACAGCTTTGTCATTTGCCTTTAGAAAGTTGAGGGACAAATTGTCATGTCCAAATCATGAACATCTATTGAAGGTCATGAAAGCAATGCTGATTCCATCTCTGGCTTACGGCTCAATGATTTTTCGTGGTAAAGACGTGAAAATTCTTGATGACCTACAAATAAAAGTCTTCAAATCAGTTTTTAGGATCCCCAGGTATATAGGACATGCTAATGTTAGATTAGAATTTGGTCTGAAAAGGCAATCTCTGGTACGACAATCTGCCTTTTTAAAAATACTATATACTTTATATCGCTCAGAACAAGGTACCCTTGCAAACCAGTGCTGGCAGGAGATAACGAGGTATGAGTATGCTAGTAGCTGGAGATCCTTTTTAAGTGAGAGTTTACATAATTTTGAGTGTCCAACCTTTGAAGAAGAAGTTAGGAGCAAAGTTGTTTTTAAACAAACTATAAATCGATCAGTCAATTTATTATCGAGTCTTCTAGACAAAGATGAGCTCAGAAAAAAGTATCACTCCTGGTCAGTTACTAACTCATTCATTAAATTAGAACCCCAATCATACTTGATGACCCACTTAAGATCATTCTTAAGGAACAAATTTATGTTATTGCGGTTTGGGCGATATCCCACTAAGGACGGAATACCTAAATGGGAAAAAAAATGGTCTAATAAACTTTGTAGGTTATGTGGCTCCTATGAGGAAACTTTAATACATATTGTAACTACCTGCCCCCAATTGCTAGAAGAGCGGAAGACTTTGTTAAGACCGATTTTTAATGAATTAGGGGTGAGAACATGTCGCCACGCCATCATTACCTGTCTCACTGGGTCTATGCCCCGCTTGATTACTCAATTTGTAAAGTTTATTTTTATTGCAGAAAAAAACTATTAACCAAAACTGATTCTGATTGTTAATACAGTACCATGTCGTCAAAGACTTTAATGCAAAAATGAAATGAAAATGAAAAATCTGCTTTTAAAATCTGCCCTTAATAGTTCTGCATATAACTTTACATTATAGTTACTAAATATTTTAAACTGTTATAGGATTGGTTAATTAAATTAAGACTAAAGATAAATCGTTTTAAAATTTTAATGATAATGTTTGGATATTGTCCTCTTGCCATTTGCACAAATGCACTTTATTCATTGCTGCTCTCTATTATTGCTGCTAAAGTGTTTAGTATAAAGCTGTGTACAAATTTTTGGGCAAAAATAATGTTTCTAACCTGTTGTGTTTTTTTCTTTGATTGTAATGATTTTTATTAATCAACAAATAAAGCAATTATTACTTACTACTGTTTTACTTCTATGTAAATGAGAAGCAAATGTACTCAATCCCTCCTCCTTGGACGGTAGTACATTAGACTAGTGGTACTTTTAACTTCATCCATCTACATCTGCCACAGCCACAGGAAAGGAGGCCCTGCCACCGGAAGAGCCACCTGTAGGACCCCCAGGCCTTGCAACTGTGGATCACACAGGGCAGGAGGAGACGTCCACGCATATTACCAGGAGATGAGGATGGCACCACAAGCAAGAAACCCCAACCCTAATTTCCTCCAGTCTGCCTAACATTCACTCTGTGGACTATTTCTGGACACTTTTGCCTTTCTGATGCCATAGTATTTTGGACATTGGACTTCAAAGAATTTTGGCTCTCCAAGTAAGGTTCCATTCACCATGACTGACTACTTCACTTTTTGGTGTGCTTTTTCATTTTCACTCTGTTAATTTTTTTACATTTAGCACAATAAATTTACAAGTCAGAAACTCATAGACTTGTGTTGTATATCTCAGCTTTATCAATGAATTTGGTTTCTTCCATCATAACTTGACAAAGACATCAAAAGAGTGTGTAAACATAGATAATGTGCAAGTAGGTAATGTTTATCTCAAGTTCCCAAACATGAATACAAAAAATGTCATACCATTCAATCATCTAATTCTATGTTTATTCCATTTGACCAATACTTGTCTGTCATCATTTTCACTAACAAAACAATTCATTCATTACTCTAATACTCATGGCCAGTTTGTACATTTCCAGTTCAAGACCTTGTCAACATGGAAGAAGGGGATACATCCAAAACAATAAGGTAGAATTGCCAAATTATCATTAACTCATATCATCAGCTGGAGCTTTATCTTGTGGCTCACATAAGGAATCCCACATCAATAACACCAATAGACAAAATATAGCAGCACTACACTTTGTAGACACATGATCATTCCAAATCACTGTTCCAGTATCTGGCGAAATGTCACAACAAAGTTTCAGTGGTGTGCCACAAAAGGTATGTCCTACAATCATGAGGCACATCAACACATACATACCTTTTACACACAATGAGGACTTTGCCAATGTGAAGGGCAAATAGCATGATTTTGCTCCACTACCACATGTGGTTTGAGCAAATGATGGCACACATATTGCTTTAGTGCCAATACACAACTGAGAACAAGTCCAATGTAGTCTTCAAATCTTCCATTCAATCACAGTGCAAGTTGCCTTGGTACACAATTTGTACACCCAAAGTCTGTGTCTGTCTTCCCCGGGATCAACCCAGGCTCCCTTTGTACTTGGAAACAGCACTGCATACCTGCACATGTCACAACTCTGAAATCTCCAAATGAAGATGACATTGTGAAGGAACCTAAAACAGATCAAAACAAAAAGATTACCAACTGCACAGAACATGATAGACACATTACAAAGTCAACTTTTGGAGGACACAGTTTCTTAAAGCAGAGATGCACAATGTAACTGAGTACAGTAGTCAATGTGTCCAAACTTCGATCAACAAACACCTTTGGCGTGATTTTCCCTGAACTTGCCCTTCTAACAACTTCTTAACAAATTACCACCACATAGTTCTTTAATCATCACATCAATAGTTGGTGTAACAGTTAAAGTGATGACATGTAAAGATATTCTTCCACTCATGAGAAGAATTTGTCAATGACAACTTGACGTAAGTCAACTCCTTCCTCTTCACCGCTATCATTTTCATTTGGCATTTCAGGGTCCTCTCTCAGTGGCTCTTCATAGTCTCCATCCTCTGTGATGTAAGGGATGCTCCGTCGCAGGGTGATGTTGTGGAGCATGCAGCGAGCCACGGTGATTTGGCACACCTTATCGGGTGAGTAGAGGAGGACTCCACCAGTTTTGTCCAGACAATGAAATCTGGCTTTTAGGAGCGCAAAAGCCCTCTCCACTGACCACTGTGTTCTTCCATGGACCTCATTGAAGCGGCTTCCCCTGGCATTGTTCGATTCCTCAGTGGTACCAACTCCCATGGTGGGTTGGGATGAGCTGAGTCTCCTAGATGGAAGACAAAAAAAGGACCTGTGACCTTACCAGGTAGGTCGCTCCCCCGCCACACAGCTCCGCCTGTGGTGTCCTGCCCGCTGCTGCTGCTGGTAAGCTCGCCCTCTGCTTGTGGCCTCGGTGCCCATTTTTCGTCTGTTTTCCCTCGCTGCCCCCACTGTATTTTGTCCATTTTTTTCCTTTTGTACCCTCGCTGCCCTCATTGCTGTGTGCCCGTTTTCTCTTCTGTTCCCCTCGCTGCCCCCACTGTATTTTGTCCATTTTTCTCCTTCTGTACCCTCGCTGCCCCCATTGCTGTGTGCCCGTTTTCTCTTCTGTTCCCCTCGCTGCCCCCACTGTATTTTGTCCATTTTTCCTTCTGTACCCTCGCTGCCCCCATTGCTGTGTGCCCGTTTTTCTCTTCTGTTCCCCTCGCTGCCCCCACTGTATTTTGTCCATTTTTTCCTTCTGTACCCTCGCTGCCCCCATTGCTGTGTGCCCGTTTTTCTCTTCTGTTCCCCTCGCTGCCCCCACTGTATTTTGTCCATTTTTTCCTTCTGTACCCTCGCTGCCCCATTGCTGTGTGCCTGTTTTCTCTTCTGTTCCCCTCGCTGCCCCCACTGTATTGTGTCCATTTTTCCTTCTGTTCCCTCGCTGCCCTCATTGCTGTGTGCCCGTTTTCTCTTCTGTCTCCCTCGCTGCCCCCATTTCCCTGTGTCCTTCTTGCCTTCTGTACCCCTCGCTGCCTCTCTCCAATCCCGCCGCTGCGTCCCTGCGGCCCCGCCCCCTGACTGCCCATTCGCTGCCCCTGCCTCCCAGCTGCTCCTCCCTCCACCTCCCCCATATATGGCGGCCGCTGCGTGCGCTGGGGAGAGCGACCCTTGACCTTACCAGGTAGGTAGCTCCCCCACCACACATCTCCGCCTGTGGTGCTGCCCGTGCTGCCCGCTCGCTGCTGCTGCCCGTTTGCACCACTGTTTCCCTCTGCCCTCCTGCTTGTCCGTTGTTCCTCGGTGCCCTCGTCTTCTTGCATGCTGTTTTCCTCTTCTATTCCCTGCTCCCCACTGTATTTTGTCCATTTTTCTCCTTCTGTACCCTCGCTGCCCCCATTGCTGTGTGCCCGTTTTTCTCTTCTGTTCCCTCGCTTCCCCCACTGTATTTTGTCCATTTTTCTCCTTCTGTACCCTCGCTGCCCCCATTGCTGTGTGCCCGTTTTCTCTTCTGTTCCCCTCGCTGCCCCCACTGTATTTTGTCCATTTTTTCCTTCTGTACCCTCGCTGCCCCCATTGCTGTGTGCCCGTTTTTCTCTTCTGTTCCCCTCGCTGCCCCCACTGTATTGTGTCCATTTTTTCCTTCTGTTCCCTCGCTGCCCTCATTGAGTGTGCACGTTTTCTCTTCTGTCTCCCTCGCTGCCCCAATTTCCCTGTGTCCTTCTTGCCTTCTGTACCCCTCGCTGCCTCTCTCCAATCCCGCCGCTGCGTCCCCTGCGGCCCCGCCCCCCTGACTGCCCATTTGCTGCCCCTGCCTCCCAGCTGCTCCTCCCTCCCACCTCCCCATATATGGCGGCCGCTGCGCGGTGAGGAGAGCGACCCTTGACCTTACCAGGTAGGTCGCTCCCCCGCCACACAGCTCCGCCTGTGGTGTCCTGCCCGCTGCTGCTGCTGGTAAGCTCGCCCTCTGCTTGTGGCCTCGGTGCCCGTTTTTCATCTGTTTTCCCTCACTGCCCCCACTGTATTTTGTCCATTTTTCTCCTTCTGTACCCTCGCTGCCCCCATTGCTGTGTGCCCGTTTTTCTCTTCTGTTCCCCTCGCTGCCCCCACTGTATTTTGTCCATTTTCTCCTTCTGTACCCTCGCTGCCCCCATTGCTGTGTGCCCGTTTTCTCTTCTGTTCCCCTCGCTGCCCCCACTGTATTTTGTCCATTTTTTCCTTCTGTACCCTCGCTGCCCCCATTGCTGTGTGCCCGTTTTCTCTTCTGTTCCCCTCGCTGCCCCCACTGTATTTTGTCCATTTTTTCCTTCTGTACCCTCGCTGCCCCCATTGCTGTGTGCCCGTTTTTCTCTTCTGTTCCCCTCGCTGCCCCCACTGTATTTTGTCCATTTTTTTCCTTCTGTACCCTCGCTGCCCCCATTGCTGTGTGCCCGTTTTTCTCTTCTGTTCCCCTCGCTGCCCCCACTGTATTTTGTCCATTTTTTCCTTCTGTACCCTCGCTGCCCCCATTGCTGTGTGCCCGTTTTTCTCTTCTGTTCCCTTCGCTGCCCCACTGTATTGTGTCCATTTTTTCCTTCTGTTCCCTCGCTGCCCTCATTGCTGTGTGCCCGTTTTCTCTTCTGTCTCCCTCGCTGCCCCCATTTCCCTGTGTCCTTCTTGCCTTCTGTACCCCTCGCTGCCTCTCTCCAATGCCGCCGCTGCGTCCCCTGCGGCCCCGCCCCCCTGACTGCCCATTCGCTGCCCCTGCCTCCCAGCTGCTCCTCCCTCCCACCTCCCCATATATGGCGGCCGCTGCGCGGTGAGGAGAGCGACCCTTGACCTTACCAGGTAGGTCGCTCCCCCACCACACAGCTCCGCCTGTGGTGTCCTGCCCGCTGCTGCTGCTGGTAAGCTCGCCCTCTGCTTGTGGCCACGGTGCCCGTTTTTCGTCTGTTTTCCCTCACTGCCCCCACTGTATTTTGTCCATTTCTTTCCTTCTGTACCCTCGCTGCCCTCATTGCTGTGTGCCCGTTTTCTCTTCTGTTCCCCTCGCTTCCCCCACTGTATTTTGTCCATTTTTCTCCTTCTGTACCCTTGCTGCCCCCATTGCTGTGTGCCCGTTTTCTCTTCTGTTCCCCTCGCTGCCCCCACTGTATTTTGTCCATTTTTTCCTTCTGTACCCTCGCTGCCCCCATTGCTGTGTGCCCGTTTTTCTCTTCTGTTCCCCTCGCTGCCCACACTGTATTTTGTCCATTTTTTCCTTCTGTACCCTCGCTGCCCCCATTGCTGTGTGCCCGTTTTCTCTTCTGTTCCCCTCGCTGCCCCCACTGTATTTTGTCCATTTTTTCCTTCTGTTCCCTCGCTGCCCCCATTGCTGTGTGCCCGTTTTCTCTTCTGTTCCCCTCGCTGCCCCCACTGTATTTTGTCCATTTTTTTCCTTCTGTTCCCTCGCTGCCCCCATTGCTGTGTGCCCGTTTTCTCTTCTGTTCCCCTCGCTGCCCCCACTGTATTTTGTCTATTTTTTCCTTCTGTACCCTCGCTGCCCCCATTGCTGTGTGCCCGTTTTTCTCTTCTGTTCCCCTCGCTGCCCCCACTGTATTGTGTCCATTTTTTCCTTCTGTTCCCTCGCTGCCCTCATTGAGTGTGCCCGTTTTCTCTTCTGTCTCCCTCGCTGCCCCCATTTCCCTGTGTCCTTCTTGCCTTCTGTACCCCTCGCTGCCTCTCTCCAATCCCGCCGCTGCGTCCCCTGCGGCCCCGCCCCCCTGACTGCCCATTCGCTGCCCCTGCCTCCCAGCTTCTCCTCCCTCCCACCTCCCCATATATGGCGGCCGCTGCGCGGTGAGGAGAGCGACCCTTGACCTTACCAGGTAGGTCGCTCCCCCACCACACATCTCCACCTGTGGTGTCCTGCCCGCTGCTGCTGCTGGTAAGCTCGCCCTCTGCTTGTGGCCTCGGTGCCCGTTTTTCATCTGTTTTCCCTCACTGCCCCCACTGTATTTTGTCCATTTTTTTCCTTCTGTACCCTCGCTGCCCTCATTGCTGTGTGCCCGTTTTCTCTTCTGTTCCCCTCGCTTCCCCCACTGTATTTTGTCCATTTTTCTCCTTCTGTACCCTTGCTGCCCCCATTGCTGTGTGCCCGTTTTCTCTTCTGTTCCCCTCGCTGCCCCCACTGTATTTTGTCCATTTTTTCCTTCTGTACCCTCGCTGCCCCCATTGCTGTGTGCCCGTTTTTCTCTTCTGTTCCCCTCGCTGCCCCCACTGTATTTTGTCCATTTTTTCCTTCTGTACCCTCGCTGCCCCCATTGCTGTGTGCCCGTTTTTCTCTTCTGTTCCCCTCGCTGCCCCCACTGTATTTTGTCCATTTTTTTCCTTCTGTTCCCTCGCTGCCCCCATTGCTGTGTGCCCGTTTTCTCTTCTGTTCCCCTCGCTGCCCCCACTGTATTTTGTCCATATTTTTCCTTCTGTTCCCTCGCTGCCCCCATTGCTGTGTGCCCGTTTCCTCTTCTGTTCCCCTCGCTGCCCCCACTGTATTTTGTCAATTTTTTTTCCTTCTGTTCCCTCGCTGCCCCCATTGCTGTGTGCCCGTTTTCTCTTCTGTTCCCCTCGCTGCCCCCACTGTATTTTGTCCATTTTTTTCCTTCTGTTCCCTCGCTGCCCCCATTGCTGTGTGCCCGTTTTCTCTTCTGTCTCCCTCGCTGCCCCCATTTCCCTGTGTCCTTCTTGCCTTCTGTACCCCTCGCTGCCTCTCTCCAATCCCGCCGCCGCGTCCCGCCCCCCTGACTGCCCATTCGCTGCCCCTGCCTCCCAGCTGCTCCTCCCTCCCACCTCCCCATATATGGCGGCCGCTGCGTGGCCTAAGGCAAGCCCGTCTGCGCCCGTCCGTGCCTGGACCGCGCCCAGCGCCAGAACCCCTGGGGTGTGCGCCCCCGGCACCAGCCTTGAGGACTGACGCCGATACGATGCCACCACACTCCACGCCCTCAACCCCGGACGGACGCACAACTGCTTCAAGGCCGCCCCGAAACGCACCCATGGTCCCTTCACCTGCCGTAACTGCAGCTACACCAGCCTCAGAGCCACCGAGGCACCTGCCAAGAAGGACCGCAACCACCTCCGATGCATCCTACTGAACACCCGCTCCGCACGCAAACACGCCGTCGAGCTCTGGGACCTGCTCGACACATCATCACCAGAGCGTCGCCTTCCTGACAGAGACCTGGATGAACGACTCCTCCACCCCCGACATCGCCATAGCCATCCCAGACGGCTATAAGATCACCCGCAGAGACCGCGTCAACGCAGTAGGAGGAGGAATCGCCATCGTCCACAAGAACACCATCAGGGTCTCGACCAGCACCGACAACACTCTCAGCACCGCCGAACACATGCACTTCCAGGTCCACACGGACCCCAACACCACCCTCAGAGGCACCCTCGTCTACAGACCCCCTGGGCCCCGACCCCAGTTCAGCGACTCCATCGCCGACTTCATCAGCACGCACGCCCTGACCTCTACCGACTACATCCTCCTCAGAGACCTGAATTTTCACCTGGAGAACAAGAACGACAGCAATTCCACCACCCTGATCGACAACCTCGCCAACCTCGGTCTGAGCCAGCTCGTCACAACACCGACCCATTCCGCCGGCCACACGCTCTACCCCATCTTCTCCTCCAGCTCCCACGTCTCCTTCAGCCACACCACGGAACTCCTCTGGACCGACCACCGCTGCATCCATTTCACCTTCCAGAAACCCACCACACACCACCGCACCCAACAGATCCCACGCCGCTGCTGGAGCAAAGTCACCGAAAACCAACTACGGGCAACCCTCGCTCTCAGCCCTCCCTCCGACCCATCCAACACCGACGACGCTGCCTGCAACCTCAGAAGATGGACTGTGCCAACACCCTCGCCCCGCTGAAAAAACCCACCTACGCTGACACCACCAAAAGAGCCAGCTGGTTCACCTCGGAACTCCTAGCTTCCAAGCGTACCTGCCGAAAACTAGAGAAGAAATGGCACAGTGATAAGACACCGGACAGCCACGCAGCCCACAAAGACGACATCCGTAACCACCACCACCTCATCAAGTCCGCCAAGAGAATCTCCTTCAAAGACCGCCTCGACAACAACGCACACAACAGCAAGGAGTTTTTCAACATCGTGAAGGAACTCTCCAACCCCAGCTCCAACACCAACGACATCCCACCGTCGCAACCCCTGTGCGATTCCCTCGCCACCTTCTTCCACCGCAAGATCGCCGACATCCACGACAGCTTCAACACCCAGACAGCCCCAACTAAGATCGATGCACCAGACCCGCCGCCGAACGAATTTGTCTTCTAAATCGTTAATTTGTATGTAATCTCGACAACAACCAACAGGATGAACAACTTTCATAATGGTTGCTGCCACACCCCAAATTTAACAAAACCTCTGCGTCGACGCGTTTCGGTGGTACAGAACTAATTAAGCCACCTTCTTCAGGACAAATAATATTCTCTTTTCCTCCAATATATCTTGTGGTGTAATGTTTCACCCGGTGCCCCAGCACTCGGGTGAAACCTTCTTCAGGACAAATAATATTCTCTTTTCCTCCAATATATCTTGTGGTGCAATGTTTCACCCGGTGCCCCAGCACTCGGGTCAATATAGATCCTATAGCTTAGGTAAGTTAATGCCAATGATCCTGTTTATTTTTAAGAAGGTGGCTTAATTAATTCTGTACCACCGAAACGCGTCGACGCAGAGGTTTTGTTAAATTTGGGGTGTGGCAGCAACCATTATGATAGGAAAGTTGTTCATCCTGTTGGTTGTTGTCGAGACTACATACAAATTAACGATTTAGAAGACAAATTCATTCTGTCTAGGGTATCTTTTTCTTCCTAAAGAGTTTTTTTCATTGTATGAATTTGGATTCATGTATTTTTAGCATTGATTTATTGTTTTGTATATATATATGTTTTACGATATTATGTAATTGTCATTGAAAAACATTTAAATCTCTTGTTTTTAATCATCATTTATTGTTATTTGATTTATTAAACTTGTGCATAAGTACTTTTACATCCTAAGTAGAGCATTTTTATTGTGTATATGTATATGCATATGCGAGCATGATGTGTAGGACTGATTGGGGTGAATGGAGCCATAGTAGCTTTTAGTGACAATACTGAGTCGTTCCAAAGGGAAATTTTTATTTAACTTGTAGACAAAAAAAGGAGACAAAACATGTAACAGAATTCCAGATTTCCAGATTAGTCAACTAGGAATACCCCAAACAATATAATGAAATATTTTACTGACCAACAAGCCAGGCCCTCCCAAGTCCAAGTTGAGACACTTGTAGGGGTATGGGGCTGTTCCGTAGTACAAAGAAATCATGGGCAGAGCCAGGGAATTGTGCACAGATCCTGTAAGCAGACAACTTGCACGTTGATTGAAAGAAAGTGTTTCTGATTGTAATAGACCTGTTCTCTCGCGTGTGGTGGTACTAAGGCAATATGTGTACCATCAATAGCTCCAGCCACATGTGGTAGGTGACCCAAACCATAAAAGTCACCTTTAATATTGGCTAAATACTGCTGCTGTGGAAACTGGATGAAGCTGTTGATGTGTCTCTTCATTGGAAATATAACTTCTTGTAGCATACCACTGAAAGTTGGTTGTGGCATTCCACCAGATACTGCCACAGTGTATTGGAAGGATCCTGTGGCCACAAAATTAAGTACTGCCATGAGTTTGACAATTGGTGTAATAGAAGTGGGATTTCTGTTGCAAGGCTGAAGATCTGGTTCCATCTGATGACATAAATCCAGTATAGTTTGCCTATTCAATCTGAACTTCTTGATTATATCCCTTTCTTGCATGGTGGCATGGTCTGGAAATGAGTGTTACACCTGAGGATGTTGTCTTCTCACTCTCCCAGAGTTCAAATGTTTACATTGGAAAATACCTTTAAACATTTGACACCTTTTTCACAGTAATATATTAGGTAATTAAAACTAAAGTCCAGTAGTTCTACAAAATATATATGGTTTAACTACACATTTTAATCCATCATTTGCTTTTTGCCCTTTATACTTCACAAATTACATTTATAGTCTAAAATAAAATGTAGATTTTCAAAACTTTTAAATAATACATTGCAAACATACTATTTATAGAATACTTATTAAAAAAAGATTCCTCTAAAGATACCGTCAACGGAGGTATAAACAACACTGCGCTGATGTCGCTTTCCAGCACAGTAGCATATAAATGTTTTTTTTAAAGAATGAGTGTCCATCAAAGTTTGAATATGTAAACAAACTAGCCCCCATTCTGAGTGGTGGTGATGCAATTAACAGTCACAAACATACTATTTTAAACTTCTAAAATGGTGGGTGCCTGACCTCTCTGATAGGACATCTGGAGTCAGATGGGTGTGGCAGAAGTTCACTGTGTAATCGTATGCAAAATCCATGATGGACATAGCCATAGGCTAATATTGCTGAAAGGCACGTACAAAGGCCAATGGCTGTGTCCATCTACGCTCAGGATAACATACGTCGCGTACATGCATGCATACGTTGGAAAAAAGCTCACTTGCCTCTTGACAATGCTGCCATCAAGACCTCCTCCACTTTTGCTGCTATTTATTGCCCCTGGGGGAGCAATGCCAGGTCGAGCAGGTGAGAGGGCCACTTCCTTCTCGCCAGAGTAGCTGGATTTGCTGGCACAGGAGGTGCTCTCACTATATGGCCAGCTCTATGACTCACCAGAGGAACAGGTACATGTCTGACATGTGTATCGGAATCGGTTTTTTTTTTTCCATTAACACTTGCTGCAAAGTCCCTTTGTGTTCCTGAGTGAAATATAGTTCTTCCTTCCTTAAATAAACTGGGATTTGCTAATTTAATAAGGGATTATTCTTTACAAAAGGTCATTTTTTTATTTACTAGTAATTTTGAGATTGGGTAGACAGCTATTTTTTAACCCGTATTGTCCAGCGTTTCTATTAAATATAGGACACCCTTGTGCCCCTTTGTATGTTCCTGCAACAATTCTCAGGACCATTCACCCTTGTGTGTCATTCTCTTGATACCATGCTTTTTAGGCAGTTCATTTCCTACAATCTTCTTATTCCTATTTCTCTTCATTCTCCAGATACCGGGCGCCCTTGCTCTTGTCCTGGTAATGACCTTTCATTAAACTAGGTCAAAACGCTATTGACAGCAGACCTATATAGACTCCTAGCATATTGTTAAAATAATCAGAAAGGAGTCCTATGTCTTTTAATTATGATGCACTATATTTTTATGCCTGTTCTCATCACTGCACTTTCCTTCACTCTAAGCATGAGCACTGGATCATCCAAAAAAGTAAAACATTTTTGGATATCGCAAATATACAATATATAAATTAATTGCAAAATAAACCTGCCTATATTGTATGCCTCCGTACAGTATAAATCAAGATACATTCTCAGTCTTCTTCTGTGAGAAGTCCCTTTGTGTGTATTACGATGATTTAAATCCTAGTGAACCATTGTTTCTTATAATATAGCTTATTACCCCGGGTTCTCTGAAATGACTGGGTTACCCTTGTTGAATCTTATATACTTAATTGGGCGGCACAATAAGTGATCAGGCCCAATGGTAGCTTTTAATTTACAAGCTCTAAGCCAATTAAACCATGTTTTAGGGAGAGACCCCAAGCACTTAACACTGGTTGGCAGTGGTAAAGTGCACAGTGTCCTAAGGCCAACAAAAACGAATTCAGCAAAAAGTGAAAGGTAAAAGGCAAAATGTTTGGGGGTGACCCTGCAAAGAGGGCCAAGACCAACAGAGGAGATCTGAAACATAATTTCCTGTGAGGAAAAAATACTCGTGCTGTCGTGAACATTCAGATACTTATGCTGTCAGGGCAGCCTAACACCATATATTTAAATTTGAAAGAGACCGGTACACAATAGAGTGAGTAAAACCAGAAACGCATCGGATGAAGGATACATATTAATACATCTATTCTGGTAGAAAGGGCGGTCAGTCTCACCCACTGCACTGTTGTTGTTTTGTTTTTTGTGCATTCTTTCTTCATAATCTTTTTTATTTACCCACCAAATTTCGATAAAACTATGATATACATAAAAAAAAGAAAATTGGACCTCACAGGGTAGAACCGCAGTCTGTGAAAGTGACAAATGGCACATGTTGAACACGTTTTATTGGGAAGAGGCGTGCACCTTGAGTGAGCTACGCCATTGAGCTAATGACATGCAAACTGCTCTGGTCCAAAATGCTGTTTGTAAGAGGTACAGCAGGAAAAGCAATAATCAGCTGCTGATTTTAATTAGACTGGGCTGTGAAAAGGTGAAGACATGAAACCAAGAAACGCTATTCAAATTTACATTCAGATTTGCTTTGCTCTTATAATCAGTTGTTATTGTGTTACTCTTGGCAAGCAGAGTTCACTTTTACCTAAAAAATAATGGACCCAAATAGCACACTGTTATTTTTTTGATTGGATATTATCCCATTTTCTACTTTTTTCGTTCGAAAGAAAAAGTAGGTCAACCTGCTCGTCATATGATGTAACATTGCCCTTTGAGCGCCATTGGCAGACATTTTGCACACGCTCAGTATCAAAAAATATAAATTAGCTTTTTAAGTGGATTCTTTCAAGGTCTGACAATGTTAATTGATATTTTTGACCATACGTACGTCTAATCTACGTAAATTGTACAAAATAGATAATTATCCTCGTCTGCCCTTTTGCAAACATTAGAAATGGGGCTCATATAAAGACATCACAAACTTGCCATTTGTAGGGTAGGGAATACGTTGCTGGCCAGAAGCAGAGGACGTACTCTATTAATGATGGCTTAGAGTGTGCATCCACTGTCACAGTATCTAGGGCTGGGGCCTTCCATAAAATGTGCTTATTATTTTATTACTGTGCACTGCTTACTTACCCTAATCATGTTGCCTTGCAGCAACTTCGTAAAGCTTTCTCACAATAGCTATTTCGAAACTGAATAAGTTAGTTGGGTCATTCATAAAAGATAAAACTGTTCTTGCAAATATTCAGTTTTGAGGGGTGTATGATCTAGTTGGGACTAGAAAGTCATACACCATGCAGCAGGGAACCTGATGTCCACCCAGTTCATGGGGAAGATGTGGGGTTTTCTAATAATGGCCGCTTGGTAAAACGTAACAAGATCAGTTATTGGTGGTTAAAAACATGCATGAAACAGGTGGTGCAGATGTTTCTCATAAAAAGCAGGTGGTTCAGTTTTGGTTCAATTGAATTCCATTGCTAAAGTCCCTATATCACAGGCAGCTTGGTTTTCAGATGACATAGGTCTCTCTAATAATGCCTGTTTGATATGCTGGAGAGTAAAAAAAAAGAAAATACCCTTTCCACTGGATTCTCCAGAACTGGTGAGTACCAGAGCGACTAATCACAGAACCCTGCTTTGCCCAAGAGGGGCGTTAATTCCCTCCCCACGTTTGCAAAAGAGCAAGGAAGGACACATGCCCCCACATTGTCAAAATACCCAAGGAGTCCTTCCTCAACACCCCTCGCGATGTCCTGAGGCAATGGGTAATGGCACCCACCTCCCTTGCCTAAGGATGAGGGAGGAAAAATGCCCCACTCACAAAACACCCAAATGTGGGGCGATGTATGCTAAACCCCATCTCATATAGCCTAATGGCAAGAGGGCAACATAACACCTTCTTGTCAGTCCATGGAAGGGGGATGTCTCCCTGCCCCCTTACCTTGCCCAAGATCGAGTAGCGCTTAAAGAACAACCTCTGCCTAAGTGCAAACAGGGGAAATGGCCCCCTCACCTTTCTCTTGTGCAGGGTGGCAAAAGAAAATTGAGCTACCTTCCATTGCCTCACCTTTCTGTTCCCAGTTGGGCACAGGGCACGAGGATGAGTGCAAGCTAGAACACTCTTCCCTGGTCCATTTTATGGTGTGGGCAACAGAGGGGTGGATTAGAAGTCACCTGCTCCGTGCCCTGTTCCCAACTGCGAGCAGCCTGTAGTCACTCAGAACGTTAGTTTATTGGGTCATAATCCATTAAGCTATCCCATTCCTAAAACAGAGACATATCTAACATCATTAAAAAAATCTCATCTCAATATTTTCAGGTGCTCAAGTACAAGAATTACTCTAAATACATTCAAATACAAACAAATAATATCACCAAATCAATTAATCTCCCTTATTTTTCTTTTCTATTGTTTGCAAAAAGTTCCCAACTGCAATTATTACCTCTAATGAACGCACAGCACATAAAAACCTTAAGGCTACCTGGCATCTTTTAATATCATATTTCATAAAAATGGGCTTTAAAAAACTACGCCTTTCCCCTATGTAAAACCAGCAATCCAATCAAATGTGCTCGCTTGTACATTTGATATCCATATCGCAATTGCAGTATCCACCAACTGTAAGATGCGCTTTGGGTAACTTCGTACCATACAACACTGGGTTAGTACCTAACCTAGTTCAAAATAGTGTTTCGCAGACCCGGGTCAGGCAGTCCTGAGTTGTAGTGGTACACATCCTCATTGCACCATGAATCAATTAAGCGTGTTACTGACATTTTCGAGCGTTAGTAACTAAACTCATAGGGGCATATTACTAAGGTCCGGCGATAATTATCGCTCAGCGCGCTTAGCGCGGGGATAATTATCGCCGGACTAACGCTGAATTTCATCACTGAGATAGCGTGCTATCAGCAACGCTCATCTCAACAGTGATAAAATTGCAGCGCTAACTGCCAAATGTGCGATTATCGCTGGAAATCCTGCGGTAATCACACAACTTTTGGCGATAGCTTGCTGATAGGGCAGGACAGACTCAGCCATGATATCCACCTTCCATTGGATATCATGGCTAAGTCATACTGAGAGCAGGCGTTAGAAAAGTGAGCGCTAACCGCGGTTAACGCTACTTTTCTAATCGCTCTGCATGTTCGCCTGCAGCTTGATAATAGGAGAAATGTCGGTTAGCGACATTTCTCCTGTTATCCTGGGAAGGAACGCCCACTTTGCATCTCATTAGAGATGCAGAGCGAGCGTGGGGAAAACGGGTGCTAACATGCGTTAATGCATGTTAGCACCCGCCTTGATAATAGGGCGGTAATATTATCTCCGCTTTTTGGCTCTTAAAGCCAAAAAAGCGGAGATAATGGCCCTTGCTAATATGCCCCATATTCTGTAGACAAAATCTCCAATACTTATTCAAGTCTGTCATTTTTATGGGTAGTCCTAAAGTGGAAAAATGTAAAGAGAGCAAAGTACAAGATTTCCTAAAATGTTCTCCTACACCCAGAGCCCACACAGCTCACTATTTAAAAGCTCATTTTTATAAAAATAGAACATTGTGTCCTCTCCGTTCAGTAGCAAAATATTATAAAATTATATCCACAGTTTCATAGAGATAAAATACCAGGAGACCAGTTTGAGTTCTGTCCTTAACAGTTGAAACACAGACGACTGAGGAATGCTGAAAAGTTTTTCCGACACTGGCCTTCCAGTCATAATATCCATTCATGTAAAAAATGTGTGCACCATAAGGACATTTTGTCGGCACCATCACCTTAAAAACTTGTAAAACCGGGATCGTTTAATTACCTCCATAAACCCTTTTGAACTTGTATCACCCCAGGACACAGGGAAGTGCTTGTACTTTAATGGAATTCAGATGTGGTTTCCAAGCTAAATTTGACCAAAAATGTAATCCAAGGTACCTATAAGAGGTAACTTCTTCTACCCTTATCCTATTAAAGGACCACAGATATTTTTTCTTCTTCTGATGACCAAATAGCAAAGTCATAATTTTATCAATTTTAATTACCAATATTTTCTTATCACAATATTTAGCAACTGGATCTAATTTCCTTTACAATCCTATTGGTGTTACATCCATGATTACTAAATCATCGGCTTATAGCAAACAGGGAATGTGTCAACCTCCCATTTTGAGAGAAAATGCTCACACCTCAGACAAAATGAGGATTAGCTCTAATAAATAAAGGGCAAACAAGGTAAAGGAAGGTCAATACACAGCCCTTTCGTAGACCATTTTTAATTAGTATTTTTTAGGAGAGGGCAGCCTGTGCGAAATTGAGCCTCCGAAACCTGCTTTTTCATAGCTCATAATATTGTGTGTGCCATGCAAGAGCCAGATGCCTACCACTTCCGCCAAGGTTTCAATTTTTATTAAAGGTTGAAATGAAAGCCTTCTTTCTATCTGTTACACATTTGAAGGCTTTTGCATGATATAATTGGGAGTGCAGCCTTTTAACCGCAATTTATGTCTGCCAGTGAAGATATTGTGTGTGAGTATTTACAACAACGTTTCTGCTTTATTTACACTCTAAAAAGACATCTAGCAAGCATTACTCCATTCTTGCAGCTACACCTAAAGACCTGATCCTTTGCAAAAAGTACCAGTTTGGACTAGAGCCAAGGGTGCTCGGCACTAAGTCTGTCTAAAGTGATGTCATTAATAATATCACATATGACTGATTGGCCAAGGAAAAACCCAGAAAATGTGAGGAGCAGGAGTGTAACTGAAAAGAAAGGAGAGCTATAAAATGACTTGAAACCAAGCTTGTGCAGACCATAACAAGCCTACAGTTACCAGGGATTCTTGATTGCATCACACACTGAGCAAAACTCAAGAGGGTACTAGATGTACATGCTAGGGAAGACCAAAATGTTGAAGGGGTGTGCCTGCCATGTTTGAAGAACAAATGCACATGTAATAAACTGAGCTCTTGTACTGGAGTGTTGCTTTGCACACCTTTCAGCTCCTCTTTGTAAGAAAATGCCTATTTTTGCATCATCACCCACATTGCTTGGTTTATAGACTCTGCACACTAGGACCCTGTTACCCAGGACCATGTTCATGTGCTTTGACCCTTAAAAACAACTTGTTGACCTGATTAAAAGTTCTGATTGGCATATTTACCTTCCCTATAAATCACTAGTATATGGCACCGAGTGTGCCCAGGGCCTGTAAGTTGAATGTCACTGGTAGACTTCAGCAATTATTTTGTCACCACTAAAGTAGCAATACAAAGCATGTC
The DNA here is from genome assembly GCA_963921515.1 of Calotriton arnoldi. NCBI lineage: Eukaryota > Metazoa > Chordata > Amphibia > Caudata > Salamandridae > Calotriton > Calotriton arnoldi. The sequence continues at coordinate 258,692 of CAWUFW010005618.1, read as the reverse complement.
TGCAGGCCTATCCCTGTCACCTGAATGTACATTTTTTAAATGTCAAATTTGAAGTGGAAAATCAAACCTTTTGCCAGACCCAAACTTACCTTTTAAATACTTATAAGTCTCCTCTAAGGTAGGCCCTGAATGCCCATGAAGCAGGGTGCACAGTATTTAAAAATTTGGACATGTGTACTCATATTTTACATATCTTGGCAGTGAAATATCTTGAAAGTTGTTTTTCACTGTGGCAAGTCTCTCCCATAAAAAAACACTACATTGCATTATAATGCATAACTTCAGTTTGGGAACAGTTAGAACAATGATTCAAGGGCTCAAACATATAGTAATTTAAAATTCAATCTAATGGTTGCCAGATTTTAAATTACTATTTCGAAAATGCCACTTGTATAAAGTTGGTTCCTGCCAAATCCAAATGTGCACTTCTGCCAGTTTTCAATGCCTCTCCTTAGGCAAGATGTGTATTGCTCCCAGATAGTGGACAAAGCACTTGGTTGTGGGTAGATGCTTTTCCTCCTAACAGGATGGTCATCTGGGATGTGCCCACAAATTTAATCACACTCCTAAAGGTGCATACCCTGACACATGCAGATGTAATTCACAACTAGGCCTCCCCTATTATTGTCCTGCTAGCCAGCCATTCCTAGTGAACAAGGGACTGCCCCTGCAATGGTTTTGGGTGACTAGAAGGGAAGGTTTGCCCATTAGCGTGATTACACCTGTGGGTGGGCATAAGGAGCTCTGTATGGGGTGAAGACAGTTTCTGTCATGCTGGTTGTAGGCGGAAGAGCACTGCAGGATAGTTTATAGTAAAACACACCGGAAGCGCTGCATAAGTGGGTAGGATCATCCCAAGAACATTTACCCCATTGCTTAGGGACTGGCTAGGCACTAACCCCAAACACAGGCTGGATGTGAGCATAAAAGTACAACTCCCAGTAGCCCCTCCAGAACACATCTGGGCATGTGTAAGACAGAAAAAAAGACTGCACCTGCTTTGGAACCTGTGAGAGAGCCCCAAGGGCTAGACCTTCTATCACTTGTACCCAGGAATGAGAAGGGAACTCCAAGGCAAAGTTGATTGACCTCCTTTTAAGCTACAGGGACACAAAGGCTGCAAGAAGCCCACCTTCCTGAAGTGCCCAGCTGACCAGTTCTAACTGGACATGCCGTGGACCCTGGCTTCTCCTGAAGTGAGTCCTGACCCCCAAGTGGTGTCCCCAATGTCCTGGGGTCCTTGCATAAGAGTCAGGGTGTACTCTTCCTGCCTAACCCTAGTAGCTGGCACTGCAACAAAGGTGTGTTGATGCTGGGCCAAAGATTTAGGTTGCTCCCACTCTGAGCTTTTCCACATGAGCAAATCTGATTCAGTGGGATGTCCCAGAGAACGTATCAGGCCTTGTTTAGTCCTGTTTAGCTACAACTTGCAGACTTACCCCCTGGAGGATTCTGAGCAACAAAAAAGTGACTAAGGGCCTGATTATGAGTTTGGCAGTCCTATGAACCACCAAACCCACAGTGGTAGTGTGGCAACAACCGCACTGGCAGTCCAACCGCCGTATTACGATTATGTCAGTCGAACCGCCATTGGACTGCCGCAACCGTGATCCCTCTGCAGTGGCGCAGCAGTGTGAGGCCTGCATTAGGCTGGTGGTGTTGCTGCGGCACCGCCAAGCATATTTTCAAGTTTCCCCACCACCACAGTTTTAATGGCAGTGAGTCTGCCATGAAAAGTGTAGCGGTGAGGAAACTAAGGGGGCCTTACATGGCCTCCTGGTGCCTCAGGGCCAGAGGATGCATGAAGGGGGGTAGATGGTGTGTCCCCCCCTGTCTGCATGCACCACCAATTCCTGCACAGCATGAACTTCACAGTCCATGGCATGCAGGAAAGTGCATTAGCGTTTCCATTGCAGTGCCTTTTTAACGCTCACCACCTGGGACGGCCAAAGGACCACCCGCCAGACCAGGAGAAAACTCCTAATCTTGCAGGCGGTCAACTTTGGCCGTGTGGGGGCGGTGGGTGGCAGCCAGCTGCCCCACCGCCACAGTCATAATTAGGCCGTAAGTCTGAAGTTAGAAATCCTGACCTGGCGAAAGTAAGAAAATTATTCGGCTAATGAGGGATCTTCCTTGGGCAGAAATTTAGAATTTCTCCCACTCAGTGCTTTCCTGATAAAAGTCAGTGGCTTCACTGAGACTTTGTCAGACAGCTATCCGGCCTTGTGGGACCCATCTGGGCCACAGCAAGCTGCCTTGTTCCGCTGATGATTTTTGATTTTCATTTCAGAGATCAAGGGGTTGATTTATATGTTGGCTGTATGCATACTCTGTTGTAACGGCAACGGACCATACATGCCTCCAACATAATGGTCTGCGCACTTGATTTACATGCAGGTGGAATATAGGTTTGGCAATGGCAGTGACTGAAACCGCCATAGCCAAACCTCTTCGACGGACTGACGAAGTAAGGACAGTTGAGATAAATGGCTATTTGTCTGCTCAATCAATTAGGAAGATGAAACAGAAAAAGTGGTAACCTGTGGGAATAGATAATTACACAACTGAGCCAGTAAGCTTATTAATCGGTCACTGATCTGGTTTAGACTAACAAATGCTATTTATCAGACTTTCTTAAGAAGCAAAATCCCAAACTCCTAGACTGGGTTGCGTAGAACAGTGTATATACATATAACAGTGACAAAACAAATGTCTATTCACAATATAAAGTGGGACATATCTTCTTATATAGAAACCCTCAAATACTCAAATATTCCCACAGGTTACCACATTTTGTTTCATTTACCTATTGCCCAGGTTCAAATGGGATTAGCAGGGCAAACCCCCATTGTTGTATACACAACCAATTAGGATGGGCAGATATATAGCCCTTTTTAGGTCAAGCCTAGACAGCATGCATGCACTGTCTGGAAGACCTGCTGTAATCACTTTGTGGAGTGAAATCTCGCCTGCTGCTTACCGTTGGTTCGCTCATGCAGTGCTCTTCTTTTCTGCCTCCGAACTTGTTCACGCAGCCGATAGCTCATTTCCGTTCATGGCTGAACTCTTTTGTTTAAATTTTCCTTTCTGCCTATTGCTGGCAGGGCTTAGCATGGTGCTAGGTCGCCCATGTTTCTTCATCGAGCATTACATAACTCCCTCCTCCATATGTGTGTTTGTTTTTTATTTAATTTTTGGCAGCGCACCATGCCGTGCTTTCACTTTAATAATAGCCGCCACGCACCTTGGTTTTGTGCACACCGCGCTTCATTTTTAAAGTGGAGGCTGTGCTTTTGTTTTCTTCTGCACGGCTCAGCCAACTCAACTTTTGTAACATTATTTATTTATTATTATTGTTTTGGAAATAAACATTGTGCTTGTTTAACAGAGGAGGGTCAGTGTTCCATCAACGGCATACATGTCTCCGTGAACATTGGAACTTTAGCACAGTTGAAGCATGGTAGCTAATTCCACTATGCATGGCCACAGAGCAAGGATGTACAGGAACAACTGCAGCCATAAGACCTGCTGCGAGTCAGTATAAACGATACAGTGCGCTCTTGTCCTCATTCCGAGTGTTAGTCTAAGCCCGTGGTACTCATAGTACGGCCCGCGGGCCGCCATCGGCCCTGCAGGCCTTCCTTGGTGGCCCCCGGACCTTGCAGGTAATGTACCCATGGCCCCCCAGAGAGTAGAGAGAAAGTGGAGAGAGAGCGGAGAGAGAGAGAGCGGAGAGAGAGAGAGTGGAGAGAGAGTAGAGACAGAGATTGGCTGACTGACTGAGAGACTGACTGACTGAGAGAGAGAGACTGACTGACTGACTGACAGAGAGAGAGAGAGTGACTGACTGACTGAGAGATAGAGACTGACTGAGAGATAGAGACTGACTGACTGAGAGAGAGACTGACTGACTGAGAGAGAGACTGACTGACAGAGAGAGAGAGACTGACTGACTGGGAGAGAGACTGACTGACTGACAGAGAGACTGACTGACTGACTGAGAGAGAGAGAGACTGACTTACTGACAGATGTAGAGAGAGACTGACTGACTGAGAGAGACTGACTGACAGAGCGAGAGAGCGAGAGAGACTGTGATGGAATTGGGGTCAAAGTGTGTATGAAGCTATGCAATGCCTCTTAAGATTGCTATTGTCTGCTAATAAAAATGTATTATCAAAATGTGCTCTTTGTAGTTACATCTGCTTTTGAAATACAGCATTGTCACATTGTCTAATGTTTTGAAACGGGTTTGATTTTTTTTACTCTAGCCCCGCCCCCCCCACTGCCCCCGCCCCCCACTGACCCCACTCCTACCAGTGCGGCCCTTGGCCACAAACCACACTGTAATTTTGGCCCCCGACAGAAAGTCTGTGAGTACCCATGGTCTAAGCCATGCAATGCACCCGTGCTTTATGGGTGCTTTGTCGCTCGGACGAATTCCCTAATGTATGCTGGTTTGTGTATACATATATACTGTGTGCAAGCTGCTCTGGCCTGCAATGCAGACTGCCTGGGGCAGAGGCACATAACAGCCCTTTGCCGTTGCTTGTTACACTGCTGGTTGCTCTGTCCTTCCTGCCCGTTGCTTATTTTCAGCCATCGCCACTATGCTGTCCCCCCACCCACTCACACCTCCTACAACACTGCTTGACCTCCCCCAGTTTCAGTTGTAGTGCTGGATTACTTTTTCCAGTATAGTACGGTAAAGTACTGTGAAGCTGAAAATTCCACTCTTAAATTCTCTTGTTCTACTTGATTGTTTTCTCTACTCATTGGTAGTGTGTGTGCACCTCTCTCCTTCTGTCTTCATTCGTATGCCCTTGCTTTTCAAAATTTTCCTCATCCTACCTACCCAGCTTCAGCTCACCGTATTTCTCTCTCACTCCTGGTTCTCTCGGTATATTGATTTCTTTCTGCCACCCCTCCCCCATGTCTCCTCTCATGAGACCATCTGCTTTAGAGTCCATCACTATTTGTGGTTAAAATTTATGACATACCTGTAAAGGCCACAGGACAAATAAAATAGCTCCACTGAAGGATATCTGCTAGTGACGTCGCTGGTGTCACTCATTTTTTCAGTAAGTGATACTCCACAGAAGTCAATGGTATTAGAGTCAGGCAGCGTGAGAGGCCCCCTCCAAGTTTAATACTTTGATGTCACTGTTTCTGGCAGGATGTAAGGCACACCGGGCTGAGAGATATATCAATAAACAACTATTTAGGTTGCGAGCACTTATAAAACAAGCTGCAAGGGAGGGCGTTGGATTGCGAAGCAGGCCTCTGGATTTGTAAAGGTGGGTTGTTTTAGTGTTTTGAAACGCAGGTTGTTTTTTCTTACCATTATTGTTTACACCGTATTTGGGTAATTTACTCCATCCCCCTGGCAGAACAATGAGGTTTCTGCCCAGAATTAAATCAGGCCGAAGTTAGAAGGTAAAACTTCCAACCGGGTCAAAGCTGGTCTCTGTATAAGACTTATGCTCCATCGTGGTCAGCCTTACCTTTTGACTTTGACCCGGTCTAGAGTGATCAATTGCCTGCGGTTGGCAGTTTGTGCATTTTGGTGCTAAAACTTAATTCAAATTTTAAAAAATCATACCTCTAGTTCCCTACAGCCAATTTTTGTTGTTTTGGTGTCTATTTGCTCATTAAAGTTCCCCTTATTTCTATAATTAGTACTTCACACATTTCTAATAAGTTAAGCCTGACTGCGCTTTTCTACAGCTACCAAGACTTGAGCTCATGTTTAAATTGTTGAGACCTAACTGGATCTGCTACGAAATTGTGTCATTATTATTTGGTGTGGACTCCAACTAGTAATCCCACACTCTTCAACTAAAGAACAATCAGGATTTAAAGGAAGAATCGGTAGTTGCACTAATCAAGTCTGACAGTGAAACATCCTCGAGCATCACTGGCGCTGGAGATACAACAATAGTTTCTGAATATATCACAGGTTTGGTTTGTGACCTGTATCAACCACAACTCGTTAGATGAGGACCGATGCAAAATGTCCAGTGTATTTAACAGCTTGTGAAATGTCAAAAAGCTACTTCTGAGCAGGAGGGAGTCAATTGGTTTTCTGAGCTTGTTAGACAGTTATTGCACTACAACTACTTATAAACAATATGGGACATATTTACAGGGAAATGGTGTGTGGAGCTGCGGCAAATTTTGCAGTGTCATGCTCCGACATTTCCAAAACACAGGGATGCGCTGTATTTACAACAATACATCGCACTCCTGTGTTTTCCTTAGTGTTTGTGCTAAACATAGCTGCCTAGCGCTAACGCAGACACCCCTGCGCCATATTTAAAGGGTGCCTGCGTTGCAGGGAATGAATGTTTTTGTGCAGGAAGGTGTCCCTTCCTACACACAATCAGTAATGGCGATTTGCTTTTTCTATGTGTGCTGCAGAATGGAGCACACATAGAAATAGCAAATCGTCATTATTTAATGATTTTTTATGTGCAAGAAGGTACGCCTTCCTGCACATAACCAAACAATCATTAATGGCGTTTTGCTCTTTCTATGTGAGCTGCAGAATGCAGCACACATAGAAAAAGCAAAAACGAGGAGAAATAAAAGTATTTCTCCTCGTTGCGTCATTCTAACGCCTGCTATAGCATGGCTATAGTTCTTGGCATTGCCTCAGATTTACACATCCTTGAAAAATCTGGGGCAGCGTCAAAACACAATGGGTGTTGGGGTAGAATGCAGAATGCCCACAGCAACACCCATTGCACGCCCCTTTCATGCAGATACTTGCGTGAAAGGGTACCATATTTACAAAGCAGCGTTAAGCCACGAAAAGCAGCTTAATGCCACTTTGCAAATATGGTGCAGGGCATTGCGCCACTGGAAAGTCATAAAAATGATGTTCCGGAGGCTCAATCCTTTTGTAAATATGCCCCTATATGAGCACAACAAATATAGGAATATGAGTGGCATAAAAGCCAGGTGATTTCAACCACTGTGTGAGTAACTACTTCAAAGAAAATTGAAATGTGAGAAAAATGGACTGATTGAAATGCCTCAGGGAAAATGCAGTTTTAAAGGGCTAGAGCAACATGTTCATTGTGTATTATACACCTCTATAAACTTCTGAATATGCATCTGATGCAGGGTGGTGTGTCGTCAAGTGTAAGGACAGTCCTAGCGTACTCAAAAAGCTACTTGAGAATCTAATCCCTGAAGAACTATCCAATTGCTGTAACTCAGCAACTCAGGAGAGGTAAACAGTACGTTATGCCATGACATTTATTGATTTCATAGTGCGTGATCCAAAACATAGGAATGTCTCTTGAACATGTGATGAATGCAAATTAAAATTATGGGGGTATTCAAAAGACTGTGTTAAGAGCAGGGGTGGGAACTGCTAAGACCCTTTCAATGATCTTTGATCAAATACTGCAATGCAACAATTATCCTCTGGTCCAGGCTAGTGGAGACACAAGCCTTGCTGTCAGGATTCAAGGCTTTCATTGCACTTTTGAGGAAACTTCAGGACCAGTGTCAGTCGAATTCAGACACCTGATCAAAATGTATCTTGTCTCTTGCTCAGGCATAGCAAATATCATTGAGTTATAACATGAACTTAACATCCAAGACAATAAATTCAGTGTCCTCCTTTTGGTGAGAGACTGTTTTGTGAGAGAATGTAGCACTTTCGTGAGTGCATACCACAAGGCCAGAAAGGGCACCTAGCAGCCTCCCTTTCCTTGGATGTGAAGCTTGGATTTACCTTCTTGCTGGCTACTTTGGTTGAAGATTTTTAGTCACCATTTTAATGACTCTTAGGGCTAAATGTACAACCATTTTTTAGTGGTTGCAAATGGGAAATCGGCCCGTTTGCGACCGCAAAAAGGGTTGTAGCATTTACCAAACCTATTTTGCTAGTCGATAGTCTGTTACTGACTCACAAAATAGACTTTGCAAGTTGTTATTAGGAAGGGGAGAGCCAAGGGCGTCCCTTCCTAATAGCGAGGCTCAGGCAGCGGAGGCTCCTCCGCAAAGGCGCAGGAGCATCGCCCCAGGGTCCGTGCCAGCAGACAATATATAAAATGATAATAACACAATGTTACTATCATTTTATTTATGTTATCTGAGCTCACAATTGCAAAAGAAACAATTGATGGACGGAATGCTGGACAATGCAAACATTCACCCCCAGTCACAAGGATCTGGGTTAAATCCATAATTCTTTTGCTCACCACACCACCCCAGTTTGGACCCAGCCATATGCAAATCAGTCTTGACCCTGTTCCTTGTGGGAACAGTCCAGCCCGAACTGCCAAGCCAGGTCCTCCCTGGACCGGAAACAAGCATCCTGGGACCGGTTTCAGGGCATCACCCTTCTTCAGCCAGGCTAGCTTGAATCCAGTGGTGTAGTGAGCACGGGACCCACGTCTGGGCATACCCTTCCCACTTAGGGCAACAAATGAAAAAGAAACAATTGATGGACGGAATGCTGGACAATGCAAACATTCACCCCCAGTCACAAGGATCTGGGTTAAATCCATCATTCTTTTGCTCACCACACCACCCCAGTTTGGACCCAGCCATATGCAAATCAGTCTTGACCCTGTTCCTTGTGGGAACAGTCGAGCCCGAACTGCCAAGCCAGGTCCTCCCTGGACCGGAAACAAGCATCCTGGGACCGGTTTCAGGGCATCACCCTTCTTCAGCCAGGCTAGCTTGAATCCAGTGGTGTAGTGAGCACGGGACCCACGTCTGGGCATACCCTTGCCACTTAGGGCGGCAAATGCAAAAGAAACAATTGATGGACGGAATGCTGGACAATGCAAACATTCACCCCCAGTCACAAGGATCTGGGTTAAATCCATCATTCTTTTGCTCACCACACCACCCCAGCTTGGACCCAGCCATATGCAAATCAGTCTTGACCCTGTTCCTTGTGGGAACAGTCCAGCCTGAACTGCCAAGCCAGGTCCTTCCTGGACCGGAAACAAGCATCCTGGGACCGGTTTCAGGGCATCACCCTTCTTCAGCCAGGCTAGCTTGAATCCAGTGGTGTAGTGAGCACAGGACCCACGTCTGGGCATACCCATCCCACTTAGGGCGACAAATGCAAAAGAAACAATTGATGGACGGAATGCTGGACAATGCAAACATTCACCCCCAGTCACAAGGATCTGGGTTAAATCTATCATTCTTTTGCTCACCACACCACCCCAGTTTGGACCCAGCCATATACAAATCAGTCTTGACCCTGTTCCTTGTGGGAACAGTCCAGTCCGAACTGCCAAGCCAGGTCCTGCATTCTGTCCATCAATTGTTGTTTTTGCATTTGTCACCCCGAGTGGGACGGGTATGCCCAGACTTGGGTCCCGTGCTCTCCATGCCACTGGAGTCAAGCTATCCTGGCTGATGAGGGCTGAAAGCCCGAAACCGGTCCTAGGATGCTTGTTTCCAGTCCAGGGAGGACCTGGCCTGGCAGTTCGGGCTGGACTGTTCCCATTGGGCGCAGGGTCTAGACTGAATTGCATATGGCTGGGTCCAAACTGGAATGGCATGGTGAGCAAAAAAACGATGGATTTAGGCCCAGATCACTGTACTGGGGTGAATGTACGACATTGTTCTGCATTCTGTCCATCAATTGTTGTTTTTGCGTCTGAGCTCACAATACAATAAGTATAGGGCAGGGCCAGGCCGGCCATGGCATTACAGGGAGGAGGAGTAGTGTGCACTCATAAGTGCGCACGTGTGTTTGGCCGGCCGGCCGTCCTAGGCTGGCCACACAAACATGCACACTTAAGTTTCTCCAACCCGGCTGTGTTCCACAGCCGGGTTGGAGAAAAGCCACAGGCTCCAATGCACCGTCTGAGTGGCAAACGAGGCTGCTCAGACAAATCCTGGTGCTGCTCTCTTGCTATGAGAGTAGCATCTGGATTGGGTGTGGAGATTGTGCCCTGAGGGCCCATCCTCTTCTGACTGATGAGAGGAGCAGCGAGGCAGGAGTTACCGGGAGCGGAGCAGCAGGTACGTCTTTTTTTTTTTTTACTTATATTTTATTTCTTACCCCTCCCCAACCTGACGCCCTTTCTACCTGGGGCCATCTTACTACTTTAGGTAGGCGGCAGCGGCCACTGGTCGCAGGGGGTTGTAAGAGTGTTTTGCAACTGCAAATGGGGTCGCAAAACAATTGCATTTACCACCAATTTCAAATTGGTGGTAAGTCAGTCACAAATGTCAAGGGGTCCCCAGGGTACCCCTTCTCATTTATGATTGGCAGCAGAAAAAAAAAATTAAGAGCTGGTCCCACAGATCACTGCTTGCTCTTAAAAAATAAAATTGAAACGTTTTCTTTTTTCTTTTTTAAATGCATCAAATTTCCTTTAAGGAAAACGGTCTGCATTTCAAAAAATAAAAACTGCTTTAATGGAAAGGCAGTCACAGACATGGTGGTCTGCTGACCCCAGCAGGCCACCATCCCTGTGAGTGTCGGCCATTCCCAATCGGTTGCAAAATGCGGCCTGCCTCATAAATATTAATGAGGCAGGTTCTTTGCGACCCATTTGGGAATTTCAAACAGTGTCTCAGACCCTGTTGTACATCAGTATTTGCAACTCACAATTTGTGACTGAAAAATGCAAATTGCGAGTCGCAAACACTGAGGGTCTTACATCTGGCCCAAAGTCACCATTCCTCTTGTATCCATTAAAATCAACTAAAAATGAAACTGTCTGGACAGTCCCTGAAGACACACTTCTTTTTCATAATGGATGTTTCTTTTTCTCTGTCATCTGCTGCCTGTAAAACCTAAAAGCTCATTCGGTTTGCTAGGATTGCTGGTAGGGTGTACACAAGATGTACTTTATCACTACAAATTACCACTAAAGTGCTTATGCTCTCTCCTTTAGTTTACATTTAATTTACTTGTAAGTCCTTAGTAAAGTGGTACTACATGTACCCAGGGCCTGTAAATTAAATGCTGCTAGTGGGCCTGCAGTACTCATTGTGCCACTCACTTAAGTAAGTAGCCTTTTAAACATTCTCTTATTGTGCCTCTTATCGTGCCTGCTATTCACCTACAGGGAGGTACCACAGAAGGGAGTTGGGTTTAGCCCATTTGAGCTCCTCTACGGTCACCCTGTTAGAGGACCTCTCAGCCTGGTGAGAGAGTAGAGTGAGCAAGCTTGTCAGAAGCCCCCACAGGATTCAGTCAGTTACATGCTGGCTTTTCACAACCAGATGCAGCACCTCTGAAAAAAAGCTAAGGAGAATCTTGAGGCCAGCCAAGAGGTAATGAAATGCTGGAATGACCAGATGGCCACTCCGGTAGAGTTCCAACCTGACCAGTAGGTATGGGTCATGGAGCCTGTGGTGCCCAGAGCTCTCCAAGATTATTGGACAGGACCCTAAGAGGTGAAAGGGCAGAAGGGGGAGACCACCTACTTGGTGAACTTGAAAACCTCTAGAAACCCCCAAAGGGTGCTCCATATCAATCATCTGAAGCCACTCTTTGAGAGGTCTGACGTTACCATGCTCCTTATGACAGATGATGGGGTGGAAGAGGAGAATGAACCTCTCCCTGATCTCCTATAATCTAAGGAGCAGGGCGGATCAGTAGAGGGTGTCAACCTCTCTAATACTCTGACTCCAGATCAGCAGAGGGAATGTCACCTGCTGTTGGGTCAGTATGCCTCACTGTTGTCCCTCAACCCTGGGTTTACACATTTGTGTACCCATGACATAGTTACTGGAGACAGTAAACCAGTTAAAAACAAAATGTACAGGTTGTTGGGCAAGGTGAGAGCCAGTATCAGAAATAAGGTCTCCAAGATGCTGGCACTAGGGGTGATTGAGCCCTCCAACAGTCCCTAGTCTAGCTCAGTTGTGCTGGTGCCCAAGACCACTCCGCCGTGCACCACCCCTGAACTTAGATTCTGTGTTGACTTCTGAGGACTCAATTCAGTCACTAAGACTCACCCCATCCCCACAGCCGATAAGCTCATAGACACGCTGTGCACTGCTACGTTCCTCAGTATCATTAATATTACATCAGGGTACTGGCAGATTGCTCTGACTGAGGGATCCAAAGAGAGGGCAGTATTCTTGACCATAGAGGGCCACTTCCAATTTCAGGTGATGCTCTTTGATTTAAAGAATTCCACTACCACCTTCCAGAGGTTGGTAAACAGGGTCCAGGCTGGGAATTAGGCATTCCTCCCCACCTACCTAGATGACATAGCTGTCTTCAGGTCCAGCTGGGAAGAACCATGTACCAACTACAGGAGGTTCTTAGTAAATGCCAGCTAGGGCAGGGAACTGCGGTGCATCTGGGATACTTGGTGGGTGGGGGTGAGGAACCGCCTCTCCAGGCCAAGATTGAGAGCATCCTGGCCTCAAAACCGCTTAAATCTCAGACTGAGGTGAGTGCCTTCCAGGGTCTGAATGGATATTACATGGGGTTTGTTTAGGGATATGGCACCATTGTTACCCCCTTAACTGAGTTGACTTCCAAGAAGCAGCCCAAAAATGTGATCTGGATAGAGGCCTGTCAGAAAGCCATCAACACTCTCAAGAAGGCCATGCGTACAGCACCTGTATTCAAGGCACCTGACTTCTCCAAGATATTTATTGTGCATAAGGATGCTTTGGAGCATGGCATAGCACAGTTAAATGAGGAGGGCTGAGACCCACAGGTAGGCTTCGTCAGTAGGAGGTTACTTCCATGGGAACAGACTTGAAGTACTATTGAAATGGAGGCCTTTGCTGTGGTCTTAGCACTGAAGAAGCTGGGACTATACCTGTTTGGGACTCACTTCCCTGTTCAGACAGATTACAGGCTCCTCAGATGGCTTATCCAAATTAGGGGTGAAAATCTCAATTTGTTGAGGTGGTCCATCTCTGTACAGGGAATGGACTTCACGGATCAACAAGTCCTGAGTCAGACCATTAAAGTGCTGGTGGTCCCTCTAAGTTCTTCCACCTTAGTGATGAGAACTCTAAGGAGGTTGGGTAGTACTCCCCACTGTCAGCTGGGGAGGACACATGTTAGGCCTGTTAAGCTTTAGGTGGTCTTCCTCCAAACGTTTTGCCTTACTTCTCCTATTTGTGCTGGATTTCTTTCTGCTGGCCTTAGGACTCTGTGCACATTACCACCTCAAACCAGCACTAAAGTGCTTGATCGCTCTCCTTTAAACATGATGAAATTGGCTTATATCCAATTGTCACATTTGATTAACATGTAAGTCCCTAGTAAAGTGGTACTACATATACTCTGGGCCTGTAAATTAAATGCTACTAGCGGGCCTGCAGCACGCATTGTGCGTCTACTTAAGTAGCCCTTTCAACATATATCAGACAAGCCATTGCAGCCTGTGTGCACTTTTAAACAACCATTTCAAACATGGGAAAATATACCTTTTGCCAGGCCTGAATCTTCCTTTATAATACATATAAGCCACCTCTAGGGTAGGCCCTAAGTAACCCATTAGGCAGGGTGCAATGTATTTGAAACGTTGGACATGTATTTTTTACTTTTACATGTCCTGGTAGTGAAAAACTGTTTTTCACTGCTTCAAGGCCTACCTCTCCCGTAGGAAAACATTGGGTAAACTTATTACATTTAGTAATTGATACCTCTTGTTGGTAGCAGGTAGGAAAGTCGAGATTGGTCTCTAAAGCATCGTAATTTAAATGGTAAAGTAGGATTTTAAGTCACAAATCTGAAAACACCATTTTTAGAAAGTTGATGGATGGAATGCTTTAATTAATTCCAGTCCCTGGTAATTGCTTAGGCCGCATCCCAATCCATCATTATTTTGTACACCATTCCACTTCAGTTTTGACCCAGCAATATGCACATCAGTCTTAACCCTGCTCCAGTGGGAACAGTCCAGCCTCAACTGCCAAACCAGGTCCTCCCTGAACCGGAACACAGGCAACGCAGGGCCAGTTTTGCCCTTGGTATGGGCTCATCAGCCAGGTATTCCAAGGCATGGGTCTTGTGCTGACTGTGCCACTGGAATCAAGCTATACCTGGCTGATGAGCCCATGAATAGGGTGACACAGACCTGGGTTGCTCGTGTGCCAGTTCAGGGCAGACCTGGCCTAGCAGTTCATGCTGGACTGTTCCCATAGGAACCAGCAATAGGCTGATTTGGGTATGGCCAGATCCAAACTGAAGAGGCATGATGGATAAAAAAAATAAATTTGGGATGCAGCCGAAGCACTCGCTAGTTGCTCAGATTAATTCAAGCATATCGTCCATCACTTTGTTTTTCGATACTTTTAGAAAGTTGCTATTTTCTTGTCTAACCATTTGGGGGCAGATTTACAAGCCCCTTGCGCCACTTTTGCGTCATTTTTAACATGGGAAAAGTGACGCAAAAGTGGCGCATGGGGCTTGTAAATCTGCCCCTTGGTGTCTGCAGTCTGTATCCTGGGTCACATGATTAGGATGACTAGGTGTAGCACACTCACAAGGGGTAACACAGTAGACATTTGTGCCTCAGACAAGCTGGGGTCAGGGCAGGGAGGCTTGAAACTCCAGACACCTCTCTAGTGAGAGGACTCTAGAAGCTTCTCCCACTTCAAAGTGGGGACCATGTAAAAAATAGTGGATCCTCAGACCTGTGGACTCTGCCAGGAAAAAGGACTGCCCAGCTATAAAGTTTACCCTTCTGCTAAAACTCTGCTTTACTGACCAGGGACTGCTGTTGCTACACCAGGACTCTTCTGCTGCTGTGAGCTGCTTTGATGAACCCAACCTGTGTAGACCCATAACTCCAGGAAATCTTCAAGGGTCAGTCGGCTGAACCCCTGTTCAAAGCCACAGGGCATAATATGCTTTTTTTAATAACAGTTTTTTATTGCTTTCGAGGTACATATAAGAATAGTACACAGACACATCGAACCATACAATAGTAACAGTTGTAAAGAAGATGTTGTGTGGTAACCCCTCCTCTTCTTAACATCTCGAGCATGGTCAATAACGTATCGCCGAAGTCAGCAAGGGTCACAGTGGTAAGTACTCATTCAAGGGCCGAGTCGCAATTTCCCCATATCTTACAATGTTTCTTGACACAGCTTTGCCACTTATAAATCTTTTTCTGCTGCACATCAAAGATCCATGCCTCTGCACCACATAGATGTGGAGGGGTGGTCCATGGATCGCCAGCACCGTGCTATGTCCCGTTTGGCTACTAGATACCTAATGCGAGGAAATTTACTATGGTGTGTATAATCTGCCCAGCCATTCATAATCCCCAAGAGTGCCACCTGTGGGCACAATTCTGCTGTGGTGTGCATTGTTTGTGTGATCTGCACATTGGTCATACATTGGTCATACTCTAGAAGTTCGCAATGCTCAGACAGGACCATATGAAACAAAAGATTCTGGGTCACCACAGCAGATGCAGCAAGCAAATCTCGCATATCCCATTCTTCACAGCCTATCTGACCTGTAGTAGGTCCGATGGAAATAATTGAACTGCATTAGCCTAAGATTGGAGGGTATGGCCAGGGATTATGGTGCCATTTTTGATTCCTGCTAGTCATCATCATTGAGTTCTCCAACTTTCTCCTCCCAAGCTGATCAGAGGTTTCGGGGAGGGGGGGGGGGGGTTTAGAGCATTAACTAGGAGGGATCTGTCGAGCAGTGAAATCCCCTTACTGCTGATGGGACTCATTGTCAGTTTTGCCTCCATGGGGCTAAATTCAGGAACCTCCTTGAGCATCTTTCTGTAGGTCTCAAGGGCAAGCCATATCTATAGATGTGTGAAAAAATATGTCTGTTTCCCATAAGTCACACAATTCTGTGACCCCTATGTGGTTCCAGCCTTGGAAGCCCTCCAGGCGGACTACCTACTTTAACCAAGTCCCCTTTCATAAGGGAGCCTGAGCCTTCGTTCTCCCCAGCCATTTAATGTGCAATAGCATGGCCTACCACCTCATCAGGAGTATTCTGGAGATCTGTGGGAGGGCGCTGGGGGGGCGGCTTACATAGAGGAAGCTATGGATGCCCCATCAATTAAGAACTCCCAGCTCCAGATGCCAGGAGGAGTTGTGTCTGTCAATGAGGGGTATCATGTGTGCTTCCCAGTAATAGAGGCAGAGGTCGGGAGCACCCAAGCGCCCCTCGTACTGAGTTGCTGTGCATTTTGCATATGAAACTCTGGGCATCTTGCCTGCCCAGTAAATCCTAGTCGCATTGGATTGCAGGTCATGGAAGAAGGAGGAGGTAAGTATATAGGGGTAATTCTGTATAACATAGCAATCTAGGGAAAACAAACATCTTGTATAGGGCTATTTCAACCGGGAGATTCAGGGGGAGGGACATCCAGAAGTCTAAATCTGTCTGTGTTCTTAATTAAAGAGAGGAAATGTTTAGGTCCCATGCATTGTGTGGATTACAGGTGATAGTTATGTCCAGATATTTAAAGGGTCCTAAAGTGACCTTTAGTCTTGCATCTGGGAGTTGTGTTGGTGCCAGTGGAGATCCGTAAGTTTATATATGGGATTTGTCCCAGTTTACCCCTAGTCCTGTGGCTTCACTATAGATGTCTAGGATTTGAATAAGGCACAAACAACAAGGTGATTGATGGAATGGTTGAATAAATCTCAGCCACTGGCAATTACTTGGGATCACATCCCAATATATCATTTTTTGCCATCCCAGTTTGGATCCAGCCATATACAAATCAGCCTTGACCCTCCTCCTCATAGGAACAGACCAGCCAAAACCTCCAGACCAGGTCCTCCCTGAACCAGAACACAAGCCACCTAGGACTTTTCAACCAGATATAGGTTGGTTCTAGTGGCACAGTGAACCCGGGACCCACATCGGGACACACCCGTTGCACTTAGGGTGTCAAATGTAAAAACAAAAAGGTGATGGATAGAATGCTTGAATTCATTTCAGCCACTAGCAATCACTTAGGCCTCATCCTAAGCCATTGTTTTTTGCCCACCATGCCTTCTCAGTTTAGACCCAGCCATATGTAGATCAGCCTTGACCCTGCTCCTCATTGGAAAGTCCAGCCCTAACTGCCTGGCCAGGTCCTCCCTGAACCGTAACACAAGCCACCTAGGACCAATTCTGCCCTAGTTAGGGCTCTTTAGCCAGGTATAGCTTGGTTACAGTGGCACAGCGAGCCCGGGAACCCATGTCTGGGCATACCAGGCGCACTTAGGGCATCAAATGGAATAACAACAAGGTGATGGATGGAATGCTTGTGTCATGCCTTCTGCAATCCATTGTCCAGGTGCGGCAGGGAAGGAGCACGTCAGGAATAAAATGTGCAGTGATGGACGGTAAGCTGCTTTGCATTCTAGTTTTCTTGCCCTGCAGCTTCCTGCTGTTGGATAACCTACCTCTTCTTCTGGGTCGTCCTCACTGTTTGCCGCATCTTTCTTCGGCTCCTAGGTCGGGCTTCCTCCTGTGGTGGTGCTTTGGGCCGTTCCCACTTCATCTCGTGTCACTCCTGCGATCTGGGACTTTGGAACCTGCAAAAGTAAAGGAAACAAAAATAAGTATCAAGCTCATTGAATCCAGTTTGGGTAATGCGCTGACGTGCTTTACAATCCTTTAATTAAATCAATACTTATCTGACTTTCAGCTCTGCCGCATAATGATTGTGGATTTTGGAGAGATGTGTTGAATCTGGTTTATTTAAAAGGAATCAGAAAATGATGGGTATTTCCTTTGAACATTTCAAAGTTGTTGATCATGTGCTGATACATTGAACTCACAGCATTATTCTTCCGGTTGCTTTAGGCTTATGATATTTTTGTATTGTTTACATGGAATCTGAGATGCATGTATTAATGCACTGTGCCTGTATATACTTTGGTCTTTCATTATATTTTTGATGTTCCAGTCATGATGCATGAGCCTACTATAGTAAGATATAGATAATACATGAGGTATGCTATGAACTTTGAATGATTAATGTTCCATGACATTCTGTGATGACCTCTACTACAGATGCACCAGTTCTTTTTCCCTTTTTATCTTTAGATATGCAACATCAATAATTGACATTTATATAAATCTACTAGAAGACGGAAGAGGGGAGTCAATCAGGTAATTAGACATATGTAGAATGTCATACACAATAGGGAAAATATAGGTATTAGTATTTTTCCTGATGCATTCTTTAATTCCTTCGCACAGGAGGAGTCTTAAATAGGCCCTGATAGACACATGCACTACAGCACAATCTTCATGCGACATTCTCGTTTTTCTCTTCCCTTCTTCCCCTTCGATCTGGGTTAGCTTGGACTATTGTTGGGTTGTCTTGGTCGATAGGGAGATTGGGACCCTGGATAGTGGCCTCCCCTCATGGAAAAATCAGGTGAGAATCTGACAGAATGCCAAGCCCATGCAGAGTTTCTACCTGAGTGATACGGAGGCACAAGATATAACTTTAACAGACATGGTGCACATGAGAGGCAACTTACAAAAAGGCAGGCACTATCACAAAGAGTTGATACATTACAGGGTTTGAGAGGTGCTGGTCAAACGCCAGGAAAAAGCACAGGGGCATTGGGTGGCACTTTCCTACATCAACCACCACCGGCATTAGCATGAGCTCAGGAGCATCAGTAATACATGTTACTACTCCTCCCTCTATTCCGTTAGCCCTTCTGCATAGATTCACAGCGGATCCTGTTAAGTATGCCACCTTTATCAACCAATGTCAATTGCACTTCACTAATCACACATTCCTTTGTTAAAAAACGAGGATACTGATAGTTAAAAATAACTCTCTAGGACCAAATAAAGACAAGAGTGTTTCCCAAAGGGTATTAGACCTCACGTTTCAATCAAAATTCGAATATAAAAAGAGAAGCACTGACTTTTCAATCTTGGTGGTGCATGTGCAATATTGTCCCGCGCTCTTATATTCGCTTGTGGCCCCAATGAAGAGTGGACCCAGCAGGATGTCTGAAATAGGGGGGATTCGAACTAGTTAATATTTATACTTTCTATCTATTGTCCATATATCTCCCTCATCAATTTCCACACCTTTCAGTTATCCGTAATGCAGAAACAGAGCAAATTCTTCATGAATGTTATAGTTCAAA
The DNA here is from genome assembly GCA_963921515.1 of Calotriton arnoldi. Classification (NCBI taxonomy): domain Eukaryota; kingdom Metazoa; phylum Chordata; class Amphibia; order Caudata; family Salamandridae; genus Calotriton; species Calotriton arnoldi. The sequence goes on along the minus strand of CAWUFW010005618.1, from coordinate 239,633 downwards.
TATTTTTGGTCCTTTTTATTTATGTCCTGTGTTTTCTTCATTCATTCATAAACTTTATCCGGATGTATAAAAAAATACAACCATAAAAGTACATAGCTAAAATCGTACATATACATATAGCATACGAAGAATAAAATCCATATTACATATAAAATATTATATAAAAAGACTTAATTAAAACACAGCTAAAAAAATAATGTATACAAATAGACTGATGGGTGGATACTACAGGTCAATATTATAAGCATATCAAGGTTCAACCCTTCGTACACCTTTTGGTACATCATCATTAGCTATTGGGATATGCTTTCCCAATTTCGATCGCATTCATTATAAATAGTGCAACATTATAAATAGTGCAACATTATAACACACATGTGGGCTGCCTAATGACACCAAAAAGTTCAGTGCATTTTTATGCGTTCGGATATTCTGGGCGATAAACATAGGTTTCAGAAAGCAAGTCCTCAAATTCTGATAAAATGTACAGAATATTAAAAAGTGCACAGTGCTTTGTTTACTGTAGCCATCACAAGGGCACAACGTTGCACCGGAGGGGCACAACTTCATATGTGGAAAAGCGACTAGGTGATGCACAATACCGCATCTCAACCTAGTCAGCACAAAACGATGTTGTATGATATTTACATATGTCGAATAATGGTTAGCCCTCACTTCCTTGTCCAGGGTCTTATAGAATATCACTAGTGATTTTTCCCCTCGTCCAGGTCACGTTTAGCTAGCCTAGATTGGAAAAAAATGTGTTTTGTCCTGTTCTTGCTTAGTGATGTGAACTGGGTGATATCAGACCAAACGGACAAGTTACACAATTCACCCAAAAGAGAATTAATGTATACTACCCACGGTATGTTTAAAGCCTTATCCATAGTAAGGCAATCAAGAATTATATTTCTAGTAAAGCTAACCTCATCCTTGGCCCACAGTGATATCCATAATGACAACGGTTTAGCCAAAAGGATGTCCTTTATGAATTGTAAGTTAACCTCATTGTGAACTATGGTGTTTGCAGCACAGAATGGCAAATATAGGAGCCTCTTAAGAAATTTATTTTCCTCAATTTGCAGGGCATGGGCGTGGCCCCACAGACCGGCTCCAAAAGTTCCCGTTGTCACTGCCTTAGCTTTATGTATAGCCACCATTTCCTTGATAGGACAGCTACCCCGTTTCGACGCAAGCCTGAAAATTCCCTGGGAGGCTTTGCCCATTTTGGCTCTGGTTTTTAGGTCTCGCCTAGCGAACGCAGCGCATGCGCTGCATCGCCTTGGCGAGCCTATTGTTGTGGGTTTGGTGCGCGAAGGGAGACAAAACATGTGCGCGCCCGGACAGCAGATGGGCACGCGCATGGCGTCTCTTCACTTTCGAGCGAACCCACCGCGCGCTTTCACTTTTGCGCTCGAGCTCACGGCGTCTCTATCAGCTTGCCCCCGACAGCAGATGGGCACGCCCACGGCGTCTCTTCAGTCTTCACTTTCACTTAGCACGATCCAAATCTGTATGTTGTAAGTCCGTATGATGTACTTTGATGTTTAAAACGATTCTGGGGAGCGATGAGGAAGGGTGGCATTGGAAGGGTTCAATACCAGTTACATGGGTGCTTGCTTTCTAGTATTACGTTTTGTTGTTTCCTAATAGTTATATGTATCTTTATGCTTATTTCTCTCCGCAGCCATTTCTTACACCGGGCTTGTATTGTTGCATTTGTTTAATTATTTTGGAGCGCGGTCCGCTAACTTTAGCGGCCGCGCTTCGGGTCAGCAGAGCTGCTTTAGAGGGAGAGAACCAGGTTAGCAGAGCTGCTTTAGAGCCAGAGAACCAGGTCAGCAGAGCTGCTTTAAAGCGAGAGAACCAGGTTAGCAGAGCTGCTTTAGAGCCAGAGAACCAGGTCAGCAGAGCTGCTTTAGAGCCAGAGAACCAGGTCAGCAGAGCTGCTTTAGAGGGAGAGAACCAGGTCAGCAGAGCTGCTCTAGAGCCAGAGAACCAGGTCAGCAGAGCCGTTGTAGAGCCAGAGAACCGGGTCAGCAGAGCTGCCGTAGAGCCAGAGAACCAGGTCAGCAGAGCCATTGTAGAGCCAGAGAACCAAGCCAGCAGAGCTGCTCTAGAGCCTAAGAACCAGGTCAGCAGAGCTGCTGTAGAGCCATAGAACAAAGTCAGCAGAGCTGCTTTAGAGGGAGAGAACCAGGTCAGCAGAGCCGTTGTAGAGCCAGAGAACCAGGTCAGCAGAGCTGCTGTAGAGCCAGAGAACCAGGTCAGCAGAGCCGTTGTAGAGCCAGAGAACCAAGTCAGCAGAGCCGTTGTAGAGCCAGAGAACCAGGTCAGCAGAGCTGCTGTAGAGCCACAGAACCAGGTCAGCAGAGCTGTTGTAGAGCCAGAGAACCAGGTCAGCAGAGCTGATGTAGAGCCAGAGAACCAGGTCAGCAGAGCCGTTGTAGAGCCAGAGAACCAGGTCAGCAGAGCTGCTGTAGAGATATAGAACCAGGTCAGCCGAGCTGCTGTAGAGCCAGAGAAACCAGGTCAGCAGAGCTGCTTTAGAGGGAGAGTACCAGGTCAGCAGAGCTGCTTTAGAGCCATAGAACCAGGTCAGCAGAGCTGCTTTAGAGGGAGACAACCAGGTCAGCAGAGCTGCTTTAGAGCCAGAGAAACCAGGTCAGCAGAGCTGCTTTAGAGGGAGAGAACCAGGTCAGCAGAGCTGCTTTAGAGGGAGAGAACCAGGTCAGCAGAGCTGCTTTAGAGCCATAGAACCAGGTCAGCAGAGCTGCTTTAGAGCCAGAGAACCTGGTCAGCAGAGCCGTTGTAGAGCCAGAGAACCAGGCCAGCAGAGCTGCTCTAGAGCCAGAGAAACCAGGTCAGCAGAGCTGCTTTAGAGGGAGAGAACCAGGTCAGCAGAGCTGCTTTAGAGCCATAGAACCAGGTCAGCAGAGCTGCTGTAGAGGGAGAGAACCAGGTCAGCAGAGCTGCTTTAGAGCCAGAGAACAAGGTCAGCAGAGCCGTTGTAGAGCCTAAGAACCAGGTCAGCAGAGTTGTTCTAGAGCCAGAGAACCAGGTCAGCAGAGCTGCTTTAGAGCCAGAGAAACCAGGTCAGCAGAGCTGCTTTAGAGGAGAGAACCAGGTCAGCAGAGCTGCTTTAGAGCCATAGAACCAGGTCAGCAGAGCTGCTTTAGAGCGAGAGAACCAGGTCAGCAGAGCTGCTTTAGAGCCAGAGAACCAGGTCAGCAGAGCTGTTGTAGAGCCTAAGAACCAGGTCAGCAGAGCTGCTCTAGAGCCAGAGAACCAGGTCAGCAGAGCTGCTGTAGAGCCATAGAACCAGGTCAGCAGAGCTGCTTTAGAGCCAGAGAACCAGGTCAGCAGAGCCATTGTAGAGCCTAAGAACCAGGTCAGCAGAGCTGCTCTACAGCCAGAGAACCAGGTCAGCAGAGCTGCTGTAGAGCCATAGAACCAGGTCAGCAGAGCTGCTTTAGAGACAGAGAACCAAGTCAGCAGAGCTGCTGTAGAGCCAGAGAACCAGGTCAGCAGAGCTGCTCTAGAGCCAGAGAAACCAGGTCAGCAGAGCTGCTCTAGAGCCTAGAGAACCAGGTCAGCAGAGCTGCTCTAGAGCCTAGAGAACCAGGTCAGCAGAGCTGCTCTAGAGCCAGAGAACCAGGTCAGCAGAGCTGCTCTAGAGCCAGAGAACCAGGTCAGCAGAGCTGCTGTAGAGCCAGAGAACCAGGTCAGCAGAGATGCTGTAGAGCCAGAGAACCAGGTCAGCAGAGCTGCTGTAGAGCCAGATAACCAGGTCAGCAGAGCTGCTCTAGAGCCAGAGAAACCAGGTCAGCAGAGCTGCTTTAGAGGGAGAGAACCAGGTCAGCAGAGCTGCTTTAGAGCCATATAACAAGGTCAGCAGAGCTGCTTTAGAGCCAGAGAACCAGGTCAGCAGAGCCGTTGTAGAGCCAGAGAACCAGGCCAGCAGAGCTGCTCTAGAGCCTAAGAACCAGGTCAGCAGAGCTGCTCTACAGGCAGAGAACCAGGTCAGCAGAGCTGCTTTAGAGCCATAGAACCAGGTCAGCAGAGCTGCTTTAGAGGGAGAGAACCAGGTCAGCAGAGCTGCTTTAGAGCCAGAGAACCAGGTCAGCAGAGCTGCTTTAGAGCCAGAGAACCAGGTCAGCAGAGCTGCTCTAGAGCCAGAGAACCAGGTCAGCAGAGCTGCTCTAGAGCCAGAGAACCAGTTCAGCAGAGATGCTTTAGAGCCAGAGAACCAGGTCAGCAGAGCCGTTGTAGAGCCAGAGAACCAGGTCAGCAGAGCTGCTCTAGAGCCTAAGAACCAGGTCAGCAGAGCTGCTCTAGAGCCAGAGAACCAGGTCAGCAGAGCTGCTGTAGAGCCAGAGAAACCAGGTCAGCAGTGCTGCTTTAGAGGGAGAGAACCAGGTCAGCAGAGCTGCTTTAGAGCCAGAGAACCAGGTCAGCAGAGCTGCTTTAGAGCCAGAGAACCAGGTCAGCAGAGCTGCTTTAGAGCCAGAGAACCAGGTCAGCAGAGCTGCTGTAGAGCCAGAGAAACCAGGTCAGCAGAGCTGCTTTAGATGGAGAGAACCAGGTCAGCAGAGCTGCATTAGAGCCAAAGAACCAGGTCAGCAGAGCTGCTCTAGAGCCAGAGAACCAGGTCAGCAGAGCTGCTTTAGAGCCAGAGAACCAGGTCAGCAGAGCTGCTTTAGAGCCAGAGTACCAGGTCAGCAGAGCTGCTTTAGAGCCATAGAACCAGGTCAGCAGAGCTGCTTTAGAGCCAGAGAACCAGGTCAGCAGAGCTGCTCTAGAGCCAGAGAACCAGGTCAGCAGAGCTGCTCTAGAGCCTAGAGAACCAGGTCAGCAGAGCTGCTCTAGAGCCAGAGAACAAGGTCAGCAGAGCTGCTGTAGAGCCAGAGAACCAGGTCAGCAGAGCCGCTTGTAGAGCCAGAGAACCAGGTCAGCAGAGCTGCTGTAGAGCCAGAGAACCAGGTCAGCAGGCCCATTGTAGAGCCAGAGAACTAGGTCAGCAGAGCTGCTGTAGAGCCATAGAACCAGGTCAGCAGAGCTGCTGTAGAGCCAGAGAAACCAGGTCAGCAGAGCTGCTTTAGAGGGGGAGAACCAGGTCAGGAGAGCTGCTTTAGAGCCATAGAACCAGGTCAGCAGAGCTGCTTTAGAGGAGAGAACCAGGTCAGCAGAGCTGCTTTAGAGCCAGAGAAACCAGGTCAGCAGAGCTGCTTTAGAGGCAGAGAACCAGGTCAGCAGAGCTGCTTTAGAGGAGAGAACCAGGTCAGCAGAGCTGTTTTAGAGCCATAGAACCAGGTCAGCAGAGCTGCTTTAGAGCCAGAGAACCAGGTCAGCAGAGCCGTTGTAGAGCCAGAGAACCAGGCCAGCAGAGCTGCTCTAGAGCCAGAGAAACCAGGTCAGCAGAGCTCCTGTAGAGGGAGAGAACCAGGTCAGCAGAGCTGCTTTAGAGCCATAGAACCAGGTCAGCAGAGCTGCTGTAGAGGAGAGAACCAGGTCAGCAGAGCTGCTTTAGAGCCAGAGAACAAGGTCAGCAGAGCCGTTGTAGAGCCTAGAGAACCAGTTCAGCAGAGCTGCTCTAGAGCCAGAGAACCAGGTCAGCAGAGCTGCTGTAGAGCCAGAGAAACCAGGTCAGCAGAGCTGCTTTAGAGGCAGAGAACCAGGTCAGCAGAGCTGCTTTAGAGCCAGAGAACCAGGTCAGCAGAGCTGCATTAGAGCCAAAGAACCAGGTCAGCAGAGCTGCTCTAGAGCCAGAGAACCAGGTCAGCAGAGCTGCTCTAGAGCCAGAGAACCAGTTCAGCAGAGATGCTTTAGAGCCAGAGAACCAGGTCAGCAGAGCCGTTGTAGAGCCAGAGAACCAGGTCAGCAGAGCTGCTCTAGAGCCTAAGAACCAGGTCAGCAGAGCTGCTCTAGAGCCAGAGAACCAGGTCAGCAGAGCTGCTTTAAAGGGAGAGAACCAGGTTAGCAGAGCTGCTTTAGAGCCAGAGAACCAGGTCAGCAGAGCTGCTTTAGAGCCAGAGAACCAGGTCAGCAGAGCTGCTTTAGAGGGAGAGAACCAGGTCAGCAGAGCTGCTCTAGAGCCAGAGAACCAGGTCAGCAGAGCCGTTGTAGAGCCAGAGAACCGGGTCAGCAGAGCTGCCGTAGAGCCAGAGAACCAGGTCAGCAGAGCCATTGTAGAGCCAGAGAACCAAGCCAGCAGAGCTGCTCTAGAGCCTAAGAACCAGGTCAGCAGAGCTGCTGTAGAGCCATAGAACAAAGTCAGCAGAGCTGCTTTAGAGGGAGAGAACCAGGTCAGCAGAGCCGTTGTAGAGCCAGAGAACCAGGTCAGCAGAGCTGCTGTAGAGCCAGAGAACCAGGTCAGCAGAGCCGTTGTAGAGCCAGAGAACCAGGTCAGCAGAGCCGCTTGTAGAGCCAGAGAACCAGGTCAGCAGAGCTGCTGTAGAGCCACAGAACCAGGTCAGCAGAGCTGCTTGTAGAGCCAGAGAACCAGGTCAGCAGAGCTGCTGTAGAGCCAGAGAACCAGGTCAGCAGAGCTGCTGTAGAGCCAGAGAACCAGGTCAGCAGACCCATTGTAGAGCCAGAGAACTAGGTCAGCAGAGCTGCTGTAGAGCCATAGAACCAGGTCAGCAGAGCTGCTGTAGAGCCAGAGAAACCAGGTCAGCAGAGCTGCTTTAGAGGCAGAGAACCAGGTCAGCAGAGCTGCTTTAGAGCCATAGAACCAGGTCAGCAGAGCTGCTTTAGAGGAGAGAACCAGGTCAGCAGAGCTGCTTTAGAGCCAGAGAACCCAGGTCAGCAGAGCTGCTTTAGAGGAGAGAACCAGGTCAGCAGAGCTGCTTTAGAGGAGAGAACCAGGTCAGCAGAGCTGCTTTAGAGCCATAGAACCAGGTCAGCAGAGCTGCTTTAGAGCCAGAGAACCAGGTCAGAGGAGCCGTTGTAGAGCCAGAGAACCAGGCCAGCAGAGCTGCTCTAGAGCCAGAGAAACCAGGTCAGCAGAGCTGCTTTAGAGGGAGAGAACGAGGTCAGCAGAGCTGCTTTAGAGCCATAGAACCAGGTCAGCAGAGCTGCTGTAGAGCGAGAGAACCAGGTCAGCAGAGCTGCTTTAGAGCCAGAGAACAAGGTCAGCAGAGCCGTTGTAGAGCCTAGAGAACCAGGTCAGCAGAGCTGCTCTAGAGCCAGAGAACCAGGTCAGCAGAGCTGCTTTAGAGCCAGAGAAACCAGGTCAGCAGAGCTGCTTTAGAGGGAGAGAACCAGGTCAGCAGAGCTGCTTTAGAGCCATAGAACCAGGTCAGCAGAGCTGCTTTAGAGGGAGAGAACCAGGTCAGCAGAGCTGCTTTAGAGCCAGAGAACCAGGTCAGCAGAGCTGTTTTAGAGCCTAAGAACCAGGTCAGCAGAGCTGCTCCAGAGAACCAGGTCAGCAGAGCTGCTGTAGAGCCATAGAACCAGGTCAGCAGAGCTGCTTTAGAGCCAGAGAACCAGGTCAGCAGAGCCATTGTAGAGCCTAGAGAACCAGGTCAGCAGAGCTGCTCTACAGCCAGAGAACCAGGTCAGCAGAGCTGCTGTAGAGCCATAGAACCAGGTCAGCAGAGCTGCTTTAGAGACAGAGAACCAGGTCAGCAGAGCTGCTGTAGAGCCAGAGAACCAGGTCAGCAGAGCTGCTCTAGAGCCAGAGAAACCAGGTCAGCAGAGCTGCTCTAGAGCATAAGAACCAGGTCAGAAGAGCTGCTCTAGAGCCTAGAGAACCAGGTCAGCAGAGCTGCTTTAGAGCCAGAGAACCAGGTCAGCAGAGCTGCTCTAGAGCCAGAGAACCAGGTCAGCAGAGCTGCTCTAGAGCCTAGAGAACCAGGTCAGCAGAGCTGCTCTAGAGCCAGAGAACCAGGCCAGCAGAGCTGCTGTAGAGCCAGAGAACCAGGTCAGCAGAGCCGTTGTAGAGCCAGAGAACCAGGTCAGCAGAGCTGCTGTAGAGCCAGAGAACCAGGTCAGCAGAGCTGTTGTAGAGCCAGAGAACCAGGTCAGCAGAGCTGCTTTAGAGCGAGAGAACCAGGTCAGCAGAGCCGTTGTAGAGCCAGAGAACCAGGTCAGCAGAGCTGCTCTAGAGCCTAGAGAACCAGGTCAGCAGAGCTGCTCTAGAGCCAGAGAACCAGGTCAGCAGAGCTGCTGTAGAGCCAGAGAAACCAGGTCAGCAGAGCTGCTTTAGAGCGAGAGAACCAGGTCAGCAGAGCTGCTTTAGAGCCAGAGAACCAGGTCAGCAGAGCTGCTTTAGAGCCAGAGAACCAGGTCAGCAGAGCTGCTCTAGAGCCAGAGAACCAGGTCAGCAGAGCTGCTCTAGAGCCAGAGAACCAGGTCAGCAGAGCTGCTTTAGAGCCAGAGAACCAGGTCAGCAGAGCCGTTGTAGAGCCAGAGAACCAGGTCAGCAGAGCTGCTCTAGAGCCTAGAGAACCAGGTCAGCAGAGCTGCTCTAGAGCCAGAGAACCAGGTCAGCAGAGCTGCTGTAGAGCCAGAGAAACCAGGTCAGCAGAGCTGCTTTAGAGGCAGAGAACCAGGTCAGCAGAGCTGCTTTAGAGCCAGAGAACCAGGTCAGCAGAGCTGCTTTAGAGCCAGAGAACCAGGTCAGCAGAGCTGCTTTAGAGCCAGAGAACCAGGTCAGCAGAGCTGCTGTAGAGCCAGAGAAACCAGGTCAGCAGAGCTGCTTTAGATGCCAGAGAACCAGGTCAGCAGAGCTGCATTAGAGCCAAAGAACCAGGTCAGCAGAGCTGCTCTAGAGCCAGAGAACCAGGTCAGCAGAGCTGCTTTAGAGCCAGAGAACCAGGTCAGCAGAGCTGCTTTAGAGCCAGAGAACCAGGTCAGCAGAGCTGCTTTAGAGCCATAGAACCAGGTCAGCAGAGCTGCTTTAGAGCCAGAGAACCAGGTCAGCAGAGCTGCTCTAGAGCCAGAGAACCAGGTCAGCAGAGCTGCTCTAGAGCCTAGAGAACCAGGTCAGCAGAGCTGCTCTAGAGCCAGAGAACAAGGTCAGCAGAGCTGCTGTAGAGCCAGAGAACCAGGTCAGCAGAGCCGCTTGTAGAGCCAGAGAACCAGGTCAGCAGAGCTGCTGTAGAGCCAGAGAACCAGGTCAGCAGAGCCGTTGTAGAGCCAGAGAACCAGGTCAGCAGAGCTGCTGTAGAGCCATAGAACCAGGTCAGCCGAGCTGCTGTAGAGCCAGAGAAACCAGGTCAGCAGAGCTGCTTTAGAGGGAGAGAACCAGGTCAGCAGAGCTGCTTTAGAGCCATAGAACCAGGTCAGCAGAGCTGCTTTAGAGGCAGAGAACCAGGTCAGCAGAGCTGCTTTAGAGCCAGAGAAACCAGGTCAGCAGAGCTGCTTTAGAGGCAGAGAACCAGGTCAGCAGAGCTGCTTTAGAGGCAGAGAACCAGGTCAGCAGAGCTGCTTTAGAGCCATAGAACCAGGTCAGCAGAGCTGCTTTAGAGCCAGAGAACCAGGTCAGCAGAGCCGTTGTAGAGCCAGAGAACCAGGCGAGCAGAGCTGCTCTAGAGCCAGAGAAACCAGGTCAGCAGAGCTGCTGTAGAGCGAGAGAACCAGGTCAGCAGAGCTGCTTTAGAGCCATAGAACCAGGTCAGCAGAGCTGCTGTAGAGGCAGAGAACCAGGTCAGCAGAGCTGCTTTAGAGCCAGAGAACCAGGTCAGCAGAGCCGCTTGTAGAGCCTAGAGAACCAGGTCAGCAGAGCTGCTCTAGAGCCAGAGAACCAGGTCAGCAGAGCTGCTTTAGAGCCAGAGAAACCAGGTCAGCAGAGCTGCTTTAGAGGCAGAGAACCAGGTCAGCAGAGCTGCTTTAGAGCCAGAGAACCAGGTCAGCAGAGCTGCATGTAGAGCCAAAGAACCAGGTCAGCAGAGCTGCTCTAGAGCCAGAGAACCAGGTCAGCAGAGCTGCTCTAGAGCCAGAGAACCAGGTCAGCAGAGCTGCTTTAGAGCCAGAGAACCAGGTCAGCAGAGCCGCTGTAGAGCCAGAGAACCAGGTCAGCAGAGCTGCTCTAGAGCCTAGAGAACCAGGTCAGCAGAGCTGCTCTAGAGCCAGAGAACCAGGTCAGCAGAGCTGCTTTAGAGGGAGAGAACCAGGTCAGCAGAGCTGCTTTAGAGCCAGAGAACCAGGTCAGCAGAGCTGCTTTAGAGCCAGAGAACCAGGTCAGCAGAGCTGCTTTAGAGGCAGAGAACCAGGTCAGCAGAGCTGCTCTAGAGCCAGAGAACCAGGTCAGCAGAGCCGCTGTAGAGCCAGAGAACCAGGTCAGCAGAGCTGCCGTAGAGCCAGAGAACCAGGTCAGCAGAGCCACTGTAGAGCCAGAGAACCAAGCCAGCAGAGCTGCTCTAGAGCCTAAGAACCAGGTCAGCAGAGCTGCTGTAGAGCCATGAGAACCAGGTCAGCAGAGCTGCTTTAGAAGGAGAGAACCAGGTCAGCAGAGCCGTTGTAGAGCCAGAGAACCAGGTCAGCAGAGCTGCTGTAGAGCCAGATAACCAGGTTAGCAGAGCCGTTGTAGAGCCAGAGAACCAGGTCAGCAGAGCCATTGTAGAGCCAGAGAACCAGGTCAGCAGAGCTGCTGTAGAGCCAGAGAACCAGGTCAGCAGAGCTGTTGTAGAGCCAGAGAACCAGGTCAGCAGAGCTGCTGTAGAGCCAGAGAACCAGGTCAGCAGAGCCGCTGTAGAGCCAGAGAACCAGGTCAGCAGAGCTGCTGTAGAGCCATAGAACCAGGTCAGCAGAGCTGCTGTAGAGCCTGAGAACCAGGTCAGCAGAGCTGCTTTAAAGGGAGAGAACCAGGTCAGCAGAGCTGCTTTAGAGCCATAGAACCAGGTCAGCAGAGCTGCTTTAGAGGGAGACAACCAGGTCAGCAGAGCTGCTTTAGAGCCAGAGAAACCAGGTCAGCAGAGCTGCTTTAGAGGGAGAGAACCAGGTCAGCAGAGCTGCTTTAGAGGGAGAGAACCAGGTCAGCAGAGCTGCTTTAGAGCCATAGAACCAGGTCAGCAGAGCTGCTTTAGAGCCAGAGAACCTGGTCAGCAGAGCCGTTGTAGAGCCAGAGAACCAGGCCAGCAGAGCTGCTCTAGAGCCGGAGAAACCAGGTCAGCAGAGCTGCTTTAGAGGCAGAGAACCAGGTCAGCAGAGCTGCTTTAGAGCCATAGAACCAGGTCAGCAGAGCTGCTGTAGAGGGAGAGAACCAGGTCAGCAGAGCTGCTTTAGAGCCAGAGAACCAAGGTCAGCAGAGCCGTTGTAGAGCCTAAGAACCAGGTCAGCAGAGCTGCTCTAGAGCCAGAGAACCAGGTCAGCAGAGCTGCTTTAGAGCCAGAGAAACCAGGTCAGCAGAGCTGCTTTAGAGGAGAGAACCAGGTCAGCAGAGCTGCTTTAGAGCCATAGAACCAGGTCAGCAGAGCTGCTTTAGAGAGAGAGAACCAGGTCAGCAGAGCTGCTTTAGAGCCAGAGAACCAGGTCAGCAGAGCTGTTGTAGAGCCTAAGAACCAGGTCAGCAGAGCTGCTCTAGAGCCAGAGAACCAGGTCAGCAGAGCTGCTGTAGAGCCATAGAACCAGGTCAGCAGAGCTGCTTTAGAGCCAGAGAACCAGGTCAGCAGAGCCATTGTAGAGCCTAGAGAACCAGGTCAGCAGAGCTGCTCTAGAGCCAGAGAACCAGGTCAGCAGAGCTGCTGTAGAGCCATAGAACCAGGTCAGCAGAGCTGCTTTAGAGACAGAGAACCAGGTCAGCAGAGCTGCTGTAGAGCCAGAGAACCAGGTCAGCAGAGCTGCTCTAGAGCCAGAGAAACCAGGTCAGCAGAGCTGCTCTAGAGCCTAAGAACCAGGTCAGAAGAGCTGCTCTAGAGCCTAAGAACCAGGTCAGCAGAGCTGCTCTAGAGGCAGAGAACCAGGTCAGCAGAGCTGCTCTAGAGCCAGAGAACCAGGTCAGCAGAGCTGCTGTAGAGCCAGAGAACCAGGTCAGCAGAGCTGCTGTAGAGCCAGAGAACCAGGTCAGCAGAGCTGCTGTAGAGCCAGAGAACCAGGTCAGCAGAGCTGCTCTAGAGCCAGAGAAACCAGGTCAGCAGAGCTGCTTTAGAGGGAGAGAACCAGGTCAGCAGAGCTGCTTTAGAGCCATATAACAAGGTCAGCAGAGCTGCTTTAGAGCCAGAGAACCAGGTCAGCAGAGCCGTTGTAGAGCCAGAGAACCAAGCCAGCAGAGCTGCTCTAGAGCCTAAGAACCAGGTCAGCAGAGCTGCTCTAGAGGCAGAGAACCAGGTCAGCAGAGCTGCTGTAGAGCCAGAGAAACCAGGTCAGCAGAGCTGCTTTAGAGGGAGAGAACCAGGTCAGCAGAGCTGCTTTAGAGCCAGAGAACCAGGTCAGCAGAGCTGCTTTAGAGCCAGAGAACCAGGTCAGCAGAGCTGCTCTAGAGCCAGAGAACCAGGTCAGCAGAGCTGCTCTAGAGCCAGAGAACCAGTTCAGCAGAGATGCTTTAGAGCCAGAGAACCAGGTCAGCAGAGCCGTTGTAGAGCCAGAGAACCAGGTCAGCAGAGCTGCTCTAGAGCCTAAGAACCAGGTCAGCAGAGCTGCTCTAGAGCCAGAGAACCAGGTCAGCAGAGCTGCTGTAGAGCCAGAGAAACCAGGTCAGCAGCGCTGCTTTAGAGGGAGAGAACCAGGTCAGCAGAGCTGCTTTAGAGCCAGAGAACCAGGTCAGCAGAGCTGCTTTAGAGCCAGAGAACCAGGTCAGCAGAGCTGCTTTAGAGCCAGAGAACCAGGTCAGCAGAGCTGCTGTAGAGCTAGAGAAACCAGGTCAGCAGAGCTGCTTTAGATGGAGAGAACCAGGTCAGCAGAGCTGCATTAGAGCCAAAGAACCAGGTCAGCAGAGCTGCTCTAGAGCCAGAGAACCAGGTCAGCAGAGCTGCTTTAGAGCCAGAGAACCAGGTCAGCAGAGCTGCTTTAGAGCCAGAGTACCAGGTCAGCAGAGCTGCTTTAGAGCCATAGAACCAGGTCAGCAGAGCTGCTTTAGAGCCAGAGAACCAGGTCAGCAGAGCTGCTCTAGAGCCTGAGAACCAGGTCAGCAGAGCTGCTCTAGAGCCTAAGAACCAGGTCAGCAGAGCTGCTCTAGAGCCAGAGAACAAGGTCAGCAGAGCTGCTGTAGAGCCAGAGAACCAGGTCAGCAGAGCCGTTGTAGAGCCAGAGAACCAGGTCAGCAGAGCTGCTGTAGAGCCAGAGAACCAGGTCAGAAGAGCCGTTGTAGAGCCAGAGAACCAGGTCAGCAGAGCTGCTGTAGAGCCATAGAACCAGGTCAGCCGAGCTGCTGTAGAGCCAGAGAAACCAGGTCAGCAGAGCTGCTTTAGAGGGAGAGAACCAGGTCAGCAGAGCTGCTTTAGAGCCATAGAACCAGGTCAGCAGAGCTGCTTTAGAGGGAGAGAACCAGGTCAGCAGAGCTGCTTTAGAGCCAGAGAAACCAGGTCAGCAGAGCTGCTTTAGAGGGAGAGAACCAGGTCAGCAGAGCTGCTTTAGAGGGAGAGAACCAGGTCAGCAGAGCTGTTTTAGAGCCATAGAACCAGGTCAGCAGAGCTGCTTTAGAGCCAGAGAACCTGGTCAGCAGAGCCGTTGTAGAGCCAGAGAACCAGGCCAGCAGAGCTGCTCTAGAGCCAGAGAAACCAGGTCAGCAGAGCTCCTGTAGAGGGAGAGAACCAGGTCAGCAGAGCTGCTTTAGAGCCATAGAACCAGGTCAGCAGAGCTGCTGTAGAGGGAGAGAACCAGGTCAGCAGAGCTGCTTTAGAGCCAGAGAACAAGGTCAGCAGAGCCGTTGTAGAGCCTAAGAACCAGGTCAGCAGAGCTGCTCTAGAGCCAGAGAACCAGGTCAGCAGAGCTGCTTTAGAGCCAGAGAAACCAGGTCAGCAGAGCTGCTTTAGAGGGAGAGAACCAGGTCAGCAGAGCTGCTTTAGAGCCAGAGAACCAGGTCAGCAGAGCTGCATTAGAGCCAAAGAACCAGGTCAGCAGAGCTGCTCTAGAGCCAGAGAACCAGGTCAGCAGAGCTGCTTTAGAGCCAGAGAACCAGGTCAGCAGAGCTGCTTTAGAGCCAGAGTACCAGGTCAGCAGAGCTGCTTTAGAGCCATAGAACCAGGTCAGCAGAGCTGCTTTAGAGCCAGAGAACCAGGTCAGCAGAGCTGCTTTAGAGCCTGAGAACCAGGTCAGCAGAGCTGCTCTAGAGCCTAAGAACCAGGTCAGCAGCGCTGCTCTAGAGCCAGAGAACCAGGTCAGCAGAGCTGCTGTAGAGCGAGAGAACCAGGTCAGCAGAGCTGCTCTAGAGCCAGAGAACCAGGTCAGCAGAGCTGCTCTAGAGCCATACAACCAGGTCAGCAGAGCTGCTTTAGAGCCAGAGAACCAGGTCAGAAGAGCCGTTGTAGAGCCAGAGAACCAGGTCAAGAACAGGTCAGCAGAGCTGCTCTAGAGCCTAAGAACCAGGTCAGCAGAGCTGCTCTAGAGCCAGAGAACCAGGTCAGCAGAGCTGCTGTAGAGCCAGAGAAACCAGGTCAGCAGAGCTGCTTTAGAGCCAGAGAACCCAGGTCAGCAGAGCTGCTTTAGAGGCAGAGAACCAGGTCAGCAGAGCTGCTTTAGAGCCAGAGAGCCAGTTCAGGAGAGCCGTTGTAAAGCCTGAGAACCAAGCCAGCAGAGCTGCTCTAGAGCCTAAGAACCAGGTCAGCAGAGCTGCTCTAGAGGCAGAGAACCAGTTCAGCAGAGCAGCTGTAGAGCCAGAGAAACTAGGTCAGCAAAGCTGCTTTAGAGGGAGAGAACCAGGCCAGCAGAGCTGCTCTAGAGCCTAAGAACCAGGTCAGCAGAGCTGCTTTAGAGCCAGAGAACCAGGTCAGCAGAGCTACTCTAGAGCCTAAGAACCAGGTCAGCAGAGATGCTCTAGAGCCAGAGAAACCAGGTCAGCCGAGCTGCTGTAGAGCCAGAGAAACCAGGTCAGCAGAGCTGCTTTAGAGGGAGAGAACCAGGTCAGCAGAGCTGCTTTACAGCCAGAGAACCAGGTCAGCAGAGCTGCTTTTGAGCCAGAGAACCAGGTCAGCAGAGCTGCTCTAGAGCCTAAGAACCAGGTCGACAGAGCTGCTCTACAGGCAGAGAACCAGGTCAGCAGAGCTGCTTTAGAGCCATAGATCCAGGTCAGCAGAGCTGCTTTAGAGCCAGAGAACCAGGTCAGCAGAGCCGTTGTAGAGCCAGAGAACCAGGTCAGCAGAGCTGCTCTAGAGCCTAAGAACCAGGTCAGCAGAGCTGTTCTAGAGCCAGAGAACCAGGTTTGCAGAGCAGCTGTAGAGCCAGAGAAACCAGGTCAGCAGAGCTGCTTTAGAGGGAGAGAATCAGGTCAGCAGAGCTGCTTTAGAGCCAGAGAACCAGGTCAGCAGAGCTGCTCTAGAGGCAGAGAACCAAGTCAGCAGAGCTGCTGTAGAGCCAGAGAAACCAGGTCAGCAGAGCTGCTTTAGAGCCATAGAATCAGGTGAGCAGAGCTGCTCTAGAGCCAGAGAACCAGGTCAGCAGAGCTGCTTCAAAGCCTAAGAACCAGGTCAGCAGAGCTGCTCTAGAGCCTAAGAACCAGGTCAGCAGAGCTGCTCTAGAGCCAGAGAACCAGGTCAGCAGAGCTGCTCTAGAGCCAGAGAACCAGGTCAGCAGAGCTGCTGTAGAGCCAGAGAAACCAGGTCAGCAGAGCTGCTGTAGAGGGAGAGAACCAGGCCAGCAGAGCTGCTCTAGAGCCTAAGAACCAGGTCAGCAGAGCTGCTTTAGAGCCAGAGAACCAGGTCAGCAGAGCTGCTCTAGAGCCTAAGAACCAGGTCAGCAGAGCTGCTCTAGAGCCAGAGAAACCAGGTCAGCCGAGCGGCTTTAGAGCCAGAGAAACCAGGTCAGCAGAGCTGCTTTAGAGGGAGAGAACCAGGTCAGCAGAGCTGCTTTACAGCCAGAGAACCAGGTCAGCAGAGCTGCTTTTGAGCCAGAGAAACAGGTTAGCAGAGCTGCTCTAGAGCCTGAGAACCAGGTCAGCAGAGCTGCTCTACAGGCAGAGAACCAGGTCAGCAGAGCTGCTTTAGAGCCATAGAACCAGGTCAGCAGAGCTGCTTTAGAGCCAGAGAACCAGGTCAGCAGAGCCGTTGTAGAGCCAGAGAACCAGGTCAGCAGAGCTGCTCTAGAGCCTAAGAACCAGGTCAGCAGAGCTGTTCTAGAGCCAGAGAACCAGGTCAGCAGAGCTCCTGTAGAGCCAGAGAAACCAGGTCAGCAGAGCTGCTTTAGAGGGAGAGAATCAGGTCAGCAGAGCTGCTTTAGAGCCAGAGAACCAGGTCAGCAGAGCTGCTCTAGAGGCAGAGAACCAAGTCAGCAGAGCTGCTGTAGAGCCAGAGAAACCAGGTCAGCAGAGCTGCTTTAGAGCCATAGAATCAGGTCAGCAGAGCTGCTCTAGAGCCAGAGAACCAGGTCAGCAGAGCTGCTTCAAAGCCTAAGAACCAGGTCAGCAGAGCTGCTCTAGAGCCTAAGAACCAGGTCAGCAGAGCTGCTCTAGAGCCATAGAACCAGGTCAGCAGAGCTGCTCTAGAGCCAGAGAACCAGGTCAGCAGAGCTGCTGTAGAGCCAGAGAAACCAGGTCAGCAGAGCTGCTTTAGAGCCAGAGAACCAGGTCAGCAGAGCTGCTTTAGAGCCAGATAACCAGGTCAGCAGAGCTGCTTTAGAGCCAGAGAACCAGGTCAGCAGAGCTGCTCTAGAGCCAGAGAACCAGAGAACCCGGTCAGCAGAGCTGCTTTAGAGCCAGAGAACCAGGTCAGCAGAGCGGCTCTAGAGCCAGAGAACTAGGTCAGCAGAGCTGCTGTAGAGCCAGAGAACCAGGTCAGCAGAGCCGCTCTAGAGCCACAGAACCAGGTCAGCAGAGCTGCTTTAGAGCCAGAGAACCAGGTCAACAGAGCTGCTGTAGAGCCAGAGAACCAGGTCAGCAGAGCTGCTTTAGAGCCAGAGAACCAGGTCAGCAGAGCCGTTGTACAGCCAGAGAACCAGGTCAGCAAAGCTGCTTTAGAGCCAGAGAAACAGGACATTGGGGCTTATTTACAAGCCCCTTGCGCCCCCGCTGCGTCACTTTTTCCCACACAAAAATTGAAGCACCGGCGGTGCAAGGGACTTGTAAATAAGCCCCATTTTGCCCATTCGAACGCAATAAAACAGTTACGTAACCTTCACACCACGGAAAAGGTGAAATAAAGCACCAGTTTCTAAAGTTATTGCTCTTTTCACAGTTACTGGTAACTCAAGTCTCCTGCCTGAGGTCTACTACATTTATTGTAATTTAAAACTTCAGGTATCAAAATGCAAAGTTGTGTGAGTGATCCAGCGCGATAGTAGCAAACAGCATTCATACACTAGATACTCACTTGGGCCCATACATTCATACTACGCTAATACTTACGCTGGGTTTTATCAGTTGTTACTCTTTATCAAAATCCCTGCTACCAATTACCTTCCGATTGAAGAGTAATGACTTACCAATGAATCCTTTGCTAATTGGGAAGTTTAAAATGAGTGACATTCATTATAGTACATAATCCTGAAATAACCACTGAGTCAGGAAGTTTTAAAATGTTTATCTAAAGATTTAGCAGAGTAAATTACAGAAACACATGGTACTTAATCGCACATCACAGATGAAGTAGAGAAAAATAATTATTGATTAATGACGGTCCCTCAGAAAGGAGAAGATAGAGACAGCAGCGCAACTAAAGGTTGCATTTATATTTACCTAAATGCGAGAACCAAACCCTTGGCCAAGGAGTTGGAAAGATTAGGACCCAGGAAGGATGAAGAGCAAAGACCTCCTCCAGGATCAGGACAGGACCGGTGACCTCTCTACAACGACGCCTGCGTCGTTCCCCTCTCTGATACTCGACTTCTCCTCGATTCTCCCGTGCCTTTCTTCTAATGGACTCCGCCGCCCCTCCTCAGGACCTCTCTGGACAGCGGATTCAGTCTGCAATCGATCAGCTTGGCGGTCTGGAGCTCTTCAGTGCGTTCTGAGAGTAAGCTCTAACTAATTAGCTAATTCTATATCTATTATACCCTTCTACGCCCATGTACCTCCCCTTAATGTTGCTAAAATATGGGACCACTACTTCTGATTGGACAGGGACAGGGGGTTGATCCTCACACCATATTAATTTGGTACGTATTTCTGAAGACCTTTGTTTTTAAACTACCGCCCATTAAATTTAATACATTGGCTTTATTTCCCACCCGTCTCACGACAAAGTTTATTCAATTTCCATATACATAGTTGCAAGTTTGGCAGGAACACATGAATACATCAATATCGGCCATTAGGTCGTGGCCTTGGACGACGTCCAGGTTGACTTCATCCTTTTTCCTTCTGGGCAGTCTTTCATAGAGCATGCGTGGAACCCACGTCATTCGAGTTTTCAGTTCACCAACCCCAGGCCCAAGTTTACGAACTAATAAAAGTCAAAGAAGAGAATATTAAAATCACAAATAATATGTTTCACTGTATACCCATTCTCTCTACTCTATCCCCAT
Organism: Calotriton arnoldi; assembly: GCA_963921515.1. Classification (NCBI taxonomy): domain Eukaryota; kingdom Metazoa; phylum Chordata; class Amphibia; order Caudata; family Salamandridae; genus Calotriton; species Calotriton arnoldi. Next base: position 221,081 of record CAWUFW010005618.1, on the reverse strand, counting down.
TTACTTATAAATCTATCCCGCATTAGTAGCGTTAAGAAAACGACAAATTAATAATAACACAAGAGCAAGCTGAAGCATGTGAAAACATCAAGCAGCCATTTTAATGCACACTGCGCAGAAGCAGAAATTTCCCACCAAGCAAAGAAAGACGTCACACCACGTGATATGGTTGAGACATGCGCAGTAAAGTTCCCGCGCTTTAGCGGCCATTTTAGAAAAAGACAAGCGTTACTTGTTAGTTAGAACACATAGGCAAGCTTCCTTGCTATTCGTGTAATGTATGCAACGTTAGTATAAACAATACAAGATTAATAATTTAATACTATGAGGTGATTGTATTCGAGCAAGTCTCATTTTTGAGTCCTTGCTCCATCAATCCCCTCTCTGATGGCGTTTAAGAGCCATCAAAATACTACCCTCAATCAGGTGCCAACTTCTAGCAAATTGTCTCATTCTCATTTTTACATTTTCTATTTTTAACATCCCCTTTCAATTTCTTGTATAATTCACTTCTCACATCCTCAAGTTCAATTTCATCAATTTTTCTCTTCTTTCCTCTTCCTGTCACACTATATGATTCATTCTTTCTACAACATTTGCACCATATTATTATCGTCAGTACTATTATTGCTATTCCTGCTAAAGGTACTAGTATTTGACCTATAAGCCCTTTTCCTACATTAGAAAACCAGGTACCAATTGACGCAATACTACTTGTCAATCTTTCCCATACACTATCAACTTCCAGTGGTTTAAGTTCCTTCTCAAGTTTAGTTATATTCTGTATATACGTTCCAATTTCTGCACTTTTATCAGGAATGTAAGTGCAACAATGTTTCGTCTTCAGTAATTTACAGACTCCGCCCTCTTTTGCCAATAAAATATCAAGAGCAAGTCGATTTTGCATTACCATAGATCTAATCGCAACCATTTCTGCATTAATCATTAGAAATCCTCCAGCAGTGTCAGTTGATAAACGATCAACCACTGTAGACAATTTACATATTTTCCTTGAGTTCAAAATTATTCCCACCGAAGGTATCAATGCACCAAATATATCACCTACAATTTCAGAAAAACTAGCTCTTTTACTACGTGTTAATTCGCCATTGTTTTCATTGCTCCCAGTGTTTCTTTTTACGTGGTATATCTTTGGAAATACTATTCCAAAATAACAACTTCCATACCACCGTGCAGGAAGCCTAAAATAAGCCTTATTCCCGCATACATAATAGATTCCAGGAAAAACTGAATCTGTTCCTCCTTTGATTCCCCAACCTCCAAGAATTAAGAAATTGTGTTCACATTCACTGGTACCAATGAAAACATTGTTATAATCAGTCCTTAATCTATGTAGACAAATTTTCCCCGTCTTTACAAAATCCAGAGCCATAGCAGCTTGAGCCTTGCCAGGTGTGTAACTCCCTTCTTTCTCAGCCCAAGGTGGCAAATGAGCCTTATGCTCAGAAGCTTTCTTTTGAAAATCTTGTCTTCTATCTTCTACTAAATTCAGAAATATCTTTTCTTCTTCGTGTAAAGAACATGTTAGATTGTGTCTATGTGCATGTGTTATGTCTATCGATTTCATTGTTAAGAAAAATTCTCCCATAAACTGTGCGTCTTGACTACTAAGCACTGGGTTCATACTCTTTCGAATCGGAACCTCAGAAAATATCACATCTATGTTTGAATAATAATATTGAAGTCTCCCTGTTCTATAAAATAAACTAGCTAATACACTACATGATATGCCATATGTCAATGGTAAGTGATGATATGTTAATCCTTCTGCTACTGATTCGGGTAACTTCATACAGACATAACAGTTACTAACTTCCATGGTATCTACATATTGAAATAATAACTTTGTGAAAACATTTAAACTAGTGTCGTTATCAGTTATTTCATGATGAAATTCTGGTTCATTTTCTGCCATTAGTTCTACTCTATTTCCCTTCATGTGTGCTGTCTTTCCTTTAGTTTCGTTGTTAATCTTTTTATCCATTATCATAAGGTAAGGGACTGCTACGATCAGAACTAACCATACTATAAGCACCATTACTAGACTACATATGCATATTGCACAGCATCTTCTACAACATCTCTGTTTTGGTCTCCCAGCAACTCTATCATCAGACATTTCGACAAGGAAGATTGCTCTTCTTATCTAGTTTTCGTTTTTCTTTATATCACTCTTTTTGCGTAGTCAAGGTGGTCTTGTTTCTTTCTCGTACGTCAATTCTGCACTTGTTCCTTCATCACCACTTTCACTTGACTCTGAGCTCTCGTAATCTTCAAGAATAATGTAAGTCCAATCAGGACCCTTGAATTTGTTATTTACAAGTTTCAGTCTCTTGCTTCTTCTTTTCTTAGTTCTGTTTTCTTGTTCGGTTTGACTTGTTACTTCATTTACTTGATCTGGATCTTCACTTCTGGTTGTTATGTGGTATTTTACTCTTTTAATGACACTAGGCCAATGATCACCTTTTCTTGTTTTCTTTGTTTGCACTGTTTCTTTATTTTTGTCTTCAGCAATCTCTTTATTTTCACTGTTCGACACCTTTTCGTTTTCTGCAATTACTGTTTTTCTTTCTTGCTCTTTTCCAGGCCTTATTTGTTTTTCTTCTGCAGCTCCTCCGTGAGTTTCCAATAATTGACCTTGTTCTTTGTTTAATTCTTCATGCTCATGTTTCTCGAGATCTTTTTCTTCTGTGTGATTTTCTAGATCTAACTGGTTCTGATCAGGGCTTATTGCACTTTGTACTTCTGCAGCCTGACCGGATTCTTCTAAACCTGTCTTTCCCTGCTCAAAACTTGTTGGTTCTTCGTTATTTTAAGTCCAGTTTCCTTTCCCTATCTGGTCTTGCTCAGGTTCTTTTATTGTATGTTCTTCTCTTCCCTGAGCTGCTTCTTCTTCACCTATCTGATCTTCTTCAATTTCTTCCAATTTTGCTTGACTTCTTGTTCTGTAGTAAACTTCAGGAATTTCTACTACCGGTATCCAGTCCTGACTTGTGCTCGGTTGTTCTTCTGCAGCTTCTCTCGAATCTCGAACCTGAGATTCTTCAGCTGGGCAACCTTCAGCTTCCTCAGTGATTGATGCTGACTGAGGATTTTCTTCTTCAGGGTCTGGTACTCTTTTGGTGTGGCTTACATGAATCCAATTAGGAAATCCTGCACACTTCACTGCTGTATTGGTAGTCAGTATGACTTGACAAGGTTTTCCCCATCTAGGTGATAGACACGTCTCTCTGGTGTGATTCTTCACTACCACCCAGTCACCAGGATTCAAATCATGTTCTTGTTCAGGCTGCCTCGAAACTGCGTCTTCTCCGACCTGATGAGAGACAGAACGCACTAGGTCAGCCAATCCTTTGCAATAATCCAGTACCATATCATCAGATATATTCAGCAGTTTGTTTATGGGAACATGTGCTTGTCTCATTGCTCTTCCCATCATTATCTCATGTGGGCTCAATCCCGTATTTCTATCGGGAATGCTTCTGAGTCCCATTAAGACAAGTGGCAATGCATCTGGCCACTCCAATGATGTTGAAGCACACATTTTTCCCAGTCTTGATTTTATAGTGCCATTCAATTGTTCAACCACTCCAGAAGCCTCTGGGCGATATGCACAGTGCAATTTTTGTTCAATTTGGAATGCTTCACAGATTATTTGAATCACTTCACTGTTAAAATGTTTTCCTCTATCTGATTCCAAAGTTACTGGGAAACCAAACCTAGGAATGAGTTCTCGTAGTAACAGCTTTGCGACTGTAATGCTGTCACTCCTCCTGGTAGGGTAAGCCTCCACCCACTTTGAAAACAGACATACTATGACTAGTACATATTTCAACCCTCTGCATGGTGGTAACTGTATAAAGTCGAACTGTAGTCTTATAAATGGACCTTCTGCCTTTCCAATTTTTCCAAACCCAATTATTGTTTTTCTTCCTGGATTATGCATCTGGCAAGTCAAACATCTCTGGCAAAGGCTCTCTGCTACAGCCCTGAACTTGGGATTGTACCAGTTCTGTCTGAAAAGCCTAATCATTGCATCTCTCCCTATGTGTGTGTCTCCATGATACATCCTGGCCATTTGAGAGAGCAAACAGTCAGGCATGACTGGTCTGCCATCAGCACAAATCCACACTTCATCATCTCCCCTTTGGGAACAACCCACTTTGATCCATGTTTTCTTCTCACTTTCATCAGCACCATCTTGTAATCTTCTAACCTCATTCCATGTTTCAGGTGGCATATACAGCATAAGTTGGCAACTGATTCCCATTCTTTCCACCCTTTTATTGACTGACAACCTATTTCTGGCACAATGTTGAGCCACAAGGTCTGCGTATCTGTTGCCGACTACCACCCAGTCATCTCCTGACTGATGTGCGGCACATTTCACCACAGCCAATTCTTTTGGTGATTGTATTGACTCCAGCAATTACCTTACACATTTTCCATTTTTAATGGGGGATCCTGAAGAAGATATGAAATCCCTCTGCATCCATAGTTGGCCAAAATCATGCACAACCCCGTAACCATATTGACTATCTGTGAATATAGTCACTTTTTGATTCCTCCCAATTTTGCACGCTTTTATCAAAGCAATCAATTCAGCTACTTGTGCCGATTTTACTCCTGGTAAATAGGATGCTTCGACTATTCCAGTTAATTCACATACTGCATATGCTGCAGTCAGTTTACCATCTTCATGCCTCTGGCATGAACCATCAACAAACAGCTCCCTGTCTGGCTTTCTAAGGGGCTGTTCTTCAATGTCCGGACGTGGTTTCGTGCATAATTCTGTGACTTGTAAACAATCATGTTCTTCTTCTTCGTCATTTTTAATTTCCTCATGATACGGGTCTGGTAGTAAGGTTGCAGGATTTACTATTGTACACCTCACTATGTTCACATTTTCAGCACCCATTATTATTCTCTCATATTTAGTCAGCCGACTAGGAGTAAGATGCTGAGTTCGTGTTCTTGTCAACAGAATCACAACCGCATGTGGAACAAACACCTTTACTGGGTGTCCCATTACAATTGACTCACTTTGTTCAATGCTTAGACAGGTAGCTGCTACTGCTTTTAAGCAGCCTGGCAATGCAGCTGCCACTGGATCCAAGGTAGCAGAAAAATATGCTATAGGACGTCTGTCCAAACCATGTCTCTGGGTTAGGACTGAAAGTGCACAATTTTCTCTCTCGTGACAGAATAATGCGAAGCTTCTCTTATAGTCAGGCATGCCTAGGGCCGGTGCTGAGCACAAAGCATTTCTCAATTTTACAAAAGCTCCTACACTCTCATCATCCCATTCAACTGGGTCTTTTGCTTTCTTTCTTGTCATTTGAATTAGGGGCTTCGCTAACAAGGAAAATCCTAGTATCCATTGTCGACAGTAACCTACTATTCCTAGGAACATTCTCACTTCTCTTTGGGTTACAGGCATTTGCATTTTCTTAATCAACTGTACTCTTTCCGATGTTATTCTCCTTCTGCCCCTCTCAATTTGCTGTCCTAGGTACTTAACTGCTGTTGTACAGAACTGCAATTTTTCTGGTGAGACTTTATGTCCTTCTTCAGCCAAATGATTCAATAGTGCTATGGAATCAACAACACAGTCCTCTCTGGTGTTTGATGCCACCAGTAAGTCGTCGATATATTGGACTAAAACTGAGCTTCCTGGCATCACTAGCTTCTCTAGGCACTTTTTCAATAACTGATTGAAAATAGAAGGACTTTCCGTGTACCCCTGAGGAACACGATTCCATACATAAACTTTGTTCTCAAATTTAAATGAAAATAGATACTGGCTGTCTGGGTGCAATGGTATTGAAAAGAACGCTTGACATAAATCAATCACTGTGAACCATCCTGCACTCCAAGGTATTTAATATAGGATTACTTCAGGATTTGGCACTATAGGACAACAAGGTTCCACGATCTTATTTATTTTGCGCAGGTCCTGAACAATTCTATATTTTCCGCTAGGTTTCTTTAAACCCATTATTGGTGAATTACATGGACTAGTCATCACTTCTCTTAGTATGTTTTGTTCTACCATTCGATTTATTTCTTCAATGACTCCTGTCTTTACTTCTGCACTCATTTTGTACTGTCTGGTATTTGGGAAAATCGCACCTTCTTTTACAGTCATTTTAACTGGGTCTATTTTGGCCATAAGTCCTACTTCCTTTCCTGTGAAATCCCATACTATGGGGTTTACTGTAGTTTTTAATTCTTCTGGCAGCTCATCTTTTGTTATTAACAAAAACATCTCATCTACTCTCTGTACCTTGTTTTGCAATCATAAACTTATATACATGATCTTCATCTGGGGTCTGAACTGCCACACCATCCGGTGTGCAGAAAATTGTACAATTCATTTTGCACAATAAATCACGACCTAATAAATTTACTGGACTAGAATCACACACTACAAATTGATGCATTTCTCTGAAATTTCCAATTTTAACTTCCATTGGTTCGGTAAGAGGTGTTCTAATCTTTCTATTAGCTACTCCCACTACTTGGATAGCTTCTCCAGAGAGAGGAAGGTCTGGAATGTCTGCTGTTCTCACAGTAGACCGGGTAGCACCAGTGTCCAAAAGAAAAGTAATATCATTACCTTTTACACTCAATTCAACATATGGACCTGACTGATCTACCGATAAGGATGCACCAAGTACGCACTCCTTCTCCCCCTCTCCCAGGCACCATCATGAATTGTATTGACAGAAATCGTCCTGTAAAAGAAACTGTGATGTTATATAATCATTCTTACCACTTCCTCCTTGATATCCAATGTCTGTACCGTGTTTTGCTCTGCTTACATTACCCTGAATAGGCGCAGGTGGCAACTGACTCTGAGGGTTTACACCCTGCTGTGAGTCATTGTTAGAAATGGGATCTCTAGTTGGCAAGGGCTTGCACCTTTGTCCAAATAGGGACCCTTCTTCCTAGTCAGGGTAAGGGTGTTACACTCGTGAAGTAACCCCTGCTCACCCTCGTGGTAGCTTGGCACGAGCAGTCAGGCTTAATTCAGAGGCAGTGTGTAAAGCATTTGCACATAACCAACAGTAATACAGTGTAAGCACTACAAACGGACACCACACCAGTTTAGAAAAATAACCAATATTTTATATACTCAAGACAAGACCAATTACGACAAAAATCCACAATACTATACTTTACGAATGAATACTTGATACGTTAACTTCTTCTTTGCAGGAATAGCACAAAAGCAAAGTTACGTACGAGTCGGTAGCTCCGTCCGAGCCTGCTGTGATGCTGAAAACCACAGAGTCTAACAGTTCCGGCCGACCGCGTCGATACGGGCCAGCAGAGTCGTGAACAGACTCGGTTACAGTACCTTTCTCGTGGTGGCTGGTACGGAGTGTGCGAGCCGGTCGGCGTTCGTCGCGGTTGCGGTGCAAGACGGAGCGATGCAAGGTGCGGTGTCCTCGATGCGGTGCAGGCAGCGGCTCGATGAGCGTCGTGCAGACGGAGTCGGTGAGTCCAAGGTGTGCGATGCAGGGTGAGACGATGCTCGATGCAGGGCTGACAGGTTGCGGTGCAGGCGACCTAGCCGGAGTGCGGGAGCTGGCGTCGGACAGCGGTGCGAGTCGGAGCGGTGCGTCGCAGACGTGCGAGCGGTGCCCCAAATGCGGTGCGGTCACGACTCTTGAGCCAGTTGCAGCGACCGCGTCGGTCGGGTCCGGCTGGTTCAGTGAAGCGATGCGATGCGAACTGCGGTGCCCACAGGTCACGGTGCAAGCAGCGGCTCGATGTTGGCGGCGTCGGACGTCGCCCACGATGAGACCAGGGTTGCGATGCGAAGCGGGGCGATGCGGTCTGCGGTGCAAACAGGTCACCGGCCAGGGATGGATTCGGTTGACGGAGTCAGTTGCGGTTCCCTTCCTCTGTGGCAACTGAAACAGCGTTCCAGAAGCGGTACCCAGAGGCTTGTGAAGTCTTTGTAGTCCCTGAGACTTCTTAACAGGAGGCCAGCTCGGTTCCAGGCCCTTGGAGATACTCAGCACAAGTTTGTAGAAAGTTCAGTCCTTTCACTGCCCAAGGCAGAAGCAGCAGCTGCAGGCCAACCCAACAAGGCAACAACACAGCAAAGGGGCAGTACTCCTCCTGGCAGCTCTTCCAGCTCTTCGTCTTGGCAGGTTTCTTGATTCCAGCGAGATCTAAATTCATGGGGTCAGGGCCCCAATATTTATATCCCAAATTCCTTTGTTCTCTGAAGGCAGAGAGGCCTTCGCCTAGTCCAAACCAGTTCTGGAGCACTTTGTTGACAAGTCTCCGTCCCTTCTTTTAATGAGTAGGCCAGGGACATCAGACACACCACAGGAGGTGGAGCCAGCATTGTGGAGGGAAGGCACTGTCCTATTCAGGGCCCAGGATGCAACCTCCTCACCCATCTACATGTAGATCTTGCTATTCAGCCCTGTGCTGACTCACCCTGTCTCCTGGCATCCCCAGCCCCTGTCACTCACATTTCCAGACAAGGAATACACAACCTCGCAGAGGCAGGCTTGGATGGTTAGACAAGAAAATACCCACTTTCTAAAAGTGGTATTTTCAAACACAGAATGTTAAAACCAACTTCACTAAAAGCTGCATTTTATCATTCTGAGTCCAGGCATACTAAACTCGAATTTCTACCATGTTCCCGGGGTCAGTTAGGATTATAAGCTGTAATAATCAAAACTGCCCGTTCTGGCCTAGGGGAACAGGTAGCCTTGCAATAGTGAAAAACGAACTAGGCTGTAATTCACTATCAGGACATGCCGCACCCACCCGGGCATGTCCTACCTTTCGCATACACCGCACCCTGCCCACAGGGGTACCTTGGGCCTACCTTAGGGGTGACTAACATGTAGCAAAGGGAAGGTTTAGGGACTTGCAAGTGTGTGCACTTGCCAAGTCGACATGGCAGCCCCAGGCTGCGCACAGGCTCTGCGTTGGCAGGCCCGAGTTACACTTTACGGGCTGTTTGCGTGGGTGGCACAATCCAGTGCTGCAGCCCACCAACAGCATTTGGTCTATAGGCCCTGGCACTCGCAGTGCGCTTTACAAGGGACTGACACATAAACCAAATAGGCCAATCATGGAAACACCAATCCATAACGCATTTTATACAGGAGCACTTGCACTTTCCCACTGGATCGCAGTGAGGAAAGTGCGCAGAATCATTACACCAGCAAAAACAGAGTCAAAACCGGGAGGTCAGAGAGCAAAAAGTCAGGGAAACACGCCAAAAGATGCCAAGTCTAACACATGTCCCCTCCAGCTGAAAGTAGGGAGAACTACCCAACCCCATTGGAGTTCTCCTCACTAAAGCGGAAGAACCTGGACAGACCATCTGCGTTGGCGTGTTCTGTACCAGGACGGTGTTATCCACCGTAAAGTCCATTCCCTGTAGGGAGATGGACCACCTCAGCAGTTTTGGATTCTCGCCCCTCATTTGCATCAACCATCTGAGGGCCTGTGGTCTGTCTGAACCCGGAAGTGAGTCCCAAACAGGTATGGTCTCAACTTCTTCAGCGCCCAGACCACAGCAAAAGCTTCCCTTTCTATGGCACTCCACCTCTGTTCCCTGGGAAGTAGTCTCCTGCTAAGGAAGACTACAGGCTGATCCAGGCCCTCTTCGTTCAGTTGTGAGAGCACCGCTCCCACACCATGCTCTGAAGCGTCAGTCTGCACGACGAATTCCTTGGAGAAGTCAGGTGCCTTGAGCACGGGCGCCGTGCACATGGCTGCCTTCAGGGCATCAAAAGCTTTCTGGCAGGACTCAGTCCAGATCACTTTCCTGGGCTGCCTCTTAGAGGTCAGCTCTGGTAAGGGGGCAACGATGGTGCCATAGCCCTTAACAAATCTCCTATAGTAACCGGTGAGACCTAAGAAGGCTCTCACCTCTGTCTGGGTCTTGGGGGTTCCCAAGCCAGAATGGTGTCAATCTTGGGTTGTAGGGGCGCCACCTGGCCGCTTCCTACCTGGTGTCCCAAGTACACCACAGAACCCTGCCCGATCTGGCACTTACTGGCCTTGATCGTGAGGCCTGCACCTTGCAGAGCCCTCAACACTTTCTCAAGGTGCTGTAAATGTTCTTCCCAGCTGGAACTGAACACAGCAATGTCATCCAGGTAGGCGGCACTGAAATCCTCCAGCCCAGCCAACACCTGATTGACCAACCTCTGAAAGGTGGCAGGGGCATTCTTCAACCCAAAGGGCATCACCCGGAATTGGTAATGACCTTCTGGGGTTGAGAATGCTGATCTCTCCTTGGCCCCATCGGTTAAGGCAATCTGCCAGTACCCAGACGTCAAATCAAACGTGCTGAGGAACCGGGCAGCTCCCAACCGATCAATGAGCTCATCAGCTCTGGGGATGGGGTGCGCGTCAGTCCTGGTGACGGCATTGAGCCCACGGTAGTCCACACAAAACCGGAGTTCTGGAGTGGCACCGGGCGCCGCAGCCTTTGGGACCAAGACCACTGGGCTGGCCCAAGGACTGTGGGAGGGCTCAATCACCCCTAACGCCAACATCTTAGAGACCTCCTCCTTGATGCTGGCTCTGACCCGGTCAGTCAACCTGTAAATCTTGTGCTTCACAGGATGGCTGTCACCGGTGTCCACGTCATGGGTACACCAGTGAGTAACACCGGGGTCAGAGAGAACAGTGGGGCGAACTGTCCCAACAACTGGTGACAGTCCCCCTGCTGCTCCTGAGTCAGAGTAGGGGAGAGGATCACACCCTCTACTGACCCATCATGCTCCTTGGTAGACAGGAGGTCAGGGAGAGGCTCGCTCTCCTCTTCCACCCCATCATCTGTCGCCAAGAGCATACTCACTTCGGACCTCTCGAAGTGGGGCTTGAGGCGGTTCACGTGAAGGACCCTCAAAGGGTTCCTTGGAGCCTGCAAATCCACCAGGTAGGTGACGTCACTTTTGCGCTCCTTTACCTCATATGGCCCAGTCCACTTGTCCTGCAAGGCACAAGGTGCCACTGGGGCCATGACCCATACTTTCTGCCCAGGTTGAAACTCGACCAGAGTGGCGTTCTGGTCATACCATCTCTTCATTTCTTCCTGGCTGGCTTCTAGGTTCGCCTGAGCGAGTTTCCAGAAGCGGGCAGTTTGGTTTCTAAAGGCCAGCATGTAGCTAAATACATCCTGGGGAGTTTTCCTGGGAGCTGCCTCCCAGCCTTCCTTTACCAAACTCAGAGGTCCTCTCACAGGGTGGCCATACAGGAGCTCAAAGGGCTGTACCCAAGAGACTTCTGAGGCACCTCCCTGTATGCAAAGAGTAGGCATGGCAAGAGGACGTCCACTTACGCCTCATGGGTTCTGTTAGACCCTTGATCATGCCTTTCAAGGTCTGGTTGAATCTCTCCACCAGACCGTTTCCTTGTGGGTGGTAAGGAGTGGTGAACTTGTAGGTTACACCACACTCCTTCCACAGGGATGTCATATACTTCGATATGAAATTGGTCCCCCTATCAGAAACCACCTCTCTGGGGAATCCCACGCGGGAAAAGATCCCCATTAACGCCCGGCCCACCACTGGCGCCGTCGTTGTCCTGAGAGGGATTGCCTCCGGGTACCGGGTGGCATGGTCCACCAAGACCAGGATGTACCTGTTGCCCATGGCTGTCTTGGGATCCAGTGGCCCCACAATATCCATCCCTACCCTTTCAAAGGGTGTTCCAACAACAGGAAAAGGTTGGAGAGGAGCTTTGACCTTCCTCCCACTCTTACCACTTGCCTGGCAAGTTTGGCAAGACCTACAGTGTGCATCTGACTGCCTTCGCATTTGGGGCCAAAAGAAGTGGGTGACAAGCCTGTCAAAGGTCTTGTCCTGCCCCAAATGTCCTGCCAAAGGCACGTCATGAGCCAGACCCAGTAGAAAGGTCCTGAAGCGCTGGGGTACCACCAGCACATGGGCTGACCCAGGCTCAGCAACCTTAGGCTCACTGTATAGGAGACCGCTCTCCCAGTAGATCAGATGTGACCCGGACTGATTGCCAGCTGCCTGGTCTGCAGCCTGCCGCCGCAGACCCTCCAGAGTAGGGCACTCGTTCTGCTCCCTGCAGAACCCCTCCCTGGTGGGACCCCCTTCTTGCTGCCAATGGGTCAGCTCAGAGATGTCTCCCAGTTCGGCTACCTGCTCCCCTGTAGGCACCGGGCGTCCCCCTCGAGGTCCGCCTCCTCCCGGTCCGTGGGAACTTCGGGGGCCGGTTTCCCGCGCCCCCTGCCCTTTCTCTTGGCAGGGACTTGGGCCACTGTTTCAGGCTCCAAGTCCTCTTGATCACCCTTTCTGGCTGCCATTGACCGAGTAGACACGCATGCCCACTCTGGCAACCCAAGCATCTCCAAGTGAGACCTAGAGCTCAACCTCCTTCCATAAGGACTGCTCCAGGTCGTTTCCTAGCAGACAATCTACAGGCATGGTAGGGCTCACAACCACCCTCAAGGGACCTGAGACCCCCATTCAAAGGGAACCTGCGCCACCATACATTGGCGCTCTGAGTTGTCTGCAGCAACTACTTGGTGGAATGCCCCGGGGACTACTTGCTTCTCAGACACCAGGTGACACCGGACTGAGGTCACACTGGCTCCAGTGTCTCTGAGAGCCTCTACCCTGTTCCCATTAATGGTCACCCAGGTGCTATATTTCTTTGTGTTAGGGGGCACCTGGTTTCCTGGGACCATCTCACTGTCCCCTAGTGAGACAAGGGTCATTTCTGCGGGATCCCCACCCTCCTGTGGGCACCCCTCCTCCCCAAGCGCGACACTAGCCAACCCTTTGGATTGTCCACCGGTGGGTGGCTGTGTCCCCTTCGGGCACTTGGGGTCCCCCTTCAAGTGACCTACCTGGTCACATGCATAGCACTTGCGGGGGCCGGTCTCAACAGGCTTCCCTGTAGAGACCCCTTTCTTCTTATCACCGGGGGCTGGGAACCTTTAACCTGGGTACTAGTTTGGGGCCCTTTAGAGAACTCCTGTGCTTTACCCTTGTCTCCCCCACCTTTCTGCTGGGGACCCAGCCCACCTTTGGCTGAGTCTCCCCCAAACGGCTTTCTTGTGGACCCTGGTACTCACCCAGCGGTCCGCTTCCATAGCAAGCTTCCTGGGGTCAGTTAGCTTACTATCCATTAGGTGCTGGCGCAGATCTGCAAAACATAGACTAGACAAGTGCTCCCATGCAATCAAGTTGTAGAGCCCCTGAAAATCTGTTACGCTACTGCCCTTCACCCAACCATCCAGAGACCTGCAGAACACATCCACACATTCCAACCAAGTGTTGGCATCAGACTTCTTACTGGACCTGAACTGATCCCTGTAGTTTTCAGGAGTAAGACCATACTTCGTGAGAAGGGCATCCTTCATGTCAGCATAGGTGAGGTGATACCCCTTACCCAAAGCTATCAGAGCATCCCTTGCTTCTTCAGGGAAAAGTGGCCACAATCCTGCTCCCCAATTCTCCTCAGGGACCCCATTCATGTGTATGGCTGCCTCATAACCCTGAAACCACCTTTGTATGTCATCCCCCTTCTTGAACTCCTTGCCTACGTTCTTGGGAATGTGCACAATTCTGTCTGCCTTTCTGGACGAATTGCTGCCACCATCTGAGCCTGACTTACTCCTAAGTTCTAGCTCCTTCAGTTCTCTCTCATGCTCTAAGAGCATCTTCCTCTCCTCTATGGCCAATCTCTTCTCCTCCCGCTCACTCTCCAGCCTGAGCTTCTGCAGCTCAAACTGCCTTGCCTCCCGCCTGTCCTCCAGCTCCTCTGGGGACAGACTGCTGCTGCCTGACCTGGCGGGTTCCCCCTACCCAAAAGCACATCCACCCTGGAAATAGGCTCCTCCACCTCCTCACTGAGATCACCAGGCTGCCCATTGGCATGTCTGGCTGCTACCCAGGCCCTCAGCGCCTTCTGTAGCTCCTCCTTCCTTGTGAGGCCTTTAATTTGGACTTTCAGGTTTTACAAATCGCTCGTAACTCCTTTACGGCGTAGGATTCCAACCTATCCTCCTCAAAGATAACTTCCAGACATGCAACGGATGATGCAATTGATTCAGGCATGACAAAAGTAGTGAGTTGAAAACTGGCAAGATCAAAAATAGGCCAAAGAAAAAGAACCAGTATGTGGTACGTAATGGTCTGCGATATGGTAGTAGTGCACACCAATCACTGTAAGTCAAGTGCAAACACAAGTCCCATCCTCACCGCTGACAACCAATGTTAGAAATGGGATCTCTAGTTGGCAAGGGCTTGCACCTTTGTCCAAATAGGGACCCTTCTTCCTAGTCAGGGTAAGGGTGTTACACTCGTGAAGTAACCCCTGCTCACCCTCGTGGTAGCTTGGCACGAGCAGTCAGGCTTAATTCAGAGGCAGTGTGTAAAGCATTTGCACATAACCAACAGTAATACAGTGTAAGCACTACAAACGGACACCACACCAGTTTAGAAAAATAACCAATATTTTATATACTCAAGACAAGACCAATTACGACAAAATCCACAATACTATACTTTACGAATGAATACTTGATACGTTAACTTCTTCTTTGCAGGAATAGCACAAAAGCAAAGTTCGTACGAGTCGGTAGCTCCGTCCGGAGCCTACCGTGGTGCTGAAAACCACAGAGTCTAACAGTTCCGGCCGACCGCGTCGATACGGGCCAGCAGAGTCGTGAACAGACTCGGTTACAGTACCTTTCTCGTGGTGGCTGGTACGGAGTGTACGAGCCGGTCGGCGTTCGTCGCGGTTGCGGTGCAAGACGGAGCGATGCAAGGTGCGGTGTCCCTCGATGCGGTGCAGGCAGCGGCTCGATGAGCGTCGTGCAGACGGAGTCGGTGAGTCCAAGGTGTGCGATGCAGGGTGAGACGATGCTCGATGCAGGGCTGACAGGTTGCGGTGCAGGCGACCTAGCCGGAGTGCGGGAGCTGGCGTCGGACAGCGGTGCGAGTCGGAGCGGTGCGTCGCAGGCGTGCGAGCGGTGCCCCAAATGCGGTGCGGTCACGACTCTTGAGCCAGTTGCAGCAGCCGCGTCGGTCGGGTCCGGCTGGTTCAGTGAAGCGATGCGATGCGGACTGCGGTGCCCACAGGTCACGGTGCAAGCAGCGGCTCGATGTTGGCGGCGTCGGACGTCGCCCACGATGAGACCAGGGTTGCGATGCGAAGCGGGGCGATGCGGTCTGCGGTGCAAACAGGTCACCGGCCAGGGATGGATTCGGTTGACGGAGTCGGTTGCGGTTCCCTTCCTCTGTGGCAACTGAAACAGCGTTCCAGAAGCGGTACCCAGAGGCTTGTGAAGTCTTTGTAGTCCTTGAGACTTCTTAACAGGAGGCCAGCTCGGTTCCAGGCCCTTGGAGATACTCAGCACAAGTTTGTAGAAAGTTCAGTCCTTTCACTGCCCAAGGCAGAAGCAGCAGCTGCAGGCCAACCCAACAAGGCAACAACACAGCAAAGGGGCAGTACTCCTCCTGGCAGCTCTTCCAGCTCTTCGTCTTGGCAGGTTCCTTGATTCCAGCGAGATCTAAATTCATGGGGTCAGGGCCCCAATATTTATATCCCAAATTCCTTTGTTCTCTGAAGGCAGAGAGGCCTTCGCCTAGTCCAAACCAGTTCTGGAGCACTTTGTTGACAAGTCTCCGTCCCTTCTTTTAGTGAGTAGGCCAGGGACATCAGACGCACCACAGGAGGTGGAGCCAGCATTGTGGAGGGAAGGCACTGTCCTATTCAGGGCCCAGGTGCGACCCCTCCCACCCATCTACATGTAGATCTTGCTATTCAGCCCTGTGCTGACTCACCCTGTCTCCTGGCATCCCCCAGCCCCTGTCACTCACATTTCCAGACAAGGAATACACAACCTCGCAGAGGCAGGCTTGGATGGTTAGACAAGAAAATACCCACTTTCTAAAAGTGGTATTTTCAAACACAGAATGTTAAAACCAACTTCACTAAAAGCTGCATTTTATCATTCTGAGTCCAGGCATACTAAACTCGAATTTCTACCATGTTCCCGGGGTCAGTTAGGATTATAAGCTGTAATAATCAAAACTGCCCGTTCTGGCCTAGGGGAACAGGTAGCCTTGCAATAGTGAAAAACGAACTAGGCTGTAATTCACTATCAGGACATGCCGCACCCACCCGGGCATGTCCTACCTTTCGCATACACCGCACCCTGCCCACAGGGGTACCTTGGGCCTACCTTAGGGGTGACTAACATGTAGCAAAGGGAAGGTTTAGGGACTTGCAAGTGTGTGCACTTGCCAAGTCGACATGGCAGCCCCAGGCTGCGCACAGGCTCTGCGTTGGCAGGCCCGAGTTACACTTTACGGGCTGTTTGCGTGGGTGGCACAATCCAGTGCTGCAGCCCACCAACAGCATTTGGTCTATAGGCCCTGGCACTCGCAGTGCACTTTACAAGGGACTGACACATAAACCAAATAGGCCAATCATGGAAACACCAATCCATAACGCATTTTATACAGGAGCACTTGCACTTTCCCACTGGATCGCAGTGAGGAAAGTGCGTAGAATCATTACACCAGCAAAAACAGAGTCAAAACCGGGAGGTCAGAAAGCAAAAAGTCAGGGGAAACACGCCAAAAGATGCCAAGTCTAACAGTCATTCTGCGTCTGTGGATTTAAATTTTGATTTCGGCCATTATTATTCCGGATCTTTTTACATTCATCCTTCCAATGCCCCAATTTTCCGCATCCATGACAAGGGAATTTCTTTTTAGCTTCTTCTCTACTCATTCGTTCTCTCACTTTTCCACCATTCCCAGTATCTCCATTCGTTCCAGAATCCTTTCCTTGACTTTCACTCGGATTATCCAAATTAATTCCCTGTTTCTCAGCCATTTTCACTTGTGCCCACATCACTTTTTCCTGCAATTTCTTGTGTCTATCCTCAATATTGTCTCCACAATATGTCGCATATTTCAGAATTTCATCTATGGGTTTCCCCTGCCAACACAACATGTGCTGTTTAATCATCTGACAAATCTCTGGCTTCAGACCATAAACAAATCGATACACAAACTGACTCATGTTCTTGTCTCCAATGTCCTCAAATCCACTATACTGCTTGAATACCTGCAATAAACGCTCATAATAGGCATGTACCGATTCACTAGCTTCTTGGGTGGTTCGGTCTATTTTCACCCAATCTGTTTCTTTCGGTGGTATTTTGCCTTTCAGGTAAGTTATCACCTGCTGATACTTTTTCATTACATCATTTGACGGGGCACCTGTTTTTGGATCTCTAGGATACTCATCACTAGGCCAATCAACTGTAATTTTACAATCTGTCCACAAATCGGCAGGTACCACTATGTCAAACAGACCATCTAAATCCTTCAACAATACCTTTGACACCTTCACAAACCTTTCAACCTGCTTGTACCATTCAATTGGTTTTTCTCTCAACTTTGGAAAATCATTCGTAAATGACAAAATATCCTGTCTACTCCATGGGACATGTACATAGCCCCCTCCGGGAACTTCTCGCATCGGGTACATTTGATCTGTCTTCCCTGTTTCTTTCATCACATATTCAGATGCTGTTCTACTGGATCGTGCTTCTTCCTTTTTCTTTGCCCATCGAACTCTCCATTTATCTAGGTCTCCCCATTTTTGCAAAACTGTCATTAACTCCTTTACTTGTAATTTTCTTCCAGATGTGTTCATATTTTCTAAATCTTTGTCTGAAAAATCTGCTCTATAGGGTTTCTGCAACACCTTTGATCTCCCTATTTCAATTCCCATTTGCAAAGCCAAATCTGATAATTTTTCATGAAATATTTTTACATTTCTGGTGATACTTCTGCATATGAACAATAATTCTTCTTCATTGTAAGCATTTAGGCGATCTAGTCCCACATTTCCTGCTATTATTTCTTCTAATTCAACTTTTAATTTATAAATGTCCATGATCTTTGGAGGTGTACACTGCTGATCTGATCCTTGTGCCCACCTTTCCAAGTCTTCTGGACTAACTACAGTGACACTTTTTGCTCCTGATGAAGTTATCAAGTTTACCTCTTTTGAGCACCCAGGTGTAGTTCTTCTGGGAGTACTATTGACAGAATCCTGAATTGGTAAATCCATTAATGATATCATAGATTCACAATCACTAAAATGATCCTCAACCATTACTGTTGCTTCAGGTTTAGGAATATTCACAGGAGTAGGCATAACTAACGATGGAGGACAGTTTCCCTGGCTACCATATAATGGAACTACTGGACCAATTGTTACAGGTATGGTCAAAGAATCAGGATGTACCTTTATCTGTGTTATCTTCTGTATTAATTCTGCTCTTGTCTTTTCTAGGGCTTCTTTTTCTTTGTCGTGAAGTATCCTACTGGGAGTAAATTCATGCACTACCTGCGGTACTAATGGAGTTTTTAACAATGGGGCACTTGGGGTACATCCACTTGTCCCTTCCTGATATGGTGGGGGATTCCTTAATATTTCTTCTATAAATTCATCTTCGGAATCTCCATTTCTCATTAAATGTTTTGTCTTTTCTGTGCATTTCTTCCCTAACAGTTCTTCTTCCGTAAATATTGGATATAATCCTTCTGTAAGCATTGCTCTCCTCCACTGTTTCATCTGACCGTCCCTAGACTCCTGTTGGTATCTGGGGAAAAATCCTCGATAAACCCTATTACTCCTGGATCGGTCACACTCAAATGCCTCGGTTTCCCATTCCTCTAAGGCTTCGTATTGAGTTAATCTAGGTCTGGGTTCTAAGTCATTCATCCTCAATCTCAAATTTTGAAGAATTCTTCCATTGAAGGTACCATTCTCGGGAAATGCTAATATCCCATCATTTTTGGTATATTCTATCCAATTCTCCATCCATACACAAGTATGATAACCTCTCTCCATCATCATGAATGAAGCTGGCGTTTTAGCTGGTGGAATGATAATTCCTTCTCTAGTTTTGATTGGTTTATCCTTTTTAAAATAGTTCTTAATCTTTTGCAGAAAGGACATTTTTCTCTTTTCTCCGTACATCTTGGGCAAATCTCGATGTATATAATTATATTCTGCAAAACCCAGGAATCTCCTATCCGGACGAGTTCCTGTTAAAGTCGGATCGCGTTCTAACATGCAATCTCTATCCACTAAGATTTTAGCTTCTAAAATATCAACCAATCAAGTGTCTGCTAACTTTTATTTCTGAACCAATCCTAACGCGGCCTTTCGGTGACGTTTGTCTGTCAACCCCTCCTTTACAATCTGCGCTTCTCTGTCCCTCGCTGTTTCAACCAATCCCAGCGCGGCACCTGTGACGTCAGTACTGTTCCTGACTACTGACCCCTCCTTTACAAGAGTCGTTCCACACCCGCTGATTCAACCAATCCCAGCGCGGCGTTTATGAAGTCAGCTCTCTCTCCGGTAGCTGACCCTCCCTTTACAAAAACTTACGCAAAGTTTATTTTCTCTATAAATCTTTAATTAAATTTCAGTAACAACATAAAACATTCACTATCGTGCCAGTTTCTCTAAAATAGAAAAGATAGTTTTCTCTCACAATTAGTAAAACCTTTCCGTTTACTAAACATACACTACGAGTAAAACCCTTCCGTTTACTCTTCACACAAGCTCCAGAAGTACCTGTTACTTCTTCAATGTTACCCTTTCTAGGTGATATAACATAAAATTTTCACCAGCGTACTCTTTTGCTATTACTCACACATAGATTCCCTAACCAGTACTGATAGTCCTGCTTAACTTTTCAGTACTATTTCTGCCTGACAGATAACCTCACTGCAGTATGGCTTCCACTTACCAACCGCTATTCAATTTTCCCAGGGATTCTAGACAACATAAAACAAACTTTGAATACACGGATGTTAGTTCATAAAAATAAAATTCTCATTACCCAATTAACAAAGAGTAACCATCCTCTGATTACCAGAAAACTGATCCAGCGCGATATTAGCAAACAGCATTCATACACTAGATACTCACTTGGGCCCATACATTCATACTACGCTAATACTTACGCTGGGTTTTATCAGTTGTTACTCTTTATCAAAATCCCTGCTACCAATTACCTTCCGATTGAAGAGTAATGACTTACCAATGAATCCTTTGCTAATTGGGAAGTTTAAAATGAGTGACATTCATTATAGTACATAATCCTGAAATAACCACTGAGTCAGGAAGTTTTAAAATGTTTATCTAAAGATTTAGCAGAGTAAATTACAGAAACACATGGTACTTAATCGCACATCACAGATGAAGTAGAGAAAAATAATTATTGATTAATGACGGTCCCTCAGAAAGGAGAAGATAGAGACAGCAGCGCAACTAAAGGTTGCATTTATATTTACCTAAATGCGAGAACCAAACCCTTGGCCAAGGAGTTGGAAAGATTAGGACCCAGGAAGGATGAAGAGCAAAGACCTCCTCCAGGATCAGGACAGGACCGGTGACCTCTCTACAACGACGCCTGCGTCGTTCCCTCTCTGATACTCGACTTCTCCTCGATTCTCCCGTGCCTTTCTTCTAATGGACTCCGCCGCCCCCTCCTCAGGACCTCTCTGGACAGCGGATTCAGTCTGCAATCGATCAGCTTGGCGGTCTGGAGCTCTTCTGTGCGTTCTGAGAGTAAGCTCTAACTAATTAGCTAATTCTATATCTATTATACCCTTCTACGCCCATGTACCTCCCCTTAATGTTGCTAAAATATGGGACCACTACTTCTGATTGGACAGGGACAGGGGTTGATCCTCACACCATATTAATTTGGTACGTATTTCTGAAGACCTTTGTTTTTAAACTACCGCCCATTAAATTTAATACATTGGCTTTATTTCCCACCCGTCTCACAACAAAGTTTATTCAATTTCCATATACATAGTTGCAAGTTTGGCAGGAACACATGAATACATTAATATCGGCCATTAGGTCGTGGCCTTGGACGACGTCCAGGTTGACTTCATCCTTTTTCCTTCTGGGCAGTCTTTCATAGAGCATGCGTGGAACCCACGTCATTCGAGTTTTCAGTTCACCAACCCCAGGCCCAAGTTTACGAACTAATAAAAGTCAAAGAAGAGAATATTAAAATCACAAATAATATGTTTCACTGTATACCCATTCTCTCTACTCTATCCCCATTTACTTATAAATCTATCCCGCATTAGTAGCGTTAAGAAAACGACAAATTAATAATAACACAAGAGCAAGCTGAAGCATGTGAAAACATCAAGCAGCCATTTTAATACACACTGCGCAGAAGCAGAAATTTCCCACCAAGCAAAGAAAGACGCCACACCACGTGATACGGTTGAGACATGCGCAGTAAAGTTCCCGCGCTTTAGCGGCCATTTTAGAAAAAGACAAGCGTTACTTGTTAGTTAGAACACATAGGCAAGCTTCCTTGCTATTCGTGTAATGTATGCAACGTTAGTATAAACAATACAAGATTAATAATTTAATACTATGAGGTGATTGTATTCGAGCAAGTCTCATTTTTGAGTCCTTGCTCCATCATGAGCTATTAGCCTTACACTGGCTGAACAACTGCCTCCTACTATAGGACTGTTACGAGTGTCTACAAATCTAAGATTGTATTTTGGGAAGTAGATGATGCACCTCATGCCTGCAACATAAAACAAGCATTTGCAATGCAATAAGGCTGGCATTACTAAAAGTTTGAGCTGTTGGCGTTGCAAATGATAATGTTTGTTAGTTTTTGTATAAAAAATATTCCAGCAGTAGCATAAGTAATGAAATAAAATCCACGTAGACCACCAGTACCACCACCACTAACACCACCGCTACAACCACCACAAGTACCATAACCACCACTACAATTATTACTATTACTACTCTGTGGTGATAGTATTACTACTCTGTGGTGATAGTAATAATAATAGTAGTAGTTATGGTACTGGTGGAAAATTACTATTATAAATTACAATACCTGTTAATTTTTCAAAAGGCATTGCCATTTACAATACCAATAGCTCTAAAACTTGCAGTTGCGAGACCTATTGCATTGTAAATGCTTGTTAAAACATGCTGAGTCCATGAGCCATTGCTCGCAAACAAAATCCCCAGATAATAAAAGGATTTCACTGAAGCAATTGGGGTACTGTCGATAAAAAAGGTTCTACATGATTTGCGTATATGGCCACAGACCATAGTGAAGGCTTTGGATTTGTTAATAGCCATTTTCCTTGAGGTCATAAATTCGCCAAATGCGTTCAGCAATTTCTGAAGTCCTACTGGTGTTCTAGCTAGGAGTACAGCGTCGTCTGCATAAAGCAGTACGGGTATTGAAAGTCCTCCAGCCTTGGGGGCATCAATCTGCATCGACATAAGATGGCTATCCACCCCATTAATAAAGAGTGAAAAAATGAATGGAGCCAACACACACCCGACGGATGCCACGCCCTACTTTAAATTGTGGCATGCATTCTCCATGGGGGCCAAAGCGTACCTGACTCTGTAGCTTTTCATAGAGGTGTGAAAGGAACCCCACGATCGGTCTTGGTGCACCTAGGGAGATCATCAGTACCCACAATAGATCAAAAGCGCTGCTCAAATCAGCAAAACATAGATATAAATTACCCATCTTAGCCCTTGTGTATTTGCCAATTAAGAGCTCCAGGTTTATGCATTGTTCGATCGTGCCCATCTCCTTCCTCAAGCCATACTGGGCCGGGGACAGGATCGAGTTTTCTTGTACCCATCCCTCCAGCCTTACCAATAGTAATCTACTCAAAACCTTTAGTGAGGAGTCTAAAAGTGAGATGGGGCGATAGTTTTTGGGGCATCCTTTGTCCCCCTTCTTAGATATAGGAATAGTAGTCGATAACTCCCAAGAAGGCGGGATACAGTCTGACGTTGCTGCATTAAAAACCCTGGTCAGAATAGGCCCCCAAAGGTCAGGTGCAGATTTAAAAACATGAACTGGCACCCCATCTGGGCCAGGGGCTGGTCCCCCTGCGCTAGTTTTAATAGCCAGGTTAATAATAATAATAATAAGCAAGCTTATAAAGTGCATGGTTACACTCACTAGTGTGTCCCCGCGCTGCGGCTAGACCTCGTCAGGAACAATAATGTGACATAGCTTAGAGGAAACCTATGGGCGGAAGAGCCATGTTTTCAGTTTTTTCCGAAAAATGATTTCAGAAGGTTCGTTCCGGAGAGCGAGAGGGAGGTCATTCCAGTGTTTAGCGGCTAGATAGCGGAAGGATCGGCCACCCATTCTTGCTCTTTTGATAATCGGGGTTTTGACCTGTCCAGTCCCCGAAGATCTTAGATGTTGGGATGGAGTGTAGGGGGACAGTGGGTTGTGTAAATAACTTGGCCCTTTCCCCTGCAGAATACGGTGACTAACACACAGGGCCTTAAAAAGTATTCTCTCCCTCACTGGGAGCCAGTGAAGGGCAGCGAGGGCATTCTTGGAGGAAGCTATCCTGGGCAGCATCAGAACAAGGCGGGCCACCGCGTTCTGAATGCATTGAAGTCTCTTCAGACACTTACTACTAGCTCCCAGGTATAGAGCATTTCCGTAGTCCAGGTGGGAAGTTACAAGTGCATGGACTAGGGTTTTCCTTGCTGACACGGGAAGCATGTCTAAGGTTTTCCAAAGCCCTTTCATTATTCCAAAACACTTCCAGGCCACAATCCTAGTGTGATTCTCAAAGGAGAGCTTGGAGTCCAGCCACATCCCCAAGTTCTTGACCTGATTACTGTGGGAGGGGGTCGGGCCCAGAGTCTGCGGCCACCAGGATGAGGACCAGATCGAAGGAGAATTTCCCACCACTAGAACCTCAATTTTGCTGCCATTTAATTTTAAACAGTTATTCGTCATCCAGGATGCCAGCTCCTGTAGGCAAGTAGAAAAATTGGTGGCTGCCTCTTCGTGGGATTGTGACAGTGAGACCACCAGTTGCGTGTCATCCGCGTATGACACAACACTGATTCCATGTTTAGTAATAATCTCTGCCAGTGGGGCTATATAGAGATTAAAAAGAGTGGGGCTTAATATAGAGCCCTGGGGGACCCCTTGAACAAGCGCCATGCTTTTGGAATAATGAGGTCCCTGAGACACCTGAAAGCTTCGATCCTGTAAAAAGGACCCCAGCCAGTTAACTTCATCAAGGGAAATTACCAGGTTTTCTAGTCCCCCTTCCCCCCCGTCTTCCATAAAGGCCTAACTACATCCTCGCTATGCTCTTTAAAAATTTCTGAAAAATGTGCCACCCATCTATCACAGGGGACAAGAGGCATGAATTTGGGGTTATCATCATTATTAAAAAATGGAGCATTCACCGTGTCCCAGAATAGCTTGGGGTTTTTGTTCCCTGCCGCAATAGTAAGGTTGTCCCATGCTTCATTCTGCAGTGATTTTATCCTATTATCCCTGGCATATTTATATTGGCTACGCAGAGTCTTGATTGTCAAGGAGTCCCGCGGTAACCACTTCAGTGCATATTTCAGCAGCCGGAGTGCTTTAGTGCAAGCGGTGTCAAACCATCCTTTATTCTTCTACCCTGCCCTAGTAGGGTGGCGAGTAAGTAGTAGGTTTATGGAGCTGGTAATTTGGCTAAAGTTTTTAACTATCGACTTAGGATCAGTATCCTCCTGGAGGCAATAATTAATTTCCACAATGTTTTTTTCCACAATTGTTTGCAACATGGTGGTAGGGTCGACATCTTCCCATTTGATTCTAATACCATAAGGCCTGCTTGCGGTGATGTTATTTACAGCAGGAAAAATATGGTGCCTCTTACTCCAAAGATATAGTGGTATTGTGATCAAATTGTGGTCACTTAAGGGTGCCGTTACAGTATTGGGCGTACCACACAGGGCGTTTGCTGATGCTATCAGCAAATGGTCAATAATAGAGATCGAGTTCCGACCCGTAAATGTTGGAACGGTTTTACCATTTATATCACAATCACACCGCAATAATTCAAGATCATATTTTGTAATAATAAAATTCAAGGCTTCGCCATATTCATTGTGGCAAAAATGGTCATATCCCATCCCATCCTGATTAGTCCAACCACATATTGAGGTATCACCTAGATCACAGGTTTTTTATGTTAAAATCCCCTGCCCATATTAACATATAATCAGTATGTATAACATTTAAGAAGGTTTCCAAGTGGTGATCTAGTGCCGTTGCCACCCTACTACGTGTTGCATCAAACACATTATTATAGTAGTTGATTATAACCAGGTCTTTCTCTCCATTTTTCTTCAACCATAATAATTGGAAAAGTGGATCAGGGTTCAAAATCTTCTTAACTTTAACTGAGATTTTGTTTGAAATAAGGGTTAAGAGCCCCCTTTAGCCCGCCCTGCAGCTGATGCTGTTGCTTCTAAGGAATATGAAGAGAACCCATCTACATGTATAGGTTTCGAGCACCATGTTTCTTGGAAACATATTTCATATTTCGATATAAAATTATGCCAATTTGGGTTCCCTAATTTGTTCATAAGCCCATTCACATTCCAAGTTTCAAAGCTATGTAAACCACCCTCTGACCCGTTGGTTAGAACCATGGTTGAGGTTTTAGTTGCCGCTTTGCTGCAGATCATATAATTGACAGGGTTACTATTTCCTGGCTTGGGCAGCACCCCACTAGGCTTAATGGCTTTTTCGTGGTCACAATTATTTGCATTGGGTGGTACATTACACTCCTGAACCTTGGCCGCCTCCTTACTATTATACTCTGCTGTATTGTCTACCACATGTTTAACACTACTGACTCAATCGTTATCTTCCATTGTACTTAGTGGTTGGAACCTATTTGACAAATAAATAGCCTGAGAGCAGGGACAAGCCGCTCTTGGTGCCTGTACTCTTTGGGGGTAGGCCTGGGTGTGATCATGGTTTATTAAGTGGCTGTAAAAGGGTTAAAATAACCAGGCTACAGCCAGCCAGAGGTTGGAATGCTGCCTTCGCGTGAATGTTACCAGCTGTACGGGGGTTTAAAAAAAAAATAATAATGCAATCCCCCTCATAGCTTTTCGCTTGTGGGCCTATCCACCGTACCCTTTGTGTGAGTAGGATTTGGTCTGCGTTGGTTGTTGAGAACAGGCGTTTAGAACTAAGCCAATGGACACCTTTATTCTTTAGACCTTCCACTGTTTCCCTAGTATAATTTATTAGTGGGGGGACATTTGCAAGGACAACCACGTATGGGCAGCAAGCTATGGGGAGGTTAATGGTTACTTGCTCTTGGGGATGATTACAGTTGTTAGATGTATAATTTACATTACGGGCTAGATGGTTTTGGGTTTCTGTGGATGACAGGATAGAATTTGTATTGATGGGCCCTAACCCTATGCTAGGAATCTGGATTGACCGTGACTGGCTAGGGGCGACACTTGTGGCTACACGAGTAGCAGGTTGGTCACCAGCCCCCGCCATTGGGAAGAAATCAACTGTATTGGGGAGTTTGGGTAGCACCTCCCTGCCCCCCCAGACACTGTGTATGTAAAATACCAGGCACGTTACCATAACTGGTGGTAACAAATTCCAGCCCTCCCTCCAGTTTGTCCATTTTTACTTTTATCGGTAATTTCATTAATGATGACAGTTAATTTGTCCCAAAATGGTTTCCAGGTGGCATTATCCACGCCATCAAGGTAATTAAACAGATCCGGGGCTTTTGATGTGACCAGGTGGGGCTTGTTTATATGAGTAATGTTCTTGGACTTTCTTTTGCGTTTTGCTGCAGGCATGATGGTAGGCGAGGATGGTGTTGAGGTCAGAGCCTGCATAGGTTCTGCCCCCGCTGTTCAGGCTGTGATTGGAGGGCAGCAGAGGCCCCCCAATCCTCTACGGGATTCTCGCTCTGGCACTCCTTATCTTTAGGTTACCCCTGAGTTTGTTTCGCTATAGAAGCCATCGTTTTGCCTTCCCCCGTTGGCCCAGGCGCACACAGTGATAAGCGCCTTTCGGTCTGATCTATCCCCTTATTCAGGGCTCCCACTGTTCGTGCCAGAAAGGTGTCTATTGTGGTCTGTTTGGTAGTGACCCTTGGCTCAACTGGGGCCTTTGACCCGCCAGCCTTTCTTTTGACCATTTTTAGCCCTCCAGCACTCCAATACCCACACCTGAGGCTGGATTGCCAACAATGTCACTTACTTGTGGGTGGTGTAACAGGTCCTTGGTCGACAGCACTTAACTCCTCAGTTGGGCAAAAAAGGGGCAGCCACCTCCTGCCACTATGTCCAGATGCTAGAGTAATCATTAAAAACCACATTGCAGATGGGGCAGGGAGTCTACCCCCCTGTTCGCAATGGTAGCCTCTACAACAGGTCACAAGATCAGCGTTGGACAGAGTTCAACAAGACCAAAGGGGGTGGCCCAGCCCAGCGTTGGCCAGCCGCGGACGGGCGCAGACGGGCCTGGGTGCGCCCACACGCGTCCCGCTCTGCAGGAGCCCTGCAGTGGTTTTAAGCGCCCTCTTGTGCGTCATGTTGGCGGCGTGAGGCCGGGAAGGTGCTTGGGGGCTGCAGCCCCCGGTCCCCAGTGGCGGCAACAATGGCAGTCAAAAAAGGGCAGGTTTTAAGCACCTCCTGGTGCGTTGCGTTGGGGGCGTGAGGCCACTGCTCGCACCAGGAAGGTGTCTATTGTGGTCCGTTTGGTAGCGACCCTTGGCTCAACTGGGGCCTTTGACCCACCAGCCTTTCTTTTCACCATTTTGAGCCCTCCAGCACCCACACCTGAGGCTGGATTGCCAACAATGTCACTTACTTGTGGGTGGTATAACTGGTCCTTGGTCGACAGCACTTAACTCCTCCATCAGGCAAAAGAGGTGCAGCCACCTCCTGCCACTATGTCCAGACACGAGAGTAATCGTTAATAACCACGTTGCAGATGGGGCTGGGAGTCTACCCCCCTGTTCGCAATGGTAGCCTCTACAACAGGTCACCAGATCAGCGTTGGACAGTGTTCAACAAGACCAAAGGGGGTGGCCCAGCCAGCGTCGGCCAGCCCCGGACAGGCGCAGACGGGCCCGCCCTTGGCCTGGGGGAGCCCTGGGGTGGTTTTAATCACCCTCTTGCGTGTCACGTTGGGGGCGTGAGGCCACAAAGGTGCTTGGGGGCTGTAGTCCACAGTGGCAGCAGGAACAGCAGTCAAAAACGGGCTCCCTCGCTGCGGGAGCCCTGCGGTGGTTTTAAGCGCCTCCTGGTGCGTGTCATTGGTGGCGTGAGGCCGCGAAGGTGCTTGGGGGCTGAAGTCCCCGGTCCCCAGTGGCGGCAGCAATGCAGTCAAAAACGGGCTCCCACGCTGCAGGAGCCCTGCAGTGATTTTAAGCACCTCCTGGTGCATCGCGTTGGTGGCGTGAGGCCGTGAAGGTGCTTGGGGGCTGTTGTCCCCGGTCCCCAGTGGCAGCAGCAACGGCAGTCAAAAACGGTGCAGTGGTTTTAAGCGCCTCCTGGCGCATAGTGTTTGCCGCATGAGGCCACAAAGGTGCTTGGGGGACCGCACTTAACTCCTCCATAGGGCAAAAGAGGGGCAGCCACCTCCTGACACTATGTCCAGATGCGAGAGTAATCGTTAATAACAACGTTGCAGATGGGGCAGGGAGTTACCCCCCTGTTCGCAATGGTAGCCTCTACAACAGGTCACAAGATCGGCGTTGGACAGAGTTCAACAAGACCAAAGGGGGTGGCCCAGCCTGCGTCGGCCAGCCGCGGACGGGCGCAGATGAGCCCGCCCTTGGTCTGGGCGCTGGGGGAGCCCTGCGGTGGTTTTTATCACCCTCTTGCGCGTCGCGTTGGCGGTGTGAGGCCGCGAAGGTGCTTGGGGTCCCCAGTGGCGGCAGCAACAGCAGTCAAAAACGGCTCCCACATGGTGGTTTTAAGCACCTTCTGGCGCGTCGCGTTGGCGGCATGAGGCCGCAAAGGTGCTTGGGGGCTGTAGTCCCCGGTCCCCAGTGGCGGCAGCAACGGCAGTCAAAAACGGTGCAGTGGTTTTAGGTGCCTCCTGGCGCATCGCGTTTGCGGCGTGAGGCCACAAAGGTGCTTAGGGGCCATAGTCCCCAGTGGTGGCAGCAACCGCAGTCAAAAACGGGCCCCTGCGCTGCGGGAGGGCTGCGGTGGTTTTAAGTGCCTTCTGGTGCTTCACATTGGCGGCGTGAGGCCGCAAAGGTGCTTGGGGGGCTGTAGTCCCCGTGGTGTTTTCTTAATATGATCTGGAAGCGTGTCTCTCTCTTTTGTGAATATAAGAACGTAAATGGTAGAGGGAAGAAATATATTTAGCCCTCTGTCGATAGTTAAGTTGTATAAGGTAATTTCTCCCTTTTTCCCCAAATTATTTCAGAGCCCCCCATTCATGTTCATACCTTCCAGTTCTCGGACGTGACTGTCGTCCTACTCTTCTTACTTTTATCAGTTTAAAAACCTAAATGACACAGGGAAGGTGGGAAGGTGTTAATTACCTCTCTGTTGGTTATTCATGTATATAAAACTAATTTAAATTCGTTTTTGTTGTTTACTATTTCAGAGCCATCTCATTCGTGCTGCTTTCTTTGACCTAACCCTTTTGTACCTGCAGCCTGTTTTGATATGTCACATGACTAGGTGTAGTGGACAGTTGGCCTTTGTGTATTCCTCCCAGACAGCCACACATTGGAGAGCTTGTGTGTTGGCATGATGGTCCATTGGAGGCAGAATGGAGGGGGTGCAGTGTGCACAGCCCTATTTCCACTTCAAAGACACTACCTCAGCTCACACACAAAGAACTTCATGCAAGCTTATTGTGCTTGCAGACAGACTGGGACCAGGGTGGGGAGGCAGGAAGTTCCAAATACCTCTGTATGGGGAAAACTCCTGAAGATTCATCCACTTCAAAGTAGGCACCAGGAATAAAAGTAGGACCCTCCTTCCCACTCTGTAGTACATTCCTGGACCTCTGGACATTACAGAAGAAGGACTAGCCTGCTGCTAGAGGACTGTCCTGCTGCCTGAGGCCTGTCCTGCTGTTTGAGCAGATATGCAGGACCTGCTCCTTTCATCCAAGGCTACCTGAGTGACTGTACAAGCTAATTATATGACCTTCTGTTCTGTGCTAAAGGAACACAACAAGTTCCAGAGAACTCCCTGCAGCTTTCCAACTGGCCTGTTGCACTGGACCTGCAACTGGACCTGCCTGAACCCTGCTGGCCTCTGCTGGAGAGAGTTCCTGATCCCCAAGAGATGTTTCCCAGGTCCTGGACCCTTTATGTGGCATCAGTTGTGCTCCTCCTGGAAGTAAAGGAGAAATCCTGAAGTTTTAGGGTCTTCGTGACCAAGACTGGGCCTGTACGTGCCAAGATCTTGTCGCCCAGGCTACCCTCCAACTCTTTGCACTACAGTGACCACCAGCAACAACTGGCTATGCGAGATCTGCACATCGCGTTACAGCATTGACAGGTCGCGGTGAATGCCAACATAAAGCTCCAGCAATGACCGTCGGCAACATCCCAAAAAGATCTTTGCACTACAGCATTGACTGTCTGCGACGTCCGGTCTTTTCTCCTCTCTACAGCGATGACCATCCAGAATGCTCTCCCTGCTCCTCACTTCCTTCTCTACCACAAACTGGTCTCTTTGCACTAGACTTTAGAAGATAACTTTTTCAGCTAACCTGGTCCCTTTATCCAGCTTGCACTTCATCATGGTCGGCCTGAACTTTTGACCTACGCCCAGTCTCACAGGACCAAATAACCATGAGTGGCGCTTTAGGCTTTTAGGTGGTATACTTACCCTAAATCTTTCAAATTTTGTATCTCCAGGTCAACTGATTGGATTTTTGCCACTTTTGGTGTCAAATAATGTATTACTTTTTACTCTATTGTTCTAAATTGGTTTAGGATTTTTCTTCTGTTGTGTTTTCACTTTGTTGATTAAGTTAAGCCTGACTGCTTTTGTGCAGAGCTACCAGAGGGTTAAGCACAGTTTATTTTAGTGACTTTTGTGGTTCACCCTGATAAGGATTGTATCTGTTGCTTGAGAAGGGCTCATACCCCCTTCAACCAACAACCTAGTTTCTCACATCGGTTGTACAGGCATGAGCAGTAGCAAAGATAACACTGCCCTGAGACTGGTACACTACCAATGTTCATAGGTAAACACAATGGGAACTGTAAATAGCAAGGCAGTTGAAAGCCATGAATAGGCTAGAAGAGAAGGTCTAATGGAAATCATTAGCTCAGCAGAGACCTTCTCAGGGGAGGATCCAGGAGTAGTAAAAACCTCTAAGACTACACTACCTGATGATGTGCATAGGGGAAGCCTATACCCATAAACATGAAACTGACTGACCTTCCTCGGCTCACCAAGCTATGATGGGCATTACCACCAGGACAAATAGCAAGAAAGAAAGATCTTAAGGAAAACCTCAAAACACCAAATGTGGAACTTTAACAGTTACATTAGAGAGAGCATCTTATTGCATAGAGTGGCAGCAATGGAGAGATCAGCTCGGTTGTTACTTGCTCACGTTACTCACAATTTAGATTTTTTTTTAAATATAATTTTGTTTGCTGCCAAAGAAGAGCCATATTGCAGAGCAGATCATTTAATTAGAGAGCGAGAAATGTTGGTATGAGCTACAGCTGAGCTCTAACAAATCAATCTGGAGCTAATAAGTAAACTGGTTTATGTGGGGAAATCTTGAGTTTATCATTGGTAGCTTGAAATAATGAGCAGGACCTTCCTCAAGGAAAACGAACGTGCATGAACAGCATCACTAAAACAACATTGCTTTTAAGACCTTGATAATCAATCAATCAATCAGACATTTGTAGAGCGCACTACATACCCGCGAGGGTCTCAAGGCGCTGGGGGTGGGGGGGCGCTACTGGTTAAACAGCCAGGTCTTCTGAAACAAAGAAGTTAAAATATAAAATACCATAATTAAAAGACACAAAAATGATTAAAATAAAATGTAGGGAGCAAGAGTTATAAAAAATGTTGAAAAGCATCCATAATTTTTTTTACTCTTATTCAATAGTAGGCTATTGACTTAGCTGAAGCCACCCTGTGCTGCTGGCAGGTGATGGAGTACATTGCAAAAGGCCCACAAGTTCAGCATTATAAAAAGTTTGATCTTTTGGCTCATTTTATTGTCTGGAAGTCAAAATGTGCCAGCAAACCAAGGCGACAGGTTGCGGTACGTGAAATCTCATGTTTTATGTGAAATTTTGGGAAATTCCATGAACATTTTGCTAAATTGGGTGAATTTATGCTTTCCTTGCAAAATGTTGTTTGCCTTTATGTCACTTGACATTTTTTTAAGCAAGTGTGCAGCTGCCCTGAATACTCTTGTGAGATACTGGCAGGAGATTTATTTGAGCCAAAAATGTTTTTTGATGAGACATTTTTGGGAAAATTGGCCATGTGCTGGTACGTCACAAACATTTTTTACACAAAGTGTGCACTGGCTTTAAAAATTACAAAACTTACATAACACAGCCGTACAAGAATTCTTGCAAATTTCATGTAAAATAAAATTCAACAATTTTGTGAATGTTGTTGACTTCATTAAAATTTTACTTAGGCCTAGCCAGGATGTTTCAATTTTGCAGTCTAGCAAAATCCTTGAGCTACACATGAAAAAACTCACAGCAATACAATCTTGGAAATCGTATTAATAAATAGCATGTTAGTTTGCCATATGTTGGCACTTACTTCAGATTTAGCAACTTTGCAAGTGATAAATATCTACCAGGAGGGCACATTTGGGTGCAATGTCCAGGCAGGGCTCCATGAGGCCAGAAATCATGCATTCAAAATTACACTATAGCCTTTGCCTCTTACAGCATGGCAAATTTGCCAATCTTGCCTTCCAAAGTCACATCTTTGTCAGGTAGCCTTGAACCTTGACCTAGTTCTACAGTGAAAATATTAATTCTAAATCAAATCTCTCAGAACTCGTAGGAAAAGTTCTAGAATTTCTCTGGTGATCTAAAACTTCCTAAACATTCGAAAAATGTGCCTAGCACACAAGGCTTTAGACTCAAAGTGTGAAAAGGTTTTACTTACCTCTAACAGGACCACAACCAAAACTCTACGTACTATTAGTGTTACTGAGTTTCTTATATTCAGATACATTGTTTCCAGTTCTTGAATTTTCCACATTTTACTTTGCAGAAAAGATGTTCCACAGTCTACAGACACTCCCAGACAGATACTGTACTAATTTTAGCTTTTGGGTCAACAAGAGACTCTCTTTGGATCCATAAATTCAAGATTAAGCAGGAAGTATGCTCTCCCATCCTTCACTAGACAGACAGAAATTCTCCTAAACAGGCATTGTTCTGATGTTCTTAGTCTCAAGAAGCTCTCTAACTTAATAGTAGTAATACTAACAGTGATAAGGTTACCTGTACAGCTATTGGCAGATCTCTGCTACTTAATTTCATCAGAATTCCCACCCATTCCCACTTTTAATTTTCATCATTCGCAAGTGGCACAAAGCAAATTATGCCCCCCTCAGAATGTGATGAAGGGATCGTGATTTTGCCATATCTAGAAGTTATTTATCGGTCTTGGGCTTGTTGGGGACCCCCTTAAGGGTCGGGGCCCCTGTCACTTGCATCCTCTTCTCGCTCCCAGGTTCAAAGGTAAGCACAAAATGCTTTAAATCTGCATTTTGCAAAATGCATAAATAAGCTAGTGTCTGTAACTTTGCCACTGTGACTGTTACTCGAGTATCTTCAACAGATAACTTTGCAAGGTGGAACTGCAAAGAATGCACAGCTGAATGATTTGTACTTTGCAGAAGTAAGTACTTCTTTGTTTGGTGGTGGGCATAAAAACGCAGTCTCCGAAATCAGCGGGAAATGCACTCGGGGGGCCTTTTAGTAAGCTGTGAATCATTCTGGGAAAAGGGCAGGAAGACATTGTATACCGCTAATTTATATGGGGCAGGACCAGACAGACAGGGCTTCTAGGCAAGTTTACAGACTTCTAGTTTTTAACAGTTTAGACCATGATCTCTGGTCTCAGCAGCAGATGACAAGAAAGAACCTTCTCATCACAGACACTATGTGAGATATTGCGCTTGAGAAAAGCAAGGATGCAAACACCTCCATCATGGACCGGCCGCAATATTGTGGGGGAGGGGGGACTGCATGGCCCCCTCTACGAGCCAATTTTAGCCCCAGGGGCCCCATCCCCTGCGGCCCGGCCATGGTTTTTTGGGTTCCCCCAGGGCACCCAGTCTGCACTGGAACTGGGGAGAGCCTGAAGGCCCCCACGGTCCATGCCGGCCCCCTGCCTCCTGCGGGAGCCAGCATTGCTTTCACACAGAGAGAGTTTCTAAACATGCATCTCCCTGTGTCTGAAAGCAATTTGTCTGTTTCCCTGCTTGCTTGATAGCGGGCAGGGAAACAGACAAAAGCTTCACTTCCAGGAAGTGAGAGCAATTTTTCTGCTCTCGCTTGCTGGAAGCAGAGTGTTTGCTGTGACTTGGCTGGAGCAGTTAAAGCTCCCGCCAAGCCACAGCAAACAACTATTTCCCGGGGATGGCACACCATAACATAGCAGGAGCTGGCCATGGGGGGTGTCTGTCCCCATGGCCATCCATGGCTCCATGAGGGGGGGTCGCCAGCCGAGTACAAAGCCTTGGGAAGGTGGTGGTGCCCAGGGTTGTGGGGGGGTGCCCCACATGGCCCTCGCATTAATTTAATATTTAACCCAGGGGAGGTGGCGGTCACTGTGGCGTGGAGGTGCAGCTTGGGCAGCCCATACATAAAAACGAATGCCATGGGTAGGTGGCGTTCCCCGGAAATGTCATAAGCCCAAGGAGCGAGGGCCTGAGGGCCACCCTTCTATTTTTATGATAGTCCCCTAGGACCTGGCCCACCCAGGGATTATTTAAAAGCAAGCGCAGGAGTTCCCGCTTGTTTTTTAAAAATGATTTCCAATGAATTCACATAAATTATGATTTTACTGCACTTTTTTAAACATAATGCTTTTTGGGACTGGCGGGGTCCCTTGGGGACTCCAAGACCAAGGTTTGGGGAGCCAGGGTAATCCTATCCTGCACTCCTTTTTTTTTTTTTTAACTTACTTACTTTTGTGGGACTCGGCTGAAGCCGAGTCCCAAAGATGGCTGCCAACACTTCCTGGGTGAACTGTTGGCAGCCAATCCAATCAGAGTTTTGCATTTCCCTCCACAAGCTTGTTATTTTTGCAAAGTTGTCGCAGCCACAGATATCACTAACTGTATTTTTTTATTTATCAACAACTACTGAATGAATTTACAACAAATGACAAAAAGCACAATCTGCGGACCAAAAGCTAGCTTTCTGCCAAATCTAGTGTAATTCTGTCCAGCGATTCAGGCTTCAGGCGTGTCTAAAGGTCCTATGGGAATTAACAAGGGAAAATGCACTCTTTTTGACACCCCTTTTTCTTGGCCCCACTTGACATATCACCCCGAAACTTCCCATGCAGAACAAGACTTCCTTTGACACTGTTTTGGAAAATTTTGTGAAGATTCGTCAAACCGCGCGAAAGATTCAAGCAAGTCAAAAAGCGCTTTTTCTATGAAAACACGGTCCTAACTATAACTACCTGCTGGCGACTGCCAGTGGGCAATATATTTACATATACATTCCCATATACATACATATATGTAACCATCATGTAAACTTACCTTACCTGTGATCATGCTGCTTAAAATATAATTTGAATTTTTAGAACACAAAAATATTATTTACTCACCGAGCCCTGCAATCTCAGCACCCAGCAGGTTGAGCAAGTCTTGCTCCCTGTCAAGGACATCTGCCCAGCTGTTGCTGGGTGTGCTGGATTCCTGTGCTGCGGCCCACACAATGCCTCACTTGTCCCAAGAGCAGCAATGCTCCTGCAGGGCGTAATCCTTACCTGGCCTGCCGCCTATTGCCAACATGCGGGGGAGGTGGTGCTGCACCCAAAAGATTAGTGCAGCCACCTCCATCTTGCTGAAGATGGGGCCGCACTGCTGTCCGTCTGAGTCACCCACAGGGGGTTCGGGTTGCATTGCTGCTTCTGCCATTGGGACCAAATCGGGAGGGAATTGGACTTGTATTGGAGGAAACGGGAAGGAAGGAAACAGGAGAACAGACAGAGAGGACAGACAAAGCAAGGAAAACAAAAAACAAAGTGCAAAAAAGTCAAAAAAAATGTATAATGAACACAGGGAAAGTCAGATAGTAACACAATAAGTGAAAAAAAATTGGGATTATGAATAAGGAAGATCAGATGAAGTTGGATTTGGTTTGGACGAATGAGAAAACAAGAAAAGGCTTCCAGCAAGGAGAGAGAAACAGAAGGAGGCAAAACAAAATGGCTACGCCCTTCCGCACCGAGTGGTCATTCACACTGATTTTTCAGTACAGAATATACTACTGGTGTGAAAAAGTAGCGTGA
The DNA here is from genome assembly GCA_963921515.1 of Calotriton arnoldi. Lineage (NCBI taxonomy): Eukaryota > Metazoa > Chordata > Amphibia > Caudata > Salamandridae > Calotriton > Calotriton arnoldi. The sequence goes on along the minus strand of CAWUFW010005618.1, from coordinate 184,646 downwards.
ACAACAGGATGAGCATTTTCCGTCCATTGGTGGAATCCTGCAGATTCTCGCTGAGTTTTTTGTAAATCCGTGGAATTCTGCAGAGTAAAACTCTGTGAGTTCTGCTTAGGCCTAGTTATTGTGTGAACTGCAAGGAACACAGCTTTGAACACAGTGACGGTGCTGTGTTCCTGGCTTACTTTTCGGCAAATCAGCATTAACTTAGAGATTTTCTTAGATAATACATGCACAAGTTTGGGAAAAAGCAAAGGTTGAACCTTCTCTGCATCTGCCCTGTGCTCAGAATGGGTTAGTTACCAAAAAGGGTAGACCCAAAATACGTCACTGGGACCTGGGTATGAGACAGTACACTATAAGATTGGTCCCAGTAGAGAGTTATTCAGCAACAACACAACATTAAAAAAATGAAAACATAATGGGACAACCACACTGTATGATTAGAGGTCCAATGTTGTTTAATCACACTGAACACTACATTGGCTTTTGTATAAATGATTGTATCAAAACAATGCCAGACGCAAGTGCCCCAAAAAGGGGGAAAAGAGGAGGGGGTGATAAAGAGGGTTGGTGATTTGAGTGAGGATAAGAGGGTATATAGAAAAGATATCGTACACATCACATGATTCATTACATGAGAAAAAGGCTCATCCTTCAGCCACATGAATCAAAACAACATTCAAAAGATGCGTAGCCATGATTGAAAACAATATCACAGTGAAGAATCGCTGTTGAACAAACTGGCGAACAGTAAGAATGTCGACGTTTCGACCCCTAAAAGAAGTAGGCTTCTTAATTCCTTACGGGGGGTCTTCCTCAGGACAGAGGTGAAGGGGAGGACGGGGCACCATAGAGCATCCCTGACCGGCAATAGAACTTGTTGGGCGCGCAGGCTCCAAAAGGCAGAGAACGAAAGTCAGGCACTTTAAAAGGATAGATGTCTAGTCCGTCCCTCCCAAGGACTGATCGGACCGAGCCAAACTAATTGGCTGGACCATTGAATTATATAAATCACGGAGAATTAATCTTCGGGATTCCTGGGGCACATGAGCAGGCCGCTCGGTCCGCATTCGCTACTTGGAGAGTCATCTACTTCTGTGCTCAGAATGGGATCACGATGCGGGCCCTGAAGTGTTTGGCCTCTCAGTAATCCTGGTGTATAGTTAATAATAGCAACCATAGTCTGTAAAGGCTACAAAAAAGGAAACATGAATAATGAATCACGTGCTGCATAAAAATACTGGTCTACCTGGTCAACCGGTAACAGGTCACATACGCCCATATTTAAAGTTTGACAGATGCAGGAAATTGGCCAAAAAGTAGCTAATTCGCCGGCCATATTCAAAGAAAGACATTTAACTCTATAACCACCTCATTATGGGATCATGATTCATATATTTATTTGTAGTTCATAGCAGGACTCTAATCAATTTTTAAGATATGACCTTTAAAGAAAATCCAGTGAGTGATGGATGTGTGTCACAGATTAAGGTGGAACAATAGGCACAGTTGATACATTCGGAGAGACGGAAGATTTAGGCCTTGATTAAAAGATGGGTGCTAAATTCTGATTCAAACATATGACACATTGCTGGATAGGTCCATACCTTAACTGTGCCCCACACCTTTATCATGCCATATTACCATTCGAGGGTTCAGGCTGCAAACAAATGTGCTTTCCTTGGGACTTCCTGGCCCACTGCCGGGACTGTAGAATTCCCCTGTGTAAATAGGGCACATTTATGAGCCGCTATCTCCTTTGTTGAATGCGAAAGTTCCCAGCTGCACTCATCCATAATCACAATCAGCCAAAGAGTAGTGAATATAGACAATATAGGCAGATCAATACGCGTATGCTGTTTACAACAACCAATAATTGAAGGGATTTGTTTTCATCTGTAACCTTTGCGCCAAAATCAAATAAAATCTGTTTATAAAAAAAAATGGTAGGGAGGGACTTGGGTCCCTACTTTTAGGTACATATTCTATTTGCTCTGCAATACTCTACACCTGACTCAAGCAAGATCAAAAAAGAATGGCAAACATTAACACAGTTGAAAAGCTGGCACGCGTGGTCTTTAAATGAATTTTTCCATCTGCCATTCTATGTTGTTAAAACACATTCAACTGTGTCAGTCTGTTGTAATGAGTGATAATGAGCGAGAAGTAAAGCATCATCTCCAGTCGCCCAAAGACTCTGTGCATAGTACAAAACAGCAAAAGCAATTTCTCACGCCTTGGTTTTCATTTAATTGTTTACGCAGAAATAAAGCTGACATCTTTCAATATTTAAACAAGGAATCATGCCTGTGCCACTAATGCGAACAAGCGCCATTTGTGCAGTTTTTTCCCCCTCACAAATACAGAGCTCAAAATAGTATTTAATCAACACCATGTCAACGTTTTCAGTGATGTACCCTATCAGTTGAGACACACCTCAACATCAAAATATTGCCAACTATCTAAAAACGGATCCAAGACCAAAAGCCTTTTTGGAGCTACCAGATGGCGGCAGTTGGCACATTAATTTTCACACTGCGAGCTCTTCCATGCACCGCTATATACAGTTTTTGCACGTTTTAAATACAGGCAGTTGCCATTGAGACACAACGGTAATTGCTTGGAAATAGCCATTGTCGTTCAAGGGCACTTTAAAACTTTTAAACTTTGATGTGCCATAGTCAATAACGTGGAGTTTCGTTTGCCACCTTGAATGCAGATGACTAAGGCAATGGATTTTGGCAGGTAATGAGGTAGGCTGACATGGGGCAACTAGCAGGGCTGTAGGCACAGATTGCTTTGGCATACACTAGTTGTATTTCAACATCATTTTTTGGTGTGTGATACAGAACACAACCAGTGGCATAGCTAGGTTGCAATGGGCCCAAGTGCAAGCAAAGCTACTGGGCCTCCTCATTAGGGTGTATTGTATTGTATTGTATTGACACTTGTAAAGCGCTCTGTAACCCTCCGGGCATCCTGGCGCTGAGATACACGTACATTGCCAACAAAATGTGCTGCAGAGAAAGTCGGACTATATTATAGGTTTTTATACTCTAGGAAAGAGCCAAGTTTTTATTTTTTTGCGGAACAGCATCAAGTCCTGTATCTGTCTCAGTTCAGTTGGAAGACTATTTCAAAGGCGAGCAGCTGCAAAGCCTAACGCTCTTCCCCCCGTTCTTACTCTTTTTATCCTCGGTATGTTTACTAGGTTAGCTGACGAAGAACGGAGGCTACGTGTAGGAGCATACCATCCAAATCTACTCTGCAGCGGTTTGTTGAGAGGTGGGTGACATCTCAGTCTGTCAGTTCCACCTGAAACTCCTTCAACTCCTTCGGCAGGGTCTGCGTCTGCCATATCAAAACTTGCTACCATTCTCATGCACATATTATTGTATTTCCAGTCCTTGCACTGTATTTCTGCAAGTCAAATCCATAACCCTAAAAAGCCTTATCAAAGGCGATAAGTTTGGCCCTTGAAAAGTGCATGCGAGGAAAGAAAGAGGATGTGGCCTAACGGCTAGGATGGTCGACCTTAAATCTGGGGAACCGGGTTCGAGTCTTGGCAATGACGCTCATACCTTGCTTGTACCCAACACTCACACTGCTGCCCTCACATATCCACATCCCTCACAGGAATATGCCTATCACTGCACTCACAGATGCAACTTTCAACCTGTATATCACTTACCCTTCAATCACAAAATGCAATGTTAGTCCAGCCAGAGGCGCAACTAGAGCCAAATTCCGGGGGGGGCTAAGAAAAATTTCAGGGGGGGGGGGCTAATTCTTCAAGCAATAGGCAGAGTGGAGCTGCAGGGGCTCTAAGAAGGGGTGAAAAACAACAAAGCCTCGTTAGCAAGTAAATGGTATTTTAAAGACCTGTGAAGTACTCGGGTGCGGCTGCAATAAGACAGTCGCCAGCCCGGGAAGCTGTCTCCTCCTGGGCTGGCACACACAAAGGGGGGGGGGCTGAAGCCCTTTGAGCCCAATAGGCGTTGCGCGCCTGAGTCCAGCATTCACACAGACACTTCCATCACAATGCACTCACTAAACATGGCGGCTATCCTGCACTCACACAAGCACACTGCTCACACACAGATACACCGCTCACTAGGAAGGAGTAGAGTTTGGGCAGATGGTGGCATAGGAGACACAGGTTGAATAACTGGTGCACCGGTCCACTGGTGTAATTCAAAGCTCCTGAAGTAAGCTTACTGAAGCCTAAATATCCATTGAGGTTATGTAATCTCCTGTTAGTCAAACTTGGATAAGCATTTCAGATTCTGTGAGTCTGATCGTTGTGGAAGTTTCCAAGGAAGAATCTTGGCATAAAAAAGTCTTTTTTACCCTCTAAAAACATGGTGGTGTTTGGTTTTCTTTGTACTCAAGCATATGGTAAAATAGAGAAAGAAAAGAAAGAAAGACAAATAAAAGAAAAAAAATGGCAACTAAATGTGGAAGGCATGTGTTTCAGGAAAAAAAAGTAAAGCTTTGCACTGGTCTGTCATCTCACAACAGTAAAAACATTATTGAGTAAGCAGAATACTGTTTTACGATGGTGGCATTGTTCTCAAACTTGCAGCATTGATGTCTGGTCTCTTCATAACAAAGATGAGGTCCAGTAGCAATGGCAGAGGACCTGCTTGTACTCTCATTACCCAATTACCACTAGTCTGCATTTGCAGGTGAGCTGCTGGGGGATGGACAAAAGGAAATATTTAATGAGGTCACACTTCTCTAGATGCAGTGTAACAGGGTCAAAGCAGGCAAAATACTGTTAACTTGACTACCTGACATCCTAAAGGCCAGCAGTTGTCTACTTAGCAGAGCAAAACATTGACCACAAAGTTAATGAATGAAGGGGGCTGATCCACTGCCCATTTGTATGTATGCTGTTCTGACAGGCTGATTTAGTATGTGGATGGTACTCAGGGCCTCATTTATATAGTGGCAGCATGTATACTCCGTCGCAATGGTAACAGAGTACACATAGCACCAACATGAAAGTCCGCCTACTCGATTTACATGCAGGCAGACCTTCGGTCTGGCTATTCCGGTGACTATTCCGTCACTGCCACAGCCAAACCTCTCTGACTGCTCGTCATAAAAATAGCTACATATCTGCCCGTCCAAACAGGATGGGTGGACATGTAGCCATTTTTTTACTGTCCGTTACCCCCAGGTAAGCCCGGGCGGTGATTACAGTCAGGGCCGGACTGGCTACCGGGCGTTTTGGTGTGCTGACAAGCTGGGGGCTGATTTCGTTGATGGGGACCTGCGTGTGCTGAAAACCATTCGTTTTGCAATGTTTATTTAAAAGCACACGCAGGTCCCCATCAACGAAATCAGCCCCCACCGCAGTGAAATCAGCCCCCAGCTCGTCAGCCCACCAAAATGCCCGGTAGCCAGTCCGGCCCTGATGACAGTAAAAAGCAGATAATGCCCCCCCCCCCCACCACCCCGCCATGGGAGATGACACCCATGGTGAGGTGAGCATTACTATTTTCCAAAGGAAATCATGTGTTTTTGATAAGCAGACATGGACTTGATTAATTAAAATCAAGTGGTTTAGGATTCCAGTCTACTGCACACTTTTTGACTCTTTAAACATATTTGAACAGTGTAAAAGAATATGGTCAGAACCCCTTTCTGAGGGCCACAGGGCATACAGGAGCTACTGAGACAAACCATGGGGTTGTTGGATACAGGATAGAGAACACAGGATCACAAATCAAGATGCACGCAGCAGCAGCAATAAATCATTGTCCAGCCAAATACTCACTTTTATGAAAAAAAGAAGCGTTTTATTTCTACTGCTAACCACGCAAAGGACAAAATACGACATCGACAAACAATTACACAGACCTCCTCTGAGGTCGGGGATATAATATTTCTTTGATGGTTCCCTGTCCCACTCACTCCTCGCATTAGTGATTGTGGTTATTCCCGATTCACTATTGGTAATAACCAGGGTATGCCCCACTAGTAGTCTGAGACTCAAAAGTACACTATGACTCTAACTTAAAGTCATAAGTGTTCTAGTATCCACTCCTCTGCTCCCTCTTACAGTCTGTCACAGCAGGAGTGTCTCCAAAGCTGATAGTCCCACACACACAACACAGGCCATAGAAGGGACTAAAGTTCACACCTGGATGTCAGCCACAGTGATATGTGCATCAAAAGGTTAGCCCAGGGCCCCTAGCCCTACAATTATGATTCCCTTATCAGCCCCATCTCCTTCCTGAGATGTGCCTAGGCCCCTTCCCTGTGACCTATCACTGAATCAAAGAACCTTGAAGTGTACAGGGGATGCCTGGCTCTTCCCTACCCAGTGTGTGTCCCACCCACCTTACAGGAATTCAGCAATACACAAATCTGTCTGGGGGATCTCTCTACCTCCTCTCCATGTTTCGCCATACAGACCTGGATCCCCCAAAATGGAACCGAGGGCTCTGCTTGTATTATACACCACAGGCACACATACATCCAGTCCATGTATACAGCATACACGCCCTGCACAGTACAGTATCTTTCACGTACTGTAACATTCATAGGCACACATACATTGAGCCCAGCACCAGCATTTAACATGCACGAACTGCCCAGCACTGTATACTTCATGCACTGTACCGTTCACAGGCACACATACATCCAGCATATGCATTTAACACACACATACTGAACCCTTCCTGTATTGTACCTCTCACAGGTTCACATACACCCAGCATAAGCATTTATCTTGCACAGACTGCACAGTACTACATCCTTCATGTAATGTACCACTCATAGGCACATATACATACAGCAAATGCATTTAACTTACACACACTGCGCAGTACTGCATTATCTCTGTATTGTACCCTTCCCAGCCACACTAACACCTGCCGCAGATGTACCACTACAGCGCTGCACAGCACTTCACACCATATTATTACAGGCCAAGGGTGAGTTAAGCACACAGCACCAGAACTTTAAAAGTGAGTGAGCCTGTAGGCTTCACTCCAGTGACAGATTAACAAGGATCTGTTGCTCCTTCTGTTCGCTAGACGGTATGCTGCCACCAAAGTGTTCATGCTGCTTAACACCTGGTGAAGGCAGTAGCCTTTCACCACTATGAGGGTAGCACTTTGGGTGCCCCTCCCTGTCTAAAAAGACTGCAATCCATGAGACAGGCCTATGTAATGGTGCGCACACATGATCCCTGCTTGTCTATGACAACAAAAATAAGCATTAGGGATTCAGACATCAATCCAGTTGGCACTCAAGGAAGGGGTGCATGTCCATTACCATGCAGAGGACGTTTCTGTTCTAACAGATGCCCCTCCCACATCAGAACACCCTGAATCAACTCCTAACCTGAAACGGTTGGGTGGTCGGATTTGTAAAACTCACAGGAAAGTTCATCAGCATTCCCGTGGCGCAATCCGGCTCTGTGATCCACCACAAAGTCTGAACCTTGAAAAGAAATAGGCCTTCTCACCAACTTGGGATTCTCTACCATCTTAGCCATCAACCATTTCTGTGGCTAATGATCCGTTTGCATGACAAACATAGTGCCAAACAAATAAGGGCAGAACATATGCAAGGCCCAAACTATGACAAAGCACATCTTCTCAATAGGCACTCAGGTCTGTTCTCTGGGTAGTAATCTTCTGATAATAAAGGCTACCAGATGATCTCTACCTATGTCATCCCTTTGAGCTAATATCACTCCTACTCCTTTGTCAGAGGCATCCGTCTGTACAATGAAAGGCTAAATGTAGTCAGGTGCTTCCAGTACAGGAGCAGTTCATAGCACCTTCTTCAGTTCCTCAAATGCTTTCTGAAACTCTGCAGACCATATCACTTTCCTGGGCTTCTTCCTAGAGGTTGAAACAGTTGATGGGGCGACTATACTTCCATAGTTTGCCACAAAGTTCCTGCAATACCCTTTGAGCCCTAAAAAGGCCCTCACTGCAGTCTGGGAAGTATGCACTTTCCACTTTATTACAGACAGATTCTTGGTATCCAACAGGCAAATCTTCCTGTCCACCACCTCATGTCTAAAGTAGACTCTAGAGGACTGCCCCACCTGACATTTGGTTGCCTTGATGGGCAGTTTGTCCTCCTATATCCCCACCAATACCTGACTTAGGTGTCCCAGGTGGTCATACTATGAATTGCTGAACACTGCTGTATCATCCAATCATCCAGGTAGGCCACACAGAACTCTTCGAGCCCTGCAAAATCATGGTTTACCAGGTGCTGAAAAGTGCATCACTTTAAACTGATAAAGCACCTCTGGTGTAGAAAATGCTGTATTTTCTTGGCATTTGATGCCAAAGAGCTCTACCAATATCTATGGGTCAAATTTAAGGTGCTCAAGTACTATGCAGCATGTAATTGATCCACAAGCTCATCTGCTCTTGGAATTGGATGGACGTCGGTTTTGGTTACCTCATTGAGGGCTTGGCAGTCCACACAGAACCACAAGTCAGTAGAATCTTGCTTTGATACTAGAACCAGAGGGCTATGCCAAGAACTACAAGATCTATCAATGAACACCAGGTCCCCATCTTGGCAACTTCTGAATTATTGCATCCCTGAACCTGGTCAGACATTCTGCATATCCTGCCCTTTACTGTAAAGCTGTCATCTGTGTCTATGTCATGCACAGAGACAGGTGTCAACAATGAAGTCTGAGAGAAGTGTTTGGCAAACCATCCCAACACCTCTCTATAATCTCTCTGCTGCTCAGGCATTAACTCAGGTGATAACTGAACCCCTTCCAGAGTGCTATTCTTCATGCCACTATGCAGCAAGCCAGGAACAGGCTCATTGTGTTCTTCTACTTACTCCGCCATAGCCATGACATTCTGTGTGTAATCTCTGTGGAGATAAGACTTCTGCCTGTTCACATAGAACGCCCTCTTGGGGCCCCTTGTGGCACCTGTGTTCACCAAGTAGTTTACCTCAGAAATCTTATGAACTACCTTGTAGGGCCCACACCATTTGTTCTTCAAAGCCCTGGGACAAATACATTTTAGGACTAACACCTCCTGACCTTCCTGATAACCAGTCAGCATAGGTTTCTGGTCATAGCATTCCTTCATCAGCTCTTGGCTGGCATGAAGGTTTTACTTTGTCTGACTCATGTATTGCATCATCAACTTCCTGAGGCAAATTACAGCCGTCTGTGGAGAGTCAGAGGTTCCTTACCAACCTTCTCTGACTAAGGTGAGTTGATCCTGCCCCGGGTTTCTATACATTAGCTCAGAGAGACTTAACCCTACCTCCTTCTGCAGAATCTCTCGGTAGGCAAACAAGAAACATGGCAGGAGAAGATCCCACTTTCTCCTAACATACCATGGCAGAATTCCCATCATGCTCCTCAGTGTCTTCTTAAACCGCTCAAACAAACCATTGGTTTGTGGGTGGTACACTGTGGAGAAGTGGTATAAAACACCAAGAGGGGATGAAGTTGGTTCGCCAGTCAAAAATTACCATCCTTGGAAATCTGACCCTAGAAAAGATCCAGAGGAGAGCTCTTGCTACCACCTGTGCAGTCATGCGCCTCAGAGATACTGCTTCAGGCTACCTGGTAGTGTGATCTACCACAACTAAGATATACCTGTTTTCCCTAACTATTGTCTCTAAGATAGACTTGTTGTCCCTAACTGGGAGTGGGCAGTTGAATGGACCAACTTTATCAATTCCCACTCACTCAAATGGAATACCTACAACTGGAGGAGGCACTAACGGTCCTTAGTTCTCCTGCCTGCCTTACTACTCATCTGGCAAGTGGGACAGGTTCTACAGAATCTCTCTGTATCTCTGCGTATCCCTGGCCAATAGAACACAGGGTTCAACCTATCATGGGTTATTCAAATCCCTAAGTGTGTTGCTAAGGGCACTTCCTGGACTAGTGACAACAGAAAGTTCCTGCACACTAATAGAACCTTGCAATCTTGCTTTTTCCCTGCTCCAGAGTTACAAGCACAATATAAAGTTTGGCCGTCTTTCCTTCTGAAGTCCCACAAGTGTAGGTCACTCCTCCTGCGCCTTGAAGAAATCGTCCCTGGTTGGCCCACATCAGCCACCAAACCCTGCAACTCTGGAAGCAACCCAGACTTCTGCAACTGGTCCATTTCAGTAGCTTCATCTTCCCCTCCCGCTGGAACAGAAAGGATGTCCTCTACTGCCATTGGCTTCCCGGAGTCTTCCGTTTCCTGCAAATTACCTTGTACCAGTCCATGCAAATCAGGAAAGATTCCAGTCCCAGTCTGAGACTGATGGGCAGCGTGTGCTCTGTTCAACAGAACTGATGGCGTCCAAGCCATAAATGCTCTAGGGACGAGCACCAAGACAAAGGCAATGAAATCACTGCCCAAGAGACATCCAGCTCCTTACTTTTCCCTTACCCAAATATCAATCATTGCTGCCTTGAGCTCCATCTCAACTCTTGTAATTGGATATCCCATGTCCTCTCCACTTGCTACCAAACCTGTGTACTTGGTTCAAGGGAGTATCTCCTCAGGCTTAAGGTACTTACTCTCAACTATAGTGTCGGAAGCTCCAGTATCCCTTGGGGCAGGCACCTTCCTCTCATTGATACTAACTTCCTGCACATACCCCATCATGTTAGGATAAATGTGCTTCAGAGATTCTAAGTCCCTTTCTTAAATGTCCGTAGCTACTAGATTGAGCGCTAACCGGCTCGGGCCCCTTCATCCATGAGTAACATGCTTGCTAACACAGGTCCTGCTGGGTCAGGATCTTTGTCTTAAAGCGTCCCACCTTGTGGCACTTTAATTTGGTCACCACCTTGGACTTGGAAAAACCTCCCTGTTCTCCCTTCTCATGATGCTCCTTCCCAGATGCACCATTACCATTACAATATTTCCTGGCCCCTATTCGAGTCCTATGAGAATTACCCTGGCTCTTTCCCTCCAGTTTAGAACCAGTCTGTGGAGAGTTCTTCTCCCCCTTTGGCTTAAAACCATGCTACGCTAGCTTTCTGTGAACCCCGTCAGCTAACCACTTGTCAGTCAACATTGCAAACCTCTCTGTCAAATCAGACAAGTATTGCTTAAGTGATTTATATCACTCCTTCTTCAATTACTCTGTTCCATAAACTGGTTAAGGGACTGAAAGTGCTTGGCCTCCATCGCTCTTACACACTCATTCCATTTAAGCAACACACAATGAATCCAAGTTTCAAACAAAACACCACTGGCGGAGTCTGGCTGCCGATATTGGTGGTCACCTAGGCGTAGAGCTTCACTTGACATGGAGCAAGCGGCTGCCTATCTTACACATTCAGTGTCTACGGCAATTATAGGAAGGGGGAGTGCTGAATTTGTGGCCCCACATCCTCAGTGCTGCTGTCAATCTGAGGTACATGGGGAATAACGCACCCCTGAGCAGCCTGTGCGCGACCTGCTTTAATCCACGGGTGAAGCCTGTCTAGTCTCGGGCAGGTGGTGTGCTACTTGAGATTGCTCATTGTGTCCTCCTCCACCTCCATGATCTCTCTGCTCCAGAGTGAACCCCAGGACCTCAACAATAGCTGGAGGTCTTCGATCATGCCCTCCTGCCCATCGGACACCCACAACCACTCACTGGCCTCAACACCACGAGACATCTACAACAGCCTAAGGCTTCCATGTCAGCAACGCCCTGGAGTGAGGTTTGCCCCCCCCCTTTTTGCTATTTGCTGCATCATACTCTGCCACAGTATGGTCTGGGACCCACGTACCCTCCACATGGGGCCTCAGTGCAACCCGCCTTTTGGTCATGACTACTGCATTGTGGGACTGTCCCTGGCCCTCCACAGAAAACCAGAGCACCCCCCCTCCCCCGGGCCCACAACAACAACCTGCTGTATCACTGCAGTAAGTCACAGAGGAACCCCCAATGCCTATTGCAGTGTATTTTCCCCAATGCCCCTCAACAGCTGACTCTGGTGTTCCTTGCTTAGGACCCAGGGGAATGCACTAGGCTCTAGAGGTACATCCCCTCGCACTTGGTTGTCCTGGCTGTTGCCCCTTTGGGACACTCTCCATCACAGGACAGTGCCAGGAATGGGACAATCTGTGCTAGGGGTTCCCATAACCACATCACGCTCCCCATCGAACAGTCAAAAACCAGAAGACACACAGATGATGGCACGAATGAAGAGCAAATCAAACATTCACCCCCAGTCACTAGATCTGGGTTAAATCCATTGTTCTTTTGCTCACCATGCTACCCCAATTTAGACCCAGCCATATGTAAATCAGTCTTGATCCTGTGCCTCATGGGAACAGTCCAGACTGAACTGCAAAGCCAGGTCCTCCCTGGACCGGAAACAAGCATCCTGGGACTGGTTTCAGGGCATCACCCCTCATTAGCCAGGCAAGCTTGAATCCAGTGGCACAGTGAGCCCGGGACCCACGTCTGGGCATACCCGGCACCCTTAGGATGAGAAAGCAAAAGACACACAGATGATGGACGGAATGCAGAGCTATCAAACAATCACCCCCAGTCACTAGATCTGGGTTAAATACATCATTCCTTTGCTCACCATACCACCCAGTTTAGACCCAGCCATATGCAAATCAGTCTTGGCCCTGTGCCTCATGAGAACAGTCCAGACCGAACTGCCAAGCCAGGTCCTCCCTGGACTGGAAACAAGCATCTTGGGACCGGTTTCGGGGCATCACCCCTCATCAGCCAGGCTAGCTTGAATCCAGTGGCACAGTGAGCCTGGGACCCACGTCTGGGCATACCTGGCGCACTTAGGGCGAGAAAGCATAAGACACACAGATGATGGACGGAATGCAGAGCAAATCAAACATTCACCCCCAGTCACAAGATCTGGGTTAAATCCATTGTTCTTTTGCTCACCATGCCACCCCAGTTTAGACCCAGCCATATGCAAATCAGTCTTGACCCTGTGCCTCATGGGAACAGGCCAGACCGAACTGCCAAGCCAGGTTCTTCCTGGACCGGAAACAAGCATCCTGGGACCGGTTTCGGGGCATCACCGCTCATCAGTCAGGCTAGCTTGAATCCAGTGGCACAGTGAGCCCGGGACCCATGTCTGGGCATACCTGTTGCACTTAGGGCGAGAAAGCAAAAGACAGTCTTCGCCTCCCTGGTTTGTGTACAGATGGCTTCCAGGTTTCCTGACTACACCCACCACTGGGCACAAGAGTCACTGGACCTTAGGGGGCACGCCGGAGCCAGTCTCACCCTTTCTTCTGGATCAATGAGATGAGGTTAGAGGTCCTAGAGAATTAACACGCACCTCTTGCACCTCTCCCACTGCACCCCAAGTGGGAGCCGTGACCCTGGCATTAAAACATGACTGACGTCTCTATATCTGTCCCCCCACTCAGGATGCAGGACGACCTCTCCTTGCTGAGTGCCCACTAAAGCAATTGATACCAGCCTTGAGCGCTGCCTTAATCATGAACCAGCTTATCCATTTACAGCACCTCCCTTCAACCAGCCCATTTTCCGGGGTGACCTGGTTGATGACAGGTAGGGGCAACGTTCCAATCCCATCCTTGCTGCATGTTAGGCATCTCCGTTCACCAACAATCATTTGGTAGACATCACAGTAATATTGCTGAAACCTCCATGGATCTTATCTTGAAGGAGATCGCTGCAGTGGATGCAAGACTGGGATCCATGGATACCAAGATCTCAGGCCTCATGCAGAAGTAAAAACACCCAGAGCGGACTTAGGCTCCTTCCATCCCAGACTGAATGTCTTAGAATGACCCCACCCTAAGCAAAAAGTGGTGGGCTTAGATGAAGAAGGACAAGCACTCTTTGAAGGAGAGATCACCAAAAAGAAGCTCTCCCTGGCCATTGTCTTTTTCCCCTATAACAAGGTTCTGGGAGAAGATGGGTTCCCTGGGGGGATTCTACAAATGGACAAAAGTGAAAGCACTGGACCCTCTCTACAATGCCTATAAAGAAACTGAAGCAGTCTTGCTCCCTCTTCCAACTGGGCCTTGATCACTTTTCTGCCCAAGGCGGGAAAAGATCCTCTCCTATGTAGCAGCTACCACCTGATAACTTTTCTTAAAGTGGATGTTAAGATACTCACAGTAATCATGGCGACATGCCTCTAAAAGATGATCCCCACCCTTGTCCATTCTTCCCAGGTAGGACTTGTCTCAAACAGATGCTCCTGAAATCACCTGAGAACACTGGCTCACACCCTGTGGCTTTCTCGAGATGCGCAGGAGGGTAGTGTGGCACTCTTATTAGATGCCAAGTGGGCATTCAACAGAATTGATTGTGCTTACATGTTCCGTACCCTTCACAGATTTTGTATTGGCAATGACTTTATCTTGAAAGTAAAATAGTTATACACAGATCCAACAGCACAGGTAAACTGTGGGGGTTTCCTGTCGGATTCCTTTTCAGTGTTACAGGGCACACATCAAGAATGACCTCTGTCGCCCTCCTATTTTTACTTACTCTGGAGCACCTAGTGGCGCTGTCCGACAGCAAGTGTGGATTACTGACATCACCATCCCAGCGGTGTCCCTTCATAATTCTTCTCTATGAGGACGATAACCTCCTTACATTATCCGAGCTAGAGGACTTGCTACCTCAACTGATGTCTATCATCACTAGGGATGGGAGAAAAGTTTGGTGAGATTCCACGGAGTTCCGCCAATGGGCAGAAAATATGCAGCTAGTACTGCTTGTGCTGCAGTTTAGCACTGGTAGCTCAAGCTGAGCTGAAAATCAGCATGAACGGCATTATGTATTGCTTAAAAGCGCATGGCCATTCAAGTTGTTTTTGCTGCCACTTGAGTAGAAAAGCTACTCGAGCGGCAGCAAATCTACTCAAACTGCAGTCCTACGACCACCACCTCATGCGACCACTTGCGAGCTAGGGATGCCAAAATTTGCTCGCACTCTCCAGCTCGCATTTTCTGGAGCCTCGAACCCTGTGTTAAAGAGTAACGTGGAGTGACCAAAAATCTGCCAATTCTGCGGGCAGAATGAAAAATTCTACCTACCCCTAGTCGTCACCAGTTTCTCCACCATCTTGGGCTATCAAATCAACTGGGACAATAGCGAGGTATTGGAACTCTCCTAGCTCACGATGAGAGTGGCAATTGCCCCTTACCCATTCCGATGGTGTCCAGACCATCTTAAGTACCTAGGGATATACCTCAACAGAGGTATTGACCAGCTACCTTTGGGTAATATGAACCCCCTAATGACCAAAACTGCATCCGGACTACGCCAAGTGGTCCCATCTGAGTTTATCATTATGATCTAAGGTTCAAGTGATCAAGATGGTAGTGGTTCCCAGATTCATCTAGGTCTTGGCTCAAGGAGGCCATATTTGCGGTCTCTGTGTTTCAGCCAGGATTAAAAAGCTTAGAACCTCCTACGTCTATCATTGTAGGACACCAAGTAATCTGCTCAGAAGGAGATCATGTTAACCTCTATGAGGGGATGGTTCTGTCGCCCGCTTATCCAACAGCAGGATGGACCTGGTGTATTGTTGGTGCAACGCACATGCGATAATTGGACATGGAGTGTTAGTGCAGGATGCTTGATATGACCGGATTCAGTGTACTCCCTGATATTCCAGGGTCACTGGAAAGTGAAGGTGGAGGACTTCTGGGAGCATAGTCGTCAGGTATGCTGTCATAGCATGTCGGCAAGTTCACATGTAAGGAATGAATGATGTGAGCAAAACAGGGGGCCGTAGTCACAGGGCAGACATCAGGCTGCAGGGTTCAACTGCAAGAGAACAATCAGGTACCTCTCCTATGCATAAAACACTGCAGGGATCCCTCCAACATGGGGAGTCAGTCAGCTCCAGGATGGTCTGTGGGGGCATAGGGCAGAAGATGACAATCAGGGACATTGTATGCCCACAAGCAGTGGGGGCACCCACACTTCAAGATACGGCCTGACAGAGGATCAACTATCCAATGGCATGGGACAAGTCTCAAAGTAAACTGTAGGCAACTAGGGTGCAACTGGATTTGGAGTGAGCAACAATACAGCCTCCAGGAAAGCTCTGAGCATCCCAGTTGTGGAGCATGTCCAGTGGGCCTCTGTCCAGCACCAATGCCCTAAGAGGACTAAAGTTCAGAACCCCAGGAGGCTGCTGTTGGGTAGAACTACCTCTGATGGAGCATCATTAAATGACAACCAGGACAGGATGCAACAATAATTGAGGAGCGGGTGCTGGAGGATGGAGGATACCCCACAACACTGTTGCACAAGAGGTGGCCACAAAATGGGCTTAGGGCAAGTCCAGTAGGCAGTCCAGAGTGTGGAAGTTGCCCCACTAGGGATGGAAGCCAGGGCACAGGCCAATTTTGGTGAAGACGGACATCAGGAAGCCCAAGGTGCCAGTGTGATTCCCAATATAGTGGGTGGGACGAATTGCTGTCTTTCGCTGCCACCTCCAAAGGAGAGGCTGGGCTATTGCCCCTAGACTCACCAGTAGTAGATGGACTAGGGTGAGTAAAAAAAGTATGGGTCATCTCACCAGACATCGAGTCCAGGGGCCAGGCATGCAAAGCAGTGGTTCAACACCCCAACTTAGAATGTAAAGCAGTGTTCTTTCCCCCCAGATAGCAAGCCAGGCTGGAGAGGTCTGCGAGTGTAGACGACATGGCAGATAACAAAGGGGGGACATATGGCTCCCTGAGGCAGGCTAATGCAGCTCCTTGTGGTGAGAGGCCATCTGGGATGCATGGGAGGGAAAATAAATCACCTACCTCACAAGGTCAAGGTCCAGGCATGCCTTCTACAGGCCCGAGAGGCCACAGGGCATCAGGCTGCGAGGCACACAGTAGAGGGAACGCAGCCTCCAGAGGGCCCCTCCACGGCCACCCCGAGTGCTGTGGCCAAGACAATAAGGGTGCATGCCTAGGACAGGGCAGAGGGGCCATTCTCCTCCGCAGCTGAGCGTGGTATGGCCTCCAAGTGGCAGGGTCTCAGTCCAGCAGTGTCCCAGGGTCATCAGTGATTATCTTCACAGCCCCCCAGGCTGCTGAAGGGGCTGCAGGACTACAATGGGACCGGGAACAAGGCCACAACAGGGAAGCTGGCGTCCTCCATGCCAGAGCTCAGGTGGCTCCTAGGCAGCTGCTCCCTGCACAGGCAGCAGGAGTAGCCTACAAAGGCTCGAAAGCTGGCAGGGCCAGGTGGCGAAGGCATCAGGACACTCTGCCGTGATGTGATGTTGAACTGCAGAGCCCCAGTACTGGCCAGGGTGGGGGTGCGGGGGGGTGTCAGGCGTGGGGTAGAGCAAAATCAGGGAGCAGCCCTCTTGGTTGACTCAGAGCTCCACCCATTCCGTAATATTTCTAAACTGAAAGAGATTTTCCAGGCTTAACAAATGTTCAACAACAGATTTCCACATTTTTTGAACTCGAAAATACCGATCCTTTTAATCCTTTCTTGGCAAGATTACAAAACTGTACGTTATTCTTTTGAAGAAAGGAGAGCTCTGTTTCGTTTCACGAGGCCGGTATTTTGCAAGAAAGAAGGGTCACCTTGAAAATGTAGCCTTGTGGTTTGAACAAAAACACTTCTATTTTGTTTTTGACCAGAAGGCAAACCAATAGGAACAAGTCTGAATATCAGTTAAGGACTGCCAAGAGCCGTAGGTTCGGACATCTGTTTCAGAGGTCACAATGGCATTGCCACGAACAGAATGCAAACGAAATTATCGGACTGTCAAGCGTTACTTTGTGTAATTTTCATCCATTGCTCCTCCTGACACTTCAGTGGCAAACGCGGATGTGGAAAAGGTAAGGAAAAAGGGAGGGACAATGAGTGTCAAATTGAATCTCTTTCGCAACCTTGGTGCGTGTCAGCAGCCTATTATGTGTTGTTAGGTTTGAGAGAAAGGATTCGAATGTTTACAATGTCCCCATGTTTGTGTGTATAAAGTAAAAGATCATCAAGGGATCCACCCCGATCCACGGGAGAGATCACATAAAGGGGTAAGCTTCACCTAACTGCAGGGGACTTTGAATCGTGATGGAAAAGAGACTCAAAAAGCTTCCATATCGGTGTGTCCCATCACTGTTTTACTTATATTGTGATATATTGTATCCTTATTAGTCCTGGCCACCCACTTGTTCAGTTAAACGCTCAGTGACACTAAGGAGAGGGTCAATTTTCCTCCCACTGACCAATTGGTTGACCCAGCCACCTAAGGAATGTTTCTTTGCTTTCATATTATGGAATCGGAGCAGATTTAGTAACTAGGCTCATGTCATAAATTTGCATTTTTGACTGATTGAGAGAGTGCAGGCTAGAGTATTTAACATGCAAAATGCCTCATCAGACTCAGGGCCTGATTTAGAGTTTGCAGATGAGGTACTCTGTCACAAACGTGATGGATATTCCGTTTGCCCTATTACTGGAACATTATATCCTATGGCACTTGTAATACTCGGACAGATTATCTGAACTCAAAATCATGCCATCAGTTTCCAATCCCATTTCCAGTCCCACTGTGGCACAATGGATGCAACCCCAGCACTTACTGCTGCTCCCTGTGGAGTCACTCATTTAAAATGCAAACATGCACAGAAGTGCCTGCTCCCCAAGAGATGCACTGGCGAGAGTCAGGCTGATAGTACCCTTTACATTTTGAATCAATGCTATGAGGGACCCAGAGGGCTTGTGTACCTGAGGCTGCCAATGATTTTTCATTTTAACTCAATGTGTCCGAAGAAAGTATCTCTTGATGTGGCATCACTAAGCCTATAAGGTTTGTCACTGCATGATCCAGGTCATGACAGAAAAGGAGAGTACACAAATGGGTGTCTGGCATGTTTGACTCTAGTAGGTGCACTCTAATGTGCACACAGATGACCCATGCTGCCTTCAAGTCATATTCTGAAAAGGCAAGCTCGGACTCGAGCGCGCCGCCCTTATGGCGGTCGCGCCGGTCCCCCTGTCTCAGAGGTGGTGGGTGGGTCGCCGCGCGCTCTAGTGACGCGGCACCCCATTTCCCCTGGGCGGCCAATAGCAATGGCCGACAGGGGGGTGAACCGGAAGCCCTTGAGTGCTTCCGGTTCAGCGTGATGCCGATAGGTAGGGGCAGACCGGTTTAGACCGGTCCCAGTACACCCCACTTAAAAGGGGCTGGGGGGAGCGAGAGCAGTCTCTAGTTTTCTTGCCCCCCAGCCGACAGCATCTCTCACGGGTCCGTCCGGGCCACTAGCGGCCCGTAACAAACTTTTGGCCTGACCGATCGTTCACCCCCATCCGTGCTATGAGGGGAGCCGGGACTCATCCAGCCGATCGGGAGAGCGTGGGCTGTGTGACGAGAGGCCTTGATGAGGGACAAGCAAGCGGCGGCCGGCGCGGGCTCTGGGCCGCAGCTGGTCTGGCGCGCTCTCGCTATTAACAGGTGAGCAATGGCGCGAATCCGGGGCGGCCGGTAGAAAAATAGGAAAACTGCTTAGAAACATCAGTGTAAGGTGCAGTGCTAAATATATCAAAGTTATAATATTGTCTCGGTCACACAAGGAGAGCATTTGGGTTAGAAGGAACTGAAACAAAACTGCAGACTTACCTGGCTTTTGTCGGGCAGATGCGGGGGGCTAGAGAAAGATGAGAGGCACGGGAAGAGGTTTTGTGTTCAAGGGCACACGCAGGAGGAAAGCGTGCTGGGTTTCCGGCTTGACTCGACAGCGGGTCAAGGGTTTCAGGCGTTGAAGATTGAAATAATCCCAATGCTTATTATGCGCCAGCCCTACTGTTTCCCTCCTGCTCCCGGGGCGCCAGCGGACACACGCCTGGCTCGTTTTAGGCGCTGCAGTTTGGAAATGCGTAGATTGTCCCATTGTCATCGTTGACTTTGAGGCTAGTTGATGTAAAAAACGGGTCAACGAAGGGTTAACATCTGGGAAAGGAGGAAGCTGGCTGCACAGGACCTGCTTCTTTGTCCGAGTGTTCAGAGGAGGCTTTCCTTTCAGAGTCAAGCTTCAATGTGGGCCCTCTCTCCTCGGAGGACTCGGCCTCTGGTGTCATGCCGAAAGCAGAAGCGCCACGTTGGAAGGCAGCAAATCACTCAAATCCTTGGGCAGAGAGTTGGCACAGCCAATAAGTCAGCCCACCCCCTTTTTTTCCACTGTAACTCTCTGCAAGCTGGGTATCGGTGTGCGAGCCTCAGTGTCAGCTCAACATGTTGTAACTATTTGTGCAGTTTTAGAGCGGAGAAAGTAGCATCAGAGATAAAGTAGCTGACCTTGCAGCTGGAGAACAGAATTTGAATCTCGGCAAGGCTCGCCATTCTGGCGGTCAGTTGCAGGTTAGATCATTATTTCCATGCATCAATTTTAAACGGGCTTGGCCAATGTTCCTCCTCACACATCTGATTAACTACGCTTTGGGTGGACAATATGTTTAGCATACTTCAAAACGGAATACGCTATTCTGGTCTCATATCCTGGTTACTAGTTCGCTTAGGTTCAAACAATATCCTGCTTCTAAAGTAAAGCTCGATAAGACAACAGTGCTATCTAATGGCAACATTCTTGGGTTACAGCTAGTGTCGAAATAGATGCCTGGCAATTCACAGTAATGCATCTTTCGTCTGCTGCAAGCGATATGGGTGACCCGAAGACAGTCTAAAGATCCTACCAAACTCTCTGTGCTTTGATCGGGGTACAGTGGGGAATGAGCAGCTGCGATATAAGAGGCTCAGGAGCTGATTCATCAGCTAAGCAATTTACGACTAAATCAGGCATGAATTTAGGACGAGACCATGGAATTTGTAGATTGTTATCAAGTGACCAGAAGGTATAATGAACTTTATGCACAGGTGATGTGATATGCTTATTGTCGGCATATTTATTTGTCTTAGCCGGCTTTAGATGAGTAACTGGGCATTCTCACTCACATGGCTTATTGCTGGTCCCAGGTGCGCTGTACATACCTCGAAGAACATGTTTCATAGAGGCATAGGCTTGATATAAAGGCAATGACAATACAGTACAACGCCGCTGGTGTCGATATTAAGATACAATGCCTAATGATCTGTGTCGTCCTTTTCTAATTAGTTCAGACTGCATTGCTCCTAGGAAGGGATATTTAGAACTGGTTTTGGGTGCACCACAGTTGCGTATTTATTTCCCTTACCCCAGGACCAATTTACATGCCTGAACCTCTCAATTATTCCATTGTCGACCTAGCAGCTTACAGCCCGATGCTTACTGTGCATATTTAAAACTGGTTTGGGGCGCACCGTAGATGCGTATTTATTTTCCTTACCACCAGGACCAACTTACAATTATTCCAGTGTTCTACTCTTTCACCTTTCAGGGCTGCTTTGAGACTCTGCAGCCATCGGAACATTGCTGAAGCGGTCTGGGGTACCATTCGTGAGAGAGTTCTCGTTATTCGTCACGTCTTGAGCCCTTCCTTCATTGTTTGGCTTTGGCAGATTGTTACGTATGTTGCTATCCGAGCTATATAGAAGCCAAACGGTGGTTTCTGCACTGAGTCCGTTACTGAAGGGACAAACATGAAGTACTCGGAGCGCTCACTGAGCCTGCGCGGTAGGCAGTGTCTCAAAGCTTTGCCAGTTCTTAGGTCCCCCAAAAAATGCACATGCAGGTTAGCAGTTACCGCTGCCTTGCTCTCTTAGTTTCACGCTACTATATGCTCGCCCTTTCCCGATTGGGCGGTGGCGATGGCTTATTGCTGACCCCAGGTGTGCTGTGCTTACCTTTAAGAACAGGGTTGCATTGAAGCAGAGGCTTGATTTCATTAGCATAGTTACCCGTTATTCAAAAGTGCTGCATTGGGTTTCTCTGAATATTAAGTTCAATTTCAGCAGGGTGCACTCCCATAGCGATAATTTGGAGGCCTCCGGTCACTTTTAGGATAATTCAGGCTTCAATGAGCCGAACATTCGCGGAATGCGCAGAGCAGCTCACACTGAGTCTCAGATAAAGCCGACTCAGGTGTAACTAGTTAAATAGTTAGATTTGCTATACACCTCTGCCCTGCTCACAGTCACAAGTCATATGCTGCATGAATGCTGTCCTCAGCTAGGACAAAACATCACCTCAGCGCTCTATGCTGGGCCACAGAAGTCTGTGTGTGCAATAATGGGAAGTGTAGAAACATAGGCAATCGCTGGAGGTTGGCATGACGTCTCAGAGCGCAGGTTGGAAGCATCCATGCAGTTGCCAGACTTAACATGTCTGCTAACAAGCACGACTAGCAACTGGTAGTCACGGATTTGCGGGCATGGAAAAGAACTCGGTTGGTTTTGGTAATATCCCTACGTTACCTGAGTGGGTGGGACCAGAAAGGGAGGGCAGTCTTATGATACTGAACAATGGGGCTGGCATGTGAAGGCTATCTGTTTGTCAAAAGTGCAGCACTGACCATATGTGTTCTGTGTTTATTTATTTCATGGCATGGATTACGTCCTGATAACTGGGAGGAACGACAACAAGATGCTTGTGGAAAGTTGGACCGGAGGATCCGAGACGGGCATGGCCGGTAGAGGCATCACGGGCGGCGAGCGCACTGGAAGAAGCTCCATGGAGCCAGCCTGCATGGGTGAGATGCTGCGGCCCACGCAATGCCTGGGGGCTGGTATAGATCAGGCTACACCAGGAACTATAGCCCAATGGTGAGTCTGGTGCCTCCAGTGGCAAAGGATCTCGCAGGTCAAAGGTTTCGACTCCTGCTACACTGTCATGTTGCACTACGGTGGCAAATGTTGAAAGACTGTTACTAACGGAATGTAGTGGCAAAGTATTTAGACATTGCTCTTACTGAATTTGTCGTCAGCAGAGGGTATTTAACAGTCCTCTGTGAATCAGGTTAAATGTCGTGCCATCCTGTACAAACGCAGGGGCTGCGTACAGCCACAGCACCTCGGCGGCTTGTTGAAAGGGTATCTGCCATATGGCGGTATCTTACTGCACTTGTGCACGCAAGTGCCATCAGCAGTCTGCTGCGATCCAGAGGATAGGTCTTGCCAGCATGTCCAAGAACTCAGGGGCCGCTTCAGCTGCAGCACTTCGGCAGCTTGTTGAGCGGGTATCTGCCATTAGGCAGTATCTTACTGCACTTGTGCACGCAAGTGCCATCGGCAGTCCTCTGCGACCCAGAGGATAGGTCTTGCCAGCGTGCCCAAACTCAGGGGGCTGCTGACAGCTACAGCACCTCAGCAGCTTGTTGAACTGGTATCTGCTGTCAGGCAGTATTTCACTGCACTGGGTGCGCAAGTGCCATATCAGGGGTGGGGGGGCGCTGCGCGGCTCGGCAATACTTACAGGGTAGAACTTTATACGTTCAGCCATTTCAGTCTGGCGACCTGGGCCTTCCTGCGCGAATCAATCCTGCAGGAGGATAGGGGCGCTCAGCACAGCAGCATAGAACTACTGGGGCAGGTACAGCCGGGTGGTAGGCTGTAAGGGTGCGGGGGCCGGGGAGTCACGCTTTCCAGTAGGCTGGTCGGCCACCCTCGCATGCGCAGTGGGCGCAAGGATAACCATTTGCAGCGCCCGTTTGTAGTTTTTGTAAGGCTTAGGCGTAGGGGGCCCGGGGAAACAAGCTGGACCCCCTACGCAGGCTTTATCCACCAGAATTTCTGTCGTTTTCTTGGGACTGCCAGTCACTGACCTTGCCGTAGGCTCTCATAGGGTACACAGGGAGAAAATATGTTTATATATATATATGCAGTTTTAGATTACTGATAGGAATGGCTATGTCTAGAAACATGTTAAGGTTAGCCAAGTAACACATTTGTACCTATCTATGTAACCGGTCTCCGGTGTAATTGAATGTCATATTAAAGGAAATGAGTTTAATGTGAATATGTAAATAAATACGGCCGGGGGTTACGCCTCCCTAAATCCCTACAGTGTAGGGTACACCTCTCATGATGGGGTAAGGAGGTCTCTTAAAGTAAATTCGCTGGCATGGTTAACACCGGCAAGGGTCTAGGCATGACCTTTCTAGTAGGCATTGGGGGGAGGCCAGGTAGTCGGTCAACTATACTGGCCTGTGGCGGTAAGGTCATGACTGATGAGCATAGTTTTCGGTCCTTAGCGGGCATCACCATTTCTCAAATGGGGACGCCTGAGGGGAGACAGAGGGTCTCACATGGAACTCCAGGGGCAGTTACAGCCGGTCGGTAGGCTGAAAGGGTACGGGGGCCAGGGAGTCACTCTTCCAGTGGGCTGGTCGGCCACCCGCACGCGCATGCGCACAAGGGCGCAATGATGCAGAATTGCAGCGCCCCTTTATGGAGTTAAGGCGCGCTCAGGGCGTAGGGGGCCCGGGGAGCCATCCGTCCGGTAAGCTGGACCCCCTACGCAACGTTTACAACTCCAGGGGCAGTTACAGCCGGTCGGTAGGCTGAAAGGGTGCGGGGGCCAGGGAGTCACGCTTCCCAGCAGGCTGGTCAGCCGCACGCGCATGCGCACCAGACGCATGCAAGGATGCAGCATTGCTGCGCCCGTTTATGGAGTTAAGGCTCAGGGGCGTAGGGGGCCCGGGGAGATATCCGTCCGATAAGCTGGACCCCCTACGCAATCTTACTCCAGTGGAGTCTTTGTAGTTTACTGGGATCTGGGGCTGCCAGTCACTGACCTTGCCGTAGGCTCTCAGCAGGGTTACGCAGAAAGTAAAGTATATTCATGTTTTAGATTACGGTAGGAATGACTCTGTATTAGATCAAGTAACATCGTGTATCTATCCACGTATCTGGACTTTCTGCGTAATTGTACATAATGTAAATAATAATTTTTCAATGTTTTAATTTTGTAATAAATACGGCCGGGGGGTTACTCCCCCTAATCCAAAAGAGTGTGGTCTGAAGTGCTTGCCTTGGAGGAGGGAGGGAGTCCTCATCCAAGGGTGGTCTTGGGTCTAAGGAAAAGGGGGACTTGGCAAGTACCAGGCCATATAGGCATAGGCATGAACCAGGGTCGGCTCCTCGGCAATGGCAGAGGAGTGTCGCCCCAAAGGTGTTCGGTGATGTGGCTGCTGCGGGGGATGTTGAGGACCAATCGGGCTGCAGCGTTTTGAACGTTCTTTAATATTATTCCAACCCCCCTAAACCCCTGCCCTCCCTTGCAGCTGCCCTACCACCTAAAATAGGTGGGGTCCATCACTGGCATGAACTGAACATTTATTCTACTCACATGTGTAGCAAATCCTAGAAAAAGAGTTTTGAATAACCATTTGACAGTCGAGGTTATGCAGGGACGTAATTTAATACGACTCTCGGTACTGTTCATTAGTGTTCAACTCTGAAATGTAAGCAGTGCTCGCGCTTGCATTTTGAAGGTAACAAGAGCTTAGGTAATATTTCATAAGTGACTACAGCCAGCTTCAAGCTTTCAAACGTGCTCATGTTTAATCACATATTTGTGTGCCCGTAAATAGGTTAGCATGTCGGTGTTGCACCTCATAGTTAAAAAAGTAAAGTAAAAATATTAGTGACAATTAATTTTTATTATGGTCGTTCCTGTCTATACTCAGGCCGGTCTCTGCTTCCGGTTAAATAAGATCCTGTGGCAGAGACCCCCGGAACCCACAGATAATTGTATTCACTCATATTCCGTCTCCGGGAAGGGAGGTTACCAACCAACACTCTTCAACAGCCTCTGAACAGAAAGGTCTTCCAGTCACATCAGCACGAGAGGGATGGGATTGTTCGGTGATCGTCTGATGGAGAGAGAGAACTGGCTTGAAGAAGAGTTTTGAAAGAGAGGGAGAAACATCCCAATCACATCCGAGGATCTCTTTAAAAAAAATATTCCTCAGGCACATTTCACAGAGACAGCTGATCAGACAGAAAAAGCCAAAAGACTGGCTGCTGCATGCTGGAAGAATTCCCTTCAGTCTGGTAGAGAAGTCGCTAGCTTTGAATCTATAGAGCTGGATAAGCTGCTCTGAGACTTAAGGAACTATGCTCCTCGCAGCTGTACATTTTACTGCGGAGCTCCACTAGAGCCACTCTCCTGCAATTGAAAATCGTAAACTGGTGTCTGAAGAACCCTTCTGAAGATTTTCTCATCAGCTACTTTTTAATCAGGATCATAGACTCCAAACAAGCTATTGCAATTAGTTTTAATTAATATGTGCATGTTTCAAGTGGAAATAAATGAAAGAACTGTCACCACAAGATTCTCTTTTAGAAACCATTGGCAGCACATTGGTATCTTTAAAACTGTACTTTCAAACAATGCTTTTCTCCTAAAATGACCCCAATTTTTTGGGGGTTATAAATGCCTCACCATGCACTTCTAATTACCTCACATATTACATCACTCATGTCATGTTCTAAAACACTATTGATAACATCACTGAAAAACCTGAAATGACATCATTGATGATAAAACTGTGCATGGCGGGGGCGTGAGTTATAGTCACTTAAAGGCATGAGATATAGTTATTTGAAATAGCTCTAACTGGTGAATTTCAGTGGTTTTGTTAGTTTAATACGGTATGTTTTATCTAACATTTTAACAAACTATAACACTCCATCAACCTTTGGCTTTTTAGTGAATTACTAAGGATTTTTTTTATTGTAAACTATTATTACAATTCCTAACTATAAGGTCACTACACATATATATATATATATATATATATATATATATATATATATATATATATATATATATATATATATATATATATATATATATATATATACATACTAGCGGTCGCCAGTAGATAGTTATAGTTAGGACCTATTTTCCATAGGAAATCCGCGACATTCTATTTGAAATAACTCTTGCGTCGGTTGACGAATCTTCGCGAAATTTTCAAACTTTATGGCCCGCTCCAGTCCGCTCCCTACCCTGAAAGTCTCAGGGTGATTCGTCAAGCGGGGGCCGAGAAAAAGGGGGGTCCCAAAACGTGTTTTTCCCATTCATTTTCCCATAGGAAACTTTAGACACGTCTACAGCCCGAACTGCTGAACGGAATTACACCAAATTTGGCAAAGAGGTAGTTCTTGGTTCAGAAAGAACCCTTTTGTTAAATGGTGTAAATCCGTTCAGTAGTTGCGGAGAAATTAAAAATAAGAGTCAAAAATCAATTTCCCATAGGAAACTTTAAGCAAGGCTACAGCCTGAACTGCTGAACGGAATTACACCAAATTTGGCAAAGAGGTAGTTCTTGGTTCAAGAAGAACCCTTTTGTTAAATGGTGTAAATCTGCTCAGTAGTTGCTGAGAAAATCAAAAGTAAAAACACATATATTCTGGGCGGAGCCTAACCACACATGTCATCGTGAGATCTGATTGGCTGTCAGCACTTCATCCTGGAATTGCTGGCAGCCATCTTGGGACCAATATAAATGATAGTACCCCATTGAAATGCATTGTAGTGAATCGAAGATTTTGAGGGTTACCAAAAGGAGAACTATAAAGGGTGATAACAGACTTTAGTTACATTAGAATTCATTTGTTGATGGTACCATACTAATTTCAGGAATTGTGGTGTGTTCTAAGGTGATTTTACCCTGTGAAAAACCTTCTGCTGGGATATCATGAATCATGTTTGAGAGAAAACTATTTTCACATGCTTGTCCCATACAGTTTTGGAAGGTGCCCCAGAAGCTAAAATGAGAGCATATTTTCTGTAAATTCACATTATCTTTCTCAGTCATGTGAGAATGAAGTCTGACATTCTCAGTAAAACATGTACATCCAACAAGGGCAGAGACTGTCAGTTGATTCCTTTGTGTTCTACTGCAGCTTCCCAGAGTGTTCTAAAGAACAACTAGAGTGCTAACAGCCTTACTTATGACAAAAGTATGGCACACCTGAAGCCATCTTGATTGGAATAAACTGGTAACACTTAAAACATTTAATTTAAAAAGGAACAAAATGATGGGGTTCATCTTGTCATAGAAATTATGGTTAGTGCTCTGGAAAGAAAAATTAGGACATGTTTCAAGTGTGATCTCAAATATCTTCCTGTTATATTTCAACAGGAGCAGCCTGTCAGTTGATGCCTTTGTGTTCTACTGCAGCTTCCCAGAGTGTTCTAAAGAACAACTAGAGCGCTAACTGTCTTACTTATGACAAAAGTATGGCACACTTGAAGCCATCTTGATTGGAATAAACTGGTAACACTTAAAACATTTAATTTAAAAAGGAACAAAATGATGGGGTTCATTTTGTCATAGAAATTATGGTTAGTGCTGTAGAAAGAAAAATTAGGACATGTTTCAAGTGTGATCTCAAATATCTTCCTGTTATATTTCAACAGGAGCAGCCTGTCAGTTGATGACTTTGTGTTCTACTGCAGCTTCCCAGAGTGTTCTAAAGAACAACTAGAGCGCTAACAGTCTTACTTATGACAAAAGTATGGCACACCTGAAGCCATCTTGATTGGAATAAACTGGTAACACTTAAAACATTTAATTTAAAAAGGAACAAAATGAGGGGGTTCATTTTGCCATAGAAATTATGGTTAGTGCTGTAGAAAGAAAAATTAGGACATGTTTTAAGTGAGATCTCAAATATCTTCCTGTTAAATTTCAACAGGAGCAGCCTGTCAGTTGATGCCTTTGTGTTCTACTGCAGCTTCCCAGAGTGTTCTAAAGAACAACTAGAGTGCTAACAGCCTTACTTATGACAAAATTATGGCACACCTGAAGCCATCTTGATTGGAATAAACTGGTAACACTTAAAACATTTAATTTAAAAAGGAACAAAATGAGGGGTTCATTTTGCCATAGAAATTATGGTTAGTGCTGCAAAAAGAAAATTTAGTGCATGTTTTAAGTGAGATCTCAAATCCTCTTCTATTTCATTAGAAAATTCTGACATGCAGACTGAAACAATCACTTTCAATACCAGCAGTAGACTTCCAGTTAACTCCTTGGTGAGCAGTAGCTTTACTACAGTGATCTAATGAACAACTAGAGTAATAACATTCTGAATTTATGGCAAATGTGTGACACATCTGAATGCCTTCTTGATGGAATCAAAGTAAAAAACTGAAAGCATTTGCTACTGAGGAGACTGCAGTAAATGAGGAAATTAGGAAACTTCATAACAAAGAAGTCTTCCAAGATGGCCACCAGTGAAAAAGAGCCCAAATGTAGCACAAATATTACCCAGATGTAGCCCACATATAGCCCAATGACAAAAGTGTGCAAAACACTTTTTATTTTTAGTTTTTGCAGTTTTATGTAGTGCAGACTGGTCAGGTATTGGAGCGTTGCATCTTAAAACATGACTCCCCTACACTACAAAAACACCACTGCACTACCCTAAACCCTAAAACACTACCCCAGCACGACCCCTACACTACACAAGCACCACTGCACTATCCTAAACCCTAAAACACTACCCCCAGCATGACCCCTACACTACACAAACACCACTGCACTACCCTAAACCCTAAAACACTACCCCAACACCACTGCACTAACCTAAATCCTAAAACACTACCCTCAGCACGACCCCTACACTACCCAAACACCACTGCACTACCCTAAAACATGACCCCTACACTACACAAACACCACTGCACTACCCTAAACCCTAAAACACTACCCCCAGCACGACCCCCTACACTACACAAGCACCACTGCACTACCCTAAACCCTAAAACACTGGCCCCAGCACGACCCCCTACACTACACAAACACCACTGCACTACCTTAAACCCTAAAACACTACCCCCAGCACGACCCCCTACACTGCCCGAACACCACTGCACTGCCCTAAACCATGAAACACATACCCTAGCTCGACCCCCTACACTGCCCGAACACCACTGCACTGCCCTAAACCCTGAAACACCACCCCTTCACGACCCCTACACTGCCCGAACACCACTGCACTGCCCTAAACCCTGAAACACCACCCACAGCATGACCCCTACACTGCCCGAACACCACTGCACTGCCCTAAACCCTGAAACACTACCCCCAGCAAGACCTCCTACACTGCCCGAACACCACTGCACTGCCCTAAACCCTGAAACATCACCCCCAGCAAGACCCCCTACACTGCCCGAACACCACTGCCCTAAACCCTGAAACACCACCCCCAGCACGACCCCTACACTGCCCGAACACCACTGCACTGCCCTAAACCCTGAAACGCCACCCCCAGCACGACCCCCTACACTGCCCGAACACCACTGCACTGCCCTAAACCCTGAAACACCACCCCTGCACGACCCCTACACTGCCCAAACACCACTGCACTGCCCTAAACCCTGAAACACCATCCCCAGCACGACCCCCTACACTGCACGAACACCACTGCACTGCCCTAAACCCTGAAACACTACCCCCAGCAAGACCCCTACACTGCCCGAACACCACTGCACTGCCCTAAACCCTGAAACACCACCCCCAGCAAGAACCCCTACACTGCCCGAACACCACTGCCCTAAACCCTGAAACACCACCCCCAGCAAGACCCCCTACACTGCCCGAACACCACTGCACTGCCCTAAACCCTGAAACACCAGCCCCAGCACGACCCCTACACTGCCCGAACACCACTGCACTGCCCTAAACCCTGAAACACCACCCCCAGCACGACCCCCTACACTGCCCGAACACCACTGCACTGCCCTAAACCCTGAAACACCACCCCCTGCACGATCCCCTACACTGCCCGAACACAACTGCACTGCCCTAAACCCTGAAACACCACCCCCAGTACGACCCCCTACACTGCACGAACACCACTGCACTGCCCTAAACCCCGAAACACTACCCCCAGCAAGACCCCCTACACTGCCCGAACACCACTGCCCTAAACCCTGAAACACCACCTCCAGCAAAACCCCCTACACTGCCTGAACACCATTGCTCTGCCCTAAATCCTGAAACACTAGCCCCAGCATGACCCCCTACACTGCCCAAACACCACTGCACTGCCCTAAACCCTAAAACACCACCCCCAGCACGACCCCCTACACTGCCCGAACACCACTGCACTGCCCTAAACCCTGAAACACCAGCCCCAGCAAGACCCCTACACTGCCTGAACACCACTGCACTGCCCTAGACTCTGAAACACCAGCCCCAGCAAGACCCCCTACACTGCCCGAACATCACTGCACTGCCCTAAACCCTGAAACACCAGCCCCAGCATGACCCCCTACATTGCCCGAACACCACTGCACCGCCCTAAACCCTGAAACACCAGCATGACCACCTACACTGCCCGAACACCACTGCACTGCCCTAAACCCTGAAACACGAGCCACAGCACAACCCCCTACACTGCCCAAACACCACTGCACTGCCCTAAACCCTAAAACACCAGCCCCAGCACGACTCCCTACACTGCCCGAACACCACTGTACTGCCCTAAACCCTGAAACACCAGCCCCAGCACGACCCCCTACACTGCCCGAACACCACTGCACTGCCCTAAACCCTGAAACACCACCCCCTGCATGACCCCCTACACTGCCCGAACACCACTGCACTGCCCTAAACCCTGAAACACCACCCCCTGCTTCACCCCCTACACTGCCCGAACACCACTGCACTGCCCTAAACCCTGAAACACCACCTCCTGCACCGCCCCTACACTGCCCGAACACCACTGCACTGCCCTAAACCCTGAAACACCACCCCCAGCACGACCCCTTTACTGCTCGAACACCACTACAGTGCCCCAAACCCTGAAACACCACCCCTAGCACGACCCCTACACTGCCCAAACACCACTGCCGTAAACCCTGAAACACCACCCCTGCACGACCCCCTACACTGCCCGAACACCACTGCACTGCCCTAAACCCTGAAACACCACCCCCTACACTGCCCGAACACCACTGCACTGCCCTAAACCCTGAAACACCACCCCCAGCACGACCCCCTACACTGCCCGAACACCACTGCACTGCCCTAAACCCTAAAACACCACCCCCAGCATTACCCCCTACACTGCCCAAACACCACTGTACTGCCCTAAACCCTAGAACACTACCCCCAGCACGACCCCCTACACTACCCGAACACCACTGCACTACCCTAAACCCTAAAATACTACCCCCAGCACAACCCCCTACACTACCCGAACACGACTGCACTGCCCTAAACCCTCAAACACTCCCCCAGCACGACCCCCTACACTACCTGAACACCACTGCACTGCCCTGAACCCTAAAACACTCCCCACAGCACGACCCCTACACTACCCGAACACCACTGCACTGCCCTAAACCCTAAAACACTCCCCCAGCACGACCCCCTACACTACCCAAACACCACTGCACTGCCCTAAACCCTAAAAACTACCCCCGCATGACGCCCTACACTACCCAAACACCAATGCACTACCCTAATCCGTAAAACACTACCCCCGCATGACCCCCTACACTACCCTAAACCCTAAAACACTACCCCCGCATGACTCCCTACACTACCCAAAGACCACTGCACTACCCTAAACCCTAAAACACGACCTCCTACACTACACAAACACCACTGCACTACCCTAAACCCTAAAACACTACCCCCTACACTACACAAACACCACTGCACTACCCTAAACCCTAAAACACTACCCCCAGCAGTACCCCTATTCTACCCAAACACCACTGCACTAACCTAAACCCTAAAACACTACCCCCAGCAGTACCCCTACACTACCCAAACACCACTGCACTACCCTAAATCACTACCCCCAGCACGACCCCCTACACTACCCAAACACCACTGCACTACCCTAAACCCTAAAACACTACCCCCAGCACGACCCCTACACTACCCAAACACCACTGCACTACCCTAAACCCTAAAACACTCCCCCAGCACGACTCCCTACACTACCCAAACACCACTGCACTACCCTAAACCCTAAATCTACCCCCAGCATGACCCCTACACTACACAAACACCACTGCACTACCCTAAACCCTAAAACACTACCCCCAGCACGACCCTCTTCACTACCTAAACACAACTGCACAATTTGTTACAGGCGTTGCAACGCAGGCCTGTGGTGCTTACTGGAAGTACCTAGTGGACTAGTTGGGCCCCAGGGACCCTCAGGGTTCAAGGTGACCTAATCCTCCAACTTAAAACGCACCACGGGGCGCGTTTGCACAGTGGTGAAGGGAGGGGGCGGGGCCTCAGGTGACATGTGCGCAAACACGCCCTGTGGTGCGTTTTAAGTTGGGGAATTAATTCCCTTTGAATCCTGAGGGACCCTGGGGGCCAACTAGCCCACCAGGTACCTTCAGTAAGCACAACAGAGTTGCGTTGCAGAGAGGTGAAAAAGGTGCGTGGCCTCGGAACGCCTCTCTGCAACTCAGCTCTGTGGTCCTAACTGTAGGTACCTGGGGGCTAGTTGGGCCCCAGGGACCCTCAGAATTCAAGGGACTTAATCCCGCAACTTAAAACGCGCCACGGGGTGCGTTTGCACACATGTCACCTCAGGCCCCCCCTCCCTTCACCACTGTGCAAACGCGCCCTGTAGCGCATTTTAAGAGGTAGTTTTAATCCCCCTGCCCTATTATGTACTAGGGACTTGCAGAGGAGGTCATGCTAATCACAGGGGTACCCCAACGCATAGTGTTCCCTAGTGTATGTAGGTGTTTTCACTGTATTCTAAGTGTCTTTTAGCATAGCACTGGCTCTGGTTAGTCAGAGTCAGTTACCACCAGTACCCGTCAGAAAAAGTTGTGGGCACAGGATGATTTTGCAACAAGGCCTCTTTCTGCTCCTCTGTTGGTTCTTTCTGCACATCTTTTGCTTCTTTCTGTGCGTTTTTTCTTCTTTCTTCACATGTCCTACCTCTGTAGGCATAGTTAGAAACTAGCATTTAAAAAAACCTTTGAAATTCACTTAAAAATCATAGGTTTCAGGCACGTTATAGTTAGAAATTAGCATTTAAAAAACCTTTGAAATTCACTGAAAAAACCATAGGTTTCAGACACGTTATAGTTAGAAATTAGCATTTAAAAACCCTTTGAAATTCACTGAAAAAACCATAGGTTTTAGGGACAGTTATAGTTAGTTGGACATTTCACTCGTACAAAACCATAGAAATTCCCCCGTTATAGTTAGTTCAGCTAACTATAACTCGCGCCCACAATGCACTGCTGATGACGTCACATATTACATCACTCATGACATGGTCAGTGACATCACTGATGACATCACTGATGACATCTCAAATGACATCACTGATGACATCATCCATGTGATAATTTCATGCATCTTCTCACACCCTAATATAACTTTTGATACACCCACTCTAAATTACAGACTGCCATTCTCAAAACCATAGACACTCCAACACCAAAAACTACATACCCACTCACTGATTCTTAGGTCTACACACACATCCACTCACTCACCCGTACAGTCACTCATACTTAGTCACTCAGTACAAGACTATCATATGCACTCATACACCTAAATAAACACTCACACACCGCCACTCATCCATAGAGGTACTCACACACCTAGTCAGTCATGCAAAAACTTAATCACACACCCATTTACTCACCTATACAGTTATACACACACCAGCTCACTTACTCATACAAATACTAGCACATTCTTACACTCTTATACAATCACTGATACAAGTACACACTCATCCATACAGCCACTCTCACAATCACACACTCTCACTTATAGCCATTTATATACTCCAACACACATATATACTGCCTTTCACATATGTAGTTACTCACACATGTACCACTGAGATATACATTCAATCACTAACACACCCATACACACACTCACCCACCCATACAGTCCATCACAGATGCACTCTTGAAACCATGCACCCAGTGAATCACCAACTCACACATCTATGCACAGAGTCACACACACCCCACCCACACAAACACTCAGGCACCCATACAGATACTCAGACAATCAATCAATAACCCATGTAGACACTCATGTAGCTATTCAGAAAGCCATGCAGCCGCTTACAAACCAACAGACAGATGGATACAGACATTCACACAGTTTAGTCACTAACCCATGCATTCAGTAAGATACATTTAATCACTCACTTGTAGAGTCAGTCACTCACGTACTAAATCATCCATTCAGACACTTATACACCCACTCATTCTTCAATATGCCTTTCCCTATATATATTAAACATATTTAAACTTTACAGAAACACACAGTCACTGGATGATGTCATCAGTGATGTCATTTGAGATGTCATCAGTGATGTCATCAGTGATGTCACTGACCATGTCATGAGTGATGTAATATGTGACGTCATCAGCAGTGCATTACGGGGCACTGAGTTATAGTTAGCTGAACTAACTATAACGGGGGAATTTCTATGGTTTTGTACGAGTGAAATGTCCAACTAACTATAACTGTCCCTAAAACCTATGGTTTTTCAGTGAATTTCAAAGGGTTTTTAAATGCTAATTTCTAACTATAACGTGTCTGAAACCTATGGTTTTTTCAGTGAATATATATATATATATGTATGTATTCACTGAAAAAAACAGGTTACAGGGATGTTACAGTTAGGCTCAGGTTTCACTCATACAAACCAGTTAAAATCAGCAGCTATAGTTAGCTGAGCTAACTATAACTCACGTCCCCAGAATACACTGCTTATGACCTCACATATTATATATAAATATATATATTTACCACTCATAAACGTTTTAAAAACACTCACAGTCACAAGATGATGTAATCATTGATGTCATTTGAGATGTCATCAGTGATGTCATCTGTGATGTCACTGACCATGTCATGAGTGATGTAATATGTGAAGTCATAAGCAGTGCATTGCGGGGACGTGAGTTATAGTTACCTGCAGGAGCCGGCATTGCTCCCTCTCTTTCAAAATTTTGACCAAGCAAGAGCAAAATACTCTCGCTTGTTCAAAGGGGAGCACAGTTTGCTATGGATTGGCGGGAGCGCTAAAGTTCCCGCAGGAGACAGGGAGTCGGTTGGGACCGCAGGGGCCTTGAGGCTCCACCCAAGGTCCCATTGCACACTGGGTGCCCTAGGGGCACCCAGGTGACATGGCTGGGCCGGGACCCGAGGGAATGGGTCCCTGTTGTGGAAGAAA
Organism: Calotriton arnoldi; assembly: GCA_963921515.1. Lineage (NCBI taxonomy): Eukaryota > Metazoa > Chordata > Amphibia > Caudata > Salamandridae > Calotriton > Calotriton arnoldi. The sequence continues at coordinate 148,621 of CAWUFW010005618.1, read as the reverse complement.
GCAGGTCCAGTTCCATGTAGATTGGTTAAGTAAATTTATTCAGTAAGATGTTAACAAGAGCCCCACCAGGAGCAGCCTTGCTGCTGCTCAGCCCATCCTCCAACTGACACTCTCACTTACCAACATTCCACAGTCACCTCACACACCAACATTCCACACCACAGTCACACTGGCTGAGCAGCAGGTATAACACATCTCCTTTCTTTACACAAATTAGATTGGAACTCTGGAAAGATGACATGAAAACTAATGAATGTAAAAGAATGACATTTGAACCGTTGCAAGGAAAGAAAAGGCATTAGAACAATTGCATGCATAAACAATGTAGCAAATGACTAATGTGGGTGCATGAAAATACCAGATGGAAACATTTCACGCACAACACAAATTAAAATGATAAAGAAAACACAGTGAAAGGTAATGAGAATACATACACATACGCCATCTCCCTTTCTAACCACACGAAACACGCACACTACCACGCCACAGAACCACAAACCAAACCCAGATACCAAAAACAAGCTGGCTGGCCAGGCCAACAAGAAAGTAGTACATAGGGTACCGACTACGAGGCACAGTAGGAAACCATCCAACAACAGAGAGAAAAAAAAAAACTTAGAAAATGTGGAAATTCACTCCACACCAACCAAAAAGCATCAACACTGCCCTCCACCCTTACCCGTAATAAGGGTGGTAAGTGTGGAACACCAAACATATGGCATCAACACTGCCCTACACCCAAACCCGAAGTTAAGGTGGCAAGTGTGGAAAGGCGGTCCACACCAATCATGTAACAACTACACAACTCTACACCATATCAAGTAGTACAGTAGAAACAGCAATCACTAGTGATAAAAACACTCACTCTTCAAAAGTATGGCTAGCTCTCTGCCCTACACCCAAACCCGTAGTAAGGGTGGAAACTACAATCATAAATAAAAACACTCACACTTAAAAAAAACAAGCTTACTCTCTGCCCTTCACCCTGACCCATAGGCGGGGTGGAAAACACTACAAACCCATGTGCTGTGGCTTCACTCTGCCACACAACACTAACAAATTTGGCATCTTCCCTGCCCTTCACCCTTTCCCGTAGTAAGGGTGGTAAGTGTAGAAGACCACACCACACAAGTAAAATGGCTTCATTCACAGTAGAAAATTCGAAACCTGCAACCCAAAACATAACAAATGTAAGAATAAAAGGGGGTGATAAAACTACGTCGTCCCATGAACTCCAAAGTAAATGGTATTGCTACACCATTCCATAAGACACAAACGCAGCAGCACCCCAACAAGTGGGAGAGCTGAGAACTAAACATGAGCATACCACCCCAGTCATTCCAAATATACCCAAGAAAGAAAACATACAAAAAGCAATGACTCACGAACACAGTGAGACAGGGTAAAAGAAAAGATTTCACCAACTGAAAGCTGTGGGCAGGGCTATATAGGAAGAAAAAAAAAAATAATAAATAAAAGACCACCCTCCCCACACAGCTGGAACTGTCATACAACATCTAACATCTCTGTGGTGTATAAGGTAAATATTAGTACACATATGTACTTTGCACTAGCTCCTCAAACCATTCGCCATAAGCACTGTAAAAGAAAAGGAACAATAAAAAAAAAAAAAATTGTAGTACCAACATGAAAAGTCCATGGAGCTGTCAAAAACAAACCAACTAGCACTAAATAAGGGCTGTTGTTTCAACAATGGAAAACAATATTGCTTGTCCAAACAGCACTGATGTTGAGCTGACCACACACCCCCAAGACATATATTGCTGCTCTTTGAAGTAAAACCCTTTTTCCCTTCAACTTATTCGTTTATACTCCATGCGTTGAAGCGGTAGTAAGCAAGAACCAAAATCCTTCATGACAAAAACATCAATAGCAGTTATCGCTTCCAGAGAATTCAACACAAGTCAGGTGGAAATCCACAGCAGAGAATAAGCACCAATGATAGGGGTCGCTTAGGGAAATTCTTAAGGCTCACAAAATCGTGTTGCTTCATACAGGAGGCAGACAACATAGCAAACAGTACCTTTTGTCGAAAAAAAAAGAATTCTCCAATGGAAACTGAATATGTGAAAAAAAAAGAATGCTCACACCGGCATTGAGCTCTGATGAAAGTTGCATGACACGGTTACTAAGGTGGTCCGATACTGAAAGTTGCCACTAAATCCAAGATGGCGGCACGCATGCGTTATGTGCGCCGAGTGGCTCCAGGCACGAGCGTGCACCAAACATTGCCGTGCAGCAGTACTGACGCGGAGAAAGGATCGTCACAAGAGGAAGATTCCTTGACTGTGGGAAGACAACGCTGATGTAAATCCACGTGACTGAAGCTCGAGGTAAGAAGATGCCTTGCGGCCCGTTCAAATGCTGGAAGATGATAACGGTCACTGTAACGTTATACCATGGTGCCGGGCTTGTTTTAAACAAAATGTGAGCATGAATAAAAACTAGTCTAACCTCCGGTAGGTGACAGCAGCTTGCCACTCACACTGCCCCCAGCACAGCTCAGCTGATCCTCTCATTGCCGTTTCACTCCAGACCAGTGTACAGCTGACAGCTGTAACACATGCCATTTTCAAGACACAGGCTGCATACGTCAACAAAAGTTTTTGTAAAGCTTTCACCTGATCCATAAGTGAAAGTCAAGAGGTACCAACGCACAGCTCACTGGCAATGTCACAGGCCATGAAATTCCCATCCATGTCACGAAATAGATTGTTACAGCTAGATGTTGCTCAATATAAGTATGCCCAGGATGGTAGGCTGTCCGATGGCAGAGGACACTGGTGGGGCTGGGGCATAATGTCCTTCTTAGTACTTCTTTAAGTTCCTTAAAAATTTTCTTCCAATAGATTCTTCAGGCAGTAGTTACTTGTAGCTTGGTTTCCATCCATTGCCCGCATAGATTCTTCTTCAGGTCCTTTAAAATCATCGCCAAAATATGTTGTGAAGAAAGCAGGTCCAGTTCCATGTAGATTGGTTAAGTAAATTTATTCAGTAAGATGTTAACAAGAGCCCCACCAGGAGCAGCCTTCCTGCTGCTCAGCCCATCCTCCAACTGACACTCTCACTCACCAACATTCCACAGTCACCTCACACACCAACATTCCACAACACAGTCACACTGGCTGAGCAGCAGGTATAACAGTCCCGGGGCAGAATTCAGCCCAAGGAGGGGGGCTACACGACCCCACCTCCCTCTAGTAGCAAAAGGAAGCATTTACTTCTAAAATGTACAGCACGGAAGTGTGTTTTCTCTGAATTTCCACCGTAAAAAGTGATCTGTAATCCGTGATGGGAGGTTTTTGCATCCTTGCTTTTCTCAAGCACGATATCTCACGTAGTGTCTGTGATGAGGGGGTTCTTTCTTGTCATCTGCTGCTGAGAACAGAGATCGTGTTCTAAACTTTTGAAAATTAAAAGAATGTAAACTTGCCTAGAAACCTCGTTCATTTGGCCCTTCCCCATATACATTAGTGGTATACAGCGTCTTCCTGCACTTTTCTCAGGATGATGGTCAGCTTACTAAAAAGCCCCCTAGCACGTTTCCTGATGATTTCTGAGTTGGGGACTTGATGCCTATGAATACAATCGCATCTCCACCAAATAAAGAACCACTTACTTCTGTACATTACAAATCATCTAAGTGTGTTTTCTCTGCAGTTCCACCCTGTAAAGTTATCTGTTGAAGATGCTTGAATAACTATCACATTGGCAAGTTTACAGACACACAAGGTCACTGGTGACATTTCCTCGGCGTCCTGTACTCACCTGTAGTGTAGGAGATGCACTATACATTTACCCGACGAGGTAGCACTTACTAATTAGCCTAGAGTGTCCAAGAGTGCGGTGTTGTTGAGCGGGGTGTTGTCGAGTGGGGTGTCATCGAGTGGGGTGTCATTGGCTGGGGTGTTTTTAAGCTGGGTGTTGTGGAGTCGAGTGGCATAGATTGGAGTAGAGTGGAGTGGCACAGAGTGGCATAGGCAAGTAGAGTGGAGTAGTGTATGATAGAGTACAGTGGAGTAAAGTGGCCTAAAGGGAGTTGCGTAGAGTGTCGTAGAGTGAAGCAGAGTGTTTGTCGAGTGGTATAGAGTGGAGCAGAGTGTGGTAGAGTGGCATAGAGTGGAGTAGAGTGCCAGAGTGGAGAGTCATACAGTAGAGTGCCATACAGTGGAGTTAAGTGTCAGAGTGGAGTGGAGTCGCGTATAGTACAGTGGAGTGGAGGGGCACAGAGAGCAGAGTTGAGGGGCACAGAGTGGAGGGGCATAGAGCGGAGGGGTGCAGAGAGGAGAGGCACAGAGTGGAGGGGTGTAGAGTGGAGAGGCAGAGAGTGGAAGGCATAGAGAGCAACAGGGCCAGCGCAAGGCACGGGCAGAGTGGGCATCTGACCATAGCCCCACTCCTGCTCACAAATAAGGGGCCCTCACTGCCTTTAAAAAAACTTCAATGTTACGAGGCCAGGGGAGCAACAGTGGTGAAGAGCTGCGTGGCCCAAGGGAGGGAGCCCCCTCCTTTGGGACTCGTAGCCATGGGCAGAAAGAGTTTCAGAGATCTAACCGCTGCATCTGCATGATAACAGGGATTAGATCGGTACTTGAAGTGAGCCTTTACCCTGTATGAATGATAAGCAGGTTGTCCTACAGGGCTCACAACAAAAGAAAGAATCCTGTCCCATCAATTAGGATGGAGGGAAGGGAGACAGGCAATTTTAAAAAGCAAATTTCTTTAACACACTGAAACGTTTTGCCTTAGTACAAAGGATTATATCACTAGACTTAGATATATTTAGTAACATTGAAACATTGCTGCCCCTGTCCTGATGATCATGGTATTAGTGAGCAAGGAGCAGGGCCAATGAATTTTTGTAGCAAGAAAGGACCACATTACATGGCAGGGTTTACTCATTTATGTGGCAAGAAAAGGCAAATTATGTGGCATAATGCAGCACATTTTGTAATAGTAGTAACTCATAATTTTATCATTCACCCAAATACAAAAATCATACCCTCCCGCTTTTTGCGATTTGCATTTGCAAAATTACCGCAAAATTAGATGTGAATCTTAGGGATTTTCAAGACACAGGCCACACTAAAAGCAAATAATCTTTTCCACTTGTTTACACAGTGGCAAAGGTCAGGAAGTGTGTGGTAAATCTGTCAGCACATTCGTTTTTTGGGGAAAAAAAGCATTGATAATGTCAATGGGGCTTGCTTTTGGATGAAATTGGCTTTATCAGTGTTTTTTGTTAGCCATTTTGTACATGTGTAGCATGGCTGGGGCTTGCCTGTGCATGGTATTGGCTAAATCATTGTTGTTTAGCCATGTGTAGCATGGCTGAATGTTAAAAAAAAAAGCAATGACACTGCATACGCTGGGTGTGTTATAAAGCTTTTTTTATTTTCATTGCTGGCTGAAGGAAGGGCAGGTCAGAGTCAATTCTGAGGCAACGAAGGATTGAGGGTGGTGTGGGTCCTAAAAGAGCTTGGGCTATAGGGTGACATGTCTCCTGTGTGACAACAAGGGACATGAGGGTGATCAGTGCTTCTCTAATCCTGCACACAATGCTCAGTGTTTACGAGTAGAGTGTGCAGCTGGCAGTACATATGTTATATGCTCAACAAGGTGCCCCAGATTGGTGTGCTGAGCAGAGTGCTCAGCAGTATGCACAGCAGGGTGGCCCTTGATGGTGTGTGAAGCAGACTCTACCTGAGTGGTGTGTTGAACAGGGAGTTCCTGGGTTGTTGTGTCCTCAGCATGGAATTGAATGAGTGGTGTGCAACATGGTGTCTTTCAATGGTGCACGCAGCAGGGTACACCTCTGTGGAATGCTCAGCCAGGTGCCCTTGGTGGTATGCAGCCGGAGTACCTGGGCGGTGTACTCCGCGAGGTGTCCCTGGATGCTGATGTCCTCAGCATCAGTTTTTATGGGTGTTGTGCTCAGCTGGATGTCCATTGGTGGTGTGTGCAGCAGGGTGTCCCTTGGTGGTGTGTGCAGCTGGGTGTAACTGGATAGCCTGCACAGCTAGGTTACTCTGGGTGGCATGCTCATCAAGATGTCTCTGGGAGGCGTGCTTAGCAGGGTGTCCATGTGTGAAATGCTCAGCAGTATTTCCTTGGATGGTGTGCTCAGTATGAGGTTATGAGGTAGGGTGTTTTGAGAGTGGCATTGAGTGGCAGGGTCTTTTGCGGAGGTGTGTGCAGCAACCAGTTCATGGGGCGAGGATGCACAATGGAAGTCCTTTCAGGTGTGCAGAGAAGGGATTCACTTCTTGATGTGTGCAACAGAGAGTGCTTGTGTGATGTGTGCTAGTCAACAGTGGTCTGTTTGTGTTTTGTCCTCAGAGAGATCCAAATGTGACATCAGTAATACAGGGATGGTGGCTAGGTGGCATGTTGTGACGGTAACAGTAGGGGTGTGTGGTATACAGTTAGGGGTCCCTAGCTGATATGTGCAGCACTGGAGCCCACTGATGCATGTAGCAGGAGTCCATGCATGAAGGTAAAAGCTTTGATCTCTGAGGGACATATGCTGCAGCGAGCTCCTGCGTGATGTATTTAGCAGAGATTGGAAGGCAGTATTTTAAGCAGTGAATTTTAGGTAGTGTGTACAGAAGGGGTCTCTGGGTCATTAATGCAAAACAGCAGGCCCTTGGGTGGTGTGTGTGGGACAAGGTCTGTCCATGGTAAGTGTAGCAACAGATCCATCAATGGAATGTGGTTCTCACAGAGTTCTTTGCACTATATGTTCAGCAGCAAATGCCTGTGTATGTGCGCGCAGCAGGGGTGCCTCTACTGTGTGTGCAGCAGCTAGTTCAAATGTTGTATTTGTAGCTGGAGTACCTACATGTGTGCAGAAGTACATCCAAGTGTGGTGTGTAAGTACAGGGTCTCCTTTGTTGTGGGCAGTGGGGATTCTGTGGGTGATTATGTGCACAGTAGTGAGACCCTCGTGTTGGGTGCAGCTGTGTCTCTCATGCAGGGTCTGCTGTTGGGGTCCTTTTGCGGTATGGGAAAACCTGAAGCTGCAAGGTTTGCAGCATCGGGTATCTATCAGGGTGGTGTGTACAGCAGAGAATTCCTGTGTGATATGTGCAACTGGGAGTTCTTATGTGATGCACACAGTGAACAAGCACCTGACCGGTGTGAGCATCTGCTAGTATCTATCTGTAAAAAATGAGCAGCAGCTGGAATCCATTCTATATGATTGGTGTGTGCAGCAATGCATTTCTTCATGGTGTGCTCAGCAGGGAGTTGCTGAGTGGTATGCACTACACGCAGACAGTGGTAGTGTCTATCCAACCTGGTGGTGTCTGCAACAGGGTATTCTTAGGTGCTATGTGCAGTGTTAAATTCGTCCAGGTTTGTCCCGCCAAAATTGATTAAAGAGTGTAATTTTATCACACCTTTTAATTATCGTGTGCAATAAACATCAAACCACTTCTAATTGCAATGACTCTACAAACAAATGTTTACGCAGGAATTGCTATTTGATAGCCCACTTGTAGTCATGCTCTATGTGTCGTATGAAACACAGGGCACATACAATACACCACTGTCAGTCACTTCAATGATTTACCAGAAAAACAGAATAATTCTAATCACTACATTTGCCACAATAAATGCAGATGTAAGCCGCAAAATTCCCTTTTTGATGCCGCAAAATTTTCACATCAATGCCTCAATATCCAGGGGGGTCTGAGCAATCAGCAACAGAAAGATGGCCAGTTAAGCTATGTGAAAATCCAACATTATGTGGAAAATGCAGCAACAGCAAAATCAAGTAATTCCAGTGGCCCTGGCTAAGAGGCATGTCAGGGTTCATGTGTCCCCTATATGTGGGCTACAGTCTTAATAAACATGCAGCAAAATAATAATCTACTACATCAAACACAAGAGTTGTTGTACAGCCCACACCCTGACTGCACATATTTAAATGTGTTCTGATGTGCAATAATGAACAAAATGGAGGTTGTTGAAATAAAGCATTTGCCTAGGATCACACAATATGGTCAAGCAGGGAAGCCAGGATTGATCCTAGATTTTACAGTTTCTCACTGTGCAATTCAGCCACTATAAAGGTATCTCTTTATGGCATTAAAGCTTAATGATGTATCTTTAATTCTTGGAGCATGGGACTAGAGTCTGGATGACAGGCACGGTTCGCATTATAGTTTTGGCAGTTTTACATAGCACGAACATTGGCCCAGGACATAAGCACGCCTCAAAACAGACACAGACTAAGGTCATGATTTCCAGCACAGAGATTTATCTGGATTCGCAGGATGATGTGCCAAGACCCCGATTGAAGCCTGGATCTCGTTGTTGCATGGTGGGCAGCTGTAGCCTCTAGGCCATGTTGCCTCCTATGAAAGCTCAGCTCATTTTGGGCTTGAGGTTTGAAGAAGATCTTGAGCCGAGCAGAGCCAGGCCTTTTGTTCAAGTTTTCAGTGGCTTGCCCACATATAATAGTATGCATAAGAGAGTAAATGTTAAGGGGTCAGAATCCATGCAAAAATGTAAAAACCATTCGAACAGTGGGAGGGTAGACGGGGAGAGATGGATGTAAAGAAGGAGAACTGCTGAAACAAGGTAAGAAGCGAGGGGGCGAAGAGTGGTTAAGAGCAGCATATGGAGGGAAGATATGGATGTAAGAGGGGCAGAGCCAGCAAGAAAAGGCTGGGGAAAATGGAGAGATTGATGTAACGGGGCAGAACCAGCAAAAAAAATTAAGACAAGAGAAGGTGAGAGGCTGGGTGGGATGATGAAAGGAAAGGAGTAGAGCATTGAGGGGAAAGATGGCTCTAAGAGTGGCAGAATCAAAGAGAGAATATAAGATGCTTGGGGATAGAGAAGAGAAAAGGAAATAATGCAGGGATAAAGTAGATGTCAGAGGGGGCTGAAGCAGCAGGGACAGGCTAAAGGCTGGCAGAGAGAGGAGGTAAAAAGTAGAGCATGGAGGGATAAGGTGGATGTAAGTAGACAGAATCAGCAAAAAACATAAGAGGCTGGAGAAGAGATATAAAATGATGTTGAACCAGTGTGTGCTGCTACGTCTGTTGAGCCTTCTGACAAAGTTTGCAGTTCCCTATCTCTTTATTTTCCCTTTAAAAAGTGTTTTAAAAAGTGTTCATTTTGAGATTACTGTGCCATCCTTCACACAGGGTTATGATCTTCAAGCATCCTCAATGTGTCTGCTGAATTTCAGCATGGTCTCTGTGTACTTTATTACCCCTCTTGACCATTCTAATAAATCTGCCTTCCAGTGGGACCCTTTCCTACCTGTCCTCACCAGAGATCTAGAGATCATGGTTCCTGTCCTGGACTCACTTTGCAATCTCTTTCTTGCCTCCTCATACATTTCTAGCAATGTACAAAATAAACAAGCTGTGGTTGTTTCTCTGTTAAAAAAACCTATAGCAGGCTCAAAACATCTCCGCATCATCTGATATCTCTTTGCCACAATATTTTTCTGTAAAAGGAAAAATGCTGAAATATATTGTGAGACCTTTTCTTTGGGTCAGGGGCAATAGGTGATTAATTGGCAGCATTGGGGGAGGATACCGTTGTTTAGGATTGCTGTTTCAGAACTGACTATTTAATTTCATTTGTTAAATAGTTATTCCTTTTAGAATCTTATCGCTCTAATGGTGGCAATAACGAGCAGTCAATTACTACCAGAGGTGATAAAGGTGTTGGAATTCAAATTCAGTATGCCACTTTAATCATACCCAATAAGCACATTATCAAGCAAGACTAGCAATGTCTTTTAAGGGACACTGATTTAGATCAGGTGGTAATTGAATGAAACAACAAAAAATGTGTTCTGTGACTACTTGTCCTCCAATACCCAACACACTTCTTACAATATCTCTGTGTGTGCAAAGTGATAATGGACAGTTGTCCACCCTGCATGATTTAAGTGCTGTGAGCCCCAAGGAAAGGGCTGAATTCAAGTAGGAAAGAAAGGGAATTTGCATTTAACTGACGGGGCTATGGCTGGGCCACTTGGTGAGGTGATCTTTTTATTACTATGGATAAACTGGGCTCCTTGCTTGGGCTGGCTTGGCCGCTTGTGCACAACCCAAAAGGATGCTACAGGCTTAAGGTTGGTGTGCACAGAGTCAATCTGACCCTGCTACGTAGCCAGCCTAATCATTGTCATATGTAAAATGACAATGGGCTGGCCTGGGCAAGCACAGTATGATGTGCGCCTCCTCCCCAAAAACAAATCCCAAACCTCGAGGAATGATATTGAGACCTGGGGAAATGGCTGCTTCTCTGAAGCACAGTTCGAATTGGCCTACTGTGGGAGATGAGGGGGAAGAAGAGAGTGTACAGCAGATGGGGCTGTGGGGTGGAGGGCAGCTGAGAAGCGAGGGGCTATTCCATATAGTACACCAATGTACATGGAATGATCTGCCAAATAATGAGCGTATACGAAAAGGTAGCCAGTAGGTTCATGGACACAGATTTTGTATTGGAGGTTGGAAGACCAAAGGGTTTGGTTAGATATCTGGGGAATGACTGGAGTGGCTTGTGGGTGATGTCTTGCATTCAATTATCTCTTTAACCAAGATGCAATGGATTTACTTGAGGGCAGGTGCAATGTGGAATATGATGTGCTCCTCCTCCCAAAAAACTAAAATCCCAAATCTCGAGGAGTGACATCGAGACCTGGGGAAATGGCTGCTTCTCAGAAGCACAGTTCGAATTGGCCTACTTTGGGAGAAGAGGGGAAGAAGGGAGTGTACAGGAGATGGGGCTGTGGGGTGGAGGGCAGCGTAGAAGCGAGGGGCTATTCGATAGAGTACACCAATGCACATGGAATGATCTGCCAAATAATGAGCGTATACGAAAAGGTAGCCAGTAGGTTCATGGACACAGATTTTGAATTGGAGTTTGGAAGACCAAAGGGTTTGGTTAGATATCTGGGGAATGACTGGAGTGGCTTGTGGATGAGGTCTTGCATTCAATTATCTCTTTAACCAAGATGCAATGGATTTACTTGACAGCAGGCACAATTTGGTTATTTCTTCTTAAGCTAAATGAGTTGAGGCACAAGGTTCTCGTGACTCTGCAATCTGGCATGTGTCTTCTCAGATATTAAGGACATTTGAATTAATTGTTTTCAAACTGTAAGTCTCTGGTATTACTTTAGTGATATTCTGCAAGTTGACCATCACCTCACTAACCTACCTATCCCACATGGCCACCAGCAGCAGCTCCTCCTTTAGGACAGAGGAGCGTCGCCCCCCCTGCTACCTGCGTCGCAAAGGTGAAAAATAAAATGGCAATAAATTGATTTTATTACCATTTTATTCTTCCCTTTCCCCAGCCCGAGTCATGTTTGGGGGTGGGTCACCACTGCTGACAGGCAGCAGGGGAGTGGTGCTCACTCCAACAGTTTACTCTTCACATGCCAATCTGGCCGGTTGTCTTCGGATGGCCAGCCTGACATGCACAGTGGAAACCTCTCCACCCAGCTGTCTTAGACAGCTGGGTGGAGAGCAGGTACACAGTGCCCGTAGGAGCGTCGAGGCAGCCCGCTCCAGCCAATCCTGGCACTGCTCTCATACATGACAGCAGTGTCTGAATTGGTGCGTAGAATTCAACAGTTTCAAGCTTTCAGCGTCGAGGGACTGAAGCAGAGGACTTGAGGAGGCGAGCCAGCGGAGTGGGAAAGTACTTTCTCTGCTCATTCTGACCTTTATTTTTCCTCTTTCTGCTTGTTATTTTTCCTCTTTTTGCTTGTTTCTGACCTTTATTTTGCCTCTTTCTGCTCATTTCTGCCTGCTATATGTTCTCTTTCTGTTCATTTCTAACCTTTATTTTTTCTCTTTCTGCTCGTTTCTGACCTTCATATTTCCTCTTTCTGCTGGTTTCTGACCTCCATTATTCCTCTTTTTGCTCATTTCTGTCCTGGCTCCTCAAGAGATGTCAGATCCACAGCACCCAGATACTCCTTGGGGTAACAGTGCTGCGCTATACAAATGCTCATTGATTGATTGACCGCGTGTGATTTCACCCACCCACCACCCATTTTCCTGCCCCATCACTCTCAGGGGTTGCCAACTGCCACTGCTGGCCGCAAACTATTTTCCCGTTTAACCATTTCTTTGGTATATCTTTCTTAGTTCAACTCTTTTCATCTCTAAAAAATAGAGTTTGAGACTAATTGCTATGTTTAGGCGCTAAGTGTGTAGGTGTGAGTCAACATTTGGTGCTTCTGCCTGCCAATATATTAGCCACCCTACCTGTGTATGACATTTGTGCTGTCTCCTCTTCCTATTTTTGGGAATCTGTGCTTTCTGTTCTTTGCTGCAGCTCATGCACCCTATCTAGCTTTTATCTGTTTATGCTGATCCCCCATGCCTGCTGAAAACCAAATGCCTTATCTTAAACTTCACTAGCGTAAAGGAAGAGCTAGGGAGTCACTTGAAGTCCCACTGTATAGTTCTGGGCCAATCTGACCTAGAAATTTAATCATGTCCTCATATAGAAACAATTAGTGAACTTTGTAGCAATCATATCAGTTTTTAGGAGACCTAATCTAGCTTTCTTAGTCAGTTTGATTAATATAATGTATTTCCACGTAATGCAGCATTAAAATATATATGCCTATTTTATTTGGATTATTATTTATATTTGTAGCTATTTTATTGATATCCACACTAGGTAATTTGTTTCTTGCAAAGCTACTTCAACAATTCCAGAACATTAATGTTCAATTGACGCCCCTTCCTGTGATGTCACTTCCTGTGATGTCACATCTTATAGGGGCCTCGCATGCCCCTATTTTTCCCAGGGCCCCACACACTCTAGGACCGACCCTGGAGTGCAGGGGCATGTTGTAGAGTGGCATAGAGTGCAACAGCATAGAGTGGAGTGGCATGTCGTAAAGTAGGATGTAGTGTCTTGAGTGGGGTGGCATATTGTAGAGTGAAGTGGTATGTCGTGGAGTGTCTTAGAGTGGAGGGGGTAAAGTGGAGTGGCATTTTTTTTCTGTTGTCCTCATTCATAAATAAGTGGATTAACTTTAAGCAGATAAAGGCACTTTCCTGGTTCCTATAGAGGGAGGCAACAGTTTCATCTGTTACTTTACCACCTCCAAGGTACCTGGGGTGACCGACCGCAAGGTTCCTGGGGAGGGAATTTGAGGGGAGGCATAACAACCTCCCCAGATTAAGTCTCCTTCCCCTAATATCACTTATTTCATAATCATTGGACTAGTGTTTGGATATTGTACAATCAAATTTATTGGCCCACTCGTCCCAGGCCCCCCAACATCTGATTCTTTTTCTCGAGGGACCTGCAAGATCCAAATTATTAATTCTTTTAACTGAAGCGACCCATTCCAAAAATACTGGGGGCTGAGATGATACCCATTTTAAGCAAATTTCTCTTCTTGCCAAAAGAATTAACATAAATAAAAGCGAGGCTTGGAGTTTGGAAAGCTTATAGCTGGAGCTCTCCTCTGGGAGGACTCCAAAAATTACCAAAACCGGTCTTACCGGGAGAGGCATGTCGTGGAGTACGGTGAAGTGGGGTGTCAGAGTGGAGTGGCGTATCACATAGTGGAGTGGCGTGTCGCAGAGTGCAGTGATGTGTCACAGCGTGGAGTGATTGCAGAGAGGAGTGACGTGTAGTAGAGTGAAATGGAGCAGAGTGATGTGGAGTGTTGTGGTGTAGAGAGTAGTAGACTGTTGTAGAGTGGGTTGGCATAGAGTGGAGTAAAGTGTCATAGAATGGAGTGGCACAAAGTGTTGTGGAGAGGCATAGAGTGTCCTGGAGTGGTGTAGAGTGAAGCAGAGTAGAGTGGAGTATCATAGAGTGGAATGGAGTGTCAAAAAAGTGGCGTGGAGTGGAATTCAGTAGACTGGAGTGTTGTAGACTGGAGCAGAGTGTATTGGTGTACTGTGGAGTATCGTAGAGTGGAGCGGCATAGAGTGGAGTTGCGCAGAGTCATTAGAGTGGAGTAGAGTGTTGTGGGGTAGCGTAGAGTGTCAAGGAGTGGCATAGCATGGGCTGGAGTAGAGTAGAAGAGCATGGAGTGGAGGAACATAGAGTGTCATATGGTGGAGCGATGTAAAGTGGAGTAGAGTGGAGTGGCATAGAGTGAAGTAGAGTGCCGTAGAGTAGAGTGGAGTAGAGTGTCGTGAAGTGGCAGGGAATGTCATGGAGGGAGTAGAGTGCCACAGAGGGATTAGAGTACCGTGGAGTGAGTAGAGTGTCGTGAAGTGGAGTAGAGCGGAGGGGCATAGAGTGGAGACGAGTGGCATAGAGTGTCATAGAGTAGAGTGGAGAGGTGTGGAGTGGCATAAAGGGGAGCAGAGTGGATACATGTGGCGTGGAGTGGTGTGGAGTGAGTTGCGTAGAGTGAAGTATAGTGATATAGAGTAGAAAGGCATATAGTGGAGTAGATTGTCGTAGAGTGTAGTGGCGTACAGTGTCATCCAGTGGCGTGCCATCGAGTGTAGTGTCGTTTAGCATTGTGAAGTGACATAGAGTGTAGTAAAGGGTGAGGGGCACAGAGTGGCATTGTTGAGTAGAAAGGAGTAGTGTGTGATAGAGTAGAGAGGAGTAAAGTGGCCTAGAGGGCATTGTGTAGAGTGTCGTACAGTGGAGTAGAGTGTTGTGGAGTGGCATACAGTGGAGTAGAGTGATGTAGAGTGGAGTTAATTGTCAGAGTGGAGCAGCGTAGGGTACAGTGGATTGGAGGGGTGTAGACTGGAGGGGTGTAGAATGGAGGGTCACAGAGCGCAGAGTGGACTCGCACAGAGTGGACTCGCACAGAGTGGACCCGCACAGAGTGGGGGGCACAGAGTTGCAGGGCATGTTGTAGAGTGGCAAAGAATGGAGTAGCATAGAGTGGAGTGGCATGTCGTTAAGTATAATGTAGTGGCGTAGAGTGGAGTGGCATGTCATAGAGTGAAGTGGTGTTTCGTGGGGTGTCAGAGTGGAGGGGCGTAAAGTGGAGTGGCATGTCATAGACTAGGGTGAAGTTGGGTGTCATAGTGTGAAGTTGTGTGTTGCAGAGTGGAGTGACGCATCGCAGAGTGAAGTGATATGTTGCAGAGTAGAGTGATTGCAGAGTGAAGTGATGTGTAGTAGAGTGATGTGGAGCTGAGTGATGAGGAGTGTCATAGAATGGAGTGTCGTAGTATAGAGTGGTGCGCCGTAGAGTGCCATAAAGTGGAGGGAATAAAATGGAGTAAAGTTCTGTACAATGAAGTGGCGTAGTGTGGAGTATGCATGGTGTGGTAGTGCACTGCCATTACACACATCACATTTTCAAATTCAATGCCCATTACATTTGCACAGACAAACATTATTATTGATAAAAGTATACAGTGCACAAACAATAATGTGTGGAAATGTCATCACCTAGTCTATGATTACAATATTTGTTTCCACCACACTTCAAACTACAAACAATTGTGCTTCATTTGTGCCTTTCTAATTTTGATATATTCTGAAATATGGGCACAGTTAATTTGCAGGCATTTACATTTTATTGTGTACTAGAAAAAATCCTTTCCTTTCTCAGCAAGATTGTCACATAAATCCTCTCACTTTGAAGTCAGAGAAGGAAAAGTAAACACCAAGCTACCTCAGAAAATAGAGCCTGACATTTGGCCTCTGTCTTTGAATGCACAGCAAATGTGACAAGATAGGAACAAGACATAAAGGCCTAGTCACAGAAAGCAAGGACTCGTGGAAGAATACAGTAAATAGGCTATGCTCTGCATGAGGGACAAACTCAAGCTGGACAGCCTAAAACAAATAAAGCCAGCAAATATTAAGCAAACAACTGTGAGCTACAAAACACAAATACAATAGTAAGCAATGGGTGGAATGCATTCATAGGGAAGCATTGAGAATGTCCCTAAGATGTCATTAGCAAACCAGCCAGCTGCGCTCACTGGAAGGCTTCAAACTAGGCAAGAAGAAGGCCAGAAACAACATTTTATTTTGCATTTTGCAAGTTGCACAATGAGATATGATACCAACAGCCATTCCTGGATTTTCAACCAACAGCATGTTGCATTACGACTCTTATAGTGTTTTTTAATACATCACTAAAGCTGAAAACCCCAGCATGCAAAGTGATGTTAGCTAAAATGCCAGAATTTGCAGAAGGAGTTATACATAACATGGAACCACCTGTCAAATACATTTTAAATTTTTACAAAGTTGCATAGCCCATTTCAAAAACTGTTTATTTCTTATTCAAGCTTCACTAAACAACAAAGGTACAGCATGGATAAAACAGTGTTAACTCAAAGAATAATGAAAGGGCAGGTGACAGTAGTGGGAGGAAGATAACACTATTCTCCCACACATACAGGACAGGCAAACCAATGGTAGCCCACACACTAAAGATAAAGTAAGAATAGTTAAATGACTGTTGTATCCTGCCTGCAGAAATCTACACATAGTAAGAACCAAACTTCTTATTGAATAAGCATACATTCAAGTACTCACCTAAGATGATGAACCCTTGCACCTTCAACAGTGGGTTCCACATCTAGCGCTGGGTAGCATATTTCTTGTGGGTTTTATACATTTCATCAGGCTATGGTCAATGTAGAATGATGCTAACAATCTTTTCCATTGGTGATTACAGTCTTCACAGAGATTTCTCACGGGTGAAGAATCTTAGCGCATTAACTCTTGCAAGAGTGTTCCACACAATCTGGATATTTTACTGTTTGATATGGTGGAGGAAACCCTAAGTATCGAAGATGTGTTTCCATGATATGTTGCTCAGCTTTTCCCATCTTTGTCAGTGGTGCTGGAACAACTTTCAAAGTGAGGGTTCTACCACCAATGTTACATCACAGAAGACATGGAGACTGTGAAAATCTAAGTGTTTTGCAAAGAACAAGTATAGTAAATTATTCACACCCATTCATCAGGAGAGTAGTAAAAGAGTGGTATGTAGCCAGTTGTGCATTTGGAGTACACTGTTGCAAATATATTACTAAAGCATGGTGTGGCAGCACACTGTCATTTCCAGACATCACATTTTCCATTGACATGGCCACAAACGTTTCATGACATACACTTTAACTGATAAAAATAATAGCACACAAACAATAATGTATGGATATAGGGTTTCAGCTAATATTTATCAATGGTTCAGCACCAAGTAGAGTGGCTTGATTTGTTTTGAACATATTAAAATCTTTGTTTCAATCACATAGAAATACAAAACAAAATATGCTTTATTTGTGTTTTCCAGCCTGCTGATATATTTTGAAATATTGTGCAGTTAATTTACAGGTATTTACATTTTGTTGTGTTAGGAAAAAACAGACATCCCACAGTCATTCCTTTCATACTCCTTGTATCCAAGAAAATTATCAGATAGTCCATTTACAAAATACGCTAACTTTGGAGTCAGACTCAAAAAAGTAAACACCATTCTCCATGTTAACCCCTTTAGTGTGGGTGTCAACTCCCTCCCCAGTGCGTCTGTTGCCATTGGCCGATGCTAGCGAGGGATTAAAGGCAACCTCTCGTACGGAGGACTTCTATTAACCCTGTTGCAGGCAGTAAGCCGAGCAATGCAAGTAAGGCAGCATTTTTATGAGGACAAGTGGGGTAATGCTGGGTGGTAAGAATTTTGTGGATTCTGCTAATTACGGATGTTTCCATCACAGAAATGTAAGGAAAATGAAAACCTTTAGGCAAAGTTTGAGATTTGCAAGGCATTGTGGGTAAGAAAATCTAATGGGATCCATGCAAGGCACACCCCCTTGCAATTCTCTGGGTGTCTAGTTAACAAAAATGTCTGTGGTTGTTAGGTTTCTATGGGTGGCGGTTAAGCAAGGCCCCAAATACCGCAGCCACCACCATCGCTGTTCTCTCCAAGTAGCACTTTAGGGCCTTTTGTGTCATGGACTTTTGGCCATCCAAACAAGTGGCCAGCAGATTCTGGAATTTTCTCACACAGAAATGGGAGAAAACTGTGTGTTTTTGCTAAAGTTTGAAGTTTGCAAGAACATCTGGGTAAGAAAACCTCAAGAAAGCCACACAAGTCATGCACCCATAGACTTTGCTGGCTGTTTATTTTTCCAAAATGTGCATGTTTGGTAGGTTTCCCTGGGTTGTAAGCTGAGCTAGGGACCAAAATCCACAGCTCCACAAATTGCAAAAAGGGGTCAGTTTTCAGTGGAAAAATATGATGTGTCCATGTTGTGTTTTGGGACTTTTCCTGTTGTGGTGGTCAGGCACACCCACACAAGTGAGGTATCATTTTTATCGGGAGATATGGGGGAATGCTGAATGCTAATAAATTTGTGGCTCCACAGAGACTGCAGAACATTCTGTCACAAAAATCTAATGTGAAGAAAATGTGTGTTTTTACCCAGGTTTTGAGGTTTACAAGGGCTTCTAGGTAAAATTACAGCGTGCGAGCTATGCGAGCCATACCGCCCTGGACTCTTCCTGGTGTCTAGTTTTCAGAAATGTATGGGTTTTGTGGTTTTTCTTGGGAGGCAGCTGAGCTAGAGCCCATAATCCGCAGGTACAAACATTTTTTAAAAAAACATGGATTTTGCTGGGTAAAATATGACGCCCCCTGGTCAGGTTTTGGGGTGTATAGTGTCATGAGTGCTAGACCCAGCCACACAAGTGGTGCACCATTTTTATTGGGAGATGTATGGCACTGCATCACAGTAGAACATTTGTTATTACCATTAGTATTTCTGTGCATTTGTGCCTTCCTAATGGAAGCCAGTTTGTAAGAAAGAAGACATTTTACAAAATGCGCTCTGAATAACATGCTAGTATGGATACCCACAAATTCAGTGGTGTAAAATTATTCACTGCTCCTAAACTCAGCATCTATGTAGATTTCAGAAATAGATAGGTTTCTTTTATACCCATTTTCCACTCTTTATATTTTACAATATGAATTGCTCTATACTTCGTACACAATGAAAAACCATTGAAAGGAGCATTTCAGTTGTTGGCTCTTCGTACCTTGGGCTCTTGGAGAACCTACATATGCTTGCAAATAAAAGAGTCCAGCGGATGTACCGGTGTATTGCTTTTGTATATTAGCCATTGCGACAAAGAAGTTACAGATGAAAATTTGATCAGAAATGGCAGTTTTTTCCTCCCCATTCTTTCTTTGGGAAATTCACAAATGACTCCTTGCTAAAATTCAGACTTCTGTTTACTTTTTGGAACTGTATAGCTCTCCGGCATCAGTCATGGGTTTCACACCTGTTTCCACCACAAACTGGAAGTAGGTTGAAAGTACAAAAATTCAGAATAATGAGCTACCTCCTAGGAAAATGCCAAAACTGTGGTAAAAGATTGGTTTTACATACAACTGTTCCTGAAAGCTGGGAAGATGGTGATTTTAGCACAGCAAAGATTTTATTAATTCTGTTTTTAAAAAACAAACCAGACACTTTTTGGTGAAGCATTTTTACCATTTTTTCCCCCAAAAAACATAATTTCCCTATATTTTGCCTATTTTCTCGGTCTCTTCGAAACGAAATCCACAAACCCTGTGTACCTTCAAAATCCCCAGAAAAAAAGCACTTTTGTCGGGGATATCTTAAGTGGAAAAAGGTTAGGGAGGCCTAAGCGCAAACTACCCAAAATAGGCAAAAAAGGGCCCAGCACTATGGTGAAAAAGCCTCAGCAGGTAAGGTTAAAAGAACAGCCAGCAATTTGTCAGAAGACAGGGCCTGGCATTTGACCTCTGAAAGCAAAGTGGCAAGCTAAAAACAAAATTTAAAGGGATCTTTTTTTCCTCATTCACGTTCTGACCTCCAGCATGGTTATTTAGCATCCCCCACCCCCACCACCACCACACACTTAGTTCCAGCGCCTATGATGTTTGTATTTTGTATTCAAGAACTGCAATGATATTAACAATATTTCTCTTTCATGGTATATTTTGATCAGAATTTGACTAAGCCTATTGTGAATAGTACAGGATGGAGTATATATAGCATATTACGGTACAACTGCCTTACAGTAATTTGCAAGTAAATAAAGCACTTTACCAAAGTACATTGCTCAATAACCTTCAGCTACCTCAGCAAAAAAAGAATTGCCACTGATGTTAACTACTGCATTCTGAAGATTTGGTTTATTAAGAATAGTGCCTGTGTATACTTTTAGGCAATGTACCAGTACTTAAAACAATGACTTTCTCTCGATTTTCTCTTTTAGTTTGTATGCAACGCCACATAATCATGTGTTATTATCTTTGTTTGGCTAGTTTTGTCGCACAATTGATTTTTTGCTGCATGTTGATTTTGGATTGCTGAGTGCTACTGGGTGACTCACTGGGGCTACTGGTGGGTATTAAGTGAATGCCACAGACATGCCTCTAATGTGCTCTGCAGCTTAAAACAGAAAATGTGTGCTTTACATTATTGACCTGCAAAAGAAATCTATAACAAGTGTTCTTATGTTTGTGCTTTAAGAACAGACAAGCTATGCATGCTTTGTATACAACATTATGTCTGATATTCATGCTGTGTATACAATATTATGTCTGATTTTCACTGAAAACCGAGCAGTGTTGAATGATATTTTTTACAGGAAAACAAAATTGCAAATAGTGTGCTATAGATGAAGCGCGAAAGCAAGCTTCTTCTCTTGACCTTTATAAATAATGTCACAGCATCCAAACAGGAAATTAGTCAGCTTTAATTGAATGCTGCGTTCAAAATCCATATTTTCCTCTGCTTGGTATTTAAAGGACTTTGATTATTATAAAACTAAATTAGTTGAAACGCAGTCAATTTGCCTCAGATTGTGAAATTGCTTAGTTGCTGTTCAATTTGGCTGGCTAGCAAGACTCTGAGGTTGATCAATTGGGTCTAAATGAAAATGTAAGAAAATAAATAAAGCTTAAAGCTTACCATTTTAAAATTTGATAACCAATGATTTTTTTCAGGATTGGACTCCAATTTATGCTCTGAATATAAACTTGCTATTTGATAAAAACAGTTAGGAATATAGGGGCACATGCATCAAAGTAAGGAATTGCGATTCCTTAATAGACATTATTAATGAATTGCTATTAAGGAATAGCAATTCCTTATGCATGTAGGTTTCGCTAAAATATTAGCGCTTCCTACACATTCCTTAATTGCACATCACAAATTGCGATTTGCAATTAAGGAATGCCTTCCCATTCATTCCTATGGGCCTAGAGGCCCATAGGAATGAATGGGACAGCATTCGCAATTTGCGAGTACCAAATAGGTACTCGCAAATTGTGAATGCAATTTCAAGGGTGCTAGGGGGCCTAAAGGCCACCCTGATGCACCCCCAAAACATGCATATGGGCACTTAGAAAAATGCAATTTTATGCATTTTTCTAAAGAATTGCGAATTACCATCAACTTGAAGTTGATGGTAATTTGCAATTCCTTAATACAAAGTCGCAATCTTAGATTGCTTCTTGCATTGCATTTAAGGAATCGCAAATTGCGATTCCCTAAATGCATTCGCAAAATAGGTAATCGCAAATTTTGCGATTACCTATTTTGCGTATTTGCTTTTGGGTTGATGCATCCCAAATAGCAAAATACCGGTCGCAAAGGGGCCTATTCTGCGAATCGGCCCGTTTGCGAACGGTATTTTGCTTGATGCATGTGCCCCTAATGTAGGAACAGGTTAACCGCTTTACTGCTGCTTTAACCCCTCCCCTAGTGCTGAGCCCTTTTTTGGCTATTTGGGGTAGTTTATGCCTAGGGCTCCATAATTTGTTTTCCCATAAGGATTCCTCGACAAATTTGCATTCTTTTTTTCCAACATCCTAGAGATTCTAAAGGTACCTAGGGTTTGTGAATTCCTCTGGAAGGGACTGAGAACATAGGAAAAAAGCTCTGGTTTTGCCCCAGTTAAGGCTCTTTCACCAGGTATAGCTTGGTTCACTGGCACAGTGAGCCCAGGACCCATGTCTGGGCCTACCTGTCCACTCAGAGCATCAAATTCAAAAACAACAAAGTGATGGTTGGAATATTTGAATGAATTTCAGCCACTGATTTGCACATAGCTGTGTCCAAATTGAGGTGACATGGTGTGCAAAATAATGATAGATTGGGATGCGGCCCGAGTAATTACCAGTGGCTGAGATTAATTCAAGCGTTCGTTCCATCACTTTGTTGTATTCTTTAGTGTGTCATCCTAAATTGGATGGGTATGCCCAGATGTGGGTTCCATGCACACTGTGTCTCTGGAACCAAGCTGTACCCGGCTGATGAGCCCATAATCAGGGCAAAACTGGTCCTGGGTTGCTTGTGTTCTGGTTCAGGGAGGACCTGGCTTGGCAGTTCAGGCTGCACTGTTCTGATGGAGACAGGGTCAAGACTGATGTACATATAGCTGGGTACAAACTGAAGGTACACAGTGTGCAAAATTACAATGGATTGGAATGCAACCCAAGTAATTACCAGTGACTGAGATTAATTTCAGCATTCCATCCCATCCATCACTTTTTTGTATACTTTGATATTTAAATGCGGCACATGTGCGCAATTAAAATTGGCATGTTCCTCCAGTGATGAGCCCCTAAAAGCTTTTTTCACTTAGAAAGTGGTAGCTGGGCCCTGGAAAATGTCAAAGTACAGAATATAAACTTTAATTTGTAACTTTTGACAGGAAAATTAAAAATTCGATCCATAGGTGAAGTGGGGTTTTTATTAAATATATGGGAAAATCAACTTTTAGAAAGTTATACTTTCCCTATATCAGCCCCAGTTTGGCTAATTAGCATTAGACTGGGACAGCTGGCCTGCCATTGTCTCCCTCTCTATGAGATGTTAAAACTGCTTCCACCCCAGAAACAGTAGGCAGGGTGTGTTATGGGGGTTTCTTCCAAATTGTAGGAAAGACAGCTGGGATTCACCCAGGAACTTCAGTAACTTTTTTTTTATACATATATATTTTTATTGAGAGTTCATTGCACACTGACACATATACAAAAGTGCTTATGATATACACATTTTTTCTTTTTTTGGTTGACACATAACATCCAACATACATGATTAAACAATTCAGTATACTCCATATATAAAAAAAGAGGGTATTACTTAAAACAAGGTGTTAAAAACGCATATTGCACATTTCTCAATAAGAACTACAGATACCAAAATTAAATAGTTACCACTTTGTATTTGATCTTGATTATCTACTGACTAACTTCCTATAGACTTTCAGCGGGTCTTAAACTTTCCATGCGAGCCTGATCGTGAGGCATAGCGTTTCTCCAGTTTTCGGACTATATGCAATTTGAACTGCCAGTGGTGAAATGTAGGTATATTCTCACTTCGCCAATTTTGACGTATTGGTGATCTCGCCACTAGAGCCATCATATATAGACCTTCCGCTTGTGTAGTGCTAACAATTATATTTGGGGAACAACCAAGGATTGCAATATATCTCTCGATAACTATCCTAGGACCTAACTTATATCTGCAATATTCCTCATTTTCTTCCCAGAATTGTTTAATCTTTGGACAGTCCTAAACAATGTGGGTCCATGTACCCCCTCTTCTGCTGCACACCGAGAGCATTTATCCTCTATCTGAGGATATATACTATGCAAGAAGGTCGGGCTCCTATATAATAACCATTTGGTTTAAAATAACATTTTCCTAAAATTGGCGTCTCTTAGTAATGTTATGTTAAATTTATTAATTCTGTTCCAGACCGCTCTTGAAATCTGTAGATTTTCTTTTGCTTGTCATTTATCTCAAGCTTTTTCGTACACCTTCTTATCCTTATGCTTGTTGAGAATTTGCAGCCAACTACGTATATTCTACATCTAGATGTTTCTAAAAGAGCCTTGCTATGCTCTAATTTTGCACAGGGTGTGAAATGGTCTATACTTTCTAAAAAGTGCTTGATTTGGAGGAAAGACCATTCAAGTGTATCTTTAAATCGGCTCAGACTGCATTCTATCTCTGCCCATTTTTTCCAAGTATCAATGGTAACAAAATCTCCCACAGATTTATATCCGTTCTCCTCCCACTTCCCTAAAATATTAGGTTGAATCAGGGGCTGTTCCCCGACGTAGAGGTCGGCCAGAAGTGTGGGTCCATAATATCGTAATACTTAAACAATTGGGCTTTTTGTTTTAAAAACCACTGGAGGACCTTATAACGTACTTTTTGGGGATTTTCCCTAACCTCATAGGGTTCTTCAAATTTCTTGTCATAAAGACATTTTCTGTGCAAACTGGATTGAGGTGATTAAAAAATCTGTATGTGTTATGTGCAAAATTCGCATAGTAATATTCCTTCAAATTGAGAAGGGCAATCCCTCCTTCCTTAGTCGGATTACTTAAAGTGGCTAGTGCTAATCTCGGTGTCTTGTTGGCCCATATAAAGGATGAAAGTAGCCCATCTATTTCTTTAAAAAAGAAAATTGTAATGCGTAAGGGATTGCTGAGAATAAAAAGTTAAATAATGGTAAAATCAACATTCATATCAGTGCTACCCGTCCAATTATTGAAATTGGGAGTCGATTCCATTTTGCGAATAGACGCTTAACTTTTTGTATTAGGGGAACGTAATTCAATGTGAATAGTTCATTAACGTTCTCAGTCACAAATATACCTAGGTATCTCTTAGGCCTTGTGTTGTATAGTGGCTGGAGTGCTGGTATTAATGTGTCTTGTGAGCAATTGTAAAGTAAAATTTCCGTCTTGACATTATTTATTTTGTACCCATCTAGTGCTTCAAATTCCGTACAAATTGCAAAAAATTTCTTTTGAATGCTCTCCCCGGGTTTAAGAAAGAACAATATCGTTGGCGTATAATTTTATATTA
Source organism: Calotriton arnoldi (assembly GCA_963921515.1). NCBI lineage: Eukaryota > Metazoa > Chordata > Amphibia > Caudata > Salamandridae > Calotriton > Calotriton arnoldi. The sequence continues at coordinate 123,788 of CAWUFW010005618.1, read as the reverse complement.
GACATACCTTCCAACGGTGCTGTTTGTAGCTCTTTTTGTTTGATTCCCAGGGGTTCTTTAAACAGGGCAAAAAGTATTGGGGACAGAGGACACCCCTGTCATGTGCCTCTATTTACTCTACAGCAACCTACATTTCTAGAATTAATAATTATTTGTGCCGAGGCGTCCTTGTATAAATGTTTCACTATTTGTGTAAACTTTTCAGGGATCCCAAATCTAGCAAGAATTAAAAAAAGACTTTCCCAAGATACCAGGTCAAAAGCTTTCTCGGTGTCTAAAAATAACACCTGTGCCGCAATTTTATTCTGGGTCAAGTAATCCAGGGCTTCCATTAAGAACTTTGGGGCAGATTTACAAGCCCCTTGCGCCACTTTTGCGTCACTTTTCCCATGTTAAAAGTGACGCAAAAGTGGCGCAAGGGGCTTGTAAATCTGCCCCTCTGTATTTGAGGAGAGCTGTCTGCCTGCTACAAAACCACTTTGGTCGCGATGGATAATTGATCCCACGATCTTATTTAACCTATTAGCAAGCAGTTTTGTAAAAATGTTATAGTCAGCGTTAAGAAGGCTTATTGGCCTGTAAGAATTGATATTTTCCTTGTTCTTGTATTTTTTTTAAATACTGACTACCACAGCCATTAGGAATGGTGTCAGGAGTTCTTTGTCTTTTAATATGTGATTGGCAAGCTTTAATAAATGTGTGTTTAAAATTGGAGCAAACGTCTTGTATATTTCTGATGGTAGGCCATCCACCCCAGCTGATTTACTATTGGCTATTGAGTTCACTACTATATCTATTTCCTCAAGGGAAAATTCAGACTTTACCATTTGGCTTTGCTCCCTGCTAAGGGACGGGATAGGAAGTTTGTCTAAAATTCTCGTGAGACGGTCAGCCACTATTTGTTGATCTGTCTGGTATATTTTCTCATAGTGTTTTAAAAAAGTGTTCCCAATCTCTAAGGAACCGGTTATCTGTGTCTTGGTCTGTCTCTGTCAGGGATGAGATCCTATTTTGAACCTGTCTATCCTTGGCCTGCCATGCTAGTAGTTTCCCAGTGTACTCGCTTTCCTCATATACCCTCTGGAGATAGGCCATGGTGGCAATATTGCCCTGCGTGTAATAATATTCCTGTATATCTGATTTTGCTTGTGAGAACTCCTGTTTTGCAGCTGAGTTCCTCATTTGAGGGTATGTTCTACTAGCTTGCTCCAGTCTTATTTCAAGTTCGTGTATTTTTGCCCTTTTTCCTCTCTGTTGTTGGATTTCGTTAGTTGAAATAAAGCCCAGGAGTACGGCCATAAAGGCGTCCCAGACAATATCTACCCGGGCAGTATCAGTGTTATTCCAGAAAAACCTATTAATCTCATCAGTTACCTCTGTACACCATTATTCACTCTCTAAATTTATTTTGTGAAAAAGCCATCTTCTGGGTGTTTTTCTAAGCCCCACCCCTGCTATTTCCATTGTAACCAGAGTGTGATCTGAAAAAGCTTTTTGGATGTATTCATAAGTGATTAATTTCAGCCAATTTGATACTAAAAAATAGTCTATTCTGGAAGCAGTATTATATTTTGCCAAGAACCATGAGAAAACTTGTTGACTAGGATACTGCAAGCGCCATGGGTCTACCAGGTCTAGATCCCTTTTGCAATTGGCTAGGGCTATAGCCACTTATGTCTTATTTTGTCTTCGAGTTATGGTAAAGGAATCGATTAAGGGATCTTGAAGAAAGTTAAAATCTCCACCCAGAATGACCTGGCCCGGGATATTAGTTAGGGCTTGTTTAATCTGTAGCAGAGGGAGCGAATTATCTAAAACTGGTGCATATTAGTTGCTGTGGTGAAGTTTGATTGATTAAATCTCCCATTTACAAATGCCCACCTTCTGCTTGGATCTGTCTGCATGGCTTTCACCTGGAATGGTACATGTTTACCCACATATATCCCTACCCCCTTCTGTGCGCAGCTGGCATTGGATAGACAATAAAATCCGGCCCATTGTTGAAAAATCCTATTCGAGCTGCTTACGTTCTTAAATTTGGTTTTCTGCAAGAGTATAATGTCTGGGCTGTGACCTCTCAAACAACTTTCTGTTGCCTGGGCCTTGCGTTTGTTATTCAGCCCATTGGTGTTAAAAGAGATTACTTTCAGAACATCTTTACCTGACATTATTTGTTAATAGCTGCACTAAGGTGACTGGTGCGATTGTAAACAGAATGGTAGTTTCCCCCCTCCCCAGATAAAATGTTGTGTGCATTGCTTCACAGTATAGCTTCATTCCATCTAATCTAATATAGAATAACTCCAAATGCGGCTGAGCTAATAACGTAGCTTCTGAATAATGCATTAAAGTGTATCGAGTGGTGCAGCTTAAGAGAAAGTGACGAGTGGAGAAAACATTAAAGTGCATCAAGTGCTGCAGCTTAAGAAAAAGTGACGAGTGCAGTTTAGAAATTTTAGGCTTTCTATTCTCAATTCCCTGTCTCATCACATAATTAATCCTATGTGTCCTAATTCTGTTTTATCGCAAAGGATATCTAAGCACTTTGGTTTGAACTCTCCTTTTCCATTTTGACTCACCCCCAGCAGCCCCCACCACCATATCCTCCCTGTGCCCTCCCTGGAACATGTATTGGCCGCTGCTCCCACTTCCTCCCTTTTGCATTGGATGCCATTGTGATGCATCCTACCCGTGGCCCTCCCCCGCCTCGTCAAGACTCACATTCTTGACGCCCTTCCGCCCATCCTCTATATAAAAAAGAAAAACAAAAACCTATTATTTTGTGCGGCTGGCTAGGTGTCTTACTTCCACCTTGGGTAGCCCCGGCTTCTCACACAGCCCCATTGGACATTTTTGTTAACATTACTAGAGCTTCCGAGATATCTGAGAACAAATAGAATTGACCATTGACTAACACTTCGAGTTTTGATTGCTGTATTATCGAGGCCTGGGCCCCCTTCTCTTTGAATAAGTCAATCATTCTAACAAACTCTTTTCTTCGACGTGCTGTTGCAACTGACATGTCTGAGAATATCTTAAATTGCAGTATTTACGTGGTGGAGAAAGTTCTCCTGGCGATTGCATTGCTTAATATTTGTTCCTTAACTCGGTAATGTGCAAAGTTCAGTAAAATTGTGCGGGGGAATCTTGCGTTCAGCTGTCTCTGTGCAGGAACTCTGTGGCCCCTTGTGATTGTTATGTCCCCTTCCAGCCACGGCATAACTTTCTTTAATAATGTTTTGGCCCATTTAGGGACTTGGGCATCCTCACATCCTTCCGGCACACCCACCAGATGAAGGTTGGAACGTCTGTTGTAATTCTCCAAGTATTGGAGTTTGAGGTCCACCTGGCTCTGACTTTTTTCCATCTCAGCTAATTCTTGTTGGATAGCGGTAAGTTTGTCTTCCAGTTCAGGGATACGATTCACTGCCTCGACCATTCTTTTGGGTGTGTTACACATATTTTCCTCCAACTTAGTCAATCTCTCTTGAAGGGTAGCAATCTCATGGGCTTGAGAAGATTTTAAGTCCCTGATCGCACCTAGAATGGTGATCAGCATATCTTTGATTGAGGTCTCCCCCCCTCTCTATCTATTGTCTCTGTTCTTGGCTGGTGTTTCGAGAGGTCTTCTATCAAACTTACTCCAGTCCCCATTATGTCTCTCTCTGTACTTCTACTGTTTTTCTCCCTCCTGAGCTGACTTGATAAATGACTGTCCTGAAGTGGGGGGAGCCTAATGCCAATTCGGGCTGGGTAGCAGTTTGCAGTTGGCCTGTGGGCTGAGAGCCGGTCTGATCCGGAGCCTGTGTAGTCGCTTGTGCTGGAAATGGAACAGAGAGTTCGTGAGTTGGTTTCTGTTGCTTTTGAAAAAGTGGATACTGTTTAGGGGGGGGGCCAGGCTTCTGCTCTCAGTAGGGGTTGCACTCTGACTCTCATGTCCATTATTTTCGTGATCAACATTGCGAGCTATATCAAACAGCTGTGGCTCCGGTGCCTCTCCCATGCTTTCCGCCTCCCACGTCTTCTCAATCTCTGAAGTGCTATCCGAGCTGGCTTGTCTTTCTGCCTCAATCAGGGCATTGGCTTTCAGCTCCATTCTGTACTGCGCATTTCTCTGGACCTTGCGTTTTGTTCTGGGAGATGGTGAGGGAGTAGACTCATCTGGCATTTCGCTCTTGCTTTTCCTCGTTAGTTTATGCTGCTTTGTGCGTATTCTACATTCCTGACCCCCAGCTTCTGCCCACGTTGGAAAGCAGAGAGCTGACTGCCCCTTGATTGAGTCTCTGGGGCACCCTATTTGCTATGGAAATTCAACAGGCTATTGCCCCTGCCTGCTGTTGTCCAAGTGGGATCCACCACCCCAACTTCTCAACGCAGTGGTCACTCACCTTGCTCCCATTGATTTCAACTGACTCGGGGATGGGAGAGACGAAGCCCGTCTAACACCTTCTGCTGGCTCTAGTGGCTCTCTTGTGTCCTCTGATGCTGGCACTGTGTATCTATAGAGCCTCCGTTTTGTGCCTCCTTCTGGCCGAGAGCCCGGAGATGGGAGCCTGGAGCCTGCAAGCCTGAAGCACATGACAGATAGAAGACGAATGGGGGTCCTGCGGGGTCCTGTGTCCCAAAATACCAGAAAGTACAGCCACAGCGAGATACAAGCTCGTAGGAGAGCTCATGAAGTACCAGCTCCTGATGTCCTCCGCACAGATGCAGCCTACATCCTCCTAGAGCCTAAAAGCAAGGAGCCGCCGGGAGTAAGGAGACCATCCATGCACTTTTTATTCCGTTTACCATCAGACACAGGGGAAGAAAACCTGTCACGGGGATCGCAGCATATGCCGTACTCTATGCTCCATGCTCCGCGCTGACAGCCATCTGTGACGCATCAGCAGCAAGGGAGGGCGGGAAGGTGGGAGGGGGGAAGCTGGAGCGCTAACAGCTCCGTCGGCCATTCTCGAGTAATATCAGTAACTTGTGATGGACCATGGCGAGGCCTGTCTTTTAACAGGCAGATGTAAAGTGAGATGTCGATGAAGGCAAGCCTTTGCTCCCCAGGCTATCACAAGCCAGGCTGACTCCGAACCCAGTGGGAGAGAAGCTTCTCTAAATCTAGTTTGGGATGGAAACATGGGGCTGTTCATTTCTCTGGCCACACCTCTGGGTGGACACAAGGCTCTGCACAAGGAACAAAGGGTTCCTCCAACTTACATTTTAGGAGTATGGTGCACTGTGGAATTGTTTGCTGTAAGGCAAACTGGAACTGCTGAAAACGTGGGAGGGTTATCCCTGGGAACCTTCAACCGATTGGTTAGGGAGGAGCCACACGTCAACCCCCCCCGGATAGTGCCAACCATAAATGGCATTAGTCTGTGTCACCACTTTTTCCGGCCTCACTAATGAAGTGAAAAAAATTGTACCAAAAAATTGAAACACTGTGAAAGATCTAGAACCGTTTGCACATGCACCAATCTTTGCCCTGAAGAAAAATAAAAGCATTAAGGAAAAGCTAGTGCGTGCAAACACTGCAGCAAAGAAGGAGGCACAGTCCTTACGAACAATGTTGTCTCTACCTCCAATCAAAGGACATAGGAGATGTGGAAATTGCATTTCATGTGACAGCACGATTGAGGGTGCAAAATTTACATACGGGACTAAATTCATAAAACATGAAGAGTTCACAAACTGCAACACCCATAATGTAATCTATTGTGTAGTATGCCCATGCCCAAAGGCGTATATTGGGAGGACCACCCAGCCCATAAAAAAGGAAATAACACAGCACCGTTCAAGAATAAGATGCAAAACTCCTAACGCTCCAATGGTATCGCATTGCATCGATAAAGATCATGGCCCGAATGATGTTAAATGGACAGTGCTGAGGCACGTGACTGGAAAAAACATCGAAAGTTCACTATCCAGAATTGAAGCAAAAACAATTATGTATTTGGGCATGATAGAGAATGGATTAAATGAAATGACCGAGATAACACACTGTGGATAATCAACTTACTGGGACAGAGCGAACTCAAGTAATCCAAGTCTGGCTCAACATCTGCCAATAATATACCGCAAATATGTGTTTAGGGAAGGGACATTTACGTAACTGGTAAAAAGGTTTGGTGTACACTCCATGAGAAAAACGAAATCTTGCAGAAAGGTCACCAAAGTGTTAACACGATGAGAGGAGTAAGAAAGAATGATATCTACTGTATAAAACACAGCGCTCCAACGCAAGCTACAAGATGTGCCACACGACAATCCTTGAAAAAATAGGCGAAGGTATGCTTTTAAATAAAACTCATCGATAAACTCTAAACTGAAGGCGAACTATCAATATGATCACCATGACAACGGTACGCATCAGAAGCTAAGTAACAACAGGAAGTCAGGCACAACAAGGCAGGAAACACTCTGCACTTTGCACGCACAATGACGTTACACGATGAGGTAAGAGAGAGAAGAACCGGGAGTTGAAATGCCGGTCATGAGCCATTACACAAAAACGCCTGAAGCGTAGAAGTATATATCTGAAGTCGGAAGACGGAAAAGAATCCAAATGGATGCCGCCATGATGACGGAAAAATGAGGTATGCAGCAACAGCGCTCGAACCGTTTTTTAACTTTTACAATGCGTGCTCACCGGATTGCACAGCTAGTGGACACGTCCATGGACAGAATCACGGGGCAAGCATGAGCTTGAACACGTGAATACAAACTCCTTGCATGAAGAGCACTTGACCCACGCCGAACAAATGCTCCCGAACACCAAATAGGGATACACCTAGTTAATGGTGTCCGCTTTTTTGCTAAACTAGATGTAATAATACAGAGCCTTCTCATAATGTCACCTTGAGCACCTTAAAATACCCGAAACCGAAGTAAACACACAATTGATAATGCATGTGACTTACCAAATAGGATCAATCATGTATGCCTACCTGTCAAATGAGAAGTATTAATATAAAGCCTTCCCATAACACCACCTTGAGTCCTTAAAATGAGTAAACACAAAAGTGATACTGCATGCTATTTACAAGGCAGGATCACTAGGAGCCAAGATATAAACCATATCCCCCTCTCTGAATAATTCTCTACCTCCAGAATGATAACATGTAGAAGGCAACAGATCCATAAGACAAGCTAAGGAGGCCACGAATATCGGAAGTCTCCACTGCACCACTACTCGGTAGGTTGCGAGCTATCTATAAAAAACCTTATAATTGAAGACAGTAGGAAGCCTAGTCATTTTGATACATGATTTTATTCACACAGGCTGTGAACAACTGCACCACAGCGAGACATGAGAACAAGGTACGTGAGGAGTCAAGTTTAAGAAATCCTTTCTAGTAATTATAGTAGAAAGCATAGTTTTACATTACAGTCATTCTCAGTCACTTAATACAGGTAATAGATGTCCTACCAAAAAACAGCCCCGCCCTGATGAAGACCTTCATATAAACAAAGCGTCCTGGTCCCCCCGTCATGAAGGTCGAAACGCGTTGGCAATTATGTAGGTAATTATGTATAAGGAGGTTAAGAGCAAACAAGGACACAAACATGCCAATTGTTAGGCATCTCGAGTTGGAAAGCTAAAGCTCGAGATAGGAGTTTGTAAATAGTCTCTGACCTCTGCAGGACCTAGGGAATAGTTCAAATTGAGGACGAAAAGATAAACGTCCCAATAGTATACACAAACCAGTAGGACTACAATAGTTAAGTTGAAAATAACCTTTTCTATGCGAAGTGACTGAACCTTTATAATTGTGCTTGATGGCAAAGATATATGTTTGTTCATGTGAAAAAAATGTCTTTGTGTTATTAATGTTTCAGTGTATTTAAGTGATGTAAATATTGTAAATACTGCATTTTGTTAAAAAATACCGAGGGTATGTTCAAAGATATTTGGTGATAGGAACCTTGAATGTAAAAAGTATACAGAAAAAAAAGAAAAGAAGTTTAAGCCCAGAGTTAATTAAAAGGACTCATGTGGTAAAAAGAAAATCTAATTTATGGTTTCTGAGGCATTTGTTTGTTTGAAATTCATTTAAATGATTCCAGCCTCGGAATTCCTTAATCGAATCACTCCCCTATTGTGTGTAGCAACCATAAATGGAGCACCTCAATGAACCCTTCTCAGAACACTTTCTAGACATGCAGAAGATCAGAAGAGGACTGGGCCCTGTTTGTTCTTACCTGAAAGGAACCTCCAAAAACTAGACCTGCTCCCTTTCATACCCAGGACAAAGGAGTGGACTTCAAGGGTTAGTGGGCTGGCTGCCTTTGTGGCTAGAGAGACACAAAAAGCTGAACAAAAAACACTTTTTCCTGGATTGCCAGATGCCCATTCACAACTAGACCTGCATTAGACCCTGCTCAAGGCATTTGTTGGGCAAACCCTTAAAGTCTAAAGACCCTTCCCTGAAGTCTGGAAGCCTTAGGTGAGAAAAGCAGAGGAATAAGTGACTAACCCCTGAAATGTATTAGCATTTGGAAAAATTCTGTCTCCAGCTGTCAGAGGACCGGGACCAACCACCAAAGTCATTCTAATGAATGTGCAACTTTGTTCGGCTGAAGACACTGGTTTCCTCCACTTGGAGCTTGTTTGCAGCAAGAAATCCATTACAGCGGATCCTCTGTGAGAAGGCATCCAGCCTAATGGAGCCCTCGTTGGATACAACCTGCTACCTCTCCCTACTGGAAGAAAATAACTTCCATTTCAGAGACTAAGCCCCGTAGAGAAAATCTTGACTTCCTGAAGGTACTTTGGCAGGTGGGTCATTCAAATTTCTCCCATTCTGACCTTTTTCTGCCTAAGCCTGCACCTTCAGCAGGACCTCACCCAACAGCTATCTGACTTCACATCAACTTCTTCAGATGCAGCCTGCTCTCTTGGCCCAGCTGGATGAGTTTTTCCTCCATTTTGTCGACAAAGTCCAAGGTAAAATCCTTGACTCAGCCATCCATCTCCATGTATCTGACTTTGGGATCCATTTTGTCGGACTTAGAGTGCACATATGTCCCAGTCCATTGGCACCATAGACTATCATTGGTGCATAGTGATTTTTGGTGCTATTTTGGGAGACCTGCTGACTTTGCTGTACTCTTTTACCCCTGATCCCTGGAATCGCCACGCACACTGCACACTGCACTTTAACACAGCCCCTGGAGGGACTACAACGCCTTAAAACAACGCCCGCGGCTCCAGCGGGGCGGGAGACCTGCTGACTTTGCTGTACTCTTTACCCCTGATCCCTGGAATCGCCACGCACACTGCACACTGCACTTTAATACAGCCCCTGGAGGGACTGCAACGCCTTAAAACAACGCCCGCGGCTACCGCGGGCGGGACGCGCCCGGGCGAAGGCCGGGCCAAGACGGGCCCGTCTTAGCCCGTCATAGACTGTCAGAGGCTGGGCTGGGCCAGTGCTCTGAGAAGTATCCTCTGAGGACATCTGAAATCGTGGGCCTCCATGGTCTAATAACGGTAATGATAGTATTACTGTGAGATACTCTCCTTGGATATTAGCTTGTGGTTGTATGCAGCATACTTTCCTCGTTAAATGTTTGTTACTTCCCATGCTTTCTGAAATACTCTAAGATTATTTAAAGTGTCTGTAATTAAGCTGAATTCCCTACTTTAGGATGAGTAAAAGGAAAGTGGGCAAAATGACCAACACAACGGGGGGGACAAAAATCCCTACTGATTTACCTTACAGGGGCTATGGGAATGATAGAAGATCAGATTAGTTCAGTTGAGGAAACCTTGATTCAAGGTAAAATAACGGGCATGGTAGATAAAAGTCTAACGTTACAAGAGCAAGTTAGATTATCACCAACTAATGCCCCAGAGGTTACCATGCAGGCTAAGAATAACTGTGCCCAAAACACTTCTGATAACATCTATATAAGTGATTTGGAGATAGAGCCGCAGCCACCGTCCAAGAGACCTAGGAATCCGGATGTCACCAATACTGAATTAAGTAGTGTCCCGTCCCCCTGTATTGTATTAAATAGGAAATCTAGTAATGAAAAGCGAACGAAAACCAGCAATCCGAGTAAACAGGGCAGAAAGGGAAAACTTGGTCCAGGAAAGAAGGCCTTACCTAGTGTCATGATAAATACTCAGCCGGACGATGCTAGCATTATAATAAAGAAAATTGACTCCATGCAAAATAGTTTAATGGAGGTTATTATAAAGTTAACTGATAGAGTGAAATCTCTTGAAGATTATATTATACAAAACATAAGCTTGGAGCATTCTACTGCTTATGTTAAAACTACTAATTCTACTGATGAAGTGCATAAGCAACTACTTCCGGGTCCAATAGATAGTATTAGCAGGTTAACCCCAACAAGCAACACCCCTGAACCTGTTTACCCCCTTATAGGTCACGGCATATCTTGACATCAAAAGAGCCTGAAACAATTAAACTTTACAAGCACTCAATAGCCCCGCCACTGCTTATAGTAGAAAAACCCCTACACAGACAAATGTTGTGACATCAAATCTGCCATTAGTCCCAAGCTTCCCTCTTGAGTTACCCCCAGCAGCAACTCCATACACTATCATTTTGGCCAACGTCCCGTGTTAAATCCTAATCAGAAGGAAACGTGGAGGCTCTAAGAAATAAATCACTGTTTTGGCTGGGTGAGCGGACTGGTCTCACAAAGAATTTATTTGCCAAATTTAAAATGGTGAGAGGGTCCCTTGGGTAGGCCGGGAGAGCAAAAAGTTAGTAGGGGACTGTGTTGTACTCACATTTGGTGATCCTGTTTTGACTCAAGAGATATTAACAAGAGCTGGAAATACTAGCGTATTAGATATGGGCATTAATATTCTGCCATTAGGGTTTTCTATCAACCTCACATGGCCTCGCACCCTCTAGGCCATTGCATATCAGCACAGGGAGGGTTCTACCTATTCCTATAATGTACTGACAACTAATCGTTTTGATGCCCTCCATACGTTGGAGGACATTGATTGACTAAGAACTCATAAATTGCATACTATAAGTAAGGGAAAGGGACTTTAATCCCTATTAGGAAGGCCGAGATTATAAATGAACTAGTGATACCTAGTTCATATGTAGAAGTAATCACTGACCAAGAAGCGAGAACAACATCAGCTGAGGGCCCCATAAAGAGACCCTCCCAGTTTGATGGCAGAACTAAGCACTCTAGCTTTTCTAAAAGGCAAGATAAAGGTGTAACAGGTGATCCATCAGCAATGAATGTCTTGTTCTGGAATGTGGCAGGGGTGAGGTCGAAGGTTGAAGACCTGCAATGGTTGTTATTTGTTGAAAATTTTGCCATTTTTTGTATACAAGAGACGTGGGTTTTGAATGAGGTTCACATTAATGGATATAAGACCTACCATACTCCCCACGGAGCGTTCAATCTCTGGTAGAAACAAGGGGGGATTATGTATATATATTTCTAGTACTGTAATTTTAAAAAAATAGTTTTTAAAGTTTCTAAAAATTTTTATCAGATTCTATTGTTGCATATGGATAGACTGCATACAGTGGTCCTTGTTAATTTTTACAATAATATTCCCAACGAACAAAGATGTCATATTTTGGGCGACCTACGAAAAGATTTATGTAAAGTGTCAGAAAGTTCAATGGAGGACTTATGTATAATTATGGGTGGTGACTTTAACGAAAAAATTTGCCCTACCGCAGGGAAGGGAATTTGTGGCTTATATACGGAACAAGATTTGGAGTATGCCCATTTTTCACATACCGTACTGGGGAACAACTTAACATGCTAGCCCACCAATTTGACTTAGCCTTTGCAAATGAGCTCTGTTCACCACCTGTACAGTTTATGAATACTTTCAATGGTAGAGGTTTGGGCTCTACTATTGACTACATTATGATAACAAGAATACACTCAAATAGGCTGAAAGCCTTTATGACCTATACTAATTCTATTAGTGATCACTTTCCTATAAGTATTTCTATCAGTACTCCTTGTCCTATTTTGAGTCACACCGCTAGTAACAGCGAGTTGAATCTATTCCCTTTGAACCAAAAATTAAAACATTGAATGGTTACTCAGCTGAGTTGGGCCAGAATAGATCCTCAAGTGATATTCAATAAATTAATTCTTGAATGTTCACACGAAGTAACTATCTGTTTGGATGAGAGGGCTGAAAAAGATAGATATCCTAAAATCGTTTAGTATTATTAGTAAAACAATTAAGGAATTACTAACAGTGAAAATAACACAGAGAAAGCAACAAGAAAAGGGTTGGTTTAATGCAGACTGTACTAAGGCCCATTCTAACTTGAAGAAGGTTTTACATAAGAAGGATAGTACACAATGTGAAAAAAACATGGCTAGGTCAACATATAAGTATGCAATAAAAGAACGGAAAAAAGCACTAAAGGACGAGGCATGGACATCTCTGATTAAAGCTAGTGCCTTGAAAGACAACACTGCGTTCTGGAAAGCGGTTAATGCTCCTCTTTTAAACCCTATAGATCGGCCCACAGTTGAGGTTGCCATTACCGAAAACACTTGGGTAGACCATTACACAAACTTATATAGTGACACACAGGATCAGGATTTTGGAGTTTTAATGGAGAGAAACTTGTTAGTTTCTGGTGAGCAGACGGATGTTTTTCCCATAGACTTGTATTTTTCTTTGCAGGAGGTGATATGTGCTATCAATGATAGTATAGCCGGAAAAGCCCCAGGTCCAGATGGTGTCCCTGTAGACGTATTTAAATCCAATTTGGTTTTCTGGGGTCCTCTGTTAACTCAGGTATTAAATGCCTGTAGTCAGCAATGCTTAATATCATCTTGGTCAGATTCCATCGTGGTCCCCATTTTTAAAAGGGGGATCGAAATAATCCAGTGTGTTATCGCCCCATCTCTTTGCTGGACTCGACCCTTAAAATTACAGGCCGAATAATTTTAAATCGTTTACAATCATGGGTGGAAGAAAATGGGGTCCTTTCTAGATTACAGTACGGCTTCACGTACGGGCTTAGGAACGGTGGAACAAGGATTGAACTTAAACCTAGTAATCGACAAATACACACGTGCAAAGCAAGGAAAGTTGTTCCTAGCATTTGTTGACCTAAGTTCCGCGTTTGACTGCGTGAATCATAACAAATTATGGGGCATACTGAAAGATTTAGGGATGGCTCCCCGCTTTTAATTTTTATAATGCAATTGTATAGTGAGGCTGGAGCCAGGGTCCGTTATGGAAAACAGGGCGAATGCACAGCTAAATTTCCTATTAGAAAAAGGCGTAAGGCAGGGCTGTGTGCTCGCCCCCTACTTTTTAATTTGTATATAAATGATTTAGGACAATTTTTAGAAGGACAATGTCAGGATCTTCCTCAAATTAACAAACAAGCAGTGCCAGCGTTGATGTACGCTGATGACGCAGTTTTGATGGCACGTACTCAACTAATAGTTTACAGAAGATTTTAAATAACTTTGTTTTATTCATGAATGAGAGGGGCCTAAAAGTCAACATTTCCAAGACTTTTATTATGAAATGTGGAAAAACTAATATTAGATGCCGTGATATATTTATTGAAAACTCAAAGATAGAATGTATTAATAGTTTCTCTTACCTTGGTATACAATTTGATTATCGAGGTACTTGGGCCTGGCCGGTAAAGGGAAGGAACTTACTATTTATAAAGACAATTGGAGCTCTCACTAATTTTGCAAGGAGGCTGGGTAGAAGACCAATCCCAGAATTGATTGTTATATACAAGGCCAAATGTGTGACTTCAGCCATGTACGGAGCGGGTATATGGGGTTATAAAGACGTGAATTCTATCCAAATAACAGAAAACTCGTTTTTAAAATATCTACTGGCTATCCCAAACAGTATAGCAAATTTTATTTGTCATTCTGAACTTGGTCTGCAATACATTACTGATTTAATTAGAATAGAGCCTATTTTATTATGGCATAAAGTATGGATAACAGAGGAGATGAGCCTTAATCGTGAGGTTATCAAGGACTGTTTAGGTCTGACCAGGACAGCGAGTATACCCTGGTTAAATTATATAAAAAAATTATGACTGATATTGGCCACCCAGAATATTTTGAGCAACCAGATACACTGTTTAAATTGAGTAGAAAGTCCCTTAAAGTAACATGTCTTGCCCATATGCAAGCAAATAGGTTAGCACTAGAGATCATAAAAAAGTCTGTTATGGATAACCAAATGATGCTTTCTTGTTATGCTATTCAACCGTACTTAGTACATGTATCTGGGTCCTATGAAAGGATGTTATTAACTCGATTCAGATTGGGAATCTTTCATAGGCTGATAAGCTTTCCAAACACAAATGACTGGTCAAGAACTCTAGATGTATGCCCATGTGATGGCATCTCTAATCAGTCTACCATACATGTACTTTTTTTCTGTAAATTTTATCAGTACCCTAGAAATAGATTTTTAAAGCAGATCTTGAAAAAACTGGGACTTAGACAATGTCGACCTGCTTTACTTGTATTACAGCTTTTAGATGGTGAACTAATTGTTTTTTGTGTATCCTCCTTTTTAAAATGTGTTATGAATTATAGGAAATTTTTATGATTATGATAAATGTATGTATTGTTTTTACTGTGTAAAACATTCATTTCCGGAGTATGTTTCTTTTTCTCTCTTTCCATTGCTGTGCTTTTATGATTTATGAATTGAATCGAATAAAGCTTTAAATAACAACATTAAGAAATTTTACAATGTACAGAGAAAGAAATGGATTTTATTATTTTTAGAAAAGTTTGGTTTTAGACAGTCTTATCCTGCCTTCCTAGAATTATAGTTTTTAGAAAATGAATATATAATATGGATTTTATTAATGTTTTTACATAGTGTAGTAAAATGTAGGAAATTAATTGCAATATGAGTGTCAAATTGACCAACAACTTAATCATGTAAAGGGGGCGTAAATAATTGACCTTATTTGTCGAGACAGTGTGTGATGAAATGATATGATGTCTATTGGATTTATGTTTTTGCACTGCTACTGTGTATAACACGTGTGATTTTATGTGCTTTGATGATTTTCTAAACAGAAATCGAATAAAGCTTTGTTTGACTTTGGTGCTATTTTCTTTTAATGTTTTATAAATTCATACCTCCAGTTCCCCTTTTTGGATTTTTGTCATTCAGGCGTCATTTTGTTTAATACATTTTACCCTGCATTTCAAAATTGGAGTGGAATTTTTATTGTTTGGTGTTTTGACTTTATTACTGTTTTGTTACTGCATAAATACTTTACATATTGTCATAAATTAAGCCTATCTGCTCTGTGCCATTACTACGAGAGGTTTGAGAATAAGTTAATTTACTGACTTTTGGTGTTCGCCCTAATAAGTCAGTGTTATTATTGCTTGAAGTGGGTGACCGTCCCTCCAAAAAATTATCCACTGTCTTATATGTTTATATATTTATATATTTATTTAGTTATATGTAGGCCTCGGCTGTGAACTTCGCTCCGTTCGCAGAGTTTGCGGCATTTTCCGCACTCCGTGGTCTGTGGAGCACGTAGAGTTCCAAAAAACTCCGCTCCCTGAAGCAGAGCAGAGTTTTTTCCTCACTCGCACCTGCCAACATTAGGTTGGCGAGCACGAGCAAAGAAAATCCATTGCTAGACCAACTTCCAGCGAGATTTCTAGGCGTGGGCAGTGGCAAATGGTCATCACCGCTTGCTTCGAGAAACCATCCGTTCTTGTTTGGGAAGCTGCTGCTCGAGTAGAAAATCTACTCGAGCAGCAGAAAGAAGCAATGCCCTCTTGCGCTGCACATGTGCAGTTCGCTCTGATTTTCCTGCGCGAACAACCACCGGGTGCTAAAAATCAGTGCGAACGGCGCACCCTATTGCACTCTGCAGCTTGCGGCACTCCACGTAGCACGGCAGAGTTTTTGCTCACTCCGTGGAGTTCCGCAAAGCGGCACCTCACGAACTCCCCACCGGCCTAGTTATATGTAGGTCTGGAACTAGCTGAGAACTTATGAATTTAATAAAATAATATGCATAATGCTCCTACTTTCAGGAGCTTTCAGCTAGCGCTCTTAATTCATTGGTGTGTTGTTGTGTCATTCACATTATTCTTCTGCCTACTGCTGCATACAGCATGGGGCAATAGGTCAGCCCACTTTAACCATTGGCTAACTTCACTGTGAGTGATGGCATTCTTCTTCTTCACAAGGAGCACGTTGGCACACAAAGAAGTAACCTTAAGAAGTGCTAACTACTAAGGCAATATGTTTTTTTTCTTTTTTTCAAATTTAAAAAGATTTTAACTTTTGCACAATGTTTTTTATATTGATGAGGACTAGTGCTCCGCCAATATTATGGTTTTACAAAACTATACAAAAGTATTTGTAAAACTAAAACACTGGCAGCCGAAGCAAGACTTGGTTTTTCCAATGCATGTTTACATTTCAAATACATTTTATTTACTTCACTTTATTTCCTATGGGGTGTTCATGTTATACCCTGCCTTCATTTTTTTCTACAGGAGTGTGTTGCAGTAGCAGTGGTTTGCGCTATGTGGTGCTTGACTTACCCCAAGGTTGGGCTAGAGTTTTGTCACTACTAGAGTTGTAGTACAATTAGCAGTGCATTTTGTCAATAGAATTTGTCTTATATGGGTGTGCGTTTTATATTATCAAGCCCCTCTTTAAGCCGTCTTTAAATTGCCCTTAACCCCACTATGTTTGTCATACTAATTTCCAGTTTCGCATCTTTGCCCCTTGTCCCTCCACATTTACTACTAAATTATTATTTACACATGAAGAGATCTCTGTGACTGTGATGATTTCCATTAAAAAAATCATAGTAGAGGTGGAGATCTCTGCCTGTGAATTGTGAATTGAATTTTGTTGCACTGGACTACAGCTTTGCGTACTACAAAATACCCATCAGGCCCGTAAACTTGTGCAGAGGTGATAAAATAGATGCAGCGTTGCCCTTTTTTGAACACTTTTTTTACATTAACACGCTTTTTCCAGTAGGAACAGAGTGCAAATTATGCTGGCTCACATTTTTGCTCAAGCATTTACTACCACCTAATCGCTGTTGGTATGTCCATTCTAAGGGGCAGATTTACAAGCCCCCTGCGCCACCAGTACGTCACTTTTTGTGACGTACTGGTGGTGTATTTCACTGCTCCATATTTACAAGGACAGGAAAAGCCACCCTGCGTGGCTTTTCCTGTCCTTGTAAATATGGCCCCTTTACACGCAGCAATTTGCATGAAAGGGGCGTTCTATGGGTGTTGCTGTGGGTGTTCCCTAAGTGTGAAAGTAGTGTAACAACAGAGGCAAAAAGTGAGCAAACACTCTTTGGTTGTTTCCCACTACCTACCACTGTGGTCACAAACGAATGCAAAAACCCACCCCAACAACTATGCAGATGGGCCTAATGATCACGTAAACTGTTTTGTTTGCTATGCTACTCTGAACTGCTATCTATGTTAGCCTTCCAACCCATTGGGAATGGTTCTTTGTCAAATGGGGTTTTATTGGCCTATCGGTAGACCTTCCCCGACAACTGGTGCCAATGGAACCCATTAACCGTGGCAAAAAGTGCAAATTTTGATGTTTTTTGCATAGCATAAACTTCTGAGTAATATATATATATATATAGTTAGGACCTTGTTTCTATTCAAAAAGCGTTTTTTCTTTTGCCAATATCTTTGGCGCCGTTTGACAAATCTTCACGAAATTTTCAAAACTAATGGTTCGCTGAGGTCAGCTCCTGTCTTGAAAGTTTCGGGGTGATTCGTCAAGTGAGGGCCAAGAAAAAAGGTGGGTCCCAAAACACGTTTCCCCCATGTTAATTTCCATAGGACCTTTAGACAAAGCTACAGCCCGAACTGCTGAACGGAATTACACCAAATTTGGCAAAAAGGTAGGACTTGGTTCAGAAAGCGTGCTTTTTTTTTTAAATGGTGTAAATCCGTTTAGTAGTTACTGAGTAATTAAAAAAATAAAAATATTGACATCTGAGCACCGAGGAGGATTCACGACTCCTCCCGAGCACAAGCTTCATTCTGATTGGCTGCCAACACTCCAAACCAGGAAGTGTTGGCAGCCATCTTGTGACTCGGTAACCGAGTCACAAGAAAACAGTTAAAAAAAAGGTAAAAAACAAGAAAAGGGGGCAGGGTAGAAACACCCTGACCCCCTAGGCCTAATCAGGGGGTCCAGGGCCAAAAAAAAAAAAAAAAAAAAGAAAATCGTCCAAATTCGCGCTGGGTGCGTGAATCCGGGCAATTTGTTTTTTAAAATGAAGCGTTTAACTAAGCCCCCGGGTGGGCCAGGTCCCGGGGGCAATCACAAAATATAGTGCGGGGGCCCGCGGAGGCCCCCGCAACCCCGGAGACTACCGCCTCCCTGGAGCCATTCTGATTATATTCGGGGGGCACGCAGCCCCCCCGCTGCCCCCGGGTAACGCGACCTCCCCGGGGCTCTGATTTTTTATAAAAAATGTGGGGGGGGGGCTCGAGCACCCCACACGGGGACCACCACCTCCCGGGCACACTTTACATATGGGGTCCGTTGGACCCCGGGGACCACCACCTCCCGGGGACCACCACCTCCCCGGGGATGTGCAAATGATGGGAGGAAGGCTGCTCGGCCCCCCTCCTGGAGCCCTCAATGGGCCTGAGGACCGCCACCCCCCAGGGCCATCTCCTGCAATGTGCTGGGGTGCCCACCCCATGGACATTGCTGTTTGCTATGGCAGGGCGGGAGTTTCCAAGAAGCAAAGCAGAATTGCTTTTGGACAAGGGGAGCTGCATGTTAGCAGCTCCCCTTGCCCAAAAGCAATGCCGGCTACTGCAGGAGGCGGGGAGCAGGCAGGAACTGTGGGGGCATTGGGGCTCCCCTCACGGTCCCCATCAAAGAGAGGCCAGGCCCCGGGGGATGGGGTCCCCAGGGCCAAAAGTGGCCCTGGAAAGGGGGGCCACGCGGGCCCCCTTCTTAAAAGTAATTTTTTTAAAGCAAAAAAATGCTCAGGCCCTGGGGGATGGGGTCCCCAAGGCCCAGAAAATAATATAGGGATGGGTGCCACACAGCACCCCTTCCAAAAAGCAAATTTGAAAAAAGGTGGTGTCTCGCGGGAGGCCCCGCACCCTCCCTGCACCACTGTGCAAACGCGCCTCCTGGCGCGTTCTAAGTTGGGGGATTAAGTTCCCTTGAATCCTGAGGGTCCCTTGGGGCCAACTAGCCCACCAGGTACCTCCAGTAAGCCCTACACAGTGGGATTGCTGAGAGGTGGTCCTAGGCCACGCCCCTTTTTACACCACTCTGCAAATGCGCCTCTTGGCGCACTGCTGGTGGGGTGATGAGGTACTTTTGTGTGCTGAGGACCTCAGGACTAAAGTGGACTTCATCCCCCGAGCAGCAGAGTGCCAGGAGGCGCGTTTGCAGAGTGGTGTAAAAAGGGGGCGTGGCCTTGGACCACTCTCAGCAATCCAGCTGTGTGGGGCTTACTGGAGGTACCTGGTGGGCTAGTTGGCCCCCAGGGACCCTCAGGATTCATGGGGACTTAATTTCCCAACCCAGAGTGCACTAGGAGGTACGTTTGCAGAGTGGTGGAGAAAGGGGGCGTGGCCTGTGTCCACCTGTCAGCTATCCTACTATCTGGGGCATACTGGAGGTATCAGGTAGGGTAGTTGGCCTCTAAGGACCCCCAGCAGCGAAGGGGACTTTAATCCCCATCCAAGAGCACGCCAGGAACTGCGTTTGCAGAGTGGTGGGGAAAGGGGGCATGGCCTGCTATGAGAACTTAGCAATCCTGCTGTGTGGGACTTACTGGAGGTAATAGGAGGGGTAGTTGGCCCCCAAGGTTGACCTTTGGGGCTCACTACCCCTCCTGTTACCTTTAGTAAATCCCACACTGTGAGATTGCTAAGAGGTCTTCGGAGGCCACGCTCACCTTTCTCCACCACTCTGCAAAAGTGCCTCCTGGCACAGTACTGGTTGGGGGAAGAAGTCCACTTTACTCCTGAGGGACTTTGGCGGCCACATAGCCCTCCTGGTACCTCCTGTAAGTCCTACGCAGCAGAATTCCTGAGCGCTGGTTGGAGGCCCAGCCCCATTCTCCACCACTCTGAAAACGTAACTACCAGTCAAAGAAGCATTTGTAATGTAATTGGTCTCGCATTTGCAAGAGTTAGAGCGATTAGCGTTGTAAATCTAAAAGTGTTTTATTAATGTTTCTTGGAGTGGAGTGGAGTGGAGTGGATGTAGATTGTGTGTAGTGGAATTATGTGGTATGTTGTGCAGTGAAATTATGTGGATAGAAAGTATGTGGTATTTAGTGTATAGGAATTATGTAGAGTGGGATTATGTGTTATGGAGAGTAATTATGTGGTATGGTAGTCTGTGTTGTGGAGTGGTAACCTCAGGTTTAGTCTTCCTCGTTTCCATAGAAGTTAAACTATGAACTCAATTAGACAAAAAAACAGAAGCAATCACTGAGGAGCACTTCTGGACCTAGTCAGAGGTATGAGCAGGGCCACTGGAATTATGAGACTGTTTGGCTACACCAACTTTTGCACAATTATACATTTTCCGCATTAGCCACATAATTCATCATCTGCTGCCTAATCTGCAGATTTGAATAAAAAAGGCCTTGTTTCTAGCTCAAACAGATCAAACGTTACCAAAAATGCAGCGACAAGTGTTACAGCGTGGTGGAAGGTCCTTTGTAAACCTAGAATGGTCACCTGTTACTTATTGCTAAATGTGGGTGTTAAATTGGTACTAATGGTGTGCAAGCCACTCTTGCTTCTTTCTGCGCCTCTCTTGCCTCTTTCTGCATTTCTGTTGCTTCTTTCTACACCTTTCTTTCTTTTTCTGCACTTCTCTTGCCTCTTTCTGCACATCTCTTCTATTTTCTGCACCTCTTTTGCCTCTCTCTGCACCTCTGTTGCCTCTTTCTGTGCCTCACTTGCTTCTTTGTACACCCCTCTTGCCTCTTTCTGCACCTCTCTTGCCTCTTTCTGCACCCCTCTTCCTTCTTTCTGCAGTCCTCCTGCCTCTATCTGCACATCTGTTCCTTCTTTCTGCACTTCTTTTGTTTCTATCTGCACCTCTCTTGCTTCTTTCTGCACCCCTTTTGCCTCTTTCTCCACCCCTCTTCTCTCTTTCTGCATCTCTGTTGCTTCTTTCTGCACTTTTCTTGCGTTTTTCTGTACCTCTCTTGCTTCTATCTGCACCGCTTGTACCTCTTTCTGCACCCCTCTTCTCTTTCTGCACTCCTCTTGCCTCATTCTGCACCTCTGTTGCTTCTTTCTGCACTTCTCTTGCTTCTTTCTGCACCTCTGTCCCTTCTTCCTGCAACCCTTGTGCCTCTTTCTGCACCCCTCTTCCCTCTTTCTGCTCCCCTCTTGCCTCTTTCTGCACCTCTGTTCCTTCTTCCTCATTTCTTTTGTTTCTTTCTGCAACTCTCTTTCTTCTTTCTGTATCCCTCTTGCCTGTTTCTCCTCCCCACTTCCCCCTTTCTGCATCGCTGTTGCTTCTTTCTGCACTCCTCTTGCCGCTTTCTGTACCTCTGTTGCTTCTTTCTGCACTTCCTTTGTTTCACTCTGCGCCTCTCTTGCTTCTTTCTGCACACCTCTTGCCTCTTTTCTCCACCCCTCCTCCCCCTGTCTGCATCTCTGTTGCTTCTTTCTGCACTTCTCTTGTCTCTTTCTGCACCTCTGTCCCTTCTTTCTGCAACCCTTGTGCCTCTTTCTGCACTCCTCTTCCCTCTTTCTGCTCCCTTCTTGTCTGTTTCCGCACCTCTGTTGCTTCTTTCTGCACTTCTTTTGTTTCTTTCTGCACCTTTCTAGCTTCTTTCCGCACCCCTCATGCCTCTTTCTGCACCCCTCTTCCCTCTTTCTGCACTCCTCTTGCCTCTTTCTACACATCTGTTCCTTCTTTCTGCACTTCTTTTGTTTCTTTCTGCACCACTCTTGCTTTTCTGTACCTCTTTTGCTTCTTTCTGCACCCCTCTTGCCTCTTTCTGTACCCCTATTCCCTCTTTTGGAACCTCTCTTGCCTCTGCTTGCACACCTGTTCCCTCTTTCTGCACCCCTTTTGCCTGTTTCTGCAGCTCTCTTGCCTCTTTCTGCAGTTCTCTTGCCTCCTTCTGCACCTCACCTGCTTCTTTCTGCACTTCTCTTGCTCTTTCTGCACCATTCGCGCCTCTTTCAGCACCTCTGTTGCTTTTTTCTGCACTTCTCTTCCTTCTTTCTGCACCCCTCCAGCCTCTTTCTGTTCCTCTATTGCCTCTTTGTGCACCTCTCTTCCCTTTTTCTGCACCCCTCATGCCTCTTTTTGCAACTCTGTTGGTTCTATCTGCACTGCTCTTGCTTCTTTCTGCACCTCACTTACCTGTTTCTGCACTTCTCTTCCCTCTTTCTACGCCTCTGTTGCTTCCTTTATCAATTCTCTTGACTCTTTCTGCACTTCTCTTCCTTCTTTCTGGACCCCTCCTGCCTCTTTCTGTAACTCTCTTGCTTCTTTGTGTACCTCTCCTACCTCTTTATGCACCCCTCTTGCCTCTTTTTACACCTCTGTTGGTTCATTGTGCACTGCTCTTGCTTCTTTCTGCACCTCACTTGCCTCTTTCTGCACTTCTCTTGTTTCTTTCTGCACCTCTGTTGCCTCTTTCTGCACTTCACTTGCTTCTTTCTGTACCTCTCTTGCCTCTTTCATCACCTCTGTTGCTTCTTTCTGCACTTCTCTTGCCTCTTTCTGCACCTCTGACTTAGAGGTAGTTTTAATCCCCCTGCCCTATTATGTACTAGGGCCTTACAGGGGAGGTCATGCCAATCACAAGGGTCCCCCAACCCATTGTGTACCCTAGTGTATGTAGGTGTTTTCACTGTATTCTAAGTGTCTTTCAGCATAGCACTGGCTCCGGGCCTGGTTAGTCAGAGTCAGTTACCACCAGTTCCAGTCAGCAACAAGTTGGGGGCACCGGATGACTTTGCAACAAGGCTTCTTTCTGCATCTCTGGTCGTTCTTTCTGCATATCTTTTGCTTCTTTCTGCACCTTTCTTTGTCTTTCTGGACTTCTGTTGCCTCTTTCTGCATTTCTCTTGCTTCTTTCTGTGCATTTCTTCCTCTTTCTGTGCATGTCCTACCTCTGTAGGCATAGTTAGAAATTAGCATTTAAAAAATCTTTGAAATTCACTGAAAAAACCATAGGTTTCAGGGACGTTATAGTTAGAAATTAGCATTTAAAAAACCTTTGAAATTCACAGAAAAAACGATAGGTTTCAGGGATGTTATAGTTAGAAATTAGCATTTAAAAAACCTTAGAAATTCACTGAAAAACCACAGGTTTCAGGGACGTCATAGTTAGAAATTAGCATTTAAAAAACCTTAGAAATTCACTGAAAAAAAACACAGGTTTCAGGGACAGTATAGTTAGAAATTAGCATTTAAAAAACCTTAGAAATTCACTGAAAAAATCACAGGTTTCAGGGACGCTATAGTTAGTTGGACATTTCACTCGTACAAAACCAGAGAAATTCGGCCGTTATAGTTAGTTGAGCTAACTATAACTCGCGCCCCCACAATGAACTGCTGATGACGTCACATATTACATCATTCATGACATGGTCAGTGACATCACTGATGACATCACTGATGACATCTCAAATGACATCACTGATGACATCATCCACACGATAATCTGATGCACCTCCTCATACCCTAATATAAACTTTGATACACCCACTCTAAAATACAGACTACCAATTTCGAAACCATAGACACACCAATACCAATTACTACATACCCACTCACTGATTGCTAGGTCTACACACACATCCACTCACTCACCCATACAGTCACTCATACATGCAGTCACTCATCAATGCAGCCACTATCATATGCACTCATACATCTATACAGACTCTCACACACTGCCACTCATCCATAGAGTTACTCACACACCTAGTCAGTCATGCAAAGAATCAATCACACTCCCATTTACTCACCTATACAGTTATACACACACCACCTCACTTATTCATACAGATACTAACACATACTTACTCTCTTATACAATCACTGATACAAGCACACACTCATCCATACAGCCACTCTCACAATCACTCAGTCTCACATATAGTCATTTATATACTCCAACACTCACATATACTGCCTTTTACATATGCAGTTACTCACACATGTACCACTGAGACATCCATTCACTCACCAACACACCCATACACATACTCACCCACCCATACAGCCCTTCACAGATGCACGCTTGAACCCATACACCCAGTGAATCACCCACTCACACATCTATGCACAGAGTCACACACCCCCCACCCACCCACACAGACACTTAGGCACCCATACAGATACTCAGACAACCAATCAATAACCCATATAGACACTCATGTAGCTACTCACCAACCCATGCAGCTGCTTACACACCAACTGACAAACTGATACAGACATTCACGCAGTTTAGTCACTAACCCATGTATTCAGTAAGACACGTTTAATCACTCACTTATACAGTCAGTCACGCACCTACTAAATCATCCATTCAGACACTCATACACCCACTCATTCTTCAATACACCTTGGACTATATATATATAAAACATATTTAAACTTTACAGAAACACACAGTCACTGGATGATGTCATCAGTGATGTCATCAATGATGTCATTTGAGATGTCATCAGTGATGTCACTGACCATGTCATGAATGATGTAATATGTGACATCATCAGCAGTGCATTGCGGGGTCGCGAATTATAGTTATCTCAACTAACTATAACGGCTGAATATCTCTGGTTTTGTACGAGTGAAATGTCCAACTAACTATAACGTCCCTGAAACCTTTGGTTTTTTTCAGTGAATATATATACAGTAGAAGGCGCAAGCCGAAACGCGTAGGTCATCGTTCTGTATGCACCCCTGCACTTAGCTTGTGAAGGCTTCGTATGAAGAGGCTCTTTGTCATATTTTATTAAAGCCCTTTTGAAGTCAGTTCCTGTAAGTGCTGTGCTTCATTTTGCCCTGGTAAACGTGTGGAAAGCTGAGCCCGAGTGGAGGGCAACCATTTGGAGCAAATGTGCAAATATATATATATATATATATATATATTATCTACTGGCGGTCGCCAGTAGATAGTTATAGTTAGGACCTATTATCCATAGGAAATCCGCGACATTCTATTTGAAATAACTCTCTTGCCGGTTGATGTATCTTTGCAAAATTTTCAAACTTTGTGGGGCGCTCCGGTCCGCTCCTACCCTGAAAGTCTCGGGGGGATTCGTCAAGCGGGGGCTGAGAAAAAAGGGGGTCCCAAAACGCGTTTTCCCCATTCATTTTTCCATAGGAAACTTTAGACACGGCTACAGCCCGAACTGCTGAACGGAATTACACCAAATTTGGCAAAGAGGTAGTTCTTGGTTCAGAAAGAACCCTTTTGTTAAATGGTGTAAATCCGTTCAGTAGTTGCTGAGAAAATCAAAAGTAAAAGTACATATATATCTATGGGCACGGAGGATCCGCGCACCCTGAGCGCACCCTGCGCGCACCGTCCCGATCACGAGCTGCATGCTAATTGGCTGTCAGCTGGCTGTCAACATTCCGATTCAGGAAATGTTGGCAGCCATTTTGTCCTCGGTAGAACCGAGGGACAGAAACAAGTGCGCAAAGCGCAAAAGGGGGCAGGGTAGAAACACCCTGACCCCCTAGGTCTGCTCAGGGGTCCCACAAAGACCCCCTGGGCAGAAAAAAACATTTTTTTTTTTAAAACGGCGGGATGCGCTTAGGGTGCGCGGATCCCGCCGATTAAAAAAAAAAGCACAAGAAACAAGTGCACAAAACGCACAAAGGGGGCAGGGTAGAAACACCCTGACCCCCTAGGTCTGCTCAGGGGGTCCCACAAGGACCCCCTGGGCAGAAAAAAGCATTTTTTTTTTCCAAAATCGGCGGGATGCGCTTAGGGTGCGCGGATCCCAATGATTAAAAAAAAAAACCACAAGAAACAAGTGCGCAAACGCACAAAGGGGGCAGGGTAGAAACACCCTGACCCCCTAGGTCTGCTCAGGGGGTCCCACAAGGACCCCCTGGGCAGAAAAAAGCACCAAAAAAAAAAAAAAAAAAAAAAGACCGGATTCGTGCCGAGGCCCCGCCCCCTCCCTGCAGCAGTCTGCAAATGCGCCCCCTGGCGCGTTTTAAGAAGGGGAAGTAATTCCCCTTGAATACTGGGGGTCCCTGGGGGCCAACTAGCCCACCAGGAACCTCCGGTATGCGCCAGGGGGCTGCGTTGCAGAGAGGTGTACAGAGGCCACGCCCCTTTTTACACCTCTTTGCAACGCAGCTCTGTGGCGCTTTTTGGAGGTACATGGTGGGCTAGTTGGACTCCAGGGACCCTCAGTATTCAAGGGGACTTAATCCCCCAACTTAAAACGCGCCATGGGGCACGTTTGCACACTGGTGAAGGGAGGGCGGGGCTTCAGGTGACATGTGTGCAAACAGGCCCCGTGGCGCATTTTAAGATGGGGAATGAAATCCCCTTCAATCCTGAGGGTCCCTGGGGCGAACTAGCCCACCAGGTACGTCCAGAAAGCGCCACAGAGCTGCGTTGCAGAGAGGTGCAAAAGGGGCGTGGCCTCTGAACACCTCTCTGCAACGCAGCTCCCTGGCGCATACTGGAGGTACAGGGTGGGCTAGTTGTACCCCAGGGACCCTCATGATTCAAGGGGACTTAATCCCCCAACTTAAAACGCGCCACGGGGCGCGTTTGCACAGATGTCACCTCAGGCCCCGCCCCTCCCTTCACCATTGTGCAAATATTCCTCTAAAATCAGCCGAACTACGAATTCCGATTTACTCACCTTTTATCAGGAGAGACCTCAGTCCTGCATCTTTCAGCCCAGTACTGATCCTGAAAAGTAATTTTAACCGTACTTACCAGTAACTTGAATTTCCTTCCATAGGATATCATTGACTGGTTTCACTTGGAAATTCTTCTAAGTGTGGAGTTTTGGAACTTTATAATATTCCTCTAAAATCAGCCGCAATATGAATTCCGATTTACTCACCTGTTATCAGGAGAGACCTCAGTGCTGCATCTTTCAGCCCAGTACCGATCCTGAAAAGTAATTTTAACCGTACTTACCAGTAACTTGAATTTCCTTCCATAGGATATCATTGTCTGCTTTTTGCTGAAAAAGTTTCTAAGTGTCGATTTTTGAAACATACAAATATTCCTCTAAAATCAGCCGAACTACGAATTCCGATTTACTCACCTGTTATCAGGAGAGACCTCAGTGCTGCATCTTTCAGCCCAGTACTGATCCTGAAAAGTAATTTTAACCGTACTTACCAGTAACTTGAATTTCCTACCATAGGATATCATTGACTGGTTTCACTTGGAAATTCTTCTAAGTGTGGAGTTTTGGAACTTTATAATATTCCTCTAAAATCAGCCGAAATACGAATTCCGATTTACTCACCTGTTATCAGGAGAGACCTCAGTGCTGCATCTTTCAGCCCAGTACTGATCCTGAAAAGTAATTTTAACCGTACTTAACAGTAACTTGAATTTCCTTCCATAGGATATCATTGCCTGCTTTTTGCTGAAAAAGTTTCTAAGTGTCGATTTTTGAAACATACAAATATTCCTCTAAAATCAGCCAAAATACGAATTCCGATTTACTCACCTGTTATCAGGAGAGACCTCAGTGCTGCATCTTTCAGCCCAGTACTGATCCTGAAAAGTAATTTTAACCGTACTTACCAGTAACTTATATTTCCTTCCGTAGGAATCCATTGTCTGGTTTTCAGCAGAAAAGTTTCAAAGTGTTGATTTTCACAAACTACAAATATTCCTTAAAAATCGCCTGTATAACTTAAACGCATTCTTTCAACTGTTTACAGGAGATGCACCAGTGCTGGATCCAGGATCCACCACTGAGTAAGAAAAAGTAACGATAACACTACTTACCTGCTAAGTGAATTTCCTCCCATAGGATAACATTGGTGATTCTATGTGAAAAAGGTTTCTAAGTGTCAACTTTTAAAATACAATAATATTCCTTAAAAATCACTACTGTAACCAAAACGCTTTTACTCAACTGTTTACAGGAGATGTCCCAGGACTGAATCTAGGATCCAGTCCTGTGGTTAGAAAAGTAATCCATAAAGTAACTAATTGCATTTAGCTAGAAATTCACATTGAGCTCAATGTTGCATTGTGTTTGAAATTGTGTTGTCCATTGCAACAACTGTAACTACTGTACTTAAAAGTCCATTGCCTATTTGCAAAGTATTTAAACTAAAGTAATTCATTCTGAGAAAGCATATTTTGTAATGTAATGTATAATGTAATTACAATGTAATTTAAAAAATAAAATATCTAAAAATAAATAGTTTAAAAAAATGTAGTAAATCAGTATCAAAAAAAATAAATATAACAATTAATACATTTAAAAATTGTCATTTACAAAACCTTTGAAATTCACTGAAAAAAACCATAGGTTTCAGACATGTTATAGTTAGGAATTAGCATTTAAAAAACCTTTGAAATTCACTGAAAAAACCATAGGTTTCAGGCTTGTTATAGTTAGGAATTAGCATTTTAAAAACCTTTGAAATTCACTGAAAAAACCATAGGTTTCAGGCCTGTTATAGTTAGGGTTTAGCATTTAAAAAACCTTTGAAATTCACTGAAAAAACCATAGGTTTTAGGGAAAGTTATAGTTAGTTGGACATTGCACTCGTACAAAACCCGTGAAATTCCCCGTTATAGTTAGTTCAGCTAACTATAACTCGCGCCCCGCAATGCACTGCTGATGACGTCACATATTACATCACTCATGACATGGTCAGTGACATCACTGATGACATCACTGATGACATCTCAAATGACATCACTGATGACATCATCCATGTGAGAATTTAATGCATCTTCTCACACCCTAATATAACTTTTGATACACCCACTCTAAATTACAGACTGCCATTCTCAAAACCATACACACTCCAATACCAATAAGTACATACCCACTCACTGATTCTTAGGTCTACACACACACATCTACTCACTCACCCGTACAGTCACTCATACTTACAGTCACTCAGTACAGGACTATCATATGCACTCATACACCTATATAAACACTCACACAACGCAACTCATCCATAGAGGTACTCACACACCTAGTCAGTCATGCAAATAATTAATCACACTCCAATTTACTCACCTATACAGTTATACACACCAGCTCACTTATTCATAAAAATACTAGCACATTCTTATGCTCCTATGCAATCACTGATGCAAGCACACACTCATCCATATAGCCACTCTCACAATCACACACTCTCACTTATAGCCATTTATATACTCCAACACACATATATACTGCCTTTCACATATGTAGTTACTCACACATGTACCACTGAGATATACATTCAAACACTAACACACCCATACACACACTCACCCACCCATACAGTCCATCACAGACGCACTGTTGAAACCATGCACCCAGTGAATCACCCACTCACACATCTATGCACAGAGTCACACACACCCCACCCACACAAACACTGAGGCACCCATATAGATACTCAGAGAACCAACCCATAACCCATATAGACACTCATTTAGCTAGTCAGAAACCCATGCAGCTGCTTACACAACAACAGACAGACGGATACAGACATTCACACAGTTTAGTCACTCACCCATGCATCCAGTAAGATACATTTAATCACTCACTTATAGACTCAGTCACGCACCTACTAAATCATCCATTCAGACGCTTATACACCCACTCATTCTTCAATACGCCTTTCCCTATATATATTAAACATATTTAAACTTTACAGAAACACACAGTCACTGGATGATGTCAGTGATGTCATCAGTGATGTCACTGACCATGTCATGAGTGATGTAATATGTGACGTCATCAGCAGTGCATTGCGGGGGCGCGAGTTATAGTTAGCTGAACTAACTATAACGGGGGAATTTCACGGGTTTTGTACGAGTGCAATGTCCAACTAACTATAACTTTCCCTAAAACCTATGGTTTTTTCTGTGAATTTCAAAGGTTTTTTAAATGCTAAACCCTAACTATAACAGGCCTGAAACCTATGGTTTTTTCAGTGAATTTCAAAGGTTTTTAAAATGCTAATTCCTAACTATAACAAGCCTGAAACCTATGGTTTTTTCAGTGAATATATATATATATATATATATTACTAAGAAGTTTGTTTCTAGTGAAAGTATTGCAGGCAAAGCTATGTGCTTTCCGCGTCCTTGAATCCTATAAATTTCTATGAAGAAACAATTTAATTTGCAGTCCTACGCACATGTACAGAGGTCATTCTGACGTCACATGTCATGGTCGGAAATGCGTCGTACAATAAGCAATCTTAGGGGCCAAGAACCTTTATTTACTAAATCTGCAACCTTTCTGCAATATCAACTGTTGAAGGTAAATCTTTTTTCCCATTTTTATGTTATTTACGAAATACGGACTTTATATTTTGGGCTCCCACTTTGCCTAAAGTAGTTGAAAATACTTAGTTTAATACCAGGTAAATATATTCTTTAAGCATAATTATTCTAATGCATCCGCACTGCTTGGATGCAGTTAATAGTGCACTTTCCACATTCAAACTGAGAGGAAACGTATTTTAATGGATAGGAAATATTTACTCTGTTTCCAAGCAGCTTCGCCGTTATTCCTTCAGGGCCCTTAATATTGCAAGCTCAGAAAGCACGCAACATTGTGAATATTGAAGTGATTTTCTCTCTTGATTTTATACTTACTGGCAGCACTTATGCAATCCTAAAGTGTTGTTATTTTTTATCCACCTGTGGAGATTAATTATACTGTTGGAGCAAGATGAAGATCAGACCAGTTTCCACAATTTCCACAGCGCATATTGAAAGAAGGCTGAAGTTAGCATCATGCTGAAGATAACATAGGGTAGATACAAAGGGCCTTATTATGACTTTGGCTGTGTGGTAGCGGGGCCGCTACGCTGCTGCCCTGCTCCCACACCGCCAAAACAGACTGCCTGCCAGATTACGACTTTTTAAGTTGCTGGCGGGCAGTTCTTTGGCGTTCCCATGGCTGTGCTTTTGAAATAGGCACCGCCATGCGAAAGTCAAAGCATGTTCCTGCACTGAACTAAATAAACAATGTTGTGCATTTCGTTCAGCGCAGGAATATGGGGGTGCATGCAGACAGAGGGGCACACCATGTGCCCCCCTGCATGCACCCCATGGCGCAGAGGCAGAGAGGGGCCCTGTAGGGACCCATTGTTTCCTCACCTCCACACTTTTCATGGCGGTGAAAGTGCAGCAGTGAGGAAACTCCTAATATGCTTGGAGTGCCGCAGCGGCACTGCCAGCATATTAGGGGCCTCAAACTGCTGCACCACCACCAGGGATTGTGGATACCTGGCGGCAGCAGCGGTCCCATGGCAGTCCAACTGCCAGAGTCCTAAGGCAGCGGGCTGACTGCCAGTCTGGCGGTCTGCGGACTTCCACCACGGGTTCCGAACTCAAAATAAGGCCCATAGACTTCTTGGTACGTTCACCAATCATTATTAACCTTACAGTATTACTTATGCTCTTTGGTATAGAGGTAGAATATTTCAAATATTTTTATATTATTCAGAAGTATTCAAAGTATATATACAAATTCACTATAGTCTATTTTAATAGAACAATAGCAGATCGTGCAAGATAATAACTTATTAGAAAACAAAACGAAGCTTCAACATTAAAATGAATTCTCAAATTGAAAAAGGAGTGTATGATACTGATGAGATTAATTTCATCCCACTGTCAAAGACTTGATGATGGTTCCAGAAAGATGACCACCGAGATGGTGGCTTGGAAAGCAACGCACTGCCTAACTCTCGGAATTCATGCTAATTCAAAACTCCCAGTCGTCCACATTCAGTGCTACATGAAAGGGCCTATTCACATGGAGACATTGAAACTGGAGTGTGTTTGCCTGGCCTGTAGGAAATATGGAGCTGGCGGTCCTCAGGGATCTCAAAGCCACTTGGAACAATTGGATATTCTGGGCGTCCTACAGAAGAACAGGCCTTGGAAGTAGAGTTGCAGAGGGGTACTGTAGCACCCCCAAAATAATCATGCTGTTGTTCAGAAGGTGAATGAGTAATAAATATGCCTTTACATTTTCTTCTTATCCTGTTGCATTTAGATTTATCATAATCCCTGTGACGTCTGAGATGTAACATTGATGGCAGCCCCCTCACTCTCAGAATTGTTCCAGCACTACTGACTGTGCTGTGCAGGAGCTTAGAGGAACGAGGTTAACTGGCAAAGGCAGGGAAGATAGTTGTGTCTTATCATGCATGCCCTACAGATTGAGTACTGGGCAAGCACACAAGGAGAAGAAAGAATAAAGTTTCTTTTGGCCACCCACAAAAGCGCCAATGCACTAAGCATTGCTTGGACTTTCCTTTTTCCTCTTTTTTCCTCTCACAGTACCTGCATGTGTCGATTTGAAGTGCTATCACTAATCGGATGAATTGGATTTATTGGATATACTTTCAGGGCTTGATTCACAAAGGGCCTCTGCACTCGTGGGGGAGGGGGGCGTGCTCTTGGCAGGGGGCCTGGACTTGTGACGGGACCTCTGCAATGAGAAACTGCAGTGTGGAGGTCCTAAAATGAGTGCGAGGCCCCTGCAACAAGTGCGGAGACCCTTTGTGAATTGGGCTCTCAGTTTCAAATCCATTACTGATATTTTTTTACAAACCATGCTCATGAAAGTATACATTGTTTTATTTTAAGAAAGCACTGTTTTCATCTTAAAGTAGGCCACTGATGTTTTGTAAACTTTCTGGGATGTTTGAATCTGTAAAATAAGAGACTGGGAACCTGGAGGAACAACAGAGATGGAAGAGAATGAGCTCTAAGAAATATTAAAAATTATTCGAAAGAGGAAGTCAAAATAATGAAAGGGAAGGGAATAAAATAATACACTGCAAAAGAGAGAGAGAAAGAGAGAGAGGGAGCAAAAGTGAAGACAAGGCTGAGGAAAGAAAGGCAGACTGAGGAAAGACATAGATCTTATATATAGGGCCTCATTTATGACAACTGTTGCATCGCTGCATGAAAACAGCGATGCAACGGTTTTCCCTGCGCCCTCCTTGCGACGCGATGGATGCATCATATTTAATGTACGCGCTTCATGTCGCAAGGAGTTACAAATGCGTCAGTATTTCTGAAGCATCTCTAGGCGCAGTAATGACGCATTGCTGGAGTGTGTCGCAAAAGTGACGCAACTCCAGCAATGTGTCATTACACATGGGCAAGTCCCATGTTAAATGTGCCTGCGTCAGTCTTACGCCTGCTGTGAGGCAGGCGTAAGATTTTGACGCAGTGGCGTCCTAGGATTGGCGCAGTGAAATTTCACTGCGCCACTTCTACGAGGCTTTTTACGGGGGAACGCCCACCCTGCATACATTATACCTGACGCAGGTATAATGTAGTGCAGGGCTTTACAAAGTGACACATCTGTTTAGATGCATCACTTTGTAAATAGGGCGCAACATGTCACATTTTTTACTCCGCTGGTGCTTCACAAAAGGTGGTGCAACGACAGTGCAAAAGTGTCGCAAGGCCTCATAAATAAGGCCCATAGTCTAAATCAGGAAGTTTGGAGTTGGAGCAATGCTGGGCGGGGTTGGGGGTACATTTTGAGCCTTCTAGGGCCTGCAGTACTGGATGCGAAAGATGGCTCCTAACAAGAGTCATGAAAGTCTCACAAACAGGCTCATTAAAAAACAATTACAAGAAAAGAAATCATTAACTAGGTCAAGACTATGGAGAAATGCCATGAGTCGTTTGGTGCTGAAGCCGCAGGTTTATTGTTGGAACCATCACCAGAAGTGCTACAGGCATCCCATCTCAACAACATAATAAAAGATGTTTCTGGAACTACTGACCCGGTATTACAATAACCTGAAGACAGCTTGGTTTCTGATATGCAAACCAGTCTGCCTCACAAGCAGGCGGAGCAGGCATATTTCCTGCAACATCCAATTAAAAAGATCTCAGAGCGGTCGAAAAATGGTTAAAGTCCGGTAGAGCAACCAATGATAGGACACATAATAGCAACTTCAAATTGGTTGCACATCTTTTGCGGAAACAGGTTTTGGGGACAGACCAAGAATACATTCCTGAGGGTCTCACAACAGGATATTCCAACAGATTCGCTTTCTTACCCCCCACAGTAGAAGGGGCACCCACACTTATTTGTTGTGTATTTTCAAGACTATTTGATTAAAGCGAAAGTGTTAGCATGTGTTGCTGAGATGACATGCATTATCACCAATCTTGCCTTCACTTTTTTTTCTATTTCGAACTGACTGTCAGTGCAGCTAAAAGACAGAAAGAAATGCACATTTTGATGACAGATTTCAAGAGACAACGCATACTGTGGGAGAGGCTAAAGTGTTCTAGAATGAGGCAGCCCAGATTTATCAAGCTGTTGAAAATAGTTCAAGATTCAAAGATAAAATCTCTAAGACTTAATATGAATTTCTATGTATCCACATTGAGGGGAACCTTTTTTCTTTCACCTCTAAAGTCTTGAGGGGATAGTTGGTAGCACCCCTTAGTTCATCTTTTCAAAATAGAGCCTGAAACAATATCCAGGCTAGGGAAAAGGTTGTGGACGATTTACTCAGACCAGCACTGAACTTCCAACACCAAGGATCTGGGTAGGGAGGCAGATGATGACAGGGAGGTGGAGAACTGGAAGATGTGACATGTAGACAAGCTTACAATTTTTCATGCTCCTCGACACACCTGTAGCCAGAACACCTACACACTACAAACGAAGAAGTGTAAAAAAGAAAGAAACAAGGCAGGAGGCCTCTCCATCTACACACCCTGGATCTGGAATAATATCTCCACATGGAGCAAAGCGGCCGCAAGCTGCTCCAATTTAGGAATGAATTGAATATGCACCTCTTTAAAGAACACTACATCATAATACATTCACAGTCCACAAACCAACGACCTCTTCTATCACTTATTGACTTTATGCTTGTCTTTGACCTACAGCACTCTGATGCCTTTTGGCAGGTCTGCACAATAGAAATGGCACAGACATACATACAAACATACATACATACATACATACATACATACATACATACATACATACTGGTCAGAAAAGAAGGGGGTCAGGCGTGGCTGATAAAAGGACAAAGAGCAAAAAGATCAATCACTGTGTATAAAAAAGTATGACATTCATTGAAGTCTAAAATAAAAGCTATCCATCAGAAAAGGCTTTCTGTATTTGAGCAGTGCTGTCTGACTCTAAATGTGAATAGGATGCAGAACCTTAGGAAGCGTGGATCCCTATTCCAGTATATAAAAAGCATAGGGGTAAAAATCCTCTTTTTGCAAAAGATAGAACTAACCTTAGTAAA
Organism: Calotriton arnoldi; assembly: GCA_963921515.1. Lineage (NCBI taxonomy): Eukaryota > Metazoa > Chordata > Amphibia > Caudata > Salamandridae > Calotriton > Calotriton arnoldi. The sequence continues at coordinate 88,318 of CAWUFW010005618.1, read as the reverse complement.
ATTAAAGATATTAGATTGAAAAAATCGATATTGAATGCAGGAGTAGTTATAGTTATCTGCCTCAGAGGGAAATAAAAGCTGTGCAACAATTTTTATGGACATACAAAGAAGACCCAGGCAAAATTTTACATTTTAATTATGCTAGAGCAATCACTAAAGAAATTCATCATCATCAAAAGCTTTATTTCGACAAAGCATGTCATAAAAGCAGTGCAAAATATAAATAATTAAAACCATAAAATATCATACCAACATATAAATGGAACACAAACACAGCATAGATAAACAAAGAGAGATTCTAATCATAGCTCTATTGGTCAAAATATGTCTAGCTAAATTTTGGTACAATTTTCTTAACATTACAGTAAATTAGGATTTCATCTTTGATCTTATCATCCACATCCATCCCAGTAACTTGGCAAAAGAAGTTGCATATTGCAGAGAAGAGTCTGAGCGCAGTAATCTCAGAGCAACACTGCTGTTTCTTGTACTCAAGTTCTTAAAGGTTGGTTTAAGCCATTTCTTTTGCAGGCCCACATACGCGGGGCAGACAAATAGAACATGAGAATATGTTTCCGTTTGGTCAGCACAATTGGGGCATTTGTTATCTATAATGGGGAACCACTTGCATGTAAAAGATTTTAATGGGAGAGTACCTATGCAGAGTTGAAAATATAATCACCTGTCAAGGGGCTTCGATATTACATCCCAACATGGCTCGTACCGGGGGAGAGGCTTAAATTCTAAAAACCTCCCTGTCAATGAGGTACTCTCAGTTGCTCTGAAGTTGTTTGTCCTAATCAATTTCCAACACTGTTCTCTCATTTTTCCTTTTGTAGGGAACTTAGCACCCATTGGAATCTCCCATAGTTGCTGCATTTACAAGTTGGAAATATACCCTTGATGTCAAGGAGCCAGCCGATCTTGGCTGAGCGGTCGGCCTCAATGACATCCCTAAGAGCATAATTGGCCAGCTCGGGAGTGGACCATATTCTACGCCAAAATAAAATAGAGCGAAAATTTGCTATTTCTTCCAAAGATTTTCGACCTAGATCATTAAGCAGAGGTTTAAGAGGTGTACTTTGTGGGAGGCTAGTGATTGTTCGGAAGAACTTATTCTCTGCTGAGACAAGAGGAGCCAAATTCTCAAAACCCCAGAGTTCTGACCCATATAGGGCCGAACTCACTACTTTGGTTTCATAGATCTGCAGTATTGGGCTAATCAGCTTTGTCAATGAGATTTTAAATTCTTTTGTTAATGCACCTGCTAGCCGGCAGTGTTTTAGGGCCATGATATCTATTTGGGGCCTCCAATTTTTTTTTTTTGCTTGTGTGATCCCTAGATAACTAAATACATCTATCTGTTCTAAGGGCTCCCCATCAAGTTTAATAGTGCCCCTGAATGGACGATGCTGGTTAAAGACCATACATTTTGTTTTAGTAGTAGTGATTACTAGCCCTCGTTTATTGCAGAAGTCTTCAAAGCGGGAGAGTGCACTTTGCAAACCACTCAGAGTTTTCGAGCTTATGAGCATGTTGTCTGCAAACATCAGGATGGGGATCCTTGTGCCTGCTAGAACTGGGGCGTCTGATGGATATGTAGCTAAAAATTGTGACACTCCATTTAGAAAGAGGGAGAATAACGTTGGTCCCATGACACACCCTTGGCATACCCCTTTTTCCACTGGGAATCGATCAGTGATGTTGCCCTGAGCGCACCAACAGACTTGTGGAAAATTGTCCTCATGTAACCTGGCAACTAAAGCCGACAAATCCGTGGGCATTCCCAAATCCTGTAGCGCTATCCAGAGTTTTTTCCTGCAACTAAATCGAAGGCTGACTTGAGGTCAACAAAGGCAGCATACATGCTGCCCTTACCTATCACCACTGTCCGCCAATATATTAGCAGAAAGCGGAATACTTGGTCAAAAATGCTAACATGCGCTCGAAAGCCCGCCTGTAGTGGGGACAGGATGTCATTAGCAGTTATCCATTCCTGTACCTTTTCCAGTAATAAGAGAGCCACCACCTTTGGAATTGAATCCATTAGGCGTTGCTGCCAGTCACGAGAAGCGGGAAATACAGAGAGACGGAGAGAGGACTTATAAAGGTCCGAAGTACAGAGCTCAAACGTTATGGTGATTAATATTTTTTTGAGAGGAGATAAATATATTCGCTAAGAAGCGAACAAAACCGCCAGTGTTGATTGACATCTCATCCAATACATTCGCGCGGGGGCATTTCAGCAGTGAGGGTAGTCAATCAACCCCTTGCATATAACTTCATGGATATGAATCCAATCTTCACATCCGAGCCTTGAGAAAGCCCAGGGGGGCGAAACGTACTTCGGCTGCTACTGTTCTCCGTGCTTAAAGAAATGAAATAAAATAAACAAAAGGACTTGATTCAAGACTCTTTGTGGACTACTATTAAAAGGATATTAATCTATGGCGAATTGATACACACAGTGTGGCTGCATTCTTATACCGATTTTCTTTGAAGTTTTGGATAATAGTTACAACCATTTGGTGTGCTTTGGTGTATTTTGGTTGAACTAAAGCCAACAAATCCGTGGGCATTCCCAAATCCTGTAGCGCTATCCAGAGTTTTTTCCTGCAACTAAATCGAAGGCTGACTTGAGGTCAACAAAGGCAGCATACATGCTGCCCTTACCTATCACCACTGTCCGCCAATATATTAGCAGAAAGCGGAATACTTGGTCAATAATGCTAACATGCGCTCGAAAGCCCACCTGTTGTGGGGACAGGATGTCATTAGCAGTTATCCATTCCTGTACCTTTTCCAGTAATAAGAGAGCCACCACCTTTGGAATTGAATCCATTAGGCTTATAGGCCTGTAGTTTCCTGGCGAGGACCTATCACCCTTTTTGTAGATAGGTATTATCTCAGTGCCCCCCTAGGAATCTGGAATAGGGGCACCACGGGCTATAGCATTAGCTAGTAATAGTATATACCTTGACCATGTGTCCTTGTCATGCAAAAATAAATCAGCCAGGGCAGCTTTTATATCTGAAGGTACAAAAGTCAACTCGACTGTAGGCTGGAGGATTACAAAAGACTCACTTTGCTGATCATCTTCCTTGGCATATTGTCTTGCAAAGTGTTCAGTCCATGCATGTGGGGCTCTATGATTTTTGTGGGGCGTTGGTTGCCCCCCTTCCCCATTTAACGAGTTGCCAAAAGTGCTGGAGTTTTTTTCCAGAGCATGCCGATTTAAGGTCCTGCCATCGATTTTCATCCCAATCTTTTTTGGCACTGCACTGGGCGGTCTTATACAATTTCCTTGCTTGTTGAATACGGATTGGGTTTTTAGATTTTATAGCCTCTGTGAGGAACTTTCATGCTTTTCTACATTCCTTATTGTACCAGTGTTGCTGGAGCTTGGGAGGATTGCCATTAATGTGAAAAGGTCTGAGAAAATGAGTTAGTAGATTGTCAAATTATTTATTATGGACATTTGTCATGGTTTTACACTTCGCTGCGTTTGGCAGGTACACCACTAGTTCTGCTGTCGTGAGTGACAAGTCTCTACTTATAGTGGACAATATGTCTGGTTTTTCTACTACCTTTGTCCACTTGACAGGTCTCATATCATTAGAAATTAGCAGCTCTCTGGTCGAAGTCAAAGTAGTCGGGGTTGTTCCCTTGCTGGTTTTTCAAAGATTCGATTGCAAAGCTCAGCGGGTTGTGGTCACTCTCCACTCTCTCTATTATTACCATATCGATGAGAGCAGACCACAGTTTCAGATCTATTAGGAGATAGTCAATACAACTTGCATGGTGGCCATTGGTATAGGTATTGACCCCCTGTCTGTCAGATATGGATCTCCCATTGGCTGCCCTGACACCCCTTTTCAGGCAAAAAGCGTTAAGTTGTAGGGCTGCTTCTGTCCATCTTCTGATGGGTGCTACTTCTAAGCTTGGGATACCCAGACCGTATCCTCCTCTTCGGTTAGATTATTGTCATCTGAATCAAGTGACTCGAAAGTTGTATTAAAGTCCCCAGAGATTACTAAAGAAGGTGTACCTGGGGAATTATCTAATAGTTTATCGAGAGCCATCACAGTTCTTGACCTCTGTCCACCTCTTGATCCTCTCGCATATACATTATAGATGTCAATGTTGATATGACAGCTGATCTGCAGGCGAATGCAGAGGATATCAAGGCAGTCTGTGGGAAGGACCTGTATCTTATATCCTATACCTTGCCTTATCCATATTGTTAACCCCCCTGATGGCCTGCCCAAAGTACCAAGGTTAGCCGATGCATATTAATTCAGATCCCAAAGGTGAAATAATAGATCTATAGACCATGTTTCTTGAAATAGCCAGATAGCGCACAAATCGACTAAGCTATTCCATTTCGGGGAGGCACCCTTGGATCTTAGACCGGCTATGTTCCAAGACAAAAAAGATATCTAAGATACTGCGGAGGACTGATGTGGAGATGTCCGATCGCTAAAGACTACGGTGCTAGGTTTGTCATTCCATTGGCTCATAGGTTCACAGATAGAGAGGGTTTCCATAGAATGGCCTGCATTGGTTGATGATTGGCGATCCTTCCAGAGCATTCAGGAGTCAAGACCTGATTATGCTCTTGGGAGGGTATCCATAAACATCAATCTAATTCTCGTAATGGAGTCACCATGGTGGATAGAGGGGGTAAGTTGTGCATACCAGGCTGTGGTGGCTTTTCTGAGAGCTTATATTTAAACCGGATGCTTGTGTTAGGTAGATGGAAAGTAAGAGCATCAAAAGCCAGTAGATTGTCCACTAATTCTTTCTGGGAGAGTGTCAATGCAATGCAATCCAAAAGAGTACCCTGATAAGGATGTTGTTTGGCCCCTATTATGTCCTCCCTTGTAATCGATCGGCATCCTCTCACATGTCGAATCAATTGGGTGCATTTGTTTATTAATGAGTCTTCTTCTTCGTTGAGTAGGCTAGGTGGTGGTTTCAGTACATTTATCAAATGCACTATGCCTTTTGGTCTGGTGCCCGCGCTGTCTCTCGTGGGATTTGTTTTGACCTAGTCGAATAGGGGGATGGTCTTAGTAAAAGCCCAGGAGCAACAAAAGATTTGACAGGATGAAACTGTCTTGAAAATATTTATACTGGCTTATTGGAATGTGTAACTAGCTGTAGATCTGTGTATTTATGTGTGGGGAAGGTGCCTATGCATGGTGCCTTTGGGAAATGTCTGAGGGAACTCTCTTTATACCCATCTGCCTGTCATTCGTGGCACATCTGTCTTTGCTCAGGGAGTATACGATCTTTCAGCTGATTTTTAATATGTAATGCTTTATGGGGTACGTTGTTAAGAGTGTCAGATAGACTACTAACCGTTTCTCTGAGGGCACTAGCTTCTTGGTTTAAATCCCTAATCAGTTGTTTAAGATTATTTAGGGACCCTTCTTTGTGTGTAGTGAAGGTTATTGGTGCTGTGAATAGCTTATCATGGTCATCGTTTAGTGAAGGTTCAACTCGGGATGAAGATTGTTTAGAGCCATTGGCTTGATCTCGGGGCAGCAAAGATATGGGTTAGGTATAATTTAATGGGTTAGCACCGTTTTGGATTTCCTTGGGCCTGGATTTATGTATACCGTGCCCAGTTAGATAACTAGTTATTGTGTTGTTTTTTTGCCCTGGTTTAGTTGCATCCCCATTGCCCCATGTACATTCCCTTGGATACTCATTACTTTCCAATATTGCTGCAGCTTCTGGGCATTTCGTAGGTAGATGCTTCTACTTGCTTTCAATCTGAGGCACGCTCAGCTGAGAGTGCTCGGGGCCAATGAGGATTTCCACTTCCTCTATTAAGTGATTTATTTCTTCTAGAGTACTTATTTCTTTGGTTCTCATTTTTTTTGATGCTTTGTTTTTCCCTGGACTTGATCTGCAGCCTTGTGTGCCCCCATGCTAGCTCAATTATGCGCACTATGCCCACTGAACCCACCCAAAGCAATTACGATTACTCCTATTGCAAAATGTGTTATAATGTAAATTATGAATAAGAAACACTCCATATCATGATGTCTATTCCCCACAAATTCCAACAGAAGGACAGGCAGTCAATGGCAAAGGTCTTTGAATGGAGACATTATCTTGACGGGCCAACTTGTGGAGGGGGGGCAACCCAGCCTCTTCTGGCCTTTTGTGATCAATGTCATGGATGGGCGCTGGTCTGTGCCTTGTAATACAGGTATCAGTGGTTTAGGGGCCAGCAGAGGGTTATGGGAACCGCAAACGCCAGCACAATGAGCCTACAGCGACTCTCCCCTCGGTCAGCGTCAGGTGCAGGAAGGACGTCTCCCGGGCTATGGAGCCGGTAGAAAAAAATAGCAGGCTCCTCGCAGCAGTTCTAAGTATGGAATTAGGCACTATCCATAGACCATAAAGATTCACTTGTGTATGGATCAAATCCCTACCAGACCCAAGGGTAGCCCCGAATGCTAGGTTTTCATTGCCAAGGGGGGTGGCCCTGCCTCCTCCTGTCACCGACAGGCGCAGGACGGGCCTGCCCTTGGCACGGGCCTTGCCCAGGTGCGTCCCATGCGCGTCCCGCACAGCGGTATGGCTAAACGTGCTATATAGTGCTGATGTAACTCAGGTGAAAGGGCAGAAGAGAGCGCCTCCTTGGGGCCCTGGGCTGCTGGAACATACAGTCCTCAGAACAAAGTGAATACTGGAATTCGGAGCAGCGGGACGGCTGAACGCTCTATATAGCGCTGATGTAACTCAGGTGTGAGGGCAGCTGGGACCGCCTCCAAGGGCCCTGGGCTGCTGGAACATGCAGTCTTGGAATGAAGTGAATACTGGAAAGTAATTATTGAAAATAGCACTGGCTAGATCAGCATAACCCTTATATTGACTAGTCTGGAAAGACTTTGTTCTTGGGCTTAGAATTGTGTGTCTCCATTGTACATCTGATCATGTTTCTTCTACTTGCAAATTTATCTGAAACCTCTGGAATTTATCTTGACTACCTTGATGTTTTCCAAGAGCCGACTACCAAGGAGTTACCTCCTCAACGACCTTATGATTGAGCTATTGAAATTCTTCCTGAGACTATAGTTCCTTAAAGGTACATATTTTCCTTATCTCTCTTGGAACAAGCTCTAAGTGCATATCTTGATGCAGATCTCGGGAATGTTCTGGCTACTCCATCTAAATCTCTGGCTGGATATTCTTACTATTTTGTGCCAAAGAAAAGTTCTTATGCACTTTGGCCTCGTACTGTTTACAGGCATTAAAATCTATTAGATGTCAAGGACTGATATTCCTTGGCCGTCTTTTCTAATACTCTGGAAGCTGTTAGCTATAAGTTCCTGTTTATGGTCCAAGTGTATCCAGGGCCTGTAAGTTAAATGTCACTAGTAGACTGCAGCACACATTATGCCACCACTAGAGTGACAGTGCAAAACATGACTGCAAACCTACTATTTTATCCTGTCTGTGTAGTTCTAAAACTTCAATTTTGACCTGTCAATGGCCGAAACCCTCCTTTTCACTATTAGTATGTCGGCCTTAGGTAGGCCTTAATGCGCAATAAGGCAGGGTGCATGGTATTTAAAAATGGAACATGGAGCCCTGTTGAGCTATAGCTTTCAGCCTTGGACCCTGCTGGGCCTGATTCAGATCTGGGCGGTAATGGTCCTGCTGTCACTTTTTCAATTGATTCCATGTCCGCCTACTAGGCAGTCCGCCCACTCTATTAAGATGCTGGTGGGTCCATGGACGAAAGACTTTGGAGTGCCGCCATCACAGTTAGAATTTTTCACCCGTGTCGACGGCGCCATAGGGAAAAGTGGCTGTCAGAGGGAGTACTGCCACTTTGTCCGCTGGGCCAGTCACAATGTGCCTTCTCGCCGATGCGACTGTGGCAGCAAAATCTCCACATCTGAATTGCCGGATTTGAAGGGATATAAGACAGAAACTCCCCTTTTCTCATTTTCATACTTCATTTTCCACCATGGACTCGATCTTCCAAATACTGCCTCTGCTGTTGCTGCTTGATGACGAAGAAAATCAACCCCGTTGTGGCCGGAATTGAAGGTAAGCTCCACTTTTACCTGTTACCTTTTGGCTTGTCTGTTAACATTTGCACTGGACTTGTGCATTTTTAAATCTCTCCTACAAGCAATAACATACCAATGTGCTCTGCATTTGTGTGCAATGTTGACATTTCAGAAATTTAAAGAAACACACCTCTATGATTACATTGTATATCAAAATTTGGCGCAAGCTCCTTCAACAAAATAAACACTTACACAAAAAAAGGACATCAATCCAAAAATCTAAAAGTGACCATACAGGTGTGTGAAATAAATTCACTAAATTGTCTAATAAAAACATATGCATTACACATCATTGGGATAAGTGAAATGTAACATAATGTAAAAATTGCACTAGACGAGGGGTAATGTTTACTTTTTAAATTCCTGTAAAATCAATGTCAGTCCCAAAATTGTATCAGTTAACATATTAATTCATGTAACATTTCCCCTTGTCTAGTGCAATTCCTGGGGCCGATTCACAGAACTAATCTGAGATAAAATCCTAAACTTACTACTTTTGGTATTCACAGAAGGCATTTAGTAGTAGTAAAGTTAGGATTCCTAACTTTACTACACCTAAATTGAGACAAAACCCTAACTTTACGACTTTCAGTATTCACAAAAGGCATTTAGTAGTGGTAAAGTTAGGAATCCTAACTTTACTACTACTAAATGCCTTTTGTGAATACCGAAAGTCATACAGTTAGGATTTTGTCTCAGTTTAGTAGTAGTAAAGTTAGGAGTCCTAACTTTACTACTACTAAATGCCTTCTGTGAATACCAAAAGTAGTAAGTTTAGGATTTTATCTCAGATTAGTTCTGTGAATCGGCCCCCTGTATTTTATCCAATTTCAATTGTCACATAATTTTTAAGGAGTAATGCATATGTGTTCATTTTTATCACTTATCAAGTTGAAATAAAGACACCTGTATGAACACTTTAAAAAAATACATCTATTTATTGGTGCAAGTGTCCATTATTATGATGAATACTTGCACCTAAATTCAAATGTCCATCACATACGATTTTAACGAGTGTATGCACTTAACGAAGTAAACATTAAAATAATCTGGTGTATTTCCTGCCATAATGGTAAACAAATATATGTACTTCACATTTTAGTCACACATATTTCAAGGAATCAAATTATTGCTAATTAAAATTAATGTCAGGACAAACTTGGTGAGATGGAACTATTGGTTTATTCACCAAATTAGGTACTTCTTTCATGATGAAACTTTAATATAATAAACATGAAGATCAATAAAGTTCATAAGCTGCACTGATGTGCTGTAGCACCAAACTTGCCTTCTTGGATACTGCCAAGGGAAACCTCTTCGGGAAGGGGCATCTAGTGGGTACAGAGCAGCACACCTCAATGATCTTTCTTGGGAGGGGTAGGTTTGGGAGGGGTGACTTTGGGTTTGGGAGAGGTGACTTTGGGGGGCTTTGTTTGGGTTTGGGAGGGTTGGTTTTGGAAGTGATGGGAGGGCTTGGTTTGAGTTCTAGAGGGGTGGGATTGTGTTCTGGAGGGGTGGGTTTGTGTTTGGGAGGGGTGGTTGTGCATTTGGAGGAGTGAAGGTAAGAGCAGAAATAAAAGCCGAACTAGGATGAAGGGTAGGAGGTATTGGAGAGGACTAGGTTTTGGAGGTAGGGGGAGCTGCAGTATGTGAGGTACGCATATCTGTCTGTTGTGGAGTTGCATGTGGTTCTGGTATATGTTTTGTACATTTTGGTCTGTGTTTCTTGGCAGGTGAATAATGGTTGGTGACTGTGTGAGTTTGTCTTTGGTGGGTGTTGTTTTGCATGTAGGTGTGTGTTTAGATGAGTGTGCTGTTGAGGTGGGGGGTGTGGTTGTGGTGCTTGTGGATTTGGTGGTTCTTGTGGGTGTGGTGGTCAGTGTGTTGCTTGTGGGTGTGCTTGTGGATGTGGTGGTGGTTGTTGGTGTTGTGATGGGTGTGGAGCATGTGGGTGTGCTGGTGATGGTGGTTGTGGTGGTGGTGGTTGTGCTGGGTATGGTGATGCTTTTGGGCATGGTGGTGGTGGTTGTGGGCGTTGTGGAGGTGGTGGAAGTGGTAGTTGTGGGTGTGGTTGTGGGTGTTGTGGTGGTGGTGGGTTTGTTAGTTTTGTGTATGGTGGTGGATGTGGCAGTGGTTATTGGTGTAGTGGTGGGTGTGGTGGTTGCGAGTGTTGTGATGGGTGTGGTGGTGATGGTGGATGTGGTGGTGGTTATAGTGGGTGTAGCTGGGGTGTCTGTATGTTTTTGAGTGTGTGCTTGTGTTTCTTGGTGTGCTTGTGTTTATGTGTGTGTGTGCTGCTTGTGTTTGTTGTAGTGTCTGCATGCAAAGGAGTGAGTGTTGTTGAGCTGGTGGCCTCTGTTGCAGTCCCCTCCCCTCCGTGCCACTGGGTCCCTTGGTGTCAGTGGTCTCAGGACCCAAAACACAGTGGCCAGCTGCTTCCTCGCCTATGTGGCCAATGTCTCCTCTGCCTGGTCCTGATGAGGCGGAAATGACATACACAATAGTTTTATTGTATCTGTGTAAATAGAACTGATCCTGAACTTTGATCACAAACATTTTCAAAGTTTTCATATTTCATCTGCTTTAAGGCTCTCAAACCTTGAGTCAGCATTAACATAAGCACATGCAGGTAGGCAACATTTTTAGAAACCATTTAGTCACAGTTTTGTAATTCCTCATGATAGCTCCTATATCATGTATGATCTTGCCTTGTCTTCATTTTTATTTCTCTGCCGGAACTGTTTGACACCTTTGAAAGGGTGGGCTTTGTTGTTTAGAATAGTGAACTTATGTACCAAAAAAGATATAAACCAAAAATACATTTGTACAGTGTGTTTACTCCGCCCATAAATCTGCAGGATTTTCATTCACAAAAAGTAAAATATGAATCAATATGTGTCAAGAAATACTGCAAGGTTGTACCAATATTTTTATAAACTGAAAGGCAGTTTCCTTTGCGCATTTCACAATGGTAACACTTACTACAAGTAACAAATGTATATTTCAAATGTAAAAAATATTATATGGATTCTCTACTTAAGTAGCTTATTAATGTATCACGCACTATGTAGATACCTATACTGTTAAAGAAATTAGAAAAAAAAATGACGTCTGCAGCATGAGTAAATACATAGGCCTTGATACATTTCTAATCTGCTCTGCTTTGGTAAGCTTCATATGCTCCGTAAATTCCTTTATTTCCTCCCCCTGGAGTCCCGACGGACCATTATCCATGCCTTGATTACCTCCCATCTTGACTACGCAAATAGTCTCTACCTCGGGGCACCAGCCTATCTAATCAGACGCCTACAGATTATTCAAAACGCGGCGGCTAGATTGATATGTAAAATTCCCTTTAGCCACTCAATCACCCCCCATCTGAGGAAGCTTCATTGGCTTCCGGTGATCAAACGCATTCTTTTTAAGGCTCTCGTTTTGGCTTTCAGGGCTTTCCAAGGACGTGGCCCAGCCTATCTTAGGGCTCGACTCAAGCACTCTCAACATAGCCATACCCTTAGATCTAACAACCTTCGCCTTCTGGCGACCCCCCGCTTTTGCCGGTCTAGAAAGGGGGGCAGAGCCTTTGCAGTGATCACCGCCAAAGCTTGGAACAGCATGCCACTCTCCCTTCGTACTGCTGAGTCAGAAGCTATCTTTCACATGCTCTAAAGACCTGGCTGTTTACCAACCTGTAGTCCCCTTTCGATACCTACCTTCTGCCGTCTGCCATAGCACCGGGACACCCCCGTTGGGGGTAGCTGTGCGCTCTACAAACTCCTAAATAAATAAAATAAAATAATCCCCTTCAGTACAGAGCAAAAACATTTTCACATTTGACTCCTAAATATCTCTAGTTATTTGAAGTTTGTTTTACCATTGTGAAATTGTTTTACAAAATATGCTGGCTTCAACTTTAGGAAAAAAATTGGTACAACATAACAGTAAATATTACTTATACTGATTCATATATAATTTTAACTTCAAAGATTCAAATGTAATTCACAAGATGCAACATATTATACCTTTATGTATTTATACATTTGCCTAATGAGTCATGATATGGGCCTGATTTTGAGTTTTCCAAATTGGATACACCTACATATATGTGATGAAACAATCCATCCTTAAAAGCCTCCATTTTTCTCCATCATTGATTTTTCATCTGGACATAACAAAGGACATTGAAAAATGGTTTGGGTATGTATTATTTTGTCACCAATGTCTACGTATTTCTGTCTGTGTTGTTCCAAAAAATGTATGCCTCTCACTAATATTTTCCAAAAAACAGACTGGCTTACATGCACACTTGTGAAGGAGTACGACATCATTCAAATCTGTCACTTTTATCATGAATGAAATAGTATTTTGTAATCAAAACACATTTGAGATATGTTTTAAATATAAAATGTAGGCATGTAATCTGACGTTACTAGACATTATGGCTCACTTCCTCACTCTTGTTTGTGTATAAAATCAATGTACCAATGTGATGTTTGGAGCATCCGCTGTATCATTAGTGCATGTTATGCTATGTCACCTGTAATAGGGCTAACCTTACATCATTCACCATAGTGAAGGAGCATCACACCTGACACAATAAAGACTAGTGGCCTTGTTTCGTACAACTGTTCCTTATAACATCAAATAAACTCATGTATATTTGTTGTTTAGGCAGGCAAGTGTCTGCTGAAACCAGTCCTTTGGTAGTGAACAGAAATCACGTGGTATCCTTTTCCACAAATTCATATACAAAACACATCACCATACACCTTGTGCAGAACTTACACCTTCAAGAACTCTTCTACGTTGGAAATGTGTCATCCTTAATGTTGATGGCAAAATTAGTTGCAGGTGCAAAAAAGTTGTTATTTAACCTGTTGAACTCACACTAGAACTTACCTCCTTGATGCTGCTGTTGGGCTCTCCAGTGCCCATTAAGCTCTGGATAGGCCACAGCAAGTATGTGGGCCATTAGGGGGGTCAGGATGCGGCGCATGTTCTTTCCACATTGGGAGGACTGCAGAGCTGAACTTCTGATGACTTCTTAGTCCAGCATCGTAGGTCTTCCCATCTCTACTGCCAGTGAATGCTGCGCCGCCTGAAGACCCCCGGTGTCCACTTCTTCTTGGCGATGGCCTTCCATATCTCCTTTTTCTGATGGGCATTGACTTGTATGGGTAAAGGAAATGAAAGAAATAAGAATTGTTTTGTGACTTGTTGTTTGTCTGTATTGCTGTACCAACACAATTTTACTACATCAATCACAAGCCACTTCTCATCAGTGATTATCATTGTGAAAAAATGATGGCTAAACAACTTGCGCATTGTAACCAGACACCCCCACACCCAGCTACATTGACTTGACACCTAATGTCCATAGAGCCAAATACTATGGTTTGAGCTTAATACCATGACTATGGGCACTATAAAAGTGCTGCCACATGTGTCAGGGAGAGCATGCTTTTTGGGCATGTATGAACCTATGTGCGTATGAAGGGGATATATTTTTATGGGTGACTGAGAGGCTGTGAAATTTAAACTGTTTGTGTAATCAATAACTCTCCATTTCATTTTTCTTCCATTTAAAAGCATTCAGAAGCATCATTTAGTTCACAACTCCAATTTAGAGTTGACAAGGAATTTTGTCTAAGAGTCCAATACCTCAGTGCTTCAATTGTTCATTGTTTTTTTGCCAGACCCTGCTATCTGCAGCCTGATGATCATGATGTCACATGAACACAGCCTTCCCTTAACTTTTAAATGAAAATATGACCGTGTGCTCATTTGAAACATAATTCAAGGCTGTGAGCCACTCTGAAGGTGTCTGGTAGCTCCCAAATGTCTGGTTGGAGGCAAATGGCCTAGGCTGAGTCATATGTGGGATAATACACATAGCAAACATTATTTTAATTTGGTATGCAAAACAATTATATGTATGTACGGTAGTAAAAAAGTTATGTGTTTACTATTTTTACACAATGTAACAGTCTACATTTCACATGAAAATCATACATATACATAAATATATCTCAAAATACACACCAAATAAAATGTAGGGCTCAAAACACACAGTAAATACTAATATTGTAGTTTTCTCTAATCATAATGTGCTCAAAAATTCACACAATCTTTGCTTTATGTAAAGTAAACAATAAGTGACACTTCACTTCAATCACTGCACTTCACTCAGGAACTCAAAGGGACATTCTAGCCTGAGTATTAAAAAGAAAACAGACAGATTTACAAATCCATTTTAAAAATGTACCTGTTCCTCTGGTGAACCATAGGGCTGGATGTACAGGGACAGAAACTCACTTGCCAGCAGCTTCAGATCTTCTTGCGAATAGGCTGGGGCCATATCACCTGCTCTTCCTGGCATACATAGTGGCTCCAGAGGACGGACACAGCAGCATAATTTGAGGAGGCCTTGTTGGCTGCAATGGTAGGAGGCAAGTGATTTTTTTTTTAAAATGCCGTGTACATGTACACGACGTACGTGATCGTCAATGGTGACGGACACATCCATTGGCTGTCCTATGTTGCTTTGACACACGTTAGCCTTTGGCAAGGGTCGTCATAGAGTTTCACACCCACTAGTTGGTCAACTTCTGCAGCTGTCAACTAATTCCAAATGTCCTGACAGCGTGGTCAAGTGGCTGCCATTTTACATTGTGGAATAGTGTGTTTGTGACTGTTAAGTGCATCACCACCACTCAAAATGGTGGCTACTTTGTTTATATGTTGAAAATGCTAATGTTGCTCATTTGTTTTTAGAAAAAAGTGTAATGTAGTGCCTTAATGTGGTTTGAAGCAAGATTTGCGTGGTGGTGTTTGTACCACTGTTAACGGTATTTTTACAGAAAACATTTTTTTTTTAAATAAGAAGGTGCAAGTAATACATTAACAATTTATTATCTACACATTTAAAAAAATTATATTTTACACATGTAATAAATGTGATTTTTTTTTTTTTTATACTAAACATAATAAGGTTCTGTATAATTATGTATAAAAAATGTATATGTATTGAAAACTAGATGTAAAGTGTGGTTTAATTTGAAAATATATTTGTAAACATTTACACTCAAACTTTCTTTTTCAATGCAGACATAGGAACCCAGGGAGAGTGAGAAGACGACAGCTTCAAGCGTTCCAACAATTTCCAGACTTTGCCACCTGGAAGAATAGGATATTATCAAAAAATCCAGATTGAATAGTCAAACAATTCTTGATTTATGTCATCAGCTGCAGCCAGGTCTTCTCCCTCACAAAGGTAATCCCACATCATTAACACCAATAGTCAAAATAATGGCAGTACTCCATTTTGTGCCCACAGGATCATTCCAATATACTGAGGCAGTATCTGGTGGAATGTCACAGCCAACTTTCAGTGATGAAATAATCGTGCATTTTTTAGGTGGAATTAGCTTAATTTGTTCATTTTCCCACACTTGACCTCAATATTGTTAATATTAGATCCTGATTGAATGTTTCACTCACATTACAAATCTTTTTCAATAAGGCTCACACTTCTATTTCCTTTTATTCAGTGGTACTCGCAGCATGTAAGTAAGTTGATGCTCCCATGCCAGACTGCTAACACCATGCTTCCATCCCTGGGTCCACTAAATAATTTATACACAAACGTTTTTAATCTATGCAAGTCTTGCTTGAGAATTAAAGTTACAATGTTAGCCATCATGACTTCATCAAACCCTTCCTTGTCTGACTTATTCCAGGTGTCCCTTAAAGTTAACAAGTCCTGAATATGAATTTATAACTAATTTCAAAAGGTTCAAATGTTGTCAGGATCAGTACAAACAGGCTCCACTACCAAATTGAAGTTGTGAAATTGACTGTACCTCGTACACACTGCTCTAACTATTTATATCTGTGCTGTTTACTTTTAAGTTGATATGCTTTTTTGAGTCACTGATATCGCCAATTTCTTGTGTAAACACTGAGGATATTTGTAATTTATAAAAATACACTTCTACTTTAATCAGGGTAGCATTTGATTTCTTTTTGACATAATGATAGGCTACATATGGTGCAATCATACATACACCAGAAAGTGAAATACACTTTATTTGAGTCCCTATTGAGCCATTATTTTCCCAAAGAAGCCTTGTGAGAAAAGGCATGATTTCCATCTGTGGACCTTTAGTGTTAACATGTGTCAGAATTGTATGAGCATATTTATCATTTCAGGTAGGCTACCCGTGGTCCTGAAGATATAAGAGTGGGACATCTATCTGTAGTGAATGACATGATGTCTGCTAGGTGGTAGGATACTCCATTATTGATCCCTATTTTTTATTACATATGCCAGCGATTCCCTATTATATATGCTATGGTTCCCTAGTGATGGAAAACAGTATTGGCAACAGTGGCCAGCCTTTTCTCGTGCACCTCCCTTATGGGCCTATGTTCTGTAATGATGAGTCCTGGGCTGAATTTAGCCAATGGCTGGGCACACAAAAGTTGTATTCACTTACAAGATCCTTCTCCCATCCCCACCCCCTAAGCACACCAAAATAATAAGACCATAATACCGTTTCAAATGCTGTATCTCTATCTAGGGAGATGAGTGCTTGCAGTGATCCCTCCTAGGCAGTTCTCATCAAGAATGTGAAAAAAATACCTTGAGTTGAGCTTTGTGTGTTGACAAGATCAAAGCCATTTTGGTCATGGTGTACTAGCACCCATTTCCCAAGTATTTTATATTCATTGTTCAGCAATGATAGTGGACAGTCTGATTTCACATTGAGGTGATTTCTCTCGCAGTCTGGTAGCATCACAATTATTGCCTCTCTGGTTGCCTGGGACAAAATGCCTTCATTATATTTTTCTGTGTACATTGCTAATAATCTAGCAGTCATAGTGTTCTGTTAGCAGTATAACATGTATGAACAAGGTGTCTTCCCCCTGAACAATTGCCTTTCTTAATTTGGCCTAGTGTTAAAAGTTCATGAATGTATGAATGAACAGGCATTTATAAAGCTCACGGCTACTCAGTAGAGTGTCCTGATGCTATCAGGTAACTCTCCACTTTCACCCAGAACCCACTTAGTTACAGAAAAGCCATGTGTTTAGTTGCCTCCTGAAAACTGAAAGTTCCACTGTGGCTCTGAGGGCTACCGGAAGTTGGTTCCAAGATTGGGCTTCCAGAAACATGAAGGATCTGCCTCTAGTTCTGACCCGGCGGATTCTAGGTATGGTAGCCAGATGGTTGAATGAAGACCTCAAAGTTCTAGAGGGGGTGTAATGAAGTATTCTCTTCCTAATGGAACTGCCACCATTACCCTCTAAGGCTTTGTGTGTTAGAACCAGAGCCTTGAATTTGATCCTCTTTCTCACTGGTGACCAGTGCAGAGCTCTGAGATGCGGTGACATATGTGCCTGGGGTTCAAATTAAGGACTAATCCAACATTTCTCTCGGTTTGGGAGTCAAATGCAACACTGGGATGGCCTGAAAATATCCCCTAATGCTTCCTGTCTCTGTTGAACGGGTGGTGGTATATCATTTCTTGTAATATTTTTTGAATGCAGCATTTATTTCTAATTGTAAGATTACTGTGTTTCTTGTGTCTGTGCGCATTTCCTCATATGGGTGTCCTGAGAGTTTCTGCCACCACCATGTCTGAACTGGGGTGGTGGAGTGAGCTAAAGAATGATGATGGATTAAACCCAGATCAGTTGACTGGGGGTGAGTGTTTGATTGGCTCAAACGTTCCGTCCATCATCCCCTTTGTATCGCTTTGGTCGCCCTAAGTTGGCGGGGGTATGCCCAGACGTGGGTCCCTTGCTCACTTTGCCACTGGATTCAAGCAAGCCTGGCTGATGACGGCTGGAATGCCAGAAACCGGTCCTAGGATGCTTGTTTCCGGTCCAGGGAAGACATGGCTTGGCAGTTCGGGCTGGACTGTTCCCATGAGGCACAGGGTCAGACTGATTTGCATATGGCCATGTCTGAACTGGGGTGGTGGAGTGAGCTAAAGAATGATGATGGATTAAACCCAGATCAGTTGACTGGGGGTGAGTGTTTGATTGGCTCAAACGTTCCGTCCATCATCCCCTTTTGTATCACCACCTTCCAGGCCAGCAGCCTGTATGCTCTGCGCCCTTTAGTATGGTGTTTTGTCATGTATTTTCTGTAATCTACATCTAAGGCTTTCCCCTAGTGTGCTGTGCTCATTGCTTGACACCGCCAGTCAGTGTGTTGACTACTGACTGATTAGGATTACCAGTCCTAGTTGTTGGATATTTGTTAATCTGCCATGATTTCCCTTCTCAATGTCTGCTTAATATCATTTGTGATCCTAATACATCTGCCTCTTATCGTATTTTTTAATGTATCCCAATCTAATGCAATGTTTTGCTCCATAGCATAATTCTCTCAAAAACAGTGCTTTCTATTATCCCTACAGTGGTTCTGAAGCATTTATCCTGTAGGGCTTCCATTTGGAGACGCCATTTGAATATGGGGGGGATTTCCCTCCCCTATTCTGTCGACATGAGGAGGGGATTATTGTAAGATTTTGTGTAACCCAGATATTTGGTGTTGCCTATTTTGTGTCCCAGGCCTGACCTTTAAAGGAACATATCCAGTCTTGTGTGTATCCTATGCACTAAAGTACAGAGTATTTGCGGCCATTGGATGCATTTCTCTCCATATGTACAGAAGCCTGCTATTATTGTAGCTTTGTGTTGTGTACACAGTAGTAATCACTGCCCCAGATGTTTAGCATTTAGTAGTTGCTAAGTGGATCAGGTGTGAGGAAACCAATGAATGAAGACTGATTAATGTTTGGGACACATATGCTTGGTACAGTCAGGGGTTTACCCTCCGGTATTGTGTACTTTCTTTTGCTATCTATGTGCCTTTATTTCTTATGGGACGTCAGGCACTATTCAAACCAATGTGCCTTTCAAGTAGGTGGAGTTGGTGGTCCCCCCAATCTGGCCTTCTATTCATTTTGGATTTTATTTGCATCTGCTCTGATGAAGTGTGTTTGCTGTAGGCATGCTATATGCACATTTCTGCACTGTAGGAAAGTGTGGGTCCTGTATCGCTTTGTTGGTATGCTGGGCCAACATACATTCCAGGTTATACATTTATACGTGTTCGGAATCTGAAGGGAGGTGCTTAGTTCTGTCATGATTTCTTAGTGTCTTTTGTTTCTGCTGGTATCTCCTTCCCAAGTCTGGGGACATGGATTTTGCTTCTGTATAGTCTTGCCAAAGCTGTCCGCCTTCTGGCTCTGGTTCAGCTCAAATTTAGCTACATGCGAAATACAGGTCTGGTTGGTATAATTTCCCAACTCACTGTCCCTGGTTGTAGGTATCAACCGCCAAAAATAACAAAACCTTTAACTAAATCAACCATCAACAATTTTTACATTGTGATCAGAGTGTGTGTTCTTTGGAGATATCTCAATGCCTATTTGGCCCACCATCTCTTATGTGCTAATTTTTGCCCTATTTTGTTTTACTCTGCTGTGCCCACCTGACCCAAGTTATTAGTTTTGGTTGCCCAGTCTCTGGCAACTGACTCAGATGATGTAATTTGCTGTTGTAAGGATGACCTTGGCGCCCTGTGTGTTGTCTTAATGTTTTTCTGTTATTATTGATTCTGAGTTCTCCACTGTGTGCTGCCCTTTGACACTCTTATATTTGCAGCACATCCATCATTAGCTTGGTCCATCCATATGCTGCTCGTTTCATTTTGGGCCCTGGTGTTCATCAGTGGTTACTTCGATTCCTGCTTCATTTTGCACCGTCTCCTGTCCCTGATCTACCTGAGCCAATAGATGGATGTACTTTCTACTCAATCACATTGCACACCTCAGCTTATTCCGAGAAGAAAATAATTGTGTCTTCAACGTCTTCAACACTCAGCTTAGCTGCGTAAAACAGTCTATATTTCAGGTGCATTTGTCACAATTATATTTTTACTTCCAAAAAGCTGTTGCATTTATATTGTACTAATGATATGCAATGATGAAATATGAAGTTCTTGCTCCTTAACACTTCTCAGGGGTCATTTTGTGTGACCACTTGTAGAGCGTTATCCCTGTCTCGGATGCAGTACATCTATGCCTCCATTGGTCTGGGGGAGTCTAGTTGGTGGTGGCCATGTCAGGACCCGGTGCACACTTACGCTTGTGAAATATATTTAGGGCCATATGCATCAAGCATTTTTTGCCTTCGCAAACAGCTGATTCGCATGCCTTTCTGATGCAGCAAACCCTATTTTGCGATCCGGTAACCTGTTACCGAATCGCAAAATGGGTTTGCGATTCGCTATTAGGAAGGGGCGTGTTTAGGGCGTCCCTTCCTAATACCGAATCGCATCGGTATGCATGAATGTTTTGCGACCAGCATGCGGTCGCAAAACATTCACATTTTACCACCTACTTCAAGTAGGTGGTAACCCATTCGCAAATGGGAAGAGGTCCCCAAGGGACCCCTTCCCCTTTGTGAATGTCTGTACATGCATTTTCTAAGAGCAGGCAGTGGTCCCACGGACCACTGCCTCCTGCTCTTAAAAAATGAAAGGAAAGTTTTAATTTTCTCTTTTGTAAAGCATCCAGTTTTCCTTTAAGGAAAACAGGCTTCTTTACAAAAAAAAAGATTGCTTTATTTAAAAGCAATCACGGATATGGTGGTCTGCTGACCCCAGCAGGCCACCATCCCCGTGATTTTTGCGATTCCTAGGGCGTCGCAAATTGTGACCTACCTCATTAATATTCATGAGGTAGGTCATTTGCGATCCCCTAGGAATCGCAGAAAGTGTTAAACACACTTTCATACAGTCCATTTTGCGATTTTGTAATTGCGAATCGCAAGAATTCGCAATTAGGAAATCGCAAAATGGATTGTTGATGCATCTGGCCCTTAGAGAGCTGCCAGGGATAACAGTTTTCATTAGCCTGTTCTCCAGATACAGTTTGATGATTGGTCCTTCATCTACTCTGGTAATCCCAAAATTCATATGTTGTTGCACGTTGAGCACGCCTCTGCGTGCTCCACCTTTTTGTGCAGTTTCCAAACATAGGGCCACATTACAACCGCTTTTAGCAGTCGCAAACAGAGAATTGGGCTGTTTGTGACTGCTAAACCGGCTTTTAGCATGTACCAATCCTGTTTTGCGAGTCGGTAACCTATTGCCGACTAGCAAAATAGGGTTTGCGAGTCGGTATTAGGAAGGGGAGTGCCGAGGATGTCCCTTCCTAATAGCGAGTTGCAGGGGCATGTATGAATGTTTTGCGACTGAAATGCAGTTGCAAAAAATTCATATTTTTCTAACTCCATGAGGAGGTGCTAACCCATTCGCAAACTGGAAGGGGTCCCCAAGTGACCCCATCCCCTTTCTCAATGTGGGCGCCAACATTTTTTAAGAGCAGCCAGTGGTCCCACGTACCACTGGCTGCTCTTAAAAAATGAAAAGGTATGTTTTCATTTTTATTTTTGAAATGCATCCCATTTTCCTTTAAGAATAATGGACTGCATTCCATAAAAAAATTGTTTTATTTAAAAAGCAAACACAGACATGGTGGTCTGCTGACACTAGCAGGCCACCATCTCAGTGATTACAGGCCATTCCCAATGGGTCACAAATTGCGACCTACCTCATGAATATTGATGAGGTAGGTCATTTGCGACCTCATTGGGAATTGCTAAATGTGCTAAATTAGTGCATCGCATTTTGTGAGTCCCTAAATGCGAGTCACAAAAAAATCGTAATTAGAGACTCGGAAAATGAAATGGTTGTACATCTAGTCCATGGTCATTTAATTCCATAACTTGCATTTTTATATCAGTAAAGGATGATCGCATAGTTTCTAATGTGTATTCAGTGTCTCCCATCCATCCCTTGGTATACTGTGGTTGACACTAAGCAAATCTATGTATTGTGGTGCTGTAGAGGCTACCATGTTTTGCTGTGCATTTCTTATGTCGAGAATGGGCTACAGTTTCTTATCAAACATATCTATTTGAGGATCCAGTGTGAATGTTCATTCAGGTGAATTACCATTTTTATGGTCATTGGTATTTCTTCTTTCACTCCTTCGACCCTTGTAGATTTGGTTTTCACCATTTTTGTAGGTGGGGCCAATATCATTATTCCATGCTCTGCTTTTCCCAGTGTCGCAATGTCCCACTGATGGGTTGTTCTTTTAGTTTCATCTTAACTTGTTGTTAAGATGTGTTGTAATATCTTCTGTTCTTTTGGTTGTGTGGGGGTTGAGACTAATGTTCACTTTCTCCCATCTTATCTCCCTTGATTATTTAGATTCTACAGGTCATCTGATTAACTTTCTATTTTGACAGTCGGCTCTTTTACAGCTGCCTCGTGTATTATAGATTTCTTTGTTTAGTGCACTAGCCAATTTATCCCGCAATGCACCCCTTCAGTTACAGTCTCTAACCTCTGCGACCCATGTAGTCTTTATTGTACTAGTGTATTGGTGTTAGTTTCCCCATAGTCATGTGTCTTGCTTGTCCCCTTTTGCTCTGGGTCACTAGTTCCCTGTGGTTCTTTGTGTTTAAGCAGAAGGGGGGTTGCACTCAAGCTCTTCTTGGTTCCAGAGGGAGAGGGAATGGCCCACGCCCCTCCTCTTTAAGTTTCCAGTGTTTCAGTGTCTTCTGGGTCTTCCACTCTGAAAGTGTGCGCCCTCCCCAAGTCTCCACCCTCATTTCTGTTTTCGTTAGTAGAGCTCACGTTGGCTGCACCTTTTGTAGACATTGCCAACCATCTACACTGATGGGGCATTAAGAATCTTTACTCTCTGCATCTGGGTACACTGCATTGAGCTGCTGACCTGGCTGGTTCCACTGGGAGGAAGGGCATCCACAGGATTGGAGCAATCTTCAGTTCTCTTTCGTTGCAGGTGCCGGCGCATCATATGCAGTAGTGCTGGAACAATTTTGAGAGTGGGGGTACTGCCACCCATGTTGCATCCCTGAAGTCATAGAAACTGTGGAAAATTCAAGCATCACACAAAGAAAGTGTGGCAAATGTATTGTGTAGGAGACTGGTAAGCATGCAGTATGCACCTTGTTACGAATCCAGGGAGTGGTAGCACACTGCCATTTACATTTGCCAATGAAATGGTTACTAAGTTTGCACAGACATACAGCTTTACTGATAAACCATTAAGCGCTCAAAGATAATGTGTGTAAATCAGGTTTCAGCAAATATTTCATTAATGCACAACTAAGTGAATTAATTTGTTCTTATGCTATGAAAATGTTTTTTTGCATCACACTTCAAGATTACAAAAAATGTACTTTATCTGTGCTTTCCTAACTGCTGTTATATTCTGAAACATTGGTACAGGTCATTTACAAGTATTTTCTTCTTGTCGTGTTAGAAAGAATATGACATCCTGAAGCCTTTCCTTTCCCAATCCCTGTACCCCAGGAAGATTGTTCATTTTACAAAATCTTCTCACTTTGCAGTCAAAGAAAAGTAAACACCAATCTCAAGGTCCAAAGAAACAGCAGCAATTTGTCAGAAGATATAGCCTGACATTGGATCTTGTTTTTGAAGTAAAGCAAATGTGATAAGATAAAAAAAATGTGTATTTATTGCATATTCAACTTCTGAACTCCAGCATGGTGATTATTATGAGGCTGCTGCAGATCCCCTCGCACACCTACGTCTAGCACCTATGACAATATGCATCTGCTCAGCACAGGCAGTGCGCCCCTCCACTGTGGTGTTGTATGATTATGTGCAGTAAGACCCTTGTGGTCCTAGGTGGACTCCTTCCAAAGTATGTAATCAGTTAGGATGCATTTTGGGTGTGTCTCGCTGTGGTCAGTAAAGTCTATGACGCAGTACGTTCAGTTAATTGTTGCACGCCGAGGAATAAAGATGTGTATTACAGAGCTCCATGTGTCATACACGCAATTGAAAAGGCAACTGAAAGGGCTTACTTTGATCTAAAGTTACATACTGTGATTGTTGTAGATACAACCTCGATGACGTTGGGTGCAATTCTTGCTCAACACAATGGACATCCAAATGCTCAAAGAGACATTGTGGCCTATGCCAGCAAAAGCCTATCTCAGACTGAACGTGCCTATTCTCGGCCAGAAAAAGAGAGCCTGGATGTAGGATGGGCCTGAGAACATTTTCATGTGTTTCTGTACGGGAAGAATTTCACACTTGTCACTGACCACCAGGCATTGCTCACCTTTTTCGGAAATCTGAAAGCCAAGTTGCTTCCTGGCCAGAGAGGTGGGGCTTGAGATTGCAAGAGTATGATTACACTATTGGGCATAAGCCGGGGAAGGATCAAAACCCCACAGACTACTTCTCTCCAGTGCTGTTACAGCATAACTATATATCTCCTAAGACAATACAGCATCTGCTAAATAGGTCGGATCTTTCTAAACAAGCGTGGGAGAACATTGCAGTTGATTTATCTGAACCTTCGAACAATGACCATCATCTCATGGTAGTTATTGATGAGTACTCACATTTTCCCCTAGTGGAAAATGTATCATTGACCACACATGACAAAGTCGAGAGGCTGGATGATTTTTTCACAGCGAGGGTATTCCCTTCACCCTCAAATCTGATAATGGTCAGCACTTCAATAGCAGAGAGTTTAAGGACTTTCTTAGTGGCTTAAATATCAAGCACCAGAAAAGCATGCCTCTCTAACCACGGGCAAACGGCATTGTTGATCGATTTATAAGCACCCTGAAGAAAGTGGTTCAGTGCGCTGCGCTTGAAGGAATCAATCTCATGTCAGCTTAGTGTGCAGCCCTTCAAGCCTATCAGTCAACTTCCCATTCTACAACAGGTGAAAGCCCTGTCACCTTGCCGTTTGGGAGAGCCATTAGGAGAGAGCTACCACAATGGACCAAGAGCTGAGCACTAGACACTGATGAAATTTGTATCACGGACACTTCTCACAAAAGAAAGATGAAGGCCTATACAGATAAGCACAGATGTGCTAGGGAAACTGTTTACAAAGTGGGAGGCCGAGTCATGGTCAGGCAAAAACGGAGACGCAAGACTGACGCTCCTTTTGATGATGATCCATTGAGAGTTGTGACAAGTAAAGTACATATGGTGACCTCTCAATGTGTCGAAAAGTCCAATTACAAGAGACTCATCCCATTTCAAACATCTGTCTCGATGTTTGTTGACTTCAGACCTCACGAGTGAAAGAGGAATCCGAGTGGAGAGGAGTTTGCCTAACGGCTAGGGCTGTCCACCTTGAATCTGGGGAACTGGGTTCGAGTCTCGGCAATGACGCTGAACATCCTGTGATTCTGGGCAAATCACTTAATCTCCCCGTGCCTAACAAAAACGAATGTGTCCTCATGTAATGCAACAGGTGCTATGTAAAGCGCTCTGATACCCGATTCGGGTCAAGTTTGCGCTATATAAAACTCTGTTAAAAAAAAAAGGTCCACTTGATTGCCCAAGTCAAGCAGCTCAATTTACAGCTACGATTCCAGATAACATTGCAACTCCTTCACCTTGTACGACTTGATCTGGAAGATTGGTGCGACTGCCTCCATGACTCATTGGGGAACTCTAATGTATATCTATTGTCTGTATTTTTTATTTAGCAAAAGGGGAGATGTAGTGTCATATGAGTATGTGCAGTAGGACCATTGTGGTTCTAGGCGGACTCCTTACAAAGTTACGTAATCAGTTTAGAAGTATTTTGGTGTGGTCAATAAAGTTTATGAAGCAGTACGTTCAGTTAACGGTTGCATGCCGAGGAATAAAAATGTATATTACCGAGCTCCTTGTGTAGCATAGTCATTTGCGTGCTCCAGAGTTGGGGTGGATGCTATATCCACTACCAGGAGCAGGTGCCTCTCCTGCAGAGTCGACCAATGCAAAGCTCAATGACTGCTCCACACCATGCTTTTGTGTTCTCCAACTCCGGATTCTCTGTTATGACATAGCGGTTGTTCCTGTTGTGAGTGTCATCATGTCTTTAATGAAGTTTTAGTTCCCACACAATCCCTCTGCAATCCACCCAGATCAAGTGACTTGTACACTTATCAGGGGTCTGTCACCATTCCTGCAGGCACAACAGGTGTGGATGTATTGTTTTGAGCCCTTTGTCATTTCTTTACAAATCAGGATAGTGGGATTGCACCAGAGCTGCTCTGCTACACGTCCACCGCCATCTTCAGTGTGGCCAAGCCCTCGATGTGTAGCCCTCCTTTCATGTAGTATTAATTTTAATCTGCACCAAGTAATCTACCAATCACAATACAACATTTCTACACTCGAGGGCACTAGGTGGCCCTGTCACATATAAAGGTAAGTTATATTATATTATATAGACATTTTGCGCATCACGGAATCACAGTTGAGGCTCTGTTGTGGTATTTTTATCTAAAAATAAGACGAGCTGCTTGAGGTTAGTTAAAATAAATAATTTCCAGAAGATTACGGAAGTATCGGTGGCCCATGGGACATTCTGCGAGACATATTTTTCCAAACATTGGAGTTTAGTTAGGAGAAAGAAGTTGTCTGATTTTTGTAGAGGTAAGGTCATAGGTGAAATCTGGAACTGCCGGTGAACTGTTGCAATTTGAAGTGGTTTCATTCAGTTTAGCATATTGGCAGATAGACATAAGTGTCAAGCATGGCAGCAATCGAATCTGGACAGAACCAGCCAAATCACTGCTTCATTTGGTTGAGGAAGGCCTGCGTAATTAAGGTTTCATTCCTGATAAGTGACTGTTTTAACAATATGTGTCATTTTCTGAGCTAGAGGCAGCTCTGTGTCTATTCCATGTTTTTGACCACAAGGGCTGACATAGGTATTTTGCCCCGTTGGAAGGCCAAAATGTTCAATAGGTCATAGAGAGTTGCCTTCTTATAAACGTTTCTGTGTTTGAAGAATGGATGTTAAGAAAATGATGCTCACCCAAATGTATGAGACACTTAGGCATTCTACAAAAGTGGTATTATTCATATTTACTCTCGTAACTCCAGGGACCTAACACCACTCAAGTGCAGCAGGCTTTAAACCAGCTTCATATGCTCCCTAGGCGTTTCTGTAAAAGAAACCGGTCCTCAGAAGCTTCTGAAAATCCTTCTTTCATGTCTATTGTGCGAGTACAGGGGCAGATTTACAAGAAAATGACGCATCTGTAGAGATGCGTCAGTTTCCCTGTGCCAGCCTGCGAAACTCCTGCGCCACCATGGATGCGCCGTATTTACAATACGGCACATCCATGGTGCAAGGATTGATAGATGCGTCAGAAATTCTGACACATCTGTAGGCGCAAAAGTCACGCATTGCTGGAGTCGTGTCGCAAGCACGACGCAAATCCAGCAATACATGTTGAGGCCTATTTTCACTACACTGCATCACTCCTTACGCCTGCTTCAAGCAGGCATAAGGTTTTGACGCAGTGGCATCCTAGAAGTGGCGCAGTGAAATCTTGTACATTTCACTGCGTCACTTTTACGAGGCTTTCTTGCTTGGGAACGCCCACCCTGCATACATTATATCTGGCGCAGGTATAATGTGACACAGGGCTTTACAGTGTAGTAAATTGGCCGCATTTTTTACGCCGCCACTGTGTCACAAATGTGTCGCAACGGCGGCGCAAAGTGTTGCAAGGGGCTTGTAAGTCTTCCCGACACTCTTTTCCACCTGCACAATCAGCAAGGGTTTAAAAGTGCAGCCACTTAGACATGTAGTAACACGTTTCTCCATGTATCTGCATTATTTTCAATTTGAGAGGGCACTGGCAAGAGGCCCTCGTTAGGTGTACTAACTGTGCACAATGGAGGAAGTGCGACACAGCCCCTATGAGGGAAGGTTTTGTAATGGGGCTATCTTCGGAGGAGAGTACCAGACTGCACCACAGTGCGGGAGGATCCGGTCCTTCAAAGGCAACATGGATTCATCTGCAATGAAAATTCAAACTACTGCTCTTAGTCTTTAATTGTCTTTCACCGATGCAGTCTCCTTAGTTAATGCAATGTTTGGCAGAATTAGCGTCTACATCGAAAAGAGTGAGTTGTTGTGGCCAATATTTGCATCATGAAGAGCCTATTGCAGTATCAACACAGACAACCTTTTAAAACATCTTTTGCACCAGTTCTTGCCTTTTTTTTAAATTATGTTGGAGTTTTACACAGCGCAAACTCGACCCAAAGGTATCAGAGAGCTTTGCATGAGCGTCTGTTGCGAAGGATACATTCATTTTGTTAGGCACGGGGAGATTAAGTGATTTGCCCAGATTACAGGATGTTGAGCACCGCTGCCGAGTCTCGAACCCGTTCCCCAAATTCGAAGTTGACCGCTCTAGCCGTTAGGCCACACCTTGCTGCCACACCACCATAATAATGTTACAGATTGGTGACTTTGGTCCAGGCACTTACTTATCATAATTGTGCAAGCATGAATTAAGGAATGATAGGTGGGTTACCAATTATTTGCATGGAGGCACTTTTGCGAAATAGAGTGTGGCATATGACAGATGTAGGTGTAAGGGTGATAAGTTTGTTGAAGGATATAGAAACTGTGTGCCATATGTTCAAAGAAGTGGCGGAGTGAGACGTTAACCGTCATGGCTTAACGCCTCACTCCGCCACTTCAGAAACGCAAGGCTGCACCATATTTACAAGAATATGGTGCAGCCTTGTGTTTCCCCCTGCGCTGGCGCTAAGTTTAGCAGCTTAGCGCCAACGCAGGCACCCTTGCACCATAGTGCAAGGGTGTCTGCGTGCAGGGGAAGATTGTTTATGTGTAGGAAGGTGTCCCTTTCTGCACATAAACAATCTTTAAATGCCGTTTTGTCACTTCTATGTGTGCTGCTTAATGCAACACACATGGAAGTCACAAAATGTCATTTTTTTAAAAAGATTGTTTATGTGCAGGAAGGGACACGATCCTACACATAAACAATCCAAGGCATTTTGCTTTTTCCATGTGTGCTGCACAAGGCAGCACACATGGAAAAAGCAAAAACGAGGAGAAATAAAGCATTCCTCCTCGTTTCGCCAAGTTAAGACCAGGTTTTCCCTGGTCTTAATTTTGGCGCTGCCTCCTTTTTATGCCACCCTTGTAAATAGGGGCAGCGTCAAAATCAATGGGTGTTGCGGTGGAACGCCCACATCAACACCCATTGCCCTCCCCTTTCACGCTAACCATAGCGTGAAAGTGGGCCTTATTTACAAGGCAGCGTTAAGCTGCCTTGTACATAAGGCAAATCCCCTATCGCCACAGGAACGTCGGAAAAAGTGATGTTCCCATGGCGATAGGGACTTGTACATATGCCCTTGTGTGCTTCCAAGAAGTAAATTTGCTGGCAGAAAAAATAATCGAGAAAAGGATACAAATCAAAAACACTTAATGAGGGGGGAATTAACTAGTAGAACCCAGTGCCTAATCTGAGTTCTTGTGAATTCCCAAAATAAGTCAAATTGCTAAATAGTAAGGTATTGCTAATAAAACTGAAATTACTGTATATACTGATATGTTCCAAGGGAGCTGTGCCCAACTAGTCTGTCAAGCTGCTAAAAGGTTTAAGATATATTGTGTCTGTCAGATCTCTTTAGGATGTATCTGTTCTCCCGGTTCATATTTCTTTACACTCATTTCTATTTTTTGACCCGAAGTTAATAGTGTGCACTTGGTGTTATTTGAGAACTGCCCATTATTGTATCATCAAGATTTGTGTTGATGTCTTTTTAGACTGATGCAAGGGTCGTGTATTAACATGGAAATGGACCTGACAGAGTTATTGATTGATCTGCACTTCTGCCTCTCAGGCAAGAGCCATGTCTGTAAGAAGGCATATTCAGTTCTAATCACCACTCCTTCTCTTTCTGGATAAAACAGAAACTGTAATCCCTGGAGGACATCCTGTCTGCTGCCAGTTACAACAGTGTTTGAGTGAAGATCAGATTCCTACACACGTCGCCACAGCTCACTGAAAGCCTGTCTGTTCTAAGGATTTTTCGTGTAGAAGATGATACTCTGGCTCTATGTTCGTTTATTTTATATTTATATAAACTTCTTGGAAACGTCACTAAAACAACTAAAACGGAAGGAGATAATGACAGACTACGAATGGGACTGCAATGAAGCACATGTATAGCACACCATGCACACCAACAAAGGCATATATTCATACACATGTAAGCATGTGTGTCTATGCACACAGGTGTACTTAGAAATTAATTGTGCTTCTGCTTGCAAGTATGTTGTGAAATGTAGGTTTGTGTGGGGATCAGAATTATAGGTTGTTCAGTATACATCTCACCCCCACAATAACTCTTCTTATTCCAAACAAAGTTCAATAATTTGCTATCCAATTTAAAAAAAAAAAAAAAAAGAGATTAGGATTTTTTAATAGAAGCATGCATACTGAATAATTAGTAATTGGGACTATCATCATCTTAATTGTTCCCAACCTACACCACACAAATAGGTGCACATGGGATTGTTTTTCAATTAAACCAACTAGCTTCTTTCTAATAAGTTTTACATTACATTTGAGAGTAATATGGAAGTAACATATGAATCATAAACCTAGGTATTTTGCTTTTTGAGAACTGCAAAGTGGTGCAAAGCATTCAAATAGAGAATTGATATAATATTTATTCAAAGGTAATACATTTGACTTACTTATATTTAATCTCTATTCTGAAACTTTACAAAACGGATCTAATTCAGCAATAAAATGCTAGCACAGTACTTTTTGGTTTAGAAATGTACAAATACATTTGTTATGCAGAGAAAATTACCTCCCTGTCCAGATTTTGTACATTTTCCATTAATTAATTGTAACTTACATTAATTATGTTATGTTATGTTAAAGGGATTTGTAGAGCGCACGGACACCGGACCGTTCCATGGCGCTAAAGTCAAGGGGAGGCTGCAATAGTGAGAGAGTTGAGTTAGTCATACGCCTGGGAGAACAACCAAGGGGCTTATTATCAAGCCACTTATCGCTGCGTTAGTGGCACTTTCGTGCCGTTAACGCTTTTTTTTTTATCTCCCTATTACCAAGATGTCGGTAACAAGCGTTAGCGACAGCTTTCCGGCGATAGCTATTGTTTTTGCTATCGCCGTGCATGGCAGCGATAGTTTCCGCTAATGATATGCTAAGTAGGCGTTCCCTCTCAAAATTTCATGAAAAAGTCGCTAACACACCATCGCACTATTACCAATGATGTACCGGACTCGCGAAGCGATAAAAAATGTCCCGCTAAGGCCCATTAGCTGCAGGAAAATAAGACCTGAAAAAAAGTTCTAAAAATTGTAAAAATTGTGATAAATGGAGGCATATAAGGGAGACTAGTCCAGACCCACACCTGAAGACCCACAGATGCCATGGAAGTACTAATCATTCAGCTTGGAGTCCCACGAAGGCAACAACCACCACTGCCACTGCCACCTCCCCCAGGACCACCATCAAGGCTGCGCCAAAGATGACAGCGGGCCCTGCGCAGACGTCTCAGCCTCGCAGACCTGACGCCAGAGGATGACATTGCCCACTACCGGCTCAAAAGGACATCCATCCAACACATCCTGAACCTGATAGCCCACAGGCTGACGCCACAAGCACAGCGGAGAACCAACATCCCTCCGCAGACAAAGCTGCTGGCCGTGCTGCATATGTTGGCCTCTGGGACCTTTCAACCAGCAACGGCCAGAGTTGGAGGAGTCTCACAGGCAGCCTTTTCAATCTTCCTCCCAACTGTCTTGGATGGCATACTCAGCCTGATACCCTAGCACCTTCACTTCCCCAACACTGTGCAGGAACAGATTGAGACCAAGCAAGGATTCTACGCCATAGCCGGATTCCCACAGGTGTTGGGCGCAATTGACTGCACACATGTCCTATTTGTGCCCCCTGCGGACAGTGCACACATATACCGCAACAGAAAGCACACCCATTCCATGAATGTGCAGGCAATAGTGGACCACCGGGGACTGTTCACCAATGTCATTGCCAAGTTCCCAGGGAGTGTGCATGATTCCTACATCTTCCGACAGTCCATCATAAACCAGCGCTTCCAGGATGACACATATGGAAATGCAGTGCTAGTCGGTAAGTACTAACGTGACCCACCACATGCCTCAACTTCACAGAGATGCAAATCAGAAGTGTGAGAATGTACATGTCACAATCACACATACAACATGTCAATCAACATGCCCACATACCAGACACAACAACACCAAGAACTGTGGGAACTGTGGCTAGATATGTAGACAAACCATCCTCAAATGCTTAGCCCTGGTGCCACCCATAAGCAAATGTGGTGAGAGGTGGGAACCATGTATGTGCGATGAAGGCACATGATCCATAATGGAAGTAGGAACACAAGGCCCAGTGTGTAGGTGTTGTGCTGGACAGTCGGGAGTAAGCTGACCGCAGACATGCCCATGTTGGCATATAGTGTGTTTCTGTAGCCCAGCCTGATGGCAATGACTGTGTGGGTCACTGTTACACCCGACAATGGGGGATCCATTTGAAGGTTGCATGGAGGATGCAGAGGCTGGCGAAGCAGCTGCAGGCCACTGCGTACACCTGTAGGTACATGGAGATGGAGGAGTCAAATATGGGGCCTAGGTATCTAGATTTGGGCTGGGGGCATCTGAAGGCATTGGACCACCAGGTGATGCCACATGCTGATTGTTCTGTTACGAGGATGAGGACTCATGTTGCCCCAGCTGTTGATCATCCATGTTGCAACTCACAGCAATCCTACCTGGAAGAGCAGTTTGGTGTGTGGGCGTATTGTTGATGGTGAATGTGATCATTCTGTAAGTGTTGGTGGTGCTGTTTACTGGTATCCCAAAGCTTGCACCAGCTCCACTCCATGTGTCAGCAGATGCATCTGCCAACTCTGAGGTTGGTGCTGACCGAGGTGGCATTCATTGCCTGCCGTATGTTGCAGTTGCATAGTGGGACAAGGGTGCATGCGCAGTTGGTGATACATGTTTGGAAAATGTGGACTTGCGCCATTGTTGATGACTGCAGTGTTGTGGTTGTTGCTGTTGATGGTGGTGTGTAGCATCTCCTCGGTGACTGATCTACACCAATTTTGTAGGGGCCTGCATGTGGTCAATGGTGGCTTGGGGTACATCAACAAGGTGGTGCATGTGTAAGTGGTCAACACATGTGCGTTTAGTGGGGCCGATGAACAGGACGAAGTCTACACATGCAAAGAAGCCGTCAAAGGTGTGCCCTGCCTTGTGGATCAGTGTGGTGAAGATCTGGGACAGTCTGATGTCAGCTAACATTTCCCAGAGTCAAATGGATATTGAGTAGTCGTGGCATGTGAGTTGGAGGCTACACTCCCGAATGAGTACGTAGTCCACGGAGTGGACAGTGTTGCGTCTGATGATGCTGATGGTGTGGGTGAAGCGTTCCTGCCCGCAATGGGCCCTGCATGTGAGGGGACTGACGACTGTTGATATGTGGCCGCTCGGGACAGGAAACAGCATGTGTGGTGCATTGGGGCAGGTCTGGCAGCAGCGACAGCAGCACAACTGAACGCGAACCATGTCTGGTGTGGCCCATTGCCATTTCAACGTTCACATGGCATAGACTGTGAGGAGGGTGGATGAGTGCCATCGGTAGATGGTAGAAGAGCCAGTCATGCAACCGTGCAGCGCACACAATTGATGAGGCTTGGGGAGGGAGTATCAACAGTGAGGCAATTTAATTTGCAGTGATGCTTGTAATCAGTCAGAAGCAACACGTGGCTAACATGAAATCCAACATAACACAAATGACACACCACAAAACCATCTACACCAACAACACAGCCGGCACAACCAATAATGTAAACATCTCGCTATCACATGTTACAGGTGACTAAGGATATGCATTATGCCCGTGGATGATGACACCCTCCGAAACCCCACCACCCAGGCCCAGAGGCAGTATAATGCGGCCCACAGACGCACCCGGTCCATTGTGGAGCACACATTTGGCGTGTTAAAGTCACATTTCCGTTGCCTGGACATCACAGGTGGCAGACTGCTGTACAGCCCTGAAATGGTCACCAAAATCATCCTTGCATGTTGTGTATTGCACAATATATGTGTGCGCACCAATGCTCCATGGATTCAAGTGCCTGCTGCACCGGACGATGACCAGGATGATGATGAAGATGAGGCAGGTGGCGCACACCCTACAGTAAATGCAGCAGGAACTGCCCGAAGGGACCGAATAATAAACAATTTCTTCAACTGAGCACGTCACATTGTGACAGTCCCCTCCAATGTATCTCATAGCAAAATGACCGCAATCACGGTGTGTGCCAATAAAATAACATACACACATACCCTGTCTGCATGTTACTGTCCAGCGTGGATACATCACTCTGAAAAGGGTAGGTTGCACAATATGTGCAAAGAAAATAACAAAACTTCATCCATGCTGGGAATGTCTCCTCAGTACAGAGATGCGTTTCAGTGTGTCAAATGTATAAGACTAGAGTCTTCATGGTGCAAATTGGGCTACCCAATCCAAAATTGTTGCATGTCCTTTGTGTAAATCAGTCAATATAGGTTGTCGTCTGTGAATAAATTCACAATTGTAGTCTGTTGTCAGTGGTCAATAATTTATTGGAGTGTATACGTTGTGTAAAACAATGAAACTGTGGGCGTGCAATGGGGTAAGAGATGAAGCTTTGGGCGTGCAATGGGGTAAAAGATGCAAATTCAGGCGTGCAATGGGGTAAAATCTGAAAATCGTGCGTGCAATGGCATAAAATCTGAAAATAGGGTGTGCAATGGGGCAAAATATGAAAATAGGGCGTGCAATGGGGTAAAATATGAAAAATGGGCATGCAATGGGGTAAATCATGAAAATAGGGCGTGCAATGGGGTAAATCATGAAAAATGGGCGTGCAATGTGGTAAATCATGAAAAATGGGCGTGCAATGGGGTAAAATCTGAAAAATGGGCGTGCAATGGGGTAAAATCTGAAAATAGGGCGTGCAATGGGGTAAAATATGAAAATAGGGCATGCTATGGGGTAAAATATGAAAATTGGGCGTTCAATTGGGTAAATCATAAAAAATGGGCGTGCAATGGGGTAAAACCTGCTTTTCTGTGTGTCAGAAGCAATTAGCTTGGAAGCCACGACCACCTCCAGATCAACAAGCCCTACAACAAGTATGTGGACCACTAACTTGACGCAGCAGATGGACCACCAGCACCCTTGAGACAACAACCAGACCGCCATCTCCAAATGGACACCAGGCACGGATGAAGACACCTCCTCCGCTAGGAAAGGCATCCACTCGGGGCCCACACAGACCCCTGGCCCCCTCACATCTACCACAGAGCCACATCTGCCATCGCACACGAACCACTACGCAACATCAACATCACCTTCAACACATGCACATACACAGACAACTTGAAGCGTGCCGAAAGTCATGCACCTACCCCTTGTGCCCCCTACGGGTGAGCACACTTAAAAATCCATGATTGATTGATGGTTCTCTTGTTAGATATGCAATTATGGTGTGACCTGTGTTGAATGTTGCAGGTTAGGGTGTCATGTGTTGTGAAACATCATTTTCATGGTGTCATTTGAGTGCCAACCAACCTCAACATGTTGTTACAGGGCTCTGACATGAAATTTGCACTAAGACTCTACATCAGTGTATTGATTTGCTCTAAGCGTGCAGATCTGGCCGCTAACACGAAAACGCTTTTTTTTTTTCATACGCCCGATGTTAAAATACATTGCGCAACACTTTTTGCCATTATAAAGTTTACCCATGTGACTATTTGCGTGCAGATTTTCGCCGCTTACTCATAAACGGGCCGCAAAGAGACAGGAAGTGATGTCTGCATGCTTCATGTCTACTGGAGTAGTGTTCTGCACTTTCAGTTTCTCTTTTGAGCACATTGCTGGTTATTGTGGAGAGTGCTGGAGTTTTTGGTGGTGTGTGCTGCAGTTTAGTGATTTTGAAAGTGTTGCTGTGTCCTGTGTCCTGTGTATAGTGTCTGTGAAGTGTTGTGTACTCATTAATTGTGTTTCACTGTCTCCTGTCCTCAATTTTGTCGGGTGTCTGTCTTGGTGTAGTGCAGTTAAATTGTTAGGGATATTTTAGAGGCTTTTTTTTTCTGGCTGTGGGCTCACAGGTGTGTAGGGAGATGCCGGGTGTGGGCAGGGAGGGCAGGATGTCCGAGGGGACATTGGGGGGTTCCTGTGGCTCATTAAATTCCACCTGCCACTGATGTTGGAGAGGGGAGGCCGTATCCTGCAAGGGTACAATGTGTCTGTGTGGAAGATCAGGTGGGAGCGTGTGCGGGTGCATATGCTAAGGTTCTTCGGAGTGGACCGCAACGTGCGCCAGTGGAAGCACCGATGGCAGGACATGCTTGCATGTGAGGCAGACCTCTTGGACTACGTGGGAGTCATGACAGGCCTACAGGGTGAAAAGTACAAACTCCACATTTATTTGTATGGACTATAAGGAATGAAAATTACTGCGTGTGTGACACTGCTGTCAAAGTGAGAAATGGTTGCTGATTGAGGTGGGAGACGTAAAGCGTTTGCGCATATTGTTGGCACATCCGAGACACAACGCAGCATCACATTGACAAGCATATGTTGCAAGTCTGTGTCACCCACTGTGCTGGACCAACACTTAGCACTGTACTGCCATAGCTGGCACACCTGCGCAAAATGTGCTTGCAGGCAGATGATTGTTTGTGTACGGCATGGGTGACTGTACATTAACTATCCATGGAATTGTCCATGTGAGCTGTGTGCTGGCCAAAAGGTAGTGACAAAATGCTGTCCTCATGATTTGTGTTACGTTAGCTACGCTGCCCTGTGAACATAGTTGCTGTGAGAAAAAGTTCTGTTTAGGGACTAATTGTCTAAGGAAAGTGGGCATCTCCAGATTGTCATACACCAACAACCTCTGTGTAACTGCTTTGTGCAATCTGCAGCTACTCAATTGTACAAAGTGCATGTAGAACATCAGGATGCATGGAGTAATGGTGCCTTGTGGATGACTCACACTACGATTTTGGGCATGTCGGCTAGCATTACAGTCTTGTCTGTCCAAAATCAGCTATCACAGGTCTGGTGTGAATGGCAGTCAAAGTTGACCCAATCATGTAGTCAACATGAAATGCCACACAACAGTTACGTAGCATTTGCTGTCATGGTGATGATTGGTATGAGGAATATGACACATATGAATTGAAGTCTAATACCAACACATATTTCTTTACTTGTCTCACAGATGGAGGACCGCCAATCACACAGGGGGACATTGACAGCTTTGAGGACCCACACGCCACTGGTGAGTTGGAAAGTAATTGACTAGCATGTTGCGGTGGCATGGATGTCTGGGTCACATGATCACCGTTGCAGTATGAAGTATGGGTGCGTATCACGTCTACCATGCCTACAGTGTGATGATGTATTGTGGAAGTCAGCAGTGTGCACTAATCGTTAAGAGACTCTGGACAAATGCATTGGTCTCACAGTTGTGACTTGGCCCATCCCCAGTCAGTGACACACATTGAAAGTGAGGTGCATATCATCAAGCCCATATCGCAAAGTCAACGTAACTGTCATCAAAGTTGTGTTGTCAATAGGGGCCAAAAAAGGGGTAAACCCAATAAAGCCACTGGGACCTGGGTAGAGAACAGTACAGTAGAGAATTGGTCCCAGTAGAACAATTCTTAAGAACAAACTAAATTAAAACACATTAAGCATTGATACACTAATAAACTGTGGATATATAGAACAATGTTATTTATTCACATTGAACATCTTTAGATGCTTTTAAATCAGCAAATGACTCAGCACAAATGACTCAAAAAGTAGTACCAAACAAGTGCCCCAGGAAGGAGACAGATGCGTTTGAAATACTTCAGATTGAGGACTGCACGGGATGCGTGATCGTGCCTGACCCTAATAGAATTGACAACAGCGTAATTGGATCGGTTCTGTCCCTTTGGACCCAAGATTAGTTATTTTCCCTGGTGGAATGGATGTCTTACAGGAAGTATTTTCACATTGAATGCCCCAAGTACCATCAATCTGCTCTCTGTCCTTTGGAGCCTACGGGCCCAATCACAACATCAATACCATCCAGTTCAGGGTGGCTTATGGTGCCCTATTCTTTCAGTCCTGAGGAAGACCCCATCGTAAGGATTTAAGCAGCCTACTCTGTTTCTCGGGGTCGAAACGTCGACTGTGTCATTGTCACATGCCAGTTGGATCAACAGTGCTTTTTTCACTGTGATATAGTACTCCTAATCATGGCTATGTATTGTTTATCACTCAATTGTGTGGCTTTAAAAAAAAAAAAAAGCTGTGTTTCACTGTAAATAATTTTGTGATGAATCGAATGTCACTACTTTACCTTTACACTTTCACAACCCTCACTTGATGCACAATACCTTCTCTCTTTCCCTTTCTCCCCCTTACGTAGGGCACTTGTTTGCTACTACTTTTTGAGTCATTTGTGCTGAGTCATTTGCTGATTTAAAAGCATCCAAAGATGTTCAATGTGATTAAATAGCATTGTTCAATATATCCAGTTTATTAGTGTATCAATGCTTAATGTGTTTTAATTTCGTTTGTCCTTACGAATTGTTCTATTGGGACCAATTCTCTACTGTACTGTCAATAGGGGCCTAGCATCATAATCTGAGCAGCGCTAATACATTCCACGTGTATTAACGCTTACTTGTCAATAAGGTACACTGTCATGCTGTGTTGAGTGTGAACGGGGCGTGCATTGGGGTTGTGTTCGGCGTTCCACGGCAGCACCCATTGTATCATAGGCTGCCCCCGATGTCCAAGTGCGGCATTCATAGTTGGCAGCGCACAATTTACCAACAGTTACATCCCGGTTGTATGCTGGCCATATGAGCAGGAATGCTTTTTGTTCATCATGTTTGCTTTGTACATGTGAGCTGCTTTGTGCAGGACACATGGGAATAGAGAATTGACATGGTGTGTATAAGTACAGCAAGGTGGCCCTTCCAGTACATACATTAACATACCTAATTTTTCCCCAATGTATCTTTCCTGTGTGCTGCACTAAGCGACACACATGATAGTCACAACATGGTCTTCTAGGATGGAATCTGTGCATGAAGGGGCACCTTCCTGTACAGACACCAAACTCACCTGCACACACACAACCTTGCACTCTGGTGCAAGGGTGCCTGCGTACGCGCTAAGTTGTGAGACGTAACGCCATTGCCGGGGAAACGCAAGTCTGCACAACATCCTTGGAAATAGGGTTCAGACTTGCATTAGCAAAGTTGCGGAGGTAGCCGTTAATCAGAGGAGGCGAACGCCTGTCTCCCCTACTCCCTTGTCAATATGACCCTAGGTCCATGAGTTCGGTCACCACAGCACATGCCTGTGTATTGCAGCGAACACTGATGAGACAGGAGACATGTAAGTGGGTTTGCTGATGACTATCCAATGACATTGAATGCATGTACATTCTTGCGTGAGATGACTGTGCAAGTGTGCATGATGATGCACAAGGAGGCAGTGCATTTCTGCCCATAAGTGCGCAGACACAGTTTACAATTATGATATTGTAGGTATGCTGCATGCCGGATTCAGAGTTGTGGCAGTGTGTATCTGTGAGCCAAGCATATCAATGGCACGTTCCCCAAACACACAGCAAAGTTGCCCAAATCATTCTCATTGGCATGTATGGCCACTGCAATGGTGTTGACGTGTGGTCTCCTTGCGTCCATTCCCTGATTGACTCTGGATCAGGTGTGGGAACTCCTCAGTCCCAATTGGTGTCATTTCTGTGCACGCATTTACCACGCATTCTTTAGCTCTGCCTTAAGTGCTTTGGCATTTATTTTACAATTTAGGGTTTGCCAACGCTATCTGTGAAGAAGCATTACCACAAACGACACTATGAGCATGATGACTCCCGGGTGCCATCACAAAGGGATATGCATAGTGACTGTTTGCGTAGTTACAGCCAGCGTATCTTGATACACTACAGAGTGATCCTAGCGGAGACCAGCAATGCATGATTGAGTGTGAATTATGAGGAATGGATGTTTCACCCTCTCTGCGGCAAGATTTCACATGTTGGGGCATATTATCAAGCCACTATCTCCACCACAATGTCACTTTTTGCGACGTTGTGGTGGCGATAGGCTCAGCGCCCTATCATCAAGGCAGTGTAAAGCTACTCAATGTGGCTTATAGCCATGTTAAGTGTCTTAATGTTGCCTTCATAATAGGTCACCTTTGGTGCTAAACTTAGCGTGAAAGGGGGCGTGCAGTGGGTGTTGCTGTGTGCGTTCCACCGCAACACCCATTGAAGTTGACGCTGCCACCTATTATCAAGTCTGGCGATACTAGGTGAAAACTTACACCCAGAAAAATCCTGGTCTCAAGGTGGCGATACAAGGAGAAATGCTTCCTTTCTCCTCGAGTTTGCTTTTCCATGTGTGCTGCCTTGTGCAGCACACATGGAAAAAGCAAAATGCCATGTTTTGTTCATGTACAAGAAGGTGTCCATACCTGTACATGAACAAACTGTAGATCAACAAGCCATTTTGTAACTTCCATGTGTGCTGCACGACGCTGCACACATGAAAGTTACGAAATGGCATTTTAGGTTTGTTCATGTGCCGGGAGTGAGTCCTCCCTACACATGAACAAACATCCCTGCTCGCAGACAACCTTGCACTCTGGTGCAAGATTGCCTGTGTTGGCGCAGTTGTGATGAACCGCACACATGTGCTGGGGGACACACATGCCTGCACATGGGCATTGTACCTATCATGCAGCCCTGTGTCACTGGAGAGGATGAGGGTGGTGCTACACACAGGGGGGTAATGCTTCCCTCCTCCGATTGCTTGTACATGTCACCCTCTGCCCGTGTATGTAATGACACAATCATTTGGCACTGTCAGCCTAATTTGTTAGTGACAGTGCATGTACCATGCCATGCACTGTCATGTCAGTCTCCCCAGCATGTAGTCACTGATCCATGCTTCAACATGTCGTTGTCCAGGTCACTTGCTGACTTCACATAGTTATGCTGTAGTGTAGGCTCCCATGTTGAAGTGAACTTGTATTACAGATGTGTATGGAGGAAATTGAAATTGGCTAAGGGACTCTAATTTGCCTTTGTGTATGTTTTACAGACAACATGACGCCTGGCCAAATACATGCCTTCCAGGTGCGGAAGGACCGTTACCGCCATGTGAAGAAGGTTGCGAAGGGGTACCGCAACATGGACAAGAGGTACCATGAGGAACGTAGGAAGGGCACATGGAAGGCGGTGCCTGAGCATGCCCAGGATGTCACACAGCCCCCCAGTCCCCTCAGGCGTCAGTGGTGTGTCCCAACCGGGACAGGTGGCACATCCCCCTACGGCACCCCCACACCCCAAGGCACTGTCCCACCTGCAACTGGGGATCAAGTGGTCTCTTTCACATTACGGGACAGGAGGCTCCTTCAGGACATTGTGGTATCGTTCGCAGAGATCAGGCGCGAATTGTCTGATC
Organism: Calotriton arnoldi; assembly: GCA_963921515.1. Classification (NCBI taxonomy): domain Eukaryota; kingdom Metazoa; phylum Chordata; class Amphibia; order Caudata; family Salamandridae; genus Calotriton; species Calotriton arnoldi. The sequence continues at coordinate 46,695 of CAWUFW010005618.1, read as the reverse complement.
TCAACAGACGAGTGACGGACATACAACAACACTTTGGACTGCCATGATGGGTGGACCTGTTGGACACCATCCCCCTCTTCTCCCTTCCCCCAATGTTTGAAATCTCTTATTATGTATGTGGGAGGGCAGGCCGAACAAACAGACGTGGAGGCTGTATATAGTGTGCCAGCCGGCTAGTTTTATTCGCTATCAGGGAATATCTGTCCTTAGGTGTTGTTTTATGGGTTCTTGGGAGGGTCTTCCGGGTCTTCTCCTGTTCCTGCGGTTCCTTGCTGCTTGTGGATGGGGATCCTCGTCTCCTAGCTGGTCGGTTCTCCCAGGGAGGCTCATGGAAGAGAGAAAATACAAGGAACCGTCAGTCGCATCGATTGATCATGCCCGTTGTCAGAGTGACCCGTAACCACACCCGTTTGGTGCTCTCAGCTATCCGGGAAGGGGTATAGTGTCTTCTGGTTTCGTGAAGGGAAAGGGGTTGCATGCAGGGAGGGTGTGTGGATTGTTCAGGGAACGTAGTGAACAGGGAATAAACAAAGCAAAGAAAACGCCTCTTACGACTTTGGGCGCGCAAACACAGTCACTCGTGGGGAGGATAGTAGCTATATATCGTGTCACTCTCCCTTTTTGTGCTCCCATAGACCTCCCGCCACCCCGCTATACACCCTCAGCCCTCCCGCTCCCGATGCCCGTTCCCCTGTTTCTGATCACTCACCGGCCCCGCCGCAACTCTCCCGAGCTGCGGCCGCTCTCCAGCCTCCTCCTGAGGGGACCACCAATCCTCGCACCACGCTTCGTCCTCGTCTCGATCGTCGTCCTCTCCGTTCCGTCTTTCCTCGGTTTCTCCGTTCTGTTCTCCACTCTCGCTCGACTCCTTCCTTCCACCGGCTTGTACGCGTCCGCTTCCTGTTCCCTTGGGCTTCTTCTCTTCCTGCGAGGAACCACATCCGGGGTTAGTCCCTCCTACTGCCGCCTCTGATACGTGAGTATCGAAACACTGCCCGGGCTGAGGCCAAAGGGGAGGGGTCACTGTTACGGGAACCGTCGACCTGCATCGGGACCTGTTGGGACGCCTTCCTGCAGGTAGGGTATTGGGACCGAGTTGTCGTGGCGACCCTGGGTATCGGCATGTCAGGGTAGGGGTCCTCTCACAATGTAGTGTCAGGTTAGTTATTTATTTGTTAGGTAGTGTAGTTTTAGTGTAGATTTTAGTTAGTGTTAGCTTGTTAGGTAGATATAAGATTTTAATTAGTCATCCGTATTTGGGGATAAGTTTCCTTTTCCTTTGGATGGGGGTTGATGTGTTTTTTCTTCATAAAAATAAAAATCAAATATTTACAAAAAATATATCTTTGTGTAGGTTACATGTTTAGTTAGTTTATGTATATCTTAGATGTCTTTGTCCTGTCTCGTGGTGTGCCGTAAGGGTGGGAGGGGGTTGATGTCTATGATGTGTTGTTGCGTGTTTAGGATTAGTTAGGGTAGATAGTTTAGGTAAGTAAGAATGTTTTATAGTTAGTTTAGATTTTAGTAGTAGTTATAGTGATGTGTTAGTTTAGGTCACTTGAATATTTATACTGTTCTAATAAAAATATGATACTTTGGATTTCTGCTTGCACTTATGTCAGGGATGAGATTGTGGAGTGTGGCTCATTCCATTGTATGCAACTTTTGCCATCACTGGACTATCCATTGGAATCGCTAAGTCTGTTCATGACATGTAAGTTTGCAGGATGTATTGTGTCTGGATACCTTAGATGTGAGCACACTGAACTTGCATTGATGACAGGGTGTCAATTTGGATTGACGTCCTAGTCTAGGGACAGTCGTCTGTGACGTTTTACATCTTCTGTGTGACTCACGGATTTGGACATCACATTGTTGCCCACTTTGCACATAACCTAGTAAAATGGCACGGCAAGTGAATACAGTTAGCTACTGTTATCCATCATGGAGATGGATGTATGCGCCAGGTTCCACAGATTCCGTCACACACCTGCATGTCAGATGCTCCTGCCGCAGAGTCCATCTACATTGCACAGACCTAGCCACACTTGCTGCGTAGTGCCAGTGTGTCCGCTTCCTTTGCAAGATATGTTCCGGTTCATGTACGCTCACTCTCCAGATCATGCATGATTTGTTAGAAATCTGTGTGCATTGTGTACAGGACATGGAACAGCAGTGTTCCTGATTTACAAAAGTAATCTGAGAGTAAGTGATTACTTCACATTTTACGTTACTCACAAATGTATTTTGGGAGTAGTGCATTTTGCTTTACAGAGTTGACATCTCCTAAATGCCTTTCGTGACTCACTGGACTAGTCAGGTTTTGATTTTGTCACAGCTAACGTTTGGGTGGTGGCACACTGTTCTGCTGCACACAAGAGGGAAATGTTGCATTGCTGCCTGTAGTGACAGTGTCATGGAGACTTGTCCCAGCTGTTACTTCTGCCATTGGCTCATGTTGATGCCACCCTTGAAATGTTGTCCGTGCATCTGACTATATGCTGAGTGCAGTGCCACACACATCCCTACACATATTGCCCGATACGCTCGCAGTGGTCCCAGCATGAGAGGGGGCATATTTTAGGTTACATCGTTTGTCGACAGGGAGGGGCTGACTGACGGCTTGCACTTTGAGGTGAGCCCCTATTTGCCAATCTACTTCACTGAGGCAGACATTGTGGTTCCGTATGTGTATGGTGGACATGTGCCCTTCCGTGTCTTCATCAATGTGAATATGCTGTCCAGTATTTTGGGATGTGACATGCAATGTGCACCATCACAACAGGCTTTGTCCACCACGTAGTGTGTGAGTAGATATGCCAAGAGATATTTGTTTACAAGTGTTAAGGAGGACCCAACTCGTGGCCTGCAGCAGACTAGGACATTTTAGCACACATGCCTTTTCATGAAAGGACCTGGGGCTAGGTTGGTATATTGCTAGATGGTTGTTTTGGAGCAATGGGGGTACCGCGATTCACACATACACCGCCATCTCACTGCCTATCTGTATCAGGTAAAACAGGTTACATTGCTCGTATTTCCCTTGGTGTACCTTCTGGGTGAATCAGTGTCCTAACACTTTTGACATACTTCTATACTTGATTGGTCAAGAACCACACACATCTGTGTGAGTTAAATAATGTTATTTACATTCAGAGGATGAAGACTGGACCAGTGCTTGGCCATACATGCCCACATGTGCATGGATGCCCGTTGGAGGGCCAGACAGAGTCATTTGGTGGTAACAGGTCCAAGGAAATAGGCATAGTTCAGTCCGCAGGCTGATTTCAGTGGCATTGGCAAGAAAAAGTGATATGGCAGTCCATGTGGAGGTCCAAGGTGATTGTCGGGGGACAGTGGAAGACAGTGCAAGAAGATTTTCCGTGGCATGATACTAAGCCCGGCACCAAGGAGGAAACTGGCCTTTGGCGCAGATGGATGCTACCGCTTCCTCCTTAGCACAAATGCACTTTCACCCTCCTCTTCATCCTCTGATGTGTCATGTGCCTCACATGTGGGTGGTGGTATGGTGGGTGCAGCACTGTGAGGCACTGACACATCAGGTGGCGGAGCTGACGATGTGGAGGCAGCAGCAGCATTCATCTGCGCCAGACCTTGTGGCAGCAATGAAGTGATGAGCAGGTGCAGGGCATGATAGATCCCAGCAACCTCGCGCTGGTGTGCGGCCCTGGCAGCCATATCTTGTGCCTGCATCAGCTCCATGCTCTCCATTATCCGACAGATGTTGGCCAAATCCTGGCTGACATTGCTGGAGCCGCTCTGAGCAGGCAGTTGTTGTTGTCTCAGAATCATGACTCCAGCAATGTCAGCCATGGACCATTGGAGGGCATCGAGCGGGCTGTGGGTGTCCATGATCTTCTGCATGTGGTCCCAGATGGGACTCAGACACCCACGTATGGCCTCAAGTTTGTCCGCCAGGCGCTCGAACCCCACCCGCACCTGTTCTGCCATCTCCCGCTGGACCTCTAGCACACGGCGTTGGAAGGCCAGCTGTGGGTCCTCGAGGTCCGGGGAGGCAGCTGTGGTGGGAGGTGCTTGCTGCTGGTTGGTTTGTGCAGGGGGTGGGGTTGCCGCAATGCTGCTGCGTTGCCCTGCTCCTGGAGGTGGGGTGCTGAAGGAGTCTAGCAGATGTTGCAGTGCTTCCTGATCGATGGGGGGGTATTCCTCCTCGTCATCAGTGAAGGTTGGGCGAGTCTGCTGTCCAGGAGGTGATGTCTCTCCCTCTGCAATGTGATAGGGGAGAATCAGTTTAACAGTGTTTGTCATGTACAATCATGCATTGGATGAGTTTACAAGCAGATAGCAGGACAGCGTCCATTCATACTGTTTTTGAGGAGATGCCTATTTGTTGCAGGATAGTGATGATTTTGAGGAAATTGCGGATGTGATGTTGTAGTTGTACATTGTCATCTCACAGTTTCCAGCTATGACAAATGTTATTGTACAATATCTACACACAAGCGTCACAAGTTGTGTCCTCTGTTCATTTGTGTGAGTAATGCAATTTGGCCCACATAGTAGTCAATGTTGATGGGCTCAGATTTGTCTGTGTGTGCACTGCATTGTGTGCTGGTGGCACCTGCAGCTTTGGTTTAGCTGCCCATTATACCTTTCAGGTAGTGAGCCTTTGAGTTCTGTGCATTTACAATGCTGTGCTGAGGCAAACTGGGTGGAATATGGGTCTTGGTCAGAGTTGTGAGAGTTGTGCATTGTTTGACTTCAAATGTCTTGTTTACGTCAGGGGTTGTATGTACACGAGGATGTGTCAGAGTGTGACTTGCTTGTTTAAGGATGTTGTCCACACTCAGCCACCTCAGTGAGGGGGCCTGAACCATGTTAATAGGTTGGGCCTGCAGGCATGCTATTCATCATGCACTGTCACTTGCCTTGTCAATGTGGGTCACGGACATGCAGCATTGCAGGGTACTGCACATGTGCATGGGTTTTGTGCAAGTATGGTTATGTGTGAGTAGGGCACCCTTTAGGCACATTAGCAATGAGAGCTTACTTGCTGTTTCAACATGTGCTGCACTATGTAGTACACATGGACATCCATGTTGCTTTGTCTATTGTGATTTGTCTGGTGTGCATGTCGTCCTTCATGTTTTTTATTGCATGCATTGCTGAGTGCCCTCCGTTTGGCTGACCCGTTGTGAGTATGGTTCGGCATGAGTTTCGATTGTTGTGGCTGTCTGAACAGACAGGGGCATGTTACCAAGGAAGTGGCAGGGAGAGGCGTTAGCCATCTTGTCTTCACGGCTCTCACCACCACTTTGGTAACGCCAGGCTCAAACATGTTATCAAGGATATGGTGCAGCCTGGCGTTTCCCCCTGCAATGGAAGAAAATTACACTGCTTAGCGCCAGTGCAGGCTCCCTTGCACCATAGTGCAAGGGTGTCTGCGAGGAGGGAGGTTTGTTCATGTGTAGGAAGTAGTTGCTTCCTGCACATGGACAAAGTTAAGACGGCATTTTCTAACTTTCATGTGTGCTGCTTCGTGCAGCACACATGGAAGTTACAAAATGACATTTTGAAGTACAGTTTGTTCATGTACAGGAAGGGACACCTTCCTGTACATGAACATACCATGGAATTTGGCTTTTCACATGTGGGCTGCACAAGGCAGCACACATGAAACAAGCAAAAACAAGGAGATTTAATGCATTTCTCCTAGTTTTGCAACCTTAGGCCCAGGATTTCTCTGTTGTTCAGATCAGCACTGCCACCTATTCTCGCCTAACTTGATAATGGATGGCAGCGTCGACTTCAATGGGTGTTGTGGTGGGACGCCCACCACAACACCCACTGCATGCCCCATTCACACAAAGTTTAGCGTGAAAGGGGCCCTATTCTCAAGGCAGCGTAAAGCCACTTAACGTGGCTTTAAGCCACATTGAGTGACTTAACGCTGCCTTGATAATGGTGCGCTGACCCTATCGCCACCCCAACGTAAAAAATGAGTGACGTTGTGGTGGCGATAGGGGCTTGGTAATATGCCCCATAGTGTCAACACCCATTACCCTCAAGGTTGACCCCACGTGTGGTGTGTAAGTGGTCAGTTTTCTGTTGTATGTGCATTTCATGATGCCTATTTATGGTGCTCAGGCCTGTTCAACGCCACCCTCACAAGAGATGCAAATGTGCAGGTGATGTGTGTTTGTGTATGTGCCACGCAGCTGCTGCCATGGATGATACCTGCTGTCCTGGTTCTGTTATTCACTGCCTGGCTTGGCATGTGGGTGATGACTACCTGACTGCATATTTGTTCACTGACACAGTTGACTTACCAAACCGTTAATTTGAATTGCACATGATGGTGTGATGGGCAACTCACATCAGGACTGATGTGGAATGCTGTATTCTGTGTGGCAGATGTGTACACTTGGGGGGGTACGAGTGCAATTTAACATAGGGGTTGAGGGTGGCATTTGGCCGGTTGACATGATTTGTTTCAAATTAGCTATCCTTGCTTGTTGTCATACTTTGGCAGTGAGACAGCTTTACAGGCACATTGTGGTTCAGCGAGTATGTCACACAGACAAGGCATGCAGTACATATTGGTGTGATACATTCCTGTTCTGCATTGTTCACGTACTGTGTGGTTGTTGGCACGTCCCCTGCTCATTGTATTCCATCGCCCTTTGAGTGAAGTGTGCGGTTTGTGTGCAGTTTTGGAGGTGCAACCTTTATCCAGCAGCCTATATGGTCAATTCGTTGTGACATTGCATGTGTGTGTGGTATGCAGACTCACTAAATGTTTCCCCACTTGGTGTACACCAGACTGCATCTCATGAACAGGCAAGGGGGCACATTGCATGGTAATGCAGGTGATGTCAGATTTTCCCCCTTGCCACATCACCACGCACATACAAATTGCCTGCACATGGACACGTCTCACTCTGATCCCAAAATGCAGATGCACTGTGCATGTGACTGGTCATGTGCATGATAAGGCATGCCACCACCAATGTCAGCACACCTGCAGCATTGTGCACATGTGTCTGAGTAGTGTGCAAGGTTGTGTATGCGCAGCAAAGTCCACCTAAATGCACATGCACATTCCTGCACACCACTCATACACATGTGCACAATGTTGCAGGTGTGCTGACATTGGTGGTGGCATGCCTTATCGTGCACATGACCAGTCACATTCACAGTGCTCCCGCATTTTGGCATTAGAGTGAGATGTGTCCTTGTGCAGGCAATTTGTATGTGTGTGGTGATGTGGCAAGGGGGCCATTTTGCCACCCTGCCACATGTCAAGTTGTTGTGCCACTTTGTCATTTGAGGGGACACTTATGGAGTGGTCTGACGTTGACCTAGAACTATTTTGGGCTTCCTTTTCTGTGCACATTTAAAAGTCTGTATGCCGGCCAATGTGTGTCATGCAATGTGTTGTTTGAGAAGGGTGATATGTCCCTATGCCACCATGGACAGGGGTATCTGGGACATGATCCACAGTACATGTGGGTATGCACTTCAATTAATTTAATTGCACATGAGTGCCACTGGGCCCATCCACCCCCTTCCCCCCGTCCCTGGTTGATGCTCACCCTGGTGTTGTTGTGTCTGTTCACATTCAGCACTATCCTGGCCCGCAACTCCAACCACCATCTCCTCACTGATGACTCGGGACACCTGCTCCTCCAACTCATCCAGCTCCTCCTGTGGTGCTGGACTCCTACCTCCAGTCTGCCTCGCTGCTCTCACGTTGGCTGCTAGTTTCTCCTTGGTTTTGCGCTTGGTATCATGCCAGCACTTCTTGCAGTCATCCACTGTCCTCCTCCTCTCTCCAACGGCATTCACCTTGGACACAATGTCCTCCCATATTTCTTTTTTCTTGCCAATGTCACTGTGGAGGTGACAAACAGTTCTTGTTGGTGTTCAGTCACCTCCGCAATCAGGACCTGGTTTTCCTGCAGGCTGAACTTAGGATTCCTCTTCCTCTTGGCCTTCACATGGGTCTCTGGCTGGTCCTCCTGGGTATTTGTGGGCATGTTTGTGGCCTCTGCACGGGTCCCAGCTTCTTCCATTGCTCCTCTGGTATTTATATATTTTTTTTCTGCTTGGCGGGCCTTTTATAGTGCATTTTCCCGCTGAACGCATAAAATGCAGGCCTGGTGCCAATTAGCGATCGGATTCTGTCGCTGATTGGCCCATCGCCACTTTTTTCACGTTAGCGTCCGTTTTTTTTATCGCCGTCACGCTAAATCTATCGCCGTCCATTTCCGCCGGAAAAGGTAGCTATCACCTGTTAGCGGCGTGTTGCTAATACGCCACTAATGCGGCGATAGATTCCGGCGTTCGGCGGCGATAAGGAAAATCACGCTAAGCGGGGTTAGCGATAAATATCGCCATTTGTTGATAATATGCCCCCAGGTCTTTACCTGTTTCCTAAACTGTGCATAGGAGGTCATTGACCTCAGCTCCACCGGGAGGGAGTTCCAAAACTGAGGGGCCAAGACTGCAAATCTTAGTCCTCCATGTTTTTTATGCTTGAACGGTGGGATAACTAGCAAATTAAGATGGGAGGACCTAAGGTCCCGAAAGGGGACGTAACGCTGAATCCTAGAGGAGATAAATGCAGGACTATTACCAGAAAGGGTTTAAAGATGGTACATCCCAGCTTGAAAGCACAGCGTTTAGCTACTGGGAGCCAATGTAGGCCTTTCATTAGGTATCTGACATGGTGCCATTTAGGCTGGTGATAGATTAGTCTGGCCGCTTGGTTCTGCACCAACTGTAAGCGATGTAATTGATATGCCTGGATACCAACATACAGTGAGTTGGCATAATCAATACGGGAGATTACCAGAGCCAGGATGACTAGGGTCAGGACTTCGGTGGTCAGAAATCTACTAATCTTCCTGATCCTTCGCAATTGGAGGAAACAGGAGGAGACCACTGACCCTATCTGGGCTTTCATGGATAGGTCATTGCTGATCACGATACCTAGACTTTTGGTGGAACTAGTTGGAAGGGGAGGGCTTCCCAATAGGGGAGGCCAGAAGTTGGAATTCCAAGGGTTGGCTGGTCCACCCGTTAGGATAATTAGAAAGGAACGGGAGATAAAATATAAAGCAAAGAGGAAAAAGGCAACCATGTCTAGTCAAGCTACAACTTCATTAAGAAAGACAGACATTTTGAGTGATTTATCACAGATAAGATAAAATGTTTAAAAATGTACAACCAATCCCATCCTATTCATCATATATTTTCACCACTCTCGGAGTAAGAGCTGCCCTACCCAATTATAATTTAGAAGAAAGCATAGATTATATTTTGAAAAGTTCGTAAAATATCTGAAATATATTGCCACTTAATAAATCCATATTGCTCAGGATGAATCAATGTTGGTAAAAGTCTCTCTAAACACATGGCTAAAAATGTATTGTCTCTATTTCTAAGCAAACTAGATCTGTAATTTTTGCAAAAAGCAAAACGTTTATGTTTTTGGGATATCAAACAGAACTTAACCTCTAAAAATAAATCTTCTCATCTATCATTAACAAAAGGGAATTAAATAACTGAAACAGTCAGTATATTAAAACATATTCAAATTGCAAGTAAAATTCAATTGGAAAACCATCTGGACCAAGAGCATTATCTTCCTTGCTATTTAGTAAGAACCTTAGGTATTTCCTCTTGATCAAAATCCTCTTCCAGTGTGGAGAGGAAAAAATTCTGACACATATCCCGAAAACATAATCTTTCCCAGGGTTCTAGAAAGAAAAGCAACACACATACAGTAGTAAGATGTGACATAATAGGGTTGAACTTGCAATGTATCACTCTAGTAAGCCAATGAATATTCAACTATTTGAAGCTGCATTCAATAAGATACACTTAGAAACACCTACTTCTGTCGCTTTTTAATAAGTGAAGTGTGCATAGCAAATGAAGGAAATGACATGACATTTAAATAATGCCGAAATACAATAGATAGCTCAACTAATGACTGGTCCCTACGAAAGGCTCAAGCAAAAGATCATGAAATTTATAAAGACAGGAATATCCGAAACAAGGCATCCTCGAGAGGAGCTCCAATAGCTACAATATATTAATACAGAGACCATGGATTAAGCTTCTATTTTGCTGATTTTCTGAAATGGAAAAGCACACAGAGAAACACTGTTCGAAATGGGGTCTCTATTTGGCAGTGGTTTGGACCCTGTCCAAGTAGGGACCCTCACTCTAGTCAGGGTAAGGGAGTCACACAGCTAAGATAACCCCTTCTCACCCCCTTAGTAGCTTGCCATGGGCAGTCAGGCTTATCTCAGTGGCAATGTGTAAAGTATTTGTATACACACACACACACACACACACACAGTAACACAGTGAAAACACTACAAAAAGGAGTCCACACCCGTTTAGAAAAATAGCCAATATTTATCTGACTAAAACAAGACCAAAATGACAAAAATTCAAAATACACAAGTCAAAATACCACTTTTAAAATATTAAGCAAGTTTAGTTCACATAACTCAATGGATACATTTGTTTTAGCACAAGGTACCGTAGATGTGTCAAAAATCAAAGATCATGCAAGGTGCAGGGGAGGTGAGGCACCGGAAAAGCATATTGATGCGCTGTTCCTTACTGACAGGGGAGGTGATGCATCGGTTCCTTACTGCTAGGGAGGGGCGGTGATGCATTGGTTCCTTACTGGCAGGGGAAGTGATGGATCGGTTCCTTAATGGCATGGGAGGTAATGCATCGGTTTCCAGACACGTGGCCTCGGTTCCTTACTGCGGAGCGGTGTCAATGAAGAATCAGCACCCAGGGATGATGCGTTGAAAATCCAGACATCCTGGGTCCATGCAACAGCAGTGAAGCAGGCGCTGCATCAATTCCACAGCCGCAAATCAGGTGCTGTGTTGATTTCACAGGTGCTGCATCGGAGTATGAGCGGGTGCCACAGACGTTGGCGACAAGGTGCTCGAAACTCACGCTGCAGTGATTTTTTGGACACGCTGTGATGGCAAGCTGGGGCCTGCAGTGAAAGCCGTGGTCAATGCATTAGGTGGGGATCCACGCTTTGGGGCAGGCAGAGCAATGCATTCATTCTTTGCAGTGATGTGTCGATAAAACAGGTGTTGGGAGTCGATGCATGGATTAACTCCTTAAGCTCACTAGGTTACACCCATGAACTGGATTTGGCACCACTTGGCAAGTCAGGACTCTCTGCAGAAGAGCCCAGGGACTGGCAGGTGAAGTCTTTGATGGCCCTGAGACGTCTTAAGAGGAGGCGAGCTCAACTCAAGCCCTTGGAGAACCTTGGAAGCAGGATACAGAAAGCAAAGTCCAGTCCTTTCACTCCCAGGACAGAAGCAGCAAGCAGCAGGCCAGCACAACAAAGCAACAGGCAGAGTGGCAGTCCCTCTTACAGCATCCAGCTCTTCTTCCTGACAGAATGTCCTCAGTCCAGAGGTATTCTGCTTTTGGGGTGTTAGAGGTCCAATACTTATACCCCTTTCGGCCTTTGAAGTAGGCAAACTTCAAAGGAGAGTCTTTGCAGTGCACAAGACCCTGCTTTTTTACCTGACCTGACTCCAGACACACTACAGGGGAGTGGAGACAGTTTTGTGTGAGGACAGGCACAGCCCTATTCAGGTGTCAGTGACAACTCCTCCCACCACTCTAGCTTAGGATGGCCCATCAGCCTGGTGATGGGCCATCAGGATATGAAAAGCACACCTCACCTCCCTTTGTGTGACTGTCTAGAGTGAATGCACAAGAGCCCAACTGTTAGCCAACCCTGCGCGTATTCTACAGACAGGCAGAGCAGCAGAATAGTTCAGCAAGAAAATGCTCACTTTCTAAAAGTGGCATTTTCAAAGACGCAGTTTAAAAAACAAACTTCACCAAAAGATGTATTTTTAAATTGTGAGTTCAGAGACCCCAAACTCCAAATCTCTTTCTGCTCCCAATGGGAAATTACACTTAAAAGATATTTCAATGCAATCCCCATGTTACCCTATGGGTAGGGGTGGGTGGAGTTCACGCAGTTGCAGTACACAGAATTCCGCGGAGTTGCATGAAATCTCTGTGGAATTCCGCAGAGTTCCGCTCCCCCCTACTAAATACACACATAGACTCAGAAAGACGACGGATGCTGAGGTGCACATATTACGTAGTGGCGAAAGAAGCCAAGAGAAAGGAGTGAAGTTACCTACCTCTCAGTCCTGATGTGGCCCGGGTCTAGAGGAGCTGTGTGAGCAGGGTGAGCCGCGGGTGCCCCCTGCCTGCCAGGGGCATATCTTCCCCCTGCTCTCGTTGTGGCTGCTGCTGCCGCAGGCTTCAAAGGCTCTCCTCTCTCGGCAGATGATGGGCTCCTTGGACTGTTGCACGTGCTCTGGCTCCTCGGCACTAGCCTGTGTGTGCACTGAGGGGCAGAGCCACTGCCTCCGCTCCTCCACATGTGCCTGGACTGCTAGTCACTGTGTGAGAGGCGGGGGGACGATACCACAGGGGTCCTGTGGGCAGCATTGCCCACCGCTCCCTTAGCCAGGGTAGAGACCTGGTTAACACCACTAACACCCGCTGCGTGCTCCTGAACCAGGGCTCCCTCAGACTCTGGCTCTGCACCTACCACTCAGCTCAGCGGAGAGCTCTGCTTCATCCAACTATGGTACAGAAAGGATGGCGATGAGTCGTTTTGTCTTGTGCTTCTCGCCTTTTTGCCCTGCCAATCGAAGAGCGTGCTATTAGTCTAGGATGTGCAGTGTCTTAGCGTATGTACTCTCTCTGTACATTTTTACACCTGAGGAATCGGACAGTCCCAGCAATAAGACTTGCCTATGCCCTGCAGACAGCCCTGCAGCGCCAACTGTCGGGAACTGAAGATCCACTAATTTTCTTTCTGGTGCTTGTGTGCATGTGCAACACAGTGATTCTGGCAGCAGCCAAATCAGCTAATGCCGTGAAGATCCAGTGTACTACACAGTACACACAGGCAATAGGTACTTGTTTAGTCCGGAAACCGGAAGAGCGGTCGCTGTATGGGGGAGGTACCTGCTGCCTACGTTCAGACTTCTAAAGCTGTCTGCAGTGGCGCCTCCCATCAAAGATCTACAGCAGGAGCCTGGAAGGTGAGCAATGGAGCTCCTGTCGTGGTCCATTCACCCTCTCAAATGCAACCTCACCAGCAGGCCCTGGCTCCCTCTGCAGTAGGGGTGGGCACCAGGGGCAAACTCCCCCACACAGTGGAATCAGAGTGTTTTGCTGAACTCCGCTCTCCTTGCATAGCACAGATTTGGCAAAACTCTGAACACTGCGCTGGCGGAGCGGAGTTCACCGCCCACCCCTACCTATGGGAAAGACAGGCCTTGTAATAGTGAAAAATTAATCTAGCAGTATTTAACTATTAGGACATGTAAAACACACCAGTACATTTTCTACCTTTTAAATACACTGCACCGTGCCCATGAGGCTTTCTTGGTCATACCTTAGAGGTGACTTACATGTAGTAAAATGGAAGGTTTGGGCCTGGCAAGCGGGTGCACTTGCCAGGTCGAAATGGCAGTTTAAAACTGCACTCAGACACTGCAATAGCAGGCCTGAGTCATGTTTGCATAGCTACTCATGTGGGTGGCACAATCAGTGCTGCAGACCCACTAGTAGTGTTTGATTACAGGCCCAGGGCACACCTGGTGCACTCTACTGGGAACTTATTAGTAAATCAAAATATGCCAATCATGGATAAACCAATCACCAATACATTTTAGACAGAGGGCATATGCACTTTAGCATTGGTTAGCAGTGGTAAAGTGCCCAAAGTCCTAAAACCAACAAAAACAGGTCAGAAAAAATAGGAGAAAGAAGGCAAATAGTTTGGGGTCACACCTCCAGGCAAATGAGGGATGCTCCCCTCTTATTGCACCGGTGCAATATGTGGACCAGCACTATCTGTATCATTGAAGGGCACACACAAGCTTCTGTAATGCCAAAGTCCCTGGGGGCGGGAAAGCCCATTGCACCACAGGGGACTTACTGTGATATGGCTGATGGTGTTCAAACATAAATATGTAAATCACAGCAATTTCACAATTTTGTTACCACTTGAGCCAAGATGGAGTTTTTCAAAGTGTGACTACTTTCCATAATCAACAAGCTGCGCCCCTCTTCCCCCCGACAATTTTTTTTGAAGCAATAGAATTATTCAAAGATAGTTAGCACACAGAAAATACCGCCCACACTCAGTGCAATCATTCAGAGCTGAAAACAAAAAGTGCACTTTTTTGCAAAGAACTTTTACTGAAGAACTACACAGCTTTTCTTCCTCAAGCATCAAAGCAGATATTACATTGACCTGGGTCTTTAGTTGAACGTTGACGACAGCGCCTCATGGGTACACTCAGTACCTTCTAGTTCACAATCATATTGTGCTGTGCTCTGCAACAACTCCTTTTGTCCATTCCAATGAAAATCATCCTCTCATTGTGTTCTGTTGCTTTAGTGCTTTCCCACAAGGAGATAGAAACTATTAACACTTTGAATTGTAGCTGAAAATACTAAAGTAAGAGAAGACCTACTTGGTTTAGCATCTAAGAAACTTAGATGTTTGATTTTTTTTGCAACATACATTGATTTGGCAGAGGCTTTTATATGCTGGTTTCTATGAGAGTTATTAAAAAGAGCAATTAGAGATCAGGGTATATGATGTGACAATGTGCGTCACTGTATGGCAGGACCTTTTAACTGTGGCATATGTATATTTCAGACGTTTCATGTCTTCCCCACATTGGCAGCAAAGACTATTATAATGTCAGGAGTTGAAATATGCACCAGTTGCGGATGAGCAGAACGTAATTGCATTTTTGTTCCTGCACTAACTGCATACTTATAATTCGAGTCAATTGTAATTCGCATGCGCAAATTGTATGCCATCCAGTCACATAAATGTTACACAAATGAAAAAAAACAGACATTTTGAATCTTTAGACAAAAGAAATCCAGCATATGTTTCCAAATTGCTTTTAAGTTGCTCAGTTGTATTTCTATTTATAGCTCAATTGGGTAAAAAATGTAAGAAAAACAGTGTGCTTGCACTTTGTTTATTGTTCTGCAGATTTGAATAACAGCTTTGTAAACTCTAGATGTTACATATGAGAGTGCCTTTTATTCAAAAGGTGCACAAAAGTGAAAATGTACGTTTTAAAATCTCTGTTTTGAAATTCAGTGATAAAAAAAAAATGAAAGCTATTTTGATAATCCTAAATATTCCTAACAATAATGTAGGCACACAACATTTCCAAAGTTTGGACCTTTATCTCTTCTTCAAAAAGCATGTGTCCAAAACAACAGCCAATGCAAAAAGTGCTGGCAAAAAGTTTATGTGAATGAAAATGCACATGTAGGAAAGACCTAGTCCTGTAATTGTGAAAAACCACGCATTTGAAAACTGTTTGGGCAGAATTTAGTCCAATAAACAATATTTTTTTGCCAACCAGTTTCACATATATTTTTCCATAACTTTTCTAAAATTGTAGACCCTCAACTCAAACTCCCCAGAAAGAGGTTAGGTGTAAGTCTGAGAAAGTATAATTAACTGTAAGTCGTCAGGTGCACAAATAATCGTGGAATGGTCGAGCTAAAATATTACGATACAATGTTGTGGGGAGCCATTAGAGAGAAATTACTTTTGATCATTGCATCTGCATCACATAGGACACTATTTTATACTATAACTGCGTGCAGGGTCGGACTGGTCTGTAGGGTAATCTGGCACTGCCTGATGGACTGGTCTTACAAGTCAGTGTGTGTGACAGCTTTTTGGCTGTTTGTGGGCCTGTTTAATGGTATGCTGGGCAGGCTTTTACTTTTGATTTCCCTGATACTAAAACAAATATTGCCTGCAGCAAGCTTAAATCCATGCAGTTTTCCATAACTTGCAAAACATTTATACAGTGTGTCTTTACAAGTTCAAAACTGCCCAAATTTGCAAACATTGACAGACTGTTTTTTTAGCTATCTATTTCACTAAAGGGTCCACTTTTATTTTGGTGCTGGGCCTCTTTTCCATCCCTCCGAACTTGCCTGTATACCTATTTAAGTATGAGTATGAGCACTGCAACACAATATCAACAGAAGTAGCGGACAGGCAGCAGATCTGAGATGCGGAAGAGTTCCATAGGAGTAATTCTAAACCACACATATGAGTATCTGACAAAACGTGTGAAGGAGCCAAACAGGAGTTTTAAGAGAGTAATATTTCAGACATGAAGTTAGTGGGAGAAATGACACTTGTAGCCACTGTACCCCTCTATCCCTTTCCTTTCACCTGTTGAAAATACATTGAGCTCTGGCCTGGAGCCACTAATTTTGCCGGTATGACAAGATAGAAAAGAGAACAGGCAAATACATTCGGCCACTTAGCTTCACTTCTTGGCACAGAGAGTGGCTGGAGGGAGGAGATACTCTTGAATTTGAAATGTTTCACTCTGGCACTAGTGGGGACGCAAGACACTGTGGGTGCAAGTTTGGCAGATGGGTACTCTGTCACAAACATTATAGATAGCCATCCATCTTATTACAAGTGTATTATGTTCTATTGCTCTTGGAATAACATGGACAGGTTATCTGTCACTTCTTATATATGGGCACGAGACTAGTGGCTACTCCATTGTCCTGTCATAAAACATCCGGGAATGTGGAGATGGGAGAACATCAGGCACTGTGCTGTCCAGTGTTTTGCAGACATAAAAAGAACTCACTTATATCACATATTTGTAAAATAAAAATTGACTTTGTGGAGCCTTTAGCGCACTATTGTAGCACTAAGTAAATTACAAGCCAAATATTGCAAGCATCTTAACATGAACTGGTGGTGGAATGGATGGAACACATGCAAGGATTTTTTAGAAGAAGTGCAAATGATTTATGATAGAGATAAAGTACATGATTTGGGAGATAACTTTCATGGGCAAGAGGGATAAAAATGAAGTTCAAGAGGTAAGAATAAATACAAAGCTGAGAAAGAACCTTCAACGGGTTCGGTTTTCGAAACAATGTTTAAAGCAGAGTAAATCAGATTCAACTCTTTGTAAAGTCGCATAACTAATACTGAAAACTAAGGTGGATATTCAAAAAGAACGTGTGATAATTATCGCAAAATTAGCTTAACGCAACTTTGCACATCGCAGTCTATCGTGGGAAAATAACGTTGTGTTAACGTTGTATTCTCAACACGGCGGTACCATGCGATAGTCTCACGCCAACGCGTCAAATGACCGCGATAAAATTACAGTGATGGACATAAACGCGAAACACGAATGCGAAAAAAGTTGCGATGTGGCCAACCGCGATAAAAAAATCTGCGATAACCAGCGGCAGGCCTGCAATTCCCACGCGTCATGCGGGAAAATGCACTATAAAAGCACCGAAATAATTCAAACTGCGTAGCACCATGGAGGAAGCCAGAGTAAGTACAGAGGACGACCAGAACCCCACAAGCCCCCAGGAGGAACAGCCTGGGACCTCGGGGTCACGGAAGGGCAAGGAGAAGAAGACGAGGAAGACGAGGTTCAGTCCACAGGAAAACAGGATCATCATCACGGAGGTGATAGAACACCACCAACAACTGTTCGTCACCTCCAACCTGTCATTGGCAAATAAAAATGCAACATGGCAGTCCATCCTGGACAAGGTGAATGCAGTCAGAGTGAGGAGGAGGACAATTGGAGAGGTCAAGAGGCGCTGGAATGATGCGAAGCGCAAAACCAAGAAGAAACTCGCTGACAACCATCAGGCAGCAATGCAGACTGGAGGTGGCAGTCCAGCAGAACACCAGGAGCTGGATGAGATGGAGGAAATGGTGGCCACAGTCATCAGTGGGGAGACGGTGGCAGGAGTTGGGGGTCCGGACACTGCTCGACATGACCTGACACAACAGCACCAGGGTGAGTACTGAACAGGGACTGGGGGTACGGGGGAGATGGGCACAATGGCACACATGCACAATTAAGTACAGCACACTGCACACCCACAATGACTCTGGATCATGTCCCTGATCCCCTTGCCACACTTCAGCACACATACAAACAGCAAGTAGGCCCCCGTCCACTATGGGCACTAAGGGGTCCCTCCTCACACAGTACCAAACTCACAACCAACCCATGCACACATGTTAAAACCAGCAAAGCTGCGTGTCTGTGAGCCACACTGACAATGCAAGTGACACTGCAGGACGAACAGCATGGCTGCAGTTCAATTATCATGACATGGTGCACGCTACGACACTGAGGTGGCTGAGTGTGGAACACATCCGTAAAGGAGCAGGTCACACTCTGACACATCCACGTGCACAAACAACCCCTGACGTCAACAACACATCTGCGGATAAACCATGCCCAAGAGTCCAAAATCCGAACTAGAGCCAAAATTAGCCAAGTCTGCAACAACTCAGCACTGTAGAAGCACAGAAGTCAAAGGCACACCGCCTCAAAGGGATAAGGGGCAGCAAAATCACAGCTGCAGGGGCGACTCTCCCACAATGCAGCACACACACATAGCAATAACAGCACAACATCATTGACGACAATGTGGTACAAAGTGCAACACTCTCACTACAGAACAGAGGACATAACTGGTTCTGCTTGTGCGTAGAAACTGGCCAATCACATCTGGCATAGCAGGAAACTCTGAGATGATAATGTACGTGTACAACCTCACATCTGTGATGTAGTTCAAATGTCCACTGTCCCGCATCAAATAGTCAGCTCCTCCCAAACAGTCACAATGTACATTGTCATGCAGTCTGTATGTAAACTTGAACAATGCGTCAACATGCATGTCAACACAATGTTAAAATGCATCACACCGTTCACATTGCAGAGGGACAATCAACACCTCCTGCAGAGCAGACCAGACAACTCATCAGTGATGATGAAGAGGACCTCCACACCTTCGACACCGACGCCCTACAACAGCTCATGGACGGCTACGGCAACCCACCTCCAGGAGCAGGGCAGCCCAGCTGCATCGAGGAGACCCCACCCCCTGAACAGACCACACAGCAGGAAGCACCCACCACCACGGCCGGCACCCAGCACCTCACCGAAGAACACATCGCATTCCAGGGCCAGGTGTTAGACTGCCAGAAGGAGGTTGCTGAACAGGTGCGGGTGGGGATCGACCTCATGTCAGCCAAACTAGATGACATACGTGGGTGTCTAAGTCCCATCAGGGACCACTTACACTCCCTAACGGACACCCACAACTCGCTCCATGATGTCCAACAATCCATGCCCGACATCGCTGGAGTCATGACTCTGAGATGAGAACAACTGTCTAGTCAGAGTGGCCTCAGCGATGTCAGCCGAGAGTTGGCCCAGATGCTGAGGATAATGGAGAACATGGAGTGGATGCATGCGGAAAGAATGGCTGCCACGGATGCACACCAGCGAAAAGTTATTGGGATCTTCCATGCCCTGCAGATCCTCATCGCATTGCTGCCACTAAGGCAGTTGCTGATGAATGCTGCTGGTACTTCTACACACACATCTCCAGCCCCTGATGTGTCAGTGGCACACAGTGCTGCAGACCAAACATCAGCAGCCACATGTCAGACAGATGACATAGAGGACGAAGATGCGGGTGAGTCCACCTTTGTTGTAAGAAGGAGCCAGTAGCATTCTTCTCCGCCATATGTCCTGTTTCAGCTTGGTTCTGCCCTCTGCATGATGCCCTGTAACAACACCTCCCACTGTCCCCGAAACACTCTGCGACACTCACCTTGGACCTCGACATGGACTGCCATATTTTGTTTGCTTACCAATGACACAGCAATCAGACTGCGGACTGTACTCTTCCTCTTCGGATGTACTTGTCAATCCCTAAATGACTCTGACTGGCCCTCCACTGGGCTACAATGTAATGTGGGGTTTGCATGGCCATGTACTGCTCCAGCTCCGACACTCCACCGAATGTGTATAAATCATTCAAATTCACACAGATGTGTCATGTCCATAATCGATCAAGTATGAAAGTATGGATGAATGTAAGGACATTGATTGCCCAAAAGGTACACCCTGGGAAATGAAAGCAATGCGCATGTTTGACCGTGACACACATGGGAAGTGGGTTGACTGGGAATGTGTGCACTAGCTGTGGCCTCATTGCTCTGAAACAACAATCGCATATTTCCTCAACTTTGCCCCACGCAATGTTAGAAATAGGGCTGGGTATGAAATGTCAAAGTCGTTGGCAGGCCTAAAGTAGTGTCCCCCATCACATTTGACAACAGAACATCTCTTCGCATACCTACTCACACTCAACTGGGTGGACACAGCCTGTAGTGATGAATCACATTGATCCACATGGCAGGAATATGGGCACCATACTCACATTGCTGAAGACACGTAAGAGCACAGGCCTATCAGCAACTATCCCAACCACTATGTCTGGCTCACAGAGGTGGAGCTGGCAATAGGGACTCACCCCTAAGTGAAATGCGTCAGTCAGTCCCTCCCTGCATACGGACAATGCTCATTGAGGCACACGATGTGTCATTCTAATCAACACTCATCACAGTTGAACACTAATGAAGTTGCGTGGACTTTATTGCCATGTGCGTGTCAGTACGGGCAAGACAAGGGCCACAACATGCAGACCAATGCATCAGACACTAACAGGCAGCATTCGGTCACGGTACAGTTCCACGTGACAGGCGTTGAGCATGCGCCCGGGATGTCCTGCCATTGCGCTGGTGGCTCTCGTAGAGCCAGCACTCTTCTGACCTGCGGCAGTTATGTGGATGATATGCCACAGCTCGGAGCAATGAGTTGTATGTGTGTGCAACGTTTGGACATATGGGTTGTTGTGTACGTAAGTGTCAAGGGGATTCCATGCAAGAGTACCTTGAGCAAGAACTTCTGTGTGTGGGGTGTGGATATGTTGGTCCTTCATTTGCGCTGTGCACAGTGTGGGAGTCGTCATCATCTGCTATGGTAACTCTCTCAGGGGGTGCCTGCTGCATGCAAGACCAAGGTCGGAGGTGCAGGTGTCCTTCCGCCTCATGTATTGAGACAAAGGAGCTTTCATCCCTAATGTTAGTCTGACTACTGCTTGCATTCTGGAAATGTGATGTGGCTTTCGAGCTGCTATTGAGGCTAGGCCTTAGGCTTATGGTGCACCAATAGCGATACACACACAACAGTTGGAATGCATGAGCCAAGAGCCCGAGCGGTCTTGCGCTCCTTGTACAATCCCTTCGTGCGCGGCCATCCTCCGGGTGCATGCAACATTGCAACATTGTCGATTGCGGGCCGTGTGGCGCAGACACTGCAACAGAGACACACGAATCAGTTGGTTTCCTGTCCAGCCCAGAAATGAACCATGCCCAGAGCCCAGGGATAATTATTCACACCCCTACGCTGGCCTGGCGTACGCCGACCAGCCCTCTACGTATAAAGGGGACGACGACGACGCTACGTGTCCCAGTTCTTCCCCACTGCCGGAGGTGACATGGCTGCGTCCGCCTGGCATAACATGAGACTCAATCAGAAAGGGTCCATGACTTACGTTGCACAGAGTTGGTGGCACCGGAAACACTGAGGCCGGCACGGGCCTACCGGCACGGGACGGTGACTTTCGGTGCACTGAGGTAGGGGCACCTTAGGTGCTGAGCGGGTGTGCAGCCTGCGATGATGCGCCGTCCTTGCGGTCCGGACTGGTAAGGATTTGTGTGAGCCCTGCTGGACCGCAGTGTAGGCCTGAGCCTGCGGGCAGCGCGTGCCTACCGCCACGTGGCGTTGCCTCGCGGTTCACAGAGTTAGTGGCAGCTATAGAGCTAAGCGGATGTGCAGCCTGCGATGATGCCGTGTGCACTGATATGATCTCTGCCATTGCGAAATCAAGACCCAGAATCACGCATGTGACCTAGTGGCCTGCGGGGCGGGCTGCATGATGTGGAGGCTGCCATGGTCGTGGACCCCGGGCTTGGAGCTTGCACCGGCACGTGTGGGCCCTCTTGGAGACACGCTGGTGGCGGAAGGTGAGCAGTGAGGCCTGGGTGCGCAGGGGCGGGCAAACACCACTGTGCAGCGGGAGGGGCTGGGGTGCAGCAGCCTGTGTGCGATGATGGCGTGTGCAATGATATGTACTCTGCCATTCATAAATCTGGACTCTGTTTCAGATAAGGGACCTGGTGGACTGCAGTGTATACTGGCCTGTGGTTGGAGACACACCGGTGGCAGCAGGTGAGCAGTGAGGCCTGGGTCCGCAGTGTCGGCACTCTCTCTCCCTCTCTTCCTTTCACTGGCTCTCTCTCTTCCTCTGTTACTCTCTCTCTCCTTCTCCCTCTCTTCCTTTCACTGTCTCTCTCTTCCTCTGTTACTCTCTCTCTCCTTCTCCCTCTCTTTCTTTCACTGTCTCTCTCTCTTCCTCTGTTTATCTCTCTCTCTCCTTCTCCCTCTCTTCCTTTCACTGTCTCTCTCTCTCCCTTTCTTTCTCTCTCTCTCTGTCCTTTGATGAGCACTTCACACACGTTCTTAGCTTGTATTTTGTCTTACAGACTGTGTCTTACAGATTGTCCAGAGAAGACCCGCCATGACTCTTCCAAATAGTTGTTTTGAGTTAAATTTGAATAAAATAATTTGTTTGGAAATTCCAAGATGAATGAATGATTCTCCTTTTTCTGACCACACATGAATGTTAATTGTTGTACTTGTGCGACATCAGGCGAATTGTTTTGTTCATGATTTTGTAAAGTTGATGTAAAATATCTTTGTCCGGGGTAGGGCCCGGGGGGGGGGGGAGGGAGGGTCCTGGGGGTGGTGGGAGTGGGTGTTGTGGCCCTCTTGGGTGTCCGGCTGCATGATCAGTAGCTCCATGGCATCTGTTGTTCTTCTGGTGTGGCTGTGGGCTGGGCTCCCATTTCTGGTGCAGGTTATCGTCCGACTTAATACCAGGTAAGAGCAGGTGTTAATTCCCTGCTGATAACGTGCCTTATCGCATGTTTTGTGATCTTATCGCCGATCTGGCTGGTCGTTGAGAATGTTGCGAAGTGGTGTTGTCGCAGGTTTTTGCACGGAACGCCTACTCTGCATCTCATTAGCGTTAGTTGCCGGTGTCATCCATGGCGATGTTTTTTGCGGCTGCTATTGCGGGAAAACTGGCGATGTTGGCTGTTAGCACCAGCTTGTGAATAGGGTGATAAATCTATCGCCACTTTGGCTGTGATAAAGTGCCGCTAACTCGGCGATAAGTCCTTGAGAATATGCCCCTAAGGATTTGTTAAATCAGTTCTTAACATTTATTTCAACAAGTTACATAAATTCCGTAGAGACCCAGGTTTCTTTTTTCAAGTTAATGAGACTATTAGAATTAAAAATGAAATTTCTTTTCCAGCAATCTGACAATATGCAATATTTGATTTTCACACTCTAAGAAATTCACATATGCTACAGCTTGAGCCAGGATGATAGGCAACAATTTTACCGTGTGATTATGAATTTCCAGGCCACTTACTTAGTTTTCTCGATGGCATATTTTATTTCTGTTTTCTTTGTCCCATACTGAGGCATGACTCAGCAATATAATGAAACATAAAATACAGTGAAGCACATTAGGCCCCCACAATGAGAACAGAGAGGATTTGCAAACCATGAAGATTTGTTAGTAGATTAGCAAAGTTACAGACTCAAAATCATTTAATATTGTTAAAATAAGTAATACACACATGAATATCAATTAGTAATATGCAAATCGATAAAAACAGTAATTACAAAGACAAGTTGCTTAAAATTATCATAAATCAAATCGAGTAAATTCAGCTTCCCTTAAAGGGAAATTCCCTAACATGCCACCAATCACGATCGAACATTCCTCAATAGGTTGGTGTCCACCCTCTTATCTGCCATTACAGAATGGAAGTCTCTACTGCATGACTTTCAAGAGATATCTTGTGGCAGGATGATACATTGCGGTCAGCATGTTCTCAGTGCAGGCGTAGAGGTTAATTATTCAGCTCTCCATGGAATACACATAGATAAACATTCACACAGAAATATTAAACACGAAAATACATTTAATTAAAAGTGGATGGTTACAGCTTGACTCCTAAAAAGAGAGAAAGAGAAAAAGTGCACAACAGTTAAAAGAGCCTTTCATTTTAGCGTGGGTCATTGAAACTGAGGCCCACATTAACTATGGTCAACTTTAACATGACAATCACATTTTATATGCGCGTACATGACAGAATAATATAAATGTGTTGCAAAGCATAAAATAGTGGCAGTGCATTATCACCGCTTATAGTGTTGTTTGACAACATATGTTTCCTGCAGGATAACTGTTTAGTCATATTTTTCAGCCATTATGGCTTGCGCAATTGGACTCAAAGTGTAGTATAACCCAGAGCAAACAGGCTTGAATAACGATATTAATGATACAGTATACACATTGGGCTATGTCATGATGGGCTTTTCAGGCACAGTGCAGAGCTGAATGCCTGTTTTTATGTGTCTGCATAGCCTCAAGTGAAATTGTTTAACAGAATATTTCTCCAAGTTAGTGCTTTATTTTTAGAAAGTACAGCTCTTAATCAGTGAGCAAGATTTGCCTCTTTCTGTTTCTTAGCTATCTGAAAATAAAGTAGTAACTCAGAGAAATATAAGCTTAAATAAATTCACTTTCACCCTGCAAGCTTACACATATTTGATTATCTACTCTTTAGTTTGTAGTACACCCTTATAAGAAAGCATTTATAGCAACTAGAGCTAGTTTTGCACAGCTACAAGCATTCTAAGCGATGGTGTGCAATGCATGTAGTGACATATGTGTATTAAATGTATGTATGAATATATCATAACCTGGTAACAAACCACTGTACTGTGGAGGGGACCATACCAGGTGGAAGGGGGATAATGTAAGCGTAGAAATGGAGGCCCTCATGATGCCGTCTTGAAAAATGCCGATTGGATACATTACTACCAGGGGCCCAATTCCGATTTCGCTCGGAAGGCCCTCCAAGAGCCGTCCATAGAGTTACCTTCCGACCGACTCGTTCCAGGAGCCTGCCCATCCAAACGACGAAGTACGATGAGCACATGTCTCCAATTCCCGAACGACACGAACGCTCTGAATCCAGCACCATTTTCCGTACGAACAGGCTCCTTAAACGCTGAATGGAGTCATTCGGAGGCATATCCCAAAGCTGTGTCCGGCCGGCCAAGTACAATGCGTACTTCCTATGTGCCGAACAAGTCGCCACCTCCAGCACATCACAGCATCTGGAAGAGCAGCATTTCAGCTTCGATTCGCGCCACAACACGATCACTGCGCATGAGACAAAGCAGACATGTATCCGATCGCGCATGTCATCCCTATGCTGTACGCCTACGGTCGAATCAACAACCGTAACCAACGCGTTTGTCACAGACGGTAAGTCAGACACCTACCACACACAAAAATGTCACGACCCCGCGAAAGGCAATGGAATACACAGCTTGTGACAAACCACAGTCAATAGTGGGGTGGGGGAATTCTTGCAGCAATGTAGAGGCAAGGGGGGTGGTGGACGGCAAAAACTCCCAGCATTGTCCACCCCATATGGGGTGGATGTTTAACACTATCAGTATTCACTACCTATAGGGGGGTGGATGCCTATCATTCCCACCATTGCCCACCCCATAGGGGGGTGGATGTCTAACACTACCAGTATTCACTACCTAAGGGGGGTGGATGCCTATCACTACCACCATTGCCCACCCCATAGGGGGGCGGATGTCTAACACTGCCAGTATTCACCACCTATAGGGGGTGGATGCCTATCACTCCCACCATTGCCCACCCCATAGGGGGGTGGATGTCTAACACTCACTCAGTGTCCATAGGGGGGGTGGATGCCTATCACTCCCACTATTGGCCACCCCATAGGGGGGTTTATGTCTAACACTACCAGTATTCACTACCTATAGGGGGGTGGATGCCTATCACTACCACCATTGCCCACCCCGTAGGGGGGGTGGATGTCTAACACTACCAGTATTCACCACCTATAGGGGTGGATGCCTATCACTCCCACCATTGCCCACCCCATAGGGGGGTGGATGTCAAATCTACCAGTATTCACTACCTATAGGGGGGTGGATGCCTATCACAACCACCATTGCCCACCCCATAGGGGGTGGATGTCTAACACTCACCCAGTGTTCTCATTGCCAATTTGTGTTACGTGTGCAAACTGCCTGCAAAATTGATACATAAAGTGATATGCTGGACAAACCCCCCCCCCCATCTCTGTACTGACAGAAATGTGA
Organism: Calotriton arnoldi; assembly: GCA_963921515.1. Lineage (NCBI taxonomy): Eukaryota > Metazoa > Chordata > Amphibia > Caudata > Salamandridae > Calotriton > Calotriton arnoldi. The sequence continues at coordinate 20,413 of CAWUFW010005618.1, read as the reverse complement.
ATGTGGGGTGCAAGCCCCCAGCATTGTCAACCATATAGGGGTTTTGGGGGATACCCCCCCATCTCTGTACTGACAAAAATGTGAATGTGGGGTGCAAGCCCCCAGCATTGTCAACCATATAGGGGATTTGGGGGATTACCCCCCCCCATCTCTGTGCTGACAAAAATGTGAATGGGGGTGCAAGCCCCCAGCATTGTCAACCCTATAGGGGTTTTGGGGGATTGCCCCCCTCCGTCTCTGTACTGACAAAAATGTGATTGTAGGTCTCACACCCCCAGCATGTCCAAGTAATTATGTATTTTTGGGGCCAAAACACACAAGCAATGTAGTGATAAAGTTGTGGTTGTGTGTCAAACAACAACAGAACTGTTGAGGCAAACATTGTTGTGTGTTACATACCCTCAGCCATGTGCAACAATCAGTGCTTTTGGGGGCTAACACTGCCAGCAATGTTCAATTGGATAATGTAACATGTGACCATCCAAAATTCATAAACACACATTTTTGTCACCAGCAAACACAAATACAAAGGATTAAATCTGAAACCAAAGTTTTGATGAGATCCAGTTCCACACTGTGGCAGCAACCTTAAATGCTAACCATAAGGAATGTGCAGAGTGAAGATGTAGGAGTCCCAGGGCCAGTAGAGAAAGAAACAAAACAAAACATCCACTCAATGCCCTTCAAAGACAGTTGAAATACATGGGGGAAGATGCACAAACACAACCAACCTGCTACACACTGCAGAACAAACACAACATGTGTGTGAGTGTGGAAGTCTATCTAGCCTGGGACAACATACACAATGGGGGGCTGAACTCCACTGAGACATATGCGTGTTGAGTACAATCTGGAAGTATTCCATATAGAGTATGGATAGTGAATGTGGGCAATCAGGCATTGTTTGATGAGCGGGTGCACCAGAGTCACATGCGGAACAAGCTTGGTGGAACACCAACAAATACATCAAGAGACGGACTCTCTTCCACAGTACCATCCAGGCCACAGTACTGTGGTGACAGTATCCTGTCTGCTGAGCCTCTGTGATGCTAAATGAGGATGGGGCGCATACGTTTGAGCACACACACTCTTGCGCACTGTGCCACGTGCCTTGCAAGAACCACTGTCATCTCACATACCCAAACATTACTCATAGGGCATGGCCGGTAATGTGAGGCCACATTGTAGGTAGGGGCCTTGCCAGGAGCCAAGTCACATTTGGCCTGTCTAAACACCACCCACCTTGATCAGCAGCACTGTGCCTCATCAAAACCTCCCTTGACATGTGACATTGCACAGGCACACATGACAGTGTGGATCACTGGCTGTGTGACGAGGACTCCATTATTGACCACACATCATTGTGATCACAATACAAACATGGGTCCATGTACTGTTGTGTATGACCAATGTGGCAATCTTTGTATCAGGAAGGTACACCCAGCACGCCACATACTTGGACACACACATTTGATCGTTGAACAAGAGGTGCCAGACACACATATGTATGGGACACAAATTCACAGCATCTGTCCAACACAACACATACTCAAACCCTGCAGGGTAACAGGAACACACGTACCCACAGAAGGATGACATTGTGATGTGTTGGTGTAGAATGAAGCACAGAGGAGACTGCTCACAACACCATACTAGTCCACAGACACACAAAATAGAATCATGAGCCTCCCACTACAACAAACATGAAGTGGTTGTGTCACAGCTGTCTGCGCTACATGTGGAGACAACATTCCTACCTGCTGTGTAGAAAAGCATTGACCAACACCAATGTATGAGACAGTCACCATATGTGGCCTTAGTGTGTTGCACACAACTCAAGATCAGACCATTTACACTGTCAACTTGTTTGCATGTCTATCACATCAACTCTGCATCCACCTACAGAAGATGCATTATGTGCAGATCATCACTAATGTCAAATTGACAATGCTGAGTGTGTACTGCAGAAGACTTGGAAGACACATGGCTCACCAGATAGAGGATACAACAACTGTGTCAGTAGGCTCCAATGCGCAGGCAAATGTGTAAGCCAATATTCATGCACTGTTCACAACGCCAGGGGTGGTTGTGGGATCTGTGTCTCATAAACACACTACACATAGCTAGACAGAACACATGGGATTTGTGTACATCTGTTCAGGATGGAGTACATGTACATAATGGAATATGCATTGGACACATGTGGCACTTGAACACTGTCTCAGAATCCTGAAATCCGTCAAGGAGACCTACAAATAGGACATGTTGGCATCAGGCTACAGGGCAGGGTACAATGTGTTGATTGTGAGCAGTCATTGACACATACAAGTGCCACACTTGCAAAACAAGATGACAGATTCTAAACACGCTGATGATGATAACACAAATGGAACTTGGTGGATTTATAATGTGTCACATGTGAGTTTGCTCACAGTGCAGGTTCTTGTCTCAACACAACCCACACCTTGGCCAATCAAAGTCAAATAGGTCGAGAAAGCAGTGGACTAGTCAGCCCACAGAAAGCTTCTCAAACAGGAACATCTGCAGGGACTATAGTCTTTGTAGGAAAGGGGTTTGAAGACAGAGAGTCCTGCTCACCTCACACACACCATGGGGCTCAGGATATGTCACAGATTTACACACTGCCATGAGGTGATTTACCTACAGTGGAAGGTCAGCTGTGGCAAGCTTGTTCTTGGCAGGGGTCTACCATGTCATAATGACACTCAGACATGGCTCAAACACTTACAAGTCACAGAATACTTTGTCTACATCAGCCTGTGTACATGGGTGTGTCTAAAGTCATCTGCACGTAGTCAAACTTCATGTGTACCCAGTTGGAATGATGAGACAGATGACTTGTTGATCATCATAGCGCTATTCTGCATGTCCATCCTAGATGTTTGCACTGTGAAAGACTTTTACACTGTGTACAAATGTCAGCACTACCTGTGTGCAAAAGTGTAAACCAAAGATGGTAGGTTGTAAAAAGCATGTCACCCTCATGGTCCAAAATGTTGTACATCATGACAACCTGGATATGTAGACAATGAGGACTCAGATACAAACTGTAATAGGACACATATGCCATGGACCACATGCAGTCCATCACATCACTACATCATTGTATTCCCACAACAAGATTTGCACATCAATGACAGTTGACTCATTAACAATATTTGTTACACCAAAAGCAAATGTACAAATAACAAAGACTGCTTTATTCAGCATTTGGGAGTAATGGAGAAAAAAATTAGAATAATAAGGCCAATGGCTAGTCCATTTGAGAGAGTCTCTGAGGGGATCATGCATAGTAATCCTCCCTCGCTTGCCTGTACTGCAAACACAAGGGGACATCTCCCCTTGGAGGGGGGTGCTGTTGGAGGGGAAGTGCTTGTGAAAGGGGGAGGGCCTGACCTTCTTGGGGATGGTGTAACGGTGTGTGGGTGAAACTGTGATGGGGTGTGAGGCTTGATCTTTGGGAGGGGGCCTGGGACCGGGAGGAAGTGGATTTTGGTGGGGAAGTGTGGGATGGTGGTGGGGTTTTGGACTTCTTTGATTTGGGGGATGTACGTGTGGTGGGCTGGGTGTTCTTACTCTTAGGGGAGGGTGTGCGTGCAGGGGTGGATCTCCTCTCTGTGCCGGGGGGTTTCCTCTTTCCCTTGCTAGTGTGGTGTGATGGATCAGTGGGAAGAGGCCAAGGTCACAGAGGAAGGCCCGTTGGGAAGTGGTGGTTGCAAGAGAGTCAAGGGCAGGGGTTTTGGAGGGAGAGGTAGCTGAGGAATGCGTAGTGGTTGTGGATGGGTGTGGGATTTTCTTGGCCCTCTCCCCTGTGTGTGTGATGTCAGTCCCCTGAGTGTGCGTGCGTGTGTGTTTTGACTTTGTTTTGGGTGGTTGTGTGCTGTTGGTGTCTGTTGGGGTGTGTGTATGTGCCTGTGTGAGTGTGCTTGGGTCAGGTAGGGTAGTGTGGACTGTGGATGGGGCAGAGGAAGGAGGGGTGAGGGACTGCTGCAGGAGGGACACTGCTGCTGTCAGTGAGGAGGCCATGGTCTGATTTGATCACTGTAGGGCAGACATGTCTGATGAGATGCCCTCCATGTATGACACCAATTGTGTCAAAAGATTGGTATGTGCACGGAGGACATTCAGCATGGATGTCTGCCCCACATGGATCTGTTTTAGCAAATCCACGGCCTCCACACTCAGGGCAGCAGGGGTGACAGATGCAGGGTGTGCGGTGCCTGGCCCGAAGGAGACATGCTCCCTAAAACGGGAGGGTCAACGGACACTTGGAATGGGAGCAGCTCTGGGGGTGGAGATGGTGGTGGTGGTGGGGGCAGACTCTGATGTTGTGGGCTCTGAAATGGGAACACCCACCATCACTGGAACTTGTTTGGTCCTCGGCAGATGTAGATATTTCCAACCTGCCCTCAGTGTGGCTCCCCTCACCCTCAGTGCCACTGGGTTCCTCCTCCTCCTCCACACTGGACCCAGTCTGGCTAGCCACTTCCCCTTGGTCCGTGGAACTGTCTCCTCCAGTAGCCGTTGATGATGCTGTGAACAAGGATGAGAAAGAGATTCACATCAGTCATCTGCATAGGCTTGACACATGAGTATCATCACAACACATCACAGTGCAAGCATATGCATCATTTTTTTGGCAGGTTTTAAATCATTACACATATTTGAACATTCCAGTTGTCAGTCTGCCAAGAAACTATGGTTCACAGACACATGATGGCATGTGAAACATTGGTTAGATGTATGTCAAATACCACAAAACCATGTCAACTACAACACTATTTTGCAGGTGGTCTGACCTGTAATGCTCATGAGGGTCATGTACCATTATATACATGTCTCAACTCCTGCAAGGGAGTCAGGAACTGACACAGCAAATGGTATGCCCACATTAGAAATGTTTAACTGTCAAACATACTTCCATCCACAGTCATCATGATGGGCACCTATATCTTGAACGTCAATGCTGTAATGGTCTGCATGCATGACAACTGTCAAGTACAAATACTGCATCCTCTAAAAAAATCATGTCCCACACTATGCCACTGTCCTGTCTGGCTGAACTGTCTGTACGGAATCTTGGTACAGGAACGGTACATCTCAAGTTTACAGTCAGCACCGTGTCACAATCCTGTATTTGCTGCTTCAGCTAACATCTTTATGCGTCAAGTATACATGTCCACTACGTGTTCCACACAATTTGAACCCTTTTACAAGCTCACGTTGTTCTACTTAACCATTGGAGTATGTGAATAAAATGTCTGTCTACATGAACATTTCACAGCTCTCCAGAAGAAAGTAATGCAGCATACACATAGATGTTCAAGCCACCAGTATGCACAGTCAAGGGATGATACACACATGTCTTGTCTTGTGTATCTGAGCCAAAAGCCAGACATCAGATGTATGTCCATGACTTGTATATTGACCACCTGTGTCTTTTAAAGATTGGCACATGTACTCACTGTCACCAAGTCTGAACCATGGATTTTCACATTACAATGTTAAAAGTGTTGCCTGACACAAAAATCTGATGTGTCAGTGTCTCGGATGGCCTGAGTTGGCATACCTGTCCTTGGTCCATGTGATACATGTGATTACACAGAGCACTATGTATGGGACAATTCATTTCGACCACTTATCAATATGATTTGTCTGAGGCATCAACATTGGTCTCACCCGCTGCACGGATGTATAGCATTGTTAATGCACACCTGTCTGCACCAAGAGCACCATTTTGAACATGTATTTATGTACCACACTGAGTACAGGTCATACATCAGTGAATGTGCTGACACATGTCAGACAATTACATCACTCATGATGGTCAAATCCATGCACATGTTGTATATAGTCCTGAGCACATGGACATTGGACTACAGCCAATACACAGGACCTAAGTGACACACATGTCACTGACGGAAAGGGACACACCTGGCCATCATATGTTAATGGGGCATAGTTACATTTTGGCCACAGTAGTGTTGTCATAGCAGATAGACTACCTGTGAGAAGGGTATGAGGCTGAGGGAGTGCAACATGCATGTTAAAAATAGTTCTGCAACATGGCACATACTCACCCCCCTCCTTGCTGCTGTCTGGCCTTCAACTGCCCATCAAGGTCAGGGAAGACTACTGTCAGTATCCGGAGCATGTGGGTGGTCAGGGTCCATCATCCACCCCTTTTGCGAGGAGGTGACAGCTTCAGCTTGACCCTTGCAATCCCCCGGGTCCAACCACGGAGGTCCTACCACCTCTTCTGGCAGTGGCGGACGCAGCGTCTGAATACCCCCACGGATCTTACTGCACGGACGATGGTCTGCCAAATTTCAGCCTTCTGATGGGCGTTGACCTGTAAGGATGACATGGTGACACACCATTACTCTATTTGCTACATGTTTATGCATCACACACACATGGACATATAGGTCATGGTCAGAATGGCAGATAATGTCTAAGGGTTAGCCAAGTATCATCATGGGCAGTTTTCCTGTGTGAAAATCTCCCTCAGAAATATGAGAACAGTGCAGAAAAGTCAAACCCACTACACACACTTCTGCATCACTGTACCTGTCCAGAACCTAAATCTACACACTGTAAGACTTACATTAACTATGTTTGCATGCTTGCCCTTGGGGATCCCAATGCTAGTAGTGCATGTTTTTACACATGGCCAAATGAATAAACAGCATAATCAACACTCACTTGCTCCCCTGGTTTGCCATACAGCTTGCTGTACTGTGGAAGAAGGCTGTCCAGCAGGGCCTGATTCTCCTCCTCTGTGAAAGCAGGTGCCCTCTCCACAGTATATGCCATTGTAGCTCCCAGAGGATGCAGAGACAGCAGCAGGGAGATCTTGAAATGCAGTAAAGTTGCATGTAGTGCAGGCAAGTGAAGTCTCTTGGGAACAAACAGACTTATATCTGTGCAGCAGAGGCGGACTCTGTTCCATGCGTCCAAAGCGATAGGTCAGAGTCGTTCGCATTATCCGAATTTGTCCAATCCATAACATTGCACACATTGGACACACCTACCGCGACGTTCAAAATATGCGCATCCTAAAACTATTGAGTTTGATACATTGGTGTTGTGAGGTAACCGATTCGGATTGCATGCGATTCGTACATGAAGCGAAACGCGCGTCTGTCACCATGACGACCAAAAGCCAACGTGTGTGTCCGGCTCGGTTCGGATGCGGCTCATGCGTCCTTTGAATACTCACCCGCATCTGTCACCATGACGACCAGCAGCCAATATGTGCATCCGGCTCGGTTCGGATGCGGATAACGCGTCCTTCAAATACTCACCCGTGTCTGTCACCGTGACGACCAACAGCCAATGTGTGCGTCCGGCTCGGTTCGGATGCGGCTCACACGTCCATTCAATACTCACCCACGTCTGCAGGCAAAGGATGTGAACCACACGTTTCGAGTGAGGCTCAGGCGCCCTACACTAATCAGTCAGCAGGGCAGACAGTATAGCAATTCAGGAATGTTAGTCTGCATTACATGTGTGTACAGTGGTCATAGCTGCCAAGGTTTCAGATTGCTATGTGTGACATTTTCCTAATTTCAGTGTTATTATGAGTGACATTTGAAGGACCATGACTGACACTTTCTCGCAAGCAAAATAAAGCAATGAAGACGAGGGAAACATAAATATCATAATTCACATCCATTTGAGCAACATGAAAACGATGATTTTCAAACTGCTGCAAAACACCAGAAATTGAAGGGCACTACTCTAGTGAGTGCCCTTGTACTCTGATCCTACTTTTAAACAGGGTGGGACAGCCCTCCTGCTTGAGAGATCATTGTTTTATTTTGCTCTATAATCAGGCAAATTGCATGTAGCGCTAGTCGACTAGCATGACCCCTCCACCCCACCACACACTCTGTTACACTACAATAATGTGCGCTAACGCGTCACTCACTGCTCAAGCATAGACAGACTGCTTGACTGCGCAGTTCTAGATTACAGGGGCACAGAAGACAGCTCAGAATGAAGCTAGTTTTATAGCATCCAAGTGCAACTAGATATCGGGCAGGCACGGGATGTGAGAAAGCTGTCCGTGCTGAAATAAGTATGAAGGCATGCAGCGGGTAAACGGTATGTGATTTAAAGTGCTTGTGCTGCAACTCCTGCTCATGCTCGTTCCGGCGACGCACAGTGGAAAGGTTGACCAGTTGCAAGATACTAATTAAGTTTAACTAAAATCCCCTGGCAACGTGTATTATTGTAAAACTCTGTGTTCCAGGCACGGGCCCTATGGAGACCGACCGTGCTGAAGTGCGCAAAGAGACATAGGAAAACGTTATCTGTCTTTTTTTTGGGGCTGGTATTTCTCACTTTTTGGTGTTCTCTATGCGCCCTGAGCATTGTATGGGCGCAAGCTCGGGACCTCTGAGGGGCCGGCAGAATGAATTTCTAGCCATTGCTGGTTGACAACCCAAGTGACCCTTCAGAGTATGGAGCGATCAGACGCAGGGCTCAGTGAGCAAAAAAACTGCAGATAGGGCTCTCCTTAAAAAGTTCCTTCTGGCACCCCCTCTGATACCCTTGAGATTCATGCCTGTTGGGACCCGATGGTGGCAATGGCTGCATCGGAAGGCTTACAAATAATCGGACTGGCCATTAACTGCAACGATTGATCAATGTTGCGTCAAGGTGATGTGGAGGGTAATTTTTAAGGACATCTTGCTGGGGTTGATACTTTAAACTTCAAAAAAAACTTTTTCCCCGTCCCACGGCATGGCTGTGTGAACCCCTACTGTCCCCGGACTGAATAAGCAGTCACCATCTTATATGAAACCGCAATGCTTCTAAAGGCTCGCAGCAGCAGCTGCACAGACAGCAAGTGGCGTGCCTGCCTGCTCTGGGCTCCATCATGACCGCCACCATCCTGTGAGTTCTGGTACCAGTCATCGTGGGATCACAATGTTGATTTATGGGCGATGCGAGCAGCACTGCCATTTGCCTCAGAGTAATTCTACTGCTGAGGTACTGCCTATTGAAATTCGACTGATTGGGTGCAAATTATTACATTGTACCACTAGCATGGCTCAGACAACCAGGCGTCCAGCCTGCCAGAGCGGCGCACTGCCACACTCCACCTTTAAATTTCACTCGGCATTGGAATTAGCAGCGCTATGGCTTCACATCCGGGGGCAGGGGCTAATGCCTATAATGTGTGACTTCACATTTCAGTGGGGTGATGCGTACCACCAAACTGAAATGCGTTAGTCTAACGCCTGATGCGTGGTACTTGGCAGGGCTGGGTGATTAACATGTCATATTAGACATAGTACTTGATAGCTCACACTCCCATGATGATCCAAGCTTGATGGGCACACAAAACATTGTTGTTGAGGAACATCACATCTGTGAGTGACCACTTCACAGATCACCCTCCTAGGCTTGGACATAGTCCCAGGGGATCATTGTGCTAACCCAGGTTATATCCACACATGATCACTGCTTTCTTGGTCTGTGTGTTAGAAAGTGCATAGTGTTAAGTCATTGTGAGTAAATCCACAGTATCTGAGTCTTGTACAACGCGGACACTTCATTGTTGATGTTCTCAATGAAATGTATCTGACACATCAGCTTGTATTTGCCATGTGAGTTGCTGTTGTGTCTTTGCGTCACAGGCATATATGGATGCTGGTAAAACCTAACTGTGCCACACATTCTAATATTTTTGGGTATGTCATGTGATAGTACATATATGTCAGACATGACATCATGACTGTGTCCACACTGTGACAGTGGTGTGCATGGTGACACGCTGTCTGTATCTAGTATCCCACCTAGATGGCATTACATGATCCAGGTCTATGTATCTTTCAACCATGTGCTAGCTGTGACAAACCTCTGTCTCTGATACTTTATTAGGTGTGTGTTGAGTATGTGATGTTTGATCACATGGACAGTGACAGACACCAGTGAGTAGTCACAGTACAGAACTGTAATTGGTGCACAACCATGTTAATGTGACATGTCTGGGAAGGGTCACATAGCTGTGCTCTGTGTCTGGGCTCAACCTTACGCATCTGACTTCATTGTGTCTTTATTTAATGTTGTATGTGTGTAATTGCATGTTCCTCACTACATTGGAAAGTGTCCTAAAATATGTTTTCACCTGTGACATAGGTACCGCAGGGCACCAGCTGTCCACAGACCCTTCCCTGACCTCCAGACCATGGAATAACTGGATAGCATCAGGCGGTACCGCTTCACCAGACCACTCATTGTGGAGTTGGCAGACCAGTTGGCCCCACATTTGCAATCTGGATGCCTATATCCCTTTGCGCTTACCCCCAAGGTGAAGGTGATGGCGGCCCTACATTTCTTTGCCACAGGATCCTTCCAGTATACTGTGGCTACTGCTGGTGGGATGTCACAGACAATGTTTAGCCGTGTGCTTCGTGATGTGTTGGAGGCAATGTTACATTTTCTGAACCTGTACATCAAGTTCCCAACACCAGGACAGTTTGCCAACATCAAGAGTGACTTTTATGCTTTGTGCAGAATGCCACATGTCATTGGCTCCATTGGTGGTACACATGTGGCTTTGATCCCACCACAAGCCAATGAACAAACATACAGGAATCGTAAGCATTACCACTCCTTAAATGCCCTGGTGGCATGTCTGCCTGACATGACGATCTCACATGTCTGTGCACGTTGCCCGGGATCAGCACACGATGCCTACATTATGAGAAACAGTAGGATCCCACATATGATGTCTCAGCTGCAAAATGAGTGGGCCTGGCTTGTTGGTGGGTAATGTGTTCTGTTTATGTTGTGTGTTGCTTGTATGTCAGGTTGTACCCTGTTTTCAGACACATTAAGTATTTTGTGTTTAAATTTAGGAGACTATGGATACCCCAACATGCCGTGGATGCTGACACCACTCAGGAACCCTGTCACCCCTGCTGAGTTTCGTTTTAATGAGGCACATGGGCGGACCAGGCGAATGGTTGAGCTGACATTTGGGCTACTGAAAACCAGATTTCGCTGCCTGGACCGCACAGGAGGAGCCCTCCAATATGCACCATCGAAGGTGTGTAAGATCATCATCGTGTGTTGCATGCTTCACAACCTGGCAGTGAGGAATGAGCTACCTCTCATCCAAGATGACGGGGACCAGCAGCCTCCAGCAGGGGAGGATCCAGGCCTGGGGCATGTTGCCAGTGATGATGATGAGGAGGAGGATGTTCGGAGTCAACTCATCAACAACTTTTTCTCATGATTGCAAGTATGCAATGATGAGTTGACAAAGCACTTTCTTTGCATGATGTGTGTCTGTTGTACAATATATTTGTATACATGTGGGTGCATGCTACTTAATATGACCCTTGGAGTTGTTTGGTGTCCATTGAGTTAGTATGTTCACCAGTATTGTGTTGACATGACTCCTAGCTAGTGTTCACATTTTAAAAATTTGAACTATGAAATGTCTCTTGGAGATGTATGCAAATAATTTTGAATTTCAAGACTTTTCTATGTCTCTCCTTCACATGGTCCTTTGGCTGGTGTATGGAGACATGTGACCTCCCAGACACACAATGCAGTTACAGATTGCAACTTTTCTTGGAATCAGGAATCTGTGCCACACACTCGATTCTGACAGTTTTCAAAAGTCTTGGTTAATTTGTAATTTGTGCTTATTGTCACAGTGTGATTTGATTTCATTTGTTGTGGAGGCAACATGTTGTGCCTGTGTAGTAAACCTGTGCTCCACATTGAGGTGTGCCTCGTCTGTATCCACACATCCAACATTCATTTACATACTGTATGTGTGCCATGATGTTCAGTTTATATGACAATGATTAGTGTTTGTGCATTGAAATGTTGTATCATTTTACAACAGTGGAGGCAATGAGGATCTGTGCCATGTACTATGTGTGTTGTGTTGACCTTGTTGGGTGTATCTCTCATATGGTTCAGGTTACATTTACTCACAAGACAGTAGGTAAATTCATGTACTTTTTTTCAGCCTATTCCTTATATTTTTGATCATCATTTCTATCTGAAAAACAATGTTTCATGCACGACAGAAGCAAGTATTGTGTGAATATAAATGTATTGCAGTGCATGTGTGAAATTTGACAAGAAAGGGATAGGGCTGTACACATTTTTGAAGTCAGAAGTTCACAGAGGAGTTGGTAGTGGTAGTAGATGACATTTTCAGACCCAAGTCCACAGTCATTTGAGTCATTGATCCAACTTAGACCCTCCATTCCATGTAGGAGAGTTCAGTGACAGTGAACAAAGTAAACGCTATGCACACAATGGAGAATATCAGGAGCAGGTTGTCACTTCCTGGGGGGATGCGTAGCCATCTGTCTCTCATTTGTCCTTCTTCGGACGACCCCTCCCTCGCTTGGAGGGGGGACCCTCAGGTGCAGGCTGCCGTGGTTCAGGGGACTCTCCGCCAGAGTCCTCATCCCTTCCTGTGGCAGTTGCAGATGTAGAAGCCACAGATGTAGTGGGCACACAGGGAGGTGGGGTCATGTTGTTAGCAATCTGGCGGAGGCAGGTGAGTATCTCCCTGTGCACCGCAGTCAGGTCATCAATTTTAGAAATGTTTGACTCCATTCTTGCCATCTGTTGGTCCATTTTGGCATGTCCCTGTTGTTGTTGCATGTCCCTGAGTATCCCAACTACCTGGCAAAAGTCTCCGGTGCAGTCTTGGTATGCATTGAGAATGCGTGCCATCTGTGGGTCAGCTTGATCAGCAGCACCAGCTGCCTGACAGGACCTCTCCCCATGCCTCCTCCCATCAACCCTACCCACACGAGCAGGACCTGTTGTTGCAGGCACAGACAACACTGAACCTCCTTCAATGTTGACAGTGGTGTTGTTGTCTGCCATCTCCTGAGTACCCTGTGATGCTGTCCTCTCGGTGTTTGGTTGCCTTGATGTGTCCGTGTGGGTAGTGGTCATCTGGGGGTTAGCAGATGTTGCGGGAGTGGTCGCAGGGGGTGCTGGTATTACAGCTGCTGGTGCTGCATGCTGATCCACACCGGAGGGGCCAGGTTGTTCATTGTCATCCGATGAGGGCTGAGAGACATCCACACCGGAGAGCTCAGGGTCAATTGGAGTCTGGGACTGGGATTCCTGTTCTGTTCCTGCAGTGTCCCCAGCAGGCCCTGTGGGTAGATGAGAGACACAATGTTTGTGGTGTTTTTGCACAGGTCATCGCATCATACACATTACATTTACTATTGTACATTATGATGAGTGTATGTACATTAGATAGTCCTCTATCATCACAGACCCAGGCCTATTTTTTAAGAGAACATTGTGATTTTAACAAGAAGTGTTTTGCTGAGCATGTCCAGCTCTGTGCATAAATGGGCATGTTTTGTTTATTTGACTGTACATAGACATTGACTGTCAAGTGACACCCTGTGCATGACACAGGTGTGTTGGTATTTCCCACATCTTTTCTTTTACAATGATATACGTACTCTTCCTCTTACGATGTGTTTCAAGATTTGTGCATGTGTGCTGGCCTTTGTGCATGTCGTTTGCAGTCACATTGGTGTGGCTACCTACACACTCACAGTCCGGAATGTATGTGTGCATTTAGTTTATGGTATTTTGATGAATGTGTTCCTAGTTCTCATCTCATTGCACACATAAGAATAGCTGTCAGTAGCAAATAGTGTTACTGCTTTGCGTCAGATCACATCATGTATATTGTCCTTGTCCTCCATGGACAGATGAGTTAACCAAGGCTGCTTTCTTGCTTTTTCAGGGTCAGAGCTGTGAGGTACAGAGGTTTGTGTGCTTCTGTTGTGCTGCTGGAAATTGTACCCCTCCTCCCACCCAGACCAGCTTACTCCTCGTGGACAAAGTATCAATCACAGTGAGGGGAGTGTAGTGGCAAGGATGCTGACAACACTGCATGATGGAGGTGAATGCAACTCTCAACAATGCCTTGTGCACATGACACCATGGAACAGTGTCAGCCATCTTGCTGTGGCCCTTCCATTCACTGTCAGGTATCCATTGTCACTGATGAACAGGTTGCTTTGTGTGTGTGTAGTGATGTGTGCTATGACTGAAACTCACACCATATCCTGTCCTCCACACACCTTCCAAGCCAGCCCAGGGAGCATACCTGGGCTATGGATTCCCAGACAGTGAGTGGAAATGTACTGTGAAGATGGCTGAGAGTGGAGATTGATGTGAGAAGACCAAGGCCTGGATGTGACTTGTGGCCAATTCATACATAAGGCCCCTGTGTCAGCCATCTTGCCAGTACATTTCCTTTCACTCTCAGGGACTGTCTAGTCACAAGAGTGCTATTTGTTCTGGCTGAGAAAGTGTGTGTAGGGCAGGGCATGATGGTATTTGCAGTCACTGCTAATAATCCTCCTCCCACATAGCCCAACTACACCACCTGGTACTATGCTTTCCTCACAGTGAATGGAAATGTACTGTCAAGATGTCTGACAGTTCTTGATGGTGTTTGTTTGAGCACAACTCCCATCAGGGCCTTGTGCTCCACACACCAGAGCCCAGTGTCAGCCATCTTGCCAGTACTTTTCCATTCCCTGTGAGATGAGCATAGTTCAAGGTGGGCTTGTTGGGTCATGTGGGAGGAGGACTGTTGGCTGTGACTACGACTCCCATCATGCTTTTAGCTACACCCACCTTCCCAGCCATCCCAAGCTTCCTTCCTGTGACTCAGCTTTCCTGGGAGTGAATGTGTGCAAGGAAGATGGCTGATGCATGTGACTGGTGTTTGGATCCCATTGCCTTGCTGTGCGTTGGTGCTAAGTTTGTACATCTTTGTAAATGGTGAGATTTCCAGTTACATTGCAGGTATGTTGTTAGTAAAAATCTATTTTTGATCACATATCCCATCATGGACTTGTGCTCCCCACACCAGAGCACAGTGTCAGCCATCTTGCACTCTCAGGGACAGCAAAGTCCCAGGTGTGGTGTTTGGTGTTGGTGGAAGGGGTGTGTGTGGGACAGGGCCTGCTGGTAGATGTAGTCAGAGCTACTACTCCTCCTCCCACACAGACCAAATAGGCCACCATGAACCATGCTTCCATCACAGTGAGTAAACTTTACATTCAAGATGTCTGACAGTGGTGCCTGGTGTTTGTTTGAGCACAACTCCCATCAGGGCCTTGTGCTCCCCACACCAGAGCCCAGTGTCAGCCATCTTGCCAATACTTTTCCACTCCCTGTGAGATGAGCATAGTTCAAGGTGGGCTTGTTGGGCCATGTGGGAGGAGGACTGTTGGCTGTGACTACGAACCTATCATGCTTTTAGCCACACCCACCTTACCAGCCATCCCAAGCTTCCTTCCTGTGACTCAGTTTTCCTGGGAGTGAATGTGTGCAAGTAAGATGGCTGATGCATGTGACTGGTGTTTGGATCCCATTGCCTTGCTGTGAGTTGGTACTAAGTTTGTACATCTTTGTAAATGGTAAGATTTCCAGTTACATTGCAGGTATGTTGTCAGTAAAAATCTATTTTTGATCACATATCCCATCATGGACTTGTGCTCCCCACACCAGAGCACAGTGTCAGCCATATTGCACTCTCAGGGACAGCAAAGTCCCAAGTGCGGTGTTTGGTATTGGTGGGAGGGGTGTATGTGGGACAGGGCCTGCTGGTAGATGTAGTCAGAGCTACCACTCCTCCTCCCACACAGACCAAATAGGCCACCATGAACCATGCTTCCATGACAGTGAGTAAACTTTACATTCAAGATGTCTGACAGTGGTGCCTGATGTTTGTTTGAGCACAAGTCCCAACAGGGCCTTGTGCTCCCCACACCAGAGCCTAGTTTCAGCCCTCTTGCCAGTACTTTTCCACTCCCTGTGAGATGAGCATAGTTCAAGGTGGGCTTGTTGGGCCATGTGGGAGGAGGACCGTTGGCTGTGACTACGACTCCCATCATGCTTTTAGCTACACCCACCTTCCCAGCAATCCCAAGCTTCCTTCCTGTGACTCAGCTTCCCTGTGAGTGTGTGAAACAGCGCTAGCAAGATGGCTGACAGTGGTGGCTGCTGTTTTGGACACAAAGCCTTGCTGTGTTTTTTTGTAAGTTGGAACATGTCATGAAATAGTTACATATTACTCTGAGGTTGCAGGTATTTTGTTTGTCAAAGTGGCATACACATCACATGCTCATTTGCTTCATATTGTTATGGCTTTGCTAACAGTGATTTGTATCACTGTGTCCTTGACAGTGATGCCTGTGGCTGTGTATTTGCTGACAATATTGGCTATTTGATTATGAACTCACCAGGCTCTGGTACTCCTGATATTCCATGGACGCCCTCCGGTGGAAGGATGGCCCGCACCTTCTCCTCCCAGGAAGTGAAGTTCACAGGTGTTGCAGGAAGGCCACCGCCAGTCCGCTGGCTCAGGACATGTTCTTTGCCAATGAGCTTCTTGACCCTCCTTCGCACATCATAGTACCTGTTCCTGATATCCTCCATTGTGCGCAGGCAAGGTGTTTGAGCATTCACCTTGTTGACAATCCTCTTCCACATCTTGTTTCTGTGGGACAGGGGGGTCTGTTGAACCAAGTTGCCAAATAACTGTGGCTCTACTCTGAGGATTTCATCTACCATGACTTCCAACTCCTTCTCTGTCAACTTTGGATTCTTCTTTGGGGGCATAGTGATGGGTGGTGGTGGTGATGGAGGTGTGGGTGAGTGTGAAGGTAAGTGTGAGTGTGTATGAGTAAATCAGTGTGTGTTTTGGAGTGTAGTAGATCACAGGTGCTAGATGTGTGTAGGTTGCGTGGTGGGTGAGGTGGGTGAGGTGTGAATGTATGCAGCAGAGAGCAGTGTATCAGTGGCTATGTCCTGGCAGTTGTGGAAAATCTGCAAAGGATCATGGTATGTATTTTGGCCCTTTATGTAGGTGGAGTTGTGGGTGTGGCCTATTTTTGATTTTTTTTTGCCTTTGACAATGCTTGTTTGGACTTTTTCTGTCCGTTTCTATTTTATTTTGTTGAGAATAACCGAAACGTTCCATTAACCGCACCGGATGCTTGTTCATGTATTAGCATGGTGATCCGAGTCTGTCCCATTCACGCTAAGCTATGTTGCAGCGTTCGCTAAGAGTCGGTCGCATCAGGCTCTTTTCCGGTGTATTCACTCGGACGGATTGATTTCCGTACGCTTCGGTCGTCCGTATTGTGCTTCGTGCAGGTCGTTTGTATTTGACACGCATTGCATCGTACTACGTCGGGCGGACAGAGCACGTACGTGTCAGTCGGAAGGCATTCCTGATCCGTGTCGTTGGGAAGGGCTCTTTAGAAATTGAGAAAATACAAAAGTGTCAAATCCATGATTTTTCCTGACTGCATTTTAAAAGAAAAGCCTTCTCTGAAAAAGGATGTGATGATTCAAAATCACATACAAACCTACATATGCTCAAAAATTAAAGTCACTCTTCACCCTCCTAATAAAAACAAGTGGGCAAGTTATTCCGAAAAATACTTGGTAAAGATTGTGTCTGAAACCCATTCTTTATTTTGGTGAACCTTTAATACCTAATAGCTTTATTTATGAAATCCAGCTTTGAATTTTCTTTTCAATTTGTTGCAGCACTACAAAGAATTCTTAATAGTTCCGCCACTGCGACGGAGTAAATTCCTCCATTGCACTGTTGGAGGTCCGGACCGCCGAATTAATAAATGACCACCAAGATGGTGGTGATTTATTAAGCAGTGGCAGGAACCACCATCACAGCAGTTCAACACAATCTGCTGTTTCGTGAACGACTGCATCAGCATGACGCAACCCTGCACCAAATTATTCTTTTTTTATTTTCAAAAATAAATTTCTAAAATGAGATTTCCTTTTTGAAAATGAAAAAAAGTAATGTTCCCCTTGCACCTTGTACCCACCGGAGACCTCGACTCCGTCAATCTGGCCTTGGCCACCGTCCCATGTATCCACAAGACCATGGCTAGAGGAAGATCCTTCTCCTACCTCACAGCAAAGACCTAGAACATCCTGCCTCTCCACCTCAGGCAATCACTGTCACTGCAAATGATTTACAAGGGGGCCTTAGACACAATACTGCACATTGTTATTATAGTGGGAATTTATTTGTGTGGTGCAACGATCATGGGAAAAAAGGCCTCCTAATTCCCAAAATTGAATAAATTCACATGAACATTTGCATAAAGATGATCAGCACACACTTCTTTTCGAACATAAATCAACTTATGAGGTCATTATTACAGTTGAATAGATTCAAAACATTTTCATGGAGACATATGTCACAATTTTTAAGATAATCCTTTATTTCTATTTTTCTTTTCTTCACTCAAGATGTAGCCAACGCATTTCGTCCCCTCTTGGGACTTCTTCAGGGCTCAATTAGAAGATATTTTATTGTCAATTGTTCAACATCGTCACTTTTTCATTCTGCTATTTTAAAAGGTGTATATCAAATCCAATATGTCCAGGTCAGTTTATTTCCTTCTCTTTCAAATATTTTGGGCCTTTGTTGGCTCCCACACTTGAGGCCAGTTGTTGTACCTCCCTCCGTTCACCCCGAGTGATCTTTCCGAATGGTATCAAACCGATGTTGAACAATTGACAATAAAATATCTTCTAATTGAGCCCGGAAGAAGTCCCAAGAGGGGACGAAACGCGTTGGCTACATCTTGAGTGAAGAAAAGAAAAATAGAAATAAAGGATTATCTTAAAAATTGTGACATATGTCTCCATGAAACTTTTTTGAATCTATTCAACTGTAACAATGACCTCATAAGTTGATTTATGTTCGAAAAGAAGCGTGTGCTGATCATCTTTATGCAAATCACTGTCACTGCCTCAATTCAGAAAGGACCTCAAGACCTGACTCTTCGACTGAATCACAGTGTCTTCAGTGAATCAGCAGCCCCCCTTAAACCTTTCCAGTGCCTTGAGACTCTTACAGGTGAGTAGTCACGCTTTACAAGTCACTTGATTGATTGTTTGCCTTGGGAGTCATCTCACATTGTGGGGGGGGCATTATTTGGGTTTTACTGTCCCTCACTGGGATCACTGATACAACATCGACTCCAATAACATCGAACTACAACAATATTGTATACAAAAATATCGATACCCAATTCACAAAACAGAAATAACACAAAAATCGATAAAAAATAACATTTAAAAAAATCTCAATGACAAAAATATCGACAGCAAAAATAAAAAACAAAAATTTCGAGAACATTAAAATAAAATGAAACACTACAAAAACATCGATATAAATAATATTGACAACACAATCATCGATAAAATACATATAAACTATACCGAAAATAACATTTAAACATAAAAATAAAGTATTTTCAATAATATAATAAAATAACATATTCCAAACATTTTAAACATACACTAAATAAATTACAAAATTAATAACATGTAATCCAAAAACAAATTAAAAAAACAAACAATACAACATAAAAAAATCACAACTACCAAAAATAAACAAACATAAATATATATCATATATAAAAAAATATATCTACAGATACATGTAAATAACAATAATAAACAAAATAACAATAATAAACAAAATAAAAACAAGCATTAAATAAACATAATAAATATTAAACAAATTAAAAGGTAACTGCTAAAAAATTCCAAAAAGCTATCTCGACCAGTAAATTTAAAGCTACACCAACACAAACCAATAGAAAACTCTAACTAATTAAATGAACACTATAAAAACAATCAATTAATTAACACAAGATCTACCGTATAACGGACAAACACAGAGGAAGAACGAACCTTTACGAGACAGAAAACAGAACGAAAAAGAACCACACAAACAAGTATTCTGAAAATCTCTCATTAAGGGTAAGAACAAAATTTTTTAACTAAATAAATAAAATTAGCTTAAAAAAAATTACTAAAACTATAACATGTTTTCCTTTATATGTCACAGATTAAACTTCACTAAAAATCCACCTAGAAAATTCAATACAAAGATTTACGTCCACAACTGCAATAAAATCAACATTACAAAAAATATATAACAAAGTAAGTATATGACTTAACCAACAAATAAAGTAGAGGATTTAAAACTAATACATTTATTAAAAAAGCAAAACATAGCTAACAAATACTTTTCTTTTAACAGCTTCTACAGAAGTCACCAAAACCACAACATCAACGAAAGAAACGTCATCAACTAAAAATAGTAAGTATATTTTTTTAGAACAAAATAAAAATAGTGTCTAAATAATCAAAATAATCAAATTAACTAAACTATAAAATTTTCTTTTATTTTTCACAGATTACACTTCACTAAAACTCCACCTAAAAAACTCAAAACAAGGATTAACTTAGAAAACAAGGACAAAATCAACATTAAACAAAAATATAAAACTATGGG